>OX467287.1:11524365-12859328 GCA_950108345.1 Malthinus flaveolus | reverse complement strand
ACTTTGGTTTGTTTGGTTTTCGTTTTGGTTTGTGCTTGTATCGAAGCGCATTCGCTTTCGATTTTAATTAAATTATCTAATTCGTCTTCTTGTTTTACTTTTAGCGACTTGCTAGGTTTGTTTTTGGACGTTTTGTCTAATTCTTCGTGGGGATCGCGGAGAGTTATTATGTCTTTGACCGAACAAGTGTTGTCGCTGCTGCAGTTCGACGACGACGAAGGGGATAGTTTCGGATTTCCCTTTTTTTCTTCGAATAAATTTTCGAACGCTGGCGATTCTTCTTGTTGTTTGGTGTAGGAGGATCCCCTGGGGCCCGGCCAACTTCCCGATAAATTTTTGAGGGCGGCTTCGGTTTCCCTTATGAGCGTCTCGCTAGCGACGTTTTCTTCTTGCGAAGTTAAAGCGGGTCCAGTCTTTAAATTCTTTTTTACCGGACTATTTGCTGCCGAACTGGGTAAGACTCGTTTCTTTTGAGGCAGTGGTACTTGTTTGGGCGATTCTGATTCGCGTTTTAAGTCGTCGAAAGTTTTCTTTCTGCGTTTATCGTCTTTGAAATCACTTATATCGTTTAATTTTGTACTTTTACCAACACTAGTCATACTTGAACTAGAACTCTGTAATTGTCCTTCTAAACTTCGTTTTTTTAATTGCGGAAATCCGACTGTGCGATTCGATCTGGAATAAAAATAAACAAATTGTAAGAAAATTGCATTCGAGTTTCTTTAGATTTTTATCTAATCGACAGTGGATCGTTACAAATGGATAAATGATGAACGTTATTCGAGTATATTAGAAATGTATGCATAAAAGTTACACTAATGGATACGATAGAAAGGATAAAACACATTAGTTAAAGCGCGCATTAAGTGTAATTTACTTTTTTCTAGTAATAAAATGTTTTATAATTATAAATCAAAATTAACCGCCGAAATGTATTTTCCGAAACGTACAATAAATAATAATCGTCGTCTTTCGTTCTAGACCACTCCAAGTTTTATTAATCAAAATAAACGTTTAGTGTTTGATGTTAAGTAAATGAAGCTCCAAATTAGTGATTATAATGTTGACCGCAAACTATCGAGGTGGCTTACTACTATTACCATCGCTCTTGGCAGCTTCGGTCGAAATCCAGCCGCTTCTGCAAGATACAGATAGCTAAAGTAAGGACTATCCGGCATCAGGATAGTTGCAAGATAAACCACTTAATCCCGTCTTACTCTAAAGCAGCACAAGTTTAGGAGGAACATCGCTTTTCTTTTAAAAGAGATTTCGAATCGAGAGAGGTCCAATCCTAAATCCCTCAGAATTAAATCATTTAAACTATGATGTTGGGGGAGAATTTTTTTTATCTTTCGCCCCTCGTACTTCCTTTTAATCATTTTTATTTTACTTCTTCAAATAAATCACGGAAAATGCACCTAACATATTTCGACGACTCAATAATAATTTCAAAAAAAAAAGATTTTTATTGCAAAAAAGTGGAAATTCGAAAAAACATTTTTTACCTTACAGCCTGCAACATAATTTTCAACGGAGAAAATTGTTCAATCACCACGATGTTTTCCACAAATTAACATGTTTTTTTTCTCGCAACAATAATTAAACAATTTTTTTGAAAACGTAAAAATTTAACAAATTCGCGTGATTACAAGCAACAACAATTAAAATAAATAAAGACACGTTTTATTGCACAAGTAAAAACACAATAATTCGACTTATAATAATTCACAACCACTTCAAGTTTTCTAAAATAACGAATTTGTATTTCGTGCGACGAAACTTTTCTTTTTTCTTTCGGAAAAAGCTCACGCACAACACGCGAGCTTAAACGGCACTAACGTGCGTAAGCGACACGCACGGCGCTGCAACTGCAGCAGGAGAAATATCAAGAATAGCAGGATTACTATGCGAAAAGGACTAAAAGCTAATGCACGCGCGCGCGCAAACTATAAGAATGCAACTTTCCTAGTGTGGTGGACGCCACCCCTTGTATTAGGGATAGCTGAGACAAGGGTTGCTTGTGCTTTATGTTCTTTCCTTCTGCTACCGTAGATTTAGTTCAATATTAAAGCACAAAATGAATTAAAACCACCATTAAAACTAAGGTACGAGATATGAAATATTAAAAAAAAATTTTTTTGAAAAAAAAATCGTACAAATCTTGCGACGAGAGCATCAAATTTAGGGCTCTTTAATATTAAAAAAATCATTCATTTTTACCCTTTAACTATATTTTTTATCATTATTAGACGTTTCTAAGAGCTTAGAGAGCTTTCCTAAAAGGAGGATATTAAAAATCAAAGCTTTTTTATTAAACCCGAAACTTGACCACTTTTAGGGAAGAGGGTTGATGATAAACTTCATTAGCTTTTACATAAAAATCGCATTCTTCACGAGCCACTTAATTTGCAATAAATCAAATAGGAGTAGGTTATAAGAAAAATTTTTCCAAAATATTTTTATGAAAAGATAAAAAAATTCCGTTTGCCAAAAATTGATTTTCTCGTTGCTAAAGGCACTTCTGTCAAAATGGGGTCGCAAAATGGATATTTTCTTGTGCATGAGTCACATAGTTGGGGTAGATCAGTAACGCGTTAAAGTGCTAAACTTTTCTACAATTTAACCCCATCACAAGCACAAGCAACGGTCTTCCGATGGAATCTTCCCTACGTGGGGTCGAATTCGTAATTGTGAGACACCAACGCTACAGTTCAAGGAGGCATCCATCCAACGCGTTCAATTAGGAAGCTTTACAGAGGAATTTTATTCTTAGGTGGCCTTCTGAGAGAACTAGGTATCTAGATCGTACAATTCTTAGAACGGTTGTTCGGACCCCCGCCAGCTAAGACGGCATATCACGTCAGGGTTGCCACTTTAAGTGTTGTAGCATTGTAAGTTGTAAGCGTTGGAAGTTCGTGCCAACGCAATTTATTCGAAGCAGAAACTTTGACGATCGAACTGGGTCTCTCGATTTAGCTTTAATCGACAGACAGCTCGAGCGCTCGTTATACCTTCTTATAAGCGCACAGCACGTCGTCATTTGAAACATTTTATTCTAAAAATGAGAATTTTGAAGAAAATCCAGAATTATCGCGACATCGAGGCCATTGGCAGAATAGCTTCTCGCATTCCAGGAGAGAAAAACGCCCTTGAAACTCATACAGTGAGAACTAAACCAAAGATCAAATTTTAGACAAATAAGACGATTTACTCAACAGTTTTGATGTGGGGTCGCTTATTTTGGGGTCAAAAACTAGCATCTCCTTTCCGGTTGGTTGTAAGACCAAGACTTGCCTATAACTTTTGTTTGAAACTTTTTTTGTAGGTCAAAGAGTTTTTGACCGACATAAGATCTGATATATTTAATAGCGGAAAAACAAGTTTTCGCAACTTTTTGATACAGACACGGACCCTTAGAGTATTGCTACACCTATTAAGTAACGGTTTCTGATCGTGCCCTATAGGCAATAACAAAGTAAACTTCCACATCGGATTTGCCAACGTTTAGCAAAATGAGTTATACGAAGTAAGTTGAGTTTTCCTTCCATGCCCCCTATACGAGAAACCGTAGCAAGAAGCAGAATTGATTTCGTTCCTGCTTCGCAGGTTTTTCTCCAATTGGAGCCGCACCTGCTGCACCTAAGCATACTGCAAAGGAAAAAATTCAGAAATACGTCACTGATTTCAAAAGATTCTAAAAAACATACAAAAAAATGACTTGAGATGTGTTTGACACTTTACACTGTAGTAGGTCAAAAAGTTTTTGACCTACAAAAAAAAGTTTCAAACAAAAGTTGTAGACAATCGTCTACTCTATGATATTGATAATGACTATCTTAGTCTTAAGACTAGCATGAAAAGCGCAAGACCTGTTAAAGTCAAAAATTTAGAAAGTCTTTCTTGTGTGAAGAGAACTACCCTTCCCGAGTATACAAGCCTTCCGAAGAAAACAAGATCGGAATTTTGTAAAACGTCGCTCTAGCCCTTCTCCGTTAAGTGCTACATCTCGAAAAACCATTTTGGAAACCCTCGGGAAAAAATGCCATAACCACATGTTCGCTGACTTCTAGCGCAATTATTGGAAAGGGCGTCGCCAGGCACTCAATTGGAGAGTCTTGGGTTATTTAGACGAAAATTCTTTATTCTTTGGGAAACCTCCATTCACTTCAAACAGTGCCATTTGATACCTAATGGTCCCACATATCGAGAGCAGAGTCCTGTCAGCGCACTTGCCCAATTTGAGGGATTTTCACGAAATAATAATCTTCGAAAATATCAAATCGATCCATTGAGTTTATAATAACTTGGTAACTTAAAAAAATAATTTAAAACAGTGTTACCAAGTTCTTTTTTTCGACACCAAGTTCAACAATAAAATTGTTCGTAAATTTAGTTTTAAAAAACAAAACATAAAAAACTTTTGCTAATTCAAAAGTACATAGTCTGGTCGACGACCTACCTCACGAAAGTTTATTAACTAGTTCACACAAGTTAGAAAGAGAAAGTACAAAGAACGTAAGTGTAATTTGTGTCGACAAAGTTTTGGTCCAAGTTAGCGCCAGTTTGAAATTAAAGTTAAACTTTTTATGGCCTGGCATGAATTTTGAGAAATCGATATTGTTTCGCGTTTTCTATATAAATATGTGGGCACAGTAACGTTAACGTGCGTTGATTACTCTAGGGATATATAAAATTATAAAAGATAATGGGTTAAAGCAATGTACGAAAAAATGTTACGCGAATGGGTTTCGCAATATATTCCAGTTCGCGTATGTGTGGTGGTATATCTGTGTATGTGTGTGAAAATAAAAATTCATTCGAGTTAAATTTACTAGACCTACTTTCAGAATTTTTCCCTTGTTTTTTAGGGGTGAAAAGCGGCAATGAGCTCACGTCAGTCACTTGGCATTACGCCGCTTCACAAACACACGGTTTAATCTTTTTTAAAGAGGCCAGGGTTTAGTTTGCTAATTAAGAACCATTTAAAACGTCATTTTTCTGTTTGCCCTTTTCGGTTTAATTGTATTTAATTTTTTCGACTTTTTAACCCAAATTAAATACCCTTGTCTTTCGTTATTATACATACCTTGTTTTTTTCCCAAATAAATCCCCCAAAAAAATTACGAAACGTTTAAATTAAATTTGACGATTCAATTCGGATCGTACGTAAGCGGACATTTTAATTTACAACCTCTCGTTTGTAGAAAAAATCAATTAGTGAGCGATTTAGAAAAAAATAAGATTTTTTCTTCGTTCCTTCTCCATAACTATTTAATTAATGTTCTTCAATTATTAGCGTACTCTGACATTTTAACGCCTTCTATATTTTTAATGAAAATTTAATCAGAATTCCAAGCTGTCAGTGCATGAAATGTGTGTAAAAGTGTTCAGTTTTCATTTCCTCCGACAAGGGTTGCTTAAGGGTGCATGTGAGCATAACAGCAGCCTGTCTGGACTCGGTTTGAATTTTAAACTCGACATCGGGCAAGGAAAGGGGATACGTTATAATGGAATGACCATCGCAAGGGAGAATACTATGTGACAAGGCAACTCATTCCATCATATTAAAAAACAAAAACAAAAATAAATTTTTATATGAAATATCGCGAAAAGTTTTTAAATTTTTCAATAGGCCCAACAGAGTTTTGTTCGAGAGTTACGCTTTTGAAACCTCGCCATTTTCCACCCTCCGGCACAAAATTTTGCTTTTCTCGCTCTCGAGAGATCTTAATGAGTGTAAAGAAACGCTTTATTCGAATTTTTTGTGAACGATAAATTTATTTGTGTGTATTAAGGAGGCATAACAATAAGGGAGACGTCGGTACCGCTTGCGACTTTTTCGCATACCGTCCATAGTTGGCTGTGATTTATCGGGCCGACGTGATATACCTTGTGATATATGAACCCTTACAGTGTTAAGAAATCCAACATATATTCGATATCTACGGTCGATCTATGAGCTAGGTCGTAAATATATCCAGATTTATGCCATGTTTTACCTATGCGATATGCGAAATCCGATTGACTCTCCCAAGTTTTCTAATTATACGAATGTCGTTCAAAAATCGAATTGTGATTTGTGCGAAAAACTTCTTACAAGCTGATATAAGCAATTTTTAGATTTGTATTCTAATTGAAAACGGAACGAATTTCAAATTCGTACTGAACGGAGGAGGAAGGGCATTAAATTCGGACGAAAATTATGAAAGCCGCAATATTGTTTTGCTTTTAGCAGTCAGGTATGCTTGTATTAATGTTTATTCGCTATCTACCTACTTTGCTACGTGACATATTGCCAGAGTACAATAAAAACGAGCCACCCATTACAAGCAAATGCATAAATACGGCGTCGCATTTGCCTACAAAGCGATAAAGAAAGACGAAGGAAAGGAAACCGGCAAAACTGATGACTAATTTGTCGAAAGTCTCATTGGGGGGCGATAAGAAGTATGCGGAACAGTGCCATGTGCACACTGTGTTCGAGTCGCCATGTTGTGCTGATTTACGACTTGCGGTGGGATGTTCACCTGACAATTTCTTACAACACCAAAATTACTCT
Organism: Malthinus flaveolus; assembly: GCA_950108345.1. Taxonomy (NCBI): domain Eukaryota; kingdom Metazoa; phylum Arthropoda; class Insecta; order Coleoptera; family Cantharidae; genus Malthinus; species Malthinus flaveolus. The sequence goes on along the minus strand of OX467287.1, from coordinate 12,852,769 downwards.
TTAAACGGTCTCCTCCTTCGCGATTATCTAAAATATCAACATTTCAACTTTAATCGCACATACTGCGCCAATTATTATTTTACAAAGCCAACTAATTTTAAACTGTAATAGTATTAATAAAGAGAATTCCTTAAAATGTTAAAAATCGCGTATTTGAGCTGAAAATTTATTGGACATGCTTGAACATGTTTGTGATCTGAAGACGCGGCAATACTCAAAAGAAATTTAGAAAGAAGGGTAATTACAGGTTAACCTGGAACGACATCTTAAGTCGTTAAAAGCAACCGTTTGCCACTCCAGAGTGGCAGCATTAACTTACGGGTGGCTCGAAAAGGTTGGATGTTAGCTCTTCTCTAGGTTTTTCGCTAATAACGCAAAAACTGATCATTTTATAAGAAAAGTGCTTCTATATGAATATAAAGCAAAACAAATTTCCTACAAATTATAGCTCGTAGGTTTTTTCCCTCGGACAAATGGTTTAGACGCTAGAGTGCAATAAAGTTTGCCAATAATTCCAAAATCTGCCCAAAAAGTTCGAATTTTCTTCAACTTCAAAGGGGTCTGCCGCTACGAAGACTGTACTTAAACCCATGAGCCACCATATATTTAAAATCTACACAAAAAATGCAAATTTTTGGTATGGTAGGTACGCTCCGTAAAGTTGTCGGTAACTTTACCACCAGCAGAGAGGTACAATAATGAATAATCTCTTTCTATTCTATTCTTCTATTGATTGTATTGAACCTCTCTGCTGGTGGCGTAAGTCAAAAAGAACTTTACGGAGCGGCTTTAGAATATATACATTTTTCGTGTGTCTTATGGTTTAGTTTTTTACTCCAGAAACCTATCACCATTCTACAGGAGCTATATTACTATATTTCAACGCGCTGCGCTCCAGCACCTAAACTGTTCGTTTGGAGAGAAAAAACTAAGAGACATAATTTGTAGAAAATTGAATTTAAATTATTTTTGAATATAAACACTTTTCTCCAAAAATTGTGTAGTTTTCGAGTTAGAACCGATAAACAAAAACGCAGATAGATTTAGGAATTTTTGTCAAACTTTAACATGCTCTAGTGCTTAAACTATTCGTCTGAGAAAAAAAACATAAGAAATATAATTTGTAAGAAATTAAATGCTCTTTATTTTTTGTAAAACCACTGTTCTCTAGAAAGGCGTAGTTTTCGAGTTCTGAGCTATTACCCAAAAAAGCAGTTTTTTTATAAATTTAGGAATTTTTAGCAAACTTTAACGCCCTCTACTGCCTAAACTATTCATCTGAGGAAAAAATCTAAAATATATAATTTGTAGGAAACTAATGTACTTTATTTTTCTATACAAACACTTTTCTCTAAAAGCGCGTAGTTTTCGAGTTAAAAGCGATGTACAATAAAACAGTTTTTTGTCAGTTTTTGGAATTTTGGTCAAACTTTAACGCGCTCTAGCACCTACACCGTTCGTCTGAGGGAAAAAACTCAAGAGATATAATTGGTAGTAAATTTGACGTAGTTTATATTAATATAAAAGCACTTCTTCCACAAAGTGCGTAGTTTTCGAATTAGAAGCGATAAACAATAAAACAGTTTTTTGTCGGTTTTTGGAATTTTGGTCAAACTTTAACGCGCTCTAGCACCTACACCGTTCGTCTGAGGAAAAAAACTCAAGAGATATAATTGGTAGTAAATTTGACGTAGTTTATATTACTATAAAAGCACTTCTTCCACAAAGTGCGTAGTTTTCGAATTAGAAGCGATAAACAATAAAACAGTTTTTTGTCGGTTTTTGGAATTTTGGTCAAACTTTAACGCGCTCTAGCACCTACACCGTTCGTCTGAGGAAAAAAACTCAAGAGATATAATTGGTAGAAAATTTGACGTAGTTTATATTAATATAAAAGCACTTCTTCCACAAAGTGCGTAGTTTTCGAATTAGAAGCGATAAACAATAAAACAGTTTTTTGTCGGTTTTTGGAATTTTGGTCAAACTTTAACGCGCTCTAGCACCTACACCGTTCGTCTGAGGAAAAAAACTCAAGAGATATAATTGGTAGAAAATTTGACGTAGTTTATATTAATATAAAAGCACTTCTTCCACAAAGTGCGTAGTTTTCGAATTAGAAGCGATTAACAATAAAACAGTTTCCTGACCGTTTTAGGAATTTTTGTCAAACTTTATCGCGCTATAGCACCTGAACCATTCGTCTGAAGGAAAAAACTTATGAGATATAATTTGTAGACAATTTGATGTAGTTTATATTAATAGAGACACACTTTTCTTATAAAGTGCGTAGTTTTTGAGTTAAAAGCAAAAATCTAAAAAAGGACGAGTTAACTCTGCCAGCTTGGACAGGCAAGCGGTCGACAGTTTGTATTGTTAAAAATTTTGTACTTTATCGTTTAATAAAAGTGTAGGGTGCTTTCCGGACTAATAATCGTAATGCCAATCACTTATACATGGAGCGAAGTTTATGGGTTTTAGCTTTATGTGGCATTAATCTTGAAATTGTAGAAACTCCCTTTGGCTGCGGTCCCCAACATGCTTATCACATTTTTCCGAAAAAAATATTCCGTAATGTTTTAATAAAAGAGCACCCTGTATATAATTATACATTTTTTTAAATAAACCTTTTTCTTTCCAAAACATAGTATTTAAAGAATTTTATACCAGTTTCGATCTCGCCAATTTCAATAATTTCAAAAAGTTTCGTTATTACTTATTTTAACAAATACAATTTTTAATTTCAACAAAAGAATGTACACTCGCATTTTTTCCAATACATCCACATATTCGGCGAGTTTATAAAATAAAACATAAAATAAGCCAGTTGAAAATTAAACATCGTACAAACATAAAATTTCAATAAAAGGTCATTGTGTACTCACTTTTGTTCAGCATGAGCTCTTCTGATCCCTGTTCTACGTTCGTCCACCTGCAATCAAAGAGACCACATCAAGGGTTGAATGATTTAAATACCCGACATTTTATAATTATTAGAATTGCGGGGGTTGTAAAATATAACCACAAGTCGACTACGCTTATACCATAAAATGGTAATACGCACTTAAACTTTAGCAAAATTACGCAAACCCATATCTTTGCTAGTAGAGGTTCGAGGAGTTTTTGCGAAGAGCAAAAATTCGCAATAAAACCCAACGTAGGTAAGTTTAAGTGCTCGCTTTAAAATTATATTAATATTTCATCCGATTTGTTTTATTGAAGAAAATCACACACAAATGTCTCTGCAGAAGTAAGGGGATTTATGAAATGGTAATAAAATTTATATGATCGTGTAAGGTTACGGTAAATAGCGTGGTAAAGCGAGTTTTATTTTGTCTTTTGGGACTAAATTTTAGAATAACGCAGAGCAGCTTGGCGTATAAAATTCAAATAATGTAAAAAGAGCACAAAAAATGAAAAGCTTTAAATTTTCGCAAGAAAAAAAAATCACAAACGGTGGAAATAAACATATTCAAAGCGAAAACTTATCGATAGCCGATGACAAATGTAGTGACAAATAGTGACCATCAATCAGTTGCTTAATGGCACGTGGAGGTAAATTGCTTGGTTTATGTTGGAAAACTGAAAATTTGGACTTTAACCAAGTGTGTTTGTGTGAATAAAAGACGAACAAACCAATAACCCACACACGCACTCTTTCAGAAATTATTGTGTTATCGAGTCGAATACACTAGAAGGCAACAAAATAAAATATCTCAACTAGCCCCAAACTTTTACCCTTATAAAAAAAATAGCGCAAACAATCCATGTATGATTAAAATTAGCGTACAATAATTTAACGTGTCGAGTTATTACAAGAAGTCATTATGAAGGCATTTTGACTGGAGATTTGAATTTGAAGCTGAAGCAGTACAATGCTTTAAATTTCATAAAGGCTGTCAGTGACGCGGGAGATCACGCTAACCCGCCAAAGAAGCGGGCTTCCGTCAGAACAATGGACTCGTTAATTAAGATTTCTTTTATCCCAAGTCGACGGCCCGAGATTTTAGAACTTAATCATGAATGTGGCACACGTACAACACAGTCTGACTTAACGCAATGACTTATCTGAATTAACGTAATATTTAGTACTGTGCTAGTGCTGAAAGATTCATGAAATTTATAAGGTGGCTTCGGGTTATTGAACGTTTTCCTTCAATATTTCAACTTTAACTAACCTCCTTATATATTAATAACTTATAAAACTTGTATAAAACTTTCATATTTCGTATTTATTTATTTTTTTTGTTTTTAGGTTAGGTTAGATGCTTGTGGTGAGACTTCTTCATAAGGAAAGAACCTTACACGGGCAAAAATGGAAAAATAAATATATTTTATTAGTTTTATGAAGGGCAAAACTTTGATGTAATTAGTTAAGAGAGGTCGGAAATCGATGCCCCTTTAACACCATTACACAATGAGTCTGAAACTCAAATTTCATAGAAGAAAGTTCATAAGTTTCTTTTTCTAAATTCCTTACAAATAAGCCGTTACATGAGCATAAAATGTACAAAATATCGGCTGATTTTAAAAATAGAGAATATTTACAGAAGAGTACATCCTAGAAGTAAGATGGCTCGAGATCTGACGGCCACGGGGAGGCCGCTTGGAGGTAGTACAATGGGCCCGATTAAGTGGCTTTTAAACGTAAAACTTCACTAAATAATCCAGATCCAGATACATAAAGCTCAATTTCGTTTGAGCAGCACTTAAATATACATTTGAGATTATAGGAGGCTTAATAATAAGCAAGTACTCTTTAATTAATTAATATCTGTATAGCATTCCGTTTTCCAAATTCAAATGTCTCAGGCAACAAAAGAGGTCACCTACAAACGTAAACTTAGCTATAACGTAACCTAACATAACAATTTTTTATATAGAGGCTGAGAAATTTGTCATGGACTACTTCGGCTAGAGATATACGTCGAGGAGCGTGTTGGACTCATCTTAGAATGTTGCCCAGATACCTACCAACTAACCCCTGTTCTATCTTCCTCAAGTGGAAGTTGGGCTTCGAGACCTTATCGACATTACCTTGGCCCAGTATAAGGGAAAGATGTAATAATTCATTTTCTCGCTTCTCTTTCATTCATAAATACACAGAAACAGACTTGTTTCGGTTAATACCACAGTTGGATTATCACATATTGTTTGGTATCAAGCTATTACAGAATTTGTTACATTTTTGGTCGTTCAGGTTTGTTGTGGCTCTCTCGTATTGAGCTCTCTTCCAGCTGCTTTGCGGCAGTTACACTATTTATGTATTTGGCGATTATATCCCAGATAGTCTAGGTCGAGCATCTTGTATATCATACTATCTGTGGTGTCAGAGGTCCCACCTGTCCCTCTTCGTGTCCCATACGCTCGCTCCATTGTGCACATAAGAAGAATCTATGGTGAGCATCAACCGCTTTCCCGCAGTACCTGCAGTCGTCCATTTTAGATTTATGTATTCCCTAGAGATACCATCCGATGCACCCATGTCTTGTTAGCATCTGAGTGAGGGCCCAGGTCTGCTATCGCTCTTCGTATCAAGGCACCTGTGATCAAACTGACCCATTACTCTTACAATTTCCTATAAGTATGCTGAGTCCTTAGACTCTTTTATATTGTCACCATGATTTTGTGCGCATTCCTGCCTCGATAAATGGACCTAACCTAACCTAACCAACGACTACCACGTGATACAAATATTAACAGGACACGAAAACTTACCTTTACCTCCACAAACTTAAAATACAAAACAACGACAGATGCATAAATTGCGGCGGACAACAGGACGACCCAACGCAGCAACTGGAGATATGCCCAAACTTAGACACTGAACGAACAGCCCTTATGGAAAACGCCGACACACTAGAAGACCTACTGAAAAACGAAAGCACACCCACCCACAAAAAACAAAAATGACCCTCTCTTGGCATATGGCGATAGCCCACTTCGACAAGGGACAGGGTTTAGTTGGAAGGCGGTAGGGATATCTTCCCTACTGAATCAAACACTCCCCCTGGTAATACAGGTAGTGTCTTTTGAAGATTCCTCAACCTCTTTAAAAACCTAACATAACCTAACCTAGCCTAACCTAACTCAACTAACCTAACCTAACATAACCAAACCTAACCTAACATAACCAACCATAACCTTTTTTACTAAAACCACATCCCAATTGCCACTTTCTGTGGGAGTTGTTTGTCTTCAAATGACTCGGGAATTCGCTTTTGCATTACTCCCGAAGTCGGTTGATAACAGCTATTAATTTGCTCTTCCGCTTTTGGCGATCCGGTCATTCCTTGTACGCCATTTTTTCTACCGTTGCCTGATTACTCTCTTGTTGCTTGTTGCTTGTAGTGTAAGGGGTTTCTAGAGATTGTTGGTAGTTGTTGCTCGCTTCCTCGCCTTTTTCTAGGGTCTAAGCGATGACATGATTCGCATTTGTTCTCAACGGAGACAGAAGAACAGTCTCCCTCCGGGGTATCGTCCTCGTCGCAGTGTCCGCACGTGGGCGAGGCCAGTCTCTCGATACGATGCTTGTAATAGTTAAATTAAAATGGCCCTGTTAGGGGCTGCGTCAGATGGTATTACAGCTCCCCCGTGTTTTCTCTCGACCCATGATTGAAGGTTAGGAATAAGAACTAGCGTCCACCTTGCCTTTCTCTCAGTTTGTTCTACGGTGCTACCATTTCTCCATGGTATAAGCGCGAGTTATTGGATGCTCACCGCGCTTTGTTGCTTAACCTAACCTAACTTCCCATAACCAAATCAAACAAACTAAATTTTCATAGTGTAGCCCATTAAATAGTTATTTAGTCTCCTACGCTAAGAGATCGATCCCAAACACTTTCTCTATTACCCAAATGGAGTTTTCCATTTTTGTCCCTCAAACACCATAAATGGAAACACTCGCAAAAGTTTCGATGACTTCTCATAAAAAATACGAGTATTTTCCGGATGCGAGCAAATCTATTTTTGTGGAGAGTCGATCCTTTTAAATAATGGATAATCCCCCTCAAGTTAGCAATTAAAATCGTCAGAAGTTAATTATAAATTATAATTCGAGAAAAGAAATCGAACTTAATTTTCATTAAAGTCAATTTCGTTAAAATGACTTCCCCTAAAAACAAACGATTTTAAAAATTAAAAAAAAATATTTTTTTAAATAAAAAACATAAATCAAGTAAGACAAGCGAAGTGCGTAATTTTACAAGCTTTTAATGCAATTTCACAAACATCAATCACGCTTGGTGGTTAAAGATGAACGGAAGAGGACGTTGTTGGTTGGTATATTATATATAGATGGAAAAGCTCGAGATGAAAATTTGCGGTCGATTGGTATCTAAACAATATCCTTAAAGAATTTCGGAGTAACGCGGCACACCTGTGCGTTTCTGTAACGATAAGTATTAAACTTGGTATGTACTGGAGCTGTGGGCATATTCATGAAACGTCTGATGATATTAAAAAAGATGAAAGTATCCGTGGTGTGAAAAGAGTGACTACAATGCCCGGAGTTTTAAAACAACACGTAATCCTCTTTGTTGATTCAGACGATACACAATGCCGGACAAGATAGTATTCAGTTCGCTGGCTCTCAACATTTGAAAAAACAACAAGAGCCGACAACTTTTTAAGCTTCACAAATAGCTAGCTCGCTGCTTTAAATAAATACATTATATTCCGTGGTTAATTGAAAATCCACTTTAAAGTTATGCGCGGCTACAGAATTGCAATCAACGATACAATTTCCACATTTTTAAATCTAATTTTAATGTAATGAGCGGATGCGGATATAAGAGAAGGGCGTCTGAAAAAGGAGCACGTAAAATATAGGAAAGAATGCTAATTAATTATTCCGAAGAGCTGGGCTCTGCCGCGGGTGATTAGCATTCTACACTAAGCTGAGGTTTTCAAACGCCATGAACTTTTTAAAAAATTTTTAAGACATATTTAATCTTAAACAAACCGAAATTTTCATTTTGCGACGAAAATGCCATTTTTGGCATCTTTAAAAAAAATTATAACCCAACTTTTCACACTTTGCCCACATTTCTAATTTATCTCAATGGCCTACAGTTAGTAGGGCAGTTTAAAAAGTTTTTAATGCATTTTTGTCGGGGAAATATTGATCTTGAGACTTTTTCCTCAAATAACAATCTCAAGCAGATAATTTCTTTGTTTGTAAACACTCTAAGACGAGACTGTTTACCTGGACTATTAACGACACGATAACGAGACCGCAAACTATCCGAACAAATCGAAATGATGCAATTGGTATAACTACCCTTAAAAGACTTCGTCACCAGAACTGCATGTTGGGCAAAGCGTTACCGGTAGGAGGAAAATAATTTTTGGCAAAGATTTACGACAATTTCCCCACAAAATCGTAGAAATTAGAGAAATAATAAAAAATTTATTGAATCAACAGATTTTTATTCCTCCTAAAAATAATTTTCCTTTTCGAGATTTCTAATCTTTAAAATGACAGGGACGTGATCGTTGGCTGCATTTAAATAGGTTATAAAATCAGAAATAAGGGGGAAAATTCTTCTCTCTCTTCAACATTTTGCCCATTCTTTTTCCGTTCTGCATTTAAAATCCGGTTTCATTTGCGGTTAGATTGATTTGTACGTGGCCTACGCAAATATTGAAATATGCACCCCTTGTTTATTATTTTGATTGACATGTTTGAAAGACTAATTTTGATACGAAAAATGTTACGATTCAAAAATCTTTGTTTTCATTAAGCTTTTTACAATCGGCCCTTTTTTCTTCTCAAACGCAAAGTTGATTAGTTTAAACCGAAGACGAAACTTTATATTATGCAAGTGAATGTTGGTTAATGTAGTTAGAAGATAAATTATTTTGTGATCGCTCTAATTGTTCAAACCGATACATCCCAACAACCCCATTGTGTTAGATGTAGTTGAATGTGTTATAAAGGTGGCTAGTGCTAATTTGATCATATAGATAATTCAAGACTATTAGTGCGCATTGAAATTAGAGTAAATTGCTCTATTTTACCGCCCTTTCAACAAGCAAAACCGATACAATTTTTTTTCAATTAATTTAAAAATCGTTTAGATAATTTTTTTTCCAATTCGGGCAGGAAAAATATTTTTTTATGTGGTTAAGCGTACTATTGACAGTGTGACGGATTACTTTACTCGTATACCATCCAGTGATGGATGATATTACGTGAGTTTCATTTCATGATGACCACCTGTTGGATGACACATTCATATGATGCACACGCACAACTTCACTGACACAAATTTAGGGCTGTCATTGAGGTATTTTGTAACCTGTTTATTTTGTCACTTCGTTTCAGCAAAATGCCATACCTTATTTGGTTTAGTATAACAATATAAATCCTGAAACAATATAAAAATAATATTTGGCTTTCGGGATTTCTTGAAAATTGATTTATCGGATCCAATGGCAAATTTCTGCTTTATTTTTATATTTATTCCGTTTGGAATCAACTTGCAGTTTTTCAACCTAATTACGAAATATTCAACCCTTCATTATACATTTTCAAATGTTCACGGTTTAATTCGTTCTTGAACCCAACTTTTTAAATTTCAACAATTATTATCCAGAAGAGTTGCCATGTGCATCACGCTATATTATTCTTGGGAACTAACTTGATCGATGCTAACTGTCACGTCAATGCGAATTTAATTTACAATGGATTTCAGTTTCCTGTTGTTAATCAAAATCCGTTGTAACAAGCAACAACCAGTTTTTCAAAATACAAAATTGAAGGCGTGTGGATATTCGAGGGGAAGTCGAAGCCAGTTTTGGACAAATGAGACACTAAAGCCGGGTCCAGATTATCGAACCGATCTTCGAGCCGAACCTCGTTGCGAGCATAAACACGTATCAAACCACGTCTTAATTATCGAACTGAGCCGCGAGCTGAGCTTCGTCGCGTAACCGCGTACAAGCTCACATCGAACCATCCCGAGTCGGTATTTCGACGAAACTTCAAAGGATGTTACAAGGTTCGGCTCGAAACTCGTTGGACGGCGCCGAAAGCCGACATTCGAACCATGCAGGTGTTTTAAAAAATTGCGTTTGCTTTTGCATTCAGCATCAGCTTATAAGGGCAGTTATGGAGTGGACGAAAGAAAAATGTCTCGAATTAATAGGTGCATACCTGCATACCAAACTAAGGATATTCTTTGGAATGCCAAACAACCACAACATTTTAATAAATATAAAAGGCATGATGCCTGGTATGAAAGAAGTGCGCAGCAGCAGCTAGTTTTTCGCTGTTCATTGCGTGAATTTTCGAATCGAAATAAACTGATTGTGGATCGTTGGGAGGTTCGAGATGCACGAGGTTCGGCTCGCTGCAAAATTTTCGGCTAACTGCAAAATTGTCAGCAACGGGGCTCTGTTCGAGGTTCGCGTCAAGGTTCGGTTCGATAATCTGGACCCGGCTTTACATTACTTACTACTAGTTCGGGAGGCTGCGTGCACTTTTACAAAACGATAAAGTGAGAAATTTTTAGCGATTCAGGCCGAACGAGCATTGCAGCAAGTCCAGCGAATTCTCTTTGGAGGATTTTCGTCGTCTGCCACAGGGAAGCTACACTTTAAACATCCTGCCACATATTTAAAATTCACACAAAAAATTTAGTTTTTTGGTGGGTCGTACTGTTTAATATTTAGTTTGACTCCCGCTACCCACCCTTCTCAAGCCTCTATATTTCAACGCGCTCTAGCACCTAAATTTATCGTTTTACGAAAAAAATCTAAGAAACAAAATTTATAGACAATTTAATTTGCTTTGTTTTTCTATAAAAACATTTTTCTCCAAAAGTCCATAGCTTTCGAGTTATGATCTATAAACAAAAAAGCAGTTTGTTGGAAGTTTTTGGAATTTATGTCAAACTTTAAGGCGCTCTAGTGCCTAAACTGTTCGTCTAATGAAAAAACCTTAGACATATCATGGGTATGAAATTAAATGTACTTTATTTTTCTATAGAACAACTTTTCCCTAAAAATGTGTAGTTTGTGAATTATGAGCAATAAACAAAAAAACAATTTTTTTTGTAATTTTGAAAATGTTGTTAAACTTTAACGAGCTCTAGCGCCTAATCCATTTGTTTGAGGAAAAAACCTACGAGAAATAATTTAATTTATTTTGATATCTGAACACTTTTGCCTAAGGTGCGTAATTTTCGAGTTATCGGCAATAAACAATTTTTTAGTCAATTTTGCAGCTCTTGTCAAACTTGAACGCGCTCTACTCCCTAAATTGTTTGTCTGAGGGGAAAGCTTAAGAGACAAAATTTATAGACAATTTAATTTGCTTTCTTTTTAATAGAAACAGTTTTCTCTAAAACTGCGTAGCTTTCGAGTTATGAACGATAAACAAAAAAACAGTTTTTTGGCAGATTTTGGAATTTCTGTCAAATTTTAACGCGCTCTAGTTCCTAAACCGTTCGTCTTACGAAAAAACCTAAGACTTATCCAAAGGCAGGAAGTGAAGAAGAGAAGAAGGAAAAGAAGAATTATTTTTTTATAGGAGCACTGTTTTCTAGAAAAGCTTAGTTTTTGAGTTATGAGCGATAAACAAAAAAACAGTTTTTTTGTAGAATTTTGAAATTTTGTCAAACTTTAACACGCTCTAGCGCTTGAAGCATTTGTCTGAGGAAAAAACCTAAGAGTAATAATTTTGAGAAAATCTAATTTATAGTATTTTTATATCTAAATAGTTTTGTCTAAACTGCATAGTTTTCGGGTTATCAGCGATAAACCACAAAAACAGGGTTTTTTTAAAGATTGAAATTTTTATCAAACTTGAACAGCTCTACTGCCTAAATTCTTTGTCTGAGGAAAAAGCTTAACAAACAAAATTTATAGACAATTTAATTTGTTTTTTTTTATAGAAACATTTTTCTCTAGAAGTGCGTAGCTTTCGAGTTAAGAGCGATAAACAAAAAAACTGTTATTTTACAGATTTTGGCATTTCTGTTAAACTTTAACGCACTCTAGTGCCTAAACTCTTCGTATAACGAAAAAACCTAAGACATAAATATCATTGGTAGGAAATTAAATTTGCTTTATTTTTCTATACAACCATTTTTTTCTAGAAAAGCGTAGTTTTTAAGTTATGAGCGATAAACAAAAAAACAGTTTTTTGGTAAATTTTGAAATTTTTGTTAAACTTTAACGCGCTTTAGCGGTTAGCAGACGGTTGGTTTTATTATCCATTCGCATGGTTCTGCCAACCTGATACGTTCAAAACTTGTGCCTCCCTGCCTATGTAACTATACTTCGTCTTTAGGCGTTATTCCAACTACACTACTGTTTCAACTTTTAGTTGCCTAGTTCTCATAGTTTAAACTGTAAAAATTCTTCACGAACGGAAGAACATGTGAACAACTTGCAGCTTCGGGATATCCTCCGGGTATCACCTGTAGGAGCTAACACTAGCAATAATTAGAGGATCTACACACATCTTTTCCTTCACATATATACGATACATCCACCATCCACCAGTTTCAAAAACCCCAGCAGACTCGTTATGCTCGAGCAGTATTCAAATTTTCTGAGTTTCTTCTGGGCTTCCTTCGAACTTGAGAACATGCTTGAGAAGCGCCACAGAATTATTTTTGTTATTCCTATTCATCTATTATTGCCGAAGAAAACTTTTTACAGCTCTGCCAATCCGAAACGAACGTGAGAGAGAACATATAGATGAGCATAACCTCTTGCGTCCTCACAAGGCAACTAAAATTGAGAGAGGGAAATTTTTCTGTAGTTTCCCTAAATTAAAACGTTTCACCGAGCTTCCAAACAAAGGGGAGTCGACTAACATCTCTAAAAGGAGAAGTTCTCTTTTTGGTTGTCACTTTGTACATGAGGCCGTAAGTGCCACACTTGTGAAAAAATGTTAAATGTGTAAACGATTCGAAAATGTACAAAACTGCAATATTACTATTTAATTCAGTTTTTAGATGTAAACCTTTTAAAATCCAAAATTTCCCATTCATATTCAAAATTTTATATTTTACATTTACCGCTAATTTATTCAGTCTTGTAAACGTTTATGTTCTTTCGTTCGTTTTTTCTCTTTAGAACCAATTAAAATTGTTCGTTTTAGTTACAAGATGTAAAATTCTACTTCCCTCCGAAAAGGCTAGTTTTTGAATTCAATTAGTACCTACAAATTTTGCTTTCAAAAGCAAATTACTATATTTTACTATACTCAGTAAGTAAAATTGTTCATTAGTAAAAGAAAATTTGTATTAGTTTCTTTTTATATCTATACACACATATTTATACAAAAGCCTTTATAAAATCCATTTTCTTAATGTTCAGGAGGGTTCAATCAAAAGGGATTTATTTAGAAAGCTTTAGTTAGGGCAAAATTGGTATAATTTACATACATCTAACCTAAGGTGCGGAAAACATATTAATATATCGTTTACATTGATTATATCAATCATAACGCTTATTATGATACAAGTAGTAGCTTCTGTATGCGTTCAACCAAGTATTATAATTTACATTAAGATACAATGATTATTTGAATAAATTTTAACCTCAAAATTATTAAGCTCTTTACTGTTTCGTTAATTGCAACTAATGGGTTAAGATTGACGGTGAGTTAAAACTTCAGCAACAATCATTTTCAGGCAGAGACTCAGGTCTGTACGGGGTACCTTTAAAAAGTTTCTAATCTACCAAAGACAGTGTGAACTAGGATGCTGTCGCACGACTAACTTTCATAATTTTTTTTTCTAAGTTGCACCCTGCACTAATTCGACCTCTTAATGACACATTAAATTTGTATTTTCGTTGCAATTTTTAAGAAAAGTTTTTCTTTCTGTTGGCCATGTTTCATATTCGTTGCTTTTCTTGTTAACCCCCCTTTCATGAAATAAACAAGAAAGTTGCCCAGAGTTAGTTAATCGATTGTCAAACAAGTTGGTTGGGGCTAATTTGTCGTTTTGATGTCAGAATTCATTATGCATTCAGGGAGGTGATGCAGCTCGTTACCACAGTTGTTATTCCTAGTGTGTAGTATGAAGAAAAAGTGACGAAAGTACGTAAAGTTTTAATCTTTTATACGGAAACTCCCGTGATGACACATCAGATTCCTTTTCTGTACGTGCTTAAATAATACAAAAAAAGTTGTAAAAAGTAAAACGTAAAAAATATGGAAGATTTGCAAGAGATTCCCATGCGAGTTGATCGCTAACCTATAAAAATAGTAATAGATGCGCATCTGGGATTTTATTGGATAGAAATATTAGAATCTGAGTGACCAAGTACACCCTCGAGTATTTTCCATTTTCGGCTTAAGACGTATGACGTGTAAACAGTCAGTGAAACTTCTTACAAAATATTATTTGTTGTACCGAAAAAGAATCGACTATTAGTTCAAATTTACATAAACAAAATAAGCTTATTTGGGGTTGGGGGGGAATCGACGTTTATGTAAGACGATTTTTTATTTTCGCATATCCGCAAACCTTATCGGAATCGTCATCTGGTTCTAAGCCCCTAATCCGAAAGCGACATCCTTCTCTCATCAGTCTTAGCACATATCACATTACAGCTAGGATTTTTGCATCGATCACCATCGAGTGAGTTAAAAGAGGGCACAGTCTCGCATCGAATTTTTCCACTTTACACCTGAACCCACTTTAAAATGTAAAATGGCGAAAAAAAAAATCGTTATCAAAATTTGTAATACATTAAAACATAACGTGCAACTTTGTGTATTGTTTAGAAAGGATATTCAGTGTTGCGTTGCGAGGTCAGGCCAGACTCCCAGAGCTTTAAGTCCCAAGCGAGTGAGTTGTCTTCATCAGCTTGTCTGCTGCATTAGCGGTTTCCAGAATATCGCACTCCACTGTTTCGCGTACTACAACATTTCCCCCTTTTCCCATACCCATTCTATCTCCATTTACAAGAGACACTCGCGCAAAGGGACAAATCGAACATTACGAGAATGATAGGATACGGACACGCAAATGTGTAGTTACAGCCATCGACATCATTTCCCATTAACATCTTATCTCTTGACACCGATACACCAGGTATTTTCTTGAATAACAAATTCTATCGCATAGAGATTATTCAAATTTATTTATTCGATTTACTGGAGGCCATTTGATACAAATTATTTTTTAACATGACGCCAGACTTGAAAGACTTTTGACGGGTATTATTAATAATATTTTGTATTACCATTCTCGAACTTATAATAACAAAAATAAGTGCGCAATAAAATCCGCGTCTCTTCACTTTGATGTTAGAGCTGTAATTAGGTTTTTCGCCACTATCGAGCCATTAGAACAGTTTTCATTTCGTAGCGTAAAAAGCGACGTTTAAATTGGCGTACAATTATAATTAAGAACTTTAATAACTACAATGAAAACGCGCAGTCAATTTTAATAGATTAATAAATATTTTACGTAATGTATCTATAGCTACATATTTTTTTGTAACTTTTATTGTGAAAATGCAAGAAAATTCATTTATAACGACTGAATGCTCACTCCGTCGAAATTTGCTCGTTATAAATCTTATATTTTTAATACTCTACTTGCATTTGATGCAAATATGAAAACTTTTAATGGGCTTTCAAAATATTAGCGATTAAAAATAATGACTTCAAATAAATATTTATTTTTTTGCAATTTTTTTTCCACAAAAGTTTGACGATTTATTTGGAAATAATAAAATAATGAGTTTTTAGTTAAGTACAACAATAGATTTGTAATTTTCATTGTCAAATAAAAGCGTATTAATGTATAAAGTATTGAAAAGTCTGTAAATGTACGTGTTGACTCTGAAAATAATCGAAAGCTATTAATTCTGACAGTCAATAGCTATCTGCTTTCAGGAATAATGAGGAAGTCGCGTGCTACAGGTGTCGGCCGTAATGACGCCGTCAAACATTTAGACCTTTTTTAACGCTTCCATCGATACCCACATTACGCCAAAAATCACAGTTCTTAAATGTGTTAATTTAGTACAACCGAAATGCGCCATCTTTTACATTATTTAAACAAATTGTAATTTACCACCAAGCCACTAGGACAAAAACTCAATTCATTCTAGTTTATCGTTTGAGGTTGCTTAAATTTATAAAAATGGGTTTCTTTACATTTAATGTGAGCTTCGAAAAAGTCTAAAGTAAAACTCAGACCCGTATCGAACTCTACGGCGCTCATCGGCTATTTAAACGTCTCAATTTAATTAAGGGGCTTCCCCACTATTATACAAGGCGTTGGGGTTACAATTTGTCGTACAATAGCAACGGTTAAAGAAAAGCAACACTCAATCATTTGATTAAATTTCACCAGTAGGGGAGGGGGTACATCGCAACTCGGTAGACTAGTAACAGTACTAACTCTGGTACAACGTAAAACGCTGTGCGCTAGGCTCGAAGCAGCTCTGTACGAGTTGCAACTAAATAATAAATTGATTAAGAAGTCTTACCTTGCTCATTACCCTTTGGGGTCTTCCAATGGCTGTCAAATCTGTAATAAAAATAGTTAATTACTAAAAAAGTTCAATTTAAACAAACTAAAGTTTAAAATTAAGTTAAGAATGATACATAGTTCCATAAAGAGTTGTAAGTTATTTAATTTTTTAAATAAAGTAAAATTAATGTTACATTGTAGTTTGTACATCTAAAAAGGTGAAAAAGCTCTCTCTGGCAGTTTACATAAAGTTCTTTCATTTTAAATCCCAGTTGGGTTACTATTATTTTATTCAGTTGAAATTTAAACAAATGTCATAAGCTACTGCGAAATAAGGATTAACCCGACCACACGCTCTGTATATCATTTTAGTTTAATAAATTATAAATTGTACACAACCCCTAATGTGTTTTTAATCAAATCTCTCATTATGGGCGTATCTTAATTTTTAATAAATGGCCCGTTTTGGTCAGCCACTGTTATCTGGACTCGATCCAAAAAAAAATTTATTAAAAATACCTCTTTTAGCAGTTTTTATTTAAATAAATTTTTTGTTTATGCAAATGCAGTCAATGAGTGCGTTTTTGCAAAATAATAACTGTGCGTTTCCTCGTGTCGTTATAGGAAATTTCTCCCTCGCACTCTCGCACCCCCGACTTGATCAATATACTTCCTTGAATCTCCTTCCCCCCCCAGTCTTAATTAGGAGTTGGAATCTGTGGCGGACACACATAAGGGGACGCTAGACCAATATGCGCCCCAACTTGCCCGTTTTCCTCGTTCGCTATACTTGCTCATTTATAACCGATTCATTTCGATTTTGCTCTTTATACGGAAGATAACATAAAGTTTGTCAATTAACTTGGCATCCTTTTCGTGCGCTCGTTTTTTTTAAATTTTTTAATTTGGTCGCGAGAGTTAAAAGAAATTCAGTGAGGGGTAGTAAAGATATTCGTTTTGATACTTACTCAGGTAATTTTTTGGGGAATTTACGAGAGTGTTAAAATTTTCCGCCCTTATAATATACAAATGTATCATTTTAGAGTTGAGATTGGATTTTTTTTGTTAAATATCTACAGTCTATTATCATCATTAAAAAACTTTTCAAAACTTTTTAATTAATCAACTTCGACGTACTGTAAAAAATGTTCGAGTTCGATTTTGAGATGAAATGAGACTATTGGCGAAATTGTTTCGATATTTTCAAAAATGCAAGCGTTAATTTATGAAAATTTGAATTTTTACCGTTGTAAAGTTGACGAGGAGTGGGGTGCCGATAAACAGATGAGTAGAAATGGAAAATCACTGTTTTCTTGCAAGGCCCACGGATAATTTTTGTTAGGCCAGTGAACAAATTATTTTTGTCTGTTTAGGTAGTAGGTATATCACTTTTATTAAATTAGTGGATTTCAAACGATCCAATAAAATAAATTAAAATAATTGAATTCAAAGTTTGCTTAAATTTTAATATTTGAATAAAAATCAACTGCTAAATATTGGTATCGATGTCTGTACTTCCCCGACTATTAATGCTAAGGGAGAGTTTTTTAATGTTCACTTCATGGGTAGACTTGTCTTGAAATGGACAGGTGGCTTATGAAATGGACAACGATATTTTAAAAACGTATTAAACAAAAAAATTGATTGATAGTGTCTGCAAAGAAGGTGTTCCACAAAAACAAAATATCTACTCCGTATATTCCTTAGCTTTTAACCCGACACCCTAGGATGCCACCTTGTTAGCCTAATGGTAAATTCAGGCCTGATTATAGGAACAGTGGCGCATTATGTTTTTGAGGGACACTAGAATTTTGATGCCACAATATCCAATGTTCTAAATGTTCTAAAACCAGCGGTATTATAGGAATATCACAAGGTTAACTTTATTCTTAATTATTCAAGCATAAAAGTTTCCGATTCACGGGCTGGTTGGTACCTCCAGGGGCCAGCCCTTAAAACATCCGATGCTTCTCCCTATCCTGCACTTAATGAGATGCAGGTAAAAAGATAAGCGCTGACGTATAAAACTGGAAGTAGAGTGTCTCCACGTATGCGTTTTATGGATTATTTCATTACTCCTGCTAATTCGGTACAGTGAGGCTCTCAGCGGAGCCATACGCGATCCTAGGATTGGCTGCTGCAGCCTCTACACCGGAAGAGTTGTAGAGTGGTTTATCTGCAGTTGTACTTTAAGTAGTAATTCCTGTAGAAAGTTCAGTTACTTCCGTAGTAGTCATGCTTTAAGGCACGTGGGCACCACCAGTGTTTGTCTAGGCTTTCCGCAATCTACCTAATCCCTGTTGCAGTCGCAGTCCCGCTGTTGGCGGATGACAGGGATTCAAGCACTTGGCATATCTCTATGTATGGTGTGTGGCGGGGATCCTTGCACTCAGTATACCATCATGGTAAACCTGGTTTGTAATAGGTTGTAAAGGATGATCCGGAAGCGATTATGAGGCTGATGGTGGTCACGGTTGAGTGCGATTGGGGGGGGGGGGGGGGGCTGCGAGAACCGCGGCGCGTGGGACGTTCTTCCGTATTCACCCTAATACTGTTACTGCGGGCAGAAGTTTCTAGGCTTCTGGTGAGGTTGATTTCGCAGTGGCTTACGGAGTCACTAGGGAGTGGGCCCCTATCATCAGGCTGTTTTATTTAATCTCTGATATAACTAACAGGAGTGCAGGAGGAGAGCAGGTGGGTCCTAGACCCAGGTTCTAATCAAACAAACATGTCCGATTCACTCTGGCTGTTCTGGTACTTCCAGGGGCTAGTCCTTAAAACGTTGAATGTTTCTTCTTATTCTGCATGTGATGGGATGCAGGTAACGGGATAGGTGTCAACGTATAAAACTGAAAGTAGATTATTTTCACGCATGCGTCTCATGGATTGTTTAATTACTTCCGCTGTTTCGGTACAGTGAGACTCTCGGCGGAGTCAGGCGCGATTGTCGGATCAATTGGCTGCTGCAGAGCCGTAGACTAGTCTATCTGCGGTTCCAATTTAAATAGTAACGGGAAGACAGGAGGTCTGGTAGGAAGTACTTCGGTGCTTCCATAGTAGTCATGCTCTAAATGATTAAACTTTTTCCGCAATCTACCTAATCTCTATTTCAGGTGTAGACCACGCTGTTGGTCTAGTTGTTGGTAAGTGGCTGAAGGCTGAAGGCAAACGGGCCCTCTCTCCTAGCACTCAGCACACCATCAGGGTAAACATGGCCTGTAATGGGTCGTAACAGATGACCCAGAAGCGATTAAGTGGTTGCTGGTGGAAGGGTGAGGGGTTTCATGATCCCGAATGAGTGCGAATGCAAACATGGTTCCGCCTTCTGCCTACCGCGGCGCATAGGGTGGCCCTAAACAATCTACTCAAATACTGGTACTGCGGGTAGAAGTTCTAAGACTTCCGGTGAAGTTGGATTCGCAGTGGCTGACAGCTTAACTAGGCGGTGGGGACCCATATCCACCTGCTCTCTATAAGTTTGATATACTGAACAGTAGGTGCAAGGGGGGAGCAGGAGGGTCCTAGATCCAGTCCAACGTACAAGTGTTCGCTTCATGGACCGTCCAATTCAAGGCTACTCTCCCATACTGTTCGATTATTTTTTGTTTCTATGAAAAAGTGTTTCTGAAATTTCCTCAACGTTGATAATTATTGTTGATTTTTATGTAACTTCAGTCCAGCCGAAAGAATATTCCCCAAAAACTTTATTTTTTCATTTAAAAATGTTTACATGAGACCCATGTCGTCCCCTCGCCCAAGACTGAATTATTAAAACACTTTTTTTTCCTACCACAAAAGCTCAAACTTTAATTATTGACTTGATTGCTACTTTTATATGTTTACTGACCGTAATGCATCCTTTGGTACTAAGTACAGGCTTAATTTGTTATCGATTAATATTTCAAGCAACAATTAATTACATTTTCTATCGATTGCGTAATAGACGTAATAAGAAAGTTTTCAAGAAAACTACCTACGTACACCCACCACCCCAACGGTGCTCCTACGCCCAACTTTTATTCCATTAATTTTCTTTCAGAAAGAGTTATTTACATAAGTTTATAATGCTTCCTTCATAAAATTATTTTTTTATTTACAAAAAAATATTAATTAACTTTTTGTGATAGGAAAAAAAATTGAAGTTTATTAAATCTTAATGAACAAAAGATGAACCGTGTTATTGAATACTTAATGATAACAGGTAATTTGATTTTTTGTCTTGAATTATTCATAAATGATTATGTAAGTGGAAGCATCAATCTTTAACAACGGTTCTAAAAAAATCCATTTAAAGTCGCCCCCCTCTCTCAAAACATTAATATTTAAATTAAACACTTGAAAATTGAAGAAATTCGTCAATTTTAGTTATAAGGGATTAAGAAAAAGCCTTTCGGTAGAAACTATTATTAGTAAAATGAAAGAGAAGCGTTAAGTCTTCCTAGATGTAGTAAGTATTCTGAAAACCCGCATATTCAGGGGGGTCGTTATGCATGCACGACTGAATGTAATCACGGGACGTTGGTGGTGCTGCAGCAATCTGAAACGCGCAGTGTTTTATTGCTCGTTCGCGGCTCATGAATTAACGAAAGAAACCAGACGGCCGCGTTCGATAATGCCAAAAATAATTAATTACCTTCGATCGCCCCAAAATGCTTCAAGATTTTTCAATAAGGGGCTGTCAGTTGTTTGGAAAGACTAATAAACTTTTAAACCAATATACTTCAAGAAGCCTTGAATTCATACTTTTTCATTTTGTCGACGTTCAGCGTAAATACTCTTATATGAACAGCCCCTATTAATAATCCGGAAAAATTCGATTATTTCTAGCTAATGCACATTTTTACAAAATTTGCTCACTTCGAGAGCCGTATTGATGTCCCTAATCAATTTGATAGTTGCAAAATAGGCCAATAACACTCAATAGGACATAAAACCAGTCATCATTTTCGCAAACATTTTTTTCTATCCCAACCCAATAAATCCAATATCGATAGTAAAAAGAAAGAAGATAATAAAATATGTAATATTTCGAGATTATTTATTTAAGCAAAACTGTAATAAAAATAAGGCAAACAAAAATCTTGAGACGGTATTAAAATACAATCAAAAACAAAAAAATTGTAGAACTCGGTGGAATGCAGCGGAAGATCTTGAATAATAACTCGTAACCCTTTTATAGCCTATCAGAGACCAATAAAAGTGCGTTTAAGTGCCCTTGACAAGTAATTTTCTTATGATCGTGATCTCTTTTAAAAGAGCTAACAACAAAAGGAACATAAAAATTTTTTACAGCTCCCAGATATTTTTTTCTATTTTACTCAAAATCGCAGTGGAAGAGATAAGGCGCAGAGCGCAGAATGTACCCAAAACTTCAAAAATATTATTGAAGACGAGGTGGGGTATTTTGTTTAAACCGACCACTCGTTGAAAAAGTAAAGTTAAGACTGCGAAGAAGTGGACGTAGAAAAACAAAATTGAATTAACGGCTTTAACGTCGTAAAATGGCGAAACTGTTGATTAGACGAAATCTATGTAGTGCATGTAACTATAAGAAATTCGTTTAATCGTACAAAGTTTTGTCATTCACAGTCTAGCAGGAGTCTTGTCAACAAACTATTGACTATTCGTAACAAAGAACGTGTCGGAATAAAGCAGCTGGTTTTGTAAGGACTCCCAACAATTTAATACATCTAGAAATTCATAGAGGCAAGAAATTAGCTTGCATTGAACTGGCCAACACTTGCAAGTCTGCTCTATACCTACTATAAGTGACTGCTTTGAAGGAAACGACGCTAACAGACGTCGGTTTTCAATATGTACGTGCATTGAGTAACACCTGCAAACTTTGACCATTTTGAATGCAACTACAAATACAATAGAAGCACATTTA
Source organism: Malthinus flaveolus (assembly GCA_950108345.1). Taxonomy (NCBI): domain Eukaryota; kingdom Metazoa; phylum Arthropoda; class Insecta; order Coleoptera; family Cantharidae; genus Malthinus; species Malthinus flaveolus. The sequence goes on along the minus strand of OX467287.1, from coordinate 12,830,428 downwards.
CTTGGACTTCGTCAATAACTCGACTCAAATTTAATATACCCACACGTATTAGGTACACTGTAAATTATTATTAACATCAAATTTCAAAACGTTCCCTCTCTATAACTAATAAAATAGAAACTTTCGAGACGATAATGGGAATTTCTTTTTTTTTATTATTTTACGCCAGAAAAGTTTTCTTTAAAACTTCTGTTCGTTTTAAAATGGGAATTTTCGCAACCGCGCAATTTTCGCGAGCAAAAGTCGAGTAAATTTTGCACACGTTTCTGCAACATTATTAGATAAAGAGCCTCGCGATATTGCTAAGCTTAATTTTGTATAAATAATTTATCTTATGCGTCATTAGGAATTTCGTGAAAATTCAATTCTTGTAAAGTAACCGACAAGTAGCTTAAAATGAAATAAATAATCTCGAATGAAGCAAGATTTCTAGGGGGCAATTTGCACTTTGGAAACCGCATCACGTAGAAATCTCTCCGTTTGGCGCGGTGACAACAGCGCGGTGGATGTCAGAAAGGGATTTAATTAAGGTGCTGTAAAAAGCTACAGTCTGGAAATTGTTGTCAGGTGGGTGGAGGAAATGACTTACAGCGTGACTTTAATAATATTGAATTCCTTATACGAAGAAATCGGCCATATAAATACGTTATTTACTCTAATATGCTAAATTAGCAAACAGGCGTTTGAGGCGCAATTTGGTCTATTTAAAACCAAACAACTGCATTTCTAAAATTCATTTTTTCGGCCTCTCGTACCGATCTGGCCACATGTTTTTGTCAATTTTATAACGTTTTAATTCGCTGTAGTGAAGGAAAGATATTAATAGAAGCTATTCTCCGAACTACGAACTACTATTTATAAGAACAAGAAGGGTGTAAAATTGGCTTAATAACAATTAAATATTCAAATTAACTAAAGTATAGATTGTACGATTTTAGACACCGTGCACCAATTTTGGCAAGTTTTCCATTTTCAGTTCCTATGAAGAAACGCAAAACTCCACTAGTCCAGTCAAATTAGGCAAAAAATCGTGGAAAGTTTGGAAAAATTCGCAAAGAGCTGAAAATTGGTGTAGACCTTAAATACACTATTACAAATGAAATGTCAAAAGTCCCCATCGATCCGACTTGTGCTAAAAATTTTATTAAAAGACAAAAAGGTCGAAAAATCGGTTTACAGCTAAATCTGGCCATTGGTTATGGTTCGTTTGGCAAAAAAATCTAAGAGAAATAATATGTAGGAAATTGAATTTACTTTATTTTAGTATAGAAACGTTTTTCTTTAAAAACGCGTCGTTTTCGAGTTATAGGCGATAAACAAAAAAACAAAGTTTTAGTCAATTTTGGAATTCTTTTCAAACTTTAACGCCCTCTAGTGCCTAAATTGTTTGTCTGACAAAAAAATCTAAGAAATATAATTTGGAGGAAATGTAACGTACTTTATTTTTCTATAAAAAACTTTTTCCTAAAAGTTTGTAGTTTTCGAGTTATGAGCGATAAACAAAAGAACAGTTTTTTGGTTAATTTTGTAATTCTTCTTAAACTTTAGCGCCCTCTACTGCCTAAGCTGTTTGTCTGACGAAAAAGCCTAAGAGATATAATTTAGAGGAAATTCAATATGCTTTACTTCTCTATAAGAAAACATTTCTCTAGAAATGCGTAGTTTTCGAGTTATGAGCGATAAACAAAAGAACAGTTTTTTGGTTAATTTTGTAATTCTTCTTAAACTTTAGCGCCCTCTAGTGCCTAAACTGTTTGTCTGACAAAAAAATCTAAGAAGTATAATTTGGAGGAAATTTAACGTACTTTATTTTTCTATAAAAAACTTTTTCCTAAAAGTTTGTAGTTTTCGAGTTATGAGCGATAAACAAAAGAACAGGTTTTTGGTTAATTTTGTAATTCTTCTTAAACTTTAGCGCCCTCTACTGCCTAAGCTGTTTGTCTGACGAAAAAGCCTAAGAGATATAATTTAGAGGAAATTCAATGTGCTTTACTTCTCTATAAGAAAACATTTCTCTAGAAGTGCTTAGTTTTCGAGTTATGAGCGATAAACAAAAGAACAGTTTTTTGGTTAAATTTGGAATTCTTGTTTAACTTCAGCGCCCTCTAGTGCATAAACTGTTTGTCTGACGGAAAAGCCTAAGAGATATAATTTAGAGGAAATTCAATGTACTTTACTTCTCTATGAGAAAATATTTCTCTATGAAAACATTTTTCTCCAAAAAAGCGTAGTTTTCGAGTTACAGGCGATAAACAAAAAAACAGTTATTTGCTAAATTTTGGAGTTCTTTTCAAACTTTAACCCTCTAGTACCTAAACTGTGTGTCTGACGAAAAAATCTAAGAGATATAATTTGTAAGAAATTTAACGTACTTTATTTTTCTATAAGAAAACTTTTCCCTAAAAGTGCGTAGTTTCGAGTTACGAGCCATAAACAAAAGAACGGTTTTTTGGCTAATTTTGGAATTCTTGTAAAACTTTAGCGCTCCCTAGTGCCTAAACTGTTTGTCTGACGGAAAAACCTGAAAACATTAATTTGGAGGAAATTCAATGTAGGTACCTACTTTATTTTCTATAAGAAATCTTTTTTCTGAAAGTGCGTACTTTTCGAGTTATCAGCAAAAATAAAAAAACACTTTTTTGGTGGATTTTAAAATTATTGTTAAAGTTTAACGGCCTTTAGTGCCTAAGCTGTTTGTCTGACAGAAAAACTTACAAGATAGAATTTGTAGTAAATTAAATTTCCTTTATTTTCCTGTAAGAAATATTTTCTCTGAAAGTGCGTACTTTTCGAGTTATGAGCGAAAAACAAGAAAAAATACTTTTTTGCGGAATTTTGGAATTGTTGTCAAACTTTAACGCGCTCCAGCGCCTAAAACGTTAATTTGAGGAAGAAACCTAACAGATATAATTCATAGAAAATTTGATGTACTTTACATTTACACAAATTCACTTTTTTCATAAAACGTGTAGTTTTCGATTTATAAGCAAACAGACGAATAAACAGCAAAAGCGAACCCTACTCGAGCCACCCCAGTTGTTAATGCTGCCACTTTGGAGTGACAGACGGTCGGATTTATTACTCATTTGTAACGTTATCAGCCTGTTACTCTTACGCGTACTCCTCATGTTATGTTCAACGCTGAATGGTCTCACCGGAGTTTTTCAGTGGCCTCTCAAGTCAGTTGATTAGCTGTACAGTTGTATGGTAGGTACGCTCCGTAAAGTTGTCGGTAACTTTACCACCAGCAGAGAGGTACAATAATGAATAATCTCTTTCTATTCTATTCTTCTATTGATTGTATTGAACCTCTCTGCTGGTGGCGTAAGTCAAAAAGAACTTTACGGAGCGGCTTTAGAATAACTATATGACCATGACCCAACTCTGAGTTCTTTTCTAATATGACTCGAGCTCTACCAACCACTCTCGGTAGGTACGAAAAAATTTTAAAACCACAAAAATGTAATATTTTTTTACTTTAAACGATTGTCAACTACTAATTGCTTAAGCAAGTTTGATGAGCAAGTTTTTGTTACACCCCACCGGCGTAAATGATACCTGTTGATAAACGTGGAAAGAAAAAAGAGAAAAAATTAAATAAAAAGAAAATCTTTAAAAACACATTGATGAACAAAAGAAAATCGTCTGCTTGCTCTCTGGTAGAAAATCCTAATACCCTCGCGGCTTCGAGCAAGCTCCTTATATAAAAAGAAGCCGGAAAATCTGATTGCAAAGGGTGTCAACTACACAAACACTTGATTCACTCTAATATTTCCGTCATTTTATCGTTGATCGTATTAGTTAAAAAAGCCACCCTTATAAAAAAAAATTTTTTAACCACGCAAATACTTAAACCAAATTTAATTATGGTACTAAGGTAATATTAATTTTCGGCGAAGATTTGCGATGTATAAAATATCGTAAGGACCTTAATATGTGGTTTGCTACGATCTATAGAAGTTATAGCGAGAGGGTATGGAATGGGATAAACCGATATTCATTAACGGGTTGAAGCGGAACGAAGTGGAGTAGACAGAATCACCGGAAACCTAAAACACGTACGTGCTGGGGGCGGTTGTCTCTCCAGCCTACACGCCATATACTCAAAAACAGGCCGTGTATGACATGATTCGAGTGCTTTACAAGTGTATTATTTATGCTAAAACGAACAAAGAACTCGAGGAATTTAGATTGGTATCGGGAGGTAATAAACTTTTGCTTATTTGTCCGGCGAGGAGAAAATTTGAAATAAAAAACAAAGATTAGTGAGTCTTTAAATAAAATTTTCCGACAGTAAACCTGATGTAGTAGTGTAAATATAATGGACCCCCAATGCGAGTCAATTCGCCGACTGATTGTTTCCAGTCCGTACTGATTTAATAGGAGAACGAGATTTCGCAACTGCATCAGACGTATTGTAGACAATTTCATAATTGAAAATTTCATAAATGTGTTTATCAACAACTACACAATTATTATTATTAAAAAAAGTTAAATATTGTGCAAATTACGTTTGGATTAAAATGGAAATATTGTTGGTGTCGACTAAAGCCGCAATATTTATTTAGTGGCCACGTTATTAACGGAGCTGTCCTGCTTTGTTTCAAAATTGTTTGTAATTTACTAGATGTTTATTATAGTAGACTATTGTTGTGACTCAATTTAACAAAATGACTTTTCTTATAATAAATAAACGCTGGCTTTTATCCAGACTTGTCAATTTTATTTTGTTATTAAGACTACGAGGGTTCCATTTATTGTCAAATGTTATGAGAAATTTCACTCCGAACAAATAATATAAAAAAAAGTTTTCCCAAATGACGAAACCTTCTCATAGGTCATTGACTAAATTCTTTTATATCCTATTATTAGTTTTAGTTTTAACAATTTTGGAAAAATTGCTCGACTGCGTTTAAAACGAAGAAATATCGTTTAGCATTAGTATAAAGTTGGGTTATAAAATTTTCTTTTGTTCGTCATATCTGTGGTAGTGTGTAAGTGACAGACTTGGCCAAAATAATATTTTGACTGACTTTACGTTTATTCCTGTACAACCTGGCACGGTAAGATGAAACACTCTATTTCAAATGAATTTTAGGTAACTCACAGAGCTCAAACATGAGCTTACCAACGTTCTCCAAAAGTCAGTAAATCACAACAGATTTCAAAACGAACTATACGCTTCTAGATCGAGCTTTGTAAACATTCGAATGGAATAAAAAGCGTGTATCTCTCAGAGCAATTATTCCAGTGCAAGCAAATCAACAGATTAGTTAATTAGTTTAGTATTTTTTTAAATTAAATGCTTTTCGAAGCTTACGCTTCTATCAGGCCAATATTATGTATAACTGGAATGGATTAAGTTACGGCACATTGTGGTGCAAAAAGTTAGTTTCAGTTAGCAACAAAGAGCTACTTAGCAACTGACTTGGGAGACATCCACTGAAGAACTCCAGTGAAACAATTAAACGTTGAGGCATCCGAGTAATAGTAACATTCTAAAATAATATAACAAACGAGTAATAAACCGACCGCCTGCCACTCCAAAGTGGCAGCACTAACTGGAGTGGCTCGAGAAGGGTGGGTTTTTGCTCTTTATTTACCTTTTTGCTCATAAATCGAGTTCTACAAACTTTATGAGAAAAGTGAATTTATGTAAATGTAAACTACATCAACTTTTCTACAAATTATATCTCTTAGGTTTTTTCCTCAGGTAAATGGTTTAGGCGCTAGAGCGCGTTAAAGCGCGAATTCACAAGAATTCCGAAATCGACTAAAAAACTGTTTTTTGTTTATCGTTCATAACTCGCACTACGCACTTTTTAAGAAACGGTTGTTTGTAGAAAAATGAATTAAATTGAATTTTCGGCAAATTATTTCCCTTGGGCTTTTCCGTCAGACACACAGTTTAGGCACTCGAGGGCGTTAAAGTTTGACAAGAATTCTAAAATCTACCAAAAAACTGTTTTTTTGTTTATTGCCCATAACTCGAAAACTACGCATTTCTATAGAAAAGTCGTTTCATAGAAAAATAAGGCACTTTAAACTATCTCAATATTTTTTTTTTTAGGTTTTTTCCTCAGACAAACAGATTAGCTGCTAGAGCGCGTTAAAGTTTGACTAGAATTCCAAAATCTACCAAAAAACAGTTTTTTTTGTTTATCGCTCATAACTCAAAAACTACTTTTAGAGAAAAGTTTACTTATATAAAAATAGCGTACATTTAATTTCCTACAAAATGTATATCTCGGGTTTTTCTGTCATAGAAAGGGTTTAGGCACTAGATAGCGGTAAAGTTTGAGAAGAATTCCAAAATCGACCAAAAAACAGTTTTTTTTTGTTTTTGCTTAAACGCAAAAACTACGCACTTTTTGTGAAAACTGTTCTTATAAAAAAATAAAGTTCATTTAATTTCCTACTAATTATATCTTATAGATTTTTTCGTCAGAAAAACAGTTTAGGCACTATAGCGCGTTAAAGTTTGACATAAATTTCAAAATCTGCCAAGAAACTGCTTTTTTGATTTATAGCTCATAACTCAAAAACTAGCCACTTTTGGAAAAAAGTGGTCCTTTAGAACAATAAAGACCATTTAATTTTCTACAAATTATATCTCCTAGGTTTCTTTTTGAGGCAAACGGTTTAGACGCTAAAGCGCGTTAAAATTTGACTAGAATTCCAAAATCTACCAAAAAACTGTTTTTTTTGTTTATCGCTCATACCTCTAAGACTACCTACTTTTAGAGAAAAGTTTACTTATAGAAAAATAGCATACATTTAATTTCCTACAAAATGTATATCTTAGGTTTTTCCGTCATACAAATAGTTTAGGCACTAGATGGCGTTAAAGTTTGACAAGAATTCCAAAATCGACCAAAAAACTGTTTTTTTTTGTTTTTGCTTATAACGCAAAAACTACGCACTTTTTGTGAAAAGTGTTCTTATAATAAAGTAAAGTTTATTTAATTTTCTACTAATTATATCTTCTAGGTTTTTTCGTCAGAAAAACAGTTTAGATGCTAGAGCACGTTAAAGTTCGAGATAAATTCCAAAATCTGCCACGAAACTGCTTTTTTGGTTTATAGCTCATAACTCAAAAACTAGCCACTTTTGGAAAGAAGTGGTCCTGTATAACAATAAAGTACATTTAATTTTCTACAAATTATATCTCCTAGGTTCCTTTTTCAGGCAAACGGCTTAGACGCTAGAGCGCGTTGAAGTTTGACAAAAATTCTAAAATAAGACAAACAAGTGTTTTATCGCTTATAACCAGGAAAATACGCACTTTTAGAAAAAAATGTTCTTATACAAAAATAAAGTAAATTCAGGTCCTGCATCTCTTAAATTTTTTTCTATAAACGACCAGTTCTGAAGGTTAATGTATATTGGACGTAGCGTGTCCGGGAGGCCAATTAAGGTACTCTATATCTGCACTGTAGAATTGTGCCCCCTCCTAAGGGTATAAAACCTTGGTACTGTTGTATGTTATTAGCTTCCCAAAAACTGTAAGTAAATTAAAAAATTGAAGATCCACGGTTTTCCTTAATCTATAAGGGATACCTCGAAGAAGTGAAAAAAGCCCAGGTATAGCAACGAGTTGTCGTCGATTCTTTGGGAATTGAAATCTTTCGGATTATAATTAGGTAAGTACGTCAAAATCTAGTCTCTAGAGCCTCCTTTACGCTCTTAGCGATTTTTGCGGCGATGTTTAAACTTCCACCTCTTCCAAAGACAACAAATTTCCGCCTGATCCGATAATTACTGTCCGATTCGTAATCAGCGGCTTAAAAACTGTAGGTATAAATAACGTGTATTTTCCTGAACAAGTGTGAAATTAATTTAGGAAATCAAAATTTTGTTAAGATTAAAATGAAAGTGCAAGTTTAACTGTGAGGGGTTGAATATAGAATTTTATTAAATAGGCGTAAGTTTCGGTAATCAATTTACCAGCATTTATCCCCATCTACATTTCCTTCAATTTCCTGCCCACGTATCACCTTCCCCGTTATCTCCAATATTTACATTTCCCCATTTACTTTCCATTACTTATTTCGTGTAACTTAGGCAAATTCGGCAATACGTTTGCTAATAATTTCTGCTGAATGTACTATTAAAGGCATACGTTCAAACGTATAAGAGCGAATGTCGAACGATTCTCCTCTTCCTCCACAAACAAGACCAACACGCAAGTCTTACCGGAAATATTCAAATGAATTTCTAATCTTCTATCATTTTAGTTGCTACTGGCGAGATTTCGTTCTCTTTTTGTTATTCAAACTCAAACTGTCTTGTGATCTCGTTCTATTTTCAACTCCCCTAGGTCGTTACCGTTATCCTACACAACCCTTACACTCAACTGTTTTGAAACAAGACTACTATGACGATAATAATATTTTAAATCCAACTTATTATTTTTTTTTCTCCTTAAACTAAGGCGCAATTAGACGAAGCTTAAGCGAGTTACTTTAAAACGCGCGTATTTTAAAAATAAAGAAAAAGAACTCGAACAAATAGGAAAATAAACTCTAAATTTGATTCTCTCGCGGGTTGTTAGTCGTCTCTTTTTAGTTAAAACTACACAAAATACACGTTTACAAATTGCAATATATTAATGCAACGCCAAGTTATAACTGTTTGCATATTGATATTTCATTAGAATTTGAATGAATGGTTAAAATGGTACCCGCAGCTGGTAGTAGATCGTTTGGGAATTTTCGGCGTCAGCTCACGACTGAAAGCCGTAAGAGCATTAAAAGGACGCGATTTTCCGTTTTCCACCCGCTCGCTGTAGTATACTTTACCAATTCAGCCCTTAAAAGCACTGCTCACAGCAACCAATTCATAATTTATGGCAATTTAACAATGCACGAGCTCATAAGGAGGAGGCTTAATTTTTTTGGGCGATTTTTAGGTTAAGTTGAGAGGGTTTAACGGGCAAAAACGAAAAAGCGCGTCGTGTAAAATAATTTTTAAAGGGGATTTGCACGATTAAATGATGTGTTTATGTAAAGGAGACCACGAGTTTGTGTAAAATGGGATATGTTTTATTTAATATTCTGCGGTCAGATTATGTACTTGTATCATTTAATGACCGATAAAAAGGGTGTCGGTAAATCATGCAAATGGAGGCGAGAGAGAAGAAGATATAAAAAAACGTTCTCTTTTTAAATTCCGTTTAAACGATTCTCACGTTCGAAATTGGAAAGCAATACTTTGTTGGTTTAAGTTTGAAGAACGACATTTTGTGAATATTCAAGGACGGTGGTGTGGTGGTAGTGTGCGGTATGCAGATGAACCGATGAACCAAAGAGATGGAATAGAGGGGAAAAGCAAGCGGTAAATGGCAGCGGATGATTGATCGGCGGGCTAATTGGATGATCGATGGGTTTTAGTTCATCAAGCAACGCGCCTCGAGTCTCTCTCGTTGTATAAACCCTCGACGACGATCACCCCTTACGCATTGCACTTCAAAATTAGGCCGACACAAATCATTTCTCTCCTCTCCAAACAAAAATTAAAATCCAAGAAATCCATCCAATAGCCGCACAGACGTCAATCTTTAATAAACGAATCGTTTCGAGTTTCGAGTAGTGGAAAAAAAGAATAAAGTTAACGTAATGTGATGTTGATATGTGGAATCGTGGAGAGCTTATGAAAGGTTAAAAGAGAAGCTGAGATAAGAACTGTTTTATCCTGTGGGGACCGTATGCGGAATTGTAAAAAAATGAAACAAAGAATTTAGTTTTTTTTCTGGGGGTGTTTATGGCATTTAACTTGCAAATGTTATGGTTTTATTCAGTATGTGACTAAAGTGGGAGTCATCACCTTTGAATATTTTTATTGCCTCGTGTGTACCGCGCAAAGCGAGGATTTTCTTTACTTTTATTTTATTTGCGACACCTTTTTATTAGATTATAGTGATTTATTTTATGTAGATGTTTCTATTATTCGCATTTTATTTTTCTATTCGAGCCCTTTTTTTCCTACTATAACTGTAGGTGACGTGGGTGAGTGTAAATAGTGGCTTGGTAATTAATTTTGGCAAAAGATCAATTTATATCTATCCGAGGAAGCGCATTCTCCGATTTCCGTCGATATTTCCTCTTATTGGTTTCCGAGTCTAGGTTATAGCTAAGGGAGGCCCCGAGCCAGTTAGCACGGTCTCGCACTCTAGAGACAAGACGACAATTCACAATGATATCGGTCAGATAAACGCGGTACATTTTGTTTTGTCATAATCGTTTCATTCTTTTCTCCCTCGCATTATCTAGCATAAATGGAATAAGGATAGGTATGTTTTACGAATAAAGGTCAATATGGTACGAGGATTAGCTTGCCTCCGAGTACCACTGTGTACTCTTAATGGAGTCAGATTAGCGCATACGGATGTGTTCTGCATGTAAGTGGAGAATGATGTTTGGTTTAACGGGTAAACGAGTTGCTTCTGTTTTTGTCAGACGCTATTACGTGTTTTTGTACAAGTTTTCAATTTAATCGTATAATTTTATCCTTATTTAACGCCTCTTGTAGAATATTTTCCTAAATTATAACTTAAAAAGCTTTTAGACACAAATTTAACGTACAATTTGAATATCCGTCCTACAAATTAAATCAACGTTAAAATGATATATCGATGGATCTTTACGAGTTTTAAAGGAGGCCGGTTTCTTTTCTTTTTATTGCAGACAATTCCATTGTTGTAAATAGATCTTAAGGAGAGAATAAGTAAATTAGAAGACGTGATAACAATCTCCCCTTTTTTAAGAGGGAATTTAGACGACCGGCGATCCTCTTAAGAAGGCTATACGTATTAAGGGTATACGTTTTTTTAAAAAGATCACGCTGTTTTCTTTCACGATTTTTAAAGCGAGCCCTCGAGATATGAGCCATCCATCGGTGCGGACGAGGGTGAGCGATCTCGAATGAGCAGCAAGTGTTTGGTTGGTTGATTGCTGTTTAATCAGCATGTCTTGCGGAGTAATTTTTATCCTTATTAAGACGCCGCTTTTATAAGACCTTCCTCTTCTCAGATTACATTTTGTGTGCGCAGCACACTTTTTTAGGTCAATTTTATTGAAGGAAGGAAAGTCGACCTCGTTTCGTCGATTTTTCGGCTGCGAATTTTCTAATTAAATATCGCTTTTTTGGTTTAAAAAAAATAGAAACTCTCGTGCGTTAAGAAGTCTCGATCCCGTTTAAGGGGGATAAACGTGATCCCATTATACTCTTCAAGAAAGCCGATCCCTTGTGAAGTCGACACCCTTGCCGTAACGACTCTTGTACGCGGATATTAAGATCCGCCTTTGTCATCAAAGCGCGTATTGACGCCATCAGCAGCGTATCGACACCACTTGACATGTGTAAACTTTACAAACTCGAAATTATCCGCTCCCGGGCGAAGATAAAACGGCTGAAATATTCGACTCCAATAACCATTCATCCATCATACGTCAGGATGTGAGGAATAGGTAAGAAATAACACAAGTGCCACACGCAATCTATACCTCCTTTCTGCTATACCTCCACTTTTCCTATCTGATTGCCAAAGTTTTAGATGAATGATATACTTAATAGAAAATTCTCGCTTTAACGCTTCTAACTTTTATACGGATACAAAAATTTTTTCCGACAACTCGCGCGATCTACACACAACAGTTTAAAACGGCGCAAATTTCCGTATAAAATATGAATCAAAGTTTTAATAAATAATGAGAAATTTTTTGATGCTGATAAAACAAACGACAGCAAGAACAAAGTTACAAATTTGTCAACCCAGGAAGAGAAAATGCGAATCGAGAAAGTGACGTAAAAAAGTCGTCGTTATACTGCAATACGTCTGGTTGAAAAATGCCATATAATTAGTCTCTCGCGATGTTATTCTCGTAGCCCATCAAGAAATACAATTTCCCAAACCGACGTCATCATATCTTGAATACATCGGGGCACCTAACACTACCCGTCTGTTGGGAAATATGCAAACTTGAGGGAAAGATCGAACTTTTTTTTCTTCTTCTCGAGGTGACAAATATAGAATTTGCATTTAAATAGGGTATTTCCATCTGTGATACGCGCATCTCCAACGACCCCCCAATTTTTACTTCATCTTTCGACACAAACACTTGGCGCTGTTTATACGAAATTAAACACACTGTATAGATTATAAAAATTGTACAAAAAAGACAAGAGCACTAATCAGAAATCAAGAGGGGTCTTTATTCAAAATAAAATACCTTTTATTTCGTTTTTTTAAAGAATATTTTTGCATAAAGATTTGCAATCTCATTTAATAAAGAATTAGGTTATGTCTCAATTTGAATTTGTTTTCCCCTAAGATGTACTTGTCTAAAGAAAATTTTGCCAAATATCAAAAAATTAATGTACTTTGGGTGTTACTAAATCTCAGTTTTGCGAAAGTATTGCCAGTCCCAACTTGCAAGCTTTAGCAAGAAGTCTTTAGAAGCTTTTACTTTGCTGAACTGGACCACTTAACGTACCTATACGCGAAGATGAGATGTCCACTATGAGGATGGGAACTAGGCACCATTAGATATGGAGTCTTATTTCTTTCGAATTAGGAACTAGGTTCCACCTACTTCCACCTCGTACCGAGCGTTAGCTATACCGGGGTATAGCAGAGTAGACTCTTTAGAGAATCCGTGAGCCACTACGTGGCTCCAACCTATAATACCAACTGCCGGAAGTACAAATGTCAGAATGAGCATGCTTAAGACCGTCCCATACGCCGGAAGAGCAGATTTATCATTAATGATTCATACGGACTAGTGGGGAACAGAACATACCGGGGTATAGCTGAGTAGACTTCCTAGAGAAGCCGTGAGTCACTACGTGGCTCCAACTTCAACCAGAAGGTATAATACCAACTGCCGGTAGTATAAATGTCAGAATGAGCATTCTTAAGATCGCCATCACACGCTAGAAGAGCAGATATAACTAAATTAGTCATCATCCGGGCTAGTGGAAAACAGAACGTACCGGCGTATAGCTCAGTAGACTCCCTAGAGAAAACGTGAGCCACTATGTGGCTCTAACCTCAACCAGAAGGTATAATACCAACTGCCGGAAGTACAAATGTCAGAATGAGCATGCTTAAGACCGTCCCCACACGCCGGAAGAGCAGATATAATTAAATTGACCATCATCCGAGCTCCTGGAGAACAGAACATACCGGGGTATAGCTGAGTAGACTCCCTAGAGAAGCCGTTGGAGCCACTACGTGGCTCCAACCTCAATCAGAAAGTGTAATACTAACTGCCGGCAGTACAAATGCCAGAATGAGTATGCCTAAGACGCCCCCACACGCCGAAACAGCAGATGTAATTAAATTGACCATCATCCGAACTCATGGAGAACAGAACCGTATTCACTTGCTGATTCTACCGCGATTGGTACCGATAGGATTTAGGTAATCATACGTAAACCTTGTGCACTAGGTCCTAGAGCGGGCCCATTCTCCTGCCACCAGTCCACCACTAAAAAGCTTCCCGGGTCACCAGTTATGACCTGAAACAGACCTGGTTTACCAACATAGTGCGCCGCAAAAGACAGGTGTAAGACATAACCATCATGCTCACACTCTAAGAGCGAGGTCTGAGTCTCTCGATCAGGTATTCCCATCATGAAGTGTGCGAAAGAGGGGGTATAATGACTTAATCATCAGTCGGACACACCAAGAGCAAGGAATGAGCCTGCAACAGGCATGGGGCAGATATGGAATCTAATGGACACATAAAAATTCTACCATTTCAAGGAATGGGCAACGGAACCTCTTCTGATCAATCCATCCTCTCTTACACCACATAATCTTATATACGCGAATGGAATGGTCAGCTGAAAGAACTTAAGTGCCCCCAAGTCAACGTGTTGTCATCTTTCATAATGTTAAAGAGTCCAAAATCCCCATTACAAAGTGCTTAAACCGTTTTGTAACCTTTCACTGTTTTCGATCTTGACCTATTATTAAAAAGAAAACTCTCACCTCAACATTTCCATTCATTAATCTGGAAATAAAAACGCATTTAAAAGTAAATTTTCAACAGGCCATAAATTTTGTTTGAACACGAAAAAAAGAATCTCCTCCTTCAAGAGCTGTTTTAAAATATCAGCACCGATAATTTAATTAAGCAATTCCCTTTTAAACGTTTCTTTGTGTTGATGTAAGCAAAGAAGCCGAAAGAATCTGATCCACAAAACCCGCCTTCTGTTCATTGTATTTTTATTGCGTTCTTTGAGGGGAAATCATCGTGCATCTCACACGGGCCAGATGATTTTCCTTTGTTAAAAAAGACAAGTCGTTTGCTTTCCGTTTAACCGCATCTACTTCAGGTGTATACGCTTCACTTGATGATTTGTAAAATATTCCTCGTGTAAGACGAAGGAAATTTTTATTAATTTTTTTTTAGGAGAAATAACTTTGATAACTTTTTTTTTGTCTGGTTAGGGTATTTGATGTGTCGTTCGTGGATAAAGAAAACTCCCTCGCGAAACATACACGGCAAATAGAGCTATCTGTTAGTGATATATTGACATTAAGAGGGTCGGGGCTACAAAGAGCGAATAAAATGACCGGAAGCAACATCGAACCCGTTCGACCTGCAAATAAGATGTTCCGGTACAACGCTTACTTTACTACCGTTAACACTTATCTAGTGTTTTCTTTTTTATTCTTTTATAGGGTCCCTAGAAGAAGATAATTCATTTTAAAGCGAGCAATCTAAATGTTGATAAGATATTTGTCAGTTTTTAAAAGAGGACGTTGGGTAAGGTCCCAAAGCTCGTCACCTTCATATCATATTCTGGAGTGTTTACGTGCCAAGTCAGAAAGTAGGGAAGAAGATGTTAGGTTTTTATTTTTATCTGCCTTTCTAGCGCATGAATATTTAACAGGGAAGCAGACTTAATCTGTGTCAGGGGAACACAAAGTAGCCAATATGAGTTTCTTAGCGCTCCCTCAAATTCGCTCCCCGTCCTTACTTTACAAGAACAACCGCTACGAAATTAAGACACAAATGATTTTTGATTTATGAAAATACGCGGCCTACTTGCATTAAACAAATAATATTAAACTCGAACGCGCGAGGGACTCCGAAAGTGAGGCAGATTTAATACCGAGGGATACGTTAAATATCCAAAGCACCCGGACATGTTATACTGCTTCATAAAAATCAACCTCGTTTCGTTAAGCCTGTATCGTAAAAACCAATAAGCGAGTAGGTTAAAACAAAACCGCGCTAAAAAGAAGGGGATGTGGTAAAATAGGAATTCACGAGAGAAAATATTTTCAGAGGGTAGGGGGAAAAATTTTATATGTAAAATGAAAAACACAACATTCACCTAAAACATCTGCTTCTGGATGAGAACCCTTTATCAGTTCCAATTTGCTCATATGGATTCAACACACAATAGGGGCCTTAATGTGAAAGGATTACTCGGTCTCTTAATTAAATGAATTCGCTAAAAGAACAAAAGCAAACTTCATCTTCTCAGGATTTGTATATCAAGTAAAATTAAAATTAACAAAATTTTAATAATTTGATGAGGGTTTGTTGCGCGAATCGAAAAACTTATTTACTTATTTTTAGGATAATTACCGAAACGTTAATTAAAAATGTGTCTATTAGTACGCTGGGTGCCCGATTACGCGCCCCGATGCGTCTTCCTATACATAACGCCTACTCGATTACAACAGGAGACGTTCCGGCGATAAATAAAACGGCTGCACTTAATGAGAAATCCCGATAACTTCGATCGGCGCATTTTAAAGACAAATTATCACACGACTTTTCCTCGCCTCCTTCGACGAAATGTCCAAATGCGACCGACCCTGTCCTCTGTTAAAGTTAAACTTAAGAGCATTGTGCCCGACATAATTGCGGGAGCGACGTATTCTTGTGCGTTAATTACCTAATGAGAGAAGTGACAGTGTCGCATTTCTCTCGCTCGAACCGACTACAACTATTAAACGCAAAGCGACTGATTACGTAGATGTAATAGATTAAAATCGTTGACATATCACGTTTTTGGAAGTGAAATGGAATGTTACAATTTACCCTAGTTCAATTCTAAATCAGAAGGAGAGACGTCTAACAAACGTGATGCAAGGAGGGAAAAGCAACCAGTCAGCCAGCAGGCTAATTAGTTGATTTGTAGTGGCTCAAGGGGTCTCTCCTTCCCTTCTCTAATGCAATCTAAATTTTTCATTCCACCGTGCTTCTCTCGGGAAGCAAACGGAAGAATCAGCCGGACGGAATCGACTTCACTTTAACGTACTACTTGATCCCGATTGAGATCACACGAGAGTAATAAACACTCAATTTTCAAATTAAAAATATATTTTTTTCGGCAAACTAAAAAATTTTATGTAAAAACAACTCTAAGCGCACTTTTAACGTCGAATGGAAGCACCGAGAATTATTTAAGTCGACGTTTATACATTAAGAAGTTTGATGTTGTAGCCAGAAAGTTTTCGACTGCGATATATATTATTCAACGGAAGTTTATACAAGATTGAAAGACATACAGGTTGTTTAAAGACAATAAGGATCTTTGGTCACTAACAATGACCACCTAAGGGCCTCGTTAATTCTTTACGCGTATACATGGACGCTGTCAAACAATCAACGAACCTTCATCAAGCCCGAGAGGTCTGCTGAATCCCGATAAAGCGCTAATTCCCGCAATCAAATATTGATTCAAAACTTACCCTCACTCTTCTACTTCTTCTTCTTCTTCCACTCACTTCGTTCGCTTTACATACAACGTCGTTATTAGAATGCTATGATTTACTGTAATGACTTTTTTTCACTGAAAGAACCAAAGCCGGTGTTAATAATGTTAATTAATATTTGAGATGTGGACGAGGGTGTAAAGAATCTTTCAATATTAGCTACGAACTTTTATTTTAAAAGGGATAGCACCTGGCGTTATTAGCTAAATTAAAACGACAGCAATAATTTGGAGCACGAAAAAGAAAAAAAAATTTTTTTAATTACATTTATTAACATTATTATTTTTTTCATCAATCTCCAAACGTTATTTGCTATTTTTAAATTTGGAGCGACTCATTTGAAGTTCGGAAGAGGAAGAGTTTTCCTAAAGGAAATTAAGTGTCAACTCATCGCCCACCAAATCCTTTGAATACTTTTGCTATTTTCAAATACAAATGCTGTTATGATTGAACGGGAATGCACGAAGGGTTTATTAGTAGATGTAATCTTCTCTATTGCTAAATTTTTACAGGGGCGGACTACATCAATTTCAATTTTAAATTTCCAATTTAACCCAATCTTCCTGGAGATCGGCGAACTTATTCGACTAACTTTTTCAGTTCAAGTCCGTAATAGGGGCACTTTAACACAGAAAAATTGAAAAGGGGCGAAGATTTGTGGCTTATGAGTTCACAGAAGTTGCATGAAGGCCTTAACTAAATGTCATCTACATAAACCTAGGTAGGCTTGGTCGAGCCTTGCTGAGACGTCATCTAGCAACGATTAACCCAGAGAAGAGGTTTTAGAGAAATAGCTCACTAGGGGGTCTCAACAACTTGTTCAGAGACAATAAGCTTTTCGTTCTAATGACTACACGAAGGCATTTAAGTGTTGGCGCTCAACGTGGGGCATCAGAACTCGTCGACGTTTCCATGGGATGTTTAGTGTTCAGTGTTCGTTTATGAGTTGACAGAAGTTACACGAGGGCGTTCGTTAACTAAATGTCAGTCTAGCTGGAAGTCCGGAAAACATCTATTGAAACATAATAAGTAGGCTTGGTCGAGTCGTGCTGAGACGTCTTCAAGCAACGAATAACCCAGATAAGAGGTTTTAGAAGAATAATTCACTAAGAGGTCTCAACAACTTGTTCAGAGACTATATGCTTTTCGTTCTAATGAGCACATGACGTCTCGAGACGGAAACTTATCAGAAAACGATCGTCTCATCGTTCGTTACAATAATTTTACACAAAACTTGTTTAAGCATTGGTGCTCAACGTGAGGCATCAGAACTCGTCGACGTTTCTATTGGATGTTTAGTGTTCAGTGTTCGTTTATGAGTTGACAGAAGTTACATGAAGACGATAACTAAATGTCACCTACATAAGTCTAGCTGGAAGTCCGGAAAACATCTATTAAAACATAGATAGGCTTGGTTCAGCCTTGCAGAGACGCCATCTGGCAACGATTAACCCAGAGAAGAGGTTTTAGAGGAATAACTCACAAAGGGTCTCAACAATTTGTTCAGAGACTATAAGCTTCTCGTTCTAAAGAGCACATAACGTCTCGAGATGGAAACTTATCAGAAATCGATCGTCTCATCGTTCGGCACGATAATTTTACACAAAAATCGGTTTAAAATTCAATAAATTGTTTAAATGTAGGCGCCCAACGTGGGGCATCAAAACTAGTCAAAGGGTAGCGTATGAAAAGAAAGAAAAGCACGAAAAAGATCTAAAAAATAAATTAAGTTTACTAAAATTGGGGTGATGCGAGATCATACATCCGAATCGGAGAAGAATAGGCACTTAAAGTGGAAATCCATGCCTGCCGAAAGTTTCAAGCAGCGAGGGGTAATTTTTAAAAATAAAAATATTCGAAGTAAGTTATTGTGATTGGAATGCATCCGTTAATTATTTCGTCTCATTGTTTTGATACCAAATAAAAGTCGTTAGAAACAAGTAGAAGTGGTACGTTAAAGGACGAGTCTCGCAATTCGACAACGTCTTGTTAGCTTTCCCGTGAATATAAAGAGTTGCATTACGACCGCCTGTAAAAAGTAAATGTATAATAAGAGCGAGAGATTGTTTAGAGAGTAATTACATTAAAGAAGAAGAGGCGAGGCACCTGCCAGTGACGGATTCCGCACCTAAAATACCCCTTATCAGTGTTTTAATTACCACCATTATGCTAATTATACGACTTTTGTATTTCAATGCTTCATATTTTTTTACCATACTTTATGGACGCTTTCACTTACCTTGCACTCTTAAATTTATTACGGTTAAAAACTAAAGCGCGTATTAATTAATTAATTAATAGAGTTTTTGTAAAAAGAACGTATTAAAAAGTTGAGTCGTCGGGGAGGGTTTGAGCGATCGAATGCATTAACTGGGAAATTGCATCGATGTTATGGTCGTAGAGTGCTTTGATATATATTCAGTTTGTTAATTCTTCAAACTCGCGCTTTAAAGCAATTCTGAAAACGTTTCCTAATTAAGCTTCTGTCGCAAACGTCGTTTGGCTTTTTCAGAAGTTTAATTTTTAGCGTCTCAAAAACCGCCCGAGCTTCGATAGGAATGCCCCTTCTAAAATCTCCATGGAAACGAACAGTATACGTTAATTTAAGCCGGAGCGACTGGGTCGGGCGAAAAAAGTTAATTTTCCAATGTAATGAATAATTTGTGTTTGAATTTTGCCGGAGGTATCGGCTGAAAGGGTTGAGACGATAACGGGGAGAGCAAAAGAGTCTTAGCGATCAATCACCGGAAGCGAGTCCTCCTGCCAGCAAACATGTTATTCGATTAAAACAATTAGTTAAAAGTGTAAAAAAGGCGCTTTACGAAATGTGTCTGAAATGTGGCCGCGTCACTTAAGTAGATTTATCGTGGCGAGCACTACGCCGCCCATTTTGTAAATTACATTAAAAATTAAACTCGAATGTAGCGAGAACAATGTAACCGCGTATGCGTTTCTTTATTAAAAGTGTGCGCCCACCAAGCCGCGACAGGATGAAGTTTTAATCACTAGATAAAGGAAATCTCAGGGCGACGGTGAAAAACAAAACCGAGCTCGGTGGGAGCCTCGAGCAATTGCGGGAGAGACGTAGATTTAAACAAGACGCGAGTTTCGGCTTAATTCCAACGACTTTTCAATAAAACTGGATATTTACGCTTTAATTACGAAATTTCGCCCCAAAAAAATAAAATTCCTTTCCGCGCCTCTAATTTTTTTACAAAAATTCAAATCTTAACGTGTTCATCGAACGAGTTTGTATCGCACAAGTTTTCGGGCAATTTATGCATCTATTCCATATTTCGCAAGTCGTTTTCATAATTCCACGCATCAGGCTGGGAGACAAGCACGTTACTGCTCATCGTATTTCCATTTTGTCGAGGGGGCCATACTTTCTATAAGAGAGCGCACCTTATGCCATTTGCATACTCGTCAGCTGCGCCACCTCAACTTTTCCTCGAATAAAGTTGAGCTAAAAAGGTACTCGGAGACAAACTATCGGGCCAAATGTGATGCATTTCAAACACCTTTTACATATTCCTCGCTGTGTGTGTCACTTGTATTTCGTATGGATGAATATATCAGAGTAAATGGAACCGAATCGAATGGAAGAGCAGTAGGTATATATCGGAATTTCCACTTTTATAAATCTCGAATCTAACCACTTACTCGCATCCTCTCTCTTTGACGTTTTAAAAAGTTTTAGTCGACGACGCCGAAGCAAATTTTATACGGCGCAAAAATTGGGGTAAATATAATTTTTTGCGTATTTTAGTGCGTGGAAACAAAAGGGGCCGCAATCGGAAAATAAAATCGAGTCGAGTACCGCAATGGGGGATTGTGCAATAATAACGCGGAGAGATTCTTATACACAAACGGCGCTAATCAAGACACATGATTATGGCTCCGGAGCCGCGACCGAGGACATGCATTGCCGCGTACTCCGTTATAAACCCTGCCCTAACTGTTCCGGCTCCGGTTTTCTTCCGGGAACCCCGTTTTACTGATTTAACGTTATACACTCTTCGCGTAATAATTCGCGTATAGAATGCATTAATGTAATCTTTCGTGGGGAGACTCTAAAACGCACTTTACGTACACTTAACTCGATTTAATTAATTTTTTTTCGCTAATAACACGAAAAATGGTGTGTGCGAGTTGAGTAAAAAGGGGTGTGGAAAAGTAGATCGGGCTCGAGGCGTTCGGTCGTCTCGAGTTAGTGGAAAGAACAGCGGCGGGTTATAATGGAATTAAAAGTAACCGCGCATCTTAAGTTCTTTCTTCGGATGGTATGCAGATTAGCAGACTTTGCCTCAAAGCAAAGTCTAATGAGTTGTGTCTTAATAAACGAAAAAAGAGAACACAAATGCACTTTTTGCATCCAACTTATTTATTTCGCGAAATAAAATAAAATTAAGGGAGGAAGCGAGACGAGATGCAAATTTAGAAAATTGAATAGCTTTAGTTTCGGAGGTATTGCGTAGTGGTAATTACTGACGAAATAATCGAAGTGTATAGCCATTAATCTCTGATGTTGGTTAGGTACCCAGTTAATTACAAATAACTCGATTTAGGCGAATGGGTTAAATGTGCGCGGGTAATCTATTGAAATTAGTAAGGAGCGCACCTCGGCAAACGTTGACTTAGCATCGGCAGCGTTAATAATGAGCCCCCGCTTAAAGCTGGCAAATGTAGTGAGTCAGTAAATGGTCTGTGTATAGGGTAAGACGACGTAAGACGGGGTAAGTCGGGGTCAAGTCGAGCTCCTTTCGCGACCCCGAGCTACAATTAGATATCTTTGTGCCATAATTCACATGTAATCTCTGCTAACCTCCGAGCACTCATCTGCGAGTCTGTTAGTTGGAAATGATGTTTATAACAGTTTCGTAAATTTCCCGCACGGCATTCTTTAGCGCGCGTTAGAATAAATTTAATTTAGTTTAATTGTGCCCGATCAAAATTAGCGCAGTTGGCAGACATCGGTGTTTCGAATCTAGAGAGGCAAGTCGTCGCACTTGCACAAAAGGGAGGACGGGACGAGGACCTTACGCGATAAAACGTCGTTTTGTGTCTTCCGGACGCGGATGAGTAAAGTGGCGAGAGGAAAGATAATAACGCAAATATCTGAGCGACCGGAACCGCAACCAGGTACGGCGTTTCTCCTCCACAATGTTATCGTTTCATCGTTTTCAGGCGCATCTTTACAACTTCTCGACTGCTACACATCATTTATAACAGTCTACACGTTACCTTTTCTCCTTTTTCGAGACTAAATTTACCAAAAGGAGAAAATGTGAAACGCAGTTAGCTTCTCGAATCAAAATTTCCACTTAAATGTTGACTTTAGTGCAGAAGGAAACGCGAGGAAATTAATATCGTAAATATAAAGTTACAACATAACTCACGCTACTATGAATTTTTTGAAATATTGAGGCCACAAATTATCGTGTACCACGTGGTTGCTGTTTAAAAACGAATTTATGTTGGGATAATTTAGTTTACATTTACGTTACAGGTGAGCACGAACCTGAGATTTATAGAAACGTGCTCGCGATCTTCCTCTCGCACAAAAAAAATTATTCTCATTCCCCTCGCCTAATTAATTATCTTAAAACGCCTTTTGTTACTTTTTTTCCCTTTTAGCAGTCACAAGTAATAAAAAGCAACTGCTTTCTTTAGTGTGAACCTCAGGAAATATATCACGTTACTATATAACGTCTTGTTAAATAAAGCTCCTTTTAAGGAAGATTAAAGCTGATAAAGAAGACACACCGGCTCTAAGAGGAAGTGTGTAAAAGCTGTTCTTTTTTACCCACGATGTTAAAGGGTCTTTTATCGCGTCGTAACCTTGTAACGGGGAGTTTCGACGGGTCAATTCCGGAGGTCCTGTCGGAAACTATACGTGATTTAGCCAATTCCTTACTACGCCCAACAATTCTCACTTTTTCCTAATAATTTGACACAAATTACATTAATCGTATAAGAAATAAAAAGAAAATAAACGAAAATGAGAGTTGGGAGAATTTCGCAAATAATTAACGTCGAAGCTTTTATTGCAAATTTGTGGTATTAAAGCGTATAACTTAGCATCTTCTAGACAATTTGATGTATTCTACGGTTCCTTTGACACTCATTGCGGGCTTCCCCGTTCAACGAAGCACCTCAATCAGTGAATATTCGCAGGTTTACCGCATCACAAACCAATTTCTGTTTACCTGTCCCATTTCCCATCACATTCATAAAATCGCTATATCGATTCAACCAGTTAAATGATTACATTAAGTTGATGCTTAATTTAACAAAATGCGAAAGAGTGCCACAATTAAATTATTTAGCCTTGAAAAAAAAAAGGAATCCCTTGTCTATGTCATGATTATAATTACATACACGAGAAATATCTAATTTTTGAAACTTCCCCAACACGAAAAGCTTAATTTGACATTGAACAGTTTAAGGTAGTCGAGTTAGGACTTTTAGGACTTTTTAAAACATTTTGCTAGATCCGAAATTAATTTAATTTTACGAAATTATTCCAAATTAACCAATTTTGCTAAGTGGTTCTGATTAGTAAACAAAGTGAAAGACTCGAAAGAAAAATCTGTTGTTTTGTAAATTATTGGAGAGAAAAATTGAAATTCGGTTTTTACAAATATGGTACGAATTCTAACTTATTTATGAGTAAGATGCTCAATTGTTTTTTACACTTCGAAATTTACTAATAAAAAATGTTTTTTTGTACTTTCGAGTGCAAGTTTTCTTTGTATTCCAATCCCAAAGTCATGACTGGCAGTATAAAAATGTATCGTCAATTTATCTACGACTTTAGATGCTCAATTGTTTTTTAATTTTCCAAAGTCATGGACTGGCACTGTGGAAGTATACAATTTACGTCAATTTATTTGTGACTAAGATACTCAATAGTTTTTGGAGCTTCTAAATTTCTAACTTTCTAAATTTCTAACTTTCTTCTAACTTCAAAATGTACGAAAAACATTGTTTTTCTCGAACTTTCCAGTGCACGTTTTCGTGGTCTTCCAATGCCAAAGTTGTGATGATCAGTACAAAGATTCATTGTCAATTTATTTATGACTAAGATGCTCAATTGTTTTTAGTTTTTCTAAATTTGCCAAGAAAATTTGTTTTTTCGAACTTTCAGTGCACATTTTCTTGGTCTTCCAATGCCAAAGTTGTGATGATCAGTACAAAGATTCATTGTCAATTTATTTATGACTAAGATGCTCAATTGTTTTTAGTATTTCTAAACTTGCCAAGAAAAATTGTTTTTTTCGAACTTTCAGTGCACATTTTCTTGGTTTTCCAATCCCAAAGTCACGACATACTATAAAAATTCATTGTCAATTTATTTATGACTAAGATGCTCAATTGTTTTTAGTATTTCTAAACTTGCCAAGAAAAATTGTTTTTTTCGAACTTTCAGTGCACATTTTCTTGGTTTTCCAATCCCAAAGTCACGACATACTATAAAAATTCATTGTCAATTTATTTATGACTAAGATGCTCAATTGTTTTTAGTATTTCTAAACTTACCAAGAAAAATTGTTTTTTCGAACTTTCAGTGCACATTGTCTTGGTTTTCCAATCCCAAAGTCATGACTGGTAGTATAAAAATTCATTATCAATTTATTTATGACTGAGATACTCAATATTTTTTGAAACTTTTAAATTTCCAAACAAAAACTGTATTTTTTGTACTTTCAGTGCACATTTTCTTGGTTTTACAATCCCAAAGTCATGACTGGTAGTATAAAAATTTATTATCAATTTATTTATGACTGAGATGCTCAATATTTTTGGAAACTTTTAAATTTCCAAACAAAAACTGTATTTTTTGTACTTTCAGTGCACATTTTCTTGGTTTTCCAATCCCAAAGTTGTGATGAGCAGTACAAAGATTCATTGTCAATTTATTTATGACTAAAATGCTCAATTGTTTTTAGTATTTCTAAACTTGCCAAGAAAAATTGTTTTTTCAAACTTTCAGTGCACATTTTCTTGGTTTTCCAATCCCAAAGTCATGACATACTATAAAAATGTATTGTCAATTTATTTATGACTAAGATGCTCAATTGTTTTTAGTACTTATAAATTTACAAACAAAAATTAGTTTTTCTTAATTTTAGTGCACGTTTTTCCAATCCCAAAATCATGACTGGTATCATGGCAGTATAAAAATTTCTCAATTTATTTTTGAATAAGATGCTCAATTGTTTTTAGTACTTATAAATTTACAAACAAAAATTAGTTTTTCTTAATTTTAGTGCACGTTTTTCCAATCCCAAAATCATGACTGGTATCATGGCAGTATAAAAATTTCTCAATTTATTTTTGAATAAGATGCTCAATTGTTTTTTTCGTACATCCCACTGCACTTTTTTTAGTTTTCCAATTCCAAAGTCATGACTGATTAGTATAAAAATTGATTGTCAATTTATTTATGACTAAGATGCTCAATAGTTTTTGGAGCTTCTAAATTTTCAAACAAAAATTGTTTTTTTCAGAACTTTCGGATAGTACCTACTCGACTTATATTTTTTAATACTCACAGCTGACTTGAATTACGAATCTATTCTTACATCCAACGATTACTAAAACTTCAATTTCTTCAATACCGAGCTTGGCAAACTTGGACACACCATTAAAAAAGTTTCTAAAGCCCGGCTTTAATTAAAACTCGTGATCAAGAGCTTTATAGACGATCTTGAATGAGCACGGAAAAAAAATTAGGATACAAATTTGAAATATTAGAATTGCGTTAGAAAATGCCGTAAGACTGAAAATTTTTGGTTTCGTTAGAAAGGAACAGATCTAGAGTGGGTGGTAAGTTTAATTAAAATGAGCCATATTTTGGCTACCTGAAAAAACTCGACGGATAGATATACAATTTTGTATAAGATGCCCCACCAATTTATCAGACAAACATCTCGAAAAGCAAAAATATCGAGGATATATTTTTCGCTCTATTGAAATCGTGGCTTTTCCTTGGGCTGACAAGCATTTTTACAAATGATTCCACTCGCGCCCTCGACACACACATTGAATTTTCTATAGCACCGCCTCTTAAACACCGAGAGCTACAGGTGGCTCTACATAGATAGCATTTTTCAGCGGCTTCTTTCAATGACACCCTTAGCCACTTCGAATTCAGTAAGGGTACGTAATAATAACGTGGGGCAGTTTTTTCCCTTAATAAAATTTTTTGTTTATTAAATTATCGAAATGTGTCAAAATAGGAATTTGGTTAATAACGAGGAAAGTTTCGTCGAGTAATAATTCGAAATTCGTTAATTGAACTAATTTATTTACTTATTCGATTTACAATCAATCATGTGCGTTAGGCAATCAGGTGCAGCATCCGTCAGTCAAGAGATATAAGGAAGGTCGCATCGGGACGCCGTAACGACCCCAGCATTACCTCGTAATAACTGTATTAATGCCTTTAGCTTCGAGTAATTTCTTGCTGAAACTTTGGCTAATTTATGCGTGAGATATTTCATGCTTTTGGCGACCAACGGCTTCCTTCGTCCAAAGGGACACACACACAAACTATGGGTTGTTACGCACGGTAGCTTAACGACCACGACACTATAAAATTAAGCACTAAATCTCTTAGGCCTTATTAAATTAATGACTAATCTACATTACGTTTTTGCCATCACCTTGTCAACGATAAGTCATTCTTAAACTTTAATAATTTGTTCCCCAACATCAAAGATGAAACTTTTTACCAAAATAATAAATGTATTCTACTTTGATAATAATTATTGAACATTAACATCCAAACCGCAGGTATTTCTCATCAAAGCACAAATAGGAAGTTTTATATTACATAAAGCTTTTAACCCTTACCAACGTATGGAATTAATAAAATGCTTCGCATCCTTAAAATTAAAGACCCCACATATTAAATATCTTCTATACCTAGTAGTTACTATAGGCACTACATGTAATTTTTGAGAGAAAAAAATTAATTTTCCCTTAAATAACTTTCACTTTTAGCCCTCGCTTTTCTTTCTTTTTCCATTTGTCATTATAAGTTAAAATCGGGTCGAAGAGAGGGTCGTGTTAAAAACAGTAGTAATAAAAAAAATAATGAACTCGATTCGATTGCTATTATTATTCTAAATCACAAATTTATTTATTGACGAGTATCGTTTTTGTTTTTTTAAAAACTAAATTTGTGATATTAAGCCACTGAATGGGACAAATTATGAATAATAAAAGAAAACGTTATTATACGACGTGTCAACAAAAACTTTTCTAGACTAATAAAAATTAATACGACAAAACGAGAGAATTAGATTGCAATCATGACAAAGCATGAAAATTACAAACAATACTGAAACCATAACGACCATAAAACATTAAAACCATCAAGTTCATCGAGCACAAAAAATGTACCATAAAGATAACTATAAAACGTAATAAAACCGAAATCCAAAAGCGAGAGAAATTCGGCTGAACTCAATTAATCAATAAAACAGTAAAACGCTCCCCCGTTGCTGTTAAGAGTGTACAGAGGGTGGATGGGGTTGAAAGGGGGTAGAAATGTGCGGTTTTGAGACGCTAGCCTAGGAGAGGAGCAGCGCACGCGGGCTGCGGTCGCCGAGGAATCTCCCGCTATTATATTGAACACTGGCTTATGTTTGTGTACCCCCTTATTCCTACCAAGCTTTTCACGTATGCTTATTTACCAAACAATTCGTCTCTTTAATAAAGTCCGAACTTACCGAAAAAAAAAGTTTCCACTTCCAACATCCCCTCACACAAAAAAAAGCAAAAATTTTTCTTGTGAGATTTCCCACCTGATACAGACAGATAACACTTTTAATATTTCTTAAACACGCATGTTACTCTATGCAAATTTTATTACTTAGCATTTTACGAGGGTATATTTTGCCAAAACCCCGAATTAAAGCGAAATTACAGAATAAAAATCAAATTGAAAGTTACTCTCTAAAACGACCCGAAGGAGCGGCGTAAGTCTTCTCGCATTTTAGGGGTGGTTATTTAAAAAAAATATTTCGCCTTATTTATTGCGTTCAATTTAAAAGAGCGCCCACGCACACTTTTCACCTTTAAATTCAAATTTTTGTTCAAACAAAAAAATTTGTACCTCGCCTCTCCAGCTCGCGACGCATTAGTCTTTAAAAAAAGTAAATCTTTGAGAAGAGCCCACTATCTGCTATTACGAGAGGAGTTCTTCTTGCAAACCCCTCGAAGCGTGCACACAGTAAGCTACTCTGTATGTATTTATTCATATCTACAAGCCAGATGATGATATAAATAGCGTCGAAAGTCGCGTTTTCTATCTAAATCACGCCAGCATATTGCGATGTGTGGCAGTTCCGACCCACTCATAAATTAAACTAAAATTACTTCATATAATTTTATTGCAAATATACGCGACCGTGCATTGGAACACGAACAATAATAAAATAACTAAAAAGTATTTTATTAGGAAGATGCGCTTTTGTTATAACACCAACTTAGCACGAAATGATTTTTCGGGCGTAAACTTTTTGCGTCGTCTTGAGTTTTCTCCTTAAAGCTCTCGCGTGGTTGGCTACGCGAATTTGCGAATTAAAATAAGCGGGGCTTCTGCGACCCCGATAGTTAAACCTGTGTTGCTCGTATCGAGTAAATTTTTTTTGCGACAATGTTGCTTTTGCCGTTACGCGGCACAGTAACCCCTTCCGAGTAGGTACTATCTCCCGTTTCGTTCAAAAAGAACAAAAGGTGCAATTTTGGTTTTTAAAGGTATTACATTACTGCACTTCTAATACAAAGTAGATGCTCTAAAATAGATTAGGTACTTCAAATAAGTAAATAAAAACCAAAGCACCTATCCGCCTCGTCTGCTTGAGATGAAAACAATGCAGAACAGTATTTGACTCGGGATGGCTATCTAATATTTCAGGTAATTACACACATTAGTAGGTACCTTGTAAGTTATAAAACAAACACCAAGTTGCATGTTAAACGATATATACGCGAGTTTACTCCTTATTTCTATTAGAAATTAGAATATACGTGAATTAGACGTAAAATCTACACACCTACAGGTTGATTCATCAGTTTCGCTTCTCTAGATGCTTGGGCGTATTAGGGGTTAAATTGGGATAAAAGTTGCGTCCTCAAGTAGTAATCACCGGTGGGTCTTGAAGGAAGTTAACACATTTTCATTTGGGGCCGAGATTTTGGAATAATCAATTTTTTTGTTGTCTGGCGTCAAAAACAAAATAAGTACACTTTTCTGTCAGAATTTTTCCCTACGACCCACAATGCAGTTCTAAGTTTCAAATTCAACGATGAAATAAAAAAAAACTTTTGAAGATAGTTTTTCCCATTTATTATCAAAAAAAGAAGAAAATTTTACGGGCACCCTCTCGAAGGAATTTCCGTTCGAAAATTTAAATTTTAGCGTTTTCGTAGAATTCTCATCGATGCCTAAAGACTAGGCTGAGAAACTGTCGTTCTTGCGGTGCCCTAGTCTTAAATTATAGGCATAATCGATCATCCTCTCGCATTTCTTGAAGTAAAAAATAGAAACCTTTAAATTGCTCCAACAAAAAGCTGGCCTGTTAATTTTTAAAAATTAACGTTACTGTTCAAATGAGTGGGACACTGGTCAAATCACAGCATTTCTTTACAGCCATAACCAATTTGCTCTCTTAATTCGTCCAAATAGACATTGCGTGCGGTGATACAACCTAACTTACTCGATAAATTAATGATAGAAGCCAACATGCCACGAGTTGAATTTAGATCTAGTGTGCATTGTTCCAATTGCAGCTTCTACAAATGACACAATGTTTCTTAAATGTGCGCACTACCTACTAACAGTCAGTTAATGAATTTTTGATATTTGGCAACATCGTAAGAATTCCTGCAACTTCAATAAGTGCTAGCCGCACTACCTCTTCATATATGCAGGGGTTGCGTTAAACGGCTGTGCCAGGCTAACCCCTAAAGTTACAGAAAGGAACCATTATTGAATTCATACGACCTATCAAATTCATTCGACGTGTAAGTGTGTCGTCCTAACCCGCTGGTGCTTGCACTGGTAAGCTTAAGCGAGTGAAAAAATCATTAAAAAATGCACACTCTGGCTGCCCTTTTAAAACCAACCGTGTGGGTTTCAAGCGCAATTTTTTTCTAAAAGTTACAAAATCGCAAGGGGTTAAAGTTGGGATTTCTCTAAACTTAAGGTTGTGTTGGAACGCTGCAACAACTTTAATTAATTACTCTCTTAACCCTTGGTAGAGATAAGAAACTTTTTTTTAACAATTCACAAAAATGCAATTTAATTAGGTATTTCCTACCTGGTGCGTTCAAATTAAGCGTTTGTGGGGTCAATTGTACCCCAAACGTTTCGTCGCGGAAAGGCTCGCGATTTTTAGACGTTACGCTGTAAATTTTGGAAAAAGATTAAATATTGCGCATTATTTGTAAACTTTTCGAGAAAATGTTATAAGAAAATTCTTATTAAAGTTATTCTTTTTCGTAAAGAAACATCAAATAGGAACGGTATACAGATGGAGCGGTGTAAAACGATGAACGCAGTACATCACCCAAGCTTTTAAGTAACAAGCCGACATTCCTCGTATTAAGATTGTTTTCGTAACTTTTTAAAGTTTCCCGATGAAATTTTAAAGTAAAGGTACATTCTTGAACAATTCTTTCTTTACGAAAGCCAAAAATAAAGTAAGAAAACGTGAAAATAATACGAAAGCCTAATGATATTAAAAAGTAAAATACCTTCAATTCTGGTCGCAGGCGGTGCTTCTAGCGGGGTATCATCGATATTCGCTTTCGATCTAAAGTAATTCTGAAACAAAATAAATAAAATTATTACAATTTTGTTTAATCATCTGAGATCATCAGTATGTAAGGTAGAAGACGATGAAATCTAAGATTAAAGGGTCTAAGCTGTAAAATGTACTTTTTGGCCTTTCTCTCTATGCAGGTAACCGAATCTAAGCCACGTGCGTGGAAAACAAAAGAAACGACTCCTTTTATTCACCCAAGTCACGCGTCGAGAGTCAGTAAGAACAATAAGAGCTACCTTTGACTTTTCACTTACTTTCGACTCCCTAAATACATCACGAAGATCACATCAATTTTGCGGCTAAAAACATTTTTGCGAGAGGACGGAAGTACAAAACTTATTTTTTGGCAATTTTTGCGTAAATTTAGGGAAAATTATTGTAACTTATTTAAATTGAGGGTTGCGCCGCGGTGGAAACCAACGAATACTGTTAGTAGTCTCTCGCATTAGAATAAGGCGATGTAAGTTAAGACGGCCTAAGGCAGTAGCGACGAGCAGCAGCGCTCAGCTCGCCCGAAGAGACGATAAGATAAGGTACCGTTAGGTTATGGAATGGCACTTTAATTACACTAATGGGAGAACCAAATGTTAATTACAATTCAAAGTCTAAAAGAGAGAAGCTAGATCGCAATTTATAGACACCGGATTTAGGGGGAGATTGGTGCAGCTGCGACCGTCGATATTATTAATGAAACGCATAGTTTTCCACGTCAATCTTAAGAAATACCTATACGGCGGTCGGAAAATAATTTTAATCCGGCAAAAGAAAATATTTTTATGTTTGACAGTCACATGTGGTTAAATATATTTTTCAATTTTCAGTTTTATCCAAAAACACAAACAAGTAACAAAACATCAAAACACGACGTCAAACTGCCAAAAGTTTTCCTGACAAATAAGATAGGCTTTTGGCCATTGTCCATTCCGTCCGTTCCTATAACATTACTCCCTATCAACTTATTATTCAAAAAGCGTACGTTTCGTGTTTTGAAGCTGTCATCTCGAAATTTAATTTTTCAGGGTGCAATCAAAAGATTTTAATAATACAACGACATGTTTTAAGTGAACTCATCATCGCAGCTGTGAATTAACGAGCGAAATATCAATTATCAAATATCTAGTCCAGCAATGGGGAGAAACAACAGCTGGGAACCAGCAACTGACAGAAATTTATCCAAAATGTCGCAAATTTAACTCTTCTTTGTTCTTTTATTATCTGTGTTTAAATAATTAGTTTTTGCTTTATTAGTTCTCTCTTTTTAAAACTTAATTTTCAAAGTTATTCCTTCTTTAATATTTTTTATGTTACTTTCGTTGTCCACAATTTCACAATTAAGTCTTTCTAAAATAAAATACTACGCGAGTAATTTAAATGGCGATCTTAAAATGAGCGCGGCTTGACGTTACGACGAATGTTACATTTTTGAGTTCTTATTTTCACGAGTTAAGTGGTAAGTGTAGTAAATTGTCTCGAGAGAGCTCCTGGAGTTTACGAAGAAAAAATAACTTGGCGTTTTATCCATCTTTCGGACCTAACGGAAATTTCGCGCCTTGTTGTTAGGTGTCCTCAGTTCGAAAATTCCTAATTCAACAACAGGTCAAGTTACTGTCCGGAAAAGTTGGCAAATTTTCGGCGGAGCCGAAAGCCGAAACTCAACAATTGATAGATATGGCCATGTTTGGTAAGTGGCGGTCAAAAAAATAGCCCAACTGTCCAAATCCAAAAAAATTTATAGATTTAGCTTTTATACGAAATAACTATTTATTTGTCTCATCACCCTAACATTCCTTTTTAGCTTCCATCCAATGCTGGACAAACTTGAGAAATAAACGTTATCTAATTTTTTAGGCACTTGCGTGCGGAGCACGCGTAATCCATTGTAGACAGACCGTATTGAAAAAGAGTTAAACTATACGTTTTGTAATTTAAAAAAAAGAGGCAACTTTTAAGACGCGAGATAAAATTCTGTTCATTATAAATTTGATTAAGGGTCAGCATAACGATTTAGGTTTCTGGAGCGATGATCAATAAATGATATAATTTACTTCCAGAGTACTAATTTTGTCCTATTGTGGCGTAGTGTCGAGAGGCTCTAAACCCTTGGGATGGCCGGTGTCGTGTCCGAAGTCCCACGAGATGATCTGTCTAGTACGGTGACGTGGGCCAAACCGGTGACCTATGCTGACCGCCTTCACGCTCCTGTCCACTTCACTCTAAGACCCTTCAAGATACAATTTGGCGTCTTGTTACCAAAAATATCCAATTCGAGCAAATGTTGTGTTCTTCATCAAAAATTAAAGTTTTCTCGAGAAAAAGTTTGTTTTTGCCGCTCGACATTCGTTCGATTTTTTTCAGCTAAAGCAGTCATTAGAGGGAAAATAGCTGCTTTATATACAAGTACGTAGCTTGCGGTAGAATTATTACCCAGTTTTCAATAAAACCACAGTGGCGAGTTGGTCGGAAAAATAAATAAAAAGCTCGTATTGTCCAGAGGATGCCCGCAATTTTTAATAATAGTCGATCCTGGTGACTGTAAGTATCGATTGGGCACAAAGCCGGGATATTTGTACGATTTATTCGTAGAATACGGCCAGTGTCCCTAGGCCATATATCGTAGCAGGAGCAATACAACGTTGGGTTTACAACTCTGCGCCGTATATTTCTATAAAACATATATAGAGTCGTTCGGAATAAGCAGAGAAGAAAAATATTTTATCATCGACAAAAATAAAAATCTCGCTCATTTCGAAACCATTTGCGAACGTTAAGGATTAATGCGTCAAATTCAATTTTGATGTTGAAAAAAACTTAAATTTATACTCGCTTCTTTTGTAAGTTTTCGAGAGAGGGGAAAATATCTATTCGTTTATTTATTTCTATGTCGTTTTCGAGAACCATTCGGCGTCGCGATGTGCTGAACAATGCAATAACAGTGCACACAAATCATACTTCCCCCGGTGGGTCCGACAAGGCGGTTCGGTTTCGACGAGGTCTTACCGGTTCGGTAATTAATTTGTTTTTGATGGAGCTCTTACGGCGTCGTTGTGTATCGACTGTACCGTGGTCGATCCGAGGGATAAATGACTCGGCCGTTCTTGGGCACGGAATCCCGCGGGATTCGCGCCGATGGCACAACGGGATCAACTCGTATAGGATCTTCTTGTATTTATCTTGTCATATAACTAAATTAGTTCATTAATATACGCCCCCCCGTTTATATACACGTCGAAAAATTAATTTAACTTAATTTACCTGTCGAACTTATTGACTAATGGTTAACGGATACAACAAATATAATACACTAAGCTCGTCTCGATTCCGTGACGTTAATTGATGGCTAAAGCTAGAAATGAACATTTTTAGTTGCGAAACTCGATAGTTTATTACAAAATAAATTAAGTCGAAAATTATATAATCGTGATAAAACAACGGAAGCGTATAACATTCCTAATACACCTATAAATCTATTAGTAATACATTTCAATAATGAGTACGCAGCATCAAGATAAATCTCCGACTAGGGAGTCTGATTTAGTTCGTACAGTTGAAAGGGTTGAGAAATTGAGCAAGGATGAACAACGTGTTACGACCTCGTCCATTCCATCATCGTAGATTCTGTCCTTAAAATCTACTAATCACCCACACACCTACGAATGCCCCCATCGCACTTACTCCAATACCGAAAATTATATAAATGAGGACGGAAGCGTCCCGAATAGTTGTGTAACGATCGCATAAAGGTCTCTCGGTCGGCCATGTATCTTACAAACTACCATTATGATTTCGCACTGACGGCAAACACATGTATACGAATTTGGATGTCAACTTGAGTTAGTATCGGGATATCTCTTGCGCCCAGCTACATTATTTTACGTCTGACTCCCCGAAAAGCCCTTTAATCTCGCCGGCTTAAGTAACCGAGGATTACTTAATCAAAGTTATGACCGAATTGGAGTATCGTCGAAATATTTGTTCGTTGTCAAAGTTTGGCGACGATACGTCTCATTAAAGACTCGACGACTCGCTACTTTTCTATCTTGCGTCGTTTAAAATTTTACGAATTTGCATTATATGGACCATAAAAAAGCACCAGTCACCTATTTGCGCCCATTTACATGTAGATATCTGCGGAAGCGCCTTGTAAATAATTCAGACTGACCCTCTAATAGGACCGTGTCGCATTTCCAATACTTATAAGTTATAGGATATCTGACCATCCCTGTCACATTTCCATAAGGGAGGCAAACGAGGGCAAATATGCTGATACGCCAGACAACACGATGAAAGAGGACAAATAGACGATTTCGACTCTCGGCACGTTAGATCGTGTTTGCATATGTATGTCTCTTCTTTAGGCGGTGACAGTTGTTGTGACCGTAGCCGGACGCTTACTTCTTTCCAACAGGATGCTTCTTTTTATGTCGGTCGATCTGACGCCAGTTGTTTCGTATGCAAATTTAAACTTCCTATACTCGTATCAAGCGTAGTTACCCGTACTTTTCTTACTTGTATAAAGCACGATATGGAATTCTATATGTAAAACGTATGCAGATCGACGGTGTTCTGTAAGCTCTTACGGAGCATAGACCAAGAGGGTTCTCAAATCGCCATT
The DNA here is from genome assembly GCA_950108345.1 of Malthinus flaveolus. Lineage (NCBI taxonomy): Eukaryota > Metazoa > Arthropoda > Insecta > Coleoptera > Cantharidae > Malthinus > Malthinus flaveolus. The sequence goes on along the minus strand of OX467287.1, from coordinate 12,795,228 downwards.
AGACGGTACAAAGGCAGCTCGTTAGCGTCGAGAGATGGTGCAATGAGCGGACGTGCCGGACACTCTGGGGACGCCTCAGGTACCCTTCATTCTCATCATCTCGACTTTACTTCTGCTCGACTTTAATATATGTATATGCACAAGTGTTATAAACTCAAATTGTCGGAAAACCGAGAACTTAATAAGACCACAAAAAATAAATTTTACGACTTCTTCCCCCGCGCGCGTCGCTGCCTGAATTTTAAACGAGGCGATATCATAAAATAATAAAGATAGTGCATTTTACACACGAGAGTGCTTATAAAAATGCTCTTGTTTAAAGGTAAAGAGCGCGATGAGAAGTACGATACATAAAGTAACTGACTAAACGCCGGGGGCTCAGGTTTTTACTGCATTTTAACACTGCGTAAGCTTAGCAAGCCGCTTTATTGGTTGTTTAGAGTGGTGCTACATTAGTGAAGCTGTCGCTCTGTCCTAACGTAACTACATTTTACCTTCATTTAATATCACTCAAAAACCTTAACATCTCTAGATAAATAATTTACGTATTACAACAGACCGACGTGTTGTTTTTTTTGTAACAAAATGAACGCCTAAAACTTTTTAAATCTCAAATGCGAATTGTATTAAATTTGAGTACCAAAACATACTATAAATTATTTTTAATGATTCAACAGTTACCTATTTACATTGCGTTTTTCAAACTTTTGTTGTTAATCATTAAACAATATGCATTTCTTCCCAATAAGGCTCTCCAAAGTGCAGTCAACTGTGTAATAAGCTTTAGTCCAGCAAATCTGTGATGTACTCTAAAAATCGCTTGACTAGAGTCAAACGATGCACGCTACGCAGTCGACTTTAGCTTAAAGGTATAGACTATTATGTCAATCTTTTTCCGTAATCTAAAAATTGTCTTTTTTTTATTTATTTCCGTGAGCAGCATCAAAAATAAACTACAAAAAGCAAAACTAGTACTCTGGCGGTGCCGAAGAGCGGTGGGAAAATGTGGGGTGTTTCCCCTAGAATTTCCCTCTGCCTTAACACTGCTCCACGGACTTATGATTCGTTATGAAATTATGTTATCTGGTGGCACAAAACCAAAGAGATAACTACAAAAAGTCTGATCTGCTTTGTCTCCCCCACTGAGAGTAGACGGCAAAAAACGAAACCTTTCGACTGCATGGATGGGGCTTATAGTTCATCAAATATGGAATTTACGGGCACACCAAAATCCTAGATAACTTCTCTAAGTAGCTACCTTGTCTGGAGATAGGCGTAGACAGTATCTCCCCAACAGACACTTCAGGTATTCAAAGACAATGTTCTCATTACTCATTAGCTGCTTGGTCAAAGGACACTAGGGAAACGAGGGTAACGAGAAAGCATCCGAGCTGGTCAAGAAAGGCTCCACACTCGCCTATACCCATATTTTACACTCTATTAGATGGACAAGCAATACAAGTTGTCATCAAGGTAGAAAAGGCCAAGAAAGGCTCAACGCCCTCCTCAATATCCATCTCTTAACTACGTAAGATAAACAAGCAACACAAGTTGTCGCCAGGGTAGAAAAGGCATACGAGTTGCCCAAGAACAGCCTCCTCAATACCCATTTCTTACACTATATTCGATGGATAAGCAACACAAGCTGTCGCCAGGCTAGAAAAGGCATACCAACTGGCCAAAAAGAGGCCAATACCTCAATATCCATTTCTTACACTCTTATATTAGATGGACAAGCAACACAAACTGTCGTCAGGGTAGAAAAACCATACGAGTTGGCCAAGAAGGGCCCAACACTCTCCTCAATGCCCATCTCTTACACTTTATTAGATGGACAAGCAACACAAACTGTCGTCAGGCTAGAAAAGGCATACGAACTGGCCAAGAAAGGGCCAATACCCTCCTCAATACCCGATTCTTACACCCTGTGAAATGGATAAGCAACACAAACTGTCGCCAGGCTAGAAAAGACATACAAACTGGCCAAGAAAGGGCCAATACCCTCCTCAATACCCATTTCTTACACCCTGTAAAATGGACAAGCAACACAAACTAACGTCAGAATAGAAAAGCCATACGAGTTGGCCAAGAAGGGCCCAACACTCTCGTAATACCCATCTCTTACACCCTGTAAGATGGACAAGCAACAGAAGCTGTCAAAATCAAATGAAATATTGTCTAAGACTGTCCCGAACTAATCTACCAGCAATGGCAGGGATTCTCACGAAACACTGCCGGCGAAAGAATCACTTCCACACACTGAGAATACTAGACGATCCCATATGTCGTGGATACAAACTAAAGACGAAACCGCTGATCACGCACTGTGACACTGTTCAGCTTTGTAGCATCTCCTCTCCAATAAGAATTCTGGAGTTCATTCTGCAAGTAGGATGGTTCGAGATCTGGTAGAGCCGGGAAGGATGCTTGGAGGAAGCACCATAAGCTTACATAAGTGGCCTAAGTGCAAAGAGCTAGTTCCCCGCTCCCTGAACAATCCAGAATCCCACACCAGTTTTTCGTATTCAGTGCCTATTTCTAATCCGCGAAGTAACCAAGAATTATTTAATGAAAAATAACGAGACAGAGAAAGAGGGTATAGAGTATTATACTTCATGGCACAACTCTGCCATGCATGTGTGTGCTCTTTTGTTTTTAAATACTGCCTCGGAGGACATCACACACTATTTGAATAAAAATCCTTAGGTTGATGGCATCTTTCTAATCAGGTGACAGTACTTAGCGAGATGTCTCGTTTCATGTTTAACATGAGTGGTTTTTAAGTATTATCACTAAAAAGTGTCAAAACTGCACGTTGCTCACTTTAATCGTTTGGAATCACGAACTTTTAAAACATAAAAGTGTTTAACAGAAAAAAAAAGTGTAATTGAAATTTATTTTTAGTTTCAAAAAAATTCAGCCTTCATTGCACAAACTACTTATAGTTAATTTTAAACGCGCATTTAATAAAAAGTATAATATATAATTCCACATTTAAACCCAACTTTATATACGACAAAAATAGAACAAAAAGACGCCATAGAATACACCTTCGATAATCGATTATAGAAAAAGTCTGAGCGATTATTTGAGTTGGTAAAAGTTTTTTTTTTCTTCGTGACTGTAAACGTCGCCATGTTAAATGGATCCGAAGTAATTTTGCCAATGTGATCAGTAAGACACGCTATACGCAGCATTGTCGTAAAGTCTTTTTCTTTTAGATCCATATAACTTCGATTCGATTTTACTTCTTTCTTTAGCGCCGTTTAAAGTTAAATAGGTGTAAAATTTCTTTAGTAATAGGCAACAAATCCACGTATTGGATTTCTGGATTACAACATCGCTCGCTCTTTTATTCTTTATTTTTATTGTTTTCATTTTATTAGTATTATTATTCTGATGGATACGTACCTGTCGGGAGACAAAGGCTTGTCTACGTTATATCCGCGGACTTAATTTTATGTGTTATTCAAAACGAAGAAAATCCCCATTACGACTTTCTAAGTCTAAAGTTTGTATGCAATCACATTTAAATTTGAAAGAGTGCAGCGAGATTCAGCTTTTTCGATCGACCCATTCAATTATCGTAATTAACTTGGAACTTGTTTGTTCGCTAAATTTATTTTATTAAAATAGGAAAAAAAACAGGAAAAAAGGGGAAAAAGAGAGGAACTTTCCTCAATTAATACTACGGACTTTCGCGAAAAAACTATAACTGGCACGGTAGTGTGGGATAAATTGGATAAAGTTGAAAAATATGATGGCGTTTTAGGAGAGAATATACGTCAAATTCGGTTTCGCGTCTAATGAATTAAATAATTCGGGAGCGGTGTTTACAAAGTACGGTATGTGATACCTCAAATTTATTAAATGTGCATTTTACCCTATTATTCCATTAGCAACTGCTTTACACGAGGCTAAAATTTACATAATAAAATTGAGACAAAATTGAATAATTGGACGCGATCGTGATATATTCTATTATTGATAAAAACAACCCCTACGTCTTCCTTTCCCCCTTTTCCACGAGAATCGCGTAAAAACAGACAAAATAAACATAACGCTCGCAGGTAACGACATAATAAAAAAAAACAAAGTAAGCGGATTTAGTCGACTAACATCCCTAAAATACTTGTAAATAAAGAGTGTAATAGAAGAGGAAACGTGCAGGGATTTTTGGGTCGCGTAAAATAAACCCAATTTATTTGATGTGGCAACAAGAAGTCCGTTTTAGGCGACAAAATGGTGATGGCCCGGCGACTTGTGAAGCAGTTGGCCCCATTACAATGCTATAAATCTACGAAGGCACCCCAAACACAAGGCGAGAATGTCTCCATTGCGTTACACAATGTTTCTCGCACGTCCTCGACAATGTATTACCACGAAAACAAGACAAATTAGTGTTTCGTGTGTATACGTAACAAAAAACGCGTTTCAAGTTAAATTGATTAATAATTTATGTTCTGGTTTTAAATTATTAATTTTTCAATTAGCAATAAGGCGTAATTTTTAAATTATTATTAAGTAAACGTATAAACAAACTAATGTAGTTCGAAACACAGTGTTCTTGATGAGCGATGACTTTAGGTGGTGCAACGATAAGGAAAACGGATCTGTGACTCTGGGTAAATCCTTTCCGTTTTCCTTCTACCTAAATGTAAATAAATTGCAAAGAGGAAAGGGTGGGGGTGGACACCGATTATACAGGGTGGCTCTAAAATAGGCGAGCCAAATCCCGAATTGGGTTAGTCCCATTGGGAGAATGAAAGCAATTTTACGACCGCTCCAAAGAACGAGTTCTTTTGGAAGTACTTTAGCAAGACTTTCTCGAGTTTCCTCGCACTTACAGCCAAGTACACATTAAGCTGTACCTCTATCTGAAAGTCTATCTAAAATTTCCCGAGATTAATTTTTCGTATGTAAAGCAGAGGCCTTTAAGCCTCGTTTTACCATAAGGAAGGGTGTTAACAGTATTTTAAGCGACTTCTGCAAAACATCCTCGAGTTTTCACGCACTTACAGTCCAGTTGACATTAAGCTGTAGCTCTATCTGAGAGTCTATCTGAAATTTACCGAGATGGATATCTCGTATGTGAAGCAGAGGCCTTTAGGCCTCGTTTTACCGTAAGGAAAGGTGTCAACAGTATTTCAAGCAACTTCTGCAAGACTTCCTCGAGTTTTCTCGCACTTACAGTCCAGTTTGACATTAAGCTGAAGCTCTATCTGAGAGTCTATCTAAAATTTACCGAGATGGATGTCTTGTATGTGAAGCAGAGGCCTTTAGGCCTCGTTTTACCGTAAAGAAGGGTGTAAACAGTATTTCAAGCGACTTCTGTAAGACTTCCTCGAGTTTTCTTGCACTTACAGTCCAGTTTACATTAAGATGTTGCACTATCGAAGAGTATATCTGCAAATTTCTCGAGATAGATATCTCGTATGTAAAGCAGAGGCCTTTTGGCCTCGTTTAACCGTACTGAAGGGTGTAAACAGTATTTCAAGCGACTTCTGCAAGACATCCTCTAGTTTTCATGCACTTACAGTCAAGTTGACATTAAGCTGTAGCTCTATCTGAGAGTCAATCTAAAATTTCCCGAGATGGATAGCTCGTATGTGAAGCAGAGGCCTTTCGGCCTCGTTTTACCGTAAGGAAGGGTGTAAACAGTATTTCAAGCGACTTCTGCAAGACTTCCTCGAGTTTTCTCGCACTTACAGTTCAGTTGACATTAAGCTGTAGCTCTATCTGAGAGTCTATCTAAAATTTACCGAGATGGATATCTCGTATATGAAGCAGTTTTACCGTAAGGAAAGGTGTCAACAGTATTTCAAGCGACTTCTGCAAGACTTCCTCGAGTTTTCTCGCACTTACAGTCCAGTTGACATTAAGCTGTAGCTCTATCTGAGAGTCAATCTAAAATTTCCCGAGATCAATAGCTCGTATGTGAAGCAGAGGCCTTTAGGCCTCGTTTTACCGTAAGGAAGGGTGTAAACAGTATTTCAAGCGACTTCTGCAAGACTTCCTCGAGTTTTCTCGCACTTACAGTTCAGTTGACATTAAGCTGTAGCTCTATCTGAGAGTCTATCTAAAATTTACCGAGATGGATATCTCGTATATGAAGCAGTTTTACCGTAAGGAAAGGTGTCAACAGTATTTCAAGCGACTTCTGCAAGACTTCCTCGAGTTTTCTCGCACTTACAGTCCAGTTGACATTAAGCTGTAGCTCTATCTGAGAGTCAATCTAAAATTTCCCGAGATCAATAGCTCGTATGTGAAGCAGAGGCCTTTAGGCCTCGTTTTACCGTACTGAAGAGTGTAGACAGTATTTCAAGCGACTTCTGCAAGAAGTTCTCAAGTTTTCTTGTTATCGAGTTATCGCAGAGTATATCTGAAATTTCTCGCGATAGATGGATTTCAAGCGACTTCTGCAAGACATCCTCTAGTTTTCACGCACTTACAGTCCAGTTGACATTAAGCTGTAGCTCTATCTGAGAGTCAATCTAAAATTTCCCGAGATGGATAGCTCGTATGTGAAGCAGAGGCCTTTAGGCCTCGTTTTACCGTAAGGAAGGGTGTAAACAGTATTTCAAGCGACTTCTGCAAGACTTCCCCGAGTTTTCTCGCACTTACAGTTCAGTTGACATTAAGCTGTAGCTCTATCTGAGAGTCTATCTAAAATTTACCGAGATGGATATCTCGTATATGAAGCAGTTTTACCGTAAGGAAAGGTGTCAACAGTATTTCAAGCGACTTCTGCAAGACTTCCTCGAGTTTTCTTGCACTTACAGTCCAGTTGACATTAAGCTGTAGCTCTATCTGAGAGTCAATCTAAAACTTCCCGAGATGGATAGCTCGTATGTGAAGCAGAGGCCTTTCGGCCTCGTTTTACCGTAAGGAAGGGTGTAAACAGTATTTCAAGCGACTTCTGCAAGACTTCCTCGAGTTTTCTCGCACTTACAGTTCAGTTGACATTAAGCTGTAGCTCTATCTGAGAGTCTATCTAAAATTTACCGAGATGGATATCTCGTATATGAAGCAGTTTTACCGTAAGGAAAGGTGTCAACAGTATTTCAAGCGACTTCTGCAAGACTTCCTCGAGTTTTCTCGCACTTACAGTCCAGTTGACATTAAGCTGTAGCTCTATCTGAGAGTCAATCTAAAATTTCCCGAGATCAATAGCTCGTATGTGAAGCAGAGGCCTTTAGGCCTCGTTTTACCGTACTGAAGGGTGTAGACAGTATTTCAAGCGACTTCTGCAAGAAGTTCTCAAGTTTTCTTGTTATCGAGTTATCGCAGAGTATATCTGAAATTTCTCGCGATAGATGGATTTCAAGCGACTTCTGCAAGACATCCTCTAGTTTTCACGCACTTACAGTCCAGTTGACATTAAACTGTAGCTCTATCTGAGAGTCAATCTAAAATTTCCCGAGATGGATAGCTCGTATGTGAAGCAGAGGCCTTTAGGCCTCGTTTTACCGTACTGAAGGGTGTAGACGGTATTTCAAGCGACTTCTGCAAGAAGTTCTCAAGTTTTCGTGTTATCGAGTTATCGCAGAGTATATCTGAAATTTCTCGCGATAGATGGATTACAGCCAATTGTACATTAAGCTGTAACTATATCTGGAAGTCTCTCGGACATTTCACGCGCGACTCATCTCCCATGTAAAAACGACGCCTTAATTTGAAAAACATTTGAAGTGTTACGATTGGTCAAACGTACTGTCGTGGATAACTAAATACCAAACAACTTCTATTTAAACGTATTCACGACATTAAGAACAGTAAACTCGAACAAAATGAATCTGAGAGCGCTTCCCTATGTGGCAACCTATAGAACTGAAATAATTTCAATCAATTTTCATATTTTTATTACGCGTCCAAAAAGAAGGAAAAATATATTTTGTTGGAAAAGAACATAATTGTCAATAATCCAATGGGAAGAAAAAAAATCTAATAAGAAAATGGGTAAGTAATAAAAATAATTTTTCATCGACGATCATTATAAGGAAAAAAATCCCCATATAAGAAGAGAGTGTTATACTCGTATATTTTTATACGACCCGTTTATATAATAACAATCAAGTTGAGAGCTCCTATAATATATATGGTAAACACATCAAAGTATTACAGAGAGGTTTTAGTTTCTAAGGGTTTGATAGCGTTGCTTTCGTTTGCCTACTTTTACTACCGTCGAGCTTTCAAAGCTGGCCCTCGGCTACTCTACCTCAACAGATGCTCACAACTGCATTACTTCAGGTCGAACGAACGCGATAACGTATTATTGAGTGAAACAACAGAACCCTGCGGTTATTTGTGTTCCGATACCTACTCGTTCCGCTTTCTGCAGTTCATCATGTTATATTTTCCCAAACAGACAATGTAGATTTAAACGATTAAGCCTCATTACTTCGCCGTATATGCGTTGTCTCGCAAATTTCTTTTTAAAATGAAAGAAAAACAATAAATTTGAAATTACTCCGGCGCTTTTCTCGCGGATTTTTCACACTATTATAAAAGTCGTGTTCTTTTGGGTCGAAGTAAAAAAGCGCAGTGCATTAAAATGCGAGACCGCAATAAAGAGCGTCAAAGTTCTCGCTTTTCGCGAAAATAACACCGTCGGAAAAGCATATGAAGAATAAACCTCTAGCTCCTGCTAAACGACCGCCTTTGAACTACTTTGCGTCTCGCTTTGTGAAAGTTGGCAATTTGTATCTACTTGTAAAATATTATTCTTGTTGTGTTTCTACTTTCTCGAAATATGCAAGGCTTGGATAAGGTATGCAAATTTCGAACAAATGTAAATAAAGTTAAGGTTAATTTACCCCCGAAAAAAATTCTTTTTAATTTATGCGTTTAACGAAATATTTAAATACGTAAACTTCGCCACAAGTAACAATTCGTCTATATTATCTATATGGTTTTACGTATAAAAGCTCGCACGTATTAAGGTCGAAATTAATTTTGCATAGACTCGAGACTTAATTACGTCAAATGCACAACTTAACAACTTTCTAAGGTTAAAAGCTTTTGTTTACGAAATAAAATCAAAAAGGGCGTTTTAGTTCGGTTATGAGCTTAAATTGTGTCAATTCAAGGGCACTAATGTCAAAATTAGTTTGGTAATTATCACGAGACAACCTCACAACTAACTTCTGGCTTTTGTTTTGTTGCATTACAACGTGCATAGTTCCGCAAGATATTACAACTTACGTAAGAAGCTTCTTCTTGCAAGAACAAATAAGTTAAAACTTACAACCATTTAACGGTCGATTAAGTTTGCTGGATAGACGTAACGAGTGGTAAAACACCCGGGAGGAATTTTAACGTTGATCGCTCGTTTAAAAAAATGGAATTTTCTCGTATTTTAGTAAATTCGATTCGAGTTCGGTTTCGCATCCCTTATACAATTTCGACGAAACAAATAGCAATAAACGCGCTTTCATCTACTCACGAGGGTTAGAAAGCTTTACAAGAAGGAAGATATACATTGTGACGAAATGACGTCAAGGGGGTAACAAGATGAGTTCGGTGGAGTGTGACGTCACGGCTTCGCGACGGTCGCTGTTTCCGCGAAATATTCAACAATAGACGGGAACAAAGGTCGCTGGCTCAGCTCCACTAATGGGATTAACAATGCTGCGGGCCAGGATGTGTGATAGACGGAGTACATGGTCCAATGCACACTAAAAAGACGACGAGAACGCAAAATAACAATCGCGCAAAAAATAAATCGAATTTAACGTTAAAAATTTGTCCGCAAAAACGTAAATGAAGTAAAATAAATTTTAGTGGCTTAATGATATCTGATGAAGTCTATTCAATAAGACGCGAGGGTCGCGAGGGAGCAAGACGTAAGATCTATATAAACCACGTTATAGTATACACAAGCAACATAAACCACGGAAGCAGCAGAAAGCAAAGGTGGAGTGCTAACGAAGCCGGAGGTCAGAGGCTACCGCCTGTTTGACCGTGCTAATAGCCAATTCATGGCCTCATCGCAACACTGCCGCCAATTAGCTTTCGGTTTATTTACTCTCAGATAGTCAGCCACTGTCAAACCTAATACTGAACTAGCAATCGTTAATAAGAAGGTTTCAGCTATTTCCTAAGGTACGTTCGCTGACTTATTGGTTAGCATCCAAGCAAATTATTTGTAAATACAAGGAAGAAACTCTATTTAGTTTCAAACTTTATCTTGTTTAATTGGATCTAATTGCGTAATCGACAAGAAAATGAAAATTAGAAGGAATTATGCAATTCTTAGCAAATTTTGTGCGAAACAGCTGAAAATTGTTACCCACTATTTTACACGTCTCTCGTTAATTGCAAAAAAAGTTCACGAAAAATCTTTAGCGGAGCTTCCAAACGTACAAAACAAAAAATGTTCCTAAAACGATTATAGCGACGCGAGCACAGCCTTTCGAGAACTACGCCACGAGCCTTGTCTTAATTAATTTTTTACTTAAAAGCGTCACTTCGACTACCTAAATTATGAACGAATTTACAAATGTACAAATCACACAGTGGGCATCGAAAAGACGTAAGATGACCAATACCTAAAGCCATTCGAAAAAAGCACCCTTAGGGACTTTAAATATTTGATGACGAGTTAGCGGTCTTTCGGCACTTTTCTTTAGTTTCCCTTGTTGTTACATCGCCCAATTCCACCCTATCTCGTCGACCCCGATTCACTTACCCTTAGCGGATCGGAGACAGATTTTTAAAATTCTTAGTGGAAGCTCAAATAAAATCATTTCCATTTTCCCAGCATACAATTCATCTGTAATCAATGAGCGTAGTATTTACAAGGAAATGGGATCTGTGCACTGATGTCTGAAAATGTAGACAGCTGAAGACCTAAAAGTGTCATTAATTAATTTCGACGGCTCTTATTTTATGAAGAACTCCACGAGACGATTCTAAAGACGTTATTTTAATTCGATAGAAGCTTTATGCTTTGCAATTTAAATATTGCATTTGTTCTTTAAGAAATCAGATTTGTAAGTAGTACGAGAAGCTGTATTGATATACAATCTGTTAACTCAATTTTAAGGGGTGGCTTTTTTTATTTTTATTTTTAAATGAAATCTTAAAAGTTTTGCTCGTCGGTTCTCCAACTAAAACTTTATCAATTTTATGTTTATTTATAAATGCCGCGGGTTAGTATTGCATTAACAAATCAACATGAAAGGGATTTTCGTGTGTGTGTGTGTGTCCGTCCGTTCGACCGTACGTTTTGATACACAACATGTATCTTTAATACATTATGAATACTCAAAGACGTTTGCGGTTTCTTGCAAACTCCTGATGAAGATATATCTAATCACCATCGGCAGATGGATTAGTCTAATTTCGTCCTTTACGTTATATCAACTATTCAAACTTTACGTTACGTGTATGCGGTTTACAAAATGACTCATAAATTTACTTTCCCTTAAAAATTAATTAAAGCGCTTTTTAAACTCGTTCAGTTTCTTAGGGTCTCTCTCGATTAACAGTCGACCGCGTACGCGTTCTCTCCTTCTGAAAAGGGTTTCGTAAAAAGTTCTCTCGAAGTGACACACAGGAGTTGCCGCAATGAAATTCGACAAAAAAATGGGGACACACTGTATATTATAGGTATAATAAGTAGGTAGAGATGGTTAATGTTGGATCACCCCAAAAACCAATTTTTACGATTTTCTCAACTAGAATTTGACTACGTATTTTGTCGAAGAACAAAAAATCGTAAAGCGCTCGTGTTATAGGTAAGTACGTAGATTTATAAAAATTTCGAGTTGGATTTTAGTTGTCCATAATTTGAGGATTTAAATGTATGACATTATAGTGTGATTAACTTGCTTCTTTTGTTGTGGTATAATCTCGGGATACAAGACCGTCAGCTGCGCCAGATTTTAATACACGTAAAATTAAAATTAGGGGTTGATTTGCATCTCGTAATGGAGAAAAAGCGCGAACTCGGCGGCGCACACTGTCCCGCTTTATACGTAAGATGAATAAACTGAAATTTCTATGTCGCGTAAGTATTGTATATAAAGCGAAAAAGTTTTAGATTCGCCATTAAATATCTAAAACCGGCACCCAGTATTGGGATCTTAATGAATTGAATTCAGAACAGTCCCGATTACGTGACGAAATATAAGTTGTGGCTTAACGCCTTTAATGGCGTTTCTGTAATTGCTGTCTCTTTTGTGTTAAAACGACACGAGGTCCACGACGTCCTGAATTTCTAAATGTGTGGACACACCTACTTGCTACGAGAAAATAATCCGTAAACTGCAAATCTCGCGAAAGGGGAGCGTGATTTGTGTACCAAGTTCTTGCCACCGTCGCCTACATCAATAATAATCGCGATTCTAAATGGAAGTTCTAGAAGAAGCCGAGGTAGATGATCAGCGAGGTGAATTGAGGAGGAAAGTCTTAAGTGGCTCGGGCTTTGGTTTTACGCCGCAGAAATAAATGGATTTGATCCGACCCCATTGAATTGTTTGCATATCTGCTTGCTTTTACGTTCGACAAACTTTATAAGCTGTTGACCTCTTAAAATTCACCACTACAATCGCGATCTTAATCAAAAGACTAATTTATAAACAGCCAACATCTTGAATTTCGGCAATTTTTTTTTTCAAAAATCCGCGATTAATTAATGAACGCCTCGATTTGTATTTTAGAGCGTCTCATCGGGATGGCGTAATTTATTAACACGTAGCTTATGGTGGGTTCTAAACACATACATATGCAAAGCGAGTGATTAAATTTTATATTCGTACATGTACGCATGCACTTTAATTAAGTTCTTAGACTAGAGTGGTGTATCCCAGAAACCTTAGATGAAATCGGCACTAGTAGCATTAGCCCATTGTAGCCGAGGGACCAATTGCGCTCTCACATCAACTGTGATGCGAAAGACGCCATTTCGGCGGTTTGAAGAAGAGAAAATGTTTTCGTTCATTACGACTAATATTTTTTTAAACGTAAGATAGACAAAATTAGAGCAATAACGCGGTAGCGCATTAAGCTTCGTTTCACTCGTTTCCCTCGTAATATGAGGCTAAGGTAACTGGAGGTAGAAAGCCACAGTATTTAACGAACACCGTTAATAAATCAAAGACTCCGACGCCGCATATTTCATATTTTATTTTACGCCGTATAACTTACACCTGCATCGAATCCGAGGGTTGGCCCAAGGAGTATATAAATCTGCCACTCGTTCTTTAATCTGTCCGAAAAATACGTCTCGCAAAATCTCTCTCCTACTCTCTGTCAATTTTCGTTTGTAAATATTGAGTTAATCCGTGCTCTTTAGCGGAGTGGATGAGTGTGAAGCGATTTCCTTCTTCACTCGTAGCACTTATTAAAACAAACCTTCTGCTCCTTGTCTCGTCCCGCATGTATACGCGAGGACCTACTAATTAAGACTAAGGCCTAGTTTCTTACTCCTTCTCGAAAGATTTATACCAGCTTCTCTTTTCGTCCCAGGTGACTGAGCACGAATTTCATAAATGTACAATACGTCACGCTTTTATAAACTTTCAGTCAAGGCATTCCGAGCATCTTACATGTTGTAATTCTCTTGTAAACATAAAGATGCGAATCGAACTCAAACGGATGAGCTTTCGCACTTGTTTGTCTAAGAACAGAATTAAAAGCTCGCACCTACTACGACTAGGAGTAAGAAACGGTTCGTTTAACAACTAGGCTGTGCGCTCTTGTTTAGTTATTTTTTTCGATTATAAGGTGGGAGCGAATAATTATTCGAACGAATAATGAGGAGCAATATGAAATTTGTGTGGAAGCGCAGCGCGGCAATAAGAAAGGGTAGTAACAAACTCATCAACTCCATCGCAATACATTATCGTAGAGGTTTGCGTAATGAGGCCGCAGTCTTGGTTGTTCTATCAACAAGCTGCGAATCTGGCAGCTTGAGCTTTGTATTAGAACAGAAAACCGCCCTCGCATTCGCGCGGTTTTGTAATAATAAAATACATAAGTGGGTAGCTTAAAATTTGGCAAAAATTCGAAAAAAAATACCAAAACCGTAATCACCGCAGTGTAAACGTAATTAAGAGTTTGGCATTTAAAGAGTACATAAAACATCAGACGAACAAGTGTTTACTTAAAAGTAAGAAGCCTTTGCGAGTTATACTGGCAAGAAATACATAAAGTACGCCTTGAATGATGATAATTTGAGAGAGAATTAGTAACGTTTCCCGTTAATTCAGGCAGACTCGTCTTGTGTTTGCCTTTAATTGGACGAAAACCAAAACACAGGTCGGAGATTCTAGAAGGTTGTATTTGGTTTCAGACGTACACGAGCACACTCTCTAACCGACTTGCAGGTTGCTTACAGTTTTGCTTTAAATCTCTGCAGTTTAATACTAGTACTAGCTAGGGTCATTTTCGTCTTCTATTTACTTAGGTTACTACTCTCTGAACTAAGTATTAACGATGTTAATATTTTCATAATATATTTAATCACGTTAATAAAATATCAACTTTAATGAAACCGTTGCTTGAATATTTTACTTAAAACAAACGAATATTCGTCTACATTTTCACGGATTTTGTAGATGAAAATTAAGTTTCTTCCGAAGTTTCTTTTCAAGAGCCAATTTATTGGACGCTTCCATTTCTTAGCATTTTACAAGTTTACCACACCACAAAAAGTAAAACAAAATTTGTCGGTTCAGACTACGGAAAATTAAAATGCAACAATTAAGCAACTAATTTAAGAAACTGAAGCTCTCTTCTACTAAATTGTTTTCTGGGGTCTCGTCCTAGGGTGTCCTAGGGTAATAAAAAGATGAAGTAACTTCGATTTCCTATAAATCATCTCTCTTAAATTTTTTTTGTGCAACAAACAGTTTAGGTGCTATTATACCGCGTTGACGTTTAGTCTATATCGGACGTACGATAACATGTCCGAAAGGTTAAATTCAAAGGCGTGTACAGGAACACTTTTCTCTAAAAGTGCGTAGTTTTTGAGTTATAAGTGAAAACAGTTTTTGGGACGGTTCTAGAATTTTTGTCAAATTTTAACGCGCTCGAGCGTCTAAACCGTACGCCCGAGACAAAAAACTTAAGAAATATAATTTGTAGCAAATTTGATGAACCCAGTTTATATTCAGAAAAAGGCACTTTTCTCATAAAGTGCCTAGTTTTCGAGTTATAAGCGAAAAACCGAAGAAAGATAGATTTTTTAGTGCGTAACTCGAAAATTACGCACTTTTAGAAAAAATAATAGAAAGCCAAAATAAAGCACATTCAATTTTCTACAAATTAGTTCTCTTCGATTTTTTCGTCAAATAAATAGTTTAGGTGCTAGATGGCGTAGTTTTCGCGTTATAAGCGAAAACCCGAAAAAAGATCGATTTTTAGGTTTATAGCTGTAACTCGAAAATTACGCGCTTTCAGAGAAAATAATACTAAACATAAATAAAGCGCATTCAATTTTCTACAAATTATGTCTCTTCAATTTTTTTGTCAAACGAATAGTTTAGGTGCTAGATAGCGTAGTTTTTGAGTTATAAGCGATAAAACAGTTTTTTGTCTGATTTTGGAATTTTTGTCAAACTTTAACGCGCTCTAGCCCCTAAACCGTTCGCCTGAGAAAAATAAACTAAGAAATATAATTTCTAGGAAATTTTATGCAGTTTCTATTCAAATAGAAGCACTTTTCTCATAAAGAGCCTAGTTTTTAAGTTATAAGCAAAAAATCGAAAAAAGACCGATTTTTTTAGTTCATAGAACTGGAAAATTACACACTTTTAGCGAAAATAACAAAAAAACAAAAATAAAGCATGTTCAATTTTCTACAAATTAATTATTTTGCTTTAATTTTTTCATGAAATGAAGAGTTTAGGTGCTAGATGGCGCAACTTTCGAGTTATAAGCGAGAAAACAGCTTTTTAGCCGATTTTGTAAATTTTTTCAAACTTTAACGCGCTCTAGCGCATAAGGTCTGAAGAAAACAAACTAAGAAATATAATTTGTAGAAAATACGATGCAGTTTCTATTCGGATAAAAGTACTTTTCTCATAAAGTGCCTAGTTTTCGAGTTATAAGCGAAAAACCGAAAAAAAACAGATTTTTTTAGTTTATAGATGTAACTTGAAAATTACACACTTTTAGCGAAAATAACAAAACAACAAAAATAAAGGACATTCAATTTTCTACAAATTCTTTTTTTTCAATTTTTTCATCAAAGAACAGTTAGGTGCTAGATGACGTAGCTTTAGAGTTATAAGCGATAAAACAGTTTTTTGTCCGATTTTGGAATTTTTGTCAAACTTTAACGCGCTCTAGCGCCTAAACCATTTGTCTGAGGAAAACAAACTCCAAAATATAATTTGTTGAAAATTTGATGCAGTTTCTATCCATATAGAAGCACTTTTCTAATATAGTGCCTAGTTTTCCAGTTATAAGCAAAAAACCAAAAAAATACCGACTTTTTTAGTTTATAGCTTGTCACTCGAAAATTTCGCACTTTTAGAGAAAACAATAAAAAACAAAATTAAAGCGCATTCAATTTTCTACCAATTGTTTTTCTTAAATTTTTTTGTCAAACAAGCAGTTTAGGTGCTAGATGGCGCAGTTTTCGAGTTGCAAGCGATGAAACAATTTTTTGTCCAATTTTGAAATTGTTGTCAAACTTTAGCGCGCTCTGGCGCCTAAATCGTGCGTCTGAGAAAAACAAACTAAAAAATATAATTTGTAGAAAATTACATGTAGTTTCTATTCACATAGAAGCGTTTTTCTCATAAAGTGCCTAGTTTTTGAGTTATAACTAAAAAACCGAAAAAATAACAAAAACCCATCCTTTTCCAGCCACCCCCAAGTTAACTTTGTCACTTTGGAGTGGCAGACGGTCGGTTTTATTATTCATTTGAAATATTCTGCCAGCCTGCATATTTAAAAATTTTGTATTTATCGCTTAGCTGCCTTCCAGATCAGAAAACCCCCTAGTTCGTAAGAAAAAGTTGTGGCTTCCAGCATGTATTGTGGAATTGTTCCGAAATGGTAAAGCTTGACTAAAGACTAAAGCTCAAGTAAATCAAATTAATTCTATTTAATTTTCAGTTAGTAATAATCTTTTTACCAATCACTCATTTGTTATCACCCACTGGTTTTTGCCTTTGAGCCAATGCCTAAATGACAATTTCAAAGCGATAACTAACCGTTGAAACAATTTTTTGTTTAAACTCGCGCGCAACTTTACATTTTACGTCGGGTTGTACATTTAAAAACTTTCTTCTACTATATTGCAGTAATAAATTTATAACAAACTGTCGCATAATTGACTCACTCGGAGCAAGACATAAAATAGTACTATAAGGGTTAAAGATAACAATATTTTTAGTTAAATTGATTTCGGGCACATTAAGCCACGGTGGATTTCGATGAACAGTTAAAGTAAGCCATTACACACGGTAGGAGCTTACTTAGATCACGAAATGGCTTTATTGAATTGTTATAGCTATAGGTTGAGACTACCGTTGTAATTTTCAACTTCGTTTCATTAATAATACTATTATTGTTACATAATTCTTAAAAAGTTTTTTAAAAAATGCGCTTATTTGTTTCTTTTGTAATTGGCAAAAAAAAACTTATAAAACCCTAATGGCTTTTCAATCATGTAATTTAACTACTTGTCTACGTATCCACGTTTTATGATGAGCTATTTACAAATTTATGATAATGACGATGCTCTACGTTAACCATTTAAGAATATCTAATAGCCCGACGTTACATATATTCATTGTATTATTGAGGTATTATTATTAATGCTTTCGGTTTTTAACAGTATAGCATTATATCGACATCAGACATCAACGATCATGTAGTATTCTTCGGAAAACTCAATAATATACTATTTATGAGTCAAAACCTATTTTATAGACTTCAAATATTATACTATTTGAATAATAATTCGATCAAATAGAAGCTATAAATGATATGTTCACAAAACGGAAAGACATCGCGATCTGCGTCGGGATTTAAATCATATCGCTCCAAGAGCAGACTGTTGAAAATTGAAAATAAAGAAAGTTTATACATATAAGGGAAGTAAATGGAAAAACAGTTCAGAACTGGCATAAAATAAAAATTTTTATAACGGCGTTAAAATTGCTCATGTGGACGTAAAAATTGGTCGAAGGAGTTTAGGGCGCGTATCCACAAAAGTTCTCGAGGAGCGTTCGCGTAAAAGTGGCGAACAGCCGCGTGCATAAGACTGACTTAAAAGGTACCAAGAATTTCCTCATATCTCTTAACTAGCTTGCACGCTTGCACTACGAAAGCAAAGTTGTTGGGGAAGTTATTAGTTATTAGGTTGTGAGATGAGAAGCTATCAAACAACCAAAAGAGCACAATTATAAATAAAATCGCTAATTGGAGAAAAGTACAAGTTTGAGAACTAATTAATACAGCTCTGCGTGGAAAAGCTTTTGCGTGTATTAGAAAATCTTGCGGAGAAAATTTTATTTTTATTTTAATAACGTGGAGTTTTCTTTACATTAGAATAAGTAGACAAGCTTTGTGCACTAAGCTTATCGAACAAGCATCGGAAAATACAACATATTTTTAAAATGTGGAAAGTGGGCGTCTTGGCAAAACTTTTACCAGTACATTATAATTCATAAACTTTTTCCATTTCAGTCACTACGTTTAAACACAACGAAAGAGAGAAAAAAATTGAATTCGAAATTATTAATTTTCTTAAATATATTGAAAAGACAACATTTAGGCCTAATTGTAAATCGATACCTTTCAGCGGTTACTTACTTACCTCCTTACAAAGTGCGTCGAGGACTAAACCAGTCATTTTCCTCTATTAATATTCTGTAAATTAATTTTCAAGTGCGGGTAATTTTGGCTTGCGTGTACCGAAGATAGAGGACTGTGCGGTCTTTATGCCTTTTAATGAGCGGTTATCAGGATCGGTTGATCAAATACACTTTCCGATTTATAATTCATTAAACGACGACTTACAGTTAAATTAGATACGTAAAATAAAGAAGGCTTAGGCTATTTACCAAAATTGAAACGTTAACGTAAGAAAAAGGTAGGTATATAGGTAATAACGTTATTTTTAGTTTAAAAATCCCCTATTAATTTGTACAATCATTTCTTACGAAAGTTCCAAGTTCGATTTAAATATTCATAAAATTTATAAATCTCTTATTGCGTTAATTAATTTTACGATTTATTGATGGGAGTAATTATTTATTGGGAGTCGGTTGGGCGGGGGTTAAAAGGCGGTTACGATCGAACGGAGGAGAAAATATTCGAGTATTTAAGTAATTTATATGAATTATCCTTCAAAATTTTAAAACTTGATTAGTAGATGTTACAAAATTTCTAACTAACTTTAAATGAAATCTTTCGAGAGTTACATTCTGAATGTATAAGACATTTCGGAAGCGTTTTAATCGCAGAATTTCAGATCTCGTTTAATATAATAGCAGCGTATCACAGATAATAGTTCACATTCTCGCTAAGATACAAGGTATGTATTATTGGATATTCTCAGCCTAAATTGCCATCCATTACGATCCCACTAATTTGGCATAATCATCGTTTAGTACCTCATAAATCATGCATCTGCAGACACTCGTGCTGATGTACTAACTTTCCTTTACTAAACCAACTAGCGATTAAAGTAAATAACGTTTTAACTACAACTTCATTTTTGCAAAAAAAAAATTCGCCCACCCATTGATTTCGAACAAAAAAATTTTGACATCAAAGTAACGAAACGACTTGGAGAGGGAAGGAAAAAAATATTAAATTGACTCATAAATCAAGGGTTAGAGCAAATATTGACAAAACGTTTTTAACCCCTTTTTTACAGATGAAGGTGTGACAGAAAAAAGCAGCGAGAATAAAAGAAACGACTCAACTAATTAGAAAGGGTGGTTTTTCATTAATTTAACCATGAAACAACAGTTCTGAATTTTAACGTTTCACTTTTTACACGCTAATAAAAATTTTAACGTCGAATTTTTAATTATTTCTAATTTACGGCGTACTAATTGTCTGATTAGACTAGACCAGATGAAGAGCTTGGATGTGTAAAAGGCGTCGCCAATAAAATTTAGTTTCAGAAGAAGCATTTACGATCTTCTCGTGTTGAGTGAGTGTGTAGTGAGTGTCTTCTAACGCTAAGTCGTTAAATTTTTCATGTAAACCCTATATACCCTATATGGTTTAGTTTTACCCCCCAAAACCCATTTTCATACTTGTACGCGCTCTAGCACCTAAGCAGTTCGCTTGACGAAGAACATCTAAGAGATATAATTTGTTGGAAATCAAATGTAGGTACTTTATTTTTGTATTAGAACATTGTTGACTAAAAGTGCGTAGTTTTCGAGTTATAAGCGTTAAACTAAAAAAATCAGTTTTAGACTGATTTAGGAATTTTTGACAAACTTTAACGCGCTCTAGCGCTTAAACCGTTGATCGCAAGAAAAAACCTTAGAGAAGTAATTTGTAGGAAATTTAATGTAATTTATTATATATAAACACCTTCTTTTCTAAAAGTGCGCACTGTTTGAGTTATAAGCGATAAACTAAAAACATAAGTTAGAAGTCGATTTTAAAATTTTTGTCAAATTTTAACGCGGTCTAGCATCTAATCCGTTGATCGGAAGAAGAAACCCAACAGAAGTAATTTGTAGGAAATTTAATGTAATCTATTTTTGTAAAGAAACACTTTTCTCAAAAGTGCGCAATTTTTGAGTGATAAACGATAAACTAAGAAACTCAGTTTTAGGCCAATTTCGGCATTTTTGACAAACTTTAACGCGCTCTAGCGCCTAAGCCGTAGGTCAGAAAAAAACCCTAAGCGATGTAATTTGTAGCAAATTCGTTGTAATTTATTTTTGTATAGAAACACTTTTCTCAAAAAGTGCGTAGTTTTGTAGAAAAGTTAATATAATTTATTTTTGCATAGCAACACTTTTTTCTAAAAGTGGGCAATTTTTGAGTTATAAGTGATAAACTAAAACACTCAGTTTTAGACCGATTTTGGAATTTTTGACAAACTTTAACGCGCTCTAGCGCTTAAACCGTTGATCGCAAGAAAAAACCTAAGAGAAGTAATTTGTAGGAAATTTAATGTTATTTATTTTTGTATAAACACCTTCTTCTCTAAAAGTGCGCACTGTTTGAGTTATAAGCGATAAACTAAAAACATAAGTTAGAAGTCGATTTTAAAATTTTTGTCCAACTTTAACGCGCTCTAGCGTCTAATCCGTTGATCGGAAGAAGAAACCTAAAAGAAGTAATTTGTAGGAAATTAGCGGTGATTTATTTTTGTATAGAAACACTTTTATCAAAAAGTGCGTAGTTTTCGAGTTATAAGCGATAAACTGAAGACAGCAGTTTTTTAGCCAATTTAGAATTTTGGAATTTTTGAAAACTTTAACGCGCTCTAGGGCCTAAACCGTTGAGCAAAAAAACCTAAGAGAAGTAATTTGTAGAAAATTGAATGGTATTTATTTTTGTATAGAAAAACTTTTCTCATAAAGCGCGTAGTTTTCGAGTTATAAGCGATAAACCCGCACACTCTAGCCACTGTCAAAAGGAAGTCATCAGCACTACAATTAGTAATCTACAAATCTCGCAAAGTCACGATTTTGCTTTTAGGTGCTTTAGGGTCACGAGCCGTTGCTATTAGTACTAATGGTACTAATAATTTAGCAACAGCCGTTGCAATGATACCCTAGTACTCGGTCAAGAGGTACCTTCTGCTGCTGGTTTCTTAGCCGATGGTGTGGACGGTTCCCGCTTTTAAGTTCCCTTATATTCACTGACTAGAGCCCCTTTACAAGAAAATGCTTTCGAAACAGTCATGTGTTTCACTACAATTCTCCTGAAGACAACGATTATTGTGTAAGATGTAGATTAACATTATAAGAGAAGGGTTGATAGGGACGGATACAATTCTAAACGGCACGTTCGTCCCAGAGTTTGAGAAATTTATTGAAAGACGTACTACTACTGAACATTCTTCAATACTATGGGATTTTGACACGATGGGACCCCACCCCATTTTGAAGCTACTCGGGAGTGCTTAAAATGAAACTTTCCATGGGCGTTGGATTGGATTACCAGTTCCGACTTTTATAGTAAATTTTTGATAATTAATTCAGGAAAATTCATAAATAGTTTCAGTAAGTTGAATAGGTAATAAATTCAATAAATATTTAATAAAATTAAATTTTTTTCAATAAATCAATTTCAATAATTGTACAGTATAAGTTTAAAAGTGAAACAATTATTAAATTAAAAATTGTTGGTTGTCAAAAATCGTCTAGCTCAAAGTAAAATCGCATTTTTCACTTAAGGATCCAAGAGGGCCTTTTAACGTTTTTAATCAGTGCTAGAGAGGTTTATTATAATGCATTAACTGCTCATCCGACAAACGGAGACAAATTTGAACGAGAACTTTGCGAACGAAGAGCACCTACCCAAGTGCACTTACTAGTTCGGTAAAATGATAAAAAAGTTCAGCAAACATTTCGGCAAAATCGTCTCAATCAAAGTATGCGAAAAACAACTGACAAATCACAAAACTTAATCAAAATCAATTTTCTTTAAAAAAAACGTTGATACTACTCGTGTTAATAATGTAACGAATTGCAATTTTGCGTTCCTCGGTTTCCCCCTCTAATTTCAATAATTTCATTTGATAAATCAACGTTTTATATTGTGGGTTCATTTAAAGAGATAAATACAATTTTCATGGCATGCTATAATATAGAACGAAAATTAACATCTTAATTAATAAATTCTTAACAATAAACGTCTGGGCAGATTATTAACGTATCGCTGCAATGCTGCACATTTTCTACAAGACCATAAATCTTTTATAAAGCAAAACCCAAAAAGGAAATCGGTTACAACTTTATTAGCTATCTTCGTCATTTTCCTTCAAATTTAAACCGCAAGTAAAATTTTCATGACGTATAATTAATGTTATTGAAGTTTCTAACTTGTGTAAGAAATTCAAATGCGAATTACGTAGTAGGTACCTGTATAATTATTAGTAACGGGAGCGTGTTGGTCGAAACTTACACGCATAAGTTAATCTGTTTATTTCATTTTACCAACAACTCGCATTTACTTTTTAATTCACGAAATGCCGATTATACCCAAAAATCAAAAGTGATACCCTCGATAAGAATTCTTTTTTGAGAAATGTCTCGAAAATTACACAAAAACCTTTTTTTTTCTACCGCTCTCTTACAGCTTTTCCCGCTATAAAATATGCACGCACGAGCAAAATAAATGATTGTGTTTTACTTTTCTTTAACAATCACTCACTGTGTGACCAAACAGGTGAAAGGAATTTTGTGGGATTTTCTTGTATTAGTTTCTTCGATAATACTACCATTCTAACGTATGTGTGAGGACTATGTGATTGGTTATCTGGAACTTATAATATTATACTTCGTAAAAATGTAATAGATTTTCTTGTTAATATTTAACTTCGGCTGAAATACTAACATTCGAGAATGGAAATTCAAATTATATGTAATATTTTTTAACTAGACTTAAAATTATAGGTTTGCCTCTAGCATTACATGTATCTTCTAAAGTTTGCTATTGCCTTCACTTATTACAACCGACGATATATAAATAATTTCGCAAATTGATTTTATTATTGATAATTTCAAATTTTCATGCAGTTCCATTAATATTAAATGCGGCTATTACAGTATGTAGTATGATATAAATTGTCGGGTACTGCACCGGAAAAGAAACGAGCTCAAATTTGTCCTAATACGAGGGTTACTCCAAAAGTGTTTAGCCCAAACGTTTACAAACAGAAAGTTCTTACGACTTCGCTTTTTTCGTACGTTTTGTCTACTTTCACATTTCGCAAGAAAATAATCGTAAACTTTTCTTTTGGACGTTTTACAAATTCGACAATGTTTATAAACTGCCATATTACTATTTTAATTTTTCTGATAAGTGGGTAGTTCGTTTAATCACTCTTTATGAACACTTTTCTCTACAAACGCGTAGTTTCCAAGTAATGAGCAAAAAAATAGAAAAAACGGTTTTTTGTTCGATTTCGAACGTTTCTCAAACTTTAACGCGCTCTAGCGCCTAAACGAAGCATACGTAGAAAAAATCTTAAGCAATATAACTTGTGAAAAATTTGATGAAGTTTATTTTTGTATTAAAGTGCTTTTCACAAAAACTGCGTAATTTCCGAGTTATAAGCGAAAAACTCGAAAAACAGTTTTTTTGCCGATTTAGAACTTCTTGTCAAACTTTAACGCGCTCTAGCGCCTAAGCCGTTCATCTGAAGAAAAAAACTTAAGCAACATAACTTGTAGAAAAACTGATGGAGTTTATTTTTATATTATGGTGATTTTCTCAAAAAACCCGTAGTTTCCGAGTTATAAGCGAAAAACTCATAAAACAGTTTTTTTACCGATTTAAAACTTCTTGTCAAACTTTGCCGCGCTCTAGCGCCCAAACCGTTCATCTAAAGAAAAAAACCAAACAAATATAACTTATATAAAATTTGATGCAGTTTATTTGTGTTTAAAAGTGCTATTCTCAAAAACTGCGTAGTTTCCGAGTTATTAGCTATAAACTATTTAAAAAACAGTTTTTTAGCCGATTTAAGACTTTTATATAAATTTAACGGCTCTAACGCCTAAACTGTTCAGCTGAAGAAAAAACTTAAACAACATAACTTGTGGAAAATTTGGTGCAGTTTATTTTTGTATTATGGTGCTTTTCTCAAAAAACCCATAGTTCCCGAGTTATAAGCAAAAAACTTAAAAAACAGTTTATTTACCGTTTAGAACTTCTTGTGAAACTTTGCCGCGCTCTAGCGTCCAAACCGTTCATTTCAAGAAAAAACCTCACCAAGGTGACTTGTAGAAAATTTGATAGAGTTTATTTTTGTATAGAGGTGCTTTTCTAAAAAAATGCTTAGTTTCCGAGTTATTAGCTAAAAAACATTTTTAAAAATCATTCTTGACCGATTTGAGACTTATCAAACTTTAACACACTCCAACGTCTAAACTGTTAATCTGAAGAAAAAAACCTGACCAGCATAACTTGTAGGAAATTTGATATAATTTACATTTTTATAAACGTATTTTCCCAAAACCTGCTTAGTTCCCGAGTTATAAGCAACAAACTTGAAAAAAAAGAATTTTTTGACCGATTTAGGACTTTTATCAAACTTTCACGCGCTGTAACGCCTAAACCGTTTATCTGAAGAAAAAACCTAAACAACATAACTTGTAGAAAATTGAATGGAGTTTATTTTCGTGTAGAAGTGCTTTTCTCAAACAGTGCGTCATTTCCGAGTTATAAGCGAAACAATAGAAAAATAGTTTTTGACCGATTTAAGACTTCTTGTCAAACTTAACCGCGCTCTAGTGCCTAAACCATTCATCAGAAAAAAAATCTAAGAAATACAATTTGTAGATAATTTGGTACTTATAGCTTATTTTTCTGTATAAAAGTGCTTCTCACAAAAAGTGCGTAATTTTCAAGTTATAAGCAAAAAACTTAAAAATAGCATTTTTTGCGTTTTTGCAATTTTTTCAGAACGTACTATCACTTTTACAAGGTAGCAAAGTTGAAACTGGGATTTAGCATCCTAAAATACAAACAGAACGATAGAGAAAAGACAGTTATATATTTTTCCCCTAAATTTATACTTTATTTAGTGGTTGGACTATTTATGCACAAACTATACAGGTTGACCACCCCAAGATTTCTATTGTGTTCTTGCTTATTTCACGATAGTAGATAAAACATTGCAAGAAAAACTCATATCATAATGTACCACTTGTTGCAGGATAACTACCATGCGTAATATTGGCCTAGTTCCACTAAGAACTTATTTAACTTTCCATCCCTGCATACACTGGTGTTTAAGCGCCTCATAATGGCAAGGACGCGAACTTATGGAACCTAGTTTGATATGGGAATATTACTCTCGGAGGTTTACCATTACCTTCCGAGAGGCGACGCCCTAATACATAAGATTTAATTATTAGTTTACAATTTATCTAACCATCCTAAGCTCATTAAGCGCTTATTAATGGCTAAAAAAAGAACTAACTAACCACAAATTGACCTTTCGAAATGTAAAACCACGAAATAGCTCAAATATACTTCATAAAAACGTTTTGTCATTTTAAAATAACTTCATTAAATACTAACTAAGTAGAAAATCTTTATTTGAATGTAGTAGTAAGTTGGAGAGTTAATTTTAGAAAGTTTACTTTGTTTTAAAAACACCCGAACTAGAAGATATAAGTATAAACCAGACTTTTTAAAAGTTAACTTCTCGAAAGTGTAGTTCTTTCAACTTTGACCCAATTACTTTCTGTGAGAGTTGAAAAACAAATTTTTATTTTGTCACTTTAATAACAAAAATTGGGCCTCTCGCCTCTCGTTCTATTGCTTTTTTTTTAAAAAAAACACCATGCCCGAAACTTGTTCTCACGGCTTGTGGATAACACGGACCAATGCGAGAAAATTCTCAATTTTCGCACTTGTGCACAAACATACGAGGAGAAGGGCTATTTTTTCGACGAGTAACAAAAGGGTGGAATAAAGTTAGTTTATTAAATAAATAAAGTGAAATTGAAGCAATTTTGTTATATTTTTCCTTAATTAAAAGATGCATGAGTCGAGTGGTGTAGTATAAACGAAGAAAGTTTTCCGAGTCGCATCAAGTTCTACTTTCCAATTCTTGAAACGTCTTTCGCGACCGACAGCAACTTTAAGAACGCGAGTTGCTAGTGAAGTGTGTAATTAATCCGAAAATGCAGGTAATTTATGCTAGGAATGTTTATTGCAGCCTTAGAGCTAATTTACGACCCGTCACCGCACCGACGGACGGGCCTGGCGAATCTTAAGGGTGTGGGTTATGTTTTGCCACACCAGGGTTGGCTTTATTAAAATCAAATATTTGTTCTATTAGTCAATACATCTTCCTATTAAATACATAACATACCAAACATACACCATCATTAGGATTTAATTAAACTCAAACTTAGTATCTCGACTAACGAGGTACGGATAGTTTTAATCGTAAAAAAATTTTCCGGGCCGTTTATCGATTATTGTAATTTACATCCAATTGAGCTCGATCGAATAATTTTTTTTCCTCGTCCGCCTTTTAACGAACGCCCGATATAAATTTATTTATTGAAATAGTTTTAAAACTAAATTTCTCCTAGTTTTGTGTAAAATATCTAATTTTCCTAAATTCAACCCTTAAAATACGCCTTCTGTGCTTCATCCACAAGCACACTCGACGCTAGCAAACACAAGGAGCTCTGATGTGGTTTGTGGTGGGCTTCATAACCCGTCCTTCAGCCTGTCCGTCACCCGCCAACCTCGTCTACAGCGCCACATTGTACCCTAAAGCAACTCTTTACGCCCTTTCTCTTCCTTTTACTACAGTTTATAATCATCATAAAATATGACCAAATTGACTAATTTTACAAAACCTCACACTTTTAATAAGAAAATATGGCTATCTCTTATTATTATTATTACTACCAACACTTGAAGATAATTTTCAGGATTAATTTTGTTCATCGACTATCTCACATAATCTACAAACTGGAAATTTTTTATTCGCTTTCTTTAAATTAAGCCACGCTTGCCATTTTTTCTACAACTTAAGAATGAAAATTCCTGAAAATTCTTTTTAAGATGAGCCTAACACTTACTGAACTTACAAGTTCCGATTTCGTTTTTACGTAAACATTTTATATCATCCCATACATCTCTTCCAAGCTCAATGTAGAAGTGCAAGAATTTAACCCTTTTCTTTAACTTATCCGACCCCTTCAAGCTCTTGCAAGGTTAATGATAATCGGAATTAGTTCGGTGTTAAAAGTTTAGCTTCAGGTGAATTTTACCCATTTCTATTTTCTGCGTTGTAACTGTAAACTGATACCGAATAAGTTGGAGGGTGGTTGTGCTGAATTTACTAAAAACAAGCAACTGCACGGCCGTTCGTGAACTTCGATAGTGGAAGAAAACTAACAGAAATCAATGAAAATTGCGACGAAGCGACCTGCTAGTGACTACATCACAACACGGCCACTTTGTGCCAAACTTTGGTTACTAGTCCACTCAAATAGTAGTTTGGCGGGGAAAAAATAAAGACGTTGTTTTATCTATCGTTATTTACGCATTTTGGGATGCTGAATCCGAGTCTTGACTTGCCGCGTCGTCAAAGTGACGAGTTTTGAGAAAATTTCGAAAAACTGAGAAAAAATTACCTTTTTTCAGTTTTTCGCGTATCAGTTTTAGACCAATTTTGGAATTTTTGACAAACTTTGACGCGCTCTAGCGCCCAACCCGTTGGTCGGAAGAAAAAACCTGCGAGATATAATCTGTAGGAAATTTAATGTAATTTATTTTTCTATAAAAACACTTTTTCCTAAAAGTGTGTAGTTTTCGAGTTATAAGCGAGAAACCAAAAAACACCGTTTTAGTAGATTTTGGAATTTTTGTAAAACTGTAATGCGCTCTAGTGCCTAATTCGTTGGTCAGAAGAAAAAAACCTATGAGATATAATTTGTAGAAAACTTAATATAATTTATTTTTCCATAAAAACATTTTTCTCGGAAGGTGCGTACTTTTTAAGTTCTAAGCGAAAAGCTTAAAAATCAGTTTTTGGCCGATTGTGGAATTTTTGTCAAACTTTAGCGCGCTCTAGCACCTAAACGGTTCGTCGGAGAAAAAAACCTAACAAATATAATTTGTAGGCAATTGAATATACTTCATTTTTGTTTAGGAACAATTTTCTTTAAAAGTGCATAGTTTCCAGTAGAAGCGAAAAGCTTACATAAAGGACAATAAAGAAAAACACTTCGATTATATTTTTTTCTCAGCTAGTACTCTCAGTACTCTCAGCTGGACTAGTACGTCAGTTTTTTCAAATTTTTAAAAATAAGTGTCTAGTGTAGAAGTGCAACGATTTAATTTTTTAAAAGGCGCATTTCAAAAAAAATTCCTACTCCCAAGTGTCAACTTTCGCGAATTGCTAATTATTGGTAACGACCGTTGCCGATGGCTTTAAATCTTCTATTAGGAGAAGTTTCTCGAGCAAATCGTAAGCAATGACGACGAAGAAGTTTCCTTCTAGTGCCAGGGGCCATGAGTTTCCATTTACATACGCGAGTAAATTAATTTACGCATTTTTCCACAAAAGCAGTCTCATTACAATCAATACAAGAGCAAAAAATGATTAACACTGTTTGTTAAATTCCGACAATTCAACCCCTATTTGAACTTGATGTAAATTTAAAAAAAAACCTAATTTCACGTTTTGAAATTATTGATATAAACTGAATGTAAATTATTCTCGACCCTTTTGTGAAATTGGTGATTATTGGGCAGAAAGTGAATCATATAAAATTATTGCCATAATTAACGACTGCTTTATTGGAAAACTGATGACAATAATTATGTGACTCAATAATTACTTAATTGCTACAAGACACGCATATAAACTAATCGCACAAGAAAGTCTCAAAACGTTTATGAAATAATAACCCAAGTCGAAAAACTATTAAGATCGCATCTTTTTAAAATTTATTTATTCCGCTTTATCCCTTCGTAATTAAAAGCGGTTAATTTTTATTTGTCAATTTGAATAATTAAAATAATAATAATACCGAAAATTATTTTAACCGAACGAAATTAGCTACGTTTTACTTTAGCATGCACAGATTTAATCGGTTAAATTGCAGTTTCTGGTTTTTTCTTCGTTAGAGGTCGAGAGTTAATTAAATTTGGAAATTGCAAGTGCTCGAAATTATGTTGTTATTATTATTAATATAAAAGCTCGATTTTTAGTGCTTAATTAGAAAATTTAAACCGCCACCGGAGTAAATTGAGTTTCTATAATCTACATATGGATTTCTCATTTCGTGAGTTCTTAATCCTAGTGCCGTCTCTGTGGGTGTAAGATGGGGGCTATATAGGGGTTGTTGTTAATTGATCTTTTCCCCCCTCGTTTTAAACCACTGCTTGGCTTAATGCGCGGCTGGCAAACATAACGCACGTGAAACCGTGCTGCATAGCGCCAATATCGGTGATACCCAGTGCCAGGACCCCCCTCGCACCCCCTCTTTAAATGTCTAATTAACCCGCAAACACTGCACATTATACGCTACTGTCGCGATACTGAATATTACTAAATACCTTAGACCCGCTTTATGTGTGTAACTGTTCTCTATTTTGTTGATAAAATTACAACGATGACGGTTACAATCTTTACAGCGAATCAAATCGTTTTTATTTTAATTAAACCATTTTAATTTAACAAGAAACCCTTCTCGTTAGTTCGTAGGATTTTTGCCCCAAACAACCAAATAACCGAACAGATTCGAACATAATGGAAATATAACAATTTCATAATTTAAAAGTCATTTACAGTAAGAAAATTTAGCCCAAAATAGCAAATAATTGCCCTCCGACCGCATTTCTGAGAAAACGCAAATTTGGCTAATAAAAGAATTTTTTTTTCAAATACAAAAATCGGCTTTTTCTCCAGTAAGGCGCGCATTAACGACAAAATTAAGGAAGACGTGGGGGAAGTTATAGAAGCCCGTACAACCCTAAGGGCAAACGTAATCCCTTACAACTTCAACTAACATCCACATACCTTTCACACAATATGTTGAACACGGATCATTAGGATCAGATCGGTAGAATATGAATGCTATTATCCTACCCGTTATTTATATCTCGTCGTTCTAGGACCTTTTTCAACCCATACGTCCAATTATTGAGGATTCATTAGCGAAAATAAGAATCTCCTTTCCACATCATCATCATCATCATCACATTTACCTTCCATAATGAATATATGTGTTCTACACGCTCATTTATTCGTAATTGCTATCGATTTTCCTTTCTTACGTAAACAAAGATGGAAATTTTAGAAAATTAAAGATTTTCGCGCGGTCACGAGTGTAAACACAAAAAAAGCAGGTAGAAAATTTAAAAATAACGCCGGAGAAATCGTAGTTAATTGAAGGACAGCTTTTGGTTACCTAAGAATTTTCACTTTAAAACGTTATATTATTCACTAATTCTAACTTTTGTTGAAGTTGCCTTAATGTGCAGTCTACAAAGTTTTCCAGTCTTACAATTGAAGCGTCTCTCATAATCTAACATTGAATTTCATATTAGAAATTTTAGTTACTTTGTCGAGTGGTAAAATTAATTTGTTGTTCGCAATTCGATGGAAAACAATTCTTTCGTAAATTCGCGGATGTTTTTCATTTTTAAATTTTCTTTTTTATTTTTAAGTTTCGGAAAATGAAATCTAAAAAAACACTTTTGGGGATTTCTCCCAAAATTTTTAATGCTCGGCAGGTGGAACATAAGTAGTTTTACTGTTTTAAAAAAAGAAATTGCGAACATTTTGAGAATTTTTGCGTCTAAAAACTCAGGAATGGCTAGAGAAGCACCGTTTAAGAATTTTTGGACACTTTTTACTCTCAAAAATAAATTTATTCTTCTGTCCGTCTGTGTTTCTGTGGACACTCTAATTCACGAACAAATTCAAGAGCCTCTGCAGGCT
Organism: Malthinus flaveolus; assembly: GCA_950108345.1. Lineage (NCBI taxonomy): Eukaryota > Metazoa > Arthropoda > Insecta > Coleoptera > Cantharidae > Malthinus > Malthinus flaveolus. The sequence goes on along the minus strand of OX467287.1, from coordinate 12,763,631 downwards.
CGCCACTAATCCGTCACAACTTCAAATTCAATTTATGTGATTTTCAGTTTTCTCCGGAAAAAGAGCACAACAAAATTTAATTTTAGTCGCACAACAAAACGTTCAACTAAACTTTAGTGTGTCAAATAAACAAAAACTTTTTCCATAATTCAACAGCCCTTCTTGGTCTCGCTTAGAAATTCAAGTTTAAAGCTCGCCCTTATAAAATCAAAATTAGCCATAATTCCAATTTAAATTAATTAACCTTTAAAGTTTCCTTTTATACCGTCAATTTCTTTCCTGTAATAAGTAATAAGTAAACAAAATTTTAAATCAACTCCAAGGATTTTTTAGTTCTTAACAGTCATCTTCTATATACACAAGTTAAGGGATGGAGTAATAAGATTTTTATATCATTTTGATGGCTAAAAATATTGAGACGTTCTATAAAATAATAAAGTTGACATCTGCTGCAACGAAACTGTATCAATAAAATGCATATTGCTTGTTGATCTTATAAGAATTTTATAATAAAATTAAATTGCAGTGCTTCTTGCACTTATTGAAATATACAAGGTGTTCAAGAGATATAGGACGAGACATTTCACGTACAAACATGCAGGACCCTCACACTTCTTTTGAGCTTCCCTAAAGACAAGTTTTGCAATTTTGGTTTGCTACGTAATACAGGGTGTAAATACTAAGTCCTTACACCCGAAAAAGGCAGTTACAACTCATCGAAACAAACGATTCTCGTTGGTAACAATTTTTTATTTGGAGCTCCACAGCTCGTAGTTATTGAACTTTTTCGATTTTTCTAACAATCGTCATAACTTCTTTATTTTAAGGCCCATTTAAACAAATCAAAAGTTTTCAGAATTATCTTCTTATTTTCTAAAACATTTGTATTTACAACTATTTCGAATTTTTTTCAATAACAAAATGGCGGCTAATCAAAAATTAAAGGAATAGTTTCCAAAATATCTTCGCTTGAGGCCTTTGATCGGCCGCCATTTTGTTATTGAAAGAATCTCAAAATATTTGTAAAGACAAATGTTTTAGAAAATTAAAGTATAATTCTGAAAACCTTTGATTTGTTTAAATGGCCCTTAAAATAAGGAAGGTATGACGATTGTTAGAAAAACCAAAAAAGTTCAATAATTACGAACTGTGGAGCTCCAAATAAAAAATCGGTACCAACGAAAGTTGTTTATTTCGATGAGTTGTAACACCCTGTACACCCTGTATAGAGCTCTGGTAGCGTACAGCGACCTTCATTGCTTGGAAAAAGTCGCCCGAACGGGCCCAAATTCGGCGAAGCCGAATAAACTTCTAGAATTTGTGGACATGTTTTCGAAATCGTTTTTGTGTTGGAAGTATTGGCAATTTTGGCGAAATAGTACGCGAGTTTCTTGGTATTTGTGGGACACCCTGTATTACAAAGTTGCGCAAATATAAAATAATAAGATTTATAAAGTAGGGCACGAAGAGTGAATTAAAATTTGGAATAATCATGCAAATGTATCTTGAAATTGCACATAAAAAAATAATTCGTAGCCAGAGGATGCATACGCATCTCAAAATATTTAAAATAACAAAGCTCTTGTTTATTTTACGCGTTAAAATAACAATCTCTACCAGCAATAACAGCAAATTAAGTTAATAAAATTTAAAATAATTATAATCGGTTTAAAGATGAACCCATTAACAATTTGGCTCGAAATTTTTTTTTCCTTTTTGACTAACAAAAAATACAACATTATTATTTATATTATCGCGGTTTAAGCGGAAATGTGTCTAAAATGATCTTGGCTTTTACGCCCACAAAATAAATTTACAAATTCACAAAATTTGCAATCCAAATAAGCTACATTAACGTATTTATTCACACGTACAGGAAGATTTCTTGCCCTACGAACGAATGAATGATGAATTTTCATTATTTTAAATTGTGCTTGTGGTTTTTAAAAGCCCGAATACACTATCTGGCACGTTTAAATATAATGTGTTATGTTTTATGGATAACATTAAAAGCTTAATTTGAATAGTGGAGGTAAATGGACTCGTTACCAAAAGTAAATTTGAGAAATTTTCTTCCTTATATCATAGAAGTTTGCGTTTCTGTTAATTTTTAATTCGATACGTGTGGGCTTTAAGAAGCCGAGGGGGCTTCAAAAAGTTTGACGAGGCTTCAAATCTGCCCAAGTCTCAAGAGAGGAGATTCAAAAGATGCGAAAAGGAACGCAAAGCCCCCCGAAACCCCAAAAATTTGTATTTACGCAAGCTATTCAAGAAATCTATGTTAATGGTCTTCTGCCCTTCTTAAAAACGACCGAGTTGCAGATAGTTCACGTATGAAGGGTTAGACTAAATAGTTTTCTTGGGGTGGTTTGTTTAATTAATGATAAAAACACGACCCTTGGTGATCATTATAATATTTTAACGCATCAGTTTGCGTTACTATTCGAAAAAGCATTTTTTGACCTTTCTGTACCTTGGTAAAAATATCTGTGAGTTACGTGAAAAAATTAGGGTGTGCGCCTTCGGGGACGTAACAATCGCCCTCGCACATTCCGCGATTGGAGAGGTTCATCACAGTCTTGGGAAAGTTAGAAAGTTCTTTGGAAATTGATAGCTGCTATAGTTTTGCAGAAATTTGTAAAAAGGCAAAAATGTATAATTTTAAAAAGGAGACAAAAACAATTAATAAAATTTTTCAAACTTTAATTGTTTTAGCAAGTAATTAAAACATGAATTTAATATACATTCAAAACACTAAATGCATAGATTTTGCTTATAATAAGAGAGGATTTATGCTTTTAGTCATCTTGTGAATAATTAATTATTTTCCCATCTTTCCTTTACGTTTTCCTATGCGTTTAAATGATTTTCATACTAAAAGAGACACACGCATTAAGATTTTAGTCGGAAACAAATTACCAGAAAAAAAAATTTAGTTTCGCCCAAACTTTTTCGATTAAATTACGCGGAAACTAACGCGTGTAATTCGAGAGAGATGGGAAAAATTTTTTTGGGCCCAAAACAATAATATCAATTATTAATTGTGTCTACAAAATCGTTTATAATCAGCGAAGCGAATTTTGTCATTGATGAAAAACAACAAAATCTAATCAAGAAAGGAGTGATAAACCATCGCGTGTCATATTAGTAGCAGCAAGTTGATCAAACATATGGTGCGTGCATCCTGCGAATCGTTCCCATATATAAAGGACAAATATATGAGAATACGGATAGGAGCACAATTCTTGCCCGGCGGTTCTGACAAAACGCACGATTTATTTCATTTCGCCATGTCTTATACGACTCACGCATCGATAAATGTGACACATAGCCGTCTATCCAAAGATAAATTGCATCTCGGTATAACAAATAATGCTCTAATGCAAAAACAATTCATATTTTAGAGAGAAAAAAAGAGCATGCAACATAATAATATATAAAAATTTACCTTCGAACGAAGTTTCCGATAAAATATAGTTGTTGACGCCGCCAACCGACGGACTTTTTAGAAAACGACGAGAAATCAGCCAACGTAGAAAATAAATGCCGATGCCAGATTATAACTCTACTCCGTGCCAGTTATGTCGTAAACAAGACGTATAAAGAAGAAATTACCCTCGATCCGATTTAAACAAAAGCGTATTCTCGACAGGACATCTCTTACCTTTTAAGATCAAAACAAAAGCCCGAACGATTTATTATACTTTATATAACCTTTCCTAGTCAATTATATTAATGTGTACAAAAGCAAATGACGAAACCGCACGCCGAGACGCCTCGAGAAAAACGCAACGGCGTCTCGAAGAGACGTATAATTGATACAAATTAACTGCCGGTATCCCGGTAAATAATGCAACTAACGAGATCGCGCTCTCTCCCGAACACTATTTTATAGAAAACAAACGCGATTTAAACCCCAAGCTAACTCGATAATTAAAGAACAATTAAATGCACTTCGTAAAATGGGTTTTATATAAAAACACTTTTAACTTAATTTAAAAAGCTGAACAATCGTAAAATTGAACGAGGAGAGAGAAGACGACGACGTCGGGGGGTCGATTCTCGTGTTGGCTTTTTAGAAAATAAGTAAACGATCGGGGGGATATATGTTATAACTAGCAACAAGCTATGTTTATGTCGTTTAATTTCCCAGATGCCATTAAAACCCGGCGCACTAGGATGTAATATGTCGAAGATCGAGCCGTAAACGCATAAAATTCATCAAAGAGGATCGTACGAAGTCGCACTACCTCTAAGTCAATCGGGATTCCAAAATCGTTTTGCTTCACCTTCTTCATTACACGACAAAGAGAGCCATTACCATAAGTTCGATAAAGGGGAATTCGCAGATGTCACAAATAAAAATTAGACGCACCAACCCTTTCGGAAAACCGTCGGAAAAGTTTAAAAGAAAAAATTTTTTTTCCGATCGCCGATTTAAGAAATTTTTTTTTTATTTGAGTTAAGAATCGGTACTGATTGTCACGGTACGAGGGTTCACTTTATTATTTTTGGTTGCGCAGAAGTGCCCAAAGAGGGAGAGAGCCTTTTTAAAAGCGAGGCGGTGCTAAACTTAAGAGAAAAAAGTTTTCAAACTGTCATAACTTAAGGAGGCCCAGTTTTATTTGTTGGTAACCATGTTGACCCAGAAATGAGTTAACGAGAACGACTCCTCGATGCTCTCTCCAAAGTATAGTTTGGACAAACTTTCGATAAAGCGTTAAAATTTAAAATTGCTCGGGCGTGAGTTTTTATAAAAGTACAAAAGTTGGATAAACTATTAAAAACAACTAGAAACAAAGTTACGGGACAAACAATAGTCCTACCTTAAGAGACGAGATATCATCTCAAGTAGGAGCGCCTTTTATATCGTGGACCGCTGGACGCCGGACTTGGACTTGGACGTCGTGGTCTTGTAGTAAAAAGGAGCGCGTCGCGACGGTCGGTACCGAGAGCTTCCGAGCAAACTTGAGGGGTGGTTCTGGCACGTCTAGTCGCTGCCGGCGTCGAAAACGCTTTGCGGCTCCTGGAGAGATCTTGGGGTGGACGCAGGAGCGGCCCGCCCGCTAAGCAACAAGGACCACCGGGCCAAGCAGGCTATTGATTCGAAAAGGTCGCCGAGAGAGATAAAGAATGCACTTGCAGTACACGAATTATTTTCTACTATTACTACAACGGCCGATATTTTTATCTATTTGCGTTATTTTTCATCTTTTTTACAGTAAATTACTTACGAATTTCCCTCAAATAGCGTCGAGTCGCTCGCAAAAACCGCCCTCGCCGATAAACTTCCACTAAAAACGGGAAAACGACCGGCGATTGTTGGCGAACTCAAATCGCAGTGAGCCCAAAAAAATAAAAATTTCAAAACTTGCATTTCGTTTCCCCAACTTTTCCAAAAAGTCCTTTAATATTTTTGTTATTGAAAAATTTGATTCTTCGCAATTTCAACTTTTCGACCAACAAACACATCACCGATAACTATTCGTAAATCTATAACAATCCTCTTAAACTAGGTTACTGTCGAGTCAAACCGAAACTTCTACTTGAGAGCACGTGGTTTCGATGGCAATTTACTTATTCCCATTTAGTTTTAGTTTCTACTTTGATTTGTTTACAATAAAAAGCGATTACGCTCGATTCTTATTTATTTCCTTTTTCTTCGCAAAAACTAATAAAAATACTTTTTATGTTTAACTCAATTCGTTAGAGAAAAGTTCGAGTGTGCTATTATTACAGCTGTATCTTTGCGAGATTCTCTTGAACGCAATAAGTGAGCAGAGCTAAAACAGAACCAAAAACACTACATAGAGAACCGCAGATAATGAAGAAGCCTCGACTCTTTGGCATATATGTAGAGAGAGCAAAGCGGACGATGGCTTCATCGGGAGCCTTAATCCTCTTAATAGATTCTGTCCAAGTCGCATCTGACGCTGCCCAACCCTTTCAGCTTAGCATTGTTAACACAAGATCCAATAAGTCAAATTCCATCATGCAAACCAAACGAAGCTTATGAAAACTTTCATCCTTCGTTCTCTATATATGAGAGAATTTCCACATAAAAGACAAGTAAAATATTTAGCTTCGACATAACGTTTTCGAGGGCGATCTAATTCTCATCCGTACGACTTTTAAACAAAAAAGTGAAAATTAGAATTAGTCGAGAATAGCAAGTAAAATACTTCATAAACAAACACACTGTGGTTAAAACTTAGTCACGATAAGCTACCAACTTATTAGTCCTCGTCACAACATCCCATATTTATCCAACTCTTCCGAACTTTCTCGACTCGCAAATTCTCGAGAAAACTTAAAAAATTAAAATTAAAAGCTCGAAATGCAATTTTGTACCAATTATAAACACATACGTTAAATAAAAATTGGGCAATTTGCAAAAATTTTTAATACTTTCGCAAGTCTTCGTAAAGTGTAGAAAGCGCAAGCCTTGCAACCCTTCCAGTTTTCGTTCACAGAATTCCACGCCCCGACCACTGGGCTTACTAACTTACTTTTTCTTCTTTTAAACGAGAAACTTTTTCTCTCACATCTACGTTTTAACCTGTTTTTAACTCAAAAATTTTTCTCCACATTAACAACCGATAAAATACCCAAACTAAAACGACTTAATTTAGCTAAAAAAAAATACCAAAAGTTGTTTTTTTTTCTACAACGAAAATAAACTCAAGTCCCCGAGGAAGTCTCGTAGAATTTTGTAGGAATTTTACTTGTTACTCTAGCGATTACATTCATAAATCTGAGAAAGAGATTGGCGTCACGGCGTTCGGGGTAGAAAAATCCCTCAACTGGGGTCCTCGCTAACCGATCACTTACTACGGGATTTATGTTGAAAGAATCTCGAATACAAACAGCGCAAAAACACCGGGTCAAATACGATTAAAGTAATTACAGTTATAATTTCACTCCTACCCGACTATAAGGAGTAAGAAAAAATAAGTAAGACGAGTGACTAAAAGTTGCGTTTTATTAAATTAAATACTTAATAAAAACGAAGCTACACACACTCCACTAAGCGACTTAAGATGAGATCGAGTCAAAAATTTTCCCCAACTTTTTTACCACGTATGATTGATAGTGATATCCTTCCTGTATTACCGCTGCATAAAGACGAGTCCTTATGAGATATAAATGTGAAGTACGCTACAGTTTTCATGAATAATGTAAGGTTGGTACACGAGACCGTCTCACCCTCCGCACAAAACAAAAATGAAGGGATAAGGAAGAAAATAGTAAAATTGAATGTTAGTTACTAACGACAGCGCAAACTGTCACAAGACAAATTTCAAATTAAGATTCGATCGTAACTTATACTCGGTATGCTCCACTTGGTTGAATTAAATAAAAATTTTGACACTTGGCGAGAAGCTCTGAGGTAAATTTAATCGAAAATGTGACCGAGCAGTGTAACTAGGAGGACATGGTGGTTTTTAAGCTGAAAATTCTTGTTTAGTCGAAGAATTTTTATGTTGGAGAATTTCAAAAACAGTCAGAAAAGGCTTTGGAAAATTAGGCCTTAAAAACAAATCATGAAAACTGGAGAAGAAAGTAAACATTTCTCGCCAATCGGCAATTCCTACCCTAGAAACTTTTACGACCTTTTTTAGTTTAGATTTATCGGGTTTTCAAACATTGACACGGATTTCCTCAGAAACGTAAATAAGAGAACGTTTCTCAAGACTCGCATCAGTCTTTGAAAGCTCAAAAGGGATTTTACTTTAACACTGATCGCCTTCAAAATAACTTGTCCTACTCCCAGGGTAAGAAGCGTTCTCCAGTCATCGAATTCCATTAATCTCTATGTTTCGGTCCATTTTTGGGATATTGACACGGATTTGTCAATACTCGTACCTATATGTCTTTAAAAGCTCAAAAAAAATTTTACTTGAATTCTGACCGCCTTCAAAACAACTTGTCCTCCCCCATGGGTAAAAGGCGCTGTTCAGCCATCGAATTCCGTTACTTTCTATGATTGAGTTCATTTTTCAGGCAGTGAGATGGATTTCCCGTGAAAAGTAAATAAGAGAGCGTTCATCAAGAGTCATATTAATCTTTGAGAGATCAAGAAATATTTTCCTTTAACACTGATCGCCTTTCAAAACAACTTGTCCTTCCTCCAGGGTAAGAAGCGTTCTCCAGTCATCTAATTCCATTAATCTCTTTTTTCAGTCATTGTTTCAGTCCATTTTTAGAATATTAACACAAATTTCCCCAGAAATATAAGTAAGAGAACATTGCTGAATACTCGTATATGTCTTTAAAAGCTCAAAAAGAATTTTACTTGAATTCTGATCGCCTTCAAAACAACTTGTCCTCCCCCATGGGTAAGAGGCACTGTCCAGCCATCGAATTCCGTTACTGTCTATGTTTGAGTCCATTTTTTAGACAAGTACACGGATTTCCTCAGAAACGTAAATAAAGAGAGCGATTCTCAAGACTCATCAGCCTTAGAAAGCTCAAAAATGATTTTACTTTAATACTGGTCGCCTTCAAAAGAACTTGTCTTCCCCCCTCTGGTAAAAGACCATTCCTGTCATCGAATTCCATTACTCTCTATGATTGAGTCCCTTTTTCAGGCAATTACACGGGTTTCCTGAGAAAAGTAAATAAGAGAGCGTTCATCAAGAGTCATATTAATCTTTGAGAGCTCAAAAAAGATTTTCCTTTAACACTGATGGCCTTTCAAAACAACTTATCCTTCCCCCAGGGTAAGAAGCGTTCTCCAGTCATCGAATTCCATGAATTTCTATGTTTCGGTTCATTTTTGGGATATTGACACGGACTTTCCTCAGAAACATAAATAAGAGAACGTTGCTCAATACTCGTATACATCTTTGAAAGCTCAAAAAGGATTTTACTTTAATTGTGATCGCCTTCAAAACAACTTGTCCTCCCCCCTGGGTAAGGTGAGACGATGAGACAGTAAATCTTAAGATTTTGAGGTGACGAGTCCTGGCGGATGAAAATAGACGGAATCGAGAAAAGACAAAGAAATCCACATGGCAAGTCAAAATGGAAAGGCGATATATTAAATCTAAAGATTTTGAGGTGGCGAGTTCTGGCTGAAAATAGGCAGAATTATGGTAAAAACATAGTGAAGCCTCGCCTCTGGACTCGACTCGAGCCTCGCTGAACGTTGAATCACGTGTGCTTTACCCTACCAATCACGTACTCCCACTCCAGACATCAAGTTCTGTAAAGATGTTTGAAGTCAAACTAATTTGAGTCTCTAAAATGGCGAGGCTTGAGGCGAGGCTCGAGTCGAGTCCTGAAGCGAGGCTTCACTATGTTTTTACCCTTAAGGTATTTATTGATTGTAGATATTTCAGAAAGTCTATTTAATTTCTTTATGAGTTTCTGGAATTTTTTCTCCTACAGCCAAATACTCTTGCCTAATCTTGTCTTAAAACAGAGTAAAAGAAACATATCGGTAACCTCTGGTTTAATGACAAATACACGGCACGAAATATCGTGTTTTGATATACAACCCTTGTTTTGTCTCTCTAGTTTAACACAAGGATAAATAAGAATCTTTGGGCAAAGTAGAAAAAATTTGAGAAACCCATAAATTCAAAGTCAAAGTAACAAAAATTACTTTATTTCATACTGTACGGGTATTGCTACTTTCCGTCATTAATTTGAGTCCGGGAAATAGCACATTACATCACTAGGCCGGGAAGTGTTGCTAAGTAACACTTCCCGGACTGTTTGGCAAAATTTTTGAAAAGGATTTTATTTTTTAAATTTTTTTTCGCTTCGAAATTCCGGACTCAGCTTCGCTTCGTCCGTAAACATCTCACTCATGCTTTAATAGGTCACTTCCCGGACTAATGACGTAAATAACTATTTATTACCACTAGGATGTATTTAAAATTTTTCACGGCGTGTCGAAGGATTGACTTTTTGATTTGTATTTTCGCCGATAGTGTCTTAGACCTTAAAAACGCGTTACTCTAATAAATAATAAAAATATCCCCAATGTTCCATGTTTCATCGAATTGACACAATATAAAAACTCACCTTTCACATAGATCACCTTGCTTCCTATTAGAGAAAAGTTCGCAAACTGCAACTACGGTAAATTAAATTTTCGTATTATAAATCCCAGTTTCCGTTAACAATGTAAAAATCTTTATCATTTTCTCGTAATTATAAATTTTTATTTTTGAAATACGAGTATATAAACCTTTAACAATGAGGGACCAATCAAATGAGCACATCCTCTTGGGCAAACCTACAATTTTAATTAATTTAACATAGAAACAGAAAATTTTATTTTTAATCACGCGAATGTAACATTATGTTAAAATTATTTTCTACAAAACCAATTCCATTTTAATACTTATAGCAAAGCCATACAAAAAATAACCATTTTTGTACCGGATGGGGCAGTATAAGCAGAATAACACATTTAATTTGTACAAAAATGGTTTTTGGGGCCCATTGCTAGAAGTTAGATACGAAGGAGGAAAATAATGCAAACCAGCCACGATAACGATACCAACTTATGAAGCCGTAATTTCCCTGCCCAACTACAATTTCAAACAGTTGGCGCCTGTGCTTGAAAATTTTTGAAACCACCTCGTATAAAGCAGCAATCGATAGTTTAAAAAACTGATGCACTTTAAAAAAAGTTCTCTAATGGCTGGTCGCAAATAAACGTATAAGCGTCGCCTTAAAATTAGTCGAAAATACGTAAAGAATATAATACATACGACAATAAGACAAAAATAATAAAGTTATAGGGGCATAAAAAGAACAAATTTATTAGGAAAATTATATTCCGCCTTTTCAGAAGCCTAAAAGTATTCTCATCAAGCGTTTTACGTGACTGTTCTTATTTCTTAATCTATTACTTCAGACGTCTGCATGTGCCTCGAAATAATTCTCTGTGAAATTCTATATGCCCAACTTATAAACTTCGCAAGCTCCGAAAGTTTGTCATGTTTGATGTAAAAGGAGTTGACATTAAAATTGAAATCGCTCTTGTAGAAAATTTTAACACGATCAAAGATCACCATAAGTTGTTTCGTCTTGGAATGTCTTTTGAGTGATATCTGTATTACTTATTAAGGGACTAACGTATATATAGCGTCTTTTAATTAACAAATTCGTTATCAAAAGATAATATAAAACGATACGAAACTTTTACACGAAAAAATATCCAAAACTGGAAGGGAACTTTTCAAAAATGTTTTTCTTTTGTAAAAGTTTCGTCGATGTCGGATTTGCCAGAATACAACTGTAATAATGGAATTGCTTGTATTAAACTCCTGGGGCTATGATATCTAATGTACGACTCACCAAGCTTCCGCGTAGTTTTTTTTCTAATGAAGCTTATTAAGTTCAATTCGTATAAGGCCAGTCGTTCGTCGAGTAAAACCACGTTTACGTTATTATTCGAAACAACCAATTTCAGTTTTAAATTCCATTCGATTGTCCTGGCCGTCTCCTCTTAAAGCAGCTGACCAGGAGCCAAGAGAGAACCCAATTGTGTCCTGATTTGCATGAAATAACGAGACTGGGGCCGCAATCTCTTGCCATACACGTGACCTAAACCGTGATAACAGGCCGATAACACCCCTTATCGTAGGGAAAAATGACTGTACGTGTACTGCCCTATATATTCCAGGAAAATTCGTGTCGATATTTGATAAAGAAACGAACATGCACCTTCTTTACTTTTTACACACAAAAACCTTATTCGTTATACGTTTAATCCGCGTAATGGCGAAGGGGACGATGTCGAGATGTGGCGATTCGAAATAAAAACAAACGTTAGATCATAGCTTTAAGGGTTACTAAATGTCGTCTCTTGATTATCTAGATAAGAACATTATGAGAAAACTGATAACACGCAATAGTACATGATTAGAAAAATTCGTAGGGATGTCACAAGAAGCACGCACAAACAACAAACAAGCGTAGCGTCCCCTGATTTACGACGCCAATTCTTCTTTATTTCTCTCCTGGCTCGCTCTTGAATTCTTTCTTATCGAACACGAATCATTCGCGATTGATAGAATGCTAAAAGCGATTTACTGTGCAAGAATCGGAATGTAAGAGATATATGTTCTTTCTCGCAAAAAATTATATTTTTCTTTTATAATAAAATTCTTTTAAAAAGTCCCATCATCTTTCAATTTGCCCCATGATTTACCACAAAACGTATCAAAAGTCACATTTCCCCCAAACAAACAAATCCATTTGAAAAATATTTATTTAGATATTTAGCGACAGCTATAAAAATAAAATAAGCGGAGAGAACGAAATCGTCGGTCATTCCTTTTCCGGTCAGCCACTTCCTATATTAAGGAACACTTCGACTTCCGCCAATCCAATAATGGAAAAGTAAGGGCGCGAGAAAATGTCTGCATATTTGTTTTGATTTTTGCTACGTTCTTTCGCATTTCTATATGATAAATGGAGACGTAGACGAATGGTTTATTGAAATGCCCCGGTGGATAAGTTTGTGGTCAGAGTTTACGAAATCGAAAATATTAGGGGAAAAGAAGAAAAAAAAAACTTTTTTATCCTTACGTTCGTGACACAAGTTATGTGAATTCAAATGTAAAATGTTACATTTCTATATTTACGATTTTTTTCCTTTTTTCAGCCCCAAGAAAATATTATAATTGTGACTGCTTCAAATTTAATTCAAAATAAGTTTGCTCATAAGCCAAACTTCACAAGCCTTAACTTTCAGAAATACAAAAAGAGATAGCATTAGCAAGTTATCTTTGTCGCGTAGAGCACGGCGTTATATGCTAGACTGGCACCTTGCAGAATACAGCACCTCGTCTAAGTAGCACTTTTATGGAAAATTTCTATGTTACTGCTAGAGGCACGTATCAATAAACAGCTTTCAGATTTGATAGCGCCTCTTAAACGACTTCAAAATTAGAAACAAAAGTTATATTAAAGAGAACAACATTTATACCTCCTCTTATTTTTACAACAATATCTCATCAGTCACTTAATCGAGACTTTTGATATTAGACAGGATCAAAGTAGACGCCAATTTTAGCCTCACATCTCAGCCATACTTTCCAATATTTCTTTGGTCGAAGCATCTGCCCATTTCCGAGTGTTCCTTAGAAATGCCTCTTTCACTTAGATCAAACGGCGTCTTAAACGCCTCGGTCGTTCCGCAGTCAGGTCTCGTCAGGCTCTACAACCTCTAGGATGGAACCAGTAATTCTGCGTAAGCAGAACCGAAGGCAGACGACCCATTGCCAAAACAGCTGTGCATCTGGAAAGACTCGGGAAAACTTGTTCTCATCAATAGTTTCAACATTTCAAACTTGAACAGTCATTTACCTTCTCTCCTATTATTGCAACAAGATCTCATCACTCATCAGTCACTTAAGTCTCACATCTCAGTCACATTTTCCAATATTCCTTATGTCAAAACATTCGTCCATTTCTGAATGTTCCTTAGAAAGGCCTCTTTCACTTAGATGAAACAGCGTCTTAAGCATCCCGGTCGTTTTATACCATCCGCAGTCATGTCTCCTCAAAGAAAAAGCTCCAAGACCGCTGGGATAGAACTAAGAGTTCTGCGTAAGCAGAATCGAGCGCAGACGACCATTTACCAGTCAAGGCCTCTTTCACTTAAATGAAACGGCGTCTTAAACACCCCACCCCGGTCGTTTTATACCATCCGCAGTCATGTCTCCTCAAAGAAAGCTCCAAGACCGCTGGGATAGACCTAAAAGTTCTGCGTAAGCAGAATCGAGCGCAGACGACCATTTACCAGTCAAGGCCTCTTTCACTTAAATGAAACGGCGTCTTAAACACCCCACCCCGGTCGTTTTATACCATCCGCAGTCATGTCTCCTCAAAGAAAGCTCCAAGACCGCTGGGATAGAACTAAGAGTTCTGCGTAAGCAGAATCGAGCGCAGACGACCATTTACCAGTCAAGGCCTCTTTCACTTAAATGAAACGGCGTCTTAAACACCCCACCCCGGTCGTTTTATACCATCCGCAGTCAGGTATCCTCAAAGAAAGCTCCAAGACCGCTGGGATAGAACTAAGAGTTCTGCGTAAGCAGAATCGAGCGCAGACGACCATTTACCAGTCAAGGCCTCTTTCACTTAAATGAAACGGCGTCTTAAACACCCCACCCCGGTCGTTTTATACCATCCGCAGTCAGGTATCCTCAAAGAAAGCTCCAAGACCGCTGGGATAGAACTAAGAGTTCTGCGTAAGCAGAATCGAGCGCAGACGACCATTTACCAGTCAAGGCCTCTTTCACTTAAATGAAACGGCGTCTTAAACACCCCACCCCGGTCGTTTTATACCATCCGCAGTCATGTCTCCTCAAAGAAAGCTCCAAGACCGCTGGGATAGAACTAAGAGTTCTGCGTAAGCAGAATCGAGCGCAGACGACCATTTACCAGTCAAGGCCTCTTTCACTTAAATGAAACGGCGTCTTAAACACCCCACCCCGGTCGTTTTATACCATCCGCAGTCATGTCTCCTCAAAGAAAGCTCCAAGACCGCTGGGATAGACCTAAAAGTTCTGCGTAAGCAGAATCGAGCGCAGACGACCATTTACCAGTCAAGGCCTCTTTCACTTAAATGAAACGGCGTCTTAAACACCCCACCCCGGTCGTTTTATACCATCCGCAGTCATGTCTCCTCAAAGAAAGCTCCAAGACCGCTGGGATAGACCTAAGAGTTCTGCGTAAGCAGAATCGAGCGCAGACGACCATTTACCAGTCAAGGCCTCTTTCACTTAAATGAAACGGCGTCTTAAACACCCCACCCCGGTCGTTTTATACCATCCGCAGTCATGTCTCCTCAAAGAAAGCTCCAAGACCGCTGGGATAGACCTAAAAGTTCTGCGTAAGCAGAATCGAGCGCAGACGACCATTTACCAGTCAAGGCCTCTTTCACTTAAATGAAACGGCGTCTTAAACACCCCACCCCGGTCGTTTTATACCATCCGCAGTCATGTCTCCTCAAAGAAAGCTCCAAGACCGCTGGGATAGAACTAAGAGTTCTGCGTAAGCAGAATCGAGCGCAGACGACCATTTACCAGTCAAGGCCTCTTTCACTTAAATGAAACGGCGTCTTAAACACCCCACCCCGGTCGTTTTATACCATCCGCAGTCATGTCTCCTCAAAGAAAGCTCCAAGACCGCTGGGATAGAACTAAGAGTTCTGCGTAAGCAGAATCGAGCGCAGACGACCATTTACCAGTCAAGGCCTCTTTCACTTAAATGAAACGGCGTCTTAAACACCCCACCCCGGTCGTTTTATACCATCCGCAGTCATGTCTCCTCAAAGAAAGCTCCAAGACCGCTGGGATAGACCTAAAAGTTCTGCGTAAGCAGAATCGAGCGCAGACGACCATTTACCAGTCAAGGCCTCTTTCACTTAAATGAAACGGCGTCTTAAACACCCCACCCCGGTCGTTTTATACCATCCGCAGTCATGTCTCCTCAAAGAAAGCTCCAAGACCGCTGGGATAGACCTAAGAGTTCTGCGTAAGCAGAATCGAGCGCAGACGACCATTTACCAGTCAAGGCCTCTTTCACTTAAATGAAACGGCGTCTTAAACACCCCACCCCGGTCGTTTTATACCATCCGCAGTCAGGTATCCTCAAAGAAAGCTCCAAGACCGCTGGGATAGAACTAAGAGTTCTGCGTAAGCAGAATCGAGCGCAGACGACCATTTACCAGTCAAGGCCTCTTTCACTTAAATGAAACGGCATCTTAAACACCCCACCCCGGTCGTTTTATACCATCCGCAGTCATGTCTCCTCAAAGAAAGCTCCAAGACCGCTGGGATAGAACTAAGAGTTCTGCGTAAGCAGAATCGAGCGCAGACGACCATTTACCAGTCAAGGCCTCTTTCACTTAAATGAAACGGCGTCTTAAACACCCCACCCCGGTCGTTTTATACCATCCGCAGTCATGTCTCCTCAAAGAAAGCTCCAAGACCGCTGGGATAGAACTAAGAGTTCTGCGTAAGCAGAATCGAGCGCAGACGACCATTTACCAGTCAAGGCCTCTTTCACTTAAATGAAACGGCGTCTTAAACACCCCACCCCGGTCGTTTTATACCATCCGCAGTCAGGTATCCTCAAAGAAAGCTCCAAGCCCCCTGGGATAGAACCAATAGTTCTGCGTAAGCAGAACCGAGGGCTGATGACCATTTACCAGTCAAGGCATCTTTCACTTAGATGAAACAGCGTCTTGAGCATCCCGGTCGTTTTATACCATCCGCAGTCAGGTCTCCTCAAAGAAAGGGATGGAATCAATGGTTCTGCGTAACCAGAAACCAAAACCGAGGGTAGACGACCCATTGACAAAAAAGCTGTGCATGTAAAAATACTCGGGAAGACTTGTTTTCTTCAACAGTTCAAACTTAAACAGTCATTTACCTCCTACCATGATTGCAACAAGATCTCATCACTCATCGATCACTTAAGCCTCACATCCCAGCCATATTTCCTAATATTTCTTTGGTCAAAGTATTCGTCCATTTCCGAGTGTCCCTTAAAAATGCCTCTTTCGCTTAGATGAAACGGCGTCTTAAACACCCCGGTTGTTTTATACCATCTGCAGTCGGGCGTCTTCAAAGAAGGCTCTAATCCCGCTAGAATGGAACCAGCAGTTCTGCGTAAGCAGAACCGAAGGTAAACGATCGATGGCCAAAAAAGCTGTGGGAAAAAGTCTCTAAAAAGTCTAAAAAGACTGAGGAAGACCTGTTCTCGTCCACGTAACCTCGATATGCGCTCGCTAATTCGTTACTCCCTTCTCTTCTAAACTTTCATTTCTCGAAATGAACACCTTTTTCTTCCTAGAGGGCCTACTCTCACCCAACTACTTGTTACCCACACCAATAGCTTACGGCATTGATATCGATGAAATGGCGAAGCTTCAAACGCCGAGCTTGTTCATAGGCGGTGAGCATTCAAACCTTCTAAATAATGCTGAAGAATGCAAATCATTTTCTGCCTTCTTCTGAAAAGATCTCCATAGACACAAAATGATACATCGGCGTTTTACTTAACTTTTGAAACGCCCTTTGTCTTGTTTTTGACTTTAAATCACGAAACCTCGTTCAGAATGCAATTTTTTTAAAACTAAACTTGAGAATCTTCAACTATTTGGCATAGTAGACTCTGGGGTGGTAGATTAATGGGTTATATCTCGAAAAATAATTATTTAACCGGAAGTCAGTTAAAAACTGAAAGTTACCCCAAGTGTAAACAATATCATAGTTATAACAACATGTACGATGGTGTCGATATAATCAATAGGGTCGGCCGGTTGGATCAACACTTATAAGAATGTTATATTTAATAAACGAGTCGGGCGGGGTGATCTCATCTAAAGTTTTCTTGAAAACTCATCTCAAACAAACGCGCAGCAATTTCTTGTTTTCTCTTATTATATTCGTGTGATTGTATAAAGTGGTGTTGGTCAAGTCTGCCTGCTGTTGCCTTTACCATCTTGTGGCACTTACGCTTCGCTCATTTATCTGGCGGTTAATGAAATTATAGCCAGTGTTAGGTCATCTCCTGGTAATCTTAGCAAGGCTGAAGGAAGTGTAGTCGAAATTGCGGGCAAAGTGTGCTTATTTCCTGCTCTTACACAAAGCTCGTTTATTTCGAGCGTAAGCAATTTATTTTGTTAACTTAATAAAAATTGTTTAGGTTTAATGAGTTATTTTTGAATTTTCTTTTTTTGTTTTTTTTTAGGGGAAGAAAATGTGGATGCGGAATGGAAGTCGAAGTTATAAATCCATAACGAGATCGAGTTTTTTTCGGCACGCGCCTCTAAATCTAATACACATTTGAGTAGGGTAATGTAATATCACTTTTATGTACATTGTAGGTCCCCCTACGTGATTCTACGTGCTCGCGCTTTGTTTCTCTTTCCGCATCGCACAGTAACCGATATATCGCTTCGAAAGCTCTAAAGATTTTATATGGAAAGTGTAACGTGTAAACATCGCAATATACACAGTGTTTGCCGAGAGAGCGAGGCGATGACAAATTGCGAGTCAGGTGGTCGGTGATAAACGGCTAGCGCTTAGCGCCGGCCAGCGGGCAGCTAATGATACCCCTGTCCGCCCTTTAATGCTCTTATTGCGCTTTTGATCTAGTGCCGACACCTAGACCCGACTGTTTGGTTTAACTGACACGACTGGAGCTTCCAAGAGACCCGAGTAAAACCCTTCCAATTAACTAAGAATTGCTCGAGCACCGTCACTTTATTGTTTAGCTAACCGTAACTCTTAAGAAAATCGTGCCTACATTAATTATCGAAACCGATCAATTTTATTATAATTAAATCCCTTAAAATTTCGTATATAGCGACGAAAAAAATTATTTTTATAAGACGCGCAACAGCGTTATCATTAAAGAAAGCTCGAGGAAATTGAGCACTTAAATCCGTTTTGTAAAAACAGGCGAGTTTATAAAAGAAGCAGGCGGTGATCGAAATGAATCTCGTTAACAACAAACACCCTCTTAGTTTAGTTGTTCTTAAAATCGTCCGACTCCCCCCCGTCTTTTTTAAACGGGCTCTTTTACTAGGTGTTAAAGTACACTCATTGCCCTCCTTCCACCGTGTCTTCATAATGCAGCAATCAACGTCGACTCGATGGCGCTTTTCCTTGATCTTCTTTTGTTTTTACACCCCAATCCACTCTTTTTTTAATACTCTCGTCTTCGTCGCGCTAATAACCTTCTCACTGAAATGTGCATGTATATACAAAGGGGAGGAATTTTAAAAAGCCACTCGCACGTTTGTCATTTAAAGTGGTCTTTTCCGTTTCGCCGCCAGGTACGAAAAATAGGGAAATTTTTTTAACGAAGCGCTTTTACAAGTCGGATTAGAGACCGAAATTTTAGTTTAACATCTTTAAGTTTAGCAGTAATCTGATAAACAACAAAACTATTCGGGCTAAGAATTTTAACAGCTCGATGACCGCAAATAACACAAGACATTCCTCTTACATCACTGGCATGTCTACAGGATAGATGGGAATGACCATAAATTTAGAATGTATGTCCAGAAATGCTATTCAAGAGATTTCTCCGCAAATTCAAACGAAATAACCAAGACATAGTTTATAATAACATCCTGAGCCTTATAATTGCGCGATTAAAAACAAAATGGCTCCGTTTATATAAGATCGGTTTAAAAATTTGTAATTTTAGCCCGCGAGGCGTGCCCACCCGCTAGGGATATTGCGAGAAATTACGAGATTAAAATTTATTTCGCGAATAACAATTTCATATGATCTTTAAGCTAATTGTTCTATATTTGGCTTTACTTATGGAAATGGTTTTCTCGAGAGAGTAACTCGAGAAACGCGAAAGCTGTTGTACCGCATGAATGCGGTTCTTCATCTTCAGATCGGATGCAAACCACTCAGCCTTGCTGGAGGCGATACATCTCCAATCCGGACCGGTTATCATCCCGCGCCGCCCCGGGGCTAATGTGGTATCATAGGCTGTAATTAGCCGACTGAGACTACAAGATAATGTACTTCGCTAGCATAAATCTTTCCATTCCGTCTCTCTTTTTAGTGTCGCATTTGATTTAGAAAACAGAGACGGAATTCGTATTAACCCTCCGGTGCTGATCTCAGACTGCCGTTCGAGGAGTCGAGGGGAAATTATTAAATTACATTATAAAAAAGATTTCTTGGTAGGTTCGTTGCGCATTTAAGGTTAAGTCAACAGGATAAAAGAGATTCGCAAACAAGTAAGAAAAAAAAAGAAATAATTTTACATAAGCCGAAAATTTTTTACTCTCAAAAAGGAAAATGGAGACAAAATTTAATTAAAGCATTTTGTTTGGGCGTTTTTAAAAATATTTCATTATTTTTATAACACTCAAAAGCAACAACAATCGTATTAAGATCCGTTGATGCAAGAAAAAATTGCTTGAAAGCGTTCAAAACTTCTTAATTGGGAAAATCTCCTACGAGCTTATATTTAAATCTTCTTTTAATATTTACACGAGCTTCCTCGTTCTATTATAAAAAGATGTCGTCGTCATTGAACGTCCAACTTGCTACGTTTAATTATCTTCGATGTGTATAGGTACCTACTTATGTCAATTTTCTTTTAAAAATAAGAATTCGATACAAATCCGAGTAGTATTTATCGTTAATTAAATGATTCGATTTCAAAATGCCCCATACTTCGCCAGTGCAAAATTTTTCTTTTTAGTGGAAAAGCAACGTAAAGTTGCAAAGTAACCCTCCACCCCCTGGTAAAGAAATTGATGACATTGGTAGGCCAACTAAAGCCTATTGTGCATGGTTCCTTAAACCTTCAAAGCCACAACAGTTAGTTTTTTGCAATCAATCTAGAGGGCGACATTAATACGACTGTGTGACTGAGAGCTTTCCGATCCCTTTGTTTTAATCCAAATGCACTAGCACTCAGAGGGCGTTAAAAAGGGAAAACGTCTTTCAGAACTTCCACAAAACATTTTCTCCTATTTTCAGACAGGTGAGCAGACTAAGCCAGTCCCCTTGAAAGAGTTGTTGACTTTTGCCTTTCGGCAAAAGTGAGTCGGTACTCAGAATTTCACAAAAAAATCTTTCTTTTTCACAAATTATCCAATCAGTCCCGAGCATCACCTTCAAAAATTTGTTTTTTTTATACTTCAAAAACTCACGTCTACGTGTCAAGTGATGAATATCCTAAAAGTACTGGTTAATCAGAAGTGAGCTTTAGAGACAGTGGCCGAAGACATGTCACTTTTTTCGGCTTTTCGTTAATATCTAGAAAACTATGGGTCGGAGCTGAAACGTGATAATAAACAAAATTGAAGCTGATAAAATTTTTTTAAAAACTGAATATATGCATATTTTTTGTATTCCCAAAGTTTACCAAGTTATAGGGCGTTGAAAATTGGCGTTTTTTCCAAAAACGCGCCCACCTCACCTCTACTCTGATTTTCACCTAGCTCACCTCTGAGCATCGGGAATTTTGGGAAAATTCAAAACTATTGTATTTTTTTGAACGTGAAACCCTTAGTTGACTGGACTCAGCAAATTACAATTTTAGACCTAGACTAAAGCCTCCTGAAAGGGGGGTGTTTAAAGTTGAGAATTGCTGCTCAAGTCTCACAAATTTTCAAAAGTTAGAACTGCCGACTTTTAGATCTATAAGCCCATTTTTTGGATAATTTGGAATGTTATGCTTATTGTACTGTAAGAACCCCACAAAGCCATTATCAAATAATTGCCGAAACCGGGAGTTTTAAAACACCTTTTTACGATGGGGTGGTGGTGGTGAGTGGTGTCCTTGTTGTGATGGCAAAACTCGACTAACGAAAAGCTCGCGAGGCAAGAGCTAAAGAATCGCCATTTCACCTACAACACTTTTACACGAGTATCTATGAGACTGAAAAAGTAACAGGGGTGGGGGCTAAGGTGAGCGATTTTTAGCGACCCTGAAAATTTGTAAAACTTTCTTGGAGCGAGTCATTTCATAAAAAATAGAAAAATATGTAGTTGGGCCACGGAACCTTTTTATTTATCCCTTTCTAGAGAAAAGCTAAATTCCCCCCCCCCCCCCCCCCAAAAAAAAACTTTTTTACAAATCTACTAATTTCCAGTTATGGATTTTCATAAATTACTTTTGGTACAATTATTCAAAAGAACAAATTATTCCATTCCGATTTCGTCCACTTTAGTAGTTTTCCAATAATCGATTTACAAGACATTTTCATTAATACGCGAAAATACGGTGGATAGCAATAGAAAATTATCAATTGTTATTTAGTGAAAGACAAAAAGGAATAAAAGCAATCATAGTGTGTAGCTGAATCATATGTTAACCACTTCAGACGAGTAGTCATTAACCGCGACGGAAATTCAATATGAGGGAGTAGAAACACCGCAACCCTTCAAACAAACCTTGGATGCCTTTCACAATCGTTTCACATTACCCTATAAAACACGGTTTTTTAAGCATTTACTTAATAATAACGAGAGAGTAGTAAAAAAAAGGAACGTCGAATAACTTGGGGTAGTCTTATAAAATTGCATATTCATCCCTTCTATTAAACGAGAAGAGAACAAGAGGCCCCGATTGAACTAATTATTATCAAATTTACATTACTTTACACTACCTTAAATAAAGGCTAACATTTATCTTCATCCGAAATGCTATTTTCTTAGCGGGAATAGCCATAGAACTAATAAGAACACCCTTAATCTTGTTCCTTAGACCTGTCGGGGATAATCATAATAGCGTTAGACGAATGAGTCCGTCGTGGTTAATCGTCAGTGACTTACTAATTACCAGCATAGACAATGAAAGAAGGGAGATATTGGAAATCTGAAGAATTACCTGCTTTTACAAATTTATGTCTTTTACGTAATTACCCAATAATGAGAGGGGAAAAAGAAAAATTGTTAATCAAAGTGATGGATTTTCAATTAAAAATAAATTCGTCCATTTTAGCCGTACAACCACGCGATTTTAATTTTTTTTTATAAATCTCGAAATCTATCCGAGTTAAAATGTGAATTTATTCCTTAAGAGGTGGATGTTCGATGATGAGAACTGAAGTATTGCAAAGTTTGATAGCAAAGTTAGTGAAATCCGTGCGGGTAAACACCTTTGGTTCGTATCTTTCACGCAGCGTTTAGTGCAACCAAGGAATTAACCGAAGCAGACGTGGATGATTAGAAATCGTGTCTTTAATCACATTTCAAAATGGAAGGTAGTAAATGTTTGTCTTTGGGATTAGAAGTTAAAACGTAGCTGCCGATTTTACTTTACTTAGTTTTTGCGCTTTAAATTAAAATGAGTACAAGAGCGAATTTTCTTAATTTAAAACTTTTTTGTTCGGGAAAAAAATGGAGAGCTCTTTTTTGACGGAGTCGTCTACGCGTGGGGATATTTTATTGTGAAATTGTGGTATCAAATATCAGTAAAATAAATTAAACAAAACGTGCCCTTAATTGAGAATAGAATAATGGAGTAAGCTCTTAATGCTTAATACGTACGTAACTTAATGTGTTGCGAATGTATCGTGAAGCGAACTGCTGTTTTATTCGTCTCTTACTAATTTCGGCTTTGTTAATAGTTTGAGGATGAAGTTTATGCCTTAATTATTGTTGGGATTTATTAAATTGATCCTCATATAGCGCTCGGCGTGAAAAGAACGCTTGCCGTCATCAATTATCGTTAGCCAGCAACGTGTTCTTGTCAAATTTTCATAATTAGGTTGCCGGCAATGTGGAGTGCCATTGTGGTAACTTAACGAAGAGCTAGTTGTTAAAATATTTGCTTTCAATACGTATCTCACTGTTACACGGATTATTGTGAATCGTTTTGGCGACGCTAATTATTTCGCACCTCGCTACCAACCGACAATTATAATCGTGACAATATAATCCACTGCAGTTACAATTTCTATTGTTCGTGTATATCAATTCAAGAGTTAAAATCTAACAACCATTACAAAATTATTTTACAATTAATATCCTAAAGTTTAAATTATTATACAGGCGCGTTTTTTTACTATTTAAGAAACTTTTTGACAAAAAATTTAGAAAAGTTAAGAATTAATTTTCTTGAGAAAATATTATCGATATAATATAATTTTATTATATAAAATTATTATAATGTTAACTCACACGACTTACCACTCCACCGACCGGCCCAACAGAATACACGAAAATGGGTAAATCGAACTTTCCAACTCACATTTTGAAGGAAAGGGCCTCTACCATACCATAACGTGATCGTGGTTGGTACCCGCCCTACAGACAGTCAACTAGTCAATAAAACCAATATTTGTAGCAGTAAAATGTCTCAAAACCACAGTTTGCCCTCGGTTTAAAATTCTTCCTACTCTAAACCGAAAAAAAAATCTAGAGTTGGTGTGATATTCGCTTTTTTTAATAACTAACCTAACCTAAGCTAACCTTTCTTTTTTTAAGACACCCAGGGTTACCTTAAAAGGTTTGTGCACCCTGGGTAGTGTGGGATTCACCAGGGAAGTTGTTCACTCTGGCGCCTACCCACTAAATCCTTTCCCCGCAAATTTCTGAACAGAATGAATGATAAATTAAATTGGGCAAAACATAAAAATTTGTGGTCTCCTCTGGTTCTGGCTACCACCTTGTCTGGGCTTGAGAACAGTTCCGGGCCGCTCTCAGCTCTGTGTCTCCTTGCTCCTTGGATCGCAGAGATTATTTTTGCTTTTGCCTCTCCTCTTCTTCCGTTAGCATCAAGATGTTCGAGGCCAGGTTGGCGATGATCTGCCAGTCTTCTTTCGATCTTAGCATGGTGGGTATCAGGTTGGTGGGGTTCACATCTTCTCCCACCGCTAGTGCTGCGGCGACTCTTTGTCTTTTCCAGCGGACACGGTGAAATATTGTGTGGTCCGCTGTATCGTCGTGCTCGCAGTACTCACACTTGGGTGTTGTCCGCCTCTTGAATCGGTGCAAGTAGAAGTTAAAGCACCCGTCTCCAGTGAGGAGCTGAGTCAGGTGATATGTCAACTCCCCGTGCTTCCTCTGAACCCATTAGTGGATGTCTGGGATCAGGGTCCTGGTCCACTGGCCGTTCTCTGCCTCTGACCAGCAGCGCTGCCATTCCGCGAGAGTCGCGGCGCTACTAGAGTTCGATTGCTACTAGATGGATCGGTGGCATAGCCGCGACGAGGAGCGCTGCCTCTATGGATATGGTCCTATATCCACAGGCTACTCTCAGTGCCATCTTCCTTTGCTCTCTTACTGTTTAACCTAACCTAACCTAACCTAGTCTAACCAATAAAAGTTTTTTTCTACTATTTTCTCTCTCCTCTTTTTGTAGATGCCAAATCCATATGAGAAATCTGGCACTGGCTGCATATAATTTAAAGAAATCTAAAAATCGCAGAAATTAGCTGAGTGAACTGTACTAGACCAAGTTCTTCAGAAGAGAAGTTTCTTTAAGAAGACGCGGGCCACGCCTTCATTTGTCCTTAAGTGTCCCAACTGCAACGGCAGTGTTCTGCATTCTCGCATCGGTCTCGTTTGACCGCGTAGATCTCATTGGGCGATAGACATCATATCCATTAGAAAATGAGCAATAAACAGCCTTTTATCGTCCAATGAGATTATAATCGCCAGTAAAGGAAAAAATTGAAAACATCCTCCTCGAAGACCACAAAGTTTACTGAAAATCTTCCCACAACACTGTAGGAGAGCTGGCTGGCGCATCTTCATAATCAATAGGTTAGGTTATGTTAGGTCTGTGTGCATCTAAAAATTTAAAACTCGGCGACAGAAAGTACTAAAGAAGATGTTCAAGAGCCAAAATCTTGAACTTGAGAAATGGAGCAAATTAATGTATTTTAACAAGTTACTCGAATGCTTTCCATTTCTTCTTTTGCTAAGAGAATGAACGGATGATAGAATCTCGTAGATCGCCGATTGGAAGAATCCCTGTCTTCGGTAAAGGAAAAAATTTAAAGATACCTCTCTCGAAGAACACAAAGTTTACTCAAAATCTTCCTCCAACACTATGAAAGAACTTTACTAGCCCAGTGTTTATCTTCATAATCGATAAGTTATGTTAGGTTAAGCCTGTGTGCACCTAAAAATTTAAAACTCAACAACAGAAAGTGATGCTAATAACGATTGAGAGATGGATAAAATTAATATAATATTTTAACAAGTTACTCAAATGCAAAGATCGCCGATTGGAAGAACGAAGAACGTCTTGTCGCCAGTAAAAAATAAAAATTTAAAGATATGCACCTCAAAAGCCACAAAGGCTACTCGAAATTCTCCTCAAATACTGCGGAAGAACTTTACTGGCCCAGTACTGATCTTCATAATCCGTAAGTTAGGTTAGATCCAATTTAAAATTGGAGGTGTTTACTTCTAGAATGCCAAAATGTGGATCTTGAGGTCCGTGGCTCGTGTCTTATACGCACTTATATTAACGTGGGGCATTTTTAAACTTCAGAACAGTTAATAGCTAGTTGTAATCGCCCTGTATAACGACCAGTTAAAAAATCAGGAAGCACCACGAATTAAAATCTTCTTTAATCCTGATAACTTCCAAAAAGAATTTAGTCTCGAAGTGAGAACGCAAATTGACGAAAAAGTTACCGAAGACTATTCTTAAGAGAATCGTCGCCTAAATTAATTTCTTTTTGGAAATAATTCAAAAATTAAAAATATAATAAAAAATGAAGCTTTCTCCTTAAAAGGGTTTAAATTTTCATTTTAATTAAGATTGTTCCTTTTATGTATCAGCTACATTTGAGGCAATTTCCTCAGCTTCTTGCACAGTCACAGAGAATCCACGCTTGGCCGCTTCATGGGCCGAAACAAAGAACACCGTATTGGACACAATGCAGCTCCTCGCGCTTCCGCTGCATTGTGGCGGTGCGTTAAAGGGTGGATAATGTGTAAGGATAAAGGCTTTACTGCGCTGGTTTTACTGTCTTAAGGACGTTCAAGTTAGAATTAGGGTAGCCTAGCGGTAAAGAAATTAACAGCGACACGGATGGGTAACCCTAAATTATTATATAAAAGAAACTTTAGAGAAACTTTTAACAACTAAATTTATATAAAATAATATTAAAATGCGTATCTACTTATTTAATTTTGGTATACCTATATTAGTTCGGAGACGCGTAAAAAATTATTTACTTTGGGCAACATTTCGAAATCGCGCCGAGTTATTTATGCGTAAAATGAAAGTTCATAGGTCCATAATGTAATTGCGTCGAGCATTAGTATGTAATGGAGTATGTCAGAGGATCAGCGACCAAGTTGATCCGGCCTACGCACGCCTTGAGTTAATGTGTTGCACCCTAATGACTAGGGATGGACTTAGTCTCCTCAAGCCACCCACTTGCGGCTTACTGGCCGTCTTAGCCTAGCACCCCTATGCGCCGAGCAATTATCGCACGGGTTATTGTTGTTACTACAGTTTAGCTATGGGCTAGAATATTTAGTCCTCTTTAGTGACTTGATTTGACTTTGAAATTGGTTTAATCATTGTTTGTGTATTGTACCTACACTAATAAGAAAATTTCGACCGAGCCAATTTTAATTTATATAAAGACGGAGCTTTTAAAACTTACCGCAGTTTTGATTACGTTTCGATGTAAGTTGGAACTCCTTACCTGCAACAAATGGAAATTTTAGGTTTTTTTTTTGGAGAGGTGAAGAAAAAAAATTTAAATTTATTCGCATAAAATTTGACCAAGCAATACGTGACACGGTAACTATATAACTCGAGCAAATGCAAGTTCGTACGCCTGCAGAACTATCCTTTTGTAAGGATAACAAGACCGCGAATGAAGAACTAAAATCGAATTTCACTTATTCACAATTCTAGAAACCGCCTCAACTAAATCTACATATATTTTAGAAGGTGATAAGGTGTTCGGACCGGCAGACCGAGTCGTGCATTTTATACTTTATGAAGTTAGGAACTGTATGGAAAATATATTCGCTTCTCTTAAAAGACCTATATTCATTTCAAAATTCGTAATTCGGAGATACTTTGTTGAACGCATTATAGCGATATAAATTCGACGATATTTGCCTATAAAATTTATTGTGTACTTAAAAGGACGATTTTCGACTTTACGACTAGTTTTACACGTTAGTTATAGATATTTTTGTTGTAAATAAACTTTCATGTCAACAAATTTTGTAGCTTTAATAAAATATTTCTCAACAATACGTACGTACCTTTTATGGCTATTTATACGTCACTTAAAATTGAGATTTTAGTCATTTATACCACAACCGTCTTTAGAGAGACCATAACGAGCTAATTTGTACTCGAGACCCAGGGAAATCTTTTAAATTAGTCCAATTTGCCACAAAACATCGAATCAATTTTTTGCGTATCGGTAATTAATTTAATAATTCCTTAAAGGACGAAAACGCATAAAAGTTTTCGTTACCCGTCGATATAGGACGATGGAATTTTTTTCTCGGCTTTAAAATAAAAAATAATCGGAGCTTTTCGGTACCTACAAAAATTCCTAAAATTATAAAAACTTTTGATATATTTAGAGCATGCACACGCGACACATAATTTTCAACACTAAAACTAATTGGAAATTTATTTTTTCATAAATAACACCTTCGAACATTTTTTAACTAAATGGCTTCACAAGCCGGGCTCTCGAGGTCCGGCAAAGTACTAATTCAACTGTGCTCTTTAAAAAAGTTTGATTTTTAATCTGTTTGTCTGGCAATACTCCAGCCTCATTCATCAATGCTCTTCTATATCGGCGCAAACCGCACTTCTAGAAGCGTAGTAGGTGAGACTAAGATTTCAAAAACTTACATTCGAGACGTTAGCCAACAGTCATGAAAGATATGACATAATAAGAGCGTCGGAGTCACATCAAGAGAGTATTGGGACTGGAAAAGAAGAAAAATTGAAAGTACTCACAATTAAATCCAATAACCCCCACATTGATGAACCAAAAGCACCCCGAGTCAATTGAAAGTTAATAACTGAAGTTGCGCGATTAAAACGACGAAATTATGTGTGTTAATAGAGCTGTTTAATATAATACTTAATTGTACATGGTTATGTGAACATATATGTATGTGGTTTAAAGTACTTTACAAGCTTCGGTGATTAGTCTAGACTACCTGGAAAGTTTCGTGGTCAGAAGCAAGGAGCGAGGAATGGAAATGGCGCAATTCAAAATGAATCTGTCCGTTCCAGCTGTTCCCGCACTTGCGGAACTGTTAAACTGCGGCTCGCGAGGCCGAGGCATTTTACTTATTTCTCTGATTACTACGTAAAATTTATTTTATTTTGCGCGTGGATAGAAATCGGACAAAATTTAAGTTTAGAAAATAATTAAATTTTCTCTAATGCTCAAATTATAAAATTTGCTCATTTCGATCGTTTGTGATTAAAATTTATTCTACAGTTCATCGAGCGTAATTTTGGGGGAATATAACGTATAGCTTGTAAGGCAAAAGGGGTTAGTATTAAATAATAAACAATTTAATCATAATCGCAATCCGATATGACACAGGTGCGGAAAGTAGCCGCAACAAGGCGTAGGGCAGGATATAATATAGCCATTATCTTAAGAGGTTTACACAACTTAGGGCTCTAGGTGCAAAACTATTCCTACATAAGAAATTGTTAGGACCTAGTTATATGTTTCTGTCTATCTTTAACACATAATACTAAAATTGGTATACATAAGATAGACACAATTTATGTAACGCATTTAGAAACTAAAAACAAAACACCCCACATGCGATCACTTTGTATACGCGCGGTAGGACCATTAGCGTTGGGTCGACACAAACAGTTATTGGAGTGACCAACGGTCCCTAAGTTTATAACAACAAATAGTTAATGTCATCTAAGTATAATGTCCTTTTATTGAAATATCTATATACTAAAGGGCATAGTACAAAGTTTTACTAACTTCTTAGAGGTCAAATCACGTACTATATTGAATTAGAACTAATTTTATACTATTATTTTTGATTATTATTACTAATTAATCAATTAGTGTTATAAATATTTCGAAAGATAGTAACTTTAATTAATGAAAACTACTTCAGTTACTTTTTTAGATTAAGCAGGGGTTGCTCACGAAGCGTCTCAAAGGAGTCTCGGAAAAATGGCTCAAAAAAACAAATTAATGAATGAGACGAAAGTGCCGAAAGAGCACGACTCGAAAATTCCAACAGATGATATGCAAAGAGCACTTAATTTCGCTGGCTGAGCTACTGCTGATACAGTCGATCCAATGATACAAATAATACGATACCGAGACTACGAGAGTCCGGTCATTCTCTTCTTCAAATTGAAGTTTTTCAAAAAAAAATGTAATCAATCTCTAGAGGGTAAAATTTGTGTTTTTCTAAACATGGCCACCCTGTACAATAGCAGCAAATACCTTACAAATATTTTCTCTCAAATAATACCCACATTTGACAAAAATATGGTTAGACTTCGATCGGACATAAAAACTCTATCGAAAGAGCACGACAAGAAAAATCCAACGCGAAAGCAACAGATGAATGGGTCAATGAGCTACAGAGAGCACTTAACTTCGGCAGCTGAGCTAGTGCTGATGCCGTCGAGCCTGAGATCAGTCTCGATAAAGAAACGAATGATACGATACCGAGACTACGGGAGTCCGGTCATTCTCTTCTTCAAATTAAAGTTTTTCAAAAAATGTAATCAATCTCTAGAGAGTAAAATTTGTGTTTTTCTAAACATGGCCACCCTGTACAATAGCAGCAAATACCTTACAAATATTTTCTCTCAAATAATATCCACATTTGACAAAAATATGGTTAGACTTCGATCGGACATACAAACTCTATCGGAAGAGCACGGCAAGAAAAATCCAACGCAAAAGCAACAGATGAGATGGGTCGATGAGCTATAGAGAGCACTTAACTTCGGTAGCTGAGCTAGTGCTGATACAGTCGAGCCTGAGATCAGTCTCGATAAAGAAACGAATTATACGATACCGAGACTACGGGAGTCCGGTCATTCTCTTCTTCAAATTAAAGTTTTTCAAAAAATGTAATCAATCTCTAGAGAGTAAAATTTGTGTTTTTCTAAACATGGCCACCCTGTACAATAGCAGCAAATACCTTACAAATATTTTCTTTCAAATAATATCCACATTTGACAATAATATGGTTAGACTTCGATCGGACATACAAACTCTATCGGAAGAGCACGGCAAGAAAAATCCAACGCAAAAGCAACAGATGAGATGGGTCGATGAGCTATAGAGAGCACTTAACTTCGGTAGCTGAGCTAGTGCTGATACAGTCGAGCCTGAGATCAGTCTCGATAAAGAAACGAATTATACGATACCGAGACTAAGAGAGTCCGGTCATTCTTTTCTTCAAGTTGAAGTTTTTCAAAAAAAATATAATCAATCTCTAAAGAGTCAAATTTTTGTTTGTCTAAACATGGCCACCCTGTACAATAGCAGCAAATACCTTACAATTATTTTCTCCCAAATAATGCCCCCATGAATTGACAAAAGTATGGTTAGACTTCGATCGGACATAAAAACTATCGGAAGAGCACAACAAGAAAAATCCAACGCGAAGCAACAGATGAGATGGGTCGATGAGCTACAGAGAGCTACACTTCGATGGCTGAGCTAGTGCTGATACAGTCGATTCTGAGATCGGTATCAATAATGAAACTAATGGTATGATACCGAGACTACGAGGGTCCCGGACATTATTTTCTGTAAATATTGTAGTTTTTCAAAAAAATTCAATCTATCTCTAGAGGGGACGAATTTTTATTTTTTCAAACAGGACCACCCTGTACAATAGCAGCAAATACCTTCTACAAGTATTTTGTTTCTTAAAGAATGGTCATGTTATGAGAAAATTTATTCGAAATTAAAAAGTATTTTTAAAAATTTTGAAGTAGGTAGTATAGGGTGGGTAACTTTTCGTTAACCAGCCTATAACTTTATATATGAAAAACGAAAAAAAAAAGAAAGGGAAAATATTTTTTAATTCCTCCTTATCTGTAACTTCGCGAAAAAAAGACTTTTCATGCCCTACTAGCTTATTGGCAATTGTCAGACTTTACGTGTTAAAATGGACTACTCTGATAATTTTTGATCTTCTCATTAGTGTTGAGAAGAGTTGATGATGATTTGAAAAATTTTTTATTTTTAGCAACTCAAAGAACTGCGTAAATTAAGCCACTCAAATAATTTCCTAGCTTTTGATAAACTTCTCCGTAAAGCCAGATAGTAGATAGCCGGCTGTTCGGAGACTTGCACAGTGGACACGTACAGCATACCAGTCAAAAGTCATAACTTAAAAACCACTCACTTTTTGAGAAATTTCCTACAAATTATATTTTCTAAGTGTTTTTCCTCAGACGAACGGTTTAGGCGATCAAAATTTTACAAAAACGTACAATTTTAGTACCGCAGCCGGCTACTTTATTTTACTTGCGATTTCTGAAAGATGTTTTTCTCCCAAAAATGGACTGAGCAAAAGAAAAATGCCAAAATTACATAAATCAAAGGGGGAAAAGGCGACATATATTAAATTAATGCCTCGATAAACTAATTCGTTTGTTTTTTTTGTTTATACAGTTACACTATTAGCACAGGTTGTTTTGTTGGGAGGGTTAAAATTAAATTTTTGAATTTAAAACGATAGGAAAATAAAGTTCTTACTTCTAAATAGTATAATGTAAGTTCTTGGTAGAATATTTGAAAGCACTTCTAACATCTCTCATAATTTACAAGGTTTATTCTAAAGGCTTTTGCATAGACTAAAGGGACCCGTGTCACTGGTCCTACCCTTAAAGCAATTAGGGCCGCTAATGTCTTGTCCGGCGCGTCCACACTTCTCTCCTACTTTCAGGCCTAAGCGACTAATGATGTTAGGGAATATCGAACGGTAACAAATTACAACTCTAATGTGTTCTCTCTTTAGTTTTGACTATCCACTAAGCCAATTCCTTGAAAATGTAATGAAGTCAAAAAGCGTCTCGTTTATTTTTGATGTATTTTATAAACTTTTGGAAATAGTTTGGAGAGGTGTAGATAAAGTGTCTCATGTAATTTTCACGAATGTTAGGTATCGCAAATAGGTTTCATTAATTTTAAAGTAAGAGCGAGAACGAGGGGGATCTTGGTGTGTGTTGAATCGGTGCTCGGTGGTGTAATTAGTCAACGTATGTTTGTCCACTTACATAATAGGTGTAAGAATCTCTTCTGGCATTAATAAATCAAACAAAACTTGACAAAATTTCTTGTTTGAACAAAACAACTTTTATTAAACAAATCTAAAAGTTCCTTTATTAAAAGTCATTTAAAAATATTAAACCAACCCCCTTTTTGCAACTTTTTAATTACTAACAGTTATAATATTGATATTGCATACCTACTATTGTTATTAATTAAAAATTTCGTTCAAACAAGATGCCACGCAAGTGGATATTTAAAAAAAAAGTTTTTAAATGACTTTCGAAAATAATTACCTCCCTTTTAGGGGAAGTACCTAAGTCTTGTTTAAACGCGTTAAGAGAATTGATACCGGCGCTAATTTTCATTAAAATATTGTTGAAATAGAAGTTGGAGCAAAATGAAAAATTATCGAGACAATAAAGAAGGAGTAAAACATTGTGTAGTTTGTTGTACCTTCAATTAAGACATTCTGGAGAGTTATGAAATAAAAACTCAAGGAAAAGTTTGTGAAAAAGGAAGAATAATTACCGGCGTCAAGTGGGCCGTGAAAGAACAAATGAAAACATAAAACAAATGATGCCGCGTTTTGTTGCGGTAGATTGATAATTTTATTACGGAAAATTTTAAAATATTATTTTCGCAAGCAGCGGCGTGAAATTGTAATCGCCAATATTGGTAATTTATTCAATTTTATGTTTTTATTGGGGCAAGCGTTTAACAGATGATTTATCCCATTGTTCTTTAATGAGAATGAATTTTAAATAAAAAGATATCCCTGTCTTTGGAAATTCTTTTAACATTTTAGTCACGTGTAACTGATTGTGAAACTATAGAAGCGCACATTCTTGCGGACTTTTGGCAAAGTTGTGTGGTTGTGTTGAATGCAGATGTAAACATTTCAAAAAGACAGGTCAAGAATCTTAACATCTCTTCCATTTTATATTTATCCCAAATAAAGTATAGGTATACGTGGTACTTCAAATTGAATTTATTTCATTTCTACTAACGTCAGTGTGTTAACTAATTCTCGCGAGACGTACCTACTCTATTTCGTTATATTTGTACTTATCCAATTTCTTTTATATGCAGTTACCCAAAAGAAAACAGCAAAACGGTGCATACAACAGAGACAACTTGCATTTTGCAAGACTTGGTCTTGGACTGAGCTACCCACTAAAAAACTATCAGTCGAAGTATATCATCCTTTTAAGTAGGACCTGCAAGTGCAAACGCTTAAAACTTGAAAGATGAGCAAAATCATAATTTTATGTGAATGTTTGGTCCTAGTTTGCACAGCAACTCGTTTGGAGCGAGGCTCCAAGTTTTCTGGGCTAGTCTGACTCTGCTCTCTTTAAACTTGCCATCTAGTTCTGGATCTAGATTGTTTAGGAAGGGCCTGCACGTAGGCACTTCATCAAACCCATTGCACGTCTTCCAAGCAGCCTCCTCGTTCCCATCAAATTTCGAGTCATCCTAGTTATAAGATAAACTCCAGAATTCTGACGGGAGGGACGATAATTATTGTGGACATGCCGAGCCAAGTTGCCAAGTTGGAATGTGGTTTCGTCTTCTAGTTCTCATCCACTGCACATGGGATTATCTTCCGAACCCAGTGTGTGGAGATGCTCATATAGTCGACAGTGTCTCTGTAATTGTTCGCAGATTAGTTCAGAACAGCTGTAGACACTATTTTTCAAGTTTTTTTTAAAGAGCCAGAATAGATCTGACGAAAGCTTGCGTTGCTTATCCATCTTTCAGTCTGTAATTGGTGGCTGTTATCCTCAAGGAGGAAGACTGTCTGAACTTTTCTTGGCCAGCTCGTCTATTTGATCATTATCCTCATTTCCATAATGTCCTTGAACCCAAAGTTAAGAAAAATTTTTTTCCTGTCTAGAATTTCATTGGCGCTGTGGAATAACTGAGGCATATTTTCCCAACGGTAGGCTGCTATCGCAGCAAGCTCAGGTGAGTGTTTTCCTGTCTAGAATTTTATTGGCGCTGTGGAATAACTGAGGCACATTTTCCCAGCGGTAGGCTGCTATCGCAGCAAGTTCAGGTGGATGTTTTCCTGTCTAGAATTTCATTGGCGCTGTGGAATAACTGAGGCATATTTTCCCAGCGGTAGGCTGCTATCGCAGCAAGCTCAGGCGGATGTTTTCCTATATAGAATTTCATTGCCACTGTGGAATATCGCCATAAGTTCGGTTTTAAAAACAGAGGCATATTTCCCCAACAGTAGGCTGCTATCGCAGCAAGCTCAGGTGAGTGTTTTCCTGTCTAGAATTTCATTGGCGCTGTGGAATAACTGAGGCACATTTTCCCAGCGGTAGGCTGCTGTCGCAGCAAGTTCAGGTGAATGTTTTCCTGTCTAGAATTTCATTGGCGCTGTGGAATACGTGAGGAATATTTCCCCAGCTGTAGGCTGCTGTCGCAGCAAGTTCAGATGGTTGTTTTCCTGTCTAGAATTTCATTGGCGCTGTGGAGTAACTGAGGAATATTTCCCCAGCTGTAGGCTGCTGCCGCAGCAAGTTCAGATGGTTGTTTTGCTGTCTAGAATTTCATTGGCACTATGGAAGATCCCCATAAGTTCAGTTTTAAAACCTGAGGGATATTTCCCCAACGGTAGGCTACTATCGCAGCGAGCTCAGGTGACTGTTTTCCTGTCTAGAATTTCATTGGCACTCACTCCTTGGGGATTTTGATGTGTCCATTATTGACTGACCATAGTCCCATCCTCGCAATCGAAGGGCTGCGTTTGTTGCCAACTTCTCCACATATAAATCCAATGGGGAAATTGCCAGTTAGTTTTCTGAAGACGAAAAATAAGGGCACTGATTATTGAGTGGATTAGACTTGTGTTGGTAAATTTTCATGCCGGTACCAACAGCTCGACACTCTAATTTGCGGGTTCTTTTCAGTTCCGGTAGACAGTCTTTCTAAGAAATATTGCCACAGTATTTGAAGTAAAATTTCATTGATTTTCAAACGAGAGCTACGAGAAAAGTTATTAGTTTATACATGCGGAAAAGCGCCTACACTAACCAGACGATACCAGTGCCTCTTCAGATGTTTGTTAAACACCTTCGTTGTCTCAAGTCGCTCTTTCAGGGCCCAAATTAAAAAAATTGAAAGATTTCGATTGTTAGGTCGAACAAAATCGAGGAATTAATTCAATTTATCTAAAAAAAATTTAATCCAAGTCATGAAACGAATTTCTTTACATCATCCAAACTCGTTTAATAACACTCTCAAAAGTTAAATAATTGATTCTACGGAAGCGAATCGTCTGTTCAAAACAAAAGCTCTCTTTCAATACGAATGATTGAATTCGATGTGACTTTTGTTACCTTTCAAGAACTTTATTCTACCTACTTGGAAGATTTGTAATCAATTTATTTTTTTTTTTCATTTTTGAATAGCGTCCCAATTATTTAATTTGCAATTTGCAATTTGTAATTCGAAATATAATAAATTTTGTCGGATAAAGTTTTGGCACGTCAAAAACACAAACTGCCAATAATATTTTCTATTAGTTACGTTATAATTAATTTTCCTAGGATTTGTAGAAACATAATGCCGTTTATACATAACTTTCCGTTACAATTAACCAACCCGTGAATAACTTAAGTTAGAGGTCTTACAAACTTAGACCAACACGAAGTATATAGTGTGAAATTTTAGTTGTTCCTGCGTCTTGACGACGCTACTCGAAACTGAAGAGTCTCATACTCCCAAGTCACGTGTTTGCTCAACTTCTGTGTTTGTATATTATTATCACATACCCCATATTATACATACACACACCTTCACGTAAAGTTTTGTTCCTAACGTACAATACAACACTGCATATTAGAAATCTCGTTAGCAAATTGTATTAAATAACAAATTAGGAAAATGGAAACTTAATCTTTTCGAAACGCTAGATAAAAACATACATGTAATTATGTTTATTACGTCGAAAACACCCCCTTAAATTACAAGTTTGTGTGGAGAAGGTTATTTTAGTACCGATGATGTTTTCTGGTCACGATCGAAGCTGTCGCCGCAGATTACGCGATGAGACGTGTTAACTCACTATCTGTTTTGCTTCAGTCTATGAATGTCATCATCTAATCTGTAATTTGCTACAATGTATTCTAAACGAAAGAGATATCTTAAAACGCAACTTTTATTACGTAGGGGTTCGCAAATTTTCTACACATTTGTATTCTATTCCTACCCAAAAGGGGACTCTTACAGATCATAAAAATGGCTATTGAAAATCTTTACACAAATATATAGTGCATTGTTGACTAATAATGTCTACGAAACGAACTAAATTTAAAATTTGAGGGGGTCGAATGGACAAAAATGGATCGATACCACGCATTTGCAGCTTTTTACAAATAATGACTAAAACGTATTAATTATTGAGACACGTAATACGTAATGAAACGTGTCTTGTAACAGATTTACAACTTTTTCATGATGTACTAGGGGTGGCTTACATACAACTGCCGATAGAGAGGAAGAAGATTAAATTAGCCTCCTTTTCTTATAAACAAAAATAGCATTAGTCCAACGTCCTACCCTTGGTGAGTAGTCGCGAAAATTTTAGTACAATCGTTTTCTATTTCATTTTCGCCATTGTGTGGACGAAAAGTATTATTTTCATGCCCCGCACAAACGAAAAGTAAAAAATGCGCCCCCTTTACGGTGTATTTACTTATTGACTTCGTGGCACAGGAATTTGGCACAGGACGTTTCTTCTCAAAAAAAGTTTTTTTTACAACCGACAAACCATTAATTTCCAAATAAACTATCCATCGATGTTTTATTATCTTTTTAGCTCAGTATTTATGGTTTACGGACAACCCTTAAAATATTCCCTAATAACTATTTTGAAGTTTCTAACCTTCTTTTCAAATTGGCTTTGAAAAAGATTAGAGGAAGGCATAGTAAACTCAAAAGTAAAATACCCACAAGATAAGATTAATATAATTTCCCATTGAGCAAATCAATTACTTCTCGCAATATCTTGCAGTTCCGTTCTCGTATCACCACTAACTACTGACCAATATCATTGTTACCAAGCATCTCAAAAACTATCGAAAAAATTATGAACAATAGATTGCCAGATTAAATGACTGATAATAAAATGTTTGATGACTGTCAATTTGGTTTTACACCCAAGATGAATACTTCTCCTGCATAATCTTTGATTTCTTGGAGTTTGTACACGACCAACTTAACCAAACGCAACTAGTACTGACAATATTTTTGGACCTCAACAAACCTTTTGATTGTGTTGATCATACTTTGCTACTGGCGAAGTTGAATTTCTACGGCATAAGAAGACTAACAAACGACTGGTTCAAATCTTACTTAACCGACAGAAGACAGGAGGTACGTGTATCATATCTAAGTCAAAGTGGCAAGGGAGGCACGGTCAACTCAGAGCAGGAAATAATTAAATGTGACGTGTCTCAGGGAGGCGTCTTGCTCCGACCCTGTTCATTATCTTCATCAATGAACTTTCCAATGATATAAACGCAAAATTTAACCTATTTGCCGATGATGCTGATGATGTAACGGTGTCTAAGGGCAATGCAGCCGACCTAGAAATTATCACATGAAAGGGATTGTTGCGTGGATGAAGGCAAACAAGTTGATTCTCAACTCAACAAAAACAAATGGAGTTCATTTCCATAAGAGAGCTGATAGTGTTAAAATCCCAATATAGATAGACCAAGACACTACTGTTGACAGAAGCAAACTGTGCCCCTGGGAAGGCGTGACCGGTGTCGCTTTAGTTTCGAAATGTGTAATAACTTTCTCCCCTTCTACCACTGACTGTACATACTTTCTTGACGTGATTGGATAAAAGTTTTACCCCCCAAGTTTTTAAATTTAGTTGGCATATTTTCCGGGGGAACAATTTGCTTCTGAGCGCTGTATCCATATGAGGAGTAGTACAAAATTTCTTGAGCTGTACCTGGACAATGCGTTTGATTGGGGTGTACAAGTGAACGCGGTATACGCTATTACCAAAATAAAACATAATATGGTCAACTCCCAAACCGCAAAGATAGTCTATCATGCATATTTCGAAAGTGTGCTCTCGTACAGTTTGGAGTTTTTTGGCATCTCTAGGGACATCGAACGCATCTTTAAACTGCAAAAGAGCAGTCAGAGCAATTTACGGACTTCCCAGGCCCATTTTGTCATGTCATGGCGTTCGGAGCGGACGGGAGCTCAGGCTTCCGTGGGTGCGTCTGTCCCAGTTTCAGGGGGGATCTCTAAGTGCTATGGGATCTCTCAAGAGTGGGGGGGGGGGGGTATGGGACACTTCAAAAAACAACTTAAGAAGTGGTTGTACAAAAGTACAACATTAATGAAGTGTTCCCAAAAAAATAAATAAATACGGTGACTTCCGACGCTTTTATTTCGGTGGCTGCGGGGTGGGAGGATCATTCAAGGGAGTGAGTTTTTCGAAGCACGTCAAAATAGACATTTCTTGCCATATTCCCACACGCTCAACTTTTTGGACTTTGTGCGCAACTAAAAAATTGTTTTATTTGCGTATTGATTTGTGTATCGATATGTGTAGGTATTATTGGGAATTAAATCTGACAAACAGGCAGAAACATTTTTGCACTGAAGGCCTCGACAAACTGCACTTGGAAGTCTAGAATAAGAAATGATTTCTCACCCCATCTAATAAACTTCAAAAACTTTAGGTTGCTTAATACAGGGTGTTTTTGTCCAAAATAAAAAAATGTGGGCACAAGTAGAAAGTCCAATAAATCGGTCAAGTCTTCCCTTTTTTGTGAGTCATCAATCGTAAGCGATTAGTTTTAGAAAAACCAGGTCAGATGCGTTTCTGAAAGTAAACTCTATTGCTCTTGAGTCTGATAGACCCTGTATAAGTCGTCATAACTTCGGTAAGTTTGAAACGGTTGGAAGGTTAATAATATCGCTTAGTTTGGTTATAGTTTTGTCATTTAATCGCATCATTAGACACTAACCTTTGAAAGATATTTTTGGCCTCGTAAGGCTTCTCCTACTAGTAAAAATTAATTATTAAGATAATTATTAAAAATTTGTCTATGATATTTATTACAAGGGTTATTAAAGAAAATATGAAGTAATATGTAGGTGGATTGTTGTAAATATGAAAATCACTTTATAAGCTACCCATACAAAAAACTATAGCTTTACATAAAACCAAGAATTAAGATATTAAATAACGTTATACCGCGTTGCATACTTTACAAATTTTACAAAAGATTTTAAGTTTTGAAAGGAGGAAGAGGTTTTCTTATAAATAAGGAAAGGGTAGTTTATTTTTGAGTTAGTGATCTTACTGAAGCCCGAAGCTGCTGCTTACCTGCGCGTCTAATTACTAAATCAGCAGCTCTAAACTTTCTTGTGTGCGGCGGTCATTCATTAAACTTGAAAACTCCCTTACTTGGTAGGGTGTTTCTTCAAAGTCTGATCCCCCTTAGTACTAGTTTAAAACCACACTCTCCTTCTCTCTTCCTCTCCTTCTACGCGTACGTTGGCTTTAAAACTGCAAAATTTGTAGAGCAATCCAAAATTCGTTTAATTACCGAGCCAATTAATAAAAAATTTAGTCGAAATTTAAAAGCTTCGATAATTCGTACGATCTTCAATTAGGAACACACTATTATAAGGGCTCGTTTATATTTTACGAAATATTTGAGAAAAATTTGTGGTTATTTTTAAGCCAATTAATGGGTACGCCTGGACAAAGAGTAGCCCTAAGCCACATCCAAAAGTTTTAAGACATACATTTCAACTTAGAGAAAGGGTCTTTAAGTGTAACCGAAACGATACTTATTGATGCGGAAACAAACAGATTGACGAACGTTGTTCACGTTTGTCAGGGTTAGACGCTATTGTCACATACTAATGCTCATCTTAGTGAATTTCCGTCGAGACGGATCAAAAGGCGCTTTTGCTTGTTTTTCATATCGAACTAAAAGTTGCCAATATATTTATAAAAGAGCAAATAAAATAAGGGCGAAAATATAAAATATCCGCCGGAAATTTGTAGGAAATGCGGTTTACATATTATCTCTGCAGATATGTACGGTTCGCCCTGATGTCGACTCCCCGGTGACCGACCTGCAAGGGAAGCGTCGTCCTACTTTTATCCCAATCGTACCTTCGCATCTTTACCGTCCCGAAAAGATGCAAATTTAAATCAAAATCAAGTACCCCATTAATTTTTTCCTATTAAAATAAATAAAAAAAAAAGACTAGTGCATTACTTTTTCAAGTGTTTAACAGAGTTTAATATCGCATTACAAATTTCAACGAGTCAGCCGAGCGTTCTTTCCGCATGATGCGTCTCGCTTGCATATTAAGGGCACCCTTCCTCTCCCTTTAAGACCCCATAATTAGTAACCAGAAAATAAACAGAAGCGATGCCCGAATTTGGACAAGTAGAAATTGAAATACTAACGTAGCGTTAGCGTGACCGTAAGCAGCGTCCGAAGCTTAGGTCCACTAATCACTTCCCTAATCACCCGAGTAATATCGTCAGATAACGGCCCACAACAATTCCTAATATGCGCAAGATATGCGATAAAAATAATCGGGACGATATTACCTGCCAATATGAAGGATTAATGGGAACATTGTTTCAATAAGCGAACGCTTAAGTACTTCTCGCCCATTGTTGACCGTCTTAGAATTGCTCGTTATGGTTCTAATTACTTCCGGCTTAATTTCGCCTGTGTTTACCTCTAATTTAATTGTTTTTATAAGCGCAAATATTATATAAGTGGGCAGCGAACGGATAGTAACAAAAATAAATGGGAAAAACGTCCGTTTAATTTTTCATCGTTAGAAAACATATTTAAACGTAAATGAAAGTTATAGGGCGTAATTAAGAATTTCCTTTTACATATTCTCCGAGGATATATAAACAAGCGCAACATACGAAACTTGTTATATAAATTTCGTGCCTGACCTCTTCAGCTAGGAATGTCTGAAAGTCCGGCGAGGGATCAGATTTCAGTACTAGAGTCCAGTCAGTTTAAATAGCCTTAATCAAATTATTCGGGGCAAAGTGACGGGCTATACGGTACGTCTAGTCTGCTTGTAAATTAAATCGTTCTTTTCTTTTACATAATTATCTCTTAACTTTGCTCTTCTGTGGCGGTCCACCGTATATGTGAATTAACCCGACTCGACTCTACTTGATCTAATTATTCCATCCGCAGCCGAGCACTAAGCTAAAGGCTAAATAACGCGTCTTTAATCTCATCGTGCAGAGACATTAGCAGTGCTTTCCCTGAGCGAACAACTCGACGATATAACCCCATACCCCTTATCGAGGGTATCATTTTCCTACTTATACTCACTCCTAACAACCTTTTATCGACCGATTCTTTTCAAATTCGTCTTTTACGTAATATAACTTACCCAAATTAGAAATTTAATAGTTTGTTACTCACACACACACTAAAAACCCTATTTTTCGACTACTAATTTATTTAAAATAACCAATGTACGTACAATTTACGTGTGAGCCAAAAACAGTAAAATGCTTTTATTCCGGATGTAACATACGGTACTCCCACTGTAACGTAATTGTTGTTATGGTTACAAAAACTAAACATAATTGCCAATTTTTGTTTTATCATTTAATTTGGAGATTAACATTTTTTGGCACTTCGTTGTTTAAATTATGGTAAAATTACTACTTACTGAGCCAAAAACGTCTAGCGTAATAACGTTACGTAGTAACAAAAACCTAAAGTTCAATTATAAATGATGTGTCATCACGGGATTAACCTCGGCAATATCAAATTTAACTTTCAATAGTTACACTAGTCTAAGAGCTGGTGATGGTTTTAGTTGTTAAGCGATTACGTATGGATAAGTTTCAATAAAGCTATTTGTGTGCGCTCCACATAGTATTTCAAATCCATAACTCCTGCCCTTACCCCTGCTTCGTTTAAGGGGAGCGGTAGATCTACGAAGAGTAAAAATATTAGTTTCGTCTTCATTTAAAAAATAATAATTTTATCGAAAAATGTTATCAGAACTCTTTGCAAGTCTATGAAATTTCCTTTTATTTGGTGCATTTTTTATTCCTGTACGACAAAAATGAGCCGAGAGGCCATATTAGGCAAACTCTACGAGAAGGTTCTAAATACAAGATTGATAAATGAAATACAAAAAAAGGGAGGTTTAATAATAAGCAGTTCGGCTTCGTGAAAGGCAAGTCCACAATCCATGCCATTGCGACAATCCTGAACCTAAAAGAAAGACATAAAAATAGAGGAAGGCAGTGGAATGCCCTAATATTAATAGATGTACAGAATGCCTTAAACGCAGCAAGCTGGGAGAAAATAGTATATAGAGCTAAGGAGTGGGGTTTGCCATAATACCTAATAAACACAATAAGCTCGTATCTCGAAGGAAGGGGGATCATAATAGAAGGCGAAGTGACTAAGAAACTGGTGGGAGGGGCCCTACAAAGATCAGTACTAGGACCTACTTTATGGAATCTGTTGTATGACGACGTCATGAATAACAAAGTTCAAGAAAATGTAGACTTGATATGCTACGCAGACGACCTTACAGTGATGGTATCGGCCGGGACGTTGGAAGACATGGCTAAAAAAGTAGAAGATACCCTGAAGAGAGTTTCTAGGCGGATGATAGAGAACGAACTAAAAAAGGTGGCAGTGAATAAAACCAAGGCTCTGATAATGAACCTAAAAAGGAAAGGGGAGGATATCAGCTTTAAATTCAGAGGCTCCCGGATAGAGCCATCAAAAAAAGTTGAATACTACTAGTTGTAGTACCATAATACCATAGACTACGGTCTGACGATCGCGCGACACGTAGATAAGAATACTGAGAAATGCGCAAAAACCATGAAGGCTCTCCAAGCGATTCTACCTAACGTTCAGGGGCCCAGAACAAGAGACAGGAAGGCCATGCTGTCGGCCATACAGTCGACTCTGTTGTACGCCGCCCCTCACAATAAAAACGGCCAGAGACAAGATACTGTCGTGCCAGAGAACACTGGCTATTAAAGTCTGCACTGCCTACAAAACTGTCACGACAGAGGCAATTTTTGCTGTGGGAGGAATTCTCTCCATATACATTCTCATTGAGGAGAGGCGAGAAATCTACAAACACATAAAAAGCAGACCCGAAACAAATCCGAAAGAAATAAAAGCCGAAGCTCGGGAAAAATCCTATACGAAATGGCAGACGAGATGGGATGGATGCACTAAAGGCGCATGGACAAGGATAATTGCAAATGACTCTAGATAACTACATAATCGTTTACTGTTCTAGATTATTTAGGGAGGAGGTCTATCTCCCTGCACTTAAGCCACTTAAGCTGGACCATGGTACTACCTCCAAGCAGCCTCCTCGTGCCCATCAGATCTCGAAGCATCCTAATAAACTCCAGACTTTTACCAGGAGGGGTGGTGCTTATTCTGGTCAAGTCGATCCAGGTGTCCCCCGCACGGGTGTTCTTGTCGACGTTTGAGCTGAACATTGACAAAGCACATTGCCAGTAGTTTCGTCTTCTAGTTCGCATCTACGTTATATGGGATTATCTATATCGATCGTTTTCAAGTGCTGGTCCACTGGGAGCCTATCTCTGTTCTAAGCAACGGAAACGATGCTGCACTGGTAAGATTTTTGGCACTAGAGAGGCTCTATAATAACTGAACGTGCTACAGGCGTAAAATATATATTATTTCTAAACTCTCTTAGGTTCATCGATACGGCAGCTGATCATGAAGTGATGAACAGAGGCGGATTTACCAGTACGCGTTCCGCGAAAGACCTCGAATTTAAACACAAAAAACACTTTTACTAGTTTACTATGAA
Organism: Malthinus flaveolus; assembly: GCA_950108345.1. Taxonomy (NCBI): domain Eukaryota; kingdom Metazoa; phylum Arthropoda; class Insecta; order Coleoptera; family Cantharidae; genus Malthinus; species Malthinus flaveolus. Next base: position 12,719,044 of record OX467287.1, on the reverse strand, counting down.
AAACAAAAGAAATTAAAGGAAGAGGAAACGAATAATTCATTCTGTATTCTGTTTATAGTTTTTAATTTTCATTTCATGTATGCTAAAAACTACTTTCTTGAATTTCAAATATTGGCTCGTGAGGGGGCCCAGGAGAGTCGTCCCCCAAGCAATTTCAAAAGACAAAAGAATTTTGTTTTGTTTTAGTGAAACAATTTTCTTTGGAGGCATTATTAATCGCTACTAGAATTTCTGACCTTCAATTTAAGCCGTTTGACCTTGAACGATCCAAAATTTTCGCTTGCAGCGCTATACAGTTTTGCGAGACAACCAATATTAGAGTTCAGCTCTCATAAAAAAATTCACCAGCCGCCACTGCCACTAATTAATTCTTAAAAAGGCTTCAAAATTTCAATGCGCGCAAGGCCTCGTGAGTTCTAAATCCGCCTCTGGTGGCCAAATAGCTCTTCTGATGGCATATTTCACCCAAGTGCTCATATTTTTACTAACTTAGAGCATGTTTAGGATAATTCACGGCTCTACCTCTACACACAGGCATTGCATGTGGTATGTTGCTCTCTCTTACTGTGAAATGTAAAATGTGCCAAAAAATTTCATTTGCTTCGTGTTGGTGTCGCACAAACAAAGACCTGTTACAGCAGACTTAATCCACCCATAAAATCGAAACCATCCCCATCAGTTAATAAAATAGCCCATCAATAAGAAAGTGGCACTTTCAGAATATAATAAGAAGTAGGTGGGTAGGTACTTAGGGTCATCTTAAGCTCCTTAAATTCGATTAAACTAAACAGTCTTAATAGAGACAAATGAAGTCGACCTCAATTGGATATCAAGAACATCGTAAGACGATTTCGACTGCTGATTTAAACTACACAACTAACTTATATCCTTACAATTAAATTTATCGAGTTTATTCGACAAGTATTGTGCCTATTATAGCGAGATTAATTTGTACTACACAACTACACATAGAAGAGAATAAAAATTATTTTTAGGCCGCATAAAATTTTCAGGGGCGCTCAGTCTTGGAGCTGAAATACAAATACCAACTCGAACAGCACTGGGTTAGGGTAGAGCTTTGAGCTACCAAAACTTTAGTGCTTTACTTTTACCGGTTATTTAAGCCCCCTTCCGATGGGATTTTTTTAAACGTTGCCTTCTCCAGTTTCTATAGCTAATTGTGACGTTTCGAGAAAAGCTCTTAGAAAATCTGAAAGCTTTTGCATTTTTTTATAATTTTTTGGAAATTTAACGGCCAGTTTTAAGACACTAGACACTATACGTGTTCGGTAATAATAATGAGAAAATATAATAAATAACAAGCGAATAACACAATAATTGAATAGAAGTTTCTGAATCTACAAGAAAAACTTTGAAGCACATCCTTTCAATATTAGAACTCGAACAAATGAAATTTTACGATATTTTTCTTGTGATGTAGGAAAATGTTCATTAAGGTTTTAGGCCATGTTTGCACTATAAGCAAGAGATAATTCTAATATCGATAAAAGTAATAACGTAAAAGTTTCCAAAACGAGTGGTCAAGAAAAAGAAATACTATTTTACGTCCAAAGCTGTAATGTTATCTGCCAATGACCAACCTCCGATAACGATAAACGTTATTGCTCTGTTTTTATTAGAAAAAGAGGTTATTTCAAATCAAAAGAAATAAACTTTTTTCTTTAAAGAAACTTCAAGTTATATTGTTATTGACCAACATACAAAAAAAATAAATATATATCGTTATTATTTATATGTTTATTTTCTCTTTTTTTTAAATAATTTTAACAACGTTAACCGAATACACAAGAAGTTTACTTTAAACGCAAAATCGAATAGGAAAAGAAAAATAAAAATGAAAAACAAGAATAAAATTATTTTCAAAGTCTAACAAAGTTACACAAATAGTTAGCTAAGTAAGTCTTCAAAGTATCAAAAACCTAAATTATTCCAAGTCCAGAAGTTACGATTTGTAAAAGTTTTAAACTGTTGCTGAAAGTATAACAAGTAGGACTAAGAGTTCAAAAACTATGTTGCTTTGTATAATGTTGAAAACATTTTTTTTTTGTCGGGGAGAAATTTAATTTTTTCGCCAGTATTAGAAAAATTCGCGTAAGTCGTATATTTTTCAAAGAATGGCCTCGAGGAGAGTAAAATTTTTCAATTTACTGTTCGTTGTTACTAATCAATTTTATTTGTGTAATTACGTTTTTATTTCTTTTTAATCAAGTCCAGACATCTTAATTGGATTATTAAAATTAATTATATTTTCGAAAATTAAATCCAAATAGTCGAGTATTGATTTGGTAATCGATATGCACGCACAGAGCTAAACTTCAACTGATTGAGGATCGTGCTCAATATTTAATTACTTAAAAAAACAAAGATGAGTTAGTATGAAATGAGAAGAATATAAATTGTAACTAGGGAATAATATAGAAAAATGTTTTCTAACTTTCAATAACTGAACAGTTTGTAGTTGGTGACCCCTACGTGATAGAACCACGAAAATGGGAACGGAAGAGGCAAAAGAATGTCTCGTTGGCAAGCCACACAAATGGCGATCCCGAAAGGCGGTAGAATTCTGAAAAAATATAAGATCAGAATTAGGGGTAGGATCAAAATCTTAACCTGGGGGGGGGGGGGTCTTGTATCGTCTCAAACTTACTACATTTATTGATTCTGGTCAATTGAAAGACCGTCCCATATTCAGCATACTTTAGGTTGCCATTTCCACTGATGGATTGAATATTGATGAATCAAATGGATGAGCTGACCATTTTTATCAATTCCTGTCTGTCTGTCTATATTTGACATTTTGTCTATTGGCTTCCAAACCATTTCTTTATATCATTGCGTCATCTAGAGTTATTTTAAATCTAGCGATCGTCGAGGAGACGTGTCTTGCCCAATTCCACTCTTCAGTTGTGCTGCTGCTCTCTTTAAGATTCGCAAATCGCGTTTAATTTGTCCAATAAAATTTGCACCTTCCTCCTGGACTTTTATCTTTTTAGGTGCCCATAAGCTACAAGTCCTTCTATCCGTCCACCTCTTCGATTCACGTGCCTTTTGCTTCGCTATAGGAAATGGTTTCTGATTTGAATTTTGTCTCTCTGCCTCTCTTTAGACCTGCCAACTTTTGTTTCTGCATTTCTTCCTATTTTTTTACTATTTTTCTGCAAGTTTGCTAGTTCGTTGTCTTTGGCATTGAAAAGTGAAGCTCCCCCCCCCCCCGTAATCGATAAAGTTGAAATTACTTTGAAAAGCCACCCATTTTTGAGTAGTGTTCGATGAGTGTAAACAGCCCAAACGAAAAAGGTAACATTTAAATAATTCTAATACCTTATTACACCAATTAAGCAACATCAAACGATAAATTCACTTGGGTGGAATTTGAAAATACGGATCTCTAGATTACAAATAAGGCTAGGCAGGCAACGAGTGGGATGAAATTCGTAAAGTAGCAAAAAGGCAGTTTATAATCTATTAAATTTGTAGTTTGTAGGTAGGTACTTATCGGGTTACCTGAGAGAGATCACTTGTGTCGAATAGTTGGCAACGTATCCCCCCACCCAAAAAAATACAGGGCGATTTGCCACCCAGTAGCAACGACACACCGGTTAGTGCAGATTTCCGATTTTTTTCCAAATTGGCTTCAGCTCGGCGATTTATTTGAGCGTTAGGCTGTAGAATTTTAATGGTTGATTAACGATGCTCCTTACGACACTTTTAAACGTTGCCGAGTGAAGCGAAAACGAACGAATTTAAAAAAGTGAATTAATTGGTAATTTTTTTGTGAAGTTGGTAATAAAATTAGTATTTCTGGTTGAAATAAAGTGAATTAAGCGATTAGAGAATCGTAATTGAACATTTCAAATTAATTATTTTGTTTCGTACGTTTGTTTTTCCCTCGGCAAATTGGATAAAGAATGTTGAAAACATTAAAGTGCAATTAGTCGGCGTATCGAGTGTACGTAAAGCTTATACGCCATTAAACTATGTACCTACGTAGTTATACATATTAGTTGAAATTCTGCTGTTATGCAAACACCTCTCACCTGTCCATCGAAACGAGGTCAGCGTCGGTTTTTTTAAGTTAGCGTCGCTTGCGTCGACGTGAAACGCCCAGGACCGAACACGTCGGTAGCGCCATTGGCGTCGCGCAGCCCGCCTCCGGGACTCCGGGCCAGCAAACACTTCTCCATATAACCGTGGGAGTGATTCAAAACGCGTAACCGCCTTCTTTACTACTTACATACACACTTTTTCTAATTTTTTCTAATTTTTTACGTATTTAAAAAATATATAACACACATTTTCATTCATATTCGATCTTAAAAGTCCAAATTTTAAAGCTGAAAATTGTTTGGTACACTTTCTGTCGGGTTTGTTCCAAGTTAATCGACCCCTCGAAAAGTTTGCCAAACTTTTTCAACATTGAAATTTGTGAGGAAAGTTACTTAAATGAAACGCTACGTTGAAAATTTGTGCTGAACACAATTGAAATACTCTTGTTAAAGACGAATTTAATGAATTCGCGTGTATAGTTTTTACTTTCTACTTCCCACTAATTAATATCCTAATTAAACGTTCTTTCGGAAAAAAAATTTATTTTTTTTTTCAAAAAAACGCATTCGAACCAAAATCGCAATGGTTAATTACGAGCGGTGTTCATTTTTTTTCTATTTCATCGAAATAAATAGAAATTTTTCGCTTAATTGGCTAAAGAAATTTATTCGTTCGTCCAATAGCTTAAAACAAATTTCCCCTCGTCGTCGTTAGAACGAGAAAAGCCTAAAAATTGTTCGTTAAAAAAAAAGAAAATAATTGTTGGATTTTTTTCCCTTAATATAAATTCAAGCGAAAAAGAAAAGAACGTAAGAAAATTGTTCCCAACTTTTCTTCTTTCTTTCTATCGATCTTCTCGTAGTGGCCTTGGATAAATAACAAATTGAAATTTAATATTTTACAAAAATCGATGGCCTACCCCTTTTTTAAAAAAATAACTTTTAATTCTTGATTAACCCTAATCCTAATCCTTTTTCAAATTTTATCAAAATGATGTAAACTATTTTCAGTTTCATAGTTGAAAATTACGTAAGGGTGGTAATTTTTAAATATTCGCTTAAAATTCAACTATTTAAAATAGATTTGAACTGGCCAAATTAAATAACAATTATTTAATTTGCCGTGTATAATCTAACTATGCTTATTTTCTAATTTAAACAAAAGTTCGTTTAGTAATTCATAATTTTTAAACCCCCAGAGAAATAGTAATGACGACCTATATATTCCTAAAACTAAAGTTTTTGATTACTTTTTTCACATTCCAAAACTTTAGTATATAATTTGTCTTTTTTTATATTATGAAGAAGAAAGTTAGAATGCTATTAACTTCTATTTATTCAATTTATATAAATTGATCATTTTCTTTCGACGTAAAAGACACTTTCGTTAATGAAGAAAAATGTTTTTCCGCTAAATATATATCTACTTACTCATTTTGCTTTCAATCATCATTTTTTTCTAATCCGTTATTCTTTTCGTGTTTCGGCTTCGAGGTGTCAGTTAATTCAAGCACATCTTACTTGTTGGAATTACTTCCCAAAAAGTAGCACAATCTATCGACAGAGAAGAAATGCCAGACGAGATCTGTCTAGAAAGCTGTCCAGGAGTAGTCTCTGAGCAATTGCGCGGTGAGTATGCCAACGTCCGAAATAATAGATAACCCCCGTTTTGTTATAACTTAGAAGAGTCTTTCTTTGCATTGTTCAGTTTCAACGGCCACAATAGGATCCGTGTATCAACATCGTCGGATACCGACTCTCTAGATGTTGCGTCGAGTGCTCTAACCACTGAGCTCTCTCGAATCCTCGTGAATCCTTCTCTTAAACGCGCGTTACATTTTGTATAAAGTCGCCAGAGTACTCCCCCTCTCAGAGATGTAGTTAGTCTATATCTTGGGGATACGTTCGGCTGCATAATTCGTACTGCCCCATGGATAGCTTCCAAGTTTCTCTTTCTACAACTATCAGTTTACCCTGTGGAGCAACGCAAGTAGAAAATTCTGCAGTATCTAAAACTTACAGATGCCAACTAACTTTGCCTGTGTATGAGCAAACAGCGAGGACTTTGATACAGTCCGTCGAAATGTTCTCAAACTTAGGCATCGTTTTCACATGCGAGGAATAACCTGTGAGAAATGGCAAAGAAACTGTTAGTTACAAACTAGTTTAATGTAAACGGGACTTTAAATGCGAAAAACTCTAGGAAATCTTGCGGAAGTCGCTTGTAATACTTTAAATGTAAATTCTGTAAGACTTCATCGAGTTTTCCCGCACTTAAAGTCGAGTTTACAGTAAGCTAGTTTCTGTCTCTCTCTGTTCCTGCAATTATTCTCAGAAGTTTTCTCACATGGAAAGAAGAGGCCTTTAGGCCTCGATTTACTGTAAGCAAAAGTGTCAAGCGACTTCTGCAAGACTTCCTCGCACTTACTGTCCAGTTTACATTAAGCTAGTTTCTGTGTCTCTCTTTCTCTCTCTCTCTCTTCCTGCAGTTTCGCACAGAAGTTTTCCCGCATGTAAATAAGAGGCCTTAGGCCTCGTGTTACTGTAAGCAAGAGAGTAAACCGTATTGCAAGCGACTTCTGCAAGACTTCCTAGAGTTTTCTCGCACTTACAGTTCAGTTTACATTAAGCTAGTTTCTGTCTCTCTCTGTTCCTGCAATTTTCCTCAGAAGTTTTCTCACATGGAAATAAGAGGCCTTTAGGCCTCGATTTACTGTAAGGAAAAGTGTAAACAGTATTGCAAGCGACTTCTGCAAGACTTCCTAGAGTTTTCTCGCACTTACTGTCCAGTTTACATTAAGCTAGTTGCTGTATCTCTCTCTCTCTCTCTCTTCCCGCAATTTTTCACAGAAGTTTTCTCACATGTGAATAAGAGGTTTTTAGGCCTCATTTTACTGTAATCAAGAGAATAAACAGTATTCCAAGCGACTTCTGCAAGACTTCCTAGAGTTTTCTCGCACTTACGGTCCAGTTTACATTAAGCTAATTGCTGCATCTCTCTCTCTCTCTCTCTCTTCCCGCAATTTTTCACAGAAGTTTTCCCACATGTGAATAAGAGGCCTTTAGGCCTCGTTTTACTATAGTCAAGAGAATAAACAGTATTCCAAGCGACTTCTGCAAGACTTCCTAGAGTTTTCTCGCACTTACAGTCCAGTTAACAGTAAGCTAGTTTCTGTCTCCCTTTTCCTGCAATTTTTCGCATCTGAACAAGAGCCCTTTAGGCCTCGATCTATTGTAAATGTAAGTAAATGTACATGTAATGTCTAGGTGACGCCTTAGAGGCTTAGAGTGATAGTCAATATATATACCATTCCAATGTTACGCGATAACGTCGTAACGAAAACCTTTCTTGTCTCTTAGGTAACAACTTTTTTTTTTACTCGAATGGTTTTCGAGTCTCGCACTGACGATTCGTGCTACTGCGTAGAGATGGCTGTATTAGAGTTTGTACAATATTCCAGAATACAAAGCTACAGGTGCTCATGCTAATCTCATTAGTAGAATTTCGTGGACCGCGCCTAGTCAGTTTTCAATTTTTGCAAGCTTCATGCAGGCTTTTCGTCACCACCCCATAATCACCTCTTTTCGACGTTGCTTATTTGAAAATACCGTTGTATTGTGAGATTAGTCCTCTCTAGTATAGGTCGTTGTGATAGTTTTCAAGTCTCATATAGTTGTTTCGAGCTATAATGCTATAATCGTTACGTTTCGTTTTTTGAGACGTTAAGAAACTGTTTCCTTACAGATAAGTTTTGGATAATTTCAATTTCAATTGTTTTACAACTCCCGCAAATGTGGTGCTTTCAGCCTATATGTATTACAAGGAAAATCCACCTGCTTTTAAGTGGTGTTTATTTTGTAACACGAAATGCTCATCGCTAAGAAAAACTTGATCCATCAACGTGATTACATAAAGTTTACCATAAAGTATACCGTACACACAATGTTTTAACAATAGATTATGAAATTCTAGACATAAGTTTATACTTTTACTTAATATATAAGTTGCACCTAAATACCGGAGTGCTAAATTACACGCGAATCCTGAAGCTTTAGAAAGATGAAAGACACAGAAAGGCGGCACATCATCATTGCCTTCGAGCAATGCGAGTAGTTATTTACGGTAGTCTGTTTTTGAAATGCGAGAGGAAGGTGAGGCTGTTATTAATGAACGAAGCCGGGAACTTCCGAGTTCTCCAAATTAATAAACGACTCTATATTAGCTGTTATAAGCAACAGACAGCGTCGATTCGTCATTATTTTCCGCTACATTAAACACATACTTCATGCCGTTTCCTGTTCATTTTATCCAATCGAAAGTTTTGCCCAAAGTCGCTAAAGGATCGATTGTAGTTATTATAAGCTCTTATACGTTCTTGAATAAGTTTACTTTGTTTGTTGTTTAGTTTTTCGCTTCGTCTTCTTCTTTTTCTTCTTATCTCGTAATAGATTAAGCTCCTTTTTACCGAAAAATCGGTTAAAAAACCTAGAGATATATAGGATTTTTGTTTTGACGCTATTGGCCGCTTTATTATTATTTTGTATCATCTTCAATTTAACATTAATTATTATTAATGTTTCGTGTGGTAGCTATATGGCTATTACCTTTTAAAACTTTTTACATAAATATTATTTATGATACATAAGAATCTATTAGTTACAACTAACACTCGTTTCTTTTAAAAAACTTTTCACAAATATAATGGAAAACTTTTTCTTTTATATTTATTATTAATTTTCTTACCTTTAACAAATTGCTTTTTAATTAATTTTTTTCTCCGTCTTTTTCTCTTTTTCTATTTAAACAAACTTCCAAACGACATTAAAAGCTTTTTGTATGTATAGAGAAATTATTTACCAATTAATTTGTAATGAAACGAACGAGAAACTGACCATATATAGAAGTCTTTGAGCTTTCACCCAACACGTAAGAGCAGCGGTCAAACTTTAACAAAACAGGGCCATTGAAAACAGCTGTTAATTAGTAAACTTCAGTTTTGCATCCCTACAAATTTAAGTTTGATTACCAGTACACGGTATCACTTATTTTGTGTGCATTAATACAACTTGTAAAATATTTATGATTAAAACATGACTTAAAACGGAATATATTAAAAAACTTTTTTCAAGGAGTTTGTTTAATCCGACCAAAATTCAAAAATTAAACTAATGTAAAAGGACCGATAGCGCATTACTAAAGCGCCTTTGCTAAAGTTGCTCCAGCAATTACCAAGTATGTACTCAAAATTGAAAATAGAAAAATACAACTTTAAAGAAAAGGTCAGAGATCGAGCCCTCCTCAACAAATTTCGAAACGAGACTTGGATACGTCGATTTGGACGAAGTCCAAAATATGAACCTTATCTAAAAGGATTGGGTAATTTCCGCATTGTTTGGTAAATCCTAGATTTCCCACCCTGTGAACCTTGACAGATAGCAAAACTTTTTTCTCCGATCCAGTGTTACATTTGGCGACCGAGCAGGGACCAGATAAAGTTATTTTTGAGTATAGAACACGAGCAAAGATTATAACATTCATATCCATTCCACCAGGTGAATTCTCTTCAGAATCTCACTATGAAAGTAGGACGGCTTGAAAGAAAAATAAAAGAAACAATAAAGAACGAATACAAATTTACAAATGCACATTCCAACCCTTCGGGCTCGTAGCCTCATTGGTGCGAAGCACCAAGCATTCACAAGTGAGAAGCCTCGTCTCACTGAAATCTAGTATCTCAATACACAATTAATCGTCATCCTGAAAGCTGAAGCGCTACAGAAACTTCAGTCAGGGAACTTTCTACTACCTATATCAGGAATATCTTTAAACCAACTCCATTGATGATCTAATTAAATGTACTACATGGCAATATTTTTATGGACACCCATTCAAGCACGGCTCATGAGAAAAACTATAAAAAACTTATTTTTCGACGAGTCGATTCGAACTAATCCAAAAAGTAATCTCTTTTTTTTTAATAAAAAGCTACGAAAAGGACCCAATAACATGCTACTTATTTAAACTTTTATATATTATCCACCTATAAGATAAGTAAATAATTATTAACTAAAGCAATTTTAATTTTTGTTACTTTATTTTTAAGCTATAAATAAATCTTTTTAAAGGGAAAACTACAAGCAATAAGATCATAAAATAAACGATGTTCGTGTTAATTTTGCCGTGTTAGCTACGTTTAACAACTAATAAATTACAAGGAGTGACGTTAAATAGTCAAACTTCTAATAAAACAATAAGCTAACGTTTATCAACTAGGTAGGTATATGAGGTATACACTTTACAAGAGCTTTAACAAAACTTTTTCCAAGCTCCTCCACTTTAAAATTGACTCGTCGTCAAATATTTTTAAGTCGATATCGTTCCACTCGTGGGCGTGGGTGTGGGTGATCCCCGGAGAAGAAAACAAAGCTTTAATCACTTTAATTAAGATAAATATACGGAAAATCAAGTAGGTACTGGTTTACTTGTGATGGTAATTTAAGCTCAGGCGTTGTAACTACTTATTTGGTTCTTAATCTGAGGTTCGTATTTCTTGACGGTTGCTGGTTACTTCAATAACACCCAAAAACCAGAGGTGTTCCCGAGTTAATTTAAGGTTAATTAGTGACCCTTTTCTATTCGCTCATATCGGATTAATAAAGAGCGACTCCACAAATTAGGATTGGACGTTTATGGAGAGTTTGCTGTCTCTCAATTCTCAATGGTTGTACCAACGTTGGTGATGAGTAACTCGACATATTTAACATTACAAAAGTGTGCCGGGTGTTAGCCTCCCAAGGCGAGCATACAGAGTTAACATGATTTCTAACAGTTTTCGTGGTTGTTTTCCAAACAAACTTTTAAAGGGTGGGCCATCTAACGTTTGGAATTTGAATCGGCTATAAAGAAAAAACGAATAAATATTTTTTTAAAATTATGACTTTATTAGAAAGATTGGACATTGTCATTTAAGAATGAAACACAACAGCATTCAAATGACTGCCACGACTGTCTTGACAGTCGTATTGACAGATTTGTCATTACAGATTTTTCAGCACATTTTTGATTGTTCGGACTCCAATAGCATGGATGGCAACTTCTATTTCGTGTTTCAAGGCATTAATCGTCTCTGGATGGTTAGCGTAACACTTATCCATAAGGGCTCCCCACAAAAAAATCCAACGGGGCCAAATCACAGCTCGTGGGCGACCAATTGACATGAGCATCTCGGCTGATTATTCGATTTCCAAAAACAGTGCGCAAAAGATCGATGGTTCAAAAGATCGATGGTAATCTTCTTTTGTTTTGGAGCTAGGTATAAGCAAAACTTCGATTTTTCAATTTTTTGTTAAATGTCGATAATATTTCGGCTCTTTAGGCACTTTTTAAGAACACTAAAATGAGCCGAGGAAATTTTAAATGTCTTCGTTAGTTTTCGGTTTATACCGCAAAGTTGTGTTTTTTTAAATAGAAACAATAGTTTAATATTACATATTTATATAGCATTTTTTATCCTCTTCTCAATGATATGTAATATGTGGGGTTCATCATTTCATTTTCATTCCATTTTATTAAAAAATGTATAAAAAACGAAAAAAAAAGAAAAAAAAAGAAATTGCAATAAAATAGAAAAAATTTCAAAAAAAATACTATACAGGGTGAACCAGACCGCCCGTATTAGACTTTTCTAAAACGGTTGGTCCGGAGAGTTGGGTCACAAATTTTATAACAAAAGCTACCCGTTTGCCTACACTACTGTCTACCTACATGTCCGTTTCTGTAAGACGTCACAAGCTACGATGCTTTCCCCATTGTCCTGTCCTTAGATATTTTTTGGACATATTTCTGTAAACAAGTTCTTTTCTAAGGGCCGGGGTGGTCTAGAGTCTAGAGGCTAGCATCGTCGCATGCGAATGTAAAGGTCGTAGGTTCAAAGCCGGCTGACACCACTGGAGTGTTTCTATGTGTCAAATGCCCGGTCCTGGTGGTTCGGAACCCACCTAAAGCTATAGATCCCGTCTGCTAATAACCACAGTAGTTGATGCGGACGTAAAATACACATTAAAAAAATTTTTAAAAAAATGATAAAAGTTCTTTTCTTGGTTAACCCCCCCCCCTTTTAAAAGTAAAATTTATATAAGACGCCACCCTCGTCCAAACATTAATTCTTTGAAAGGAACAATAGTTGCCGAGTGGACATTAATTAACGTAAGGGAGCTGGCCAACGTTAGAAAATATCTTGGATACTGTTTGTGTCAAAATGGAAAGGGGGGGGGGGTATTTAAATATTTATTACAATTTCTTGTTATATAAAAAATTCATTGTTTAAAATTAACTGATTCTACTAGAAAATCGTCAGACGGTGACAAATATCTGAACATATTTTTGAATTCCCGCAAACAAATGGTTATATTAAACACTTTCATTAAAAACTTAACAATTTTTATTAACTCGATCCGCAATAATAGACAATCAATTCATTTTTTTCGTGCGACTACACGACCACACACTTTTTACCAGTTGTAGACACCCTGGGACACTTTATGTGACATTTTGCCACAAATGAAGTTTGAAGTTCCAAACAATGTTTAGACAATAATAAAGACACTTTAAAGTGAATTAAATAAAAAGTAGAAAAGTGGAAATAAACTTGTAACTTTAATATTTAAATTGGCGATAACATGAAGATGTTATGAAACTAAAATTTTCATGAAAAACTTAGATATGCGTGATTTTAAGATATTTGTACAAACTAATATAATGGTTGCTTAAGTTTGAGAACTCTATTACGATTTATGTCCAATATTTATGTTCTCCTTTAAAAATATCTTTGCGACATGCACAAGGATTTAATATACTCTTTTTGTATATTTATAAAATAGAAATAAAAAAAATTAAACGAGTAAACGTTACACGATACAATAAAAAATACAAATATAAAAGAAAACATAGAATCAAAAAGTGGATACGATAGTTTCGTTTTTTTTAATTCAAAAGCTCATCACTGGGAACTTGGTACATTTTACCCCCTAATAAAAATGTTTCAATCTATTTTTATTAGTTTTTTTTTTTTGGTAAATTACAAAAACTGTTGTAAACTCATCTTAGAAAAAATTCTTTTAATCTAAACGATTTAATGCGACCTTGAAATAGCGTGACACAAAGCTCATTTTACTCCCCTTGTGTTTATTTTCCGTTTTGCCACTTCCGTCAAGTGACATTTCGATTCGGTTTTTCTAATTTTCTTTGAAATTCGGTAAGCAATTTTCTTTATTATGTATCCGGTTGTTTTTCGTCATTTATGAAATGACATCGAGATTTTCCGCGTTTCTATAATTCGACGAGCGCTTTTGTTTGATTACGAGGGGTCGAAAAAATTTTTTCCTCATTTATTGACGTCTCAAATTAGTAGTAGGAGCAGAAGGTGTTTTCGCAAGTTTGGCCGGACTCGTAAGCCGTATGCTGTACCGATATGGGCACAAGTTGGAAACTTAAGGGAAGTTTAAAGTTTGCTTTTGCGCTTGGATTCACGTGAAAATGTGCATGCGGGTATCGTAAGGGCTTTACTTAGGATTTTCTACGTTTCTATGCTGTAAAACGCAAAAAAATTTGATGCGACGTACATAATAAAAAGAAATAGGAGTCTTAATTTTATGCGACGCGAAAAACAAAAATAATAAAATGTAAACGTGCCAGCTCTTCATTAGGAAGGGTTTCGGTGTCAAGCTCAAGATACCAACGTCGTAAGCTGCCACAGCCAGGGCAAGCCCCGAAGGAGAAAACTGCCAAAACTTTTCTTGATAAAATTGAATATGGATAAAACTGGAAGAGAAAATCCTCCAGAGTTTAACCGACATCTTGCGTCAAGTGTCCGTTTTAATAATGAATGGAGAAAATACCAAATCAATTTTTAACATATTTATCAAATTCGCCCTTACGGCGAATGTGCGGTGCGACATCTCGAATAAAATAAAATTTCGTTCGTAAATTAGAAAATAATAAAATGTAGTGGAATGGTAATTTTTTGTTTCGTTTTACAGTGCCCTACATGTCCGAGTTTGCGATCCATAGAAAAGCAGCGAACCCGAGGACAACTGAATCTCACCCGTGGGGGCCGTATAAGCCCCGAGTCTGAGATTTATTTCTGCGGCTCGCATGTCCAACAACTCTAATGAAATATCGTATTCATAGGACGCACATCCTCCGGGAACACCTGGTCACTAGCCCGTCCCGCTTCTTTATACGTACAAGCAAAATTAAACAATAATTTACTCCACTTTTTCACGCGCAAAAAAACCTGAGTAGACGACTAATTTGAGTTAAAGATTTGCTAATTGAAAACATTTTAGGTGATAAAAGTTTTATTTCGAACATGTATTGCAACAGATTTGGTTTGGAAACCTTAGCCGAAGGTAATTATCATCGTAAAGTAGACTTTTACGAGCTCTCAGGCCTGCCGTAAAGGAATGCTTCATTTCGTCGTCCCCAAAACAAACATACGCCTTCATGTTGCTCCCTTTACGCCCCTCATCAGCTCTTTCGAACCCCCATTTACTCGCAGGACTCGGCATCATTGCTTCACTGCCCTAAAGAACACGGACCCCCCCAAGTATACCCCAAGGAACGCCACCGAGCACCTAAAGTAATTATGAATACGATGAATTCCTGTTCCTTTTTACGCTTAATGCAGTTATTTCTATTCTTATTCTTGTTAATAGTTAACAAACGGGCGCAAAGAATGAAAAAAACAAAATAACAAATTTAGCGTCGAAATAATAAGAACAAAGAATTGCACTGAATGAATTACCTAAGTACTTAACGAACTTCCACGTTGATTATTTCTTTAAAGATAATATAAGCTAATCAAATTACGGCTAAATAATTTGAGCCACTTAAGAATAAATTTATGTTTCCTTTTATCCGTAATAAAAAGAGCTGCTACCTCATCTTTAGAGACCTCGACTAAGATAAAATGCATTAAAGAAAACCGAAACAAAGAGATGTCATCAACTTTTGCGGAAAGACTAAAATGCGCGCACCTTTTCTTGGACTCGGTGTGTCTCTTCCGCGACGCGTCTTGATGAAAATTTTAAGTAAAAAGTTTTGTAGTTTAACCAGTATATTTTATTTTTATTTTTAAACTTACCAATCGATAAAATTATTAGCTGGATACGGGATATTTGTAACTTTTTCAAAGGGGAATTTGTTGCAGTAAAGTTAACTGATATTTTTTTAGTTTATACTCGAAAATTAAGCAATTTTTGAGAAAATATAAAAAGAACAAAAATAAAACACATTTAATTTGCTACAAATTACTTCTCTTAGATTTGGTGGTCAAACGACCAGTTTAGGTGCTAGAGGGCATAGTTTCGAGTTATACCCCCAAAAATATTTTTTGGCGATTTTTAGAATTTTGTCAAACTTTAACGAATTCTAGCGCCTAAACCGTTTGTCTCAGGGAAAAACGTGATAATATAATTTGTAGGAAATTTGATGCAGTTTAATTTTATATAGAATCATTTTTTTCAAAAAGTGTGTAGTTTTGAAGTTATAAGCAAAAAACTGAAAAAATTGTAAAAACCCACTTTTCTCGAGGAGCAAACTTCAGCTAGGCGCTAGAGCACCTAAACTGTTCGTTTGGTGAAAAACTCTAGTAGACATAATTTACAGAAAATTTCATTTACTTTACTTTTGTATAGGACCACATTTCTCAAAAAGTGCGTAGTTTTCGAGTTATAAGCGATAAACTCAAAAACAACAGTTTTTTTAATTTTGTCAACTTTAATGAATTCTAGCACCTAAACCGTTTGTCTCAGGGAAAAACGTAAAAATAGAATTTGTAGGAAATTTAATGCAGTTAATTTTATATAGAATCATTTTTTTCAAAAAGTGTGTAGTTTTGAAGTTATAAGCAAAAAACTGAATCAATTGCAAAAACACACCATTCTCAAAAAGGAAACTGCAGCTAGGCGCTAGAGCACCTAAACTGTTTGTTTGGTGAAAAACTCTAGTAAAAATATTTTACAGAAAATTTTATTTGCTTTACTTTTGTATAGGACCACATTTCTCAAAAAGTGCGTAGTTTTTGAGTTATTAGCGATAAACCCCTAAAAACAGTTTTTTAGCTAATTTAGAAATTTTTGTTAAACTTTGACGCGCTCTAGCGCCTAACCCATTTGTCTTAGAAAAAAATGCAAAAAATATAATTTGTAGGAAATTTGATGCAGTTTAATTTTATATAGAATCGTTTTTTTCAAAAAGTGTGTAGTTTTGAAGTTATAAGCAAAAAACTGAAAAAATTGTAAAAACCCACTTTTCTCGAGGAGCAAACTTCAGCTAGGCGCTAGAGCACCTAAACTGTTCGTTTGGTGAAAAACTCTAGTAGACATAATTTACAGAAAATTTCATTTACTTTACTTTTGTATAGGACCACATTTCTCAAAAAGTGCGTAGTTTTCGAGTTATAAGCGATAAACTCAAAAACAACAGTTTTTTTAATTTTGTCAACTTTAATGAATTCTAGCACCTAAACCGTTTGTCTCAGGGAAAAACGTAAAAATAGAATTTGTAGGAAATTTAATGCAGTTAATTTTATATAGAATCATTTTTTTCAAAAAGTGTGTAGTTTTGAAGTTATAAGCAAAAAACTGAATCAATTGCAAAAACACACCATTCTCAAAAAGGAAACTGCAGCTAGGCGCTAGAGCACCTAAACTGTTTGTTTGGTGAAAAACTCTAGTAAAAATATTTTACAGAAAATTTTATTTGCTTTACTTTTGTATAGGACCACATTTCTCAAAAAGTGCGTAGTTTTTGAGTTATTAGCGATAAACCCCTAAAAACAGTTTTTTAGCTAATTTAGAAATTTTTGTTAAACTTTGACGCGCTCTAGCGCCTAACCCATTTGTCTTAGAAAAAAATGCAAAAAATATAATTTGTAGGAAATTTGATGCAGTTTAATTTTATATAGAATCGTTTTTTTCAAAAAGTGTGTAGTTTTGAAGTTATAAGCAAAAAACTGAAAAAATTGTAAAAACCCACTTTTCTCGAGGAGCAAACTTCAGCTAGGCGCTAGAGCACCTAAACTGTTCGTTTGGTGAAAAACTCTAGTAGACATAATTTACAGAAAATTTCATTTACTTTACTTTTGTATAGGACCACATTTCTCAAAAAGTGCGTAGTTTTCGAGTTATAAGCGATAAACTCAAAAACAACAGTTTTTTTAATTTTGTCAACTTTAATGAATTCTAGCACCTAAACCGTTTGTCTCAGGGAAAAACGTAAAAATACAATTTGTAGGAAATTTGATGCAGTTAATTTTATATCGAATCGTTTTTTTCAAAAAGTGTGTAGTTTTGAAGTTATAAGCAAAAAACTGAAACAATTGCAAAAACACACCATTCTTAAGGAGGAAACTGCAGCTAGGCGCTAGAGCACCTAAACTGTTTGTTTGGTGAAAAACTCTAGTACAGATATTTTACAGAAAATTTCATTTACTTTACTTTTGTATATGACCACATTTCTCAAAAAGTGCGTAGTTTTTGAGTTATTAGCGATAAACCCCTAAAAACAGTTTTTTAGCTAATTTTGAAATTTTTGTTAAACTTTGACGCGCTCTAGCGCCTAACCCGTTTGTCTTAGAAAAAAATGCAAAAAATATAATTTGGAGGAAATTTGATGTAGTTTATTTTTATATAGAACCACTTTTTTCATAAAGTGCATAGTTTTCGAGTTCTTAGCGAAAAACCGAAAAGAACACAAATTTCTTTATCCAAATAGACAAATATACAAATTTAATTATTGATTTACTTGGTCTTTTGTAAAACATCTTTTATGAAGACACTATCAATCGCTACTAAAATTTCTAAACTTCATTTTAAGCCGTTTGGCCTTGAACAATTCAAATCTTTCGCCTGCGGCGCTATAACCTCTCTTACCCCTCAATAATATGCTACTAGGGCCTGTGAAATGTCCTAAACAAGTCACCATCCGCCACTGGCCTCTGGTCGTTGATATACTAGTTGTACAAATTTATTAAGTGTTGTGTTCTAGTTACATATTAAAAAACAAACAGTTTACATCCTTAAATTTTCAGAAAGTATCCATTTTAGTCGTTTTAAGAAAAAATTCTCGTCTTTGCATAATTTATTATTCAAACAAAAAATTTCCTCCAACAACGTCCTGTATATTCTAATAAATTATAATTGATGCATTTTCTTATGAGAATTTATTATGCATATTTTGCGAGTTTTCCTCCATTTCCTCATTACAATAGAAATAGGACCGTTGGAGAAAAAGCTAATGAATATTAGCATGAAAAAATTGGTTTTTTAAAATAACCATAAGAGAAAGAAAAAATTGTACGAATTTTTTTTTAATTTGTATTTCTTAAAAGCGGATATTTTCTAAAATATAAAAAATATAATATTAAAAGCTTTCTTAAATTATGCATTAAAAATGTAATTGAATTTTTTCATGAAATTCATGTAATCTACTTCATTGATTAAAGAAAATTTTCAACTTATGCAATGCTTGTTGTTTTAACGTAAACAAAATTTTTCTAGGGAAATTTGTGGGAAAGTGTAAAGTTATAGTGGTAATATTAACTAGAAATGAAGGTCGCCTTAATATGACACGGGACACAAATCCAATCAAATTTGTATTTCTCTCGAGAAAATTGCACGACGGCGGACCTGATTACGCGTGTATTTTCTAATCACACTTCGTTGTTTATTTCCATATGCATGAGTTTTGACAAATAAAAATGTTCCGATCACATATGCACGTCACTTCTAGCGGTCATCCGTCTATTTTATCCGATAAGGACCAAGAAAAGTTTTTCGCTCGCTCGCTCGCTCTTCGCCCCAATACAAAACGATCGAGACGGTAGAAAAAAAACGAAAAGACATCGTATAGCACTTTTGACGCTATGCGATGTTTAGTAAAATGCTCCTGGCGGAACTATAGATCGTCTCCTCGCGTCCACTTCTCTACATGTACGAAGGGTAAAGAAGACGTGTGCCACGAATTTTCTACATGTTTCACAAGATAACCTTTTTTGCGAACGAGTTTTCTTAAACTAAATAAATTAAAAGGAGGGAAAAAAACTTAAAATTTATCACACTGGAGGTTGATCAATTTGCCGGGATAAAAAAAAGATCCACGAAATAAGGAATAACCTAAAATTTCAAATCGAAACGAAACTCTGGCAGTTGTATTAGTGTAATGTGAGTTGAAAACTGTCGTAAAAGTAAAGGGATGTAGGTGGTAGTACTCGTTAGCAAGGTGTTTAGGGTGTATGGATGTTAGTAACTGCCTATCAGATCTGATGGACTTTATAAATGGATTGAACTGATTAATAGCGTCCTATTTATTTTTCCCAAGAAAAAAATTACGCTTAATTTGTATTTTACGATTTTTTTTATTAGGAGCGGGAAAAAACTGAAAGCTTAGCCATAACGGACATTTGCATAAATTAGAAAATTTTGGAAACTTGCAGACTAATTATGATACCTTGGAGACTTTTGCGTAAGTCTACCGTTATCCAGGATCAACACTGCAAAGCTGTATCACTACAAACTTTACCTATCAGAGAAACACCCTTAATGATAACAACCGAACACGCTTAAAATTACCAAACAAATTGACCACCGAAACCGACTCGATTATTTTTAAAAAAAGCCCCCAAATGCACCTGACACAAAAGCGACGACGAAAAAATTCGTGTGACAAATTAAACTTTTGACACGGAGAAGATGTGTCAAAGAAAGACGAAGAGTAGACGTGTACCGATTATCACATCCCATTACCTCCACTTTTTTTAACAAAATAAAGAAAAACCGTTATTTTCGTCCTTTCATACTTCCAACACAATGTGACACATACAACATTTTTCATCAATTTCTTCCGGAAAAACTATCCAAAAACAAAAAAGCGTTATCGTATCAAAAATAAACCGAATGCTAACCACGTGAATAACCATTCAACCCTTATTACAATAATAATTTTAACAGATCTCTCGCTGATTTTGGCAACCTGTTATTTTACCTCGCCGAAGGCATAATTGTAATGTATTTATTGAAACAGCGCACGGTTTAATACAAGACGAGGGTCAAATTACATCCAAAAAATTAAATTACACAATTTTATGCTAATTCCGACAATTAACCAAATATATCCCTTTCAAAAAAATTGTATTTTTTTCCTAAAAGTGTATTCAACGTTTAGGAATAAACCTCTCTTGCCTTCGTGAAAGTTATCAGCTTTAGTTACATGTTAACCAATGTTAACATATCCTCGACATGCCCTAAATTAAATTAAATGAGATTTTGATTCACCTACCTATCTTGTTTCTGTCAGATGATTTGTGTTTTTGATGTCTATTTAATCAGTTTCTGCAGTAGGGAGCGATCAAGTATATATTCCTTTAGATTAAGACAGCTCTTGTACCTTATTTCCCGTAAGTTGTTTAACTTTAAACATTTCTAAAATTATAAATTTGGATTTTCTCTAATCTCCTTTCAAATTTGTTTCTTTACATCTACATTAATCTAAACGTAATTTTTAATTAATAATTTAATTTAAATATTCGTCGCAACTTTCTCCACCAGAAACACACGCTGCAGCTCTCGCGGTTGCATCGCATTAAATCAAAACCATTTTCTATTTGATTCTTTGGTTGATCATTTTCAAAACTACTTCGCCCCTTAAAAGAGTCGTTAGCGAATTACAAACAAGAACACACTTACCGAAACAGACATGAAAGGAGGGCATTCAAAAGTCCTCACAGAGATAGCTCATCTTAAACGATCAATGAGCATCTCCTCGAGAAGACTTTTTAAAGTTTCGTTTTATACCGGCGCTTTTTGACGTAATCCAAGCGGCGGTTTTAAATTAAAGTAAGTACTGTATATAAGACAAAATTGAAGCTAATGGTTTTTTACCGCATTTTTGTATTCGACTTGAGCCTGGAAAACTTTAATTGCGCTACAACTTATTTGAACTTTAACTGACCGTTGTCTAAAAGTTGTCTTCACGCCAATAGTGATCGAATTATTAAGCTTCTGAGCTTCCCACCTAATTATATGGTTCGATTTTTGTTCCCGAGGATTAAATAATTAAATAAATAATTATCCCCTATATAAAGTGTCGCCTCTCGGAAGGCAATGGCAAACCAACAAAGTAAAACCTTAAAGCTCTCGTTTCAGTGATTAAGATTCTACATGAAGTTAAAAGATTATGCTGTGCAATTTACAATTATCGAGACACTAGAAGAGGAGGAGCCTCAGATTTTTTTTGAAATAAAAAGAGCCGTTTTAGTTCGCCATTATAGTGGTAGGAAATCCAAATTACGATAATAAACACCAACTGCACACTACAGACGATTAATCTTAGAATAGGAGACTCCTAAAGCCTGTGCTGAAATTGAAACAACCGTTGTTAACTCTCAAACACGAGCTACGAGCATTTTTTAACTTATTCATTGCCCCATCGATAATATTTCGAATATCTTGTTCTTTTTTAAGTCACGATATCGAGCTTTGTATTAAAAAAAGTGGCTATAAAACATCTAAACTATCATCTAATAGAGGCAGTAGACATTATTATGTAGTTATTATAATAATAAATCTCTAGTTTTGCAGCAAAAGGAGAATAATGCGATTTCGCAAAACATTTGACCTTCCCTTTTCTGTTATCCCTTCTTATGTGAAGTTTTATCCTGAGTTGCTCCAGAATCGGCAATAAATTTAACGCACCCCCTTATCTCCATCAGATTTTTAAGTGTATTTTGTTAAAAAGAACAACTTGATTTCTTCTTTCCTCCAAACCGACGGAGAAAAAAAAATTAAAATTTTCCCTCTCGAAAAAATAAAAATTTCGACTCAATTTTCGTAGCTGTTATTGCTTAATAAATATATCCCATTTTACAAAATTCATAAGACTAATTTACTCTGGGTTTTAATTTTCATTTTCTCGTAGCGCTTTCTTCTCACTTGCGATGATTGTTAATTAATTAATAAGTTAAAAGTGGAAGGGTTGCTGTTCTTTACGGTTAGTCGGTGCAATTTGCTAACATTATTAAGAGAAACGAGAAGTTGGGGCCCTCGCAAATATGTCCGAGATTCCGAAGCACTTTATGGTTTTCGTTCAGATTTCATTACAATTTACCCCTTCGCTCAGCAAAATGCATTTTACGTTCTAAATATTAATTATCCAATTTTAAAAGTTACATTTTGCTTTAATTTCACTTACTCAAATAGTGTGTCTTTTACAATATTATAAACAAGGTGTAACCAAAATTGAGGTTTTTTTCCAGTTTCGTAGTCCAAGAGTCTACACACATTGTGCGTAATCACTAAACTTAATGTCCATCATTAAAGGCTTCTCTACCAGGACTCACTTCATCCCCTTTAAGTCGATTAAAAATCAATATGACGTAGGTCCACTTATACTCAGTTCCTCCAGCTTTTCCATTGTAGGTTAAGCTTATAGAGTTAAGGTACTCGTAACTCTAGAATCTAGAGTCTAATTGAAGGTAACTACCAGGTTAAACTGCATAAAATGACAGTTGAGGCACGTGTTAACCTACAGCCTTTAATTATTACAATAAAGTAAATAAAAACAACCGTCTGCCACTCCAAAGCAGCAGCATTAACTTGGGGTGGCTCGAGAAGGGTAAGTTTTGGTTATTTTTTCGATTTCCGTTTCTAACTCGAGAACTACGCAATTTACGAGAAAAGTGCTTCTTTATGAATATAAACTGCATCAAATTTCTAACAAATTATTTTTCTTAGTTTGTTTTCCTCAGACTAACTGTTTAGGCGCAAGAGCGCGCTAAAATTTGACAAAAATTTTAAAATCGGCCTAAAAACTGTGTTATTGCTTATAACTCGAAAACTACCCCATCTAGCACCTAAATTGTGCGTTTGATGAAAAAGTCGAAGAGAAATAATTTGTAGAAAATTGATTATGCTTTACTTTTGTTTTATTATTATTTTCTCTAAGGTGCGTAATTTTCGAGTTATAGCTTTAAACTAAAAAAATCGATCTTTTGCGGTTCCTCGCTTATAACTCAAAAACTAGACACTTTATGAGAAAAGTGCTTTTATCTGAAGAGAAACTGCATAAAATTTCCTACAAATTATATTTCTTAGTTTGTATTTCTCAGACAAACGGTTTAGGCGCTAGAGCGCGTTAAAAACTTACAAAAATTCCAAAATCGGCCGAAAAGCTGTTTTATCGCTTATAACTTGAAAACTTTGCAATCTAGCACCTAACTGTTAGTTTGATAAAAAAATCGAAGAGACATAATTTGTAGAAAATTGTTTGTGCTTTATTTTGGTTTTATTATTATTTTCCCTAAAGTGGTAATTTTCGATTTATAGCTCTAAACTAAAAAAATCGATATTTTTAGTTCTTCGCTAATAACTCGAAAACTACGCAGTTTACAAGAAAAGTGCTTCTATGAATATAAACTGCATCAAATTTCTAACAAATTATTTTTCTTAGTTTGTTTTCCTCAGACTAACTGTTTAGGCGCTAGAGCGCGTTAAAATTTGACAAAAATTTCAAAATCGGCCTAAAAACTGTTTTATTGCTTATAACTGCAAAACTACGCCATCTAGCACCTAAATTGTTCGTTTGATGAAAAAGTCGAAGAGAAATAATTTGTAGAAAATTGTTTGTGCTTTATTTTTGTTTTATTATTATTTTCTCGTGCGTAATTTTCGAGTTATAGCTCTAAATTTAAAAAAATCGATATTTTTCGGTTCTTCTCTTATAACTAGAAAACTAGACACTTTATCAGAGAAGTGCTTCTATCTTAATAGAAACTGCATCAAATTTTCTACAAATTATATTTCCTAGTTTGTTTTCCTCAGACGCACGGTTTAGGCGCTAGAGCGCTTTAAAGTTTGACAAATATGTATTCCAAAATCTGCCAATAAACGTTTCTTTGTTTATGGCTTAGAACTCGAAAACTACGCACTTCTAGACAATAGTGTTCTTGTATAAAAATAAAGTACATTCAATTTTCTACAAATTATGTTTCTTAGATTTTATTCGTCAAACAAACAGTTTTGATGCTAGAGCGCATTGAAGTATAGCGCCTCGAGAACGATGGTTGTGAAAGACGCTTTCAAAGTCGAAAAAAATTTGAACCGGCGAATTCCGGCGGAACCGTTCGTCTGAGAACAAAAACATAAGAGACGTAATTTGCAGAAAATTTGTTGTGGTTTATTTTTATATAAATAACTTTTCTTATAAAGTGCGCCATTTTAGAGTTACAGACGAAAAAGCGAAAAAGAGCAAAAATTCACCTTTTTCGAGACACCCCCAAATTGCTACCACTTGAGAAGGGCAGACGGTCAGCTATACTACTCATAAAAGTGCACGCTGCCTTCCGGACTATTTGTTAACCAATGCTGGAACGATCTTGTCTATTTTATCTGGTAAAGTTCAGTAGGTATTGGATCTATTTCAACTACTCTAATACCCAAAAATCTAAATTCTCTTATATGACATTCTAGTTAATTTACGCATTTAATTTGCGGCATAATTAAAAAATTACCCCCAATTATTTATGGTTGAAGTAAGTGTTCTTTTATTTACAACCCTTTTATAAGTAATAAATTTAAAAAAATAAAATTAATGCCCAAAATACGTTTTAATAATAATTCTAAATTACACAACCACATTTTGCTTTGTTTTACATTAATTTTAACTTACCTATAATAAAATTTTTATTCAACAATTACGTTTTAAATTGCTATTACGTGTTTTGCGAGATTTAATAAAGTTACAAATGTATAAACTCCTACTTGGTAAAATAACAAAGTCAGTTTTGTATGGGTACCTATACTAAAATCCTTTACTTCTGAATGCTGAAATTACGTTACGGACGACATAACAACCCTTTCTTATAATTAATGAATGACCCCGCTAGGACATCAGAGGGTTTATACACTTGCAAAAATTTTAACGGCCTTCTAAAATAATATTTATGTTTTCATTTTCTATCCTTTACTTAATATTATCTTAACGTATTTTACTAAGTGAAACAAGAAGCAACTTACAGGAAGGAAATAGAAATTTATGCAAGGACCTTCTACTCCGTACGCACCCTTTGAATTTAGCTATTGCAATGTCGGCTATGTATATAAGAAAGGCACCCCACAAAACCCCTTTATGTGTGGGTGCACAATAGGAAATGGTCTCGCAATCTTAGGCATCTTATAAGAAATTACAACACTGAATATATAATGTTAAAGGCGTAACCCACAGAAACTTTAACAAAAACTAAATAGTAAATTGTTATTAAACATTAGAAATTTCCACTCGTTAATTTTCACTTAATTAAACCAAAAATCGTAATTGAGATTTTGATAAGGCGCACAAAAAATGCCGAGTAAGTCCGGTTTGGGTAGTACCGTTGCCCCTAAAAGTAGGCAACCAACACGACGCGCAAAAGCTTTTAATTTTTTTTGTTGAACCCGCCTCAATCAATCGGTAAGAAGTTTTTTATTAAAAGAACTATTTCGATAATTTTGGTGGTCATGCCTACCTAAATACTTAAACGTTGGTTTGGCAAAAACTGTTAGTTCCAGCTTGAGCCGTTTTGGAGAAAATTGGCGCTAGGTGTTAAGAGTCGCTTGCAAAAATAAATCCCCCGTTGAATAAACATTTTTTTCAGTAACTGTAAGTAATTTTCATAATTTTACTGTAGCAGACGAATTCGTTGATTTTAATAACACAACTGTTTTCGACTTATAGGCAGTGCTTCCTCAGGTTTTTTTCAATCAGTCATGGCTTTTGAGATGCAATATAGAACCAACGAACTTGACTCCTGCTGTAAGTACATTATACTCCGTGCGCTTAAAGCTCGAATTAGAAATTAAATTGAAATCTTGAGAAAATTGAAAAGGAAAAAAACAAAAAATTAAATTGAACAAAATCGCTAAAGGTGAGCGCAAATCTGCAAATAGCAGCAGACGGCGATTTCCATTAATTCGAATAATTAAACGTTTAAAATAGAGTATTGTGTATTTATCAGCATCTAAACAGACATTTTCTCTCTTACCTCACCTTTTTAGCATTATAAGGAACGTCTACTAACAAATTAAAAGGACTCACATTATAATAAAATTCGCTACAAAAATAAAAATGAAAGAGCAAATACAAAACCGCTTTTAAGAAAAGAAAATGGGATCCCCCGTTTATAAGAACAAGTATAGTAAATCTAATTTATTAATACGAAAAGTAAAGCGACTACAGGAAGGGTTGTTGAAAGCGACGACTTTAAAGGGATCACTTTCTTCACCAAGTTGGGAGTTACACGACATAACTGAATGATTTAAAATTTTTCTTCTCAGAGATATATACGAGAAAATAGAAACGTAAGAAGTTAGAACTTCCTGCGTAAGAAAGTCGTCAGGAAGCTTAAAAATGAAAAATTAGGGCTAACTTTTAAATAAATTAGCCTTTACGATTATTATTGGTTTAAAAACGGCGTATCGAATCAAATGTTTATCTCGTGGTACGCCACTGATGATCTACGATGATTTTTGTTTTGAGCTTTATTTCGTTTTTGATTAATACCATCAGATTTATGTAGTCGGTTTTTGCCTAATGTACTTTTATGTGAATGCTTTAAAGCTCGTTTTGAATAATAAACTACGGGGGATGATCGACAGTGTAAACAAAGGTTCTTACTTATTGCCCGAGATTATGGAACTTATGAAAAATTTCCCTAGTTTACAGCATATAATATACTACCAACATTATATCGATAATCTAAAAATTGCAAGGACAAGAAAACCACTTCGATATACTTTTAAGGGTGTAGTTAGTAGCTATACAAGAGATTTAGGGCTTAAGACTACGAAAACCTTCAGTTAACGATTTTTAATAGTGGTAAACACTCATGAATTATCCACATGTATATAAACAGCCAGTACTGACTTCTAACGTTAAAAGGCCTCCTTGGATTCAAAAGTAAAATGTGCGATTTTTAAGAGGTCGTGAGCGGTTTTGGTACAAATTTTTTCGGCGTGCGGGGAGAGAAGATCCAACAAGAAAATTGAAATGTTTCGAGGGGTGCCAAAATATTTGGGTGGGTAATCGATAGCTTTGGTAAAGACGCGATTTTGAATACAATATTTA
The DNA here is from genome assembly GCA_950108345.1 of Malthinus flaveolus. Taxonomy (NCBI): domain Eukaryota; kingdom Metazoa; phylum Arthropoda; class Insecta; order Coleoptera; family Cantharidae; genus Malthinus; species Malthinus flaveolus. Next base: position 12,691,819 of record OX467287.1, on the reverse strand, counting down.
TTATGTCCCGAAGGGCGAAGGCCCGACAGACGAGCACCCAAAGAGCCAAATATAGACGTCTGAAGGACCGATACGGGACCCATCGTAGGGTTGAGCTGGAGGCCCGGAGGGCCAACCTTTGAGAACCGCTGCAGGCCCACCTAGAGCTTAGCAGGTGGATTAAGCTCTAATCTTTACATAAAATTTAGTAAGAGACGGTAGAACTGAAAAGTTAGATCTCTAATGTCTAAGGCAGTGGTGCCCAACCCGTTGACCCGTTGACAGCCTTAGAGATGGGCGAACAGCTAAGAGAGCAGACTTACAGGCAGGAATTGAACTAATAGATGCGCATATTACGAACCCCGATAAACAGATAACCGAGAAGAGAGACAGACTTAATGAGGGAAAATCTTAATACTCGAACGATCAAATCATCTCAGCTCATTATAAATCTAAATGTCTTCCATGAAGTGATCGGTACCTAAGTTTCTTATAAGAGTTGGAAAATCAATTAAATTTGTTCTTTGAAATTTTTGGGGAAAAGCTGAAGGGGAGTCGTGTAAGCCCATAGTACCACAAGACAAGACTATACCAAAAAACTTTAATAAGAATATATCAACTCAAATTGTCATAACTAGGTCAAATAACTACGCAACTGCCATATGTTAGCCTAGGCAGACGGCTTAACGTGCCCGTGCCTGAAGGTTTTCTCTTGAAACTTCTTGAGTTATCACGAGATGATTTGTAAGTCTGTCGTTTCGTTATTTAGAAATTTTTTTTTATAGACTCTTGTTTCTCAATATTCAAAAATTCCACCCCTAACAAAAAATCGCTTAGTCTAATCATTTATAGATAATTTGACTGATGGTCCAGATGCTGGAAATTTGAAAGCAAGTTATTGCGATTTATAATTGATAATGTGTATTCTAATGCACCCCTCGAGTGTGAAAATATTTGTTAGTTTTTAGTTTATAAGAAGTGAGAAAAACATTATTATGTACTTGGCATAAAAATTTTATATTTTAATCACGCCCAAGCCTTGAGTGTTGCTAACACAAAAGTTATAATTTTGTAGTAATCCATCATCGACCACGTCGACGATTTTATATCGACAGCGCAAATCCTGTTTTTACATTAAACATTATCGAAACAGTACTAATTCTAATGCGCCTCACGATATCGAAGGGATATTAGAAACCACACAACAGTCGATGACGAGGAGGTGGAGGGAGGTGGCAGAGAGGGAAATAAGTTTTCGCCCTGCTCCTCATAATCTCAACAGGCGGTTCTGTCCACGTATAAGAAATCAGACTACCTCTACTACTTGGAAATACAAACACAGTTAAGACGCCCTTGCGGTCTTTGCAAGTTGCTCAAAGGAGAATTTTACGCGAAACAGTTACCTGATCGCAATGCTAACCACAGTCCTTTGGCCTACGTCTTAGAAGTTAAGACGAAAGCTCCTAAGACGTGATACCACACACTGCATAAATACATGCGGGATGTGAGATGCCCCTTTAGATCTCAACCCTTCAAGCCGCAACAGGCATTAACAAGTTTCCTATAAGAAACACAAAATGACTTATTCAAACCCGCACATTTTGAATCGCAAATACTTATCAATAATGGTTAACTTAACTTACTCGCGCCTACTAAATGTATAACTACGCGTTACGAATTAATTAAATTAACATAAAATTATTTATTGTCATTAAATTAACCTCGATCGACGTAACTGTTAAAAGAGCCAACTTTTAATCCATCCTTCAATTTTATAAACTTTCAGAAAAACAAAACAAGAAGATGGGCGAAACGTCGCGCTCTTAATTTTGAATATTGATACTTACGATGGAAGAAATTTTAAGACAAAACGATTAATTAATACAATAATTTTTCAAAACTCGTTTTATAGCCACAATAAAAAGACAATCGCAATAAGAAAAAGGACATTAAGAGCAATAATCTTTCAAGTCAGGTGTAACAAACAATCGACGTGTCACGTGGTAAAGTATTACGACTCGAGTTATAACTTAGATACGATCGCCAGAATAGTGTCATATATTCAGTTTGTTTCTCAATAAATTTACAGAATGATCGCATTCTTACAAACTGCAAAGTGAAACTTGGAACAATTTGCGGGGATGTTTTCATTGCTACGTCTCTCGAGAGTAAAGTATTACGTGCGTCCTAAAGCTTTAGAAGAGATTGCGACAAAATACGTCGCTGGAGAACAAAACCTAACTTACGGCTTGAAATATGATGAGTTTTGCGAGAGCCAATTATTTTGTTCGGTGTTCTGTTTGCATGCGAATGTTCTACAATGAGATTTAGGTGCGTTACCAATGTTACCATTCTTGTACAACACACTAGAGAATAACTATCGAATCAAGTATATTGTGTTCACTTTACTAGCTTCAAATTTTGTTACCAAACTTTTTATTGATTATTAATATAACAATGTACAGTTGGTTTCGTTGGTTTACAATTAATTATAATAATTATAATTAGGTAATTTATTTGTGTCCCAAAAATCTGCTAAAAATTTGAATAATTGATCGGTGTAAATTAATGTAAAGGTACAGGGTGACCATTTAACTCTTTGTAAGTAAATATTTCTAAGAGAGATACCAAATATACTACCACCTATTATTCCTCTGTCGTACGTTGGCCTTCGATTGAAAAGAGAAAAATAAATTTTAAGCCCTCTGGCGGTCGAATTAAATGCCAATATTTTATTTGATACCATAACTTATCGTGTGCTTTTTACACAAGTTGAGACTTTAACTCATTGGTCAGTAGCCCGAGCGATAGTGCCCCAATAATATCTACGGTTAGGTTAGGTTAGGCTAGGTTTCGACAAACGCCTAAACTACGTCGACCACATCAAAGACGCCACGGCGAGAGCAGCAACAACTACTGCGCAGTTGGCTCGCATCATGCTCAACGTCGGAAGACCCAAAACCACTAAGCGAAAGTTGCTAAGCCCGGTAGCGCAATCCATCGTGCTCTACGCAGCCCCGGTCTGGCAGGAGGCACTTGCAGTCCAGAGAAATAAGAACCGACTCCTACGACTGGAGAGAAAGATGGCGCTGAGAGTTATCTGCGCCTACAGGACAGTGTCACTGGAAGCGGCGCTCGCTATCGCGGTTATGCCACTTCTCCATCTGGTGACAGCCGAACAAACATATAATATATAATAATAATAATAATAATACCAACAACTCCTAGAATGACAGCGCTCTTGGGAGGAGGCACAGAAGTAACAGTGGGCCAGGACTCTGGTACCCGAACTCTAACCATAGGTACAGAGGAAACACGGGTAGCTGACATACCATCTGACAGCTCTTCACTGGTCAAGGGTGCTTCAATTACTATAAACACCGGATCAGGAAGCTACCCCATGCAAGATGCGAGCACTGCGACGAGGACGACACTGCCGAGCACACCTTCTTTCACTGCCTTCGATGGGAACAACAGAGGATTGCAATCTCCCTTGCGGTGGGCGAGGAACTGACGCCCGTCAAAAGGCTACCTTGGCCACTAACATCTTAAAGGCCAAATAATAGGGAAAAAGAGAGCAGCGCCAGAATGCTAGGCCAAGAAACTCTCGGCACTAAGTACTGCGAGCCGAGAGGTGACAGCCGCCAATTGCGCAGAGCTCCTGCTCTCTCGGCTAACGCAAAACAAGTGGTAAGCGTAAGCAGAAGAGAAACTGCAAAGAGAAAAACAGCGGAAGGGAACATCTTAGAAAAGAGTCAAACTCTGGCAGTAGTGCGCGGTGAAATGTATAAACGATATCCCGCCACCATCTGCGAACAGATCTCCATGGAAAGTGAGCGATCGGGTGTGGTTTTAGTGAGTCGGACGTTTTTTAGTCCAACCTCACACTATACCTCTACAGAAAGTAGAGGTGTCTTTCTGAAGATTTCCACATCCATTAAACCAAAAAAAAAAGGTTAGGTTAGGTTAGATCCGCCACGACAACGCCGTTCGCACGCATCATGCCAAATACAACACCAAACGGTTTCGCCGAACGGACTGAGATATGCCCCGACAGCGAAATCTACAAGAGCATCGCTGCCTCAATTTTTTAAAGATTTCCATTTAAAAAAAGTTAAGTTCGGTATAGTGATTTTAAAAATAGACTTGCTAAATATTGATCCTTCTATAAATTCTATAAGGTCTTCTATAAATTATTCAATAATTTCCTATGATTATCATTGATACAATATCGAAGATCCTCATAGTGTCACTGCTGACGTAGTTTCGTCTCGCAAATCCTTTCAGTTTTTCTCCCCAAAAATTTTTTCAGTAGGTCTGCGGTATAAAACATTTAACTTAAGCTACACTTGAGCGAAAATCCTACGAAAGACCAATCAGTTCATGAGGTCAGAGCATTTGGGCAATTTAAATCGTAGAAGAACCAGGAAAAATGTTTCCATTCAATCTAGATAGTTCACCCAAGATACACAATCCGGATGTCCCCTTATGAGCGACAGTCCGTGCCATCCGATCTCCACTACATCCCAAAAGGACAACTAGCACAATATCTCGGGGAACCCCCTTCCAAGAACAATCGATTATAACCGAAGCCTGTTGTGATGCCTTCCCAAAACTCAAAAAAAACGTTTAATACGTCTTGGTTTAGCTATTCCTTTAGACTTCCTTTTTCAGTTAATCACCGTTACACCTGCGGTTTACTTTTTATTAAGTAGTTTCCATTTCTTTCATATAGCTCAGTTTAATTAGACGGTAAAAATCCAAAAGTTTTGAAAATTGGTATGGTTGTTCGTTGGAACATGCAGTACAACACACTAAAAGTCCCGAAGAGAGGGGAAACTGTTTAAAGGTGACTATTTACAGTTTTTTGTAAATAACTCGCCTCCTATAGATCGTACGTTGATGAATATTATTATGAAAGTTGTAGAAAATATTATTAGCTACAAGATTAGTTATGTGAATTTTTTTCGAAAGTTTAATCGTTTTTGAAATATAACACGGAGAAGGTGTTACGGTGAATTCGTTTACGGAATGACGCTGTATAAACTGCGGAGTAAGACGCGTAATAGTTTCATGAAAAGAATTAGACACCAAAGTTATCCACTCATGGATAATCCGGCACTGCACGAGTTAGAATAAATGTGTAGTTACATATTTCTGAAAACGTTGAGTTAGGTTTCGCCTTCACCTATTGTGAAGAAAGGGTTTTTTGAATTTCTTCGAAATTGTAAAATTCGTACTTCAGTAGCTTCGTATTCACAACTAGGGGGTACGATAAAGATTTACTATATCACATCAGTTTACCTATATCGTGCCAATTTTTAAAACTCTTGGATTTATTTCCCTCATTTGCTTAATAAAGCGTTACTAAAGCTACAGCCTTTTTTTGTAACGATATTTTTCCAATTCAAATTAAACACTTGGATTGTCGTAGTATGTTTGTTTCTAAGAAGATGCAAAATAGGCCCAATAGAGCCTGAACTGTTTTGGTAAAAATGCGGATTTGTATACTCATCACAATTTCGCAGATAACTGATCGCCAAATAAGGGTAAAATAACTTGAAAGTTCTCGAAGCAGTTAGGTGGTGGAATTTTATGCAGGTCTGGGTATAGATGAAAATTGCTTCGTTTTTAATTTCCAGTTTTTTTATTTTAATAATTATCTTCAAGTACTGTACCTACGGGTGTACGCCGAACAAAGTAACGTATAAAAATAATCAGGCGACTTCTCGTAACTTTTTAAATGAAAATAATTTTCCATGCGTTCGGTAGTAACACAAATTCGTAACAATAATCAGAAAATATTTTAAACAAATTAATTTAATTTCGAGATTGCGAATAACAAAAGGATTTTAATTAAGTCCAATTTTAATTTTAGAAGAATTTTATTAAATTTCAAAAGCAGTAACGCGATATATTTGAACATGTAAAAACAAAATTGAAGCCAATATAAACATATCGCTGTGAAAATGGAGAGAATCGCCGAAAAGGTAGGGAAGGTATGTGGTATGTCAAACGGACAACTCCCGCAATCATTCTGCAGAGTAATTGAATTGATTGCTTAGACAAACGATCTCAAAGGCAGAAAGCTATGGCCACTCAGTCCGAGGCGGCACAAAGCATTCCTTCTCAAAACGTCATTAATTAAATTCAGGGATTTGTTTTTGCCTCTCAGAGATTTGATTCCCTTTCTCTTCTTCCAATGTATTTCCGGTTAATAAGGTTAAAACGTGCTAAGCTTTCTATACTCGCTTTTACTCTGTACGAGAAAAAAAAAGATTCGCCTTTGAAAGCCAAACTTTTATTTTTAAATTTACTAACACAGTGCATTAAGGGAAATTTTTTTGAGATTTAATCTTTAGCGCACATACGCGCGAAGAGAGATGACAAATTAAACGAAAAAGGCGTCGTTTATTATATTTTAAAATAAATTGCAAATATTTGCCAAAAATTTGTTGATGAAGTCGTACGATTACCGCACACATGTGGCTTTTAGGAAAATTGCTCTCTGCATCACGCTTGCATTTAATTACGGTAAAATTTGGAACGCTGATGTAAGTCAAGTAGCCATTGTCGGGCCATCACAAAGCCGCTATTTGTCACGAAAGCCACGATTGCTCGATGAAGAGGGATGACGGATGAGATTTCGGCGCCCGTTCAACCCTTCTTTGTGCCCGCTCGGCTTACTCGAGCACAGATTATAATTGTTTTGGTCGATAATCGATAGCCTTAGACTCGGAATATAAATTAAGCCAAAAGAGTAGTTGGGTCGAAAAATTCGGCGTCGTTTAAGTTAATAAACGTGAATTTGATTGACGTTCAAGAAAATTTTCTCCTTTCCCTACCCTAATAAAATAATTTCGAAATTACTGTTCTTAAAGTGTCTTTTTGTCATCCTCCTGTCGTGCATTTCACGCAGTGTTGAAATTCTCACGCTCACCTTTGATTGCATATTATTTTATCGCGTGACAACTGTCGGTGAGTAAAAAACGCCGACAGTACCTACTCATAATATCCTTTATTTCCACCCTCTTCTACTAACGGTAGCTTATTTAAAAATAAAGGAAAAAAATTAAACATTTAAAGTTAATTTGTATACGTAAAGGGAAATAACTTCTACGGCATTTCAATTAATGCTTTTGACACACGTTTCCAATCCTATAACAATGCATTATGAGTGCGAATATAGTGAAAGGGCGCATACCTTTCGATGCCAATGATCACCATATTGAATCAGTGTAAAGTTCACAGAAGATAATAGAAGGAATGTACGCGTTCGAGCGGAAAGCGAACTAAGCAAAGTGCCAGATTACAAATTCAAGATATTTATGGTAGTCTAGGTGGCCCCGGTTCTTCAACTCTATTGTTTACACCCTGTTACGGACATCTTAAGATTTATAACTTCGCAAAGACAATCCAATTCAACTTATGATATATGTTTTTCAACTAAAAACCGTCCATCTTATGTTCATTAAATATAATGTACGAGGGACCTTACGGTATTTGTTTTCCTTAACCATACCACACCTTATGCCTTATGCCAACCAAATATCCTTACGATTACTCACCGTTTTGACAATTTTTGTTCCAAAGTTTGACAACTTTAACCTACGCATTTTCCAAGATTTTCAACTTAAGTACTACAAGTCACTTTGGTGAACAGGGCTTGAGAAGCTTCCAAGCTACGCTACAAGCCTAGAACAAGACAAAATACAAGAGGGGATTTCAAAGATTAGGTCGTTTCATTAAAATGTGGTGAAAGAATGCTGCACGCAAAGAGCGAAATAAACGAGAAAACTCAGATCAGTGGCGAATTGAAATTCTCCACTTAAGAAACTATGAAATTCTTTTAAAAAGCACACAACTCTAGAAAGCTTAGACTGGGAAAGTGGCCCGCTTAGCTCGTATAGTGTGGATGTGTGGATTTGTTTTATTAAAGCTTGGGATTGCGGCATAAGAGTTAACGTCGGCATGGGCCTTTTCATTCAAGCGCATCCCTGGCTAATCCACCTCACGCCATAATCAAAACCAAGGCCGTTTAGCAGGGCAGGGTTCGACCTCCCCCCCCCCCTGCTTTCTTGCTGTAAGCAATTTCTACTCACATCACTTGATAGACCTCCCAGATACGAGGGTTGCCCCTTATATTTCGGGATTGCACAAACCTAGTATACTGCCATCTGGCAACTGACGTCGCTAACGTAAAATTTGAAATTTTTTACACCATATGTACTCAGAACTTTTTTACGTACGAGCGCTATTTGTGTATTTACAGTAACTTGAAAAATTGATTTCGCTCAAAAAATGGAATTGAATCGTGAACATTTTTGTGCGATTATTTTTTATAACTTTTGACGTGGATTAACGTAACAACAGTGCATTGATGAACTAAATTTGACTTTTGGCGACGAAGCACCATCAAGGACCAGTATTTATCGTTGGTTTTCCGAATTCAATCGTGGTCGTAGTTCGCTCAGCGGCGAATTTCGTGAAGGTCGTCTAAAATCAATTGTTGTTCCTGAAACATTGATGCTGTGCATGAACTGATTCTGAAAGATCGTCATGTGACTTATCGAGAGATTGAGGTATCCTTGGGCATTAGTGGGACCAGCGTACATTCAATATTGCATGAACATTTGGCCACCAAAAAGATTTGTTCGCGTTGGATCCCACATAATTTGACAATCGCTCAAAAAAAGGCACGTGTCAATTGGTCGGAAGAAATGCTCAAAAAATACGATCGCGGTGCTTCTAAACATGTCTATGACATCGTGACTGGTGATGAATCGTGGATTTATTCGTATGAGCCCGAAAGTAAACAGCAGTCGACTGTATGGGTATTTCAAGATGAGCACAATCCAACAAAAGTGGTTCGCACACGAAGCACTTCGAAGCAAATGGTCGCTTGTTTTTTCGGAAAATCTGGACATGTCGCAACCGTACTATTGGTGCAACGTAGAACGGTTTGTCTTCGGAGAAATAAGGAAAACGAGCCGCCAAAAACGAATCATTCTCCACCACGACAATGCGAGTTCTCACACATCGGCTGCAACACGTAACTTTTTGAGCACTCAAAACGTCGATTTGATGAGTCATCCGCCTTATAGTCCTGATTTGGCACCTAATGACTTTTTTTTATTCCCCAAAATCAAAAATAAATTGCGAGGTCAACGTTTTTCGACACCCGAAGAAGCGGTTGATGCGTTCAAAATGCATGTTTTGGAGGTAGCTCAATTGGAGTGGAAAAAGTGCTTCGAAAATTGGTTCAAGCGCATGCAAAAGTGTATTGACCTTCATGGAAAATATTTTGAAAAACAATAAAGCCATTTTCGATGATAAATATTTGTTATTGTTCTCAAATTCCGAAATATAAAAGGCAACTCTCGTAGCAGATGTAATTAAAATTGATCAGCAAATCAAATAACTCCAAAGTAACTCCATATTTGGCAATAATGGGTATCCGATTTGAAAGAAAGAGCGTTTCATTGGCAAATTAAATCGTGTCCAGTGGTATGTAAAGCTAAATTGCAGGAGCAGAAAGTTTGGTGTAAAATGCCCAATTCTTTACTACTCGAGCGTCGAGTTTTTCGACTTTTAAGGGTGCAGTCGGCTCTTAAAACTCGCTAGACGAGTGCATGAGGCTACGGTTACATGAGAAAACTTATTTTGATAGCGTCGTCTATAAAAACAACAAACTACCCCACATCCTTCTCCCGTTTAGTCCCCCTCCATCTCTCAAACATGAACTACTTTATTAAACTTCAAATCGCATTTCGACTCGATCGAAATAATTTGATGGCTATTTTTAATTCCGATAAAAATAAATTAAAATATGTCGGTGTATAAAAGATAGTCGTACAATGTTATGACTTGGCGATTTATAGGTCGGAACTAGTAAAAAGTTTCTGCTAATAAAACGCGATTATAGAAAAGCTCAAATTGTTGTAATGCAAACTAGTGAAAAAGCAAAACGTATAAATAGCGCCCTCTTAGCGCGCGAATTACACGCCCGAGCAGTCCCTCTTAAACTTAATTCGTAAAATTTTCCTTTTTTTTCTTTTCATTTTAGTTAAATTCGATAAATTACGTGTTATATAATTTAATTCAAGCTGTATGGATAAAGTCGAATGTTCATTAGAGTGTCCATGTCGTGGAACCCTGGTTAACACTGCACTAAAGTAAGGGTTAGTTAGCATAGCTAGAGGGAGGTATGAAATGTAAGGTTCAGTGAAGACACGAGTGCTGTTCGGTGCCAGGCACGGGCCAGGATAATAAGTCAGGAGGAATTAACCAGGAATTCACACAAGAGAAACTCAGATCTGCTGCAAAATTTACATTATTTCCTTTAAAACGTATATAACAACCCCTAATAACGACCGAAAATTACGCTTTTAAAGTGTACCTAGCTACACGAGGTTGTGTTTTACCATGTTTTACACAAAAAAATTAATTTAAGACCACGATTCGACTGACTAATTATTTGAACCGCCCCAATCGTTTTTCACAAAAAACATACAACTTTCCATCATAAATTTATGTTTTTAGGGATTTATTGGAAAACAAAAATGCAAGAAATGAAAATCTTTTTAAGATTTGACAATCTTTGATGTGTTAGGAATTACATAGTTTCAGTCAAATAATTACCATTTTCAACAAAAAGCAGCCAATTCATCATTATTTACATCTTTGAAACTTAATCAAATGGAAATGATAACTTGCGAATGCTGTGCTCTCATTGACCAAAAGCTCGCTTCTTTGACTTCCACCAATCGAGACGAGAAATAAATTATTTTCGGGTGATGAGGTGATTTTAGTTTTTCATCTTTTTCCACTACCAGTAGATTATTGCCGTCAGAATTCGTGGATGAAGTGCAAACGAAAAAATTGCACCGAAGGACTTAGAAAAATTAAAAACGCTAACTACACTTTTTTTGTCACCCCCAACCGACCAATATTTTCATTTTCAGGAACTGAAAATGCCGTTTGGTCATAATAAGGTAAAAGTTAAAAATAATCCAAATTGATAAATTTAAATGATGTAAGCGAATGAAAAGTTTCAAGTTGGAAAAATATATGAGCTTACCTTAGTTTGCTAACACATGAAAACGGAGAGAGTTATAAAAGTAAATTGTGGGGACATCTGGCAGACGCTAGCAAGCACTACTTACTCGGTAATAAATTTTCTGTTTTTGTTTCAAATTAATTCCAACAAAATAATAGATTACGACTTTAGCACTTGAATATTTATTTTTTTAAACAAAAATTATTGATTAGTTATCAAACTGCTAGTTATTGTTCCAAATTATTAACAAATAACAACTTTTTAATAAACGCCACTGCAACAAGTTCGATGGTGGTACTTTTGAGCGCAACACAATTTTACACCAAAAAAAAGTAGTGTTAAGTAGTAATGTTGTAATAAACAAAAGTATCGAATATTACACAGTTTATGAATCAAAAACCTACGCGTTTGGCAGATAATTTATTCTGGTTAATAAATGATGAATAATTTCCAAATTATTCCTAATTGACTGCATAAATTTAAAATTGATAAATTGGCCTAGAACTTTTGTTCGCTCACTGCACAATTAGCTTTTTGGCACACATCCATATTTTACTCATGTAGGTACTAATACAGATAAGATTGCGATCTTTCATCGAAATTAATTAGTAATTAACTTTTAAAATTACAAGAATCTACTTGCAGTACCTTCCACAGTCTAGACTTGAGAAGAAATGCACATTTCCCGGCGAACCCTCTTAAATTAGATTTTTTTTTTCAAATTAATTTTTAATTAAGAGCAGCGGACGGAAACACGGTTGATATTTAGGAAATGCAACTAATATAACTATATGGAAATTGAGGGGAAAAAGTGTTCATCTAATTTGGCATTCCTTGCACCGCTAATTCTCGCACTTCCTGTGGGTTCTAAAATGCTGTCCTTGTTTGCGAATTGGCCCTGCTAGGTCATAATCTCATAATATCTCGAGGTTTTTAAATGAGTTTTGTAATTGATTGGTGAAGAGTTTAATTCTTTCAAATACCTACTCTACTTGTAGCATAGTTTTCCGTAAATTTTAATATTTTAAGAAGAAATTGGCATCAAACACCTTCAAAAAGTACTTGGAGTGTCCAAAGAATTCATATTCTTCGCTCGAGTCCTTGGAGGATTCTTAGTACGGTGATTTGAGTTTTATTCAGCTTCAAAGGCGTCTCCCACAGTACATTTACAATCTCTAAAAGTTCGTAATTTACGAGTTATAACGTTATATAAGCCAAAAAACAGTTTTTGTCAAATTTTAACGCCTTCTAGCACCTAACCGTTTGTCTCAGGAAAAGAACTTTCGAACAGAATTTGTAGGAAATTTGATGTAGTTTACTTTCATATAAAATCATGTTTTTGAAAAGTGTGTAGGTTTGACATTATAAGCAAAAAACTGAAAAAATAGCAAAAACCCATCCTTTTCGAGACGCGAACTTCAGCGCGGTCTAGCACCTAAACTGTTCGTTTGATGAAAAAAATCTACTAAACATAATTTATAGAAACTTTCATTTCCTTTACTTTTGTATAAGAGCACATTTCTCTAGAAGTGCATAGTTTTCGAGTTATAAGCGAGAAACTCTCAAAAAACAGATTTTAAACAGTTTTTGAAATTTTTTTAAACTTTAACAAATTCTAGCGCCTAAACCGTTTGTCTCAGGAAAAGAACTTTAGAACAGAATTTGTAGGAAATTTGATGTAGTTTACTTTCATATAAAATCATTTTATTCAAAAAGTGCATAGTTTTGAAGTTATAAGCAAAAAGCTGACAAAATAGCAAAAATTCACATTTTTCGAGACGCAAACTTCAACGCGAGCTCTAGCACCTAAACTGTTCGTTTGATGAAAAAAATCTACTAAACATAATTTATAGAAAATTTCATTTGCTTTACTTTTGTATAAGCGCACATTTCTCTAGAAGTGCATAGTTTTCGAGTTATAAGCGAGAAACTCTCAAAAAACAGATTTTAAACAGTTTTTGAAATTTTTTTAAACTTTAACAAATTCTAGCGCCTAAACCGTTTGTCTCAGGAAAAGAACTTTAGAACAGAATTTGTAGGAAATTTGATGTAGTTTACTTTCATATAAAATCATTTTATTCAAAAAGTGCATAGTTTTGAAGTTATAAGCAAAAAGCTGACAAAATAGCAAAAATTCACATTTCTCGAGACGCAAACTTCAACGCGAGCTCTAGCACCTAAACTGTTCGTTTGATGAAAAAAATCTACTAAACATAATTTATAGAAACTTTCATTTCCTTTACTTTTGTATAAGAGCACATTTCTCTAGAAGTGCATAGTTTTCGAGTTATAAGCGAGAAACTCTCAAAAAACAGATTTTAAACAGTTTTTGAAATTTTTTTAAACTTTAACAAATTCTAGCGCCTAAACCGTTTGTCTCAGGAAAAGAACTTTAGAACAGAATTTGTAGGAAATTTGATGTAGTTTACTTTCATATAAAATCATTTTATTCAAAAAGTGCATAGTTTTGAAGTTATAAGCAAAAAGCTGACAAAATAGCAAAAATTCACATTTTTCGAGACGCAAACTTCAACGCGAGCTCTAGCACCTAAACTGTTCGTTTGATGAAAAAAATCTACTAAACATCATTTATAGAAAATTTCATTTGCTTTACTTTTGTATAAGAGCACATTTCTCTACAAGTGCATAGTTTTCGAGTTATAAGCGAGAAACTCTCAAAAAACAGCTTTTAAACAGTTTTTGGCATTTTTTCAAACTTTAACAAATTCTAGCGCCTAAACCGTTTGTCTCAGGAAAAGAACTTTCGAACAGAATTTGTAGGAAATTTGATGTAGTTTACTTTTATATAAAATCATTTTATTCAAAAAGTGTATAGTTTTGAAGTTATAAGCAAAAAGCTGACAAAATAGCAAAAATTCACATTTCTCGAGGCGCAAACTTCAACGCGAGCTCTAGCACCTAAACTGTTCGTTTGATGAAAAAAATCTACTAGACATAATTTATAGAAAATTTCATTTGCTTTACTTTTGTATAAGAACACATTTCTCTAGAAGTGCATAGTTTTCGAGTTATAAGCGAGAAACTCCCAAAAAACAGATTTTAAACAGTTTTTGAAATTTTTTTAAACTTTAACAAATTTTAGCGCCTAAACCCTTTGTCTCAGGAAAAGAACTTTCGAACATAATTTCTAGGAAATTTGTAGTTCACTTTTATCCAAAATCATTTTATTCAAAAAGGGTATAGTTTTGAAGTTATAAGCGAAAAACTGAAAAAGAAGAAAAAACTCGTCTTTTTCAAGTCGCCCCCAAAGTTAATGCTGCCACTTAGGAATTGCAGACGACGGTTTTATTACCTTTGCTATGTTGTTGTAACCTGCATCGTCAACGTCAAACTTTTTGTATTTTAGTAGTATATTAAAATAACTGAAGCACCTTTGTCTCTCAAACACGCTACCTCCGATATACACAACTTCAACGCGCTCTAGCATCTAAATTGTTCGTTCGACGAAAAAATCGAAGAGACATAATTAGTAGGAAATTTTATTTGCTTTACTTTTTTACATAAACACTTTTTTCATAATGTGTGCAGTTTTCGAGTTATAAGCGATAAACAAAAAAATAGTTCTTGGACAATTTTGCAATTTTTAGTAAACTTTAACGCGCTCTACCGCCTAAACCATTCGTCTAAGAAAAAAAACCTAAGAAATATAATTTGTGGAAAATGTAATGTATTTTTCATTCATATAAACGCTTTTTTCTCATAAAGTGTGCAGTCTTAGAGTTATAAGCGATAAACAAAAAAAACAGTTCTTGGGCAATTTTGTAATTTTTAGCAAACTTTAAAGCGCTCTAGCGCCTAAACCGTTCGCCCTAGAAAAAAACCTAAGAAATATAATTTGTGGCAAATTTTATGTATTTTTCATTCATACCAAATCACTTTTCTCATAAAGTGTGCAGTTTTCCAGTTATAAGCGATAAACAAAAAAAACAGTTCTTGGACAATTTTGTAATTTTTAGCAAACTATAACGCGCTCTAGCGCCTAAAGCGTTTGTCCTAAAACAAAAAGCTAAGAAATATAATTTGTGAAAAATTTGATGTATTTTCATTCATAGAAAAGCAATTTTCTCATAAAGTGCGAAGTTTCCGAGTTATAAGCGATAAACAAAAACACAGTTCTTGGACAATTGTAAAATTTTTAGCAAACTTTAACGCACTCTAGCGCCTAAACCATTGCTCCAGGGAAAAAACCTAAGAAATAAAATTTGTAGAAAATTTGATGTAGTTTATATTAATATATAAGAACTTTTCTTATAAAGTGGGCAGTTTTCGGGTTATACAAGCAAAACCTAAAATGGAGCAAAATTCCATTCTTCTCGAACCACTGTCAAGTTAATGCTACCATTTATAAGCCGCCATTGAGCGCTAATACGCATTACATATTATGTATATTACGCAATATGTGCATGTGTATGGCAACATATTTATATGCTCTGCCAAAACCTAATAAGAATTAAGAATTATCAAAATCCAAAAAACTTATTACTCCAATTACGTTGCAAATAACGCGGTGCTATAATTGAAATTACCTGAGCCTTTTGAATCATCTTTCTCTTGTTCTCATTACGACAAGCACAAGAAAAGTGTCTATTGTTGCAAATTTCAAGAAAAGCGTATTAATCAAAAATTTAGCGGTAGTTATACTCAAAATTTAAAAAAAATGTAAATATTTTTCTAGAAATCGTCTCTCTTTAGGTAATTTTTAATATTAAAATTTCTTCATTAATCGATTCAAATAAAAAGTTTATATTTTGTAAATAAAAGTCTCCAAAACTTGCAATCTTAAATAATATTGTCAAACGTCATTTTGACCAAAATTTTACGAAAATGATTAGAAACTTACCTTTTTAGGCGTAGCTACCAGCGGCTGTTGATTTTTGCTTGTGGGTGGCGATTTTCGTTTCGAAGTCGATGGAATTTCGAGTAGACTCTGTATGTAGTGACTTTGTCTCTTCTGTTTGCCCGCCATGTCTTCACTGCTGCAACAATAAAACGTCTTCAAAACTGAATCTAGATCTAGATACGAGTTTCACGCTGAGTGTAAAATCGATACCTTATTATAGAAGTTTCGAACTTTATAAACTTTTCTAAACAATGTAAAGTTTCAAACTGATATTTTAGTAAACAACCGAATACTGATTAGAATAAACTTTTTATCTGATGCCTTCGCGATTATTTTAAATGCAATTTCAAAAAAATAGTAGGCAATGCCTTAATTTTGATTAGACGAATTTGTGTGACATAGCTAGGAAATGACGACTCATTAAAGTGAATCGATATTTTTGTTCCTGCTGCAAATTTTGATGGATCTAAAAAGCAAATAGAATTACCTCATCCGTCCTGAAACTAAGGTAAACATAACTACGAGATAGGAAGAACAAGCACAAAAAGTTTACTGGAGCCAGGAAGACGGGAAAAGTTTCAAAGTTAGCCCGCTCGTATATTACAAGAAAATGGGGAAAGATGTATAAAAGTAAAATTCTAAAATGGTATTTAAAATACGTTTTATACATAGGTATGGAGAAGATATTTTTATCCTGATAAACATAAAATATGAACGTTTTTATTTAAAATTTAACTTTGGAAAATAACGACAGAGTACATGCATTTTTCTTCCTTTTACTTGAACTATTTTCCCGATTAAGACGCGATTGTAACGTCCAAACTTTTTTGCCTTTTTTAGTTTTTGGCAATTTTGGACCTTAAGGGTTAATTTTTTGGCAAAGGCTATTAAAAATTTTTTAAAGTAGGCTAAATTTTCTACAATTTGATACTAGAACAGTATCTGTAGACCTACTGGTGTCCGAGATACACGTGTACCAAAGTTTTCAAAATTTTGCATGTTTTGACAGGTTTAGCAATACAGTCATGACATGAGGTATGTATCTGAAGACAGTGGAACGCTGGCTTCAGGTAGTGGATGATTGCTACTCCAACTTAAATTTGAGTAGAATTCCTTTTTGGAAATCCATTTTGGATAGTAATGCAGATTATCGTACGTTGGACGCGTTGGAAGGTATATTGATGGTGATGATTGTTGATGGTTCGGTATAGTCCAGTAGTTTCATCACCTAATTTGTGACCTTGCATCAAGTGGGGTAGTTTTGATTTTTTGGTATATTGTTTAACACGAAGAAGGCCTAATGATAAATCCAAGTTTTCCACCTCAGTAGGCTTCGGCGGTATATTTGTCAACAATCCAAAACTAAAGCAAAACTAAATTGAATATATTTTTGGATTTTTGACAAAGATCCGGAGATCCGTCTAATTGCCAATTGCAACGATTTGCAATGGAAATTGCAAAAAAGAATTTTACTTCAATTGTAGTTTGGCCAGCATTCATCCATTACCTAAAGATATCGAGACACTTCCTTCAGATATCTCATGTCATGACGTATCGCTAAAAATAGCAAAATATAAGAAACTTTTGTATCTCGGATACCAGTAGGTCTACAGGAGCCGTTCTGGTCTCAAATTGTAGACAATTTAATATATTTTCAGAAAGCATAGAACTGTATTTGGCGAAAAATTAGTCCTTAAGGGTCAAAATTATCAAAACCTGAAAAAAGATTTAAAAATTTCGTAATTTCTTAGATTTTTGATAAAGAGCCGGAGGTCTTTCGAGGTCGAAAATTTGAATTTATCATTATGCCCCGTCATAAAAAATATAGAAAAAAATCAAAACTACCCCATTTGATGCAAGGTAGAATGTTTAAATTGGCGACTAATCACTAATCATGTCATGACCGTATCGCTAAAAATGGCAAAACGTGAAAAATTTGAAAGCTTTTGTATCTGGGACACCAGTAGCTCTACAGAAACCGTTCTGGTATCAAATTGTAGAGAATTTATTATTATTTTAGAAAGCATAAAACTGTATTTGGCGAAAAATTAGTCCTTAAGGGTCAAAATTATCAAAACCTGAAAAAAGATTTAAAAATTTCGTAATTTCTTAGATTTTTGATAAAGAGCCGGAGGTCTTCCGAGGTCGAAAATTTGGATTTATCATTATGCCCCGTCATAAAAAATATAGAAAAAAATCAAAACTACCCCATTTGATGCAAGGTAGAATGTTTAAATTGGCGACTAATCATATCATGACCGTATCGCTAAAAATGGCAAAACGTGAAAAATTTGAAAGTTTTTGTATCTGGGACACCAGTAGATCTACAGAAACCGTTCTGGTATCAAATTGTAGAGAATTTATTATTATTTTAGAAAGCATAGAACTGTATTTGGCGAAAAATTAGTCCTTAAGGGTCAAAATTCTCACAATCTGAATAAAGATTTTAAAATTTCGCAATTTCTTATATTTTTGATAAAGAGCCGAGTTCGATTTTTGGTCATTTTATGGAAAAACTGTTACACGAATCAAATAGGGGTGAGTGAGACCAAGATGGTTCACCTGTTCCCCTTTTCAAACTGACGTTTTATATAATCCAAATCACTAGGAAGACAAAAAAAGATGTGCCCTATGACAATATGTGTCTGCTTTAAAGCCACGAGCCACCTCTCGGAAGAAATACGGCACCTACTCTCGGCTCGTTATTAGGGAGGCTATATGACGACGTCCTAAAAATGTTTGAGTTATTGGATATGACAAATTTTTGAAATTTTCTGCGTGCCACTGTAATCTTCTCCTAAAGAAAGACACAGCACACACTTCTTTGTCTTTTTCTGCGTATACCTGAACCACCTGAACGTTGATACTCGGTAGTTGTCAGTTCGAAATGCGATTTGGCGCAACTGTGCCTAACTTGTTCGATATAAAATTGATTTTTTCTTTGTTCGCCAGCAAAAATGGAATCATTCAGAAGAAAATCTTGAAACAAATCGTTTATTTAATTTCGAATAATTAATTAATTGCGAAAAGTTAGCTCGATTCGTTAACGACTACCCTTTCGCCGCGCCACTGCAAACGTAACACCTGATAACCTGTTGACATCCATTTGATTGAGCACAGCAACCTCACACCAACCCGACTTTATCCTCATACTTGGATTATGGCTTCTTGAACTTTGATTGCTTTAAAATAATCAAAGTGGTGTTGAAGAGGCTAAAAAGTGGCGAAAGGCGCATTTTTAATTATGGGGTAATCCCCCCTCCTTCGCCTCAAACTCCCAACGAGCGATTGACGAAAAAAATTAATTAAAAGAAAACATTTTTTCGAAATTGTAATACCTACGTTAAATTATAATGACGTCAAAATGTCGTAGGTATTAAGTGAAGTAATTTCCATTTAAAAAAATCGTCAAGAAAAATATTTATTTTTATATAATCAAAGCTGTTTACACGAGTAAAGAAAATTGCTCTATCCCTCAGTTCGGAGACTCGTGGAAAAAGCTCGAAAAACTTTTCAAGAAACTTTTCAGGAGTTTTTAACCGAAGGGAGAGCCATAAAAGAAGAAGAGAGCAAACTAAACTACAATAAAATGAAAAAACGATTTTCATTTCGTGCCTCTTTGTTTTTCGCACACTTGTAAGCGTAAAGTAAGATAAGGATAAAAGAAATTTCTTTTTTTAATAATTTAATCTCGCAATTTTTTACCCTAACCTTGATTAAATTTACATGAAAAATGTTTTTAAACGAGTTTAGGAAAGAGGAAAATTTTTGAGTTAATTTGAGTGTGTGGGGTTTTAAAAAAAATGTTGGGGCGGTTAATGTCCATTTTTAATGGATGTGATAAATCTCGAATCGGCGATTTTGTTTACGTTCGGAAAAAAGAAAATTGGGAAACGCACGTAAAATTTTCTTTTCTCCGAGTTTTGTTTAAATTGGAAATTGGGGTAAGAAAGAGGAGAAAAAATTAAATGGTTCACTTAAAAAAGTGCAAAAGAAAGTCGATTTACGAACACATTTATGATTCATCTTTCAGTAATAAAACCTCAATAAATTTTCTATACGTAATCACGCGTCTACTACAACACATAACCTAACTATTTGAAAGCTCAAAACACAGTTCGCATGCTTAAACAAAACATAACAAGTTTAAAACTACGACTGACCTTTAAACACATTCACTAGAAAAAACTTTTTGGTCAGAATAATAACACCAAACCTAAATGAAACATACTTTGATAACTTGTCAAGAAGTTAGTTAAAGAAAAGGGGTTGTTAACGCGTATAAAAAAGTTTTGGACCCCGGACTCTTACGAGCATGATCCAATATGGAAGTACTTTAGTTATGGAATAGTCCTGTTGCGCAGCTTGCAAACAAAATCAATAATCAACCCCCTGCTTATATTGTTCTTTACACTTACTTTACGCTATTCGCATTATCAGTACCAAATCACGTCTAAGTGGCCACTGTCCAAAACACCAAACTCGAAAAAAAACTCGAAAAGTGAAACTTTCTCCATAAAAAATAAACTTTTCTAAACGCACTGTATATGTTTAAAAAGCACCGGTTTTCGGGAAAAAAAACAACTTGTAAACTTTTTTACTTGTGCCTTTCGTGCAAGTTAGACGACGAATAACCAAATGCGCTTTCCTAAGGGGGAAAGCTTAAATTTGGGGTAGTTAACTTTTTTTCTCTAAAGCTCAATGAAAGTTTTCTAAAAGTACACGTAAAGTACAGAAGTTTGTGAAATATGTCGTGTTGTAAAAAAGTTTTAATACTCGAAATAGCGCAAGCGCTCCAAGATTAAAATAAAATAGATTAAGCTTATTTATAACTCGTTTATTGTGTCAACTTATTTAAGAACATTATCTGCCACTTACCTTCCACTTTTCATTATTTACCTCAACCGCCTTCTTTATTATAAGCTACAAGTTATAAGTTGAAAAGTTTTGGATAATAATGAAAATTATCCAATTCCCTACCGTGCTATTATTGTTAACTGCTACTTATCGATGTTCAATGTGCGCTGTTTTCAAGTTCTAAACATAGCTCGCTTTTCGAAAAATTAATCTAAACAACGCTTAAATTTAGACACATTTTAACAAAAGAAAATTTTTCGAATTACTCGAAATTTTCGCCAATTCGCTAGATCGCTAGTAGTTTCTTAAAAAAAAGATTCGCGATTTGCAATTTGGCAGACTTTCGAGTTTTAAAAATTTTTACGAACGGGTAGGTAATTTTAATTAGTTGCGGAGACAATTTGTATTGGATTTAAATACGAACTGCGATTATTTATACGTCCGATATGTAATAAAGTAAACGGACGGACCGAAGCGACGTGAAAATGTACAGAGTAAGAAGGTAAAAGAGAGTCCGTCTTGCAATTTTTTAATTCTAAAAAGAATTTATTGAAGCTTTTTCGAACTTTTTACGAAAGCTCAACGTTTTTTGGTATCTTACGTAGCTTACAAAATTATTCTAAGCTCAAAAGTTCATATGAACATAGGTCTAATTAGCTTTTATTGATAGACATTAGACAGTGCAGTAAAAAGTAAGGAACCTCGCTACTGGAGCCGTTATTACTAGTTTTCAAGAAAAGGGCATTAACAAAGAAGTTCAATGTCTAATTAATTAGTCGCAACTTTTTTATTTTGTATTTTAGTATTTTGGGATACTGAATCCAAATTTCCACTTTGCCACCTCGTATAAGAGAAATGTGGTCTGAGAAAATTGCGAAAAACTGCAAAAAACTGCTCTTTTCAATTTTTTGGCTTATAAGTTGGAAACTACGCACTTTTTGAGAAAAGCACTTCTATAAAAAACAATAATTTACATAAAATTTTCTAGAAATTTTCGACAGGTTTTTCTTCAGGAAAGCGCGTTAAAGTTTGACAAAAATTCCAAAATCGGTCAAAAAACTTTTGTTAGTTTATCGCTTGTAACTCGAAAACTACGCACTTTTAAAGAAGTGTTTATACAAATATAAACAACATTCAATTTTCTACCAATTAGGTATCTTAGATTTTTTTCGTGCAACGAACAGTTTAGGTGCTAGAGCGCGTTGAAGTATAGCGCCTCAAGAAGGATGGGTTTTTGCTCTTTTTTAAGTTTTTCGCTTATAACTGCAAAAATACATCTTTTTTGAAAAAAATGCTTCTACACAAAAATAAACAAAATTCAATTTCCTACCAATTAGGTTTCTTAAATTTTTTTCGTGCAACGACCAGTTTAGGTGCTAGAGCGCGTTGAAATATAGCGCCTCAAGAAGGGTGAATTTTTGCTCTTTTTTAAGTTTTTCGCTTATAACTTCAAAAAAACATTTTTTTTTGAAAAAAGCGCTTCTGCACAAAAATAAACAGCATTCAATTTCCTACCAATTAGCCCTCTTTAATTTTTTTCGTGCAACGAAGATTTTAGGTGCTATAGCGCGTTGAAGTATAGCGCCTCAAGAAGGGTGAATTTTTGCTCTTTTTTAAGTTTTTCGCTTATAACTTCAAAAATACATCTTTTTTGAAAAAAGTGCTTCTACACAAAAATAAACAACATTCAATTTCCTATCAATTAGGTTTCTTAAATTTTTTTCGTGCAACGACCAGTTTAGGTGCTAGAGCGCGTTGAAATATAGCGCCTCAAGAAGGGTGAATTTTTGCTCTTTTTTAAGTTTTTCGCTTATAACTTCAAAAAAACATCTTTTTTGAAAAAAGTGCTTCTACACAAAAATAAACAGCATTCAATTTCCTACCAATTAGCCCTCTTTAATTTTTTCCGTGCAACGAAGATTTTAGGTGCTATAGCGCGTTGAAGTATAGCGCCTCAAGAAGGGTGAATTTTTGCTCTTTTTTAAGTTTTTCGCTTATAACTTCAAAAATACATCTTTTTTGAAAAAAGTGCTTCTACACAAAAATAAACAACATTCAATTTCCTATCAATTAGGTTTCTTAAATTTTTTTCGTGCAACGAACAGTTTAGGTGCTAAAGCGCGTTGAAGTATAGCGCCTCAAGAAGGGTGAATTTTTGCTCTTTTTTAAGTTTTTCGCTTATAACTTCAAAACTACATCTTTTTTGAAAAAAGTGCTTCTACACAAAAATAAACAGCATTCAATTTCCTACCAATTAGCCCTCTTTAATTTTTTCCGTGCAACGAAGATTTTAGGTGCTATAGCGCGTTGAAGTATAGCGCCTCAAGAAGGGTGAATTTTTGCTCTTTTTTAAGTTTTTCGCTTATAACTTCAAAAATACATCTTTTTTGAAAAAAGTGCTTCTACACAAAAATAAACAACATTCAATTTCCTATCAATTAGGTTTCTTAAATTTTTTTCGTGCAACGAACAGTTTAGGTGCTAAAGCGCGTTGAAGTATAGCGCCTCAAGAAGGGTGAATTTTTGCTATTTTTTAAGTTTTTCGCTTATAACTTCAAAAATACATCTTTTTTGAAAAAAGTGCTTCTACACAAAAATAAACAACATTCAATTTCCTACCAATTAGCCCTCTTTAATTTTTTTCGTGCTACGAAGATTTTAGGTGCTATAGCGCGTTAAATATAGCGCCTTGAGAAAGGTGGGTTTTGGGGGGTTATAAGTGCAGCCTTACCCAGACCAAATTTTCTTCAACTTCTAAAACAAAATTAAGAAAGTTTTGGTATAGAAGAAGAGATTCAGTTTTTTGCCTATCGTTCTTTATGCATTTTGGGATGCTAAATCCGAATTTCCACTTTGGCATCTCGTAAGAGTAATGTGGTCTGAACAAATTGCGAGAAACTGCAAAAAAAAAAACTGCTCTTTTTTCAATTTTTTGCTTATAACTTGGAAAATACGCACTTTCTGAGAAAAGCACTTCTATAGAAAAAATAATTTATGTCAAATTTTCTACAAATTATGTTTGACAGGTTTATTCTTCAGGCAATCGGTTAGGGGCTAGAGCGCGTTAAAATTTGACAAAAATTTCAAAATCTATTTTTTAGTTTTTCGCTTATAACTCTGAAACTACGCACTTTTCGAAAAAAATATGTTTCTATACAAAAATTAAGGAAGTTAATTAAATTTTCTAGAAATTTTGTCTGTGGGGATTTTTATGTGAGACGTGCGGTTTAGGTTTACGGTTTAGCGGTTTACTAATTAATTAATGTACTTACTTTATTTTTGTATAGAAACACATTTTTTTCTAAAAGTGCGTAATTTCAGAGTTATAAGCGAGAAACTAAAAAACGGGTTTTTGGCCGATTTTGGAATTTTCATCAAACTTTAACGCGCTCTAGCACCTGAACGGTTTTTGACGAAAAAACTTTAAGAAACGTAATTTATAGAGAATTTTATGCAGTATATTTTTGCATAGAAGTACTTTTCTCAAATACTACGTAGTTGTCGAGTTATAAGCGACAGATTTAAAAAAAACAGTTTTTTATCGATTTAGCACTTTAACTTTAACGCTCTCTACCACCTAAACCGTTCGGCTGAAGGCTGAAGAAAAAAACTTAATAAACATAATTTGTAGCAAATTTAATATAGTTTATTTTTGTACAAAAGTGTTTTTTTTTCAAAAAGTGCGTGGTTTACAAGTTATAAACGAAAAACTGAAACAGGGCATTTTATTCGCAGTTTTTTGCAATATTGTCGAAAACGCGCCACTTTTACGAGGTGGCAAAGTTTAAATTCGGATTCAGCATCCCAAAATAGAGAGCATAAAGAGCGATAGAGAAAAAACATTTAACATTTTTTTCTTAATTTCCCTAGTAACTGGACTAGAGACTAGAGACTAGAGTCCAAGCATTTTAAATATTCCTCTAAAAGATTGAAGAGTCAAAACCGTAAACCGACGGGTGGTAGTAAAACAGCCGGTTTTTGTACTCTTTCTTTCTTAATAGTTTTGTACAGCTTTCTCTTTTTTTCATTTACCAAAGAATAGTAAACGGTCAGCAGTTCTTATTTCTTATTTTAAAGCAAACAGAAATACAATAGAATATACCCTTCTTATGTACCACCCGTCGGTTTACAGTTTTGACTCTTTAATCTTTTAGAAGAAAATTTAAAATGCTTGGACTCTACTGGATGTTTCTTGTAGAAGACATTGGCGAGCAGCGAACTGCAAATAATGATCGATGCATACTCAACATTTAACATTGCTTTAATCCACCGGCGTGCCCATGGCGTGCCGGCTTGCGGCCAGCGGTCAGGGTGGCCAGGATTGTTCTTGCTATTATATCACATCGCAATACAAATTTTTTTGTGTATTTAATACACAACAATACAAATAATGGCTCGATGGTTCCGAAGGACTTTCAACTTGTAACTGATTTATTTTTTCATTTCCTTGGCCCTTTCAATACAATGGAGAGAGTACAGAAATTTTCCAAGTAAAATACATTAAACAAAAAAGGAAACTTGCATCTTGATCATAGGATTTAGCATGGGAAAACAAACTTCTGTAAATATTGGGCCTCTTAACTATTTTACTCGTAAATACTAAATTAAAATGTTTTAAAGAATAAAAAGCTTCTTCTAATACAGTTATAAGATTTTTAATTGATTCGGCCGTTTTCGAGAAAATGAAGGAAAATTATTCAGTTAATAACCATTTCTTGCGTTAGCCTTGATAATCCATTCCAAATTACTATTACAAAATAAATAACAAAAAAATCTGACGTGCGTTAAAATCAAGGCTAATTTTTCTTCTTTTAATTTGAATTAAAAGTAGATTCCAAACAACTTTTGCAAAATATCCAGTGGTAAACATAACAGGAGAGTTAAAGGAGGTCTCCCCAGTATCTACGCTACTGGATTATTTTTTATCATAAATTTACTGGCGAGTAGGTGTTTTTGAACTACCTGTGCAAAATTTGAATAGAATCGGTAAAAAGGTATAAAAGTTACAATAAAAAAATAATTTTGGGGGGCTTTAACTCGCTTGGGTGCACAAATTTGTCTGATTTTCAATTTTCACTAGAAAAATCTAACAGTTTTGAGATATTTACCTAATTCTAAAAAACCCTGAATAATTATTATTTAAACTTTTATAACAAAGATATTATTTTAATTAATAGAAACATACCTTTTATAAATAGGACAAGTAAGTAAACAAACCGATGATCCATTGATTACTCATTATTCATCCACGACTTCTAATCAAACTAATTTGATTAAACAATAGTTTAATCTATGCACACTATTAAGTTCGCACCATAACTAAGCGCAATAATTGCAAGTCAATGACTAAACTTGTGCTTGCTAAAACTCAAAGCACTCGGATAAAATATAAAAGGAAATTATCGTCACCTGGGTGTTGGGTAACCCAACAGTCGTTTTATTTGGATAAAATTTTAAAAATTACGGTTTTAGTGCCGCTTATAATAGAGTGAATGGCGCTGCAAGACGCAAAAAACTAAAATATTTAAGACCTACAAGACCCTACACGATCAATATGGATCGTGATATTAATTTGAGATTCATGTTGCGATCTGACAATATCACGTCAGCACATGATCTCATGCTCAATATGTATCGCGATACCGTACACCTGATCCATATCGTGATAATAATATGTATTCCGATCCATATTGATCATGTAGGGTAGGGTGTAGGGTATGCTATAGACCAATCGCCATAGGAACTTGAATTCAGAAAAAATTCAAAGAAATTTGCAAACTGCTTTATAGGGTTACTTTTGGTATTGTGCAAAAACTCCTATTTCGAAATGACTTTTTAATCCTCTTTGTAAGATATACAAAAGAGATTGAGTTTTAAATGGCTTACAAGTAGCCATAAATAAAAACATTGGAAACTAGCTGGCAAATTGTAAACCATTTAAAACTCAAACTCTTTCGTATACCTTACAAAGAGGATTAAAAAGTCATTTCAAAATAAGGGTTATACTACAATACCTTAATCATCAGGATATCCATCGAAAACGAAGATGCATCTTCTCTTGTAATATTATTTGACATGGGTCTCATATTTCGAAAGGTTCCAAGAAACTCGTTTTGCTTTTGCAAAGACCTATATCCTTGTTTTTTGCATCCCTAATTCATTGGAGCAAGAATAGTACAGATTGTTTAGCTCAAACAGTGTAGTCACCAAATTAAAATTTAGGCCAAATTGAAAGGTCTCAAAAACTGAAATTTGAAACAAATGTGTACCTCCGATAGTCCGGCTGGCAAATTAAAATTCAGGTTCATAGGTGTCGGAAATTTTAAACCATAGTTCAGAGAGTAGAACCATTGAAGTAAAAATTTGTTTGTCTCTGTCCATTCGACAACTTTCACCGCTCAAACTATAGTTAGAGAACTGAAATTTGGAAAGGTTGTATAGATGTATAGCCTAAACTTAAACAGTAGGGCCAGTAGGTACATTTAAATTCATAATTCTTCGAGGGATGTGATATATTGGTGCTATATCATTGGATATTAATCGGACTTGTTTTAATAAACCAATATTATGTTTTCCACAAATTGAAATCAAAGTATATTAACTGGCGATTACTCTATTTATATAAAACTGGCTAAATAATTGTTATATAAATATGTTTTTAAAGTATCGAAACTGTAGTTACATAACATGCTTACTAATGGATGTAGAAAATTCGAATAAGATAATGCCGGTTAAAAAAGAAGAAAGAAAAGTATTTATAAGAAATTTAATCGGTTACAAAACCAAAGGACACAATTTCTTATACAAAATCAAACTTACACTAGACCTATGATTATAGAGCAAATGGATAATTAATGAAGCTGTTAGTTTCGAAACCATTTCCAGACGTGTGCATCCAATAAACATAGGCATTTGCTATCACAAATAATAATATAATATATAATTAAATAATTATCGATCTAAACATAAATATTAACCATTTAAAAGTTTTTGCGTTACTCTAGATGTAGTACTCCTTTTATAAAGTACCGTAAAAAACAAAGTTGTAGACAAATACCAATCTTAAATTTAATATTTAGTATATTTTACATAAATTATCGTAAGAAACCAAAAAGCGAATAGATTGATACAAGGTTCGAAAAATAAAAATTCCTTTTCTAAGCTGCCAATGTTAATACGAAGAATTAAATTGTAAACAACAACAAATACTAAAATTTAGGGCCAAATTCAAGAATCAAACTCAACTCGCAGTTGCCTCAAGTTCTGGTTAACTCGACCCACTTTCACAAATTCGGTACTATTGCACAAATAGCAATCAATATTCTAGAAAGAACTAATTTGTAAAAGTGGATGTGAGAATTGTGAGTTTAGTTTGCTAGAGTTTGACCCTTAGTTGTTTCCTAAATAACATAAAATCATTCTCAGAGTGCACCAAATAAAATTGTACTTCAATTATTATTATAGGATACACGAAGGTAGTTACCTCTAATCTAATTCTTACAAAAAAGTTTGTCGTTGAAAAATTTGTAACATTTTAAATTTCACGATAATAATTGAGATATCTTTTTAAAACTGCAGGTAGAGGTAATTTTTGAATTTTTTCTATCATGTAAGGTGTATATATACTCTTCTTAACTACAGAATCGTTTGTATTGGTGACTAATTCGCACGGTGGGTTATAGTCTTCGTCGCTACTGCTACTATTATCGTCTTCACTGTCGTTTCGTTGATTATTTAAATTAACTCTACGCCATTTGTTACCACTTCTAATTCTGGAATTTCGGCTTCTTTTAGGAGGTCTATCTTCCACGTTGTTGCCATTGCTAGTAGAACTGCTACTACTCGACGAATACTCGAATTCCATGTCGGAATTGTCGGAGATAGTTGCGTTTTGTATTACGATATCTTCTCCTAAACCACTATCAAACTTCTCTCTTTTTGTATTCTTTCTATCGTCACTACTGTTATTTGTTTCTACTTCTTCTAATCCACTATTATCAAAGTCCCCTTCTATTTCTTCTGCTTCTTCTACGGGTATTTCTGGAATTAGCACCTTACCGTCTTCAGCATCTTCTTGCAATTTATCATCGTCAGAACTACTATTAGCAAAATGGCGATTTGTAGACGAACTCCCGTCCGATTCATCGTGTATTCTTGGCTCGTTATGTCTTCCTCCATCGAGCCACTCTTCTAATCCGTTATTTACAGGCTCGACAGAAACCATAGGAAGTGCAGGAGAAACTCGTAAATTAGGAGAAGCGACGTTTCTAGATTCCCGTATTTGTTCTAAAACGTAATCTAAAATATTACTAACATTTCTAGGAGTTCCGTCCTCATTTTCGTCGTGATCTAAATGTACACGTCCTAAATCACGATGACCGTCGTCGTCTTCGCTAGTCTCTTCCGAACTATCGAATAATGGTACGACCAAACGACGTAATCCGCGCTTCTTTCTAGGCCCTTTTGTAACTTTAGCTTCTTTTAGGTCGGGATGTTCGGTGTCAATTTGTTTACGTAGAAGAGATCGTACTATTGTGCGGCAAGATTCTTGTAAAGGAGTAGGTTCGATGTAATCTAAATAAATATTAAAATTTCAACAAATGTTACATTTAGTAATCACAGAGCTGGTGAATTACTTTTAGAATTTGTCTGTTCTATGAGGCATTTGGATTACGTATCTGAAATTTTGTCTAACCTATCACAAATATTATAGGGTACACAGGGCGATTAAAATTCTGCGTGAACCATGGACCATGAACCAACCATATGAGGTAGTGCATAGATTTAAATTGAACAAAGTTGCCAAATTTATTTTTGTTTTTCATCCTTTAAAAGCTTATTTTGTCAATGAAATTCTGTTAAAGTGGCTAAAACCAAATTTCAACAAAATAGCTACGTAAGTGGCAAAAGTCCACTCTCTATCCACCAACTTAACAAATGACTATAAACTTTAAATTACGCCAAGCTCTTCTTGTAAAAGTGAAATTGGAAGAAAATCTTTTAAAGTAAAATAAAATAAAAAATGTCCCCTAAGTAATTTTTTGGAGATGATTTTCAAAAAAATGTTTTCAAAGTTATTATTTTCTCTCTGAATACCAATCCTGTAGAGATGAAAATTAAAATTGTACGAGAAATATTTAAGATCCAAAACTGACACCTAAATGACTACACTTTTCTTAGAATTCAAAGTTTTTTCACATATGTGTGTATGTTGGGGTTCATTTGCAACGTATTAGAATTATTTAAAATATTGAATTATTGATAATTGATAGTTAAAGGATATAAAAGTTGTTTTTGTACTCGCCCTAGAGACAGTGGATATACCAAGGCAATGAACATTTCTAACAGTCTGCCAAGGCTTTCTGTTAGGAATTTCATACAGTCATTGTAGATGTGGACTATTTAGTATGTACTTAAAGACGTATCAAATTTTCAGCTTGCAAGAAATCACATTTTTATGGATCAACAAAAAGTTCAAAATTCTTTTAATTTTCCAAGAATATTTAGCAACTTTGCCGATTTTAAATCTACGCTCTGTCGCTCTAACTTATAATAAACAAATAAACGATATCTCCTTGGTGAACAACAAATTTCAATCACCCTAAATACCTCATAATGCTCATGATAGGACAGGTTAGAATTTCAATTTAGTCATCCACGTGAATCATACAACAACAAAAATAGTATTATTTGATAAGACGAAATAACTCCACAAAAATTCCCTAGCTCTAGTCTTAGATTATATCCACTAATAAAATAGAAAAGACGCTCTGCATACTTACCGAGATACAAAACGTCATTGGTATCTTCTGCGGGTTCGACCAACATGGCAAAGGAAACTGCTAATGCACTAGTAACGTCCCAGTCGGTAGCCGAAAGTCTCGTTATTTGCAATAGTCTATCGTTAAACGGCATCACCAGAATACCATCAATCTTCAGTAAATTTTTCATGTAATTTTGAGAAGTAGCGGGACAAGCGGCACCACAATACACACGATCGTATTGTCGTATATCGCTGCTTAGAGTTAAGCAATTACCTATAAAAACAAATAAGTGAATTTCATCATTCGACCGGTGTACAAGTACCTTTCATGAAAGTTGGTTCACAAAATTCGAACTCGTCTATCGCACCGGAATACTTTTTAAAATCCTCCAACTTCTTATTAGCGTATTCTATAACTTCTGGGTACATTTCGATTCCGTGATTGATACCTTTACTTCCCAAAATCAGACCAACCATAGTATTCAAGTAACCGGTACCCGAGCCCAAATTTAAGAAACTTAACCCCGGCTCAAGGTTTAATCTCTCCATTACTTCACTATAAATACAAGGCGCGGACAAATGGTAATTCCCTTTTTTCCACGCTAAATCCTTGTAGGCGTTACCACGCGCATCTGGTAAAAAATAATCTGCTCTATCTACTGCACGAAAGACTCTCTCGACATCGGGTGTTCTTATATAATCCGATGCAATAAGATTGTCCACCAAGTCATCATTATCTTGACCACTGCTCACCGCACCACCCATTTTAACTGAATATTCTGAAAAAATTTATTTAAATTTAGATATCAATGTTACTTCGTATAATAATAGACGAGATAAGGAATCAAAACAAACAGGTCCAATGTGCTACTAAACAAATAAACATAAATAAAAAACGCAAATCGCCTTTACTTTTGCAAAAATTACCTCACCAATAATCCGATCAAATAATTTTAGGCGATTATTGTTCAAATCACTTCTCGAGAACTACGAAAAACTAAGATAAAATGGTATTATTTTCGTCTTCACTTCTATTGTTATGTCAAAATGTACGTTTAGAAAACAAATGGAGTGGGAGGTGGGTTATTCGCCAGCTGTTTTACCATTCGCATTACTGCGCACGCGCTAAGTAGAAAAATATAAGGTAAGATAATTTTATACTATTTTAATTTTTTTTTATAACAAATTTATTAATTTAAACAATTAACTTGCTAGAGTTACATTTTTACTTTTCTTTCTTTTATCTGTGGTAAAACTTCTTTTTAAATCGGACATTTAAAAAAATCGTTACTCACGTTCGTATTGGGGAAAATTTTAAATCTGACACTAAACAAACCTTGCAAACGTTTTATTTGTTACAAATCTTAATGAAACTCTTATTATAATTGAATAGAATTAAATAAACTGTCTGACTTGTTGGAATTTTACAGATAGTTCGTTTAACGTAAAGTTTATATTTGTATACTAAGCGCAGTTTGACAATTTTTAAATAATTACAAATTTGCCTTAACTAATGGAAGACTAATTAACAGTTCAGAAAACACTATCCATCGTCAAATGCATTAAAATAATAATCAAATTTGGGTAAATTTGCACTTTATCGGGTGGGTTATTTGTTATTTTATCCGGTGAGTAAATATTTATTAAACTAATTATTTATTTGGTATTAATTATTATGTAATTAGACAAGTGGGGTTACATAAAAGTAAAATATTATTTAAAATGTTGCAATATGAGTTTCGATGAAGAATGTGTTTGTCGTAGACTGCTAACCGTATTCTACGTTCTTCGTTCGAACGAAATATCGTAATGTTAGCTTTGACTAATAGATTTTGTTCAAAATTGGAAATTAAAATGAAATGCTTAATTGTCTGACCGAGTGTCTTGCTCATGTTACGACTCTTGAGGTATTCAGTAGAAAATTAAAGATAAATAAATGGAGCAGTTAATTAAAATTTGCCAAAATGTATAAAAGAATATACATTGTAAGACTCCGATGAGTTCCTAGTTGAAAGATGTGCGCTTTGGCTGTCTAGGAAGGGGGGGGGGGACACAATTGCTTTTGGTCAAAATTTTGTAAAAAGTTTTAACCAAAAATGTCATCTGTCCTTTTTTGAAGCTTATAATCTGTTCTTTGACTTGATTCGCCTTTTATTACTGGTACACTACATTTTGGTGTTAATTTCGTTTCATTAGGACTACCCCCAACCAAAACTAATGGTAAAAGTATAATAATTCTTCTAGCAAAGCCACCTTGTACCAACTACTTTTTGCTGATACAAGATTTGAAAAAATAACCATTTGATCAATATTAAAATTGATAAAAAAAATAGCCAACGTTTAAATTATTGGAAAAAAATTAGTGTAATTGAAGAGAGATAAATTAAAGTTGAGAAAATTGACTTGAATTTGCTGTACTTTTCTGATTGAGTGCAGTCTAATTATTTTACTAATTGGCCAAAAAATCGATTTCACTCCTCTTATTAACCCCCTTTAAAGCCAACGTGCACATTTTTGAACTAGGGATTCATCGGGTTAAGAAATTTTACTTGTCACTTGTCACCATATTTATTTTGATAAGAATTCCAATTCAAAATTAAGAGTCCATCAATAGCAGTCATTTAAATTTAGCTTGTGTAATTACAACTGTAATGCTCGCAAATATAGTAGGTAACGTTGATGGACTACTCTCCACAATCAACGGTAGAAATTAGTCGAAAAAACTTCTCAAAACTACGAATATTTATTTCATACGAACTGCTACTATCTATATTTTACAAACACCATTATTTTCCTAAAGTTCAGTATTAATATTTGGGTTCACACTTCTGAGCTACTAACTCGACGGAAGTGCTCGCAAGATAATCGATAACCTAGTCGCTAGCTTTCTGTATTTTAAATTACGATGCAGTTGATATCTGAAAATAATGTAACATCAAATCGATGATTTATTAATGTAACAATCGTGTTTATTATTAACTTGTTACGAAAGAAAAATTCAAAGCGAATAAATGTCGTACATAACCTACAAACATTTATATTTTCGTTTTTTCAAAAGCATTAATTACCGTCACGAAAATTCGCAACTATTTTATTATTTACAAACTAAAGTTGTCGCTTCAGTTCGATCGTGCAACTTTAATCTCAATTTCAAAAAAATTATTAATTCCACCCCATTTAACGTTCATAAGATTTTGTTTGTGAGGTTATGTCGAAAGGAGTTAACCCGTCGATTAAAAAGTTTAAAATTAATCGAAAATAGCTTTGTAGCAGGTAAATAGTGTAGTTGAAGCAATATTATTTGAAAATGTATTATAAAAGATTTAAAAATCGCTTTATTTCCGTCACAGTTGCTTTAGCCGCGGGAAATTCAAGTTTTCGAGTACCTCCTATTGGTGGATTTTGTAAACTTTGTAACCCCCTCCATGCTCGATTTTCAATACGCATGCTTGTATTTTGATGGATATTCGTGATTTTCTGAGCGTGTGTTCACTGTTAATTTATAAAATAGTATTTTAATTTATTTATTCGTGTAATTGTTGAAAGACAGGTAAATATCGAACACTTTTCTTGTGGGGTACGGGGTTTTTATACGAAATCATTAGCTTACTAGAGTTAACCTTTATGGTATTTGCAGTTTCTTTGATGAAAGTTTATTATTAATTGTTAATACTCCTCTATGATTCGAGTTTCGTGGGTAAAATGCATTTTGATGGATTTGCTTTGTTGGTAGCATTGTACGTGCGCGTTTACGAAGTTATTTTCAATAAATTAAATGGAGTTTTCCTTTTTTAGAAAATGTCTTCAGCAACGGCTACTACGGACATTATTCAAATAGACGACCGTATTACGGCCGAAACCGACTTAAACTTATCAACAACTACCACCACAATCTTACAGCCGACTACCACGACACAGCAAATAACGCAATGGTTGTACATACAAACTCCACCGAAGGTATCGACGACGACGATCAACAAAACTCATTCGATAGTAAAAAATTCGTTACCACCTTTACAAATGTCTAGCAAAAAAATTGCCGTACCGATCCTTCACCCGGTTAACAACAACACTTCGATAAAACCTCAACGATTAATTCTACAAAAACCTTCGAGTGTTCCTACGTATATTACGATGCTTCAACCGTCGTCGCAAGTGGTGACTAGTAGTTCGAAACAAAAATTTGTCATTGCACCGATGCCTCAACTGACGTCCAACCGTTTACCGGCCACCATGACCACGAACTGTGTTCAATCAAAAATCGCTTTGATGCCGATAACGTCGAAGTTAATCAACTTACAACTAGAAAACGACCTCATAATAAACAAACAAGAAGAAAACGACAATGCAATAACTTTAAATATACCGGACGACTCTTCGGACAAATCGACTAAAATCAAACATGGAGCTTCTATTTTAAAGAAAAATTTTAACGTTGATAAAAACTTGGTTTCAGATGATTTAAAAATTAACAACAATCGACAGAAAAACGAAAGACGTCGTAAGCCAAACGTTTCGTACCGTAAGGATTACGACGACGAGATTATAGTTACCACTAACACTTTGGAAGAGAAAAGTTATAAAATGAAACCGAAAGTACAAGACGACGTGGTCAAAATCAAGCCAATCGAAAGCAAACTCGAAGTTAAGGTAAACGACGACCCCAAACAAATTTTAAATTGGGAAAACGGCGTGGGTACGTTACCAGGAAGCGATATCAAGTTTCAAATTAACGAGTTCGGATTTTTGGAGTACGTCAAAAAGGAAGAACGTGTCGAAGTCAAACCTAATGTGATAGAACACCAAAATACCCGTCAAGAAGAAATGCGTTGCTTGGAATGTGGTTGCTATGGTACTTCATCTGAATTCATCAATCCCAGATTTTGCAGTTACGATTGTCAGGATAATCATATAGTGAAGCCGAAGAAAGAAATCAAATTGAAACGTAAGCGGAATTCGAAAAAATTCAACGAAGTCGAAAAAGAAGAACTTCCTAGTGAAGAAGATAGCACTTCTAACGAAAATTCGCAAGATAAATCGAACTGTCCGTGGGTTTGCACAAAAAAAGGATTTTCTTGGGCAAAATATTTAGAACATATTAAAGCTAAAGCCGTACCCGATAAGTTTTTCAAAGATCCGTTTCCGTATAATCGAAATGGTTTTCGACCCGGCATGAAATTGGAGGGTATCGACCCGCTGCACCCAAAATTCTTTTGTGTGTTGTCTGTGAACGAAGTTTTGGGCTACAGGATGAAATTGCATTTTGACGGATATTCCGAGAATTACGATTTTTGGGTGAATGCCGATAGTATGGATATTTTTCCCCCTGGCTGGTGCGAAAAGTATGGGCACGTATTACATACACCTCCGGGTTATTCGCGTGGTGAATTTAATTGGACAACTTACTTGAAACAAACCAGAGGAGCCGTCGCTCCTAAACATTTGTTTGCTAACAGAGCCGGGAGTGCAATTTGTCCGAATGGTTTTAGAATTGGAATGAAACTAGAAGCGGTCGATCGTAAAAATACTTCTCTCGTGTGTGTTGCGACTGTCGTCGATATGATGGATAATAGAATTTTAGTGCATTTCGATAGTTGGGATAACATTTACGACTATTGGGCCGATCCTACCTCGCCTTACATCCATCCAGTGGGCTGGTGCGACCAAAATGGACACAATTTAACTCCACCAAATAGTAAGTTTCAGTACCATAAGAGTGCCATAACCATAACCGTTATAATTTTGTAAATTTTAGATCATCCTAATCCGACATCTTTTACTTGGGAGAAATATTTAAAAGAAACTAAGTCAGTCGCGGCTCCCGTGAGGGCGTTTAAGCAGCGTCCCGTTTATGGGTTTAAAAAGGGAATGCGCCTCGAATGCGTGGATAAAAAAGTGCCTCAGTTAATTCGAGCTGCAACAATTTACGATATAAAAGAACATCAACTCCTGATAAAGTACGATGGTTGGCGAGACCGCTATAACTGTTGGGTCGAGAACGATAGCTCGGATATTCATCCGATTGGATGGTGTCAAAAAACTGGACATCCGATAGAACCACCTTTGAGTAAGTTAAAACTTTAGTTGCTTAAAAATGATTTTAATATAACGAATTATAGCTCCGGACGACTTTTATGATTCTTCGGAATGTCCCACCGTTGGGTGTCGAGGTCAAGGCAATTTTAGAGGATTGCAGTATTCTACTCATTCGATGCTCAGAGATTGTCCTTATGCTGAGCAAAATTTAGATAGGAAGTTCAAGTTACCGGATAGATTGTTAAGCCCCGATCGGCAATTAGAATCGGTGGTCCCAGTTTCTCGAGAGCCCAAAGAAAAAATGTAAGTCACTTAAAAATTTACCTTATTCTACATAATTTTGATTAATTTCTTAATAGTATATTGTGTGTTTGTTTTTCAGAAAACCGCTGAAAATGGGTAGACCACCAAAAATGCCCAGACTCGAGCCATCACCAAAGTTGTCGTGGAATGATGACGATTGTTCAAAGCCTAAAATTAAATCTGAAGCTAGCTCTGAAAGTAATTCGACAGAAAGAGAAAGCATAAAAGAACAAATACCGTTAACAAATGGCTATGTAGGTTCGTACACAGAACAAATTTGGGAAAAACATACCAGACATTTAACTCGGCAACTTATAAATAAAAATCCTCGCATTTGGAAAGTCGAAGATGTTGTACAGTTTATTAATTCTCTACCTTACATTGAAAATCACTCTTTTTTGTTTAAAGAACATCAAATTGATGGCGAAGCACTTTTAATGTTGAGTCAAAAAGATTTAGTCGACATATTAAACATTAAGTTAGGTCCTGCCATAAAATTGTACAGTATTATTGTTTTATTAAGACGAAAGCTTGCAAGTTAATATAAGCCGCAAAGTTGAAGCTTTTTTTAAAATTATTGATTTTGTAAAAAAAATTATTTTTGTATTGTGTAAAGTTTTGATTGTCTTGATACGTAAATTTGTTTTGAAATGCTAATTCTATTCTATTTTTTATTTTAAAATTGTACTTGGTGCTCAAGAAAGTTTTTAAGTTGTGATAAAACCTGCAAATAATGTAGTTATGATTTTGAAGCAACTTTATCATTGTAAATTATCTAATTACGTGAAAAAAAGTACGATTTGTTTATGTAGAAAAGCTGTATCTTTTTATTTTATATATTCTTATTGAGATATTTTAATGTTGTTAGTGCATGGTTAATTCGGACAAATGATGTAACATAATATTTTACAATTTATCACCTATCTACTTTGTGATATTTCTTTTTCTTTGTTGTTGTAAATATAATTAATTAATTAGTTATAACAAAAATACATTTAAGAACCGAATCGTTTAATTTTTTTAAGTGAAATAGCGCTGTTTGACTAATGGGAATGAGAATGGCTTAGTAAAAGTTATACTACTTAGATTTTCTGTCATCAACATGATGTGTCCCTAGAATAAAGTCCATAGAACTTTTTACCAATCACCGTTTTTACATCCCAGCTGTGTTGTAGGTCTATTCCCAGTTCTGTCACCTCGAAAAAGACTACAAGCCTACTACGATAAATCTTTGTATATCCACCGGTTTGGAATACGTAGAACCCAGGGTAGTCTGTCTCGGTGCTGCAAAAGCTAAGCATGCTGAAATAGAACAATGAGTTATCTGATGCTCCAAGGAAGGTTTTTATAGTAGTACCTCGTTCATGTAGTCCGAGCAATTGAGCAAAGACCCTGTGCCCACTGACCTAACATACCTGTGGTTTAAGTCCACAGGTAGTTACAAAGCCAAGAGGTTTACAGTACTTTAATTCCGGTTAGAGGTTATAAACCCTTTTTTCATTCAGTCACATGTGTACAAAGTTTGGCTAATGCCCGATAGCGCTAAATCATTTCACATTTCACATAATAAATCTTTGGGTTATGTAATTATCAGTATGATGACAAATGTAAGTTTGTCTACAATGCCCACCAATTTGGTCAATTTATCACGAACTCTACCACAAACATGTATGAATTGCCAGTAACGTAAAGGAAATAATCAAAAGAAATTTGATGGAAAACTGTATGTTGGTTAACCCGGTCACCTAGTTACCTCGAACAAAACGCCATCCTGCAATAAAACCTAGAGGTAAGCAAGCAAGTTGTTAATGTGTACAATTACTACATTAGTAAGCCCAGTATTTTCTCTTTCAAAAGATGGATCCAGATGAAGAGTAGGAGGGCCGATGTCGAAGCCTTTTGAAGTGCGGGACGGATTAGATGCTTTATCACCTTTACTATTTAATACTCTGTATTATAACCGAATACAAAGCTATTTGTAGCTGACGAACTCTACTACTCTTGCATACGCAGAGGATATGACACGATGGTTGACTTGATCAAAGGGTAAATAAAGGGTAGATTTCAAAGAAGGCAACCGCCATCTCTTTGTAATATCAAAACTATTCTACTAGAAGAGTGGTACGTTTATGAAGCACATATTTTACATTTTAACAACTACTTACCAGATTACCCGCTATCTGATAGTGGTGAATAGATTCCTAGTGTTTTCCTTGCTTAAGGGTAAATTGGGAAAGTGAAGATTTCGAAAAGGGAAGGTCACATAAAATTTAAACTGCTTTAAGATTAAAGTTGCTGATATTGTTACGATATCATGAGTTTTTCTATATCTGTGGCGTGTAAATGCCGAAGGCATTGAACATTAAAATGATGGGAGCATAAATAAAAATGGATCTTTTTGGTCGGCAATCAAATTCGAACAATATTAAATAAAAAAATTAAAATAAAGAAAGAATTGTAAATGTCTTGTTTATTTGGAAGACATTTGTTGTTATTAAATCAGTATAAACTGCATCGAGTATGAATACAATTGCTTCGTTACATAAAAGTGTACACAGATTAATATTTAAAAAAAGCGAATCAA
The DNA here is from genome assembly GCA_950108345.1 of Malthinus flaveolus. NCBI lineage: Eukaryota > Metazoa > Arthropoda > Insecta > Coleoptera > Cantharidae > Malthinus > Malthinus flaveolus. The sequence goes on along the minus strand of OX467287.1, from coordinate 12,652,377 downwards.
ATTTCTATTTTACAAGCTGAATTATTTTCATTAATTTTTTTTTATTTACAAACATAATAATTAAATAGCCTAAGACATAACAATCTTTTGTAAAATACCTTTAATTTTTATTTCATCGTAATAACAAAAATTTATTACACAAATAAAATTCACATAAATTGGTGTTTTTAAAAACTTAATTTAAACATTTTTCAATACTTTTTACTAAAGGTACAATTAAAAAATATAAATAAAATTGCTTTCGATAAAAATGAGTACATTAATGGAAAATTAAAACAAATCGAATTTGTTTTATTTAAAAAAACGGGTACTTTAAAAAATAAGTAAATGATTTTACTTAGTCACAGGCTACCATCTTTAGTGGTAGATTAAAAAATTACTTTATCGACAAGAAATCTACAGTTCCGATTTATGCATCGAAACGCTAATAGTGCAATAAGCACAATTAGCGTTGATAGGATGATCAAATTTTCAATTGAGACACCTAAAAAAGCCGATATTTGAGTAAACTTAGACTACGAACGTCTAAACAAACGCTTTCTACCAAAGCTTGTGCTTAATTTGTTAAAAATTACTTGTAAGGCTTCAAAATTGAAATTTCAAACACCCCTCAACATAAAGTAACGCTTAAATAACAAAAAAAAATTTTTTAATTTAAATTCTACGTATCTATATTATGTACATTTTTCATTTGTTCAAGTGCTTTTAACATAAAAGATATACAATTATTCTTTTCATTTTAAATAGCCTTTGTATAATATAAAAAAAATCACATATGTACAAAACAAACTCATCGTCGGATAAGTTAATATCCAATTTAAACCAAACATGGAAAGTTGAGTACTAGTACTAAGCCCATCACAGTATGTAGCTTTTCTTTTTTTATAACGCCTTGCAATTGTCAAGGCCTATGAAATCTGAAACAAGAAAAAAAATTCACATAAAAGGCCACTTCAAAAAAATTCCACTCAAAATAAGCCCAACACAGTGTCAGCCTAGTGAATATTAAAAATTCAACTCCATACTGAACTAAATAAAATGAGTTGTTGATGAATGTACTGTATTGACTCCCATCTTTCAATTAAGAAGATTTTCTATACCTATCACATTCATGTAAATCCCTTTTTTGAACGTTAAATTGATCGTAACATTATTAGGTACAGCCACTTTACACGACCTTCATGTGGAAGAAATAACTGCTCTAAAACTATGCAAAAAGCTAAAAAAACCTTTGCTTAATTGAAACTAATCAAGTTTGAAATTTTAATGAGCCGTGTCGGGCTGCAGGGCACTTTATCTCGAGTACTAACTTCTCGTTTAAGTTATTCAAATTAAAGAAACCACTCACCTAGTCAAATGTCGACTGTCTTCGTGTACAGCCATTTCAGAACTTTTAAATTCGTTTAATTCTTTTCTAATTGCCGCTTTATCTTTAGGTGTTAATCTCGTCCAAGGCTTATCGGCTCTTCTATCGTAATCGTGAGCTTGAGTGACTTCGATGTAATCGTTAAAACGAATAATTTTCTTCTCTTTAAGTTCTTCAACGGTCGGCCTAAAACTTAACTTCCTCAACAAGAATCGTTTCTTTTCTTCTTTTTGTTTCTTCTCTTCCGCCGGACTTTGTCCTAAAAAATTTCATTGCGTAAACAAAAAATAATTTACCCAAATTATCCAATAAATACGTTTTAAAATATTTCGTTCTTCTAATTCCTCCTGAGTCGGTCTCATGCTTAATCTTCTGATTAAACGCGCGCCGATCGCCTCTTTCGATTCTTGTCTTTCGTTATCACTTTGAATTTGAAGAATGTTACGATTAATCAAGTCTTGTTTGTCGGGCCTTAAAGATAATTTTACGGAAAGACTCTCCTTACGCGCAATTTTTAAAGCTAAACTACTTTCTTCCGTAAGATTGCCATCCTCGTCTCTGTACAATACTGGACCGTCGTTCGAATCGTCGTCCTCTCTAATTACGTACGGCCTCGCATTTTCTTTGTTTTCCAATGTACAAGCAAAGCCGATACCGAATTTGACAGGTTTTGTACTGTAAAAGGAAAATAAGTTAGTTGGCTCAAAAATGGACCGAAGATATTGTTAGGTTTTTTTTTGAACTTATAATTACCATATTCCAATCCAAGGCCTTAAAGGCGGCCTTCTGTCGGTTACAATCAAATACAAAAACAAATTAACCACTAGCACAAAACGTTTAGTGAGGAGGCGTCTATTTACCTGAGTGGAGGATTACTTTCCATATGAACGTGTCTAACTGTGAGCGGTCTATTTTCTTGAGTAGGAGTATTTTGAGGAGTACCACCGCTTCCTTTCTTTTTAAGAGCTGATTTAAGCGGCATCGCGTTGAATTTCGGTTCTTTGGCTGGAATTTCTTCTACTCTATTTGTGTCTACGGTTGGATCTGGTTGTGACATACGATACAGGTATCTATCGTCGTCGTCGTCGTCTACGTCGTCAGGCTCTGCGTCGTCTTGATCTAAATAAAATAAGAGACGTTTTTAAATCCTCCAGTGAGAGTAAAAGCAGTAATAACAAGAGGCCTAACCCAGTAGAGGCCTAGAAACGGAACCGCAATAGGCAAACTTGCTGTACTAATTTACATGGTAAGGTAAAGTGGCAAAAAAACCGTTGAAGTGAACAAAGTCACAAAGTCGTGCCTGCCACCTCGTGGTATAAGCCCATGCACGAGACCCTTGTGACTAACTGCTCCACATTAAGTCAAATTAATTACCGTCATCGTCGTAGTCGCACATTTCTGGTGGTAGAGGTGTTTGTTGTCGTACCGGCGTTGGACTTGGCGAACTAAACATCGGAGGTGGCGGTATAGGCCCAATTTCGGATACAGGTATAGGTGGCTCTGGCAGTTCTGAAAGCATGAATCCTTGACCCGGCATACTTGGTGGCGGCAAACAGGGAGGCGGAGGATGGCATAAACGTTCTTGAGGCGGAGGCGTACTGCCCGGAGGACCTGGATGACCATCTGTAACTACATTATTAAAACCACCTTACTAACAGTTTAATCCATTCCACAAACTGTTATAGTAGTCGATTAATGGATTAAAAATGTAAACAATAGACTTACAGTGTTCGCTATGGTAACAAAGTAACCTTCGAGTGAGCTTCCCGGGTCCCAAAGAATTTGGGCGTTCGATTTTCGCAGGTGTCGCTTCGCCGCTTCCAGGAGGATACATAGTTGGCGGTGGTTCTCCATTTGGAGAAACGGCACCGTTATGTGTCGTCCCTCCATCAGTCTTATCTTTTTTGGGCTCTGCAATAAAAGAAAAGAAATTGTAAATATTTATATTCAAATTTAAACATTTTCAAAAATTAAACGAATAGTTTCGCAAAGATAAATATACCATAGTAAAAACTCTTAAGTTGTCTATATTTTATGAATGAATCTGAGTGCGTCAGAAGCACGAATATTCATTAATAATTTATTTCGGTTTATTATTGGTGCAGATTTAAATAAACATTGGTGATTAGGTTGTTTATAAATTTCCCAGAGGAAAACTCCCGAATAGCACTAATAATAATACTGGTTTGTGGGAACATTTCGAAATTTTCGCCACTTTTGTATGATTTCGAGCTATTTTGAATAATTGAGCTGTGAAGTTTTGTGTAACGGCAATAAATTATTGGCAAATAAAAAGAGGTATTTGGATTTAGTCCAAAATAATTTTGAAGTATCCCAAGATGATTCAGACTCGGAAAACTATGTGCTGTGCATACCAAAAGGTTTTGCAAACATCGACATTATGAAAACAACATTGTTTCGTAACACCGACGCAGAGATGAGTTATTTGCTAAATTTATCTCCATTTATTGGAAAAATCAAATTGGAAACGATGGAGTGGGTCGTTAAATTGACGAGACGGGAGGTAATTCCCCAGACATCCGAAGACCTCCCCAAAATTAAAAATACTATAAAGAGAACAAATTCGAAAATTTTCTTTGTTTTCCTATAAATCTTCTTATCTTCGATTAACGCAAATTATCGTTTTTTACAAATTGAATAACAAAAAGCTAATTGAAGTTTCGAGCTTGAAGTGGAACAAAATCGATGTTTTCGGTGAGGAGGTTTCATCACTCTCGATAACTTTAAATTGAAAAGTGCCCTTGACAGTTCGAACTTTTCGAGTATCATCAAGAAAATTAAATTCGAAATTTGTTTTCGCTATTATCTTACCTCCAAATTTTTTAGTAAAACCTGGGGGTCTAAAAGCGGCCGGAGGTGTAATGGGTGGAACCGTATTCCAACAAGGAGCAGGAACTACATCTGGTCGACATTGACCGTAAACGGGTAGTTCAAGTTTACGCTCTCGTTCTTCCAATCTACGGCGACGACGCCCACCAGGAGTAAGGGACTTGACCAAGAAACCAACGCCACTCATTTTTTTTTTAAACAAAAATTAACCACTACACGTCCTTTCCATTAATTAGAAATAATTGGAATTTTCGAAAAAATCCGAATCGTATTTTTTAACTAAAGCGTCGCAATTTGTAATAACGCAACGCACTTTGTGCCCCACGTGTTTGTGTATTTCCAAAAAACATTTTCGAATTTAAAAAAAACACGAACAAACAAAACAAAAAAGTATTTTTTTTAAAACGTTTCGGCAAGCCAAATAAAAAAGAAATTAGACGTAAATGAAAAAAAAAACTAATTGAGAGTTATTAAAGATGTTATAATTAAAAAAAGTGTCTTTTGTTGGCTAAGATTATAAACACTCGAAAGCCCAACAGGTCGTCAAAGCGGGCGCACGTTGACTAACATCGCGACGCTGAAAAGCGCCGTGTGGGCGTCGGATTTTCCCCGGCCGGATCGTTACAGTTCTGCAGCATCTCTGACGTCACATATCTTAACACAAAACACACACGAAAAGAACATTTAACCTTGACTTAAACTCAAAATTTTCATTCATTAAAAAGGACGGAAGAAAAATTTCGCATGCACGAAATACGAGAAGGGAAAAACAAGTGCGAGTATTTTTAGAAATAACAAAATAATAAATTTACGGCTACACAAAAAAAAATGTAAATGTACAGATAGAAGTGAGCGATGGTGTTAAAAATGTAAAATATTGGCTTTTGGTACACGAAAATGCGCAATCGTTGATTGGGGCACGATTAACTTATTATCAAAATTTGAATAAACTCGCAAACATTTAATTTAAGCCAAGAGCCAACCAAAAATCGTTACGATTTACGAATAGATGAACATGTTTGTTATTTGTACAAATGGCCAATTAAACGAATGGAATTAGTAATTACAAAAGGCGATATTTACAAAAGTGTTAAAAAACTCGCACAGCAAACAAAAGCTGCCAAGGAGGGTGCGGAAAAGTGGAGAAAAATCGAAATGTGAAAAATCTGACAAACGAGAAACTTGGAACATGTCTAGCTTATTTGGCCAGCCCAACTAAAAAAATTATGCTGGGACGGCCATTTCGGAAAATTCGAAAAAATTTTTAATGCGCCTGACATTAAACTTGACATAATTTATAAGCGCAAGAGTTTTTATTGATTAAATACTAATGTGAGCACGAAATCTGCTATAAATTTTAATTACAATTTCTTTGATCTCTTTTAAAAATTACAGTGATGGCTTTGAGTAAGGTGTAACGTGTAACTAATTTTTCTATATCGGGATAAACTCGTACTTTGTTGGCTTTATTTATATTTAATTTGTTACATTTTGCGGAGCTTCGAAAATTATTTTTTCCTAATTAAGCGAATAACTTTGGTGTATACATTCGACATTAATTTGAGCCTTATAATTGAAACTAAAATAATTAGAAGGTAGGAGCAAGCACGATATGGAGGGGGGTGAAATATTTTTAATTCGATATTGTGAGCTTCCATATATTATTATGTGGTGTGAAAACCTCGCTGTGTTAAGTGAAGCTTTTTGAAATTATTTTTTCAAGTTTTAATAGGTGCCAAACGCATAACTCGGCCCCGATGCTGCGATGCTTCCAACTTGCACGAAGGAGAGGCAAAAAGAAATTGAAAAGCACTGCGTTAATGCGCTTAGTTTCAAAAATGTTGGCATTATGTGCGTAATACCACAATACAAACAAAACTCAATCCCTCGATGATAAAGATTTTATAAAAGAAACATTAATAAAGCAAGGGTGGAAAACTTTGATTTTCATTTCTCGAATATTTTTTTTAACGTGCCGAAATTCGTATTAAAGCAAACAAATTATTCGAATTTGCGTTAAAAAAGCAAATAGCGAACTAATCGTCCCAAAAGAGCTTTGCAAATTTCTGCTATTTCGCTGATAAGAACAAAACCTACAAAAACCACCAATCTAAAACAAATAAAAAAACTTTCCTTCACTGCTGCCGCTGCCGAACATCATTTAAATTTTCTGATTTTTAATAAAAACAATCCTCAACCGATTAACTAACTATAGTATTTACTATTCCTTTAGTAACGAGCTTTTATGCTTTTTTAATTACATACATCTATCGATTAGTATTCCCAAAGTATTAAATAAACTGTCTGGGAAATTATTATCTATACCTACCTATAATAGGTAAGGTGAGTATATTGAAAGCATAGACGGGGCAGTTTCCTTTTCATCTCTTTGTTAATTACTTCAAGTTTGTCTTATCACGATGAACTTAATAACGGCTTAATAACATTCTTCATACATAATCTATTTTTTACATGTATATCGCATGAGTCGATCAAATTCGGCATGACTAGATTATTACAGGTAAAATTACGAACACAGCGATGTGAGGTTATTTAAAAAAACTCAAATTTACAAGAAAGTTCAAAAAACGCCGAAAAACATGAAGCAGGCATCACACTCCGCACCACGATAAAAGATATTATAGTCATAGTCGAACCAGAAACTGTAGTACTTAGTAGAAAAAGTAAACTCTACTCAGCTGTATACAACGCCCTCTAGCATCGAAACTGTTAGTTTGAGGACAAAAATGTAAGCGACATAATTTGTAGAAAATTGAATGTTCTTTATTTTTGTATAGAAACGCCTTTTCCTAAAAGTGCGTAGTTTTCGAGTTATAAGCAATAAACAAAAAAACAGTTCTTGGACAGTTTTTGGAATTTTAGGCAAACTTTAACGCGCTCTAGCGTCTAAACCGCTTGCCTGAGGGAAAAAGCCTACCAGATATAATTTGTAGGAAATTTGCGTAGTTTGCTTTTATATACAAGCGCTTTTCTCAAAAAGTGTGTAGTTTTGATGGTATAAGCAAAAAACTGAAAAAAGCACCCTTCTCGAGTAGCCCCCAAGTGAATGCTGCCACTTAGGAGTTATACACTAAACTTCAACTAAACTGTTCGTTTTACGAAAAAAATATATCAGACATAATTTGTAGAAAATCGAATTTGCGTTAGTTTAGTGTAAGAACCCTTTTCTCTGAAAGCGCGTAGTTTTCAAGTTATGAGCAATAAAAAAATTTAACGCCGATTTTAAATATTTTATTAACTTAAAGCGCGACAGCGCCTAAATAGATCATTTAAAGAAAAAACCTTGAGAAATATTATTTGTAGATTATTAAATTTACTTTATTTTGGTATAGAAGAACTTTTCTCATAAATTGCATAGTTCTCGAGTTGTAAGCGATAAAACAGCTTTTTGACCGATTGTGAAACTTTTGTCAAACTTTAACGCGCTTTAGCGCCTAAGTCGCTCGTCTGATGGAAAAACCTAAGACATATAATTTGTAGGAAATTCTATACAGTTTATATTAATACAGAAGCACTTTTCTCATAAAGTACGTAGTTTTCCAGTTATAAACGAAAAACCGAAAAAATAGCAAGAACCCACGCTTCTCGAACTACACCCAGAAGTTTGCTGCCACTTTGGAGTAACAGACGAGCGGTTTTATTACATCGTTATAACCTTTGCACTTTATCGTTTAGTAAAAGTGTTCGCCGCTTCCCGGACTATTAGCAATCTGATATCCAAGATGACGTCCTTGGCCAACGCCACTGAAATAACTATCGACAAACGAAATAATAAAAAAATTCATGCTTTTTATCTTAATCGACTAAGGGCAGTTTTCCAAACAATTTAGGACAGAAATCCAATAACTTAGTAAAAAATTTGTAACTTTGCCAATTAATTTTACTTCAGAGAACTAACCTTTATTGCTACACGACCACAATAACAAACCTTCACCGAACCACCCTCAATTTATACTTTAATCTTAAGAAACTTTTTGTTAGTAAAACCTCATTATGAATAATTAAAACCTCGCCGCTAATTAATATAAGCTCAATGCTGGAGCGAAAAAGAGAGAAAAACTTACTTATTCGCTCCAAGGCTTCCGAGCACATCTTCCTAATTTATCTACCACAAACTATTATTTTTACTTATTTTGCATTCATTTTCCGAGTCTTCGTATAGCTTCCATTTGTATCATGAAATGTTCATCCCCTTTAACTTTACAAGACTTTACATTACGTACATTGTACATATACGGAGCCAACTTGCAAATTAATATTCCAACAGTTACATACAACTTCTATCATAATATAAATATGGGTAGTATGTGCTTTAGGAAATTACCTTATTCAACATCCAAACCAAAAAATAAATTCCAATAAGAAGCACACAAAATGAGCTTAAATAAATAAAATCGACACAAAACAAAAATAAACTTTTTTTTGATGGAAAAGAGTAAATTGATGGTGAAAGCTAAAGAAAAGTTTTCAAGTAACATGTTCAATAATATAAAAAGTAAAAAAAAACATAAAAAGCGAGAAAATTCAAGATACAACAAACTAAAGAAATCAATAATTTCGTCCGACATAACTCTAGTATGAGTTACAAGGTTCGAAGTTTTGTTTTTGCATAAAGTCGATGTAAAATACCTTATCGATCAGATTTAGAACCTAAAACTCATGAAGCCCGGAGCTTTCGACTAACCAGATTTATGTATAACGCCTGCAGAGTTTTATATTTCTTGACCTCTCGCTGGGTTAATATGCACACACGCCTAGAGGCGAATTAACAATCCAACTTGAAATATTTTAACGACCGACAAGTCTTAATTTGGCTACGAAGATTTTCTATTAACAATTAAATGCTCGTTTATAATGTACATGTAACTGTAAGTTGCCACAAATGTTATTGTGGACGTTTAGGTAACAATGGAGAAATTCCAGTACGTCTTCGTGCGCATATTTCCTGATGGCTAACGCAATAATTTGCTCCATGCGATTTGTTACGTGTTTAATGGAACGTTTATCATTTGTTAAATCAAAAAAATATTAATTTCAAAGAGAAATTAAATAAATAAAGGCTGCCGCGCAGTTTGCCATCGGTGCTTCCCCTAAATACGTACATCGTGGACTAAACAAATTGCAATTACTCCGCATGAGTAGGGCTGGGCGATATTAAATAAATATCGATAATTGCGTTACCATAGCAACGAACAATAACTTATTAGAAGTGTCAGTGTAAAGTTTGACGTCAAAAAAGTAAACCAGAGTTAAGCAATAAATTAAAAGAAAAAAGATGTCCACCGAAATTGTGAAAATCGAAAAATTGGAGTATCGAGCAATCATCAAGTACCTGTATTTAAAAGGGTTAAGAGGTAAGCAGATTTACGAAGATATGGTTAATACCCTTGGTGATCAATGTCCTTCGTATGCGACCGTGAAAAATTGGACTGCAAGCTTCAAAAGAAGTAAATTTTCAATTGAAGATGATGACCGATCGAAAAGTTCTTGCTTCAGTTTTTTGGGATTGCCATGGAGTAATCATGATTGATTTTTTGGATAAGGGTAGAACAATAACTGGAGATTACTATTCGACATTACTGACCACTCTACGGAAAAAAATTAAAGAGAAAAGACGCGGAAAGCTATCCAAAGGTGTTTTGTTTTTGCAGGACAACGCCCCTGCACACAAATCTCACGTTGCCATGCAAAAAATTCGTGATTTAGGGTTTGAATTACTAGAACACCCCCCTTATTCTCCAGATTTGGCTCCGTCCGACTATCATCTCTTTCCTCAACTGAAAAAAAGTTTAAAAGGTCGTAAATTTTCTTCCAACGAGGAGGTAATAAAAGCTGTGGAGGTCTGGTTTGCAGAGCAAAAAGAAACATTTTTTTTGAAAGGTCTAGCGACGTTGCAGGTTTGCTGTAATAAATGTATCCAATTAAGAAGAGAATATGTTGAGTAATAAAATATTTTGACATTGAAATTTTGTTTGGTTCTACAGTAGGCTAAGAATTTTTCAATATAGCCTCGTATATCGAATAAAATTCCCGGCCCTATCCATGAGGCGCCCAACGTGGGGCCATGTTACATCAATGTGAATCTAAAATAAACGCAAAAATACTACATAGGTCACTGAAATCCTGCCAGTTAGAAAGAGATGACAAAATGTTTAGGTTATTTTTGAATGTGTCCAATTCTATAATTTTTAACCCTATTTTTACCCTTTTCTGGTAGGATGATTTTGCTATAATACAGTTCGCACCTCTAAATCAACGGCGTCCGAGTTAATTTTTTCGGCTTACAATGATGTTTTTCGCTATAAGAAGTCAAAAATTGAAATAATCTCGATAAACTTCGTTTATTTTTTTAATTTTCAACATCGTTACGAAGCTTCTTCGTTCTACTGGCGGTCGGGTAAGCAAAAAATTGATTTCTAATTTAATTTCTTATTTATTTTAAGGTAGAACGATTACAACATTTTTCATTTTCTACCATATTGTTTTTGCTTATCACTCGATACGTTTTCTTTCAGCTTCGACGATTCTTTACATTGGCGAGTTAAGGGACTTTGACGAATTTTATAAAAGCAAAAAAAAAGCTTCTTACCAAAGCTGATAAAATGTGATGAGATTTGACGGTGAGAAAAAAAGAAAAATATATTTTTTGATGTTTTATAAAAACCAATATTTTGTCAAAAATTATTGTCTATTTTAGTGGACCTTGGTATTTTCGAGAGTTTGGTTCAGTACGGAAACGGAATAGGAAAACGGGCAGATTAAATTAGACAAACCGAACGAGAGTGGCATTTCGATGCTTTAATAATTTTAAAAAGCTCCGTGCTAGTCGTATAAAGAGGTTAACAGTAATACGTATACGTATCCAAACGAACGGCAAAATAAATAAAATAAATTAACTTCTATCAAAGGAAATCGAATTTTCGTATGGTATCTATCTCCAAATGAAATTTTATATACGACTACCTACATCTAACATATTTGTAAAGAGCGAGGTCATTAATAAACGTCGCGGTAAAGAAGAACAAGATGAAAAATGTTAAAAGTTGAAAAATCATCTCTGCGCTGTATCCGGCCGTTATTTATAACGCTCGTTGTGTTGTTAACAGCACCTATTTTTGCAAAAAAAATCGCCATTAAAGCTCACAACGTAAGTTGCAAGTAGATCGGTGCCAAGTGCTTTGACGGAAATATTTTGAAACGTGCTAATATGGATGGGTTACATTCTCCTCTCAAATGCACGCAGAAAACGTATTCGTAACGAGTATTATAGCACATTACAGAATTTGTAAAAATGGGCGGAATTAATAAGCACGTAAGTCTAAAGTGAGTTGAGTTTGATACTTGAATTTGGCCCGTAGTCTTTAAGAACTCGCACAAAAAGCGGTACAAAAAAAAGGTATGTGAAGTTACAAATTAAGCCATCACGAAATGAGCATTCTTTTACCGTAACGTTATGTTATAAACAAATAGTTAACATCGCCTACTCATAATAATTAAAATGACAAAGGAAAAATTTAAAGTGCAGTAAAAACTTTCCCAAGTACTCAAGTACACACGGTTACGTAAGTTAACTTTTTATTCTTCCTACATTTTCGTTTTTATGTAAAGTTCAGTAAGGCAAAACTTGAAAAAGTTTTTTTTTCAAACCCACCGCAGTAACAAGTTTCTTTGTCGTAGCTCTCTCCACATACGCTTTCCATACACTATAAAATTTGTATTGACAAAACTTCAAAAAGTTACAAATTACTACAAAAAAGTTTACAAATTGATTACCAAATACAATTTTTTTAAACATAAAGACACGTAGATGTTAAATTTACATTTACGTAACATTAAAATTCAACTAATGGGGCTAGGTAATTTATACTAAAAACCTTTATTGTTGAGGGAATAAAATTTACACATTTAACTGTATTTATGCGACATTCAACACAAACTTTGCAGAAATTTGGAAAAGAAGGCCAAAACAGCTTAGAATAGCAAATAACTACCTTCAAGAACTCAATCCAGTGACGAGAAAAAATAATATGGCTGATGCGATGTCATTGATTCGACCAAACTATAGCAGGGAGACATCCTGTATATCTGGAGTAAACCAAAATCTTACCATTCTCTTACTTTTTAAGAATCAGTCAAAGATTTGAGAGCGTTGAACAACAAACAATTTTGAACTCGATCGCCAATGTAAAAATATACAGAGTGTTTCGTTCGAAAAACCAAAAAGTTGACGTCGTTTTAACTAAAATTGGAAGGGGTAAGCTATAAAAGCAAATTTGCCGATAAAAAATAAATAAAAAAATTATAGGGGTGAGAGGTGATCCTAACATTTTAAAAAGCAATAAAATGTTTATAAACGAGCATGTGTACAAATAAATTTTAAATGAACCGAAAAATAACAAATTACACTTTCCACACATTATTCTCGTGTAAAAGTAACATTATTTTTAAGTTGCGTACTATTTGAAATATTTTTCACGCCGAGCAATTGTTTCAAGCGAATATGCACGATTTTAAATTTTCAAGAGCGCGTCTCGCTAAAATAATCGTAATTTTGAATAAATTAACTATTTAGGTGGGTATACCTAACATGACACCGTAATCAAAATCGGAATTTACGAAATTCTATGAGATTAACTCTTCGGGTATTTGCGACAGAGCTTGACAGTTTAATAAATCCACATTCTGGGGATGGCGAAAATGTAATTCCAATAATTATTATGTCACATTCTACGCGTACGTGAGCATAATGGTGCGTTTTCACTACGCAGATCAACTAAAATCTATCGATTTCACCCACCTTTCGAATTTTTTTTCCACTAACTTCATTACCGAATCTGCTAATGCTAAGTCCTCCCAACTTAACCCCGTATAATTGAGAAGCCCACAAAGGCGAAAACTCGTCCTTTTCGACTAGTACTCGTAACGATCTGCATGGTGAAGACGCATCAGCAAAAATTAAATACACAATACCCTTGTACCCTTTTACCAAAAAAATTCATCGACATAAAACATACAAGAGCATTAAAAAGCACGAAAGCAAACAAAGCTGGAGCCCTAGCGAAACTTAAAATATATTTTTAGCATTTTCGTACTAATCTCCATGTTCGAGTGCCCTTGGTGTACCCTTACCTTAATCACCATATATTTTTTTGTTGATGTACACAATTCAAGTTCGGCAAAAAGAATTTTTTGAGCATTTAAATTCGGCCAGATTGCAAAATTATTTATTCCAAACTGCCAACTTGATAAAATTGAAAAAAAAAGGATTACGGTACAATACGTACTATAAGAAAATAATTTTCGCAATATAAATTTTTACGTTTTAATTTAAGAGTTGACAAAAAGCTCATGAATCACTGTGAGAATAGGAGACATATCTTGACGTCTTTATTGAAACTTTTCCAAAGCACCTACACTCCTACACACAAGGGTATTGCGTATTGATATAAAAAAGCAATAATTGAGTAGAAATTATTCTCAAGATATCATTCATTCATTTTCAAATTTACTCCAAAACAAACAAAACTTTCAAAATCGCACACAACCGTAAGCTTCGCTGATGAACGCATACGTGCCCCGAATTTCCAACGCCAACTTTCGTATCTCTCGACAAATAAAATAAGTTGCTAAATTTTTGATAGAAAATTGGAATAGCTGATAAATTTGAACTCTGCTTTTGTTTTTATATATAAATGAAAAACTACCAAACAAGCTCCAAGAACTGAGATAAATATATTATAATCAAAAGTCCACAAAAGACACAATGACAAACGACTTTCGTTATTTTATTCGACACGACAACTTTTCATGTTAGAATTTCAATTCAAATATTATAACGAAAGTTAAAAAGCCTTACTTTTTATATCCAAGTCGTATGATTGTTCTTAATATTTTAAGAAGCTAAACATATGTTTTCGAAACAGAAAAGTAGTTACAAGAAGCAAATCATCATCTATCTTAAAATTGTCGGATGCAGGTCTTGTATAAAAACCATCAAAAATTGCCAAAATATAATAGAGGATACCCGCTATTTGCAAACTAAAATTTTTAAAGAAATGAATAATAAACAATTTCTGGAAATAAACATTAGGTAACATGAGCGGTAACAAAGTTACGAATAGTTTCATAGTTGGCTGGACGTTTAACGAAGAAGCGTCCCTTAAACGGTGATTAAAGGGAAAACTGTTCGACTGAGAAAAAATTGTTTCAGTTAAAAGTTATAGATAAGTGAATAATTAACTATTTCTATTTATAAACATTAGCTCTAATAAAAATGGCAACAGAGTTACAAGTATTTTCGCGCTGGCATGCCGCTCAACGAAGAAGCGTCCCTTAAACGGCGATTAAAGGGAAAACGGTTCTACTGAGAATAAATTATGTCAGATAAAAGTTATAGATAAGTGAATAATTAACTATTTCTATTTATAAACATTAGCTCTAATAAAAATGGCAACAGAGTTACAAATATTTTCGCGCTGGCATGCCGCTCAACGAAGAAGCGTCCCTTAAACGGCGATTAAAGGAAAAACTGTTCGATTGAGAAACAATTGTTTCAGATAAAAGTTATAGACAAGTGAATAATTAACAATTTCTATATATAAACATCAGCTCTAGTGCAAGTTTTAACGAAGTTACAAGTGTTTTTCAAGCTGGCCCGCCGCTCAACGGAGAAGCGTCCCTTAAACGGCGATTAAAGGGAAAACGGTTCTACTGAGAATAAATTATGTCAGATAAAAGTTATAGGCAAGTGAATAACTAACAATTTCTATTTATAAACATTAGCTCTATTGCAAGTTGTAACAAAGTTACACGTATTTTTCAAGCTGGCCCACCGCTCAACGGAGAAACGGCCCATAAACGGCGATTAAAGGGAAAACTGTTCTACTGAGAATAAAATATGGCAGATAAAAGTTATAGGCAAGTGAATAACTAACAATTTCTATTTATAAATATCAGCTCTAGTGCAAGTTCTAACAAAGTTACACGTATTTTTCACGATGGCTCGCCGCTCAACAAAGAAGCGTCCCTTAACCGGCGATTAAAAAGAAAACTGTTCGACTGAGAAAAAATTGTTTTAGATAAAAGTTATAGACAAGTGAATAATTAACAATTTCTATTTATAAACATCAGCTCTAGTGCAAGTTCTAACAAAGTTACAAGTGTTTTTCACGATGGCTCGCCTCTCAACAAAGAAGCGTCCCTTAACCGGCGATTAAAAAGAAAACTGTTCGACTGAGAAAAAATTGTTTTAGATAAAAGTTATAGACAAGTGAATAATTAACAATTTCTATTTATAAACATCAGCTCTAGTGCAAGTTGTAACAAAGTTACAAGTGTTTTTCACGATGGCTCGCCGCTCAACAAAGAAGCGTCCCTTAACCGGCGATTAAAAAGAAAACTGTTCGACTGAGAAAAAATTGTTTTAGATAAAAGTTATAGACAAGTGAATAATTAACAATTTCTATTTATAAACATCAGCTCTAGTGCAAGTTGTAACAAAGTTACAAGTGTTTTTCACGATGGCTCGCCGCTCAACAAAGAAGCGTCCCTTAACCGGCGATTAAAAAGAAAACTGTTCGACTGAGAAAAAATTGTTTTAGATAAAAGTTATAGACAAGTGAATAATTAACAATTTCTATTTATAAACATCAGCTCTAGTGCAAGTTCTAACAAAGTTACAAGTGTTTTTCACGATGGCTCGTCGCTCAACAAAGAAGCGTCCCTTAACCGGCGATTAAAAAGAAAACTGTTCGACTGAGAAAAAATTGTTTCAACTAAAAGTTATAGACAAGTGAATTATTAACAATTTCTATTTATAAACATCAGCTCTAGTGCAAGTTGTAACAAAGTTGCACGTATTTTTCAAGCTGGCCCGCCGCTCAACGGAAAAACGTCCCTTAAACGGCGATCAAAAAGAAAACTGTTCGACCGAGATAAAATTATTGTAGTTAAAAGTTATAGACAAGCGAATAATAAACAATTTCTGTCGACAAACATTAACGCCAGCGTGAGCAATAACGAAGATACGAATTTATTTCTAACCAACTTAACGCCCAACGTTCCTTAAACGGCGATAAAAAAGAAAATTGTTGGACCAAGAGAAAATTGTTTCAGGTAAAAGTTACAGACAAGTGAATAATAAATAATTCCTGTGTTTGCAAAGATTAGCTTTAGCACGAGCGGTAAAACAAAGTTTCAAGTTTATTCTTCTATAGCTTAACGCTTACTGAAGAAGCGTTTCTTAAATGGCGATTAAAAAAAGAAAACCAAGTGTAAGAAAACTCATTTTTGCGAATTTTATCAAGAAACATTAACTGTAGTTTGGTAAGGCACCAAGTTTAATTATAACTAAGAGTATGGAAGCGCCTTAAAGGCGGGAAATGATGTTTAGCTCAATTTATACTTTTGTCGTTACTAATTGATTGATAATCATCCAATTTCAATCATCTTCGGAAACAAATAATAAATATGATATCGTCAAATTTAATGTCCAACTCATTCGTTTGAATCTAATACGCGCTTAGGTGCCTATTACGTTGATTGAATTAATCAATTAATAATTAATTAACATCTCGCTATTAATTAAATTTGCTTTAATTACAGAATTAACAGTTTGTGTAAATATTATTACATATTTACGTGCAAGTTAAGAGAAAATATTATGCTATACCTAATATTTAAGGCTAAAATGATGTTCACTTTAGTTGGTTTTTAATTAAATTAAATTTTTACTAATAGTCGAATTTTTAGTAATTACGAGGGCCGAAAACCTAACGGTAAAGGGCCAACCCTCTAGCACTCACTCGTCTCGGCGTACCCGGGAAAAATGTTTAAATTATAATAATTTAGTTAAAAGTTTTAACAAGAAACAACTAACAAGGAAGCGTTTTAACATAAAAACTAATTTAGGCTAAAACCAAACACAGTACAAAGTTATAAATTAATTTACGTAAGTTTTAGATCCCCCGTAAATTAAATCAACTTAAATTTGAGTTAGAAAGAAGCAGCTGCTGTAACACTCTCAACGAAAATAATAAGTCGTAACAGGCCCTTGTTAAAATGTTGGTGTAATTATCAAAACGTTATTACGAGTAAAATTACAACAATTAGTGTAGTTCTTAAAATATAAGCTGTAATCTAAAAATATGAATGTTTGCCGAATAATTTACGATCACAATTAAAAAATTATGTCATGAGGTTTTACTCCACAATTATAATTTACTTCATCAAATGCTCCTAAAAATAGAAAAAAAATATTTAAAATTAATTTAAAGGTGCCGTTTCTCCGTGGTTTTAGTGTGCTTTTTACGGAGTTATAATTTAATTTTATAACTTGGACTATTTAGACGTAAGTCCATATTTCATCCCCTAAAAATATACTAAATGTAAATATGTATAAGACCGCATATAAAATAAATTTGCCGAAAATTGCCTTGATGCTGTAAGTTTAATGTAATTTATAAAGAGCCTCGAGAAATTTATTTTAAGGCCACTTTGATTAATTTTGATATAAAGGCTTATTTTAACAAAATGACTAATGTTTTAATTAAAATCCAGACGTGGTCGTTCATCTGCACGACACGGCCGTACAAATCTTAGGTCTCAATACAGTCAATTTGAAAGAAAAACTCGGTCAGAAATTTTGTAGCGACAATGTTTTGGCATTTCATTTCAAATTTATACCCAGTTATGATGACTTACGCCTTTATAACTTCTAGTACGCCGTAATCCGCCCTTTCCATGTACACGATTTCGTTCATTTCAAACTCCTGCAGGACTATCACTGTAGAGACAGAGATAGGGGTTCTTCCATTAGATGACTACATGTGGGTTAAAATTGTGGTTAAAGAGCAAATATTTACAATAAAATTCTTGAAGAGCGTAATAGCTTTAAAAAAAAGCTCGAGGCGCCTAAATTAAGGCTCGGAAGTAGAAAATTATATAATTTGAAAATATTACGATAACTGCGCGGGTCATAAAAATTCCATTTTCAGCAGTAACTGTGAAAAATTGAAAACGGCCTTATTTTTTCATCTCGTCTCATTTATTTTGTTAATTCGATTTTTTCAGAGCTCAATAGTGAGCCAAGTTGTAATATTCGCACAAAGGATCTTTTCACTTTTTCGCTAACAAGAGTTTTCATTATTAATCGAGTATCGATTAAAAGAGTCTATATCAAAACTTTCACTTTGTCCTACGGTTACAACAGAATAATTAATTCTATGCATATAAATTTAACACTATCCTAAACTTCAACACCTAAAGTACTTACAAGTTTTGATAAAGGTCGAAACAAAAACATAATAAATCACGAGTTTTGCAGTTACTGGGGTCTACATAATTATTCGCCGTTTTTCTTGCGTCGTTCTGTGGTTTGAATTTGACGTTTAATTGGAATTTTTTATAATAAAATTATTTAATACGGCGAGTTAATTAAAATGCGTATTGAAACCCACACCCATAATCGCCATCATCATGCTGTACCAGTTCGAGAAAGGGTGGAAAGCTGCCGAGTCGTTTCGCGATTTCGACTATCTTTTCGGCGAAGGAACAATAAGCGAAAGAGCATGCGAAGAGTGGTTTGTTTGCTTCAAAGATGGTGATACTAGCTTAGACGACAAGTCAAGATGACCAGGCTCTGTAGGACGAAACGAAGCTGCACCACCAAGGCACTGGTTGAGAACT
The DNA here is from genome assembly GCA_950108345.1 of Malthinus flaveolus. Classification (NCBI taxonomy): domain Eukaryota; kingdom Metazoa; phylum Arthropoda; class Insecta; order Coleoptera; family Cantharidae; genus Malthinus; species Malthinus flaveolus. The sequence goes on along the minus strand of OX467287.1, from coordinate 12,633,455 downwards.
TCAACATCGATCAGTACACGATTGTTCGTCATCTCGAAAAACACGGCGAGGTGTGGAAATTAAGAAGATGGGCTCCGCCCGAGCTTTCAGACAATAACAAGGCCGTCCGAGTCCGAATTCTTACCGATTTGCTTCAGAAAAATGGGAAAAGTTCGTTTCTCAATAAACTCGTCACAAAAGATGAGTCTTGGCATCTCTATAAAAATGTGAGAAGAAAAAAAAATTGTGTGTCAGCCGACCAAACTCCTAAGTGCATTCAAAAGTTGTGCACTGTAAGAAGGCAATGCGATGTGCCTGGTGGGATCGGAGCGGAATCATTCATTGGAAGATCGTCTCCGACAGCCACTGCTACTGATGGAATGGCAACGCACCAGGAGTGGCGAATCCCTGATAGAAATAGCTAAAGACAGTACAACATGAACAGCGATGTGTACCTGGCCTTGATCGTCTTTATACTGATGCCATTCAGCCGAATAGACAGCGCAAAAAAACAAATCTTTTTCCACTACGACAATGCTACCCCTCATATCTAATTCCGCGTGATCCGAAGAGAAGGAATTTGCTCACTCATCCGTCCTTTGTCCCACCGATGCCTCCACGGACTACCACACCAACCGCTCGCTGAAAAATTTACATGTAACACTCTGTATAGTTTGGCATGTTTTTGTTTTTCATAAAAAATTGTCTAAACTTTAATAATTTCTCGTGACAATTCTACACAAAGAATTTCTTACATCGTCTGAAAAGTACCAAAAGGAAAAAGTTCGATCAGAATTTTCAGTTGTCCCACTTCGCTCCTTTTCCAAGCAAGTCCCCTCTTAAAATTACGCAAAATAATGCATTATAAAACATTTATTATTATTTTGTGTTAGTAGCACAACTCACGCGACCATTTTAAAAACGCTAATTATTCATTTGACATTAGAACTTTTTATTAAATTAAAAATAATTGTAACAAAATGATGGGTGGTTAGCTGGTTAGTGGTTAATTCGATAAAAACAAATCTAAATCATTAAACAGATGTGACAGAATTTAATAATCAAATTTATACAAACTGACGTACCATTAATATGTAATGGCTTGACGACGATTAAAAATAAAAAGCAAAATCAATACATTAATCATAAATAGTTCAACCGGAAATAGTAAAAAGAAAAGTGCATAATATTGCTGTAATGGGTAAATGTGTAATAGACAGCAGATACACAAACTTTAGTAAGAAAATCGATCGTTACTATACCATTAAAATTCCTTATGACGCTAGCAACCCCTCAAGTCGGGTTTTCAGTTTTCAACAAAACTAAAATATAATTTTCAAGTTCAACAAAGATTTCGCTAATTTATGCAAGAGCACGTAGAGCGTAGAAATAATATTTTTAGTACAAATACTTTTAAACTTTCGTAAAAAATAAAATAGCAAAAGTTATAACAATATTTAAACGAATAAAAATAACTTACAAGTGCTAAAACACAAAACTTTACTTGTCACGCACATTACTTTCTTCACTACGAAGATTTTCCACTATAGATACAAGAAAAACAAAAGAAGAAAAGTAGTTTTTGCAACGCCACTAAAAGAATCCTTACGATATTTCAATTAAAAAGTTGTTAGCTAAAAAAAGTAATAGGTATACGTTATCGGAGAATCGAATCTAACCAGATAAAAAAAAAGACAATCGAGCTTGTCCTCTTTATAGCCAAAAACACTATAACAAATAAATAATTCGGGCGAACGGCAAGTTTTGAAAGTGCTCGCGATTACTATCAAAAGGGGTCAATTATTAACGAAGCGATTCACAATCGCTTTGAGGTTGGTACCAAACATGTTGGTAATTTCATAAGAAAATGTGCAATTTTGCTTAATGAGAAGAGAGAATTTCTTTTTGAAATTTTCACCTGCTGCACACGACCTAACGAAAAGCGCGCTTATCTGGAGACACTGTCAAGAGTTTTGGACACACTTCAAAGCTTTGCAAATCCACACAAAGGCAAAGCAAATAAAACAGAGCATTTCGTTTGTTAAAGCGTCAGTCCAAGAACATTTAAGGCCAAATAAATTTTAAATAGCAGCTCACGAAAATCATAAAATAGCTAATAAGTAGTGTTAAAGGCGATCGGAGATAACACATGTTAGAAAAAAGAAGAAAAGTAGTTTTTTCAACGCCACTAAAAGAATCCTTGCGATATTTCAATTACAAAGTTGTTAGCTAAAACAAGTAATAGGTATACGTTATCGGAGAATCGAATCTAATCAGATAAAAAAAAACAATCGAGTTTGTTCTCTTTATGGCCAACAACACTATAACAACTATAACACTATAACAACACTGCGCGGACGAACTAACGAAACCAATCACAGATCTAATGAGCTTCTCTATGGCCACCGGTGAGGTGCCGGTAGAATGGAAATCAGCGATAGTAGTACCTATTTATAAAAAGGGAAGTAAACTCGATCCCTGCAACTATAGACCAATTAGCTTGACGTCGATCTTGTCCAAAAGTATGGAGAAGGTTATAACCAGGAAGTTGACCAATTTTTTTCTCGACAGCAACATAATATCACAACACGGCTTCATGCCAAGGAGATCTACGATTTCGAACCTCATTAGTAATCTCGACCTTTGGACCTCGGCAATGGACAACGGCCAACCGACGGATGTAATCTACTTGGATTTCGAGAAAGCTTTCGACCGAGTCCCGACTAATAGACTGCTATGCAAGCTGGAACATTTGGGCGTTAGGGGAGATTTGCTCAGATGGATTGAAAACTTCCTAAAGGATAGATCGTTCCGGGTAAGAGTTGATGGTAGATTCTCTGACTCATTTCCTGTTCGCAGCGGTGTTCCACAGGGCTCAGTCCTTGGCCCTGTTTTGTTCGTGGCCTACTTGTATGATCTGCCCCAAGGGTTATCATCGCACATATCATCATTTGCCGACGACACCAAACTGTCGAACACTGCTCTGACCCATCATCTCTCCTTGCAACCGGATCTTAACAAAATTCAGCACTGGTGTAACACTTGGCTTCTTACCCTAAATGGTAAGATGGGCACGATGGGAGAGCACATCCTAACTAAACGACGATCGATTAAAAAATGTCTTCAGCTTGAAAACAGTTCACTTCAGTTGTTCCTGCACACAGCTTAACTTTAATAATTGACAAACAAATATTATGTGTATACTATCTTTACACCACATTTACTTCCAAACTGTGAAAACTCTATTCGACTGTAGGCAAGTGGAAAAAAAAACTTTTTTGTAGTTGGATATCGTACAACTTGATAAATTTATTAGTAAAATATATCAATAACGAAACAGATTGGAGAAAACGTGAGAACTTGATAAATAATTTAGAAGCATGAATTCATATAGGTAACACGAGTTTCCTTCAATGTTCAACTGTAAATTACAGTAATTACATAACTTAATTTACACGAGTGAAAAATACACGGAACTAATTGTAATTATAACCTTTTACCCACAACCTCATGTGCATAATTAAAAGCAACAACAAAAAAAAGATGGCGTATCTTTGTAAGTAGACTACCCTTGAAGTCTAAACAAGAAGAAGATGAAAACGGAACTAATTATACAAAGCTAACAAAAGTATAATTGCAATATTCGTAAGAAACCGTTCCTTAATGACGCCTTTGAAATAAATATTCGCTGCTATTGTGTCAAGTTGAAAATATTTAAAAAAGGAGCGAAATCAAAGACCATAAATTAATAATCCTTCGCTAAGAGTACATAAAACACCACGAGAGCTTTTTACAAAATTGCTCGATCAAGCAAGAATTGATTCAAGTTGTGAGATTCACATCATTAGTTCTTGCAGAGAAAAAAAAAATAAAAGAGGGAGAACAAAACAAAAATACAGGAAAAGTCAGTAATCCATTTGTGCATGTTTTGATCGAAGACAAGAAATCGTTAAATAGAACAGCAATAAATGAGCTTTCCAATTTAAATAGGACGTGGTGGAAATTTAAAAGTCTGTTCTTGTATCGAACGAGTCTAAATATAATCAATTTAAGATGATAAATTTTCGAATAAATTTAATTTGTATGTAAGTACCTACGCACTAACGAGAGTTAGGAAAAACTTTTTCTTTAAATATGTTTTTCCAGATTTAAAAATATTTACATACGAGTATACCCCTATACGTAGGCCGATTTAATATGAGAACAAAAGCTTCTAATAAGATACCTAACGGCTACACTACGCCAAATTTGAAGTACATATATATTTTACAAACGCACGGAACACAGACAGAAATAACACCATCAGACCTAAAATGGGGTCGACAGACCCACGGATGGGTATACAGAGACTGCCAGAAGTTACCAACTCCATTTGACATTTTTAATTAAAAAATGAATTTTTTTTTCGAGGAAAATGCCATTTTCCCCTATTTCCTTTCGCCCGCCCTTAAGTGCGCCCCTGTGAGCGTCATATTAAAAAGGAAGTAAATAAAAAAATTTTTAAATGAAAGCACGTATATTTAAAGAGAGCGATTCTGGCATAAATTAAAAAATACAAATTGAAATTCCTCGTTAGTTCGCTCAAGAACGGTAACGTACCAATATAACTTTCAACACGTCTAATTCAAATGTGTAATTGAAAACGTTCTTCTTATTCATTTTAAATACAATGCTCCGTAATAAAATACACACTATGTAATAATTAATAATCGTAATAATACAGGGAAGACTCTCGAGATAATTTTCATGGAGCACTCAACTTTCCACTATAATAACAGACACCAAACTTATTTGAATTATTAAACAGAAGTTATTAGACTGTTAATTAAATTATAAAACTAAACTACTTCCAGATTATTACACTAATAATTATGAATTACTAATAATCCCTTTAAATAATTGCTTTTTATACATCCCACTTCCTTAAATGAGGATTGATTAACATTGGATTTTAAATATTAAAATCTAAAAGCCTGGTTGTAAGCAAACGAAGAGAGTTTTAAGAAAATTAATACATTTTTTACATCGTGAAATTAGGAACAGTTTCATCATTAGTTACGATGCCTAACAGAATATTTACCCATACACCAATTTTAGCGATAAAAATTGGAAATAAGCTATCTATGGCATTTTAAGAGCATCAATTATAAACAACAAATTTTTAAATATTTAGGGTTAATTAGTTAGATAGATCTAATACGTTGTAAATGAACCCCAACATACACACATAAGTGAAAAAACTTTAAATGAGAAAATTTGTTTTCCACCAAGTGCCTCGGGAATCGAACCCAAGACTTTGCTATTTCCGGTAGCACGCCTATACGATTCCCGAGGCACTTGGTGGAAAACAAATTTTCTCATTTAAAGTTTTTTCACTTATGTGTGTATGTTGGGGTTCATTTACAACGTATTAGATCAATTATAAATATTATTCATGAAAAAAAAAAACTCAAAGCTTAAAATTGTTATTCACAACAGCACATCACTCGCTATCTGTAACATTTAATTTAGGAATTCCTTCTAATATCCCAAGAATTCGATATTCCCCAATACTATACTATTACTGAAGGAATAACATTTTTAACGATCAAAAATAACGTCTACTTAAAAATATAGAGCCAAAATGTATTAATAAGAAATGCTTATCTCTAAAACATCTCTAATTTACATTGAAAGAAACTTTCAAAAATCCCTAAGAATTTCCAACAAACTGCATTTTCCCTCCGCGCCTCTCTAAACCACACCATTAAGCGATAAAAAATCGCAGCGATGTTATTTCGAAAGATGGAGCAACAAGTTATTGATAAAAATCTTTTATCGCTAAATTATCTACAAGTTTCATTTTAACAAATTTTCGTGAATCCCAAAGATTTTCCTACAAATTCAATTTTCACTCCGCGACTCTCTAACGCACACCATTAAAACGCGATTAAAAAATCGGAGCGTTGTTATTTCGAAAGATAGAGCAACAAGTTATTGATAAAAATCTCTAGCACTAAAATATCTACAAGTTCCATTGCAACAAATTTTCGTAAATCTTAAAGGTTTTCCCGCAAAATTCAATTTTTCTTTCATAGCTCAATGCACAGCATTTCAGGCGTAATGACCAATTCTTGTAAAAGGGGCAAAAACTTTTTAATTACTTAAAACTAATCTTCGCCTAGTTATCGATAATTTCCATTTAAACAGTTTCTTTGTAACGCCAAAAGACTTTTCTATAAACACAACTTTCCTTCCACACCCTTGGACGCACCGACGCACAGAATTTCTAAGACAGAGTGTCATTATTTTCAAATATACGCCATAAAGTTACAGCTCTTTTATTATTAATGTATCTAATGGTTTTTATTCGAACGATATTTCCGTAAATCCAAAAGGTTTTCCTCTACAAATGAAAATTTTCTTTCAAAAGACGACTGTTGGAATTCGGAATAATTTTTTCCATCAATTACCCATTTTAACGATAAGCGTCCCTCCCCTCCGATAATTGATTAACCCCTTAGTTATAGATGATCATAACGATGATAAATTGATGTGAATATCTTTGCAGTCTACTACACCGAGGGTTAAATCTACAGAACAAAATGGTCTAATATTAAAATAGGTCACTTTGGAAGCTAAATTGAGCTTGAAAAGTTGGAAGCTGTAGCCACAGTATCAAATGTGCAAGTACATAAAAATAAAATTACCGACAATAAAACGATATTACGGTTTTAAAATTACGGTGGATCTTTTCGGAGTGATTTAAAACAATAAGAAAACGCTAAAATGAGGAAATTTATCGATAAAGCTTACTTTAAATTTTGCTTTTATCGCAAACGAGTGAAATAGATTTTGAAGTAAACTTTCTCGAGCAGAACTTCAACCAATATAAGTCCACCCTTAATAGTACAACTCATTTATAACTCATCAACATCACCAATTCAAATATGAAGGGGTTGTTTCGAGCGGTAATTAGGAAACCGAATAATGTAAACTGACTAGAATTTATTATTAGTTTTTTAGGGGTAGGTTTGACTAAATAAATGGCCAATAATGTCATCCATTATTATTCCGAATGTAACGTTAGAATCGTAAAGTAGTCATTGGCTCGGAATAAATTTCGAAAATATTTTCCATTAAACCGTAATATCACAAACGCCACGCCGTAATAAACAAACAGGGTGTATAAAATTATGAAATAACAGCCCATTTAGTTGGTCACGCAAATTTGGTTTTTAAATGCGTTAAAAACGCGGCCCTTAATGAGCGTTATTAACTTGAACAAATTAAGCAGTAAGTTAAGGGGTTGAAGAAACTCTTTTATCAAGGGCGCAATCTTATCGAGAAATTTCTAAAATAAAATTGAGTATTTGATATTGAAAACACCCTCTTAAGATTTAAGTGGATATCCGGTTAAAAGCAACTATATATTTATCACTTTAAAAAATTCAATTTCTGCAAAACTTGATACTAACACCAAAATAAATTATTCTCGGCTTCTTCCAGACAACTTAATCAATTTTTGCTCGAAAATAAATTAAAAAATTTAACTTTTTTCTCTACACATTTTTTGGGGCAAAAACACGAGCAGATTTGAGTGTCACTCGTTAAAAATTAGATATTCTTTCGAATTAAAAAAGCTTTTTACAAAAGTGCGCATTGCGAACTTTTGTGGGAAGCTCTCGTTTAAACAAAAAAGGCATTTTTCACTATTTGAGGGCCCTCTTAGATATAACAAAAATGAAAACAAATTGTTTTTTTTCGTAAGTGCTTTTCTCGCCGAAGAAAAATAAGCCAACATTCGATTTTCTTTGTATCGAAAAAAAAATTGTGATAAATTACTAATAAATAAATACCTTTAAAGCAAGTACAACCCATAATATAGCCCATCATTGAGATTAGACGGGTAACCCCGTCACCGCATGTACTTCACTGGTACGGTGAAACAGGGCCCGGCAACAGGCAGTCCCCCCATGTGCCCCACTAGGGGCTAACAACACATTACTCACATATACGAACGAATCATTTTCATTTGCACACAAACAAAAAACATCAACTACACAATGATTAAATAAAAACATACAAAAAGCTCTAGCAACAATCCTACCGACGCGGCGTCTATCGGCAGAATGAGGCGTTAGATAGGCGCCTGGCGTCCCCGGCGTCGTTTCCCCACTTACATACCAACCACACTGACCTATACTTCCCTGCATTTTAAAACGCCGCAAATGTTTCCTGTTGATGGCGTTACCGTTAACATCGACTCAATTTACTGTTGTTCTTAAAAGGCTTTCTTTTTTTTCGCTCGTGCGTAAAATACTAATATAAATTACTACACAATAATTACGAACATTAAGCTAACCATAAATACCGCCAAAAAGGTTAAAAAGAACAATTTATCAAGGAGGCGAAATCATCGACCAAAAACGAAATGTTCGAATTAAAAAATTAACAAAGACGCCAGTTAAACACTTCTCCGCCACAATTTTCAATAACCCACCCACCTAATACTACTAGTTTTTAAAGCCGCGAAGATAAAAAGATGAAAACTTACCCGAAGAGTAATTATTGGCATTAGCTTGGACGAATTGTGGATTTTGTAATAGCTGTTGTTGTAGAAGCGCATGTTGCATTGGACTGTGCGCCGCAAGAGGTGGAAGATTTGGATAAGCAGGAGGTGGGCCTTGTATTTGAAGATGAGACGTATAAATTTGACCAGGAGTTTGTTGAGTTGCTAACGGAAGTATTGGTGATGATGATGATACGGTTTCGTCTGAAAAGTAAAATTCAACGTTAATTCGTAACACAATGTTAAGTTTGTCACTAACTACTTCGAAATACCTTTTCCGTGTTAAGTGTTAAACATATAATTATCGATTTTAATACACAACCTATAAACCATGTTAGTGCCATTTTGCCTCTATAAATTTAATCAAAGTTTAGTCGGTATGTCGGTGATACGGTAGTAGGTAGTTCGATTCGTAAAGGTGCTGCGTCGCTCCAATTGAAAATGTTCCTAATCGAAGAACTTACGAACATAAAGTTTTCATGCGAGTGGTTTTTGTGCCAATGGGCGGGCAGTGATCAACATGTTCTTGGGGAGACAACGAGCAGCAAACGAAACGATAGGTATCTCACCAAGAACCGATCAACCACGGCCCGCCCATTAGTAATAAATTGAAAACGTCAACCCGGTAGAGTTGAATGAACGTTCTTTCCTGAAAGAACTTTGAGTTTCTCCTGAAAGAAGTTATAGAAAGCTCTTATAGAAAAAAATGTTAAAAAGTTTATACTAAATTAAGGTGACGGTTTGGAGATTTTCGAAGAAGTCGAAACGGGTCTCCCGAAAGAAGTTAGAAAGCTTTACGAAGCAGAAGAAACCTCATGCTGAAAGATTATAAAAATTCAAGATGATAGTTTGAACAGCTTAGAAGGGGCTAAACGGACGAATAACGTTTAAATGCGATGGTTTTGAAAAATCTTCAAAAGAGAGTCTCTTGTCTGCAACTAGTCTCCTGAAAGAAGTCAGAAAGCTTTACAAAGCACAGGAAACCTCATGCTAAAAGATTATAAAAAATCAAGATGATGCTTTGAACAGTTTAGACGGGGTCAAACGGGCGGAGAACGTTGAAATGCGATGGTTTTGTAAAATTAGCAAAAAAGGGGCTGCTGCCTGAAATGAGTCTCCGGACAGAAGTCAGAAAGCCTTACGAAGCACAGGAAACCTCAAGCTGAAAGATAAAAAAAAATCAAGATGATGCTTTGAACAGTTTAGAGGGGGTAAACGGGCGGAGAACGTGGAAATGCAATTGTTTTGTTGTAAAATCTGCAAAAAAGGGTTTGCTGTTTAAAACGGCTTTCCTGAAAGAAGTCAGAAAGCTTTACAAAGCACAGGAAACCTCATGCTGAAAGATTATAAAAAATCAACATGATGCTTTGAACAGTTTAGACGGGGTTAAACGGACGGAAAACGTTGAAATTCGATGGTTTTGTAAAATTTGCAAAAAAGGGGCTGCTGTCTGAAACAGGTCTCCTGACAGAAGTCAGAAAGCTTTACGAAGCACAGGAAACCTCATGCTGAAAGATTATAAAAATCAAGATGATGCTTTGAACAGTTTAGAAGGGGCTAAACGGGCGGAGAACGTTGAAATGCGACGCTTTTGTAAAATCTGGAAAAAAGCAGTGAAGAACAGAAAAGAAGTCAGAACAGGAATACAGAGAATGTCATGTTCAAAGCTTATAAGAAATATCAAGATGGCGGTTTGAAGCTTTCTGAAGGGCTAGACGAGTTGCTGCTGCTACGGTACGATGTTTTTTGTACGATCTACAAACAAAAGACGATCTCCTGAATGAAGTCGAGATAGAACGAGCTGAAAATGTCACTTCGGGTGGAAAGGAGCGAAACTAGAGGAGTCGAAAGCAAACCATTCTAAGCCCAGAATAATTAGGAAAACTGACTGAGACACTAATGAACTACTTTTCGGCACATTCAAAATAAAATTATTTATGAAGAATCGATGCGAAAACATTTAGCATTTTAAAAACGTGCACATTAATCATTAAAAGCATAAATAACTACGAGCATTAAAAACATAAATATACGACGCACACAATGCCATTTAATAAATTGTCATAAAATCTGTCAGGTACAAGCATCGAACATTTGTCAAAAATGTGTTTGGGCAAGGAAAAATTACCATTCCACAATAAAAAGGGAAGAAAATTGGGCGAAGAAAATTTCATTTCAAGTTGAAGCCTCCTTTTTTTACTCCTCATATAACTGAACGATCCTTTCGCAAATTTAGTATCATGTGTATTAAGAAACTTTTGTTCTGTATCCATTTTCGAAATTTTCATTTTTACGAAAACAACGCTCGAGTGCTTTTTATTTCGTTTCATATTAAATTGATCCACTTGGAGTGGGTTTAGTTTTCCAAAGCACATGGAGCAGTGAAATAACTATGCGTTTGTTATTATTTTACATTTTTTTTAAAAAACGAGAAATAACTTCAAAATGAAAAAAACCTCATAAACTAAAGTTTTACATGTAGCACATGTTTAAAATGTTAGAAAAATGTAGGTTAATTTACAAAAGAGAGGAAAAAAATTAAATTAAATTAATAACGAACAAAAAAAGAATGTGCTTAATCGGTTTTTAATTAAATGGTAAAAAATAGGCTATTATTAAACCACGGTTAATAGATAATTGTAATCCTAAATTCACATCTTGACGGTAAAACAAATCTGTTGCAGTCGTAATGGCTATAGGGCGTTAAAAATGCATTTTACAAACGCATCGATTAGCACTAAAACGAAAAATGGTTTGTATAACTCTTTTTACACCAATCCAAACTGGATTTAAGTGAAAAGAGGAATTATACACTCGAACATGTTCAATTGATACACGAAAATGCAGAAAATTAGAATTTTATGAGCTCGAACCATCGATTTTTCGTTCGGTACAACCACAACTGACAAAAGTCGTAACCGTTAGTTACTACCTTCAAAATGCGTTAAACCTTAAAATGGCCATTTTGAAAATTGCATTTAACGCTTTGCTCGCAACTGTTCCTCTTTTGCACAGTTTCTACCCTCATACACCTATTTCTAATTAAACTAACCGCATTCCTCATTTGGCAGCAACAAGAGGATAATGCACAAACATTTCACTCGTTTGACGCGCTTTGAATTAGGCACTATTTGCGCTAAAATAAGAACAAAGTGCCCAGCACAGACGAATTTTTATACCATTGGTGATCTTGGGTAGTTTGCTCTACTTCTGCTTGCCTCTTACATATTATATGGACGTGGACGCCATCGAGGCCACTTTTCGTATTCTACAAAACTACGTAAACATTCTCGAAACCAACCCATACAAGTTTCCTCTCTCATTGTAGCTTATGCTGAAGCACGTTTAAAAGTGAAAAACAATAAATCATCAATAAAGTTGAAGTATCGAAAGATCGAAAATGGGATGGAGTTAGTTTAGTGGCGATTTTTCTTTGGAGGACGTAAACAGGGCATTATACGCGTATTTATTTACGCAACTTTCTTTTTATATTCCGAAACACGTTACTGAAATTAACTTTTATACTTTTTCAAAGCTCTCTTTTAATCTCCACCCAAAAGCCCTACCACAAAACTGAGATTGATAAACGACGATTCCGAAGTAAAGTTACCGCAATCAATCAAGCTTGGGTTTCTCTTAAGAAAATTAACTAAACACTAACGTTAGTTGCGCCTGGAATTGCTATAATTTTCGTTTATTTTCACTTTACTTGGCTAGTCTTACTATGCATTAATGATCTCGATAACGGCACCAGCTACATTTTATAAAAATGCACCAAAACTTTAATTAAAATAAGAACTCTCTGATCGATTAGAAAAATTAAGTCTCTATTCCAGCCAAGAACTTAATATTTGAATTGAACGATCCCTACCCCTCTGGCTAAGTACTTTTTAGATGTTCGATTCACGTCAGTAGTATCCGTATTTTGGCATCTTATGAAGTTCTGGTGATTTCTCATCCATTTTGGTATTTAATGGTTCAGCACAAATCGAAGGATAACCTCTTAGTCTACCGATTAGTCATTTAATATATAATCGTTAGTGGCTCGTGGTTGGAAGTTTCGTGGGCTAATCTCTCTTATTTTATACTGTTACGCATTAATATATAAATTGTGTGTTGTCTGTCTGTCACCAGCCCTAAAGCTAGGATGAACGGCTTTCGGGTGAGTGACAATACGCCAGAACTTAAAAATTAAATTACTTCCTCTAACGCCATAAATTGCTGAAAACGTGCGAAATGTTTGTACTTTGTAAAGTTTCTAATTATCTTTCGTGTCCACTTGGGATCAAATAAGTGGAATAAATTTGCCCCTCTTGTGCTTTTGAGAGGTATTTTAGTCTCTACGTCGATCGATTTATAAGCAGGTCGAATTAACTCATACGTATAGCCGCTTAATTAAAGAGCTGTTAACACTATATAAGGGTTATTGTTGTAGGATTAAACATTTTATAATAACTTTCTTAATTAAGGCATTAATTCGTCGACTATTTGCGGGCCAGATTCGACGCCTTAAACATTTTCCACAGACAACATAAATATATTAGAAAAATGATTTATCAAAAAAGTCCTTTTGAGCCAGCATAAAAAAGTTTTCTAATACCAATAAGTATTTTTGACAAAAAACACATCTCGAGCTTAAGTACGAGAGAAAAACTGATTACCATAATTTGACTCTTTTCAAGATTTAAAAAGACGAAAGTTAACAGAAGTTACACAAAAATAAAATTTATTCGCTTATAACGATTCTATCAAAATTTAACTTTTAATAACAACCAATTAGTATAAAATCGGGAGGTTATAATTATTATTACAGTAATTTTCCGCTTCTTTTAGCAATTTTAACGAGTTATAAAACACCTCAATTAATTTTCACCGAATTTTCTCGTTGCAAGAAATTTTCTTCATTTTCCAACAGTTAGAAAACTTGAAACAAAAATTCACGATCACCCGTAGCTTTTCCAACGCCCCGCCAGATGGCACGACACGTATTTATTGCAAATTTGGAGCGTCGAAGGCGGCGTCGCCGACCAATTTATATTTATTACGTTCACTAATTGTTCGTTTGCCATAAAAATATAATTTGAATGACCTCTGAACCTAATAATGAATCATTTTTTAGAATTAAAATAATACTTCGAAAGTTTTAATTTAATTAATGTTGTAGATAAAATTAATCGAGGGTTATTTTGGCTGCCAATTTGTTCGTAATAAAAATTAGTTGGACGATTAACTCAATAATAACTAAATTCAAACTGACGCGAATCGAGTCACGATGCTTTCCCTTACGAGCATCACGTTTTTGACCAAAAAATACGTAAAAATTGGATTAATTCGAACAGTGAGCAAAAAGTGATGGGTATGTGGAAAATCAATTTTAGCAATATACGGGGGTATATTGTGCGACAAGTAATTTAAAAGGCCTTCCACGCTTCCGATCTTTCCCCCAATATCTTGCGGTTTCGTTTTTGCGTCGTCAAGAACCCATACACGGAGTTTTAAGTGTTTCGTTTAAACACAGTTACACAATTTTACTTAAATTTCAGTTCGAACTGCCCTCAGATCTTTTAATAGAGTGGTGTTAATAGGGGTCGTGTTACGAGACTTTTAATGACCTACGAGTCGACTACGAGGTTATAGGAAAACTTGGGATACGTCTCTGTTGTTTAGTGAACTAAACAGCATAATTCATGCACGACAAAATAATTAGCTTTTGTGTCCCTTCGGAGACTATTATTTAAGCTACCAATTCACAAAATGTTATTCTCTAGTATTACATAACAAACGACCTACAATAAAGCAAAGCACACCCAGAGTAATTTACGTGATGTAACGAAAAATAAAATTTTAACTTCATGCACCTCAAAATGAATGAAATTAAAAATTGCGAGTAGTGTGAGCGATCGAGCAATAATTCTACACATAAAATAGTTGTAACCACTTACTTGGCTCGGATATGGGAGTAATGGGACTATCTGGAAGAAGAATACCTTTCTGGACCAGCACGTCCCTATTGGCTCGGACAGAAATTTTTCTTTCTAACGCTGAAATAAAAATCCCATAACATAACACAAAAACGTCACAAACGTATATTAGGAAAAAGCAACAAACACAAACGATTAAGCAATCAAAAATTAATTTAAAAATAAATAAAAAAACCAAACTCACTTCTAGAAACAGCCTCTAATTTATCTGACTTCTTTTTCCTTTTCCATTTCCACGGCTTAAATAATTTTCCTAAAGCTGAAAATTTACTTTTTCTTTCTAAAGGTGGCGTGCGCGTCCCACTACCGAGGCTATTCGTTCGAAATGCCGTGCCGTTTTGTTTTTTGGCTGTAACAAAAATAAAAATATATTAGTTTTCAGGCAGGTAAGGTGCTTACGCTATTGCGGGACTAAAACTATAATCCCTCTCTGTCCTCTCTCTCAAATGTGGAAATTTAACTTTTTAAATGTGTACGTGAGTAAAATGAAAAAAAAAGTTGAAAACGATAAAAGCACTCGAGTGGAGATTTTAAAAAAAATTTTCTTTTGTGTTTTCAATTTGAAGTGAAAATCAAATTAACGACTTCTCAACAACCGCAGCTTTAATGCCTTTAGTTAAAGGCGCGTTTCCACCACTATTGCCGAACGTCATACGTGGTCATACTAAAAGCGTCAAGCGACTTTTCGGAATGTTGTTCGGAACAAAAAGGCCTATTCTATATGGATGCTGTTTTAAAACGAACCTCTTAAACGCCAGAAAGCGTTAGAAACGCGTTTGGCCGTATTACTCAAGTACGCCCAACTTTTAAATTTTAATAAATGCATAATAAAGTCTCAAGTGTTCTTTAAAGAGATCGAATGAAATTTTAACGAGATTATAAAAATACAAGTCAAGTACTCGGATCTGATTGTAATAAATCACTGTAAAACTGGTATTAGAGTAAGTAGGTCAAACATTTTTAAAGCTCAAAATGATAAAATGGTTTTTCGCCACTTATCAGTACTATCCCAACCGACCGAAGAGAATTAATATTGAATAAAATAAAACTGTGTGTGAATAAAAACCAAATGTGTCTTACACACTTTATGTGCCATGTGCATCAATTTAATACGTAAAGAGAAGCTTTGAAGGGTATACTATTACTTATACGAGATGATAATTCATAAGCATAAAATAGCTGTAATTAAAATTAATTGCACTTGTTATTTCATTCATTAGAAGCGTATAGGAAATAACAAGCGAGGAAGTAACAACAGGCGCACTTAGTGGATACACGATACCCTATATCCATTAAATATTCATTTCGTACGTTACTCCGGAATACAATGATTAGCTGGTACTAGTTTTGATAACAATTTTTCTTCTTGCGATCTTAAACAACAACAATAGAAGAATGGAAGAAAAAGACGCATAATATGCGAACGTCTACCTCCCCATAGAACTAATGCTCGACGTCCTGTTTCACGTCCTGTTTCCTTGTCTAACGTGTAGATTCGCTTTTATTTGTTTCCTGAGGAGGGAACCCTAAGGTGGCAAAAAGGTGTTTGAAATTGCCGACGCAATTTGCCAAAATCGCCAATATTAAACCATACCCGCATAAAGCCAAATGTAAGCTTCAAATATCACCCTCGAATGATGAGAAAACTAATTTTCAGCTATATCCAACTATTTAGACTGGGGTGTATTGTAAAAAGTAATAGGCAGCCACTTCCAAACTAATCAACTTGACGTCGAAATGATGAAATGAAGCCATTAAAAGGTACTCCCTTCTAACAAACAAGGGTTAAGCCTACTGTTGATGGCACATATTAATGCTATTGAGCGACGTGGTAGTTTCCAAAACAAACTGATAGAGGGGGAGATCCAATTTGGAAGTAATTTATCGATAAATGTTTAATGTTCCCTCTCACTAAAGCGCGTCTTTTGGAATAATCAAAAAATGTATTTCACAAAAAACAAAAACAGAACTTCAAACGCTGCGGGGCAAAAGTTTACGAAGGTCTACGTCCAATCTCAATAAGTAAATGGTGGGGAAATGTTTGCGGCGAGCTAAGTTGCAGAGTGAAAATCTGGGAAAGTCGGGTTGAAGAGGTGAAGAATCCAAGCCCTAAGAGGCGATCTACCTACATAACCCTAAACCGTACTGCTTTATTCGGTTCTAATGAGTAGGACTGGGCGATACCGTACATCAAGATATTATTCAAAAGTATCTAAAGTAGCGAGGTATCGAAAGTACTTATCGAGACATCTAAACTATCGAGGTATCAAAAGTACGAGATATCTACAGTATCGAGGTGTCAAAAGTACTTATCGAGATATCGAGTTATCACAAGTACTTACCGAAGTATCGAAAGTATCGAGGTATCGAAAGTAGAGAGATATCAAAAATACTTATTAAGGTATCAAAAGTACTTATTGCGGTACCAAAAGTACTTATTGAGGTATCAAAAGTACTTATTGAGGTATCAAAAGTACTTATTGAGGTATCAAAAGTACTTATTGAGGTATCAAAAGTACTTATTGAGGTATCAAAAGTACTTATTGAGGTATCAAAAGTACTTATTGAGGTATCAAAAGTACTTATTGAGGTATCAAAAGTACTTATCAAGGTATCGAGTTTTCAAAAGTACCTACTTACCGAAGTATTGAAAGTATCGAGGTAACGAAAGTAGAGAGGCATCAAAAGTACTTATCAAGATATCTGAAGTATCGAGTTACCCAGTACTTATCGAGATATCTAAAGTATCGAGGTAACAAAAGTACTTATCGAGATGTCTAAAGTATCGAAGTATCAAAAATACTTATTGAGGTATCAAAAGTACTTATTGAGGTATCAAAAGTACTTATTGGGGTATCAAAAGTACTTATCAAGGTATCGAGTTATCAAAAGTACTTACCGAAGTATCGAAAGTATCGAGGTATCGAAAGTACCAAGGTATCGAAAGTACCAAGGTATCAAAAGTACCAAGGTATCGAAAGTAGAGAGATTTCAAAAGTACTTATCAAGATCGAGGTATCAAAAGTACTTATCGAGGCATCGAAAGTATCGAGTTATCAAAAGTACTTATCGAAAGTACTTATATCTAAAGTATCGACATATTAAAAGTACTTATCAAGGTATCGAGGTATCGAAAGTAGAGAGATATCAAAAGTATCTACATACTTATCAAGATATCTAAAGTACTTATCAAGACGTCTAAAGTATGGAGGTAACAAAAGTAAGTACTTATCGAAATATCAAAAGTATCGAGGTATCGAAGGTACCTAGGTATCGCAAGTATGGAGATATCTAAAGTATCGAATTAACAGTAGTTTAAAAGAATTGAAGTATTAAAAGTATAGGGGTCTTGAAAGTGGCAACGTAATGAGCAGAAAAATAAGCTCTTTAGTTACAAGCATTCCATATTTTTCGAGGTACGTAGTATTTCTTCTTCCGGTACCTACCTATCCAACACAGAATGCACACAACATGGCCATGGCCAACAGCAACTTTAGTGAAAATATAAGTCGTCCCTTGATACACAATGTATTGTACAGCCTGTGGATTACGGTGTCCGTCGAAACCTTCAATACTTCCAATACCTCGATATATTATACTTTCGAGAGCTCGATACTTTCAATAACTCGGTACTTTCGATAGCTCGATACCTCGATACTTTCCATACCTCAATACCTTTGACTCTTGGTATCATTGGGCGATACCGCGGAAGCTATCAGTATTTCAAATAAGTATCGATACTTTGCCCAGCCCTACTACTGCGTCGTTCCTATTCTCGACAAGTTGCATATTTCAGCTCGCGAGAAGATCGCGATTTTTACGCTAAATGGTTCGGAACGAAACGAAATTATAAAAAAAAAGTTTTAACAAATTCGAAGCTCATTCTAAAGCACCTGTTATTTGAAAGAAAAATGCTAAACTCATTCTCAGCCTCTGGATATTTGTAAAAAAAACAAGTTTCAACAAATTCTTTTACAATTCTTCCCAAAAAGTCAACATGTATAATACACAATCTAGGATTATTTTTGCTTAGACTTTGAAAAACAAAACGGGGCTGAAACGTTTGTTAAAACTTTCTTGGGTTTCGTTTGCTTTTGTGACAAAGTATGTACATCAAAAAGCAAACAGAGCCTCGAGCCCTCAAGGAGGAAGCTTTTAGATATTATGATAACTAGAAGCAACTAGAACGCAACCACTTAGTTTAAAATATGGCGTAAAATATTAATAAAAAAAACAGTAACCAAAAACAGCTACAAAAATTTTAATTACTTTCAAATTAAATTAATTTAATGTAAATTACACTTATAAATTGTGTGAAAACAGTTAACATTGAACTTCGCCGACTCATTCACACTTAAAAGAGTTTTACAACTTATACACGAATAGCGAATTAAATATTACGATATTATACCCCTCGACTCTTCCACATATAAAAAAGTGTAACTAGGTACTTGGAGATCAAATAAAAAATTTCGATTCCGCGTTTAAATATTTGTAGTATCTTCCCTTCAACAGACCACAAAAATTTCGTAGGCTCTTCTTTAAAGTAATAAAGCTGCCGAAAAGTGTAACGTAACGGTGTGAATAATACTTGAACATCCCCCAAATAATAAAAAAAAAGAAAGGTTAGATACCCAAATTCTATTAAAAGCTTTCATCTTTGCACAATGGCGTCTCCTATTGTTATGCTCGCGATTTTAATAAATGAACTTTAATAACAGACGATTACAAAAACGTCACGGAAAATAAATACAAAAACTTGTCTCCTAAAACCGTTTTTTTTCTCCGAACGAACATTGATTGGGTATCCCACATTACGAGTTAAGAGTTTTAGCTTTAAGCTATAATTGAAAAGCGGTGTTGCGGAAAATGGGCATATTTCAAGAGTTCTGCAACAACTTGCAACTGATTTTAAACGTTTTTAAATGACTTTCACGCGGTTTGCTCGCACACCATTCGATTATATTTAACAGCTTTTTTTGGCACCCTTGTGAACGAGTATAAGTTCAAATGGATACTTAAATCGTTCTTTAAATAACGTCAAATGGGAGACGAATAAGAGCACGCCGATTTGCATACAGATTGGCAAGGCGACGGACACAGAAACTAAACGGTCAGACGAACAGACTTACAAAAGCACAGACACAGACGAGCGGACATAAGAAGGAAATGAGGGGCTCATGAAGACACGCAGAGCACCCTATCTGTGTCTGGCAGTCTGGTTTTGTTAAAAACGTAGTTACCATCACCCAAAAGTTCCAATTTTAAGGAAATATAAATCAGATGATGTAAAATAAGCCAAAAGTGACATAAACACGAAAATGGAGCAGCGTAAAGCTCGAGGTGTACAAGACATAAACATAAAATATCTCTGGTTATTCCTTCGGTGTGTAACTAATTATTTCGTAGTCACTAAATTACAACTGATTCTAATCTAACATGCTACTAACTAATTGATGCATTAATTAATTCTAATGAAGAATCTCCTATATAGCAGCAGATACGTATTTTATTTCAAAACCTCATACACAAGAAGATGAATGGCGCAATTTGGTTATTAAGATGTCATTTTCTTTCGAAAAAAAAAATTCCACAGACGTTATTGAAAAGTCTGAATTTCTCATACATAATCCAAATCTCCATTAAAAAGTCGTGTATGGAAGAAACTTAAAAGCGAGAGACTGCTTTGTAAAGAACTTACATAAAAGGAGGTAAAGTACAACGATACAAAAGTTTTGCTGATAATATGGAAAATGCGTCCACAGAAAAAAATTGACAGGGAAGAAAATCGTTTTTAAGCCCAAAATGATTTTAAATAAATTTGTATTTAATAGTTTTTTTTTAAACGTCAAACCGTCTTCTACATTTTTGTTTCTGGTACACTTGACACGACACTCAATTTTTATTCGAAATATTCGTATTTGCATGTCATGACTTATTCGCGAATGAAAAATCGATTTGTATGACGTTCGAAACAATTCGGTTGTGCAATAATTTCTTTATCCGACCCAAAACTCAATAAAAGTCCATTATGTACAATACATTCGACAATGTAATGGAATTTGTAATGGAGGCGCTCTTTTAAAACAGTGCGAATTAGCCAATGTGAGAGTTGAATATTTTTTCCAAAATTTCTTACTTATAACAAACACAAAAACCTTCTAATTAATCTTCAATTATCTTAGCCTGATGCTCTCGCATGTAACTCAACCCTTGAACCCTTGCCGTTACCTATAATTAAATCGCCCCCGTTTGCAATAGTTGCTTACAGATGTCTGTCAGTCAACTTGCATGAATGAAGTTGTCACAGCTAATTTGTTGCATATCTATTTTATCTGTTAGTATTATACTAGAGTTGGTCAAGGTCTGCCTTTTGAGCCCCCGCTCGGCCCTAAGGGCTCTCGCTCAGGCCCGCTTCCACATATTTATGGATCTGTGAGGTTGATCATTTTCCAGTGTGCGGTACCTCAATTCGCCTCCTTGGCTGCACTTCTAACAGTCAAAATTGCGTCGCTAAAACCATCATTACATTGGACATTGGACTACATGGAAACATTCCCATTTGCTTGCCAGACCTCCTCTCGCGCACGACGAAAAAAATTGTCCTAAAACCGCTCGTGAACTCTTCTAAATAGCACATTTCACTTTTAGATCGAAGAGGGCCTTTTAATCTCGTTAATGAGTAAACTAAGTTTAGTATTTACTAGAACTTAATCGGCGTTCTGCGCTGATAAACTCTAGGTCGGCTCTCGAGGAGTCCACTCGGCCCTACGGGCTCTCGTTCAGGCCTGCGGCCCATCGAAGCTATCAGTTTGGCGATACCTGAAGGTTGCGAGGCCACTACTCTACCACTCGAATATTTAACCAACCCTCAAAACATTCCAATTTTCTTGCCTAACCACCTCCACGAGAACAACATAAAAAATTACCCCAAAACCGTCCACGACCTCCTCAAAATCGCACAATTCACTTGTGGCTCGAAGAGAGACTTTTAAAATCGATAATCAGTTCTGAATGTTTATGTATATGGAAGAAATGAACAACGTAGCAGATTGGAAACGTCCCATTTTTGTGTTTACGCCAACTGTAGGCGCAAAAGATATGACATGACCTTTCGGCCACCTTAACTAGCTACCGCCTACACTGGCTAATAGTCCGGGAGGCAGCGGCACTTTTAGGAAATTATGTATAAAGCACAAAAACTTTTACGTCTGCCATTCCAAAGTGACAGCTTTAACTTGGGGGCGGCTGGAAAAAAATAGATTTTTGCCCGTTTTTTGGCTATAACTCGAAAACTGCGCATTTTATGAGAAAAGTTGTTCTATATGAAAATAAACTACATCAAATTTCCTATAAATTATATCTCTTACGTCTTTTTCAACAGATCAACGGTTTAGATGCTACAATGCCTTAAAGTTTGACAAAAATTCAAAAATCGGTCAAAAACTGTTTTATCGCTTATAACTCGAAAACTCTGCACTTTTGGAAAAAGTGTCCCTTAACAAAAATAAAGTACATTCAATTTCCTACAAATTATTTCTCTTCAACGAACGAACAGTTTAGGTGCTAGATGGCGTAGTTTTCGAGTTATAAGCGATAAAACAGGTTTTTGGACGATTTTGAATTTGAAATTTTGGTCAAACTTTAACGCGCTCTAGTGTCTAAACCGTTCGTCTGAAGAAAACAAACTAAGAAATATAATTTGTAGGAAATTTGATGCTGTTTCTATTCAGATAAAAGAACTTTTCTCATAAAGTGCCTAGTTTTCGAGTTATAAGCGAACAACCGAAAAAAGACAGAGTATTTTAATTTATAGCTGTACTTCAAAAATTACGCAGTTTTAGAGAACAGTGTCCCTTTACAAAAATAAAGTACATTCAATTTCCTACAAATTATGTTAAAGAGAGTTTTTTGTCAAATAAACAATTCAGGTACTAGAGCGCGTTGAAGTGTAGTGCATATCGGACATAGCGTGTCCGGGAGACAGAGTGCAGATACACTAAAAAATAAAATTGTGGATGTTGACTGAAAGAACATGGCTAGAGTAAGGAGTAATAAAACCGGTCGTCTGCCATTCCTAAGTGACAGTATTAGCTTGTGGGCGGCTCCAGAAAGGTGGGTTTTTGCTATTTTTTCAGTTTTTGGCTTATAACTTCAAAACTACACACTTTTTGAGAAAAATGCTTCTATTCAGGGTGAAATTTAAGCCTCCGGACTATAATAAGCGAATATCTACGTTTGTTGAACGACATAGGACCTTTGAAAAGATCAAAAATATTACTGATAAGATAAAATTGCAGCAACGAATTTAATATCTCTTTTTACGAAAAGCATAAAGTCATAAGTATATTTGAACCAGAGAAAAAAAGCTCGATCGTCGAGGATTAATCAAACAACAGACGCCAACAATTTCACGTCTGATTGATTACGGCAAGTAAATTTCACTATCACTCAATATAAAACTCAACTCGTTTCGACGATTCAATTTCGTTTTCATTCAACACAAATCTTTTTCGTCAAACAATGAAAATTTTAAATTAAAATCGTCTGGTTCGAAATTAGAAAAGAGAGACCTACAAACTACCAGCTAACTACCACAATTACATATCAAGGTTAAAATTATTATGACACTTTTAAAGTGAGGTAGAGGTGAATGTTTTAAATTAAATTCGCTTAATTGAACTTACTTGACCTATTTCGTGCAAAAATATAATAATTGTTAAGTTTATCTAACCGACTCGGCTCCTCGCTAGCGTAAAATAAATGTAACAAACTAAGCTCTAACACGCTAATTTTATCTCTTCGGGAAAAATTTAAATATTCATACCTGTGGCTTGAACTAGCACGAACTTTTTCATATTATTTGTTTATAATTTTATGAAAATATAAACTAAATTACGTATGTGACGTAATTATTAATCTTTCTTCAACATTACACAAATGTAATAGTTCAATGGCCGTTTGAAACTAACTTTTAAATAAATAACGAGAATGGGAATAACCATGAATAAAACCTATTAGGTCGAGTTGATTGCATGATTACCAACCCACGACCTAGTCCTCACATTTTGGTTTCGTCTAAGTTCACGTTAATCAATGCCGATCCAGTTCGGTGGTTCACTAGTGAACAATGAAGCAAAAATAATGAAAACGACCTTGGTACAGCCAAAATCAGTAAACCTTGGTGGAAAAGTCGATGGGATGTTTGAGAAAACACAGCTCCACAGCTGAGACGACTGGATGAAGAAAAAATGGACGGGGGCGCACAGACACCATTTTAACAGCCTTTTGGGTCTGGGATTTCCCTACGAACTGTACAGCTGTACACTCTCTTTAGCAGGGTTTGAGCAGATGATTGGGACGCTCTGGATAAGACTTCTACGATCACTGTCTCTCTACGCTGTGGAGAATTATTTGTAGTATGTAATCATAATTTAAAATAAAACTGTCAACTGATTTCCCATTTCGTAAATTTAAGAAATTCGATTGACGGAGGCGCGGAGCAAAAATAAATTCAATTTTAAGATATTTTTATACAAATTTGGATTAATTAAGAACTTTCACAACGTCTTGTTTTTAATAAATTATAGAATTTCTGAAAGTAAACAACTCGAGCTATTAACTAATTGTGTCAATTATTTTATATCCATTTGTACGAGCCCAAAAGACCATTTTAAACAAAAATGTACATTTCTCGATTTCACATTAATTACTTTTGCAAAAGACTTTCGTGTTAGAATTTTAATACCCGTTTCATTACACACCTTTTCGTATTTATTTTAAAGTTGGGTTTGATTACCATAATTTTTATTCGAGTCTTGTGTCTTTTATTACAACATCCCCAAGGTACATAAACAGAGTTTTAAAAAACAACTATAAAGGTTTTGTTTGAACCCGCTTTGAACATTAAAATACTAGAATATCTTCAAAAGAGAAATACAATGACAAAAGTTCCGAAAAGCTAATCTCATTTTTGTCCAAAAAATTATTTGACCACACATCTCTGAATAATTCATTAATTGAAAGCTTATTAGCTTGATAAATAATAATTTGACGAATTTAAATTAATTACAAATTAAAGCGTCGTTCGATTTGAAATTATAATCATATCACGCACCAAATGGCATTATTTGTCTTTTTGTATTGAACAAATAACTAGAAATTGTAACAGAACTACAGAACGCAAAATAGCTACTATAACAAAAGGCCAAAATAAATAATCCAACAATTATTTATACCCGAACAAAGATAGTTATTAGTAAATGATTAGTAAACTTTACACCCCATCCATTCGACGATTTTATGCGAGTTAATGTCGGATTAGTTTGCTAAGCAGCTTAAATTGGCAAATCACGGCGATTTGAAGGTATTTACACTGCATAAGGTCGATTTTGTTGAATGTACAATGTACGGGAGTACCTACTACGTGATTTAGGTTTTAACTCGCCTAAATTAGTCTCCGACATGAACTTCTACAACGAATTTATCGGACCAGGTATATATGGCCCGATCAAAAAACGATTGCGATACTCGTAATAAGCCCTCAAAAGTATAAATCCGGGAAGTTTCGTAAATATGATTTTTTGATGAGGTCCCAACGAGGTTTCCCGACGTGGGTTTAAAGAACCAAAAATTTCGAATAGCTGAAAAATTCGCCAAAGTCATAATAATACGCCATTCTAATCAGAAATGATCTTTCTATCCTGAAAAAAATCTGCAACCTCGAAAAATGGTTTTTGGCGAGTGAGGACCTTCCAGACCTGGAAAGCTCCACAAATTTTTTTAATCTCAAAAAGTAAGGACTATCTCGAGCTGCGATTTGCGCCACTAGATTTCTCGTTCCTAAATTAGTTGAACATTAGATGCCTCTCAATGCCCATATAGTGCTTTCATGTTCCTAAACTCGTGCTCGATGATTTCGGAACGTTGATAATATATAGCTAGCTCACTTCACATTTTTTCCATTAAATTGAACACATGAAATCAAACATATGTTTGAAATAACAGGATACGTTGGCACGCATTCGCAAAAATTATTAATCCAGCTTTTTTAAAACGCCCGAAAAGCTTGTAAAATTCACACACATTACCAATTTCGTATGCCGAATCAAAATTTAGTTAGGCTTACATAATACTAAGAATTTGAATATATGCAAATTTACATAATCAGATTAGGATTCGCCACATCGTTGAATAATATCAATTATTAAAATTCGGCACTAAGGTATTTTATTTCGTTTTTAACGCACCGAAAAAAATATATAGACATAGTGGTAAAGAACTTAAGTGCTTGTAGTATTGAATTTAATATATTATCTGATGCTTAAATATCGGAACTAATTTATGGAGATTATTTATGGCGAATTGCAACATTTACATATCACACACCTATACCTACGTCTATGATCACAACTCCAAACAATGCTATTGTTTTTGTATTATAATAACAAGAATTTACACCCTGTTAAATTGACTTCTGAAAAGATCCGTTTAAATTAAGACACGAGAAGGTTGAAGTAATGAAAATCCCCGTTTAGATACGAGGACCAAATAGGCCAAGTATAGCTGAATCGAGACGAGTTTCACAACAGCCATGATGGGACTGATTTGCTCTGAAAATCTATATTTAGCATTTAATTCCGATGTGGGATCGGATCTGAGGACCAAACCAGCCGAGTAGCTGAGTCGAGAGGAGTTTCACAACGACAGTAATGGAAGATGGGAACTGTTTTGCTCTGAACATCTCTATTTAACATTTATCACCAAATCAGCCCAGTAGCGGAGTCGATACGAGTTTCACAGCGACAGCCATGGAAGGTGGGAACTGTTTTGCTCTGAAAATGTCTATTTAACATTGAATTCCGATCTGCAATCGGATTTGAGGACCAAACCAGCCGAGTAGCCGAGTCGAGACAAGTTTCATGACAACAGTAATGGAAGATGGGAACTGTTTTGCTCTGAAAATCTATATTTAACATTTAATTCCGATCTGCGATCGGATATGAGAACCAAACCAGCCGAGTAGCCGAGTCGAGACAAGTTTCATGACGACAATAAATTATAATGGAAGGTGGGAACTGTTTTGCTCTGAAAATGTCTATTTAACATTTAATTCCGATCTGCGATCAGATCTGACGACCAAACCAGCCGAGTAGCCGAGTCGAGACAAGTTTCATGACAACAGTAATGGAAGATGGGAACTGTTTTGCTCTGAAAATCTATATTTAACATTTAATTCCGATCTGCGATCGGATATGAGAACCAAACCAGCCGAGTAGCCGAGTCGAGTCAAGTTTCAAGACGACAATTATAATGGAAGATGGGAACTGTTTTGCTCTGAAAATGTCTATTTAACATTTACTTTCGATCTATGTATGATCGGATCTGAGGACCAAACCAGACGAGTAGCCGAGTCGAGTCAAGTTTCATGGCTACAATTATAATGGAAGATGGGAACTGTTTTGCTCTGAAAATGTCTATTTAACATTTACTTTCGATCTATGTACGATCGGATCTGAGGACCCAACCAGACGAGTAGCCGAGTCGAGACAGTTTCATGACGACAGCAATGGAAGATATAGGAACTGCTTTGCTCTGAACATCTCTATTTAACATTTATCACCAAATCAGCCGAGTAGCTGAGTCGAGACGAGTTTCACAGCGACAGCCATGAAAGCTGGAAACTGTTTTGCTCTGAAAATGTTTATTTAACATCGAATTTCGATCTACGATCGGATCTGAGGACCAAACCAGACGAGTAGCCGAGTCTAGACAAGTTTCATGACGACAGAAATGGAAGATAGGAACTGCTTTGCTCTGAGCATCTCTATTTAACATTTATCACCAAATCAGCCGAGTAGCTGAGTCGAGACGAGTTTCACAGCGACAGCCATGAAAGCTGGAAACTGTTTTGCTCTGAAAATGTTTATTTAACATCGAATTTCGATCTACGATCGGATCTGAGGACCAAACCAGACGAGTAGCCGAGTCTAGACAAGTTTCATGACGACAGAAATGGAAGATAGGAACTGCTTTGCTCTGAGCATCTCTATTTAACATTTATCACCAAATCAGCCGAGTAGCTGAGTCGAGACGAGTTTCACAACGACAGCCATGGAAGATGGAAACTGTTTTGCTCTGAAAATGTATATTTAACATGGAATTTCGATCTACGATCGGATCTGATGACCAAACCAGACGAGTAGCCGAGTCTAGACAAGTTTCATGACGACAGAAATGGAAGATAGGAACTGCTTTGCTCTGAGCATCTCTATTTAACATTTATCACCAAATCAGCCGAGTAGCTGAGTCGAGACGAGTTTCACAACGACAGCCATGGAAGATGGAAACTGTTTTGCTCTGAAAATGTATATTTAACATGGAATTTCGATCTACGATCGGATCTGATGACCAAACTAGACGCGTAGCCGAGTCGAGACAAGTTTCATGACGACAGTAATGGAAGATGGGAGCTGTTTTGCTCAAAAAGTCTCTATATAACACTGAATTCCGATCTGCGATCGGATCTGATGACCAAACCAAACGAGTAGTCGAGTCGAGACGACGTTCATGACGACAGTAATGGAAGATGGGAACTGTTTTGCTCAAAAAGTCTCTATTTAACATTGAATTCCGATCTTCGATCGGATCTGAAGACCAAACCAGCCCAGTAGCTGAGTCGAGACGAGTTTCACAACGACAGCAATGGAATATGGAACAGGTTGCTCTAAAAATCTCTATTTAACATCTATCTGAGGACCAAACCAGCGAAGTAGCTGAGCCGAGACGAGTTTCACAGCGACAGCCATGGGAGATGGGAACTATCTTGCTCTGAAAATCTCCATTTAACATTGAATTCCGATCTGGGATCGGATCTGAGGGCTGAGGACCAAACCAGCCAAGTAGGTGAGTCGAGAAAAACACTCTTCTAGCTCCTCGGTGTTATTAGCCATGGCTTATAATTAGAGTCACTTGTTGTTTCGTAGACTGACACTAAAAATGCGAGTGGCGGGCTCTGTCCCATTTTCAGACAAACATTTCGTTTACCCAATACTTTTCGTCCAAACTAAACTTCCTACAAGTACCTCAAATTCCATCCAAGAGCCATGACCTCTTTTCTTGAAATATACGAATTTTGAAACGTTAGATTGTCAAAATTTGAATACTCAACGCTCCTTAGAAATTTTATTGTATTAAATCCGTTATATCAAAAAAATAACAATCAATCTACCACCCACACCTACACAAGCACCAAACGCGATTTTAGTATCTCTATAAATTGGTTATTCACCTTTATCTGTAAAAGTTAATTAATCGTAAGTGATTATTTTTTTTATCTTAAAGCAACATAATATCCTAAAATAAACTCTCCAAGTTTGTCTTTATGACTATAACGTGCTATAACTTTTAAGAAAAGATGGGTTTGAAATATTAATAACAATACAATAGGTTTTTTATTTTATTTTAACACATTAATCTCTCGATAGAATATCATGTAGGTTGTAAACCCGAGGGAATAGTTTGAAAAATGAGTTTAAAACGCCCAACTATTTTAATCCATCATCGCTTAAAAAGATCTAAAATTGATGGACTCCAAATTTGCATCGTTAAAGTCGTAATTTTTGGTAAAAAATCGCAACCTCGTCGGTACCATCATTTCCTGGTTTGCGAAAGACGTCATCCTTTATACTCGTATACGTAAATAAAATTTGGTTCGTTCATATATTGCAAAACAATACATCGGAGACGCTCAATTTTACATGCAAAAAACATAACTGTCTTCTCGATTCTCGGAGTTTATTTTAGCGACCAGCTGAGACTCCCAAGTTAATGTCCTTGGGCAAAATGACGTATTAAAACGAGCAACATTCCTTTTGAGGGCGCCTTCTCACTAGTTTTATTGACCTCTTCTTCGCCCACCACAAAAAGAAGACATTTAAAAAGTAAAAGTGAAAACTCTTACGCGCCCAGGTTATTTTTACTTACTACACATTCATCAATCGACAATAATTCGTATCGCCACCACCACCACCACCACCTTTAAATTTGATTGCGAGGCACCACATACAATATCGAGGAAGTTTAAAAGGCCTTCTCTTTCGCTTTCGATTAATTTCAGGCATTTAATTATCTCGATTGCTCTCTAAATTCATAATTTTAATTAATTTCGCCATTGACTATAATTTTACCGAATGATAAATTACTTATAATAATATATTGAGAACTTATTATATCCGATTAAATTGCAAAATTAGAAATTAATTGTTACGTGACATGTTTAATAATTGATCTTAGATTTAATTTTTAGGCGTACCCAAGTCATTATGTAAATTTAAGTAGTAGTCACTTCACGTTTATTGTATCTTTATTGAAATTAATTAATAATAAAAATGTTGAGGTCAAAATCTTTTCTTTTTGGCACTCGTATAAGAGTTCAAACTCTCAACAGCTTAAGGTATGAGAAAAATGCTTCGAGATGAAATTAAACAGTTAATTTATTTTTTATCTACCGTAAAAAGCAGTAAGTTTAAGTACAGTAAAACACATATTAGATGAGTTGAACGTGCGTATCATAATGTGGGTTTGCATACGGCTATCGGCAAAACACATCACGAGATGATGATCGCTTCCGTAAGCTTATCAGCTTGTTTCTAAAAATCAAAAATCATGACCATCTAAAAGTCGCCTGTGTCCAATAATTGCGGACATGGATCTTCCTCATTGGTCTTTGGTGCCCCTAATTGTCACTAGTCCCCAGAAACTTATTTTGAAGAACTTAATAGAACCAAAATTTGAAAAAAAGACTAACATCAGGAGATGCGGACTCATAAAAGAGAAAGCATTTCACGTTACAGTCCTGCACGTATAGGCATCCCTTATGACTATAGATCATTACATAAATGGTAAATTTGTGGACTTTAATTTTTTATGGACATCATCTAGACGTAAACCTATGACTGACTTCACACGACTGGACTTGACTAAACGGATCCAGTTTTTTGTAGTTACCCAAGATGGAACTAGCAACTTAATGGCCGTATTTCCAAACCATCAGTTTATGTATTATTGCATAATGTAGTAAATAAGCCAAAGCGACAGACAAACGACATGCCAAGTATAAAAAAAAGTATATACAAAATGTCTAAAATTAGTTACTGTAAGCCCACGTAAATTAAGTCCATCCTACGGGCCATCTAAATTAAGAGTTCGTTGAATCTTGGTGAGTAATTAATTTCACATATTGCAAAAAAACGCCAAATAAAGACGACGTCCACGTCTGTATAATCAACAATAGAAGCAGAAAAAAAAGCAGCAGACAAAATAATTGTTTTTCGCGTGCGTCTGGAAACTGTCCTAAACAACACATCACTCTAATCAGACTTGTTCTTGTGCGGCATTTTTCGCTCGAACTAAATATAGAGCAAAAATGAGAAAATACGACGAATGTGCAAAAATGTTTTTTTTGGGATGTGAGATTTGTTTCAACATCGGAAACCTAGATCAAAATCAATATTGCCGACTTGTCGTGTTAAAAATAGACGACGTGAATAACGAAACAGGTTCTTTTTTGCTAACAAATTCCGTAACTTAATAATAGTGTACTGAGAAGGTTACGTCACGAACAACTGTTTAAGGCAAAAAATAATTAAAAGAGACGCCCTTACAAGTCTCTTTTGTATACCTGCGCGCCACGCGCGCCTTTAAACATCGAGAGACGCCATCTTGAAGCCGCCATCTTGTTTCGCTCTTTCCTTTAAAGTCCAACAGTTAATAGTGTACTAGTGAGACATAAGTAGATTGTCAAGAAGCCATAAAGATCGTATAGTTAACGCCAACGGCTGATTTTGACAACTTCAATTGAAGAAGTCGTTTAATAGGTACACAAAAAGTTTCCACTTTCTTCTTCTTTACCTAAGAGGAGAAGTTCAAAAAATCAATGTTTAAGGTCAAATCGTGCCTTAATTAAAATTGAACCATTATAATTGAGAATTTACCGAAAACATAAATCATTGCGCGAGACGAGAAAGTAAAATGATTGGCCTTTAAACTTATTAACTCGCACATTCATCATCAATTCGACCGTTAATTTCTTCTGAAACGAATATTTTCGTGATAAAACGGAAAAACAAACAAAAATCATTTAAGGCGAGCCTTTTTCACTCGTTCGAGCTGAAAAAAGAGCTCAAATTCGATTAAGAGTCCAACATCATCTATAAACGTAAGAATTTATCCGGATAAAATGTTGCAGGGTATTTTATCAAGACATTGCTTCAAGTTAACTGCGTTTAGCACGTGCTAGAAATAGCAAGCGTTTTCGCATAAAACAGACTTTTATGTGCAAGTAGAATTTGTTAAAAAAAAATTGGCTCACAATTAAGTTGTACGTTAAGCGAGTTAATCGAAAGAAAATCGACTGTTTTTGGATTGCAGTCGACGCAAAAAAATTTCTCCAAATAAAATTGAAAATATTTTGGCAAAGGCACGAAAGAAAAGCAAAAATAGAAAATATCGTATATAAACTTAAATTATGTGTAAAATTGTACATACCATTAAACTTAACCTTAAATATCAATCTTTATTTCGAGATTTCTATTTTAGATTATCTTTTTGACCTTAACCATTTAGTTTATTGTAACAAGAATTCCAAAAATTATTGACCTCAAAAAGCACAAACTTTTCTTGTTTCAAAACTTTTTAAATTGGATCGCGGCAATATAAAGCACAATTTATTGCAACAAAAGAGTCGACTCGATTCTTTTACTATGGGGACTCGCACGGGCCAAGAATAAAATTTACCCAAGAGGAATTTGGCGGTAATCATTGCTTTTGTGAACGCCATCAACTAGGGTCTCTTGGGTCGGACATTTCCGCACTAAAAATCTTCATCATATGACTTTTACTCTCCTGGCTATTTTTACCAACGGCGTACAGCTTATTCCGCGGCGAATTTGCCTTCAGATGCTCTCTTGTATTTCAACCAACACCAACGGCGAATTTTTTGAGCTCTTAGAACTTCGGTTAAGTAGGTTTTACCTTTTCTAGCCTGTACTACTGTAAAAAGTTGATTACTGGAGCCTCCTTAGCCAGCGAGCGTCATGGTCGTGGCGTTGTCGCTCTTAGTGTGGCCGCGGCTTTAGTGGCTTAACGTGCGCTCCCACGCATTTGGAAAGAAACTACTTGATCAGTCCTCTATTTTATTAGGTAAAATCCTCGAAATTCTTCATAATTCTTTCCTCCTCGTATATAAATGTCTTTTTCACGAGCAAATATAACGTCGATGAACATAAAATAGCTTTTAAATACCCTCAACCTTTCAAAATAAATACTTTTGTACAAATAAAGTTTCCATGCCGTTCCATAGTTTGAATACGTAAAGAAAAATAACGAAAGGACTGCGTCCTTTTAATAAAAGTTATAATAAATACGAGAAATTGATAAATGAAAAGTAAGAGGAGAGAGAGCCCATCGAAAACTACATCTAAAATCAATTACCGAGGTACTTCGAAGTACACTTAACTTAAATTAATGGCCTATTTATATAATTAGTTTTCCTTGCCAATTTTTCAAGAAGTTATGTGTATATAGTCGTTATTACTTTGAAGGTAAATTTTATTCAATACAAATATTCGAGTCTCGAATAGAAAATAAATTGATGATTAAAACTTTCCAAAAAGTGAAGTACACTTCAAACTTAACTTACTTTAATTTATTTTTTTACCGCCGTCGGAAGGGTTCGTTGCTAGCCCCCCCTCACCCCGCCCCTTCGTCGAATCCTCCATTAGTTTGGAAGTAAAAAGGTATACTCGGCAGCTCGGCACATAAAGAAGTGAATGCGACTTTTTGACTTTTACGTTCAAAACAGCTAGAAGTAGACTTAAGAAAGTGTTGTAAGTTAGAAAAAGATACAACGAGGCTTCTCATAAAATATCTTAAAGTGCAGATTATAGAAAACTTGTCTTTGAGGAAAAAACTTAATGAATCTACTACTTTACCTGTGCGTTGCACAGTAGTCTTCAGAGTAGCATCTAGCAGGTAATTTAAATTGCAAGTATAAAATACGGCGGTATAACCTGGAGCGCATATATTATTCTTCAAAGCTTTCTAAACACAATTATTATTATTACTATTATCCTTATTAATTTTCAATGTTAAATAGTTTTCCAACTGAAAATAATACGTGGTGGTTAAATTACGTTACATGTTACGTATGCATATACGAATTGCAGCATTAAATTGACCCTGACCGCATAGAGGTTAAATATTAAAAGTTTATTGGTGGTTTCCCTTCTATTATTCTATAATATATCCTGTCTACTACTAGTACCACCAAAAAAGAGCATTTACTTTTATATAAACTCGTTACAACATTTAAAAATTAAATGTCCATTCAAATGCAGCACTAAAAATGATTTGCGCTACACTACAGCCTTTCTCTTTAAAAAGTGAAAAAAGCAATTATTCGTTGTCAATTTTCAATAACCTTTAAGGCTATATAAACACCGACATTAATTTTTTAAAAGAACCGTTATGAATGTTTTAATTATTTAAAAAAGTAAAATTAAAACTTCAAAGAGTAATTTAATTGGATATGCTTAAGTACCCAAAGAAAATTAATTACCAACGAACGTCTCCTTAAGTACTATAATCTACACGAGAATTTGTATAATTTAAAAAGGTTAAACTACGAACATTAATCAACATATTTCCTATATGGGGTTGCCCGCTCGTTTATAGCGAGTTTCCACGTATAATAATAGAAAGGGGGAGTTTCATGAGCAGTGACCTTGAAACTTTTAAGCAAAAATCTTAGAAAGAATTTGGGCATAGAAGTTCTCCTTTCAGAGCAGAGCAATGCAAAGAAAAGCACAACAAGACAAGGCAAGGCACGATAAGGCAAGACAAGACAGAATGCAATGGTCTAGAAAACTACCGCAATAACTCGTCCAGTTTGCGGTCTACTGCTATGGTTTACAGACATTTCTAGACCGGTGCCTTATCTGAGCACGACCAGCCTCAGTTTCGCCTTAGCACCAATTTTCTTCTCTTCTACGACCTACGCTTGTTGTTCAAGAGCCTCTCTACCAGCCTACTCAAACGAATTATGTGCATGTACTATTTACATCCGCCCATCTTACTGAGATACTCCTAGCATTTTTGCAACGAGGCATCCAACAAGACTTAATTTATTTTAAAACACTGTACCAGTAAAGAAAAATCGATTTTATTCCAGACGCTTGACCGATCTCGCGCATGAAGCACAAAAATAATAAAAGGTCTTACGCGAAGGCCGCAACTCATCATTATAAATGAGAACCTTTTAAACCCTACGAGACATTTTGCAATAACTCAAAAGCAGGTTTAATATAACATCAGATATAATTTCAAACTTTATTGCGAGAAAATCGTCTTGTGCTCTATAATTAACATAAGGGTATGTATACATTGTATCTAATATTCAATTTCCTCCATGTTCCTTTTAGGTGGGAGTTTAAGCAAATAAATTACAAATGTATAAGTGCAATTTTCGAATTTAGAAGACGTCGAATTAATTTTTTTTATTATTTAACAAGTATAAGGGCGCAACTTTGATTCTATACGTTATAAAGGCGTGTACAATAGCAACAAATTAACGTCTTGGGAGTCCATTCTTAAATTCTCGATTGTGTAATAAAAGAAAATTCATGGATAAAATTGGTTTTGTTGGAGTTTTCTTCCCGGAGGTAAATTTTCAACTTGGAAATTTTCTTTATTATTAGTTCGTACATATTTTATATGCCGAAAAGCACATGCCAAGTTTCTACTCGATTCTTCAATTATTCACTGGCACACCTCATTAGATGAAGTACTTAAAACTACATTGTTTTTCCCAATAGAATAATTTTTGCCGTTTACTACTCTGTTTTGTCTGTGTGCCATATGAATTACTACCCTATTCGCGCCTCTGATTGTTCCAAAAACATGAATTGTCTCGGATTAGTTTAGTAGCGGATTAAAACATCGATTAATCGATTAAAACATCGATTAATCGATTTTTTCTCCCAGTCCTAGAACATACTGTGATATGCTGATTTGGACCCGGAACATGGAGTTTTCCAGTGTTAATTGAATAGTTGCAATTATTGGCTCCCCTAACTAATTCACGTCATCATTTACACAAATTTCAAGAAAATAGTTTGTGCCTAATTTACGCTTACCAGATTGTTGAAAATGATTTTTTTAAATTAGTATTTTATAGATGCGCAACTATTATAGATCTTTGGTACTTTTGCAAATTTTGACTAATCCCCAGCTTTTGCACAGTCACAGTCACGTCGTAATGAAGCTAAAAGATCATGACGGCGATGTGGTTACGATAAACAAGGGTTAACGTAGTTTCTCAATACGTACACATGAACATATGAGCAATTTGTCATGCACTAAGCAAGCAATGATAAAACCACAAGGACAAAATAATAAATAATCATTAATTTCATAATTTCATCGACAGTGAATTAAATTACAATTAACTATTTACTCATCTATAAATTGCATTAGTTACGAACAATTTAAAAGCAAACAAACGAATAGGGAGAATATTTCGCATATTTGTAGAATTAGAAAACGAAACGTGATATGAATATGGGTAATTAAAACCACTCGCGTAAGTCATCGGAGTTATTAATGCTAAACCGCGTGTTATTTTAAAGACTGCCATGCCATGGGAGGGCTAAGGATAATTCGAAACGAGAACTTTGAACATCATCAGCTCATCGCTATTAAAATCGTGACATCATAAAATTCCAAAAAGGTCCGAGCGAGTTTTAAATGCCTTCCCTAAACGAAACTAAAGAGAGCTTCTAATCTATGGGCACCTTCAAACATCCTTGGAAAAATTCACTTTGCGTTAGTCATCCAATACCGAAGAGAAAAAAAATGTATATGGTAACCAACATAAACACATCCGAATTAAAAACTCATCCCGGGGGTTTTCCCCGAGCCACGCCGGTAGTAATACAATTTTGTTAATTACGCCTACATTTTTTAGAACATCCACCTCCTCCTATTGGGTCAATTAACACACTGAAAACGAAATTGTCGTAATTAAGTTATCTGGGGTAATAATACCGAAATGTACGAAAACAAATTAAAAATACAAACGTAATAACTAATAACAAAACGTTAGAGACAAGAAGGTAATTGACCATTATTTCACAGCTGCGTTTTGTGAAAACTAACTTTAGTTCAAACACGTAATTTTTCTAATTTCAAATAATTACTATATCCGGTTTTTATTAGACGAAATATGCAACTCAAACATACAAGAGGAGTATACCTAGTTGCTAGTTACAGCATGCAGTTGCACTAATTAGCTACGATAATTAGACATACTGGAGTCGCACAACGCCCAGTTTTCTTTATATCGAGCTACTTAGTAGAATAGAAAAATAAAAATGACAGATCTAAGATGGTACTTTACTTACAATAATAAAGGGCGAAACGAAATTAAATTAATTTAATTAAAAATGGCGGATTCAAAATGGCTGCAGTCGAGTTGTTTTCAATGAATTTGAATCGCAATCCTGCGAAAGACGTCAATTCGAGTAGTAAGTGAATAGATTAACACGTTTTCTCAAAGCCATTTTAATTTGCTACAAAATAATTAAATAGAATAACAATGTCTTACTAATTACAATATCTAAAAACCCACATAGAATGTATAATTAACGCATTACATAAAGATGTAAAAAAATTCTCTCAACACTATCGAGTGAATCACTCTTTATTTAAATGAAGACGAAACACTCAATGAAAATTAAAAGTTGAAAGCAACTCACAGCCGCATACCTGGAAGCAACTGGAAGGTAACTCATCGATAATTTTAAATAAGCGAATTATAGTATTAAGCGCAATTGTAAAAGTAATTTCAGTTGTTTTTGGAATTGGAAAGTACAAAAATTGAAAATAATGACCGACATTTTCCATTTAAACTCGATAGCAAAACATCTTATTCATGTGTAATATGCAAAATATCTACGGAAATAATTAAGGTTATCTCTATAAAGCTTCTCATGAAACAATAACGTTGTAAGTAGTATATCGAGACCTTTTTTTTAAATTAAATAAGTATAGAAAGGAAGTTAAAAACCATGAGAAATTTGAAAACGACTACTTATGCATAACAAAATGGTCGATTTAATTTATTATTAAATATTTCTGAACTTTACTTCATTTATCATTCAGACAAAAAAACGCGAGCAAATCGTACGCGCCATTCTCCAACTCGCGTGTAGAATAAAACAAAAGAAATTTGCAAACTAAAGCAAGGGAATTTTCTCCTTTAGGCACAAAAAGATGTATATTAATGCGTGCACGGGCAGTAACTAACTGTAATGACAAGCAAAAAAGAAGAAAAATGTACACTTTTGAAGTTAGGTATAGATTAAGCCGATTAAGGTATAAGTACTGCATTTCTTCACATCACAGAGACGGTTAAAATGTAGCCAACAGTGTAAACGTGGCTTTAGGTAAAAAAGTTCAAAAGTACAAAAACAAAAGTAGCGCCTTTGGGCGTTTTGCTACCTATACTAGTTAAAATGTAACTAAAAAATATTAAAAGAAGGGTAAAATAAGTAAATAAGTGCCCCTCGATATGTTTTTTTTGTACATTAATAGTTGTTGTTATTGCTACGTTGGAATGCCAAGGAAATAAATTACAGGGCGCCAGTAAAAACATGTAAGTGTAGGATGAGAAACGTAGCTATACACAATTATTTTAGGTGCGAAATACATTTATAACTTATCTGAAGAAGGTATGTTTCGTTTTAGAGACCAAAAAAACAACAAAGTATACTATTATTAAAATGTTTCAATAATTATTAATAATAGTAACATACATTTATACTTAAAACGACCCCGATGGCCAGTCGCACGGAAACGAAATTATTAGAACGATGTTATATTCTTTGCTCTATTATTTATCACAATACAAATTTCACATTCCTATGAGAATTTTCATTTCAAGTACAATCGATACAACATTTTGTTCGTTGACTAAAAATATACAGGGGGGCTCCTATTATAAGTAAGAGAGTTATTGACCGAGACATTCCTTTAGTGCCGGAGGCAGCGAACTTTTTACTAAACCATAAGGTACAAAATTTTTGACATACAGGATGAAAGAACATTAAAGTACCTTAAATTTTCTACAAATTATGTGGTTTAAATTTTTTCCTTCAGGTGAACGGTTTAGGCGCTTGCGCGCGTTATGTTAAAAAAGCTTTCAAAGTTGGCCAAAAAATGGTTTTATTGCTTATAACTCGAAAACTATGCACTTTATGAGAAAAGTTCTTCTATGGAAAAATAAAGTGCATTAAATTTTCTACAAATGATGTCTTTAAATTTTTTTTCCTCGGGTGAACGGTTTAGGCGCTAGCGCGGATTATGAAAAAAAAGGTTTCAAAGTTGGCCAAAAAATGTTTTTATTGCTCATAACTCGAAAACTACGCACTTTATGAGAAAAATTCTTCTATAGAAAAATAAAGTGCATTAAATTTTCTACAAAGGATGACTCCTAAATTTTTTCCCTCAGGTAATTGGTTTAGGCGCTAGAACGCGTTGTGTTAAAAAAGCTTTCAAAGTTGGCCTAAAAATGTTTTTATTGCTCATAACTCAAAAACTACGCACTTTATGAGAAAAATTCTTCTATAGAAAAATAAAGTGCATTAAATTTTGTACAAAGGATGACTCCTAAATTTTTTCTCTCAGGTAAATGGTTTAGGCGTAGAACGCGTTATGTTAAAAAAGCTTTCAAAATTGGCCAAAAAATGTTTTTATTCCTCGTAACTCTAAAACTACGCACTTTATGAGAAAAGTTCTTCTATAGAAAAATAAAGTGCATTAAATTTTCTACAAATGATAACTCTTAAATTATTTCCCTCAGGTAAATGGTTTAGACGCTAGAACGCGTTATGTTAAAAAAGCTTTCAAAGTTGGCTAAAAAATGTTTTTATTCCTCATAACTCTAAAACTACGCACTTTATGAGAAAAGTTCTTTTATGGAAAAATTAAGTGCATTAAATTTCCTACAAATAATGTCTCTTAAATTTTCTTTCTCAGATGATCGGTTTTGGCGCTAGCGCGCGTTATGTTAAAAAAGCTTTCAAAGTTGCCAAAATATGTTTTTATTGTTCATAACTCGAAAACTCCGTACTTTTGGAGAAAAAAGTTCCTATAGAAAAATAAACTAGTAAGTACATTAGTACATTCAATTTTCTACAAATTACGCCTCTTAAATTTTTTTTATCCAATAAACAGTTGAGGTGGTAGCGCGCGTTGAAGTTTAAGGGTATATCAGACATAGAGTCTCCGGGAGACATGTATAGTTGATGAATTTTATTATTTTGGCACTAACTTTGACATCTGAGCAGTTCGAAAAAGAAGCAGTTCAAGGCAGGCCCAAGAAATGTCCTCTTAAATTTTTTCAACTTAGAAACGTAAAAAAAAACTTCATCAAATAACAATAATTTCAATAATAAATGAAATCGTTCCTTCTTTTGGTACAAAAAAGCTTTCCATTAAAATTTTTTAAATTCTATTTAAAATTAATTTTTTCGTTCTTTTTATTATTACCATTATTTTTCAAAAGCATCAAAATTCAATTAGAAGAGCGCCCTTTCCTCTTTCTCCAGTTAAACAGGTACAATAAAAACAAAAGCTCAATTTTAATGCCAAGTTCAACTTATTCGTTTCGATTCGAGTCCGTAATGTACACGAGCTACAAAATTAAATAAATAGCTTCGAGCTACATGTACAAAGTAATGAAAATTCCGAAACAAAACTAAACTTAATAAACTTATTCCACAAATAACGAAGAAATAATGAAGGCAGTTAAAATACCCCAAAAAGCACTTTGAGAGGTAGCAAAATGATGTCTTCGAGAATCCTCCTCGATAACATTTAAATTTTGATGATTTTGCACAGTAGTCCAAATAATGATATGGCCACAATGGCTTTTCCTTCAAACCTATCTCATAATTTTAGACGTGAGAAAGTAATATTTTAAAACTTTTTGAACGCATATCGTTTCAGCTCTCGAAACCACGAAAGAGAGTATCGACATTCGACGATAAACAGTTTAAAAACACTCAAGCTGAAGATAAACCAGAACCCCTCCGACATACAAAGAAAGAAAACTAAACTTAATTACCGTATAATAGAATTAATTCGTGTTGGAAAATTTTAATATTGTGTTTTTAATTTTCGTCGCGGCATGTAACCTTCATAATGTAATATTATTTGCGTATTTAATTAATTTTTCGCAACACGGACGGTTTTGGTTTTTGAAGATAAATAATTAAAATTTTCATCGCCCATTTTATAATTATTTCGAGTTAAACTTGCACATTCGTATAATACTTAAAATTTGGAAAGTTATTAATAAAATGCGCCTCTTGACTTCCAACAAAACATATTTTTAGATTTTCGCATTTTCGAGTTAATCTCTTCACAAACGAGAGGAACGCGATATTTTTGTAATTTTCAAAATGGGTTAGTGGGACAAATTAAATAAAAATATTTATTAAAATAACATTAACAATAGTTTGTCGGTATAGTATACGACAAATATCCAACCCAATAATTTCATTGTTTGTTTTACAAAAGATAAAAATGTTAATACATACGTAACATAGGTAACTGTTAATTTATGTAAATTAAAGGAAAACAGCGTGGAAATGGAGAAATGAATTTTGTAAAACAAAAGAATGATCATTAAACGTTAAATATTTGTTTATTTTAAATTTTAACGTCGTGTTGTTATAATCTTTATAGTAAAACGAGCCCGTGATGGAAGTAACGGGAGATAATTAATTAAAAATATTGGTCTTCCATCCACACGCCCGGCACGACCTTTCTTTATTAAATAATAAATTATACGTTTTACCTAAAATGCAAAATTGGAACAAATACTGGCATAAAAATTATCTACATAAGGTAGCAGGGTGCCCACAGCGGTCTATAGACTTCCAGCTTCTTAAATAAAATTTCAATGCTAGAACTGTTTTAAAATTTAATTAAGTACTTAGGAGCTGTGCGACACACGGTATAATACATGTTAACCAAAACCTTTCGTACTTGCGAAGTTCGTCTGACTTCTCGTCGGTGACACTGGAACCCGACCGCAGGGAAAATCAACCCTAATCAGCTATGATTGGTTGTCGGTAGAAAATTGGAAAATTTATCACCTGTCATCTGAGGGTGGTTCTATTAAAACAAAATACTTTAAAATACTACACTAATTTAGCTACTCAAACTCTTTTGATTGAAAATACCAAACATCTAAATTTTATTCTGATAATTCCCCAAGGGACAACCCACAACTCTACATGGCTTTACCACACGATGTGGAAATTATTTGACATTATATTCTAGAGCTAGAGTTTTCCGAAACTTAGAGTTTTTCCCTTCTTTGTTTTGTTTAGCCCTCAAATCAATCAACTGCACGATGAAATCGCACGAAACGCTACTTTTTACTAAAGTTATACCCCCAGCAGAGAAAAAATTATTCCAACAGTGGAGGCAGATAAAAGATAAGTAAAATATTTCGTTTGGATGTGTTTTTAACTTTTTGAAAGTCTCTCGGAAGAAGCGAAGGAAGTTGAACGTGTGGAAAATCGATACACGTATAATATGTATATGAAAGAAGCCTTCAAGTACGTACACCTACGCTCGAGTAAAGCATTTTGGGAATAAACAAACCAAGTCCCGGCCAAACTTGGACATGCAGTTGATTAACGAATAATAACCACGCAAAACCCATCGGAAAAAATCGCCTCGTAATTAATTTGCATCATTTGTACGCGGTAATGTTGATGAATTTATTTCTCCTTCCCACAAACCGACGATTTAGGAGATGCTTACAGAGCTAAGCCCGTAATAGTTCAAAATTTCAATTTATAATGCGCAGCTACTAGTAACGAGCAATCAGTTCAAAATGTAGCCCCCGAGCGATTCAGAGAACGTTACGTGTACAATAAATCCAAGGGCTAGCAAACGTTATACAACTCGATAGTAGATTTGTTATTTTTTTTAAAAGTACTTTCCAGTAGAGCACGCACTAAAAATGCCGTAAGATTACGTCGTTTATGCCAGGATGGAATAATGAGTCGTACTGTCAAAACAGAAAACAGAACATTGCAAACGAGTAATAAAACTGACCGTCTGCCACTCCTGAGTGTCAGCATTAATTTAGAGAAGGGTCGAGAAGAATGGGTTTTTTCTATTTTCAGTTTTTCGCTTATAACTTGAAAACTGAGATGTTTTGAAAAAAGTGCGTTGATAGAAAAACAAAGTACATTAAATTTTCTACAAATTAAGTCTCTTAGGTTTTTTCTTCAGACGAACGGTTTAGGCGCCAGAGAGCGTTAAAGTTTGACAAAAATTCCAAGATCGGTTAACAAAACTTTTTTTTAGTTTATCGCTTATAACTCTA
The DNA here is from genome assembly GCA_950108345.1 of Malthinus flaveolus. NCBI lineage: Eukaryota > Metazoa > Arthropoda > Insecta > Coleoptera > Cantharidae > Malthinus > Malthinus flaveolus. The sequence continues at coordinate 12,590,476 of OX467287.1, read as the reverse complement.
AAACTACGCACTTTCTGAGAAACATGACTGTATATAAATATAAAGTAGATTAAATTTTCTACAAATTAAGTCTTTTAGGTTTTTTTCTTCAGAAGAACGGTTTAGGCGCCAGAGAGCGTTAAAGTTTGACAAAAATACCAAAATCGGTTAACAAAATTTTTTTTTAGTTTATCGCTTATAACTCTAAAACTACGCACTTTCTGAGAAACATGATTGTATCGAAAAATAAAGTAGATTAAATTTTCTACAAATTAAGTCTCTTAGGTTTTTTTCTTCAGACGAACGGTTTAGGCGCCAGATAGCGTTTAAAGTTGAACAAAAATACCAAAATCGGTTAAAAAACTTTTTATTTCGTTTATCGCTTATAACTCAAAAATACGCACTTTCTGAGAAACATGATTGTATAGAAAAATAAAGTACATTAAATTTTCTACAAATTAAGTCTCTTAGGTTTTTTTCTTCAGACGAACGGTTTATGCGCTAAAACGCATTAAAGTTTGACAAAAATTCCAAGATCGGTCACTAATACGACTTTTTTAGTTTATCGCTTATAACTCAAAAATGCGCACTTTTTGAGAAACATGATTCTATAGAAAAATAAAGTGCATTAAATTGTCTACAAATTAAGTCTCTTAGGTTTTTTCTTCAGACAAACGGTTTAGGCGCTAGAACGCATTAAAGTTCGACAAAAATTCCAAGATCGGTCACTAATACGACTTTTTTAGTTCATCGCTTATAACTCAAAAATGCGCACTTTCTGAGAAACATGATTGTATAGAAAAATAAAGTAGATTAAATTTTCTACAAATTAAGTCTTTTAGGTTTTTTTTTCAGACGAACGGTTTCTGCGCTAGAACGCATTAAAGTTAGACAATAATTCCAAGATCGGCCACTAATACGACTTTTTTAGTTCATCGCTTATAACTCAAAAAATTCGTACTTCTGAGAAACATGATTGTATAGAAAAATAAAGTAGGTACATTAAATTTTCTACAAATTAAGTCTCTTAGGTTTTTTTCTTCAGACGAACGGTTTAGGCGCCAGATAGCGTTTAAAGTTGAACAAAAATACCAAAATCGGTTAAAAAACTTTTTATTTCGTTTATCGCTTATAACTCAAAAATACGCACTTTCTGAGAAATATGATTGTATAGAAAAATAAAGTACATTAAATTTTCTACAAATTAAGTATTTTAGGTTTTTTCTTCAGACGAAGGGTTTAGGCGCCAGAACGCATTAAAATTTGACAAAAATTCCAAGATCGGCCACTAATACGACTTTTTTAGTTCATCGCTTATAACTCAAAAAGTGCGCACTTTCTGAGAAACATGATTGTATAGAAAAATAAAGTACATTCAATTTTCTACAAATTAGTCCCTTAGGTATTTTTGACAGACGAACTTATTCGACCACCTATGCTATGCTCGCAGTCGATGAGAGCGTATATCGTTGATTACATAATTTTTGTCAAACATGACAATACATCCCACAAAATTTAAGGAATTCTTTCTTCTATACCAAATTCCTCGTTATTACAACATTGTTATGATGAGTAGAGAGATATATCTTATTGTACGACTAAAAACATCCGATGATAAGGCACGAAACCGAAAACTTATTAAGAAATAGGAGTCGCCCGATAGCAAATGGTATAAGAACAAAGGTTAACAATGCTATAAACATTTATAGCGTAAAAAAATTATTAATTAACTATTTAAGTACAGTACAAAAAGAGAACAATCGACGAAGTTATAAAAGAAATCGATCAATAAAAATTTCTCAAGATTGAAAAGAAAGTAATAGTGGTAATAGCAAAATATAGTGTTTAGAAAACTGGAATTTCATAGAGAAATTTCTTAAAAAGCGGAAATTAAATATAATATGTAAGAGAAAAATAATGATAAGGGAAACGTTTTGATACTAACCTATTAATTTATAATAGCAACCCATTTTCACATTTCCACAAAAAGAACTTTCATTTACTGCTACTGGATTTACTGTTATGATATTGCAAGTTAATCGATGAACTATGACCCTCGACATGTACAATATAATAAATTCATACCTATACATTCCGATTTCCCGTAAAAACATCATTCGCAGGCACTCTTGATTTTAATTAAAGATATGCAAAAAACCATGTCAACGCGTAAAATACAAATTTATCAATTTGAATAGTTGAGTAAATTTAGATTTTTACCGTAGATATACCTGTCGAACTGTCGAAAAGGTCAACAACTTGTCAATGACTAATTTTCGATATAAGCGATTTTATTTACAACTTACAACCTTTAAAAATTGCAATTGCACTAAATTGTCAAATTAGTTTTATAGTTTCCGATCTAATTGGTGTTTTTTATAAATAAGTGTGACTCAAGTCAAATTTAATTAGTTTCTCCTAAACCATAAATGTATAGTAAGTGGTAATCTGATGATTAAAAATTTACTCACCAACAATAACAGTAGCCACCCCATCTTTAATCTCTTTAATTTCTTTCGTTGTGTTACTACCAACATGAAGAAAATCGGATAGGGATAAAGACGAAGCAATAAGTTGCCTCTTTTCTTCAAAATTAAGATAATCCAAACTATTACTCCTTTGAGGCGCAACTATGGCAACATTTTTAGTTTTACCCACACTATTATTGCCATTTTTTTCTGTCAACATTTGTGACGGAACTAAATACACACCACTAACTTTAACGGACATTTCGTATAAAGCGCGGTAAATAAAATTTTTATTTTATATCGCGTTCGGACACGACTGGCACTTGTTTCGATTCATTTTTTTTTTAATTTCGAAAACTTCTACTTTTTAAAAAACTTTTTTAAAAATTACACACATGCGTCCTAAAGCCTTTCAAGATCATTTTAAAACACCTGTTGTTTCACTAGCAGGTAGATAGACCGTCGACACACGCACAACACCTTTTAAAATTTACAAACAAAATAAACACAACAAAATTGATTAAAAAATTTCTTCCCTACGATACCCACTTTAAAAACGATTTAAAATCACCACCCAAATGTTAAAATGAAAAATTTGTAACAGGCAAAAGACGTATAAAAATATCACACCAACACGATATAATAGTCAAAAGTCCGAAGAGAAACAAGTACAAATCGTACACATTCCTTTCGATCGTTCGTTCGTACTGATCCGGCGCCAGCATTCATGTTCTCCGAAGGCAGCCGGACTATCAAGTCCCCCATTTCGTATCCCAACCGAACTCGCGTCAACACAAATAACTCCATTTCGCTTACTCCAATACACATTAAAACTACAACAAAGCGTAAAAGTCTCACGTTACGTAACAAAAATTAACATTTGACGCGACGTCGAGACGCTTAGTAACTATGGAGATGTGCATATAGTACCACTCTCGCCCCTTATTACTCTCATCAATCCACCACATTTTTTACGTGCACTCTTTCACCTGCTTTTGTTAAACTTAAAATTATTTCGCAATACGAGTCTAATTTAAAACATCATTTTTTTTTAAACTAACAAATTCAATTTCAAATTGCAAGCGATAACGACATCGACGCCGAGAAAATTGTCGAGTTTAGGTGTAGCAGGGAATCGATGAAATGTGTTTCGTTCATGCACATTACAATAATAACACTTCTGACACATTTTATGAAGTGAGAAAACTTCCTCAAAGTGTTCCAAATTTAATTTTGTAGCGATCAGTTTCAAAATAGGTAAAGGACGAATTTAGTTTCTATTTTAAGGATTCATAACATCTAAAATTATTTTAAGAGCTCGATCGATATCAATTATTCCCAATTTTGTCATTATCAATTTCGAGTTGGAGGTTGAATTAAATTACTAGATGTGGTTGTGACGAACTAATGTAAGCGTAACTTGCGAAAAAAAAATTATGTCTCTCAAAGGGGGGCATTAACTGGCCAACCAACGCCTACTTATTCCCCTATAGACTTTTCTTTCAGGTGTGGACATCAGTAAAATCTGAAAGCAAGTAAATAAAACATGTAACCGTCATTTAACGGTCTTCCAATATACCGAAGTAGCGGCGAATTTAACGAATCATTAAAATTTATAATAATAAGGCCGTCTGCTACTTCAAAGTGGCAGCATAAACTTGGGGTGGCTTGAGAATGGTGGATCTTTACATTTTTCAATTTTTTGCTCATAACTTTAAAAAATACGCAGTTTATGAGAAAAGTTCTTCTATACAAAAATAAAGTAAATTCAATTTTCTACTAATTATCTTTTTAAAGTTTTTTTCCTCAGGTAAACGATTTAGGCGCTGGCGCGCGTGAAGGTTACAAGAACTTTCAAATATCGGTCAAAAAAATGTATTATCGCTTATAACTCAAAAACTACGCCCTTTTGGAGAAAAGTGTTTCTATACAAAAATTAAGTAAATTCAATTTTCTACAAATTATGTTTCTTAAGTTCTTCGCCTCAGGCGTACGATTTAAGCGCTAGCGCGCGTGAAAGTTACAAGAACTTTTAAAATCAGCCCCAAAAAATTATTATCGCTTATAACTCAAAAACTACGCACTTTTGGAGAAAAGTGTTTCTATACAAAAATTAAGTAAATTCAATTTTCTACAAATTATGTTTCTTAAGTTTTTCGCCTCAGGCGTACGATTGAAGCGCTAGCGCGCGTGAAAGTTACAAGAACTTTCAAAATCGGCCCAAAAAAATTATTATCGCTTATAACTCAAAAACTACGCACTTTTGGAGAAAAGTGTTTTTATACAAAAATAAAGTAAATTCAATTTTCTACAAATTATGTTTCTTAAGTTTTTTGCCTCAGGCGTACGATTGAAGCGCTAGCGCGCGTGAAAGTTACAAGAACTTTCAAAATCGGCCCAAAAAAATTATTATCGCTTATAACTCAAAAACTACGCACTTTTGGAGAAAAGTGTTTCTATACAAAAATTAAGTAAATTCAATTTTCTACAAATTATGTTTCTTAAGTTTTTCGCCTCAGGCGTACGATTGAAGCGCTAGCGCGCGTGAAAGTTAGAAGAACTTTCAAAATCGGCCCAAAAAAATTATTATCGCTTATAACTCAAAAACTACGCACTTTTGGAGAAAAGTGTTTTTATACAAAAATAAAGTAAATTCAATTTTCTACAAATTATGTTTCTTAAGTTTTTTGCCTCATGCGAACGATTTAGGCGCTAACGCGCGTCAAAGTTAAAACAATTTTCAAAATCGGCCAAAAAAGTTTATTATCGCTTATAATTCCAAAACTACGTACTTGGAGAAAAGTGTTTTTATATAAAAATAAAGTACATTCAATTTTCTAAAAATTATGTTTTTCGATTTTTCGTCAAACAGGCAGTTCTGCTCTAGCACCTGAACTGTTCGTTTGACGAACAAAGAACAAGAGACATAATTTAAAGAAAATTGATTTTAATTTATTTTTGTGTAAAGCCGCTTTGCTAAAAAGTGCGTAATTTTCCAGTTATAAGCAAAAAACCGAAAAAAGGGCAAAGACCCCAAGTTGATGCGTCACTTTGGAGTGGCAGACGGTCGGTTTTACTACCTACTCATTTGCAACGTTCTATGAGCCTGCATAGTTAAAAATTTATATTCTAACGTTTAGTAAAAGTGCTCGCTGCCCCCCCCGGAGTACTAGTTTATACGCGACTTTACAACTTTTCGTGTAAAGAAGAGAAAATATCGACCCTTCTTTCTTACAAGCGCGTGATTTAAAACGTGCGTTATTGATCATTAGTTCAAAAAAGACGATACAGTATACCTAGCTAAATTTCCGACGACACGAGCACGAACCTGCAAATTTTCTATACGTTTGCAAATCGAAACCAAAATTTCACAAATAGGTAGAACACAACCTCCAGTAACACCAAAACGACTGGAAGTCACATATTCTACAAAATAGCTTTTGCCTTTTTCAGGAAGAGTGAAGCACTTTATTAGGTGACATTTTTTCGATAAAAATTGAGAAAGAAGCCTCTTCCTTTAGAATCAGAAAATACTAAAACTGCTCTAAAAAACACTTATAATAGCATTTGAGGATAAAAAATTTTTTGGATTTAGAAAGATAGAAAATTTCAGAGAGAGAGTTATTGCAAAGATTAAAGAATAAATTTTGCAACATTAAAGCCTAGGAACGAAAGCTTTAAAAATTGTGACGTGTATTAGTAAATATATCTCGGCAATACTACAACAAGAATTAAATGGTCCATAGAACACAACAAAAATTGACGCAGAAATAAAAATTTCCGATCAAAAATTCCCTTTATTTTTCTTGAAAAGGTGGAACTATCAAAAACGATAAGAAACTTAAAACGAAAGACTGGATAAAAAAATATAAATTTTCCATTTCACGACACAACACATTTTATTTCTTATTTTTCTACCTTTTTCACTTTTATTATTATTACACAATATTTTCAAAGAGCCATCGCGTTTACAACGTCTCAATATAAACTTTCATCTTTTTGAATTATTTAACAGAGTACTAATTTCGCCTTTAATGTCATCTTCACTCAAGACCAAGACATTCTTCACTGAAGTACATATCTATTTATTTATGTCGGCCTATGTATTAAGACTTTTAAACAAAAGTTACTTGGTTGAAGTGGTAGAAGGCTATAAGTAATCTTATCCTTCGCTTTGATAGATTGTTATAATGGTTGGCGATAAACTACATTCGTGATAAAATCCCACCGAAACAAATGGGGTTGTATTATTATTATTATTATTCTGATGGTTAGGTTGGGAATAAATAACTCTAAAAACAATTTTGGCTTTTTATAGACGATCTCGTTATTTATTTAGTTCCACCTTTACCCTGCAATAACTTAACGCAACTCTATTACCACGCTTAAACTGCGAACACCCTGTAAGTGACAGAATTCAGTTCAAATAAATAAATAATTTTATCCAAATTAATTAGACTTTATTATTACAAATAGTTTATACGATTTATATAGACAAATAAGTAAACAAAACTATAAACCCTAATCCAAAATTTTATTTGTGAGGCTTGGATTAAACCAAATCAATAAATCCAATTATAGAAACACCCGTATACACATAACGTAAATAAAACTATCAGGATGAATAAATGTAAATTAAAGTTGTTTGATATCAATCATAGTTTAAAGGAATATTTCAAAGGCAAAAATAACTCGTTCGGGAAAATATTTTTATGTGGTGGGGTAGTCGATTTAAAAATAATTGCAGTTTATTGGAAAAAAATTTTTAAAAAACGACGATGATAAATTAACGATAAACAAATATTTCAATCTTTGGCGTAACCAGGAGAAGGTGGGTAAATAGATCTCTCAATCTACTGCCAATCAAATAAATTAATCCCTTTGATCTACATGTTTGTGTTCAACGAGCTAAATATGGAGAAAAACGACAGCAGAAAAATCGTCTGCCAAGTATTGCGATAAAGTAATTCAAATATTGACCAGGGCGGGCTCTAATATCTCACCCCTCCTCAGTGGAGGATCTTGATTTTGTGGGGCCCCGGCACAACCTGATCTGGAGGCCTCTCCCACTGACTCTCTCTTACATTATTTTAGGGGAGTCTTAGGTTAAACATTTTACAGAAAATAGCATTTTTGATTGTTCAAGATAAAACGGCTTTAAATTAAAGAATTTTAGTAGCAAAACACAAACTAAAAAAAATAAGAATTAAATTACTGTTCTTTGAGATAAAAAAAATGTCGAGTATTAAGAGGACCCAGGGCCTTAGACTTTAGCCTAATGGTAAATCTGGGGCTTGCCGTAACTATGGGGCCCGGGAAGCTCTAGCGCTCCTGGCTAGTTCGAGTGAGACCTGTGACAGTCACTTTTGGTCTAGTTCCTGAGGGACAGCTGCCCGTTCTTCACCTCCTTGGCGGAGCCCATGCGCCTAACGATTTTGAAGCCCCGCTTTCCTGAGGTCCCAGGCACGGGCCTCCTGCGCCTCCACCACAAATCGGTTCTTAATCGAAGAACTCTGTCCTTACCCAGTTTCTTGATGAGAAACTTGGCAAAACTGGAAAAAATATATACTCGCAGGTATTTACGACACTTATTTATCTTATGTTGATTATTGTCGCCCGATTTCTAAATTAGACGATGCCAACATTCTCTACAAACTGCCAACAAGCACAGAAAAACGCAGATAGGTCGATAGTAATAACAGCCACAAGCCTGACATCTCATCATCGCAGAGTGACAGTTGTGGGAGATAATATAGATCTCCTGGTCATCATCACTTAGCCTTTAGCCGATTTTCGTAAGAAATTTAATGCAGTAATACTTTGTTTTTGCATAAATACATTTTTCCCTAAAAGTCCATAGTGCCCGAGTTATAAAGCAAAAAATTAAAAAAAAGCAGCTTTCTGGCCGATTTTGATACTTTCGTAAAACTCTAACGCGCTCTAGCGCCTAAACCGTTCGCCTGCAGAAAAAATCTAAAAAACTTAATTTGTAGAAAATTTGATGTAGTTTATTTTCTATAGAAGCGCTTTTCTCATAAAGTGCATAGTGTCCGAGCTATAAGCGAAAAACTAAAGAAAGCAGCTTTCTGACCGATTTTGGAACTTTCGTAAAACTCTAACGCGCTCTAGCGCCTAAACCGTTCGCCTACAGAAAAAATCTAGGAAACATAATTTGTAGAAAATTTGATGTAGTTTATTTTCTATAGAAGCGCTTTTCTCATAAAGTGCATAGTGTCCGAGCTATAAGCGAAAAACTAAAAAAAGCAGCATTCTGACCGATTTTGGAACTTTCGTAAAACTCTAACGCGCTCTAGCGCCTAAACCGTTCGCCTACAGAAAAAATCTAAGAAACATAATTTGTAGAAAATTTGATGTAGTTTATTTTCTATAGAAGCGCTTTTCTCATAAAGTGCATAGTGTCCGAGTTATAAGCGAAAAACTAAAAAAAGCAGCTTTCTGGCCGATTTTGGAACTTTCCTAAAACTCTAACGCGCTCTAGCGCCTAAACCATTCGCTTGCAGAAAAAATCTAAGAAACATAATTTGTAGAAAATTTGATGTAGTTTATTTTCTATAAAAGCGCTTTTCTCATAAAGTGCATAGTGTCCGAGCTATAAGCGAAAAACTAAAGAAAGCAGCTTTCTGACCGATTTTGGAACTTTCGTAAAACTCTAACGCGCTCTAGCGCCTAAACCGTTCGCCTACAGAAAAAATCTAGGAAACATAATTTGTAGAAAATTTGATGTAGTTTATTTTCTATAGAAGCGCTTTTCTCATAAAGTGCATAGTGTCCGAGCTATAAGCGAAAAACTAAAAAAAGCAGCATTCTGACCGATTTTGGAACTTTCGTAAAACTCTAACGCGCTCTAGCGCCTAAACCGTTCGCCTACAGAAAAAATCTAAGAAACATAATTTGTAGAAAATTTGATGTAGTTTATTTTCTATAGAAGCGCTTTTCTCATAAAGTGCATAGTGTCCGAGTTATAAGCGAAAAACTAAAAAAAGCAGCTTCTGGCCGATTTTGGAACTTTCCTAAAACTCTAACGCGCTCTAGCGCCTAAACCATTCGCTTGCAGAAAAAATCTAAGAAACATAATTTGTAGAAAATTTGATGTAGTTTATTTTCTATAAAAGCGCTTTTCTCATAAAGTTCATAGTGTCCGAGTTATAAGCGAAAAACTAAAAAAAGCAGCTTTCTGGCCGATTTTGGAACTTTCCTAAAACTTTAACGCGCTCTAGCGCCTAAACCGTTCGCCTGCAGAGAAAATGTAACAAACATAATTTGTAGAAAAATTGATGTAGTATATTTTCTATACAAGCCCATTTCTCAAAAAGTGCGTAGTTTTCAAGTTATACGCGAAAACTTTATACATATCAATACCACAAAGACACAATGACCCCATGTGCCATGTATTGTACTTTATTACATATTTTGGCTAGAAAGTAAACAGACATCAAAGTAGATAAATGCGAAACCCATTTTGTATAATTGGAACTCCTTATCTCGACCTATATTGAAGACGGAAGGTTTGGAAGATAATATACTACAATAGTAAGGTTAGAAAAATACTCAAAAGTAAATTAGTGTTCTAGTAGATGACATAGATATATCTACTCTATACACTTAAAATAATAGATGGGTTAAACATTTCAAAAATAACAAATTTAACCTAAATTAGTTTGATAGTAATGATGAAAAATAAACTTTTATATTAAATATTAAGGTTGCATTACTCAGATGAATGATTTTATTTCGTAAGAACTTGATATCGCTTTTCGACATGAAAAGCTCGCATTTAATATTAGGAAGAAAAAATTCTCTTCTTTACCATTTTACCATAATAATAATAATACTGACGGAAATTCGAATTTATGCTTAAATCATTTTAATATTGTCATAAATCATGTAACAGAAATGCATTTATTATTAAAACCGTCTTTTGACAATCTAAAATCAATATCGAAAATTCGTTAAAAGCAATATTTGGTTTGGGAACTCAATTAAGTGGCAAAAGTCTTCGGGGCAGCGCGCTCTCGACAGTTAGTTACAGACAGGCGAGCAGACAAACAAATAAATGACTGGAAAGATGGTAGAAAAATTAATTTTTCAGGAAATAAACTTGGAAAAATGTCCTTGATGTCGTCGGTTATTCCAGTCACAAGATCAATTAGTGCACTTGAAACAACGACATTGAGTTGTGCAAAATCCGCTCTAATAATAAGCGACGCCATTAAAATGTTGCCAAATAACTCTAACGAGTCTACAAACTCGAAATTACGAATTAAAAACTTTCATTGAACTTTAAAAAAATAAGAGGCGGACTTCTGTTTAAAACAAAACATCGCTTTTCATTATTGCGTGCAAAACAAAATTGACTTGACACTAAATATAACATTTGGATAAATTCCCACTTCAAATAATAATTTTTTTGCTTCCGAACGTCAAAAAAATCAAATTACACAATCATTCGTAGGAACGATTTCCCCCCAATCTAATTAACAAATAAAACAAAAATTGGTAAATCAATAAAAAATTTATTTCCAGATAAAAGTCAAACGGCTCTCCTCTTTATATAACATCATCGTTCAAAGATTCAAATTTAACAAAATCGTTGATTTCGTTTCGCGATCGGTCTCTTCACTTTGTCGACTATACGATCAAAACTCCACACGAAACATATTTGGTTTACAACGGTTTAAAGATGAAAGACTTTTTCATTTCAACGATTTGCTCGATAAACAAGATGTTGCGAAACGCATAAACAGGATGTCCCCATATAGCGTTACGCCATTTTTTCACAAATACGAATTTTTGAAATTATTGTTTCTGGATCGTTTAAAAGAGATATATTTCGAATTATTTGCGAGTAATAGCAAATTGAATACCACCAGCAAACCACAAAGGTCTGGAAAATGAACAACAGATACTATTTATTGCCGCACCAGGAAGATCGTAACTATTTAGTAAGCAAAGTTTGTTAATAACAATTAATTGTAGGCCATATTCGACGAATACACAGGGTGGTGTCGTATGAGAACAATAGTGTGGTCTAAATCTAGCTGCATAAGCTGAAACGAGCAAGTAACTGAAAAGGCTAAATCGTAAATCGCTGCCTGAAAAAAACGTAAAATTTAACCCTCCGTTAGGCGCGTGGTCTACCATCGTAGACCAGGCCTCTGTAAACCATTATAACTTTCGTAAATTTCGAATTATATTTATGTAATTTTCAATAGCTGCTAAAAACACTTGTCTCTAGCGAATTAGAGTACTGGACATTCCCTACAATGGTAATTGTCTTTGTTATTGCACGCCAAAAGCGACTGGTCTACGATGGTAGTCCACGCGCCTAACCGTGTCACAAATTCTTGTCGTGCTATTTATTGTTAATGCGCCTATTTTATTCCTAGATTTTGAAATATAATTACGGAAATTCAAAAATCCGTTATAAAATTTAAATTTTATTAGGAAACTCGGGGAATCCCCTTAAAGTTCAACAATAATTTTCAAAAATATTACCTACTATGAATCTTCAAACATTTTCTCACCGGTTTACATATAATATAAGACAAAATAATCCCAAAAGTTGTTTTCCGATTTTCACTTGTTTTCGAGTTACGGCGTTTTTAAATTTTGCTAAGCTAAGCTTAAACATCGCTACATAAACGCTCTGTGGGTATACAAAGAAAATCACCTCGAAGAAAAAATAAACCGAAGCGAATTTATTCAAAAATGTGCGTGGGAGCTCATGCGGCCTGAAATCGAGTTCAGGGTCTTATAGGCCCAGGGGGTACAGGTTCAGGGGGTCTTACAATTGCCAGCTGAAATGAGACGGCGAGCTCGTGTTTTACTGGGAATTACTGAGAATGTATTGCCCTATTGTCCCCTCCCCTGGCAGGCCCGCAAATTATGTTGGACGTTGCACTTTTTGTCCTCGACAAAGGAACAAATCCAGTCGAAAGTTTTGTGCAAAATATTACAAATATGCCTGCAAAGACCATACGAAAGACATATATGAACTTCGTGTTTTAGTGAATAAAAACGAACAATTTTGGTCGATTACAGTTTTCTTTTGATTTGAAGAAATTTTGATTTTTTAATTTTTTTATTACTTTGGACTATCTAGTACGAGGATATTAAAAAATATTTGTTTATAAATCACTTTTAATGCGTTATAATAAATAAATTCCCAACCCTTAATAAATTTACGTTAAAATTGCCCATTCTGAGTATTTTGATTACATCTCTCAAAATAAATGCAATGTTGGTTAAAAACTTATTTTGTACGATGGGCAATAGTCAAATGAACCACTTTTCTCAAAAATTTGTTTCCAAATGTTCAAAACCACTCTTTTATACAGATAATAAAATGGTCTACCATCGTAGTCCACGCGCCTAAACACGTTAGTAAAGTGCACGCGCCTAACGTAGGGTTAATACCAGTTGAAGACCCCAGGTAAACTCTTGTTTATTATACAGGGTGTCCCGGAAAACCACCGACTAATTTCTACAGTGAGTTCCCAGGACCAAATTAGAACATTTGTCCCTCTTGAAATTACATCCTCAAATGCACCCCAAAAAGTTCTAGGCTCTCAAAGTTAAAGTTAAAATGTAAAAAAGATCGCTATAGGTAGGTGTTCGAGTCAGGTGATTTTTATACATTTTAACTTGAACATTGAGAGCCTGTAACTTTTTAGGAGTGCATTTGAAGATGTAATTTCAAAAAGGACAAATGTTCTAATTTGGTCCTGGGAACTCAAGGTGGAAATTTGTCGGCAATTTCCGCGATATTACCTATACTATAGAGAATTTAATATGTGGGGTCACAGTGACCCCACTGCTATTATACGACTTTTTAATTTGTTTTAAATAAGGCATGCTAATTCCAAAAATTGAGATGAGAAACTTCCCTCGCGTCGCTAGTTTTCCCAAAATTTTACACTCAAACGCCCTGTATATCAAAGTTTAAAATAAAGTAGTAAATTTCAAATTTTCTTTATCTGTCGTATCTCGTAAGATTTACCGTCTGAAAAAGATTCGCTTTTCGTACAATTAGAAACCAACACTCATAGACGACGAGCTTTTCTTTCTTGAAGAAAACTTCAAAACTTTCGTATAAGTTTTAATCCTATTATACGTATTTCGTTTTTAGTAGAATATAAATTTGGAAAGGTGAATAAATGCACACTGCAGACTGAACTTAAAATCCCCGAAGGTAATCAATCGGGAAACTAAAATCAATTACTGCAGAGAAACGGGGTAATTGTAAAATGCTGTTATCTTACAATAAGGGTTCGAGATTGGAAAATATACAAAAGGAAATAGACTTTTAGTTCTTGTAAGATTTCTAAAAATCTAAATATTTATAAGTATTCTCTAAAGGCTCTACGAAAACATCTTCTTTCGTGAAAATATATTTTTCATGAAATAATCATAGGTTGCAGTATAGGCGAATCTTGTGACAATGCCACTTGATGTGTTTCTCATTGAGCAGTATTTAGATATAGTAATGAGGTCAAAATCAGTTAGACAAGATGCAAATAAAATTGGCATTATATGCCCGTTAGTAAAAGTTAAAATTTGACAATAATTTTCGATTACGGACATTAGTTTAAATTTTTAAATTCACTTATATATGGGAGGAGGAATAGATTGAAGTAAATCAATACCATTTCACCCGAGTGCACTATTACGTTTCTATTTTCGTACAAGTAATTGAATGAATTGGAAACACAATTTAATAATAAACAGCTCACGGTCGTAATAAAAATAAATCCTAAACTCACCATCTACATTTGTTTCACCTTCGCACGTACCTAGAACAAACAAACCAAGTTAATTTTTTGTTAATACTTAAGGGGCGTTCCACACTATAGATCTACTCACGGTACGTTCTTACTCGTGTATTTGTGGTTTAGGACACACCTGAGATGAAATTATAAAATAGTAGCGGTATCGGAGCGGAGCGTTACTGGATCGAATCGGGGCGAGAGAGATAGCATCTAGGTTCATTGCCTGTAATAAGGTGTTTACACACATAACTGCAAGCTTGACAAGCACGCATGTACAAGCAGACTGCAGGGAAATTTTCCGCAAGCGTTTTAACTGTACGAAGCGCCTGATGATGGATTTAATTTGAATCATGTAAGCATGGACAAGCCGAGCTTGAGCAAGTAAAATGGAACGCGTGTACCAAGGGCGTGAACAAACAAACGTCAGTCGCGTGAGCTCTACGAACGGTGGCATCGAGTCTGGCGAGAGTTTAAACGTGCATCGTGTCTTTGGGTAATTAAATCATCAGAGTATCATGATAGGACGAAGAAAGATGCAGCAGTTCTTATTAAATAAATATAAACTAATAATTGATAACAACATCACGTTTTTTCTCTAGAGAAGGCACAAAATAAGCGCATAGTCGTCCGAGCTACATAGTCCATTCAAATTCAAGGTGCAGTAAATTAATGACAATCGTGATCATTGCGTGATCACTGCACGTTAGCATCGTGCTCAATTGAAATTGGCTGCAGGTATAAGTACCGCCCCCTAAATATCGATGCCGTACATGACCGTACTGAGAGAGAATTTTTAGATGTGTTAGATGCTAGTGAATGTTTCATTTCGAAATGTTTTTAAAATGGAAAGAATTACAAAACCTTTTAAGATCAAAGACCGCAGTAGGCGGTTTTAAAATTGTTTTCTAATAATATTATAAAAACCCACTACTACCTAAATCCGCCTCTGTTAAATCAACTAACCCTTCCATGTGCCCGCCATTATCACGTGCAGCCTGCGTGTATTTGTTTATGGCCACTACACCTTGACTTTGAATGGATTATAGACGTTTTCCCAGCACAAAGTGATGCTTGTACAAGCGTGTTTGTCAAGCTTGCAGTTGTGTGTATGTGGCCACCTTAAGATAGCGTATTGAGAGCGTATCGATAGTGAGAGTGGCCCTAAATCGTTCGTGGGTCATCAAAAAAAGATCGTATCGAGACGGTTTGTAAATTTCACAAAAATGTTGTCACAAATATGCCGTTTGTAGGTACTTATTTTGATAGCTTCTGCTAATTAGTTGTAACCTCATAATCAAAGCATTTTTATTACTTACAATTATCTACACATGTGTTGCATATTACTCATAGTTGTTCGTAATAAAATTTTTTTAACTGCGTGTTGATACTAATAAAATAATAATAATAACAAAATTCCATATTTCAATAAATTACAAGAACTTCTACTCAATGTTTGTATTCAATCTGCTGAAATAAATTAACGTACTGTTTTACGACATGTAAATTCTAATTAATTAGAGTTTACCTTTCTAAACACATTCCGCAAACATCAACTCAACTGTGTTCCATTTCGTATTTCGTTAATTTCATATTCGAACATAAATATTAAAATTTTACTGATGAATTTTGAGGGCGAAAATTGTAAAAGGGGCGTTTTTAAAATGTTAATGTAGTACTAAATAAAATTTATATAATAATGCCTATGCTTCCTCTTTAGATTAACGCTGATTTTCATCTCGTCAAAGGATCAAAACAGTAATGTATTTCCTTTACCTTAAATTCTGAATTAATATTTAACATAACAATGCCTGTCAAGTAGGCTGAATATTTTCTTCCATCGCGGTATGATGTGTTTCAGTCATTCGTCACTTTGTGATACGGCAACAATAAAATTAACTAATTTCGAGCTTTCGAGTGCGCAAAAATTCAAAATGGAGGCAATAAGCAAAAAACTAAAATAATCAGCGTTTTGGTCGATTTTAGAACTTTCGTAAAACTCTAACGCGCTCTAGTGACTAATCCGTTCGCCCACAGAAAAAATCTAACAAACAATTGTAGAAAATTTGATGTAAGTAGTTTATTTTCTATAAAAGCGCTTTTCTCAAAAAGTGCATAGTGTCATAAGCGAAAAACTAAAAAAGCAGCTTTTTGGCCGATTTTAGAACTTTAGTAAAACTCAACGCGCTCTAGCGCCTAAACCGTTCGCCTACAGAAAAAATCTAAGTAACATAATTTGTAGAAAATTTGATGTAGTTTATCTTATATAGAAGCGCTTTTCTCAAAAAAAGCATAGTGCCCGAGTTATAAGCGAAAAACTAAAAAAAAGCAGCTTTTTGATCAATTTGGGAAATTTCGTAAAACTCTAACGCGCTCTAGCGCCTAAACCATTTGCCTACAGAAAAAATCTAAGTAACATAATTAGTAGAAAATTTGATGTAGTTTATTTTCTATAGAAGCGCTTTTCTCAAAAAAAGCATAGTGCCCGAGTTATAAGCGAAAAACTAAAAAAAAGCAGCTTTTTGATCAATTTGGGAAATTTCGTAAAACTCTAACGCGCTCTAGCGCCTAAACTATTTGCCTACAGAAAAAATCTAAGTAACATAATTTGTAGAAAATTTGATGTAGTTTATTTTCTATAGAAGCGCTTTTCTCAAAAAAAGCATAGTGCCCGAGTTATAAGCGAAAAACTAAAAAAAAGCAGCTTTTTGATCAATTTGGGAAATTTCGTAAAACTCTAACGCGCTCTAGCGCCTAAACCATTAATCTACATAAAAAATCTAAGTAACATAATTAGTAGAAAATTTGATGTAGTTTATTTTTTATGGAAGCGTTTTTCTCAAAAGTGCATAGTGCCCGAGTTATAAACGAAAAACTAAAAAAAAACTTTTTGATCGATTTTAAAACTTTCGTAAAACTCTGAAGCGCTCTAGCGCCTAAACCGTTCGCTATGAAGCTTTCTAAGTGCATAAAAAGTTGGAACTGCAGTACCTACTACTACTACTACTACTGCCACCAGAAATAAAAGACACTGGGTAGAGATCTTGCCAAATCTCAGCGACCTTACATGCGCACAAGAGCAAGTGGAAAAAAAGACACCTAATTCGTGTTGTCAGGTTGGCGTGTAACCTTGGTTACGACGTAGTACGAAATTTTGGTTTCCGCGCACATCGGTAAGGTTTGATGGGTCTCTAATTTTAGAAATGTTCTTCTGATAAACGTAATATTAGCGGGTACGTTATTAAACCCAAAAAGCTGCAGTATTATTTACAATCGACAAACTATCTCTCTCCATCCACCCTAACAACCCATGTAGTATAATGGAAAGCATTGTTTTATTAACATAAAACGAGTTTTACTTCAACCAACATATTGGCAAAACTATACAAAATAGCGTAATAACTTTATACTGAACCGTCAAAGACTAACTTGAGCTTATTGAAAACTCAGAAATTCCATTTCTGTCAAGTTGAAACGGCTGGTAGCTAAGAAAGAGAGCGTACGATCTTTTGATGCACATCGGTATCTACAGTTTACAGTAGAAATATACTTAAAATGATCAAAACGTGACAAGCGCTTAGTTTTATCTTCTAGACGTTTCAACTTACACGTGAAAGAGTGAAAAGGGCACAAAAAAATTAAAGTAACAATTCGTTACGTAAAATTGAAGAATAAGATATCGTAGGGAATACGTGTGTTCTTTTTTGCTATCACTTTTATTTTTACATTTTGTATGTTTAGGGTGAAAATTTTGAGAATGAGCCGAAAATTGCAAAATCATGTTTTTCCACTAGGTACCGTAGTAGTCACTAAGTGATTTGATCAATAACGTCTAAAAAATTGATATGCAGCTCACATTTTGATTTTCAGTTTTTATCTTGTATAGTATATAATCTTGTTTTTTCCTAAATTGGCGTTTTCTAAAACTTCCATTTTTTTATTGGAGCGCACGAATAATACTTTAAGCCAATAACAACAATCAGTGCCAACTTCAACACAAATTAAGCGGCCAGTATTACTATTTTTTGTAAAAATTGGCTATTAGGTTTACCTCCCTTTAAGTATGTGCCTGGATGTGGGATTTACATTACGATCACGATTCGTAACTTTAAATGTGGACGACACAAAGGTTTCATATCAACGCCCACTTTAACAAACTTCCAAAACACTATAAGTCGTCAACTAATAAAATATCACCGACAAACGGCAGAAAAGAAAAACAACCATTTCCCAACATATTAAAGAAAATACAGACGTCTCAGAAGAAAGGAGATTAAGCACCGCAGTTACGACGTCCAAGAACAGTTAAACAAGTTCTAAACTTTTTTTTTAACTAAACAAGAGTCGATGCCATCTGATACCATAGATAGAATAATATCATAATAAGAACAGCCCCTTTTTATAGTTTTTGACAGCGTTATAGGAGGTACGGGGCCTAATCGTGACTTTAGAAATTACATAATGAAGGTAATGTGGCAAGCACTACGTTACAATAACGGCCTACTACTACCATAATTTATGAACTCGTGCGCTGAACTACTACCGAACATTGCTGCAAATATTGTCAAGCGGCGATCGGGAAAAAATTGAGAATAAAAATGGTCCGATCAAAAATGTCGTATTTACCTAAATACTGTCATGAACAGAAGTTAAAAAGAATTCAAAGTACGAGAAAGGTAAACGAAATTCAAAGTTATTAACGTCAAGTTTTGCTAGAGGCAAATTACATTTTGTACCAAATAAAATTGTAGAAATTCCATTTCCCGAAATAAATTTACTAAGGTCGTCATCGATCGTGCCCATATTAATACTCGCACCGCAAATTTCATCTCGACGTCTTTTGTGTTACAAGGAACAAAGACAGTAATTTGACAGTAAACTGACAAAGTGTATGTTCTAACATAAAAATATTTAAAATTGGAAAAAATTTAACAATTCTAATGTTTTTTTTTTATTACATTTCCGTTATATATCACCCCATAGAAGTTAAAAGCTGAAAACAGTAATAATGTTTCACATTCCCTGCACAAAACGGGTAACTTATTATGTAATAGCCGCGAAGATTTACGACGTATCCAATCGTACATACAGTATAGCATCAGAAGAAAGAAAAACATCAAAAACATACTAATACAAAGAGTACGAATTTCGAAAAACAGATGCCAAAAAAGTTTTGAGGCGACTAACACAATCTCTCCTCATATTTTGCTATCGCAAAAAATAACATTTAAACAAACTAAAAGAAAGCACATTGTGCAAATTTGAGATCTGCAACCCCTTTACAAAGGCTGTCGGGATAAATTCGTCTCGTGATGGAAAATCCTTCGCTTTGAAGATGTTGCGATGATTTTCAAGTGAAACTTAAAGCGCTCAGACGGTTTTAAGTGCCCTTACAATTGTTTAGCATTTCATCTCGTCATCTTTATACAGTAATGAAGGGAAGCGAGAGTTTGTTCACTCAGACAAAAATTGTCCAATGTACGATGATGCAAAAAGTCTTCAAAGAGCATAATAAAAGTTTTTTTTCAATGGGAAAAAAACGAACGATCGCGAAAGTCAAATAAAACATAATGTCCAGTTTAATTAGAACGTAAATAGTTTATAAGATTGGTTCGTAAGGGTCAGAGTTGATCTATTTCCCAAGTGCTTGATTATTTATGTGAAAATCCTCGAGAGAAAAATGTGTAACTATTTTAAGAAGCTCCCGCATATCTTATCAATATCATCAATGCTTTCCCGTATCCCGTATGTAATCAAGCAGTTTTTGAGTAGTGGTATATCTCATAAATGTATTACATAAACACATTATTTGTTCTCGGTGCACTGCGAATTAATAGAAGGGATTAGTTTTGTTACAAGAAAAAACCACAGAGTCCACTTAAGTCCCGAACCAGCTGTGTGGGAGTGGGTTTAGGTCTGACCAAAAAGGGCGCCAATTAGTTTTTTTTCCTTTACGGGAAAGAGGCTACTAATAACTTCGATATAAAAGCGATAAATTGTCCAAATAATTTCAACCTGATTTATTAGGCAAGACCTTGACAAAAAAAAAAAAAACGCCTTCTCACAGAAGACGTTTCTTCACAACGGCTGCTATCCGCTTATTAACGTAAAATTTAACCGCAAAAAAAAATTATTTAACGATAAGAAGATAAATACGGTTAAACACTAACTTTGAACTTGGCTTACACTACTTTATTAACAAGATAAAAAACCAACGCACTTCAAAATTATGCGTTCCACCAAGTTCAAAGTCAGCCACACAACCACTCGTCTCCGCCAGAAAAGTAGGGGAGGTCATGTCCTGATGTGCAATTACTCTTAATCTCTAAACACAAGTACATACCTACATTAAACTTACAAACTAACAATAAATTAATATTGAGAAACAAAAATCCTTTATTAAAAAAAAACAACCAAATAATAACTCGAAAAACGTAACACTACCCCACCTAAAAAAAAATAAAAAAAAAAATTTTCAAAATAATATAGGTACAAAAAAAAATTTTTTTTTTCCAAGTTTTCTTTTATTATATATTTTTTTTTTTTTTTTTTTTTTTTAAATTAATCTACTTTTAGATCTTTTACGTGCCAGGTCCCCAATCTACGTCCCGTTACAAAATCACAGAGATCGTACAAATTCGTAGATACCTGTCGATCAACCCTACACTTGATAAATTTAGGGGCTAATTTAGCATTATAAAAGTCAGCAGCCGAAGATAACGTATAATTACGCTTCCATACTACCTGACCCTGCAACAACTGTAACGGTCTTTTTCGGAGATTATACCGGGCGGCACTATCATCATAAGCCTTATTTAAACGTTTTTTCACCTCCTCACAGACATCTTTTAAATTTTTTACATGCTCGGACAAACGATGACGAGAACCGACAGAAACTCGCGCGGAAACAGCATCATTTGGCAACGCTACACCTTGAAGGGTCAACTCTCTTCCAAAATTTAAATACGCCGGGGTATAACCAGTCACTTCGTGAACCGCGGTTCTTAAAGCAAAACCTATCTGGGGAAGTTTTACGTCCCACAGACGTTGATCGGCAGAAATATACGATCGCAACATAGTTTTAATCACACGATTAATCCTTTCAGTGGGATTGGCCGAAGGACTATACTGAGCGTTGTAAATAATTTTACAGCCGTATCCGGCTACTAAGGACTTAAATTGCCGTGAAATGTATTGGCGTCCATTATCGCAAATCAGCCTCTCAGGCACCCCAAATGTTAAAAAAACGTCGTTTTCTAAATGTTTAACAACCGATTGACTAGTAGCCGTTTTTAAAGGAAAAAGTAACGAATATTTTGTGAAACAGTCTGCGACCACCAAAATAAAGCGATTCCGCTTATAAGATAACGGCAATGGGCCAACTAGGTCTGTACATACTACCTGCCATGGACGATCTACCGACTTCCTCTCATTCATCCTACCGTACGGCAAGCGTTGCTCAGGTTTTTGAGACTTACAAACTTGGCAATTACTAACGTACCGAAGAACGTCAGACGACATACCAGACCAATAATAAAGAGAACCTACACGTTTGAGAGTCTTAAAGAAACCGAAGTGACCTGCTGTCGCAACGTCGTGACATTCAGACAATACCTCTGCCCGAAGGGGTTTTGGCACTACTAACTTCCAATCTAAACGCTCGTCAAATGATGGGCCACTAGGGGTTACATGTCGATATAACTGGTTGTTAAAAATTTGAAATCGTGGAAATTTGTTAGGGAAAACTTTAACGTTATCGAAAAGCTTAATATACCAGGGATCTCGATTATCTTGCGTTATCTCTAACAAACTCACTGCTCTCGACAGAGCGTCGGGCACGACATGCGACTTACCCTTACGGTGCGAGATAGAAAAATCGTAAGCTTGAAGTCGTAGCGACCACCGGGCCAGTCTACCGGAAGGATTTTTTAAATTGTGCAGCCACAATAACGAATAGTGGTCAGTTATTACAGAAAAACGGGTACCCTCGACGTAGGGCCGAAACTTTTCAATGCCGAACATGACTGCAAGACACTCAAGTTCGGTTGTCGAATACTTCGTTTCTTGAGGGGTGAGAGTCCTACTACAATACGAAATAACTTTCTCTCCATCATCAAATTCCTGCGTCAACACGCACCCCAAGCCTATCATAGACGCATCTGTCTGGATAGTAAATTCGCGGTCGAAATCCGGACGCGTCAAAATAGGAGCAGAAACCAGGCATTGTTTGATATCTACAAAAGCGCGCTCGCATTCGGGTGTCCAAACAAATTTAGAATTCTTTCGGGTTAAACCGGTAAGAGGAGTAATACGACTTGAAAAATTTTTTATAAATCGACGATACCAAGAAATCATGCCGATAAAACGGCGAACGTCTTTTACATTTTTAGGTTGAGGGTAATTTAACATACATTCTACCTTCGACGGATCGGTTTGCAGCCCGTTCCGATTCACTACATAACCCAAATACTTTAATTCCGATTTTACGAAATCACACTTTTCTCGATTGATAGTGAGTCCGGCTTTATGAACACGTTCCAACACCTTGCGTAGCACCGAAATATGGGTCTCAAAACTAGGGGTTGCGATAATAATATCATCAAGGTAAACGAAAACATAACCCTCTAAGTCTGCACCCAAGACATTGTCGATAAAACGCTGCCAAGTTGCTGGGCTGTTGTGCAAGCCAAAAGGCATCCGAGTGAACTGATATAATCCTCGACCGGGGACCGTAAACGCTGTTTTCTCTTTACTACTCGCTTCGAGTGGAATTTGGAAGTAAGCGCTTTTTAAGTCGACCGAAGATAGATACTTGGCTTGCCCCAGACGATCAAGAATAGCGTTCACATATGGCAAGGGATACGCGTCTTTGCGAGTGATCGCATTAACTCGTCGAAAATCGATGCAAAATCTGTATTCGCCGGAGGGTTTTTTAATCATTACTACTGGGGACGACCACGCCGATTGTGAAGGTTCGATCACTCCGTCTTTTAACATTTTAGACACCTCGTCGTGCATGATTTTTTGAATGTACGGAGAAACATTATAATAGCGTTGCTTAATAGGTGCACTATCCCCCGTGTCAATAATATGCTCAACCCCCTTAGCAATACCTAAACCATTACTCGAACTTTCAAACATAGGTTGTAAAATACTTTGAAGCGCTGACGTTTGATCCGCAGTGAGAGAGGTTGTCTGCGTTAAAGAGAATACCTCAGCGGGTGAGTCAAATTCCCATTGATTTTTAAGAAAATTGGTTACAAAGTTCATTTTTTGAATAAAGTCGATTCCAAATATGAAATCACAATCTAAATCTAATACTATAATACATTCAAACACTTTACAAGTCCCTTGTAAAACTATCGGCAAATCTAGTACCCCAAACGGAGTACACTGTTGTCCATTTGCAACGGTGACCGTATAATGAGTGGTCTTAACACATAAATTTAAGCTCTGTAATTTAGACCAACCCACTTTTCCTACAACGGTTTGAGTAGCTCCAGTATCTACCAATCCCACAAAACTAAGGTCATATATTTTGACTTTAAGATAAGGGCGCGGATCGCCTTCTTTAGAAGAAAATAGAAAATTAATTTGGGTTTTGAGATATTCGGTTTTGATAGTACTCAGCCACTCTCTCCAAGAAACTGATTCATTTACACAAACGGGTTTGTTTGTGGCCGGTCGCCCTCCAGGCGCCGGTTTCCTAATCCGTTTTTTGAACTACAGGAATGACATGCGGATTTAACGACATTAGGTCTACCACATCCGTAACAAAAAATTTTTAACGGCCTCCTACATTTCGGGTAAGTATGCCCTATCGTACCACAATTCCAACATTTTATACGTATGTCGGTGGTGTGTACAGGTCTAGAATACTGAGGTACTCTATTAATGTTCGACGATGGTGACGGACGGTAATCTAAATCGGGTTCTAAAGAACTTACACAACGAGTATCCGCCAAACGAGGTCTAATAGATAGTTCTCGGGAAGCTTCTAACTGTTTACAAACGTGTAATAGGTTTTCCACAGACTCAACAACAATCAAGCTGAGGCCCTGTATATAAAACGGTAGTAAGTTACGACGAATCATTTTAATTTGCTCGTCTTCAGAAGGAGGAGAAGATAGACGATTAAAGAAACCTATCATCGACGCAAAGAAATCTCCTACCCTTTCTTGCGAACCTTGTGAACGTGAACGAATAGCATTCCACAAATTTGATTCGTAATCATAAGGTAAATATTCTGCTCTTAAAGCGTCAACTAATTGCTTCCAATTATGAACTCGCGATCTGATTGATCTAAACCATCTTAAAGCATTTCCTGTCAATAAATCGTACACAGAAGAAAAAAGTTCATCCTCCGATACACCCCTCGCAACGCTCATTTCTATTACACTCTCTATGAACGAATTTATACTAATGATACTACCCTTCTCCCCATTGAACTGAAGGTTCCATTTATGCACGTCGTGTTTTTGAGAGCGGAGTGGGACATTTTGCGCGAAAGTTTGGTCAACGGGTGGTTCAGGAAGTCTGTACTCGAGATCAGGTATCAAGGGATGTGCATCATCCGCCTGAGCGGACAGTTTATGATTGAAATCGATGTCTACGGTGTCTAACCGACCTAACAAATTTTTTACACTATTCTTCTCTTCCGCTACCGTGGGCCGAAGTCGACATAACCTCTGCCGCAAGTGTACTAATTTAGTGGTAATAACTCTACACTCGTTACCGTTAGGGATCAGTATCCCTGCATTCTCGACTTTAACTTCAAGCTCTCTTACTTTGGGTAAACAAACCCCTAATTCGTCTAAACAATTCGGATCAAAATCCTCATTAGTACCCGGGTGTCCAAATGACTCACCAGATAAAGATTTACGCAGCTGCTTACGCATAGTGCCAATAGTTTCAAATTCCATCCCTTCGAACCCTCTACAACCTAATTCGTACTCGAGCTCATCTCTACTCAATCTATTAGGATCCATTGCAATCCTAATAAATAAGTCAATTTACATCAAACCGAAAAAAATAAAAATTATAACAAGATTTTTGTTTCTCTCTATTTTCTTTTTTTTTTCCTTTAGCGTCTTCGCTTAACGGTTTGACAACGATTTAAAACTAAAAAAAACTAACTAAAGCAAAAAGAATAATTTTGCTAATATTATTAAAGTATTACATTATGTTAATTGTTTTAAATCGCAATTCAACTTTATATTCGAAATTTAGTTTAATAAATTAAAATAAGATTCAATAGTGCTAAGATTACTATTCGTTCAGACCTTGAAAGTTTATAAACTTTTAAATTATAAATTTTTCAATAATTATTTATCTAGTCGACGAAACGAAACGATAATAAATGGCATCTAAAGACACCACCCCATCACAACACAAAAAAACCAAGTTCCAAATTAACTCAATGTATATACAAAAGTCAGACCTTCCGATGGCTGCAGGTGTTATCCAAAATTCGAGGCCGAAACGTTGGGCGCCAAAAACTCCTGTTACAAGAAAAAACCACAGAGTCCACTTAAGTCCCGAACCAGCTGTGTGGGAGTGGGTTTAGGTCTGACCAAAAAGGGCGCCAATTAGTTTTTTTTCCTTTACGGGAAAGAGGCTACTAATAACTTCGATATAAAAGCGATAAATTGTCCAAATAATTTCAACCTGATTTATTAGGCAAGACCTTGACAAAAAAAAAAAAAACGCCTTCTCACAGAAGACGTTTCTTCACAACGGCTGCTATCCGCTTATTAACGTAAAATTTAACCGCAAAAAAAAATTATTTAACGATAAGAAGATAAATACGGTTAAACACTAACTTTGAACTTGGCTTACACTACTTTATTAACAAGATAAAAAACCAACGCACTTCAAAATTATGCGTTCCACCAAGTTCAAAGTCAGCCACACAACCACTCGTCTCCGCCAGAAAAGTAGGGGAGGTCATGTCCTGATGTGCAATTACTCTTAATCTCTAAACACAAGTACATACCTACATTAAACTTACAAACTAACAATAAATTAATATTGAGAAACAAAAATCCTTTATTAAAAAAAAACAACCAAATAATAACTCGAAAAACGTAACAGTTTTTATTATTCAGCCCTCAGAGCTATTCTTGTCGAGTCATGTGTATTGTTTTAACACTGGTGAGTTGGAGTGCCTACAAGCAACCATTTTTTGGTTTCAAAATTGATATTGGTGAGTATTGAGTCTCATAATTGCCACAATTTAATTCTTCAAATTTTATTTTCAAAAAGACAGTAAGGCAATTAACATGAACGTACTGTAACTATGTGCATTTTGTTATGGTTCGGAGTAGTTATGAATCCTGAGATTCTGGCTCCGAACTGTCAAAATCGGCACCGTTTATGCGCTATCTCTGGGGTAATTCGATAGTCACTGAGATTTCCCTTGTTGTGCTAAATAATTATTAAATACCCACACCTTTTTGATCTATATCTCTATATTTTGTCCTCTTCTTCATTTTTTCCCATGTTCAAATTCCAATTTTAAATTTGAATAACTTCCACCGTGTTCAAGATATCTAACCCAAGTGCAAGTGTCGACACGAGGTTTACTCGCCACCTTGCACGCTTTTAATTCAATTTTAACTTCATCTTTAGTTAGATTTAAAAATTTTCATTTTTTTGGACTTCTAGTCATTATCCCCTGTAATCTATGGTGAGTTCCAGTTATCTCTGCACAGTAGCTGAGCTGCTATGCAATTTAACATAAGCCTTGGCGTACATTTTTAAAACACCCGTCATAAATAAATTTTAAGCTTTCGCTACTTCCGAATTTTTCCCCTTGACGATTAGAAGGGAGGGTAGTGTTTTTTCCCGCGTCTATCTTCTTAAGCAGAGTTTTTTTTCAATAAACCATTTTTTTCCTTTCATCGTGACTTTTTATTTTATTTCGAACTCTGCCCTTCTTCGACTTTGAGCCAAGTCGCAGGCAGAAGTTCGGGGCTACAGTACACGAGTACACACACACTTCTAAAATTTATAATTTGAACGCAGGTGCCAAAAATACATTTTAATTAAATGAACATTACCTCGTTGGACTGTGAATGGTTTGAAATCATTGATTTTGCTATTTATAAAACTTTCATTCATAAAATATAGCTTTCAGGAACAACTTGAGTCAGTATAGATATTCTCGGGTCTCTTTTCGAGTTGCAGTTTACTATAAAGTGATTATAAAATGTCCTCAAAATGTAAAACAAACACTAGAAAAGTTGTTCGCCTTCCATGGACTCTTTACACGGCGATTAGTTGTATTGTTCTGAGTATTATATTGCAATGTCCTCTCGATACTTCAATAACATATCGATATATCAATAAAATTAATTTAATATAAACCATTCAACTGCCAACTATCAACGACATATAATTGGATTTGAGTTTACGAAAGAACATCTAACGATATTTCTACTCTAAGAAAGTTCATCATTTAGAATTTTTTTCAGGTAACAACTATATGAAAACTGCCGGAAAAATTTGTAAAATACGATCTTTCTTCAACTATCACCTGATTACGTTCAGCAGTTCAAGAAATAACATAAATATACCTATGCCACCAGTTTCCAAATAATTACTGCTCATTGAGCCCACCTGGGTGCCCTCACCCTTGAGTATTGCCACACTTGTTAAGTGTATTTAATTCTTGAAAGCTTTCAGCGAGTTTTGATTCTAAAAATAATTATCAGTCAAAATTTCCTGGCAAATAATCTCAAGAGATTTTTAATAAGAGATGATGTTATTAAAGTCCGTCCGCTTTAAGACTACCGCGATATAGCTGACATGGGAAACATATTCGCTCGTTTCTGATTGGATAGAGACTCAACACACGTTGCTTTGAGAAAACGGGCCTAAGTCTGACGGCATCGCTTGTTGCAAGCAACGTGCTTCGGAAACTTATAATACAATTTTGATTTTCGCCAAAGGAAGTTCTCCTGAAACTTAGAGAACCTTACCGACCGAGTATTGAAAAGTAAGCCACACATACGAAAAAATTCTATACTCTTTACCAAGGCGTCTAGATTCATTAAAATAAAATTAGGTAATTGCACCAAGTTTAACTATGTACTTGGCGAACGTTCAGGATTTTAGCTTTTAACTATACTGATGTAGAAAGATGAAGGAACTGCGGACTCGATGTTTTATTTTCGAGTACTTATTAGCAATTGTTCAAACTCCCAAATTTTTTTGTTACAAATTAATTAAATTTAACCCTAGGACTAAAGTTAATACAGCTAACGTAGCCGTAGGATATTTTCCATTATAACGATAATAATACAATTTTTTATTTTAAAACAAAAAACCTATTTCCACTCGCATAAAAAACAATAAACTGGTAATCTCCCATTGTTATTGAAAAATAAAATATAAACACAATTATGAAACCGTAGAAACAAAAAATAAAGGAGAAAAAAAGAGAATAACGTGATGCCACTGCAGGTTCAAAAGTAAAAGTCTCAATTCTACTTGTCTAATATCCATTTTACAAAGTGAGAAGTCTGGAGCCAAAAAATAAATAAATTTAGAAAATAAAAAACATTTTTCTCTATAAAAACAAGTCACGTAGGTACCACGCAAAAATATAAATCATAACTCCCAGTGTAAGGTGTAACAGAGAACAGAGCCATTATCATAATGTCCACAACTTAATCACTTTTATCATAAAATTTTTAAATAATTAAAATTAAGTGCACCCCCTATACATTCACGCCAAGCCAAAAACCGTACCTTCTTCCTCACAATCGGATTCGTCACTAGAATCGTCCTGATTTTCGAAATTTTGCGCCCAACTATCACTCTGATCGACGCGCAAATCGCTCAAACTTCTTCTATCGTCCTGTATGGACGCACTAACACTTTCGGTTGCTAAATTTTTGGTCGACTTAAAAATTTTAGAACGCCTCTTTGAGCGTAAAAGCGACATTATTACTACTTACGAAATAAAATTTGTGTATTTTATTTGAATGGCGCCGATAAACTAAATATAAACGAAAAATTTACTTCGTTATCTATTTTATCTTATCGTAGTTTGTATAAATTCTCCAACAGTACGGTGTGCGGCGATTAAGAAAAAATGCGTTACGAAAACAAAACATTCACAGAATTCCACCCCTAATAATATAGCGGATCCGAGAGAGGCCTATTATTGAACTATTCGCTGTTTGTGTCTCTCCAGAGGATCGTCCCCAAATCCCCAATAAAAATTATTGGCTACGTCAATGATTAGATTAAATTACTCGAAAAGTTTTTAGATTCGTCCCAAATTTAACAATTGAGTGCAGTGTGCAATCGCGATATGCACCAATTTAAGCCAAATCGCATTTCCAATTAAAATCCAACGTTTAAACTCGTTCTTTGGTGGGTATAAAAAAGAAACTTGTGAATGAAGTCAAAAGGGATAATTTAATTCGAATGACCTCAATTTTTATTTTCTTTGTGTACTTGGCCTACCACGACATTAATTTAAGAGTCGTATGAATGATGGCATAAATGTTCGATTGATGTTAGTAAAAACGAATTTCTTTTGAATTCGAAACACAATTAAAATACCAGAAGCATTTTTCATCGCTTTTATGTATTTCTTTTTACAAACCGTTCTGCGCTTTCTCTCTAAATCGAAGGCTCGAGTGTAAATAGTCCGGGAGGCAGCGAACACTTTTAATAAACCATCATAAAATATTACAAAATTTTTGACTATGCAGGAAGAAAGAACATTGCAAATTAGTAATAAAACCGACCGTCTACCTGTTAAAAGTGGCAGCATTAACTTGGGGGGAACTGGAGAAGGGTGGATTTTGGCTCCTTTTTCGATTTTTGGCTTAGAACTCGAAAACTACGCACTTTTTGAGAAAAGTGCATATATGTAAAAGTAAACTAAAACAAATTTCCTACCAACTATACCCAAAAAGTTTTTTCCTCAGGTGAACGACTTAAGCACTAGGGTGCAGTAAACTTTTTAAAAAATTCAAAAAAAAAACTTTTTTCTGCGCTCTAGCACCTAAACTGTTCATTTGACGAAAAAAATCCATGAAACATTATTTGTAGGAAATTGAATGTATTTTATTTTTGTATAGTAGCGCTTTTTCATAAAGATATATTTTTGAAGTTATAAGGGAAAAACTGAAAAAAGAGCAAAAACCCACCTTTCTCGAGGCGCCATACTTTAACGCGCTCTGGCACCTAAGCTGCTCATTTGACGAAAAAAGCGAAAATACATAATTTGTAGAAAATTGAATGTATTTTATTTTTGTATAGCAGCGCTTTTTTCGAAAAGTGTGTAGTTGTGAAGATATAAGCGAATAACTGAAAAAAGAGCAAACACCCACCTTTCTCGAGTCGCCATACTTTAACGCGCTCTAGCACCTAAACTGCTCGTTTGTCAAAAAAAAACAAGAAACTTTATTTGTAGGAAATTAAATGTAGTTTATTTTTGTATAGCAGCGCTTTTTTCAAAAAGTGTGTAGTTGTGAAGTTATAAGCGAATAACTGAAAAAAGAGCAAAAACCCACCTTTCTCGAGGCGCCATACTTTAACGCGCTCTAGCACCTAAACTGCTCGTTTGTCAAAAAAACAAGAAACTTTATTTGTATGAAATTAAATGTAGTTTATTTTGGTATAGCAGTGCTTTTTTCAAAAAGTGTGTAGTTGTGAAGTTATAAGCGAATAACTGAAAAAAGAGCAAAAACCCACCTTTCTCGAGTCGCCATACTTTCACGCGCTCTAGCACCTAAGCTGCTCATTTGACGAAAAAAATCGAAAATACATAATTTGTAGAAAATTGAATGTAGTTAATTTTTGTATAGCAGCGCTTTTTTCAAAAAGTGTGTAGTTGTAAAGTTAAAAGCGAATAACTGAAAAAAGAGCAAAAACCCACCTTTCTCGCTACTCGCCATACTTTAACGCGCTCTAGCACCTAAGCTGCTCATTTGACGAAAAAAATCGAAAATGCATAATTTGTAGAAAATTGAATGTATTTTATTTTTGTATAGAAGCGCTTTTTTCGTAAAGTGTGTAGTTGTGAAGATATAAGCGAATAACTGAAAAAAGAGCAAACACCCACCTTTCTCGAGTCGCCATACTTTAACGCGCTCTAGCACCTAAACTGCTCGTTTGTCAAAAAAAAACAAGAAACTTTATTTGTAGGAAATTAAATGTAGTTTATTTTTGTATAGCAGCGCTTTTTTCAAAAAGTGTGTAGTTGTGAAGTTATAAGCGAATAACTGAAAAAAGAGCAAACACCCACCTTTCTCGAGTCGCCATACTTTAACGTGCTCTAGCACCTAAACTGCTCGTTTGTCAAAAAAAAACAAGAAACTTTATTTGTAGGAAATTAAATGTAGTTTATTTTTGTATAGCAGCGCTTTTTTCAAAAAGTGTGTAGTTGTGAAGTTATAAGCGAATAACTGAAAAAAGAGCAAAAACCCACCTTTCTCGAGGCGCCATACTTTAACGCGCTCTAGCACCTAAACTGCTCGTTTGTCAAAAAAAAACAAGAAACTTTATTTGTATGAAATTAAATGTAGTTTATTTTTGTATAGCAGTGCTTTTTTCAAAAAGTGTGTAGTTGTGAAGTTATAAGCGAATAACTGAAAAAAGAGCAAAAACCCACCTTTCTCGAGTCGCCATACTTTCACGCGCTCTAGCACCTAAGCTGCTCATTTGACGAAAAAAATCGAAAATACATAATTTGTAGAAAATTGAATGTAGTTAATTTTTGTATAGCAGCGCTTTTTTCAAAAAGTGTGTAGTTGTAAAGTTAAAAGCGAATAACTGAAGAAAGAGCAAAAACCCACCTTTCTCGCTACTCGCCATACTTTAACGCGCTCTAGCACCTAAGCTGCTCATTTGACGAAAAAAATCGAAAATGCATAATTTGTAGAAAATTGAATGTATTTTATTTTTGTATAGAAGCGCTTTTTTCGTAAAGTGTGTAGTTGTGAAGATATAAGCGAATAACTGAAAAAAGAGCAAACACCCACCTTTCTCGAGTCGCCATACTTTAACGCGCTCTAGCACCTAAACTGCTCGTTTGTCAAAAAAAAACAAGAAACTTTATTTGTAGGAAATTAAATGTAGTTTATTTTTGTATAGCAGCGCTTTTTTCAAAAAGTGTGTAGTTGTGAAGTTATAAGCGAATAACTGAAAAAAGAGCAAACACCCACCTTTCTCGAGTCGCCATATTTTAACGCGCTCTAGCACCTAAGCTGCTCATTTGACGAAAAAAATTGAAGATCAATAATTTGTAGAAAATTGAATGTATTTTAATTTTTGTATAGCAGCGCTTTTTTTCGATAATAATGTATTTTTGAAGTTATAAGCGAAAAACAGGGAAAAGAGCAAAAACCCACCCTTCTCGAGCGTCCCCCCAGTTAATGCTGCCTCTTTTAACAGGCAGACGGTCGGTGTGATTATTCATATACTTAAGACTTATGAGACTCCTTTTTGGCCGAATCGAAGTAGAAGACGCCACAGAGCCGGCTCCAAAACTTAAAAACCCTACGACTAGAGTAACGTTCCCTTCGGAAGGTCAAGGCAAACCCCGTACAGGTAAGACTGCCGAGTAAGGACTTCACATATTTATCGATTTTTCGTCAGATATACATGTAATTAAGTGACTGAAGTGTCAATAATGTGGAACAACAGAACAAACCAGAAAAACAAATCTAACAAGGCTCTCGAGTCGAAGTCACTAGTCACATCTACTACTATAATAGAAAAATGGTATCTGTTTCTGAAGTAGTACAAAGAGAGAAAATCCAGGGAATACTCAAAACGACCACAACAAAGGAAACCACTTTAGGACTTATTAAATTATTGCAGCGAAATACTAATCTGTTTGAAACATACTACTAGTACAACAATTCAACGATAGAAAAAGTGGAATAATTAAAAGCAATTATCATTCGCCAATAATTACGAACAATACAAGATTTGAACCTTTCACCAGCAAACGAAAAATAACGAGGTGAAATTTTTAACAAAATGAGTTTCGATAACTATTGAAAAATTCCTTTCATGCAGGTAAATACTTATGACAGGTTAATTTGAACAGATGTAATTTTGTAGTTGAGACGTATTATGTATTGAAAGTCTTTAACTGAAAGTGTGAGAAAGTTAAATTAAATGCACTGCGTTCAATTTGTATGTTACAACTAATAATTAAAAGTTTTGAAAAAAATACGTTTTTATTTACAAAATAAAAGCGACTTGATAGGACGTGAAAATATTCTTTTTACACTCTATAAGATCTTAAGTAGTTGACCAGTATGGTCTTCGGAAGCTTTCTACACGTTTAAATGGAATTCAACTAGACTACCTAGTTGGATAGTTTACAAGTGACTAAAAAACGTATGTTGCAGAAAGTTTTTAACAGTGTAAAGAGCAATAAAAATAAGCATGTATCGAGAGCGTTTCAAATAAATTAATCGACGAGGTGAACTGGAAGACGGCATTTTCTATGTAGCACTCAAATTCTTAATACAAAAAAATCAGTTATTTTAATTATATCATCTGAATATTACGAAATGCAATCTAAAACTCTCAAGACGAAGCAGAGCTTTCCCTTCAAGCGCTGAAAAACATTTGGATAAATTAACTTTTGTAAATTTATACGATGCAGCGTAATTTGGCATTTGAACTTTTTACGTTTAATGGGATAATTTTTACGTTACAAATTATAAATCGATATCTATTTACCATAATGGCACTAACAATTGCATTATTAAATCTCAAATTAGTCGTTTAATAATTTCTCAAACACACAATTCCATTAACATTAATTTTAAAACCGGTATACGCACGCTTGTACTAAATTAATTATGTCTAGGTATTTTTGTGCATTATGGATAATTCAAAATATTTATTATGTAAGTACATTATAACAGAATATACAAGGTGTTTACACTATTTTTTTCAAAATTAGTTTCTTTCCACTTGAGGTTGCTTAAAAAGGCTCCTTGTAAGTCGGTCATGCTACATGTCTTTCTAGTCGAGGAGACAGCTTAGACATTTACTAAACGATGAAGTACAAAACTACTGAAACAACATTGCAAATGAGGAATAGAACCGACCGTCTGCCACTCCTAAGTGGCAGTATCGACTTGGGAGTGACTCAAGAAGAATGGATTTTTGTTCCTTTTCGGTTTTTCGCTTACAACTCCAAAACTACGCACTTTAGGAAAAAAGTGCTTTTATAGAAAAATAAACTTCATAAAATTTTCTACAAATTACCTGTCTTAAATTAATTTTCCCAGACAAGCGGTTTCTGCGCTAGAGTGCGTTAAAGTTTGCAAAAAATTCCAAAATCGTAAAAAAAATGTTTTTTCTGTTTATCGTATAAAATTCAAAAACTACGCACTTCTTGATAAAAGTGCACCTACACAAAAATAAAGTGCCTTCAATTTTCTACAAACTATATCTCTTAGATTTTTTCGTCAAACGAACAGTTTAGGTACTAGAGCGCGTTGAAGTATAGCGCATCGAGAAGGGTGGCTTTGTGCTCTTTTCAGCTTTCCGCTTATAACTTCAAAACTACATACTTTATGAGAAAAGTGCTTCCATACAAAAATAAAGGCCATTCAGTTTCCTACCAATTAGGTCTTTTAGATTTTTTTCGTGCAACGAACAGTTTAGGTGCTAGAGCGCGTTGAAGTATAGCGCCTCGAGAAGAGTGGGTTTTGGGGGGTTTAAATGCAGCCTTCGTGGTGGCGAACGCCTTTGAAGTCCGAAGACTAAATTTTCTTCAACTTCGAGAACAATTAAGAAGTTGGATATAGACGAAAAGAATCATTTATATCAAAGATTTTTCACTAAATTTTGACAAAAGGTTTTAAATAAATGTTTTCAAACATTTTGTTCAGGAAACAATTCTTTTAAATTACTAACCGTTCTACTAAATACGTTTATTGTGTTTTGGCAAACAACATCACTCTATGCATGAGCACTGGATAACAATTGGAATGTTTAAAGCTCACAATACACCATCACACCCTTTGTATTGAATAAAACTTGATTTATTCAAGTCAAAAAAGTGTTAAACACGCATATCGTATCATTTTCGTGATTATTTCCAGTTTTCCATTCGAC
The DNA here is from genome assembly GCA_950108345.1 of Malthinus flaveolus. Taxonomy (NCBI): domain Eukaryota; kingdom Metazoa; phylum Arthropoda; class Insecta; order Coleoptera; family Cantharidae; genus Malthinus; species Malthinus flaveolus. Next base: position 12,555,132 of record OX467287.1, on the reverse strand, counting down.
CAAAAGAAAATACTGCAAAGTGCCACTTAAAGAAGTGAAAACACGTCATACAATATAATCTATTTATCTGCATTTATTAAGGGAGTTAAGAAGCAGTAGTAACTAGTAATCAGTGCCTTTCATACGCGACCTTTTAAAATTGGATTGTAATTTCCAAGTAGACTCATTTGAGTCTTGTCTGTGAAACAGGAGTTGTGCGGACCTAGAATGAACATTTTCTGTATCAAAATGCAACTTGACGTCTTTAAAACGTTATTGTAATCTTGATTTAATCAATTAATCGACAGTTTTATTTCTCCACTGCTACCTAGACGCTTTTACACATTTTCTACTACCTTGTAACTTTGTAAAATTAAATACGACTCTCGCCTAAAATAGCCCCCGCCCCCCACACACACACACTACAAAGATTTTGGGGAGAGCGATAATTTAGATCCTTTCAGTTGATTATTTGAAATTGTGGCATTAAGAACTACCAAAAAATACACAACTATCCTAAAAGTAATCTCTTAAACGTTAAGTGAGGGAGGATTTTTAGAAGCTCATCTTTCTTTTCCCTTCAGCTTCCATTATTACGCTCGAATAACTTTTCAAAATGTCTATTCATTAAATTTGTAAATATTTGTTGAACCGTATTTTTTATTGCACACCTGCGTTTATTCAATCTTTACACCCAAAAATTGTCGTACAGAAAGAAAGATTTCTTTTGAGTTGCTATTTTTTGCACGGAATAAAACAATACAATATTCATTTTTGCAAGGAAAATAAAAAAATTACGAAACAAAATAAATAAGAAATTAATATACTACTTTAAGAGAAAAGACGGAAAAGAAAACTCGCCAAATAAATTAAGACAAGATGGAATATGATAATTTAGTGCGCGCTTCTGTGTTAGACGCGTCTGTGCTCCTGTGCTCACCCAGTTGATTCGAGAAAACCGATGATCGAAATTGGGTTTCTCGATTTTGCATGAAGTGCCTCTAACTAATAACTATCTCGAGTCATTGTTAAACCTCTCATAAAAGTACATCGGGTGCGTCTCCATTCGCTACATCACAGAGCACTCCCGCCCTAGAGACGTAGTTGTGATATTCTATACTATAAAGGATAACCCCCGACGATGTGTTCTGCTACATCCGAAATAAACCCATCTTCGATTAGAAGTAAACGATCCCGAAGCAGGGAGTTGACACATCTCGAACTTTTCTAAAACTTCCAACATAAACCCTGCGGGCATTTCTATGACAAACAAACCTAATTAATTCCCATTACTTGAAGCGAATAAACAATGCCTTCGCATAGTTACACTTCAATACGTTAATACACAAAGCAATCTACCGCAAATATATTCTCGACTAACAAACATTTACGTTATAGTCGACGTAAATGGTTATAACATCACAATAAGCTACTGTAAGTAGATACTAAATGTTAAATATCTGCGGATTTGTTGAAATTATTACCCCTAAATAATTAAACGGGTGTAGGTATACGATAGCCTCTTTTATGAATAAATTAGCAATCTGGGTATACGGTATAAGGGATAAACTAAAAAAACAGTTTTTTGACCGATTTTGGAACTTATGTCAAAGTTTAACGCGATCTAGCGCCTAAGCTGCTTGTCTGAGGAAAACACCTTAACAGGTATAATTTGTGGGAAATTTGACGGTGCTCATTTTCATATTGATGCAGTTTTCAAGTTATAAGCGAAAAACTGAAACAAATAGCAAAAACCCACCTTTCTCGAGGCCTAAACTGCTCGTTTGACGAAAAAAAATCTAAGATATGTAATTTGTAGACAATTAAAGGCACTTTATTTTTGTATAGAAGCACTTTTCTCAAAAAGTGCGTAGTTTTTAAGTTATAAGCAAGAAACTGAAAAAAGACCAAAAACCCACCCTTTTCGAGACTCCATTTTTCAACGCGCTGTAGCACCTAAGCTGTTAGTTTGACAAAAAATCTAAGATATGTAATTTGTAGACAATTAAAGGCACTTTAATTTTGTATAGTAGCACTTTTCTCAAAAAGGGCGTAGTTTTCAAGTTATAAGCGAGAAACTAAAAAAAGACCAAAAACCCACCCTTTTCGAGACTATTTTTCAACACGCTGTAGCACCTAAGCTGTTCGTTTGCCAAAAAAATCTAAAATATCTAATTTGTAAACAATTGAAGGCACTTTAATTTTGTATAAGAGCACTTTTCTCAAAAAGTGTGTAGTTTTGCAGTTATAAGCGAGAAACTGAAAAGAGCAAAAACCCACCTTTCTCGAGGCACTATACTTCAACGCGCTCTAACACCTAAACTGCTCGTTTGACAAAAAAAATCTAAAATATGTAATTTGTAAACAATTGGAGGCACTTTAATTTTGTATAGGAGCACTTTTCTCAAAAAGGGCGTAGTTTTGAAGTTATAAGCGAGAAACTGAAAAGAGCCAAAACCCACCTTTCTCGAGGCACTATACTTCAACGCGCTCTAACACCTAAACTGCTCGTTTGACGAAAAAAATCTAAGATATGTAATTTGTAAACAATGGAAGGCACTTTAATTTTTTATAGGAGCACTTTTCTCAAAAAAGGCATAGTTTTCAAGTTATAAGCGAGAAACTAAAAAAGACCAAAAACCCACCCTTTTCGAGACTATTTTTCAACGCGCTGTAGCACCTAAACTGTTCGTTTGCCAAAAAAATCTAAGATGTCTAATTTGTAAAAAATTAAATGTACTTTATTTTTATATAGAAGTACTTTTCTTAAAAAGTTCATAGTTTTCAAGTTATAAGTAAAAAATTGAAAAAATAGAAAAAACCTGCAGTTCTCAAGTCCCCCTCCCCCGCTAATGCTACCACTTAGGAGTAGCCTGCGGCCGGTTTATTACTCATTTGCAATTTTGTACTAATTGTTTTAGGATATTAATTTGCACGCTGCATTTCAACCAACCCACGCGCTGTCCGCTGCAGACATCTCACTCTATCGAGTTACCGCTTATGCGCTAAACCATGCTAAACAGAGATGAAATAAGAATCTTTAACAACGTCTGCCGGACTAAATAACGTAATTTTACATTTTTGGGTAAATTTGAGTGAGTGCCATACTGTAACGCGGCCAATACAGCCCCGGCAGACAAGTGATAAACTATTTTTAAATAATATCTAAACTTTGGAATACTATTCCAGCGGTATAATGTTTGTTAGGTCTTGAACTATTAAATCAATAAATTAATTTTACCGTAGATCATTCAGAGTGCACAGTTTCTTGCTGTAGCTAATTTTTCGGGGCACCTATAAATTTCCCTACTTCAAGATACACGATCGACTCAAAAGTTGCATTTTTTGCAAAATGTATACATTGCGTACCCTATATCTAGCGCAATATAATTCCCAAACCAAAATTTTACTTAAAATCGATGACAAAAACAAGAACTTTTCGTGCTTCGATAGCGAAGACAGCTTAACAACAGTCGGATACTTTCTAAGAAAGTCATTGATACAGAAAATACATTTGTCGCCGCTGGAGCAAAATGAATAAGTCGCAAAAGACCAAAACAATTTGTTGAAGTTTTCCTCTCCTGCAATAAGCTTTCCTTTCTTTTACTATATATCCAACTTTACAGTTGTTAACTGTCCTATATACGATTTCTGATACGGTTCATTTTTGTTTTATTTTTCAAAATACATACCAACTTTAGAAAACGTTTTCAAAAAACTTCCAACTAAACTGTTTATTTTTAAAATCCAAGCTCTTCTACAATATGCACTCCAATATCGAATCTATTAGTCTTCAACTTAGTTTTTTGTATTTCCTCGAGTATTTAACTTTCATGTTGTTGACAGTTGACATTCAATAGTTATTACATTCATTAAATATAGGCGCAAATAAAACAAACTAATACAAACGGCAACCCATCACACAAAAATTGCAAAATAACGATCGCCACAAATTTATTTCATGAGTATAAAACAAAATTTATAAAACGTTTACACAAGCCAAACTTTACCAATTAAAATAATTTCGAAATTATATTTTCACATTTTTTTAAATTCAATTTCCTCTTTTTCCACATTTCAAATCACATACATATTCATCACCTATACGTTGTCTGTCACGGAGCATTTCAATATTTTTGTTATCCGCAAATATCATTCGACGCACTCAGCTTTATTTGACAACAATTTGATTTTCTCTTAAACCGGAAGAGCACAGATTTCGCGTTCGTACGTACCAATTCTAAATTTTTTGAGCATTGTCTGCATTCGACACGAAATTCCCCACAAAAATATAGTATATGCACGCCAAATTGACCGGTGGATTTTTTAATCAACATCCACAACAGAAAATTTTGGTATTCAAGCCAGCATTCCAAGAATTTATTAAGCCGTCACTTGTCGCTACCTTCTATGCAACGTCGTTAGTCGCGCGTGAGCCTTTTGCTCACAATATATATTAATTGTGGCCATTTTATTGGATTGTAACTTTTGAAGTGTCTCTGGCATGGCTGGAAGACGACAAAGATGGCTCTGGCGTTGATTACAGATATATATTATGTTAAATCGGATTAAAGATCAGAATTGCAAGTCTAAGTAGTCTTCGAAAGCCTACCTCATTGAGTTGGGGCTCGTGTAATGTCTCGTCTGGCATTGTCGCGCATTAGGACGAAGTCATCTCCAATAAAATGAGACATCAGTCTCTTGAAGAATATTATATTTCATTTATGGGCGCTCAAAACGCCATTTTCCATATGAAGCCATCAGGTTAGGGCCATCAGAAGATCCCAACAAGGGACACCACTGCAGTAGAATCCAATAATCGAAATAAAAACTGCGCCAATCCACGAAACTACTATCTATACCAATTTGGAGATGAGGATACAATACAAACTATAAGCAATTAAGTTGATTTGGTGGTCGGAATTACTTTATTTGACACGTTTGCATTAATTGAAAGAGCGAAACTATATTTATGTCTATTTAAGTGCTATATTCGCTTAACTTAATGTACGATCAATTCAATAATTGAGAAGGTTAAAATAAAAAAAATCTTTTATTACGTTTCCTTTGTTCATACGTGGGCATAAGAGCCTAAATTGACGATTCCCAAAGGACCTACAACCACAACGGAATTCAACTAGAATGCGTAATATAAAAAGTAGCGAAATATAAAATTATAAAAAATGAAAAACATAACGTTTAGACGGGTGTAAAATTGTTGTGGAGTAGGTACTAAAGCCGATTAGTTTAATTTTACAAAAAAATAATACAAACTGCGCCTAATGGAAAGTTGAAGTTTAATATTTAAAAGGTAATTAGGAGTTTAAATTTTAATTGGGTTTTAATAAGGGAAAGTGCCTAGTACCATAGCTAAAGTAACGATTTTGTAAATACTATAGCCTTTCTGATGAAAATTGTTGCCTTTAAATTTCCCATTCAAAAAACACTTAAAATTTAAATTACAAAAATAAATTTTAACGCCCCCTTTTCAAAAGATGGCACATTGTTACGATGAACCCTTTTGAAATCTCGAGGGATATCAACTTGTGTGTGTGTGTCAGGAAAGTATTTGCATTTGCAAACATCCCTGGAGAAACCTCAAAGTTATAAAAAAAACTAATAATATTTGTTTGGTACATTATAACGATTTCTTCCCCATAAGAGCAATTAAAATTAAAAGGGAATTGATTTGGAACAATCAAAACGAAACAAAGGCCACGTTTCAGAAAACTTTGTTACATTTGCAAAATTTTGTGTTCAAATTTAGGAACAAAGCAAAATGACTAACTAAATTTCGTTACCCACCTAAATTTATATTATACCTACCCTTTACGACAATTAAAATTTACCTTACACAAAGAGAATTAATTAATCGTTAATTATATTTATTTTTAGCTCGTCAAAAGAAATTTCGACGTTTTAAATTACAGAAAAGAAAAAAGATTTTCCAACTGCTCGACTTTGACATATTTATAAAAGCTAATTACAATTATTAGACCACCCCTCAAATACGATAATTAGGCACAAAAATCCAATCCAATCAATTTTTATTTAACCTAATTTTACCTTGATAAATGGGGAAATCGCCATCGCTCCTACTGTGGGTTAACATCGAGCGTATACTTTTTTTTTTAATTTACTACTATTTTTAAATATTCATTACAAACAATTCATAAAACACACCAACTCAAGAGGATACCCTCAATGAAATACTCGACGTCTAAAAAGGACGATACAATGAAAACGTCGCGACGCCAGAGAACAAACTGAGAGGGCTGGGATAACAGTCGCTCTTCGAAATAGGGATGCTGCGCCCTTCTTTCCTTGCGTCAACACCTTCATAACCGCTATTTTCAAGAACTACTCAAACCTTGAACCACTTTACTAGAAAATACAATTAAACATTACAAACCATTTTTTATTTTACACCTAACAAGTAGAAATTAAAAGCATAAAACTAACAAGCGGTGCAAGGACGATAAAGATATTTACAGCGGCCATATAATTTTACGGCGAACTATTAAAGGAATGGCAAACACAAAAGCAAATAGCGCGACGTCGTTTTGGACTTCGATATATATAAGAAGAGTTATATGCGCGAATAAAAATGGCTCTTACAAAGAATCAAAAGTGTTTGTGCTCTTATGACGGTGTAATCAACCTCGGACGGAGTTGAAAAAGTTTCAATAAGTGAAAAGGCAAGAAGGTTTGTCTTTCAACTTCAATCTTTAATCGTTTCAAAACTTGAGAGTGCTCACAGACTCGCCTTAACATTATCAAGAAACAACTCAAAATGGGAAGAGACGGGTGTTTAAAATTTGAAACCCAATTTAGCTGAACTGTTATCACTTTCCTACACCTACCTTATATCGTCTCATCTTACCTGTGTCGCAAATCACGCCAATTTAAATGGCGAGATACACTGACAAATTCTTTTTATAATGAACCACATTACTGTGGTTCTAGGTGTTACTTCAAACGGGCTCTTAGGGCCGATTGTATATTCGCAGCTTAAGCTTAAGTTCACTTAAATTTTCAACCTACCTTACCATTGTTCATTGACATTGACATGACTATTGTCAACGAACAATGTTAAGTTAGGTTGAACTAAAGTTTAAGTGAACTTGAGCTTAAGCTTCGAAAGTACAATCGGCCCTAAGGGCGATTGGTACAATGGTACAATCCACACTTAAGCTTAAGTGTAAGTAAAACCTGCCTAACCTCATCGACAATGGTTCCTAACATTGACATTGGGATGACTATTGTCAACGAACAATGTTAAGTTAGGTTGAACTTAAGTTTAAGTAAACTTGAGCTTAAGCTTCGAAAGTAGAATCGGCCCTAAGGGCCAATGGTACAATCCACACTTAAGCTCAAGTTTAAGTTAAACCTGCCTTATCACTAATCATCGACAATGGTTCTTGACACTGACATTGATATTAAGTTAGGTTGAACTTAAGTTTAAGTGAACTTGAGCTTAAGCTTCGAAAGTACAATCGGCCCTAAGGGCGATTGGTACAATGGTCCAATCCTCACTTAAGCTTAAGTTTAAGTAAAACCTGCCTAACCTCATCGACAATGGTTCTTAACATTGACATTGGCATGACTATTGTCAACGAACAATGTTAAGTTAGGTTGAACTTAAGTTTAAGTAAACTTGAGCTTAAGCTTCGAAAGTAGAATCGGCCCTAAGGGCCAATGGTACAATCCACACTTAAGCTCAAGTTTAAGTTAAACCTGCCTTATCACTAAGCATCGACAATGGTTCTTGACACTGACATTGATATTAAGTTAGGTTGAACTTAAGTTTAAGTGAACTTAAGCTTCCAATGTACAATCGGCCCTTTTAGAAGCTCGAATTCCTGGACTTCGTTTAGATTAATGACTGAAACTCAAATTGGTCCAATCTGATCTAAGGAGCTGTAATTTTAGCGAGCTCAAAAAAACAAAACTAAATCATTGCATATTCCATTCCCCACTACTTGATATTCAAAGCGACATCCGCAACTATAATCTGAATTGCAAAAGAATCTGCAAAACAGGATATACTTTAGCGGAAGAAAAAAAGAAGGCAGTGATTTCAATATACCTACAATAACAAAAAAGGGCATAAATTGCTTAAACAAGATGATACCATTCAAGATTAAACCTTTACTAACACTCACGAAGGATGCATAAATTGAAAATTGCCGAGATAAAGTTGTGTAGAAAGTTTTCTCGTTCTCGGGTTTGAATTTCCACGTTAGCACTTCTATAAATTAACCTATTTATACATAAAATATCCTTAATCCTTACCCTCTCAACCGCCATTAAGACCACTCACAAATTTTAATTTTTCAAATTATAGTAATTAAGAACTTCCAACTCCCTCAGAAATAACGCCCTGCATAAGTAATTTAATTTAAATCATTTTTCAAAAATTTAAACCAAAACAAACTGATCAAGTTTTAAGATAAATGTTAAAATTTTGTAATTTATACAAAGTTTTGAACTCATTGCTAATTAACCAACTCGACACAACCCCTTAACTTCAACTACTTCCCTAACATAGATCAACGCAAAAGCAAACTCTTGCGAACCCTCGACTCAAAAGTCAAATTCGTTTAAATTAAATTTTATTTAAAATACAATTTTTATAACGTAAAATAAAAGTTAAAATTTGCCTTTTAAACGAAACCCCTCGAAGGCGCTTCACGTCGCTTACTTTACAGCATGTGCACGAAGGCATAACAAAAATTCGTAACACTCGCGACATAAGTAAGTTTAAATGGCAGTACAAAATAACATTTTACAAAACAAACAGTACCTAATTAAAAGAAAGCAGAGTCTTCAATTTCTTTTCTTTTTAAACTTCGGACTGCCTTCACGTTCTTATTTCTTTACAACATGTTCAAGGTAAAGCTCATTTTAAAATGATAAAAATTTCGCAACGGGGAAAAAATTCCGGCATCGAATATAATTCAATGAAAAGGGAAAAAAAGTTAATTACATCGTGTTATTTCCTTTTACTTATCCGACAGACGGAAGTCGAGCGAGCTTTTAACGATTCCGGGAGTTTCGAAGTTATCTCCAAATATTTGATTTTGCTTCTTGCACTAACTACGAAGGAAAACTTGCAAGCCAAACTTGCTTCTTTAAAAAAAAATATATATATAAAGGCGGCCATACACGCAACGGTATACCCGTTCAGGTAAACCGGAGCGTGTACAAGCGTCCTAAACAGGTATAAAAATGTTTCAGTAAGACCCGATTTGGCGATTTCCATCAAGAGAACTACCGCACAATAAATTACCATAGGGGTAGTCGGTAGCCACAGGATGAAATTGAAGAGAATTAGGCCAGCCTTACAGGTTTCCTGGGACGAAATAGCTCTAATCTCCTACATAGGATAGAAAGTAAGCAGTAAGAAGACCAAAATTTATGTTTTTAACCACAGAAGTCAATAATGATAATCCCAAACAAAACAAATTTATTTATCTTTTTTTATTTGTAATTTCTCAGGTTACAAGTTTTGAATGAGAAACTCGAGGCCCGTAATTTAATTAGCAAAGTTTAGGAAGTTGCCTCAAAAGCATACAAAAACAAATTCTTCTCTAGTTACTTTTACAAAATTTAATTTGATAACTCAAATTTACATATTGATTCTTTTTTTAAAATTAAACTTTGATAAGTTTGTCAAGCAGAGCAAATGTGGCATAAAGCATCTTCCTGCATACGGACAAATAGACATTTCAAACAAAAACGTACTAGAACAAAGCTAAAATCTTCTATATAAATCATTTTTAAAATAACCGACGTCAAAATCGACCTTATTTCAAATAAAGTTTTATTCAGAAAGTCCTAAAGTTTGTGGTCGAAAAAAGATGAATTATTGTTTTATTTATAGAAAAATAACCTCGACCTAATAAGTTTATTACGAAGAGAATTAATCCAGATTTAAGTTTCAGGGACGTACCTCCAGAATCTCGACGGATGTGAACTCGTCCTCCAGATCAATAACAACGTCAGGACCAAAGGAGAATATTCCCGTGATTTGCAAAACACTGACCTCTTTACTTTTTACACGGGCACATTACAGATTTGGTTTTGTACAAAAAATTTACGATTTACAAATTTATCTTTTTCCGTTCTTACCGAAATTAAAAAAAAAACGGAGAAACTTGGGGTAAAAATGACTTTGCTTAATTAAAACATCGGTTATTAAATCTCCTGTTACTACGTTTTACTTTTAAAAAGAAAATTATAGATAACACGCTTACGAACAACAAGGGTTTGTTCTTTACTTTTTACTTGTCCAAAGCAGGCAGACCCTCCCTTATGTTTGTTTAATAAAATCTCAAGGGTTCAAACAATTGAAACAGATCAAAAGCAAACATTTCGCTTTTAGATAATTATCACATTATAACGAGTTTTAATAAAGAACTTACCAACATCACCATTACATGCCGAATGATCACCGACATTAATTTCTCGGGCTTCGGGAATGATTCCATTGTGCAAAATTGAGCCATTTTCTGAAAGGTTATGAATGGAAATAAGTAACTCAAAAAAAGTTTGGGCTTGTTAATAAAATTTTAATGTTATCAAAAGATAAATAACAACATTACTACTCGTTACAAACTTTTTCTCCTTATTTTAACTTAATTACGACACTCAAAAATCTTAAGCTTAATTTACAATTAAAAGCGAATGCGTAATCTAGTTTACTACTATGCAGTAAACACTAAACGTTTCAATTCTCTTTTTTTCGGTTCCGGACAATATCCCATAATATGTTCGATTATTTCGGTAGGTAAAACTAACATAGAACCGTAGCGATTCTTATTCTTCCACAAAATAGCAGCTTTAGCCGGAAAACCAATCTCGACTTTAATTTGTCTCGACAACTTATCTAAATATTGAAATATCCTCGGTTTCGAATCGGTTCCGACAACGTGCAATAAAATATCGACAAGAGTAGAATTACTTTTATCCGGTATGTCGTTTATAACACTAGTTACTATTAAGTCTTCGTTCGATAGCACACAAATAATACTACAAGCGTAATTTGTGTAAGAAGGCAAAACGAACGTGAGTACATATTGACCTCCGCTATTTAAACAATGTGGAAACTTAGCCGTGTTGTTCAACAACCGTTGGTAATTAAACTCGACACTAAAGTCACCCTCGGATTTAATATCGTAATCCGGTGGAACAAATCCACACTCGAGCATCAATACATAAATAAACATTATAACGTAATCGACTCGAGATAAAATTCTTCCTTCTTCGTCACAATACTTCAATATATTCTCCAAACTTAAAGGTAAGTTGTCGTAGTTGTAGTCTTCGAGTAACATCCGATCCATGGCTTAAATTTAAATTAATTTGATCAAAATAGCAATGGATGGTAATTTTGAGGTTATGTTTATATTGTTGTACAGAAACCACCTGTGGAGCTTGCACCTGTTAAATTGACTAGTAAGACAATCACTTTACTAACAGCTTATATTTATTACACAAACAACTTACTAAAATACGTTTTAGTTGCGAATTACGCTACTTTTGGGGGCGAACAGAAAGATATTTTTAGGTTATGTTTTGACTGTCAACTTTCAAATTGAAATCAAACGGAATTACCTCTCGTTAAATGGTTTTAAAGCAATTAATTCAATAAAGGTTTAATGAGAAACAATCAGAGAAAAGTTATAATTTCTGACCTTTAATATTTCTCTACAAAAGTAACCTACATTCTAATTTTTAAACCTAACATACGGTTACAATTTACAAAAGTAAGTTATAACTAAATTTAATTAAATACAGGTAGTTTAATTAGTTATTATCTTAAATTTATAATTAAACTTTTAAAATTTAAACTTACAAATACGTTAGTAATAATTTATGAAGGGTTTAAAAAATAAATTAAAATACCTTCGTCAGTCTTATTTTCTTCACTTAATTCAGTTTGTTGCACTATTTTATTATCTGTTAACACATTTAAACCGTTCCACAATACTTTATCACAACTTTCAGCCATCTTACAGTTTAAACTTCCTTATTTAGCAAAATATGTCATATTTAAAAAGTTAAACTTTTGACAGTTCTAAATTACAAATTTACAGATGGCGCTACTTTGCAGAAAAAATTATTGCGCCACTTCTAGCTAGTTTGATATACAGAAAGCAACAAAATTTTAGACTAAAAGTTGTTTATAGATTATTATCTTTGCATTTGCAACAAATTAGAAATCTGCTTAAGAGTGATTTAAAATAAAAATTTCAACCCCAAAGTCGTTTAACTTTAAGTGCCAAGAAACTGAGTCCGTATTCCGTGTAGTAAACGAGTACAATAATTATACCCCTTTCAAGTGTACAAAAAGAGGCAAACAATCTTTTTGTTTGACCTTGAAGAAACATAATTTCGATGTTGGCACTCTCGAAAATGATGCGTTTGAGTGCTGGGCGCGAAAAATAAAATGGACGACATCGCAAACACTTTATTCAATTTATCTAAGTAACAATTGGGATTACAAAAAAAAGATTTATACAAAAAATATTTCTACATAATTTCTACAAAAAAGAGATTATTACAAATTTTTATGTAGGACTAACCGTTTCCTCAAAATGTTGACGCTTAGTGTGTGGTTACATTGGATGAGTAGTCGTACGATATTTTAGACGTGCGTACACGTACGATATCTTGTCTAGCTGCTGAAGCACGCATCCACTGTAACCAGTCAATCGTACGACAAGATATCGTACGTGTACGCACGTCTAAAATATCGTACGACTACGCATCCAATGTAACCACACACTTACAGTTTCCAAAACTAAATATGAGTATGTCTAACTACAGGGTCGGGAGGATCGCACCGAGCTGTAGGAGCGTATTCTACACGTAAATATAAGACGAAAAAGCCCAGAAGTTGTTATGAAGTTACATGTTACATTAGATTTGAGAAAACATAAAATAAGACATTTTTGATATTACAATTTATGGCTCTATTTTTATAAAGTTTCAGTGCACACAGTTACAGTAACAATTATCTTGTTAACTGAAAGGAAAATCATTTCTACGCTAGATGTTGTGTCCGTTAAAGGTCAGTGTTAAAACTTGCGTTGTAAACGGTAAGAGGACATTTTCGTTCAAGACGGATAAGGTTTTGAAATGGGTCTCATTTTTAACCCGAACAAGTTATCTAAGCAGTCATAACTTTTTTATTCTCAGATCAAAGCATAAAAAGTTGGAAATTGTACCAACGACAGAGACTTAGAATGGCTGACCAGTACAGCTGCACTGTGTCCATGTTCGACACATGGATGGAAGCAACATTGCAATTTTTAGAAAATAATTATAATAAATCCAGCAGAAGTAACCGCTTATAACCCAGACCCAGACGAATCTTATGTTGAAATTGTTATGCGACCACAACTCAACGTTCCAAATGTTCGTTTACAATTTCCCACGGATGATGTTAGAGCAACAGTTATAGAAAAGATGGCCAATTTGGATGGTAATAAAATGTAACCTCAGTTTATATAGAGTGCATCTAAATAAAAAGACTCTTTTCCAACTTTTGTTTGTTCGTGTGTTTAGCGGACAAAGCTGCTTAAAGTAATCAGTCCAACTATGCTGAGGATGCTGACATCCAGCTGCTTACAGTCCATTAAACCGTATGCTGATAGTCAGCACAACAGCACTCAGGCAACTATAATTCATCGTATGTCGACTCTCAACATGCAGTTTCGCGAATTGTAAGCAGCTGAATGTCAGCATAATTGACTGCTTACTTTAAGCAGCTTTGCCTGCTAAACGCATTGAAACTTATTTCGGCAATTGATCATATTAATTTAAATTATGCAGAATTCAAAATTAGGAAAGGTAATTATTATTATCTTAGCAAGCATTACCTTGCTTTTAGTGAATCCCCCTCTTAATCAGGATATCCATGTAATTATTGTAATGTAAGATGGTACGATTACATTCATATCCTGATTAACACTTTCGCGGCCAAGCTGCAATTTGAAAAAAATGATCAAATCCTACCCTACATTTACTACTACCCTATATCGTATTTTAACTTCTATACTCTTTTGTACAATATCACTACATAAAATCTTCAAACTCTGTTAGCAAGTATATCCAGTGGGGCTCTAGCGGTCATGGGTATATGGTAAAAAGCTTATAATGTCGGTATATAGCCTCGCTGGACGTTTAACACGTTCGCGACGATGTGCTCCACCGGTGGCGCACCACGCGTGTCGTCTGTAGCCGTTGATGACCACCGGTGGTACATTTGACTTAAGTGTACAACTGCAAAGAAAATTTTCCGGCCTGAGACAAAGTATACCAATTTTAGCGTCGTCGCGAACGTGTTAAAATGTAGTGATAGCCATAGCCTGTACAGAACATCATAGCAGCGGTCACTAGTGACCGCCCTGGCCGCGAAAGTGTTAATGAAAATTTCAGCACGGATTTATAAAAACGCGATTCTACGGATTATTTCCCTATGTACGGGTAAGTGCCTTTGCATTCTTGTTACTTCTTAAGCAGGCATAGAAAACAAATAAAACAACGAATAGAAATAATGGATTTATTTAACCAAACATCAGTTCTCACTTACATCGTTCTTCTTTTCTTAATCTAAAAGTTCCTGCAACAAAAATCGCATATTAACTACAACAGAACAACTAGTACACATGCTCGTATAAAGCCGGGTCCAGATTATAGAACTGAGCCTCGCTGCAAACATAAATATGGTACGATGGAGTTTGGGTCGCTAATGAAGACGTGCTTAACATTTACAAAGAGGTACAGCTCAAAGTTCAATTCTGTAATCCGAGCCTGGCTTAACAATGCTTTACACTAGAACTACAAAATGAACTAATTCTTTAACAAAACGAACTTTTAAAATCGTGAGCCTGCAAGTACATTTACACTTGACGTTACACACTTACTTGGCTAAAATTCCGTCTTTCTTAGTAAGCCTCACAATACAGTCATCTGATTCACCCATACGTCTGATTGCTCCGCAAAGTGCATAGTTTTTCGTATTTTCGGTCATTCTACCAGTGACTGGATCGACTTCGGCAATACTTAATTGAATCGAAGCGTGATCTTTAGCATGAATAATTCTGTTGCTAGCAGAGCTAAAATAAGCACAAATTAAAAGTTACACCAAAGAAACACGTGTAAAACATAACCTTACCATTTTCTTGGGCAATATAAATCAACAAATTCACCTGCGTCGTTTTCCATCTTTCGAAATGTACTTCTACAAATTACAAATAAGATTTTGAGTTTTAATTAAAGTAATTTTTATTAATTAGCAAGCAACTTACTTTTCAAAGTAATAAAATTGACGATTAGAAGACAAACTGACAAAATGGTCGACTCGCTAAAAAGAATTCTGTTATACCGACAACAGACCGCATCAGGCCGATCTAGGCCGATCAGTCAAGTAAGGCGCGTAATTTAAACGTCGAAATATGGATTTTTAGCACAACCGACCACGCTTGCGCGAATGATCATTTAAAATACGCGCGTGAATGTTGGCTCAATATCGGGCAAGCTCTTTATGTGTTACGAGCAATAAATACGCGTTTTAAATGAGTTAAAAGTGTTTAAAAACATACTCGACTTGTTTTCACAACTCAATACTTAAATAACCGTAACAGGTGAAATTATATCTCTTATTTTTGTGAAATTTTGTTTAAATTTTATATCTGAAGAACGCACATTTGACATTTAATCGAGCCGCATAAAGTCGATAATCACTATTCCCGCATAAAAGTGTTATGATTTTTTGGAAAATATAAACTTCGAAGATGTCCTCAAAAGTGAGTAAATTTTTAAATTACACTTTTCGGTTAATTAATAAATCACTCTCAAATATAAAAACAGGATTTCCTTTGGAAACTGTTTGCTTCCTATAAGGGTTGCTGTGATTACATTTTGACTAGTCGTTCTCCTTATTTACATATTTACATTAGAAAAATCTGTTGTTGTAACTTATAAATCTAATTTTTGTCAATTATCTCAAAAAAAATTACTCTAAATTAGTGAGATCATATTCGAAATTGTCGCAATTTATTTTTGAAAGTGTAAATATTAAGTATAATGAATGTAGAAGGTCGGTTTAAAATTATTACTGCAAAACGAGATTTCACGTCATGAGCATAATATTTATTACAACAACGTAAACGTAAAACGAAAGGTTACATTCTGAAAATAAATAAAAAATTAAGAAAAATAAACAATTCTTGAGAAAATCGTTTGTTAAAAAGTTCATTAATGATAGAGTATTGAGAAGTTGCCATAAAACGGTAAATTACAAAATTACTATTGTGGAAATTTTGATAATGTAGTTATTTATAAATAATTGATAAATAAAGTTTGTAATCAATGCAAATTTCCGTTTTTAATTTGAAAAAACCTACTAACCTTTATACCTAGTAAAATAATTTAGGAAAATTGGCATGATAAAACTCAGGCAAACAACAAACTCAGTACAGGTGCACTGTATATATACTATTTGGGTACTTGACTAACATACTAAAAGTCCTCAAAAAGTAAAATTGTACTACGGAAGCCACCGTAAAAAGTAAAGGACTTGGGTGTCTCAAAAACAATCCGTTTTAGCAATTATCATCAAATGAACATTTCTACAATTTTCTTTCTAAACGTTTGAGACGGTGGCGACCGAAGCGCCACTTTATTTTCCGAGCGACCTAAAAAGTTATTTCGTCCAAATTTTTCTAACGTGACCCCACTGAAGTCAATTTTTTGGCTTACCGGCGAGTCTAATCAAAAAATTGTTAAGGACCGAAGTTGTAGACAATTTTATGACGAATATTTTTGGTTTGAAACATTTTTTAATAAAATGGGTATTATCTGAGATAAGCGCGAAGAACTATTTTTTGGTAGTAGCGTAACTATTTGCTACTACGGGCACCGTAGCGCACTTTTTATTTCAAGAACAAGGGACTTTTAGTATGTTAGTTGAGCGACTAATTAAGATAAACACTATTTAAAATTTTAAAAATATAATATTCCAAATAATGCGATTATTTTATAAATTTTACAGCGTTTCTTCGTTATTTTTAGGATTTATCAAATTAAGTGCTCGAAATAAATCAAGTTCAATGTTTTTCCCAACTAAATATAATTTTAAACATCAACAAATACTTTTTAACTAATAGAATAAATTTAACTAGCTATTTTTTTTCTTTCAGAAGGAATCATTGTCCGACGTTCAGCTTCACATGGCAGCAATGCGAGGAGATTTAAATTTATTGAGGCGAGTTCTAGATAGTGGAAAAGTTCATGTTGACTCAAAAGACAAGGTAAGCTTCCAGTCGAAAGTATTTATTTAGATCACTAAAACGCAAAACGAGCCTTGGTCCAATCTTTAGATAGTTGATGAAGCTCCTGAAAAGTCTCGAGCTTGGTGATATTGCCCTAAAAGACCTTGTGTATTGGTTTGAGCAGTATAAGGACTCCCATAAGAGGGCCATTTGAGATGTGAAGCTCAAGAAAAGTATAGAAATGCGGATATTGTCGCGTCTTATCGTATTTGGCATAACTCGAGAAACTCAAGTAACTCAGTTCGCGTCAATTCAATTAAAATATCCGTTTTAGCAATAAAATTTAATCTGAATAAAACCTAGATTTTCGTATCCTGTTATTTATAAATCTTTAAATGTTTATTCTTAACTTTTAGTTTAAATAGATATATTTTTAATATTTTTACAGTTGTAACGGAATATTATAGTCGTGCAATTTTACAGTCATGCAATTCGCAATATGTATCTGATTTTTATAAATTCTAATACGTTAGGCACTAATTAAATTATGATGGGTTTATGCAAAAACGTGTTAGGCTTATTAAACTTTGAACAAGAAAAAGCAGATCTGTTTCAAATAAATTTAAATATCGTTTTACTACTTATAATCTCATACATGCATGCATGCATGCATGATGCATTGAATTTCATTCAAATTTACTTTCCATGGGAGAAAACTGGCGGTTAAAATAATTATTGATAACCTCAAATTAAACGATTTAATTTAACCAATTAATCAACGATTTTCTACGTATTAATATGCTCTGCTCTCAATTGGCGGTAATTTACTACAGTTTTCAAGAGGATACAACGGGGTAGGTGATGTCGGTGGGGGGATAAATTAATTTATCGTAATTTGCAACATTTGATTGTTTGTTTCACTGCCAGCAGTTAGTAGGTACAGTCTTTCTAATTCATCCCACCGTTGAAAGACTTCATTGCCCATTCTTCTGAAGAGAAGAACGCAACTAACGCAATCTTGATTTGTGCAATTTAAATAAATTGAAATAACGAACTAATTCAAATTACGTAACCAAGGCAAAAATTACAACTTTTTACCTTGAATTATAAATCTTGAACTTAGAATTCCAACACAGGCTCGTACTATCCTTCTCTGACCGCATAATTTAATTTGTAAAGGCAATTAATTGAATTGATTTACTACTTATAAGTTAATTGTTACAATTTATTAAATCATTTTTGCACTTAATAATATTTATTACAAAAAAAGGCACAAACGAACATGACTTTGACTTTCGTTTACACTTTAATCAAATTAAAATTATTACATTAAAAGCAATTAAAGCTTTTTTAGAAAAAATGTAAATCATGGTGCATTTAATGCATATCTACGTAAGTTAATTAACAGAACATGTGCTTAATTAGTAGCTGAAAGGCTAAACGGAAATGTAAGATTAAAATCGTCGAGAGTTCCTTTCGTTTATTACCCATTTTTGCAAATAACTCAATTCGTTCTTTTACTAAAATAATTTATTTTCTTTAAATTTAGGACGGGACGACGCCCTTAATTTTGGCTTCTGCAAACGGGCACTACGCGTGTGTTAAAGAATTAATTGAACAAGGAGCCGATCCAGCGTTAAAAAGAGTTGTGAGTATAATTTTATTTTTTGACTACAGACATACTAGTGCTCGGAGGCAGGTTCACATTCTAATAAAGTTTAGGTGGTGGAGAGCGAGGAGAGAAATTGGGCAGTTTTTGTAAAGCCTTTTCTTTGAGAATATCGTAGGATCGTAGCTTGCAGAACTAAATGCTCGAGAGGTTCCTGACGCGTTCAGATAATAACAAGAAAATATCTGCAAATACACCTCGCCTGCCTGAACCTGAGCCTCTGTGTTCCAGTGCCTCAATCGCCTCTTTAGGAGCCAATCTCCACATTTGCTATTGATTAAGCTGAAGGGGTAGCTCGGAAGCCCAAGAGTAGGTTTGGAGCTGCTGAAGCTACTCTCATAGCTAATCCGTCCATTCCGTTCTATTTCCGAACGACTGGGCCCACTACAGTACCTATAGTGCCACGGAGTTGTGTCTGCAGATTTTGCCAACATTTCAGAACTCCACTCACACCAAAACTACTTTTCTACTTAAGGAAATTTAAGGCTGGTGCGTAAGCTGTTCCAGCCTTAAAAAATTAATATGTCTGTCATTCCACCTCTGCATAAAAATATTTTTCTCCATATATTACATCAAGATAATAACGTTTGCTGGTAGATTAATGGTATACGTAGAGAAGTACATATGAATTTTTGCCACACCTAACCGTTTAAACATTTCGGATTTTTATCATTAAAAATAAAAAATTACTTAACTAAATAGCAAACAGGATTTTGGACTGGGTAACGGACATATTTTTATGTTTTTTTTGCCATTTTGCCAATCGTTTTATGAAAGTAGGACAGTTTTACTACGCTGCGAACTTTTGCCAAAACAACAAAAATATTTCATCTTCTCACTTAAGTGGGTTTCTAATGCCTTTTTAATTATTACGTAAATCAAATTTGCTTAATGACATTTAATTAGCGCTTTTTTGCACGTTAATGTTAATTTATTCAAGTACAAATTAACGAAACGGAAGCAAAAGTTTTAAATTTACAGTAATTTATAACCGATTGGTGCTTCTATTAATACCTGAGTGTCGGTTTTTTGTAATTTGTTGTTTAACATAATAAAATTTTGCGCATTCGAGTTTTGAGTTACAATTATAAATAGTAAGTACCCCCCTCCCTCCCAAAAAGTACTCTTTTCAATGAGTTTTGTATGCAGAACCACAACTATAGAAACTCACATTTCACTAACTCCATTGTAGTTAAAGTTCAAACTTTTTGGTGCAAAACAATAACTTTTGTTGTAGGTGTAATAAACAAGCAAGTTGTTAAACTTAATTGAGTTGATTACTTTAAACAAACCGAACGTCCAAAACTTCTTTAGGCTAAAAAAAACTCGAAATTCAACGTGATGTGTGCTGCTAATGTATGTATTGAGAACAACTGGGAAGATAATCAATTATCAGGCTGAAAGTGGGCACAAATGAAGATTATTGTTGCTTACTTCAATATATGGGGTGTTCCGGTGCTTACTTTTTGAAATTTATAATACGGCACTGGCAGTTCTAGCGGGCTTTGTGCGAGGGCAACGAACAACGCGGGAGCTACGCGGTCAACCAGCAATTGGATTGCTTTGGTTCCAAAATACGAGACAAAAGAAAGGAAGGGGGCCTTTACGGTAGTCGAATGAGGCTAAAGGGTCGAAACATAGTGGCTGGGCGAAGCAGAGGCAGGCATGTAACGACAGGGGGTCTGGGGTGGTCTGGCCCCTCTGAAAATCCGCCTGGCCTCACTACAAAACCATAATGATGAGTGAAATCAGACTGAAAAAGGACTTTTGAGTTTGGTTTATTATCTACAATTAATTGGTAACCCCTCGCGCTATTATAATATGACGTACGGCTGTTTGTAGCTGTTTGCACTAAGTAAGAGAGAAAACACTCAGTGGAGACTCTCTCAATGCCGCTTGTAATGCGTTGAGAAGAGTCGAAGAGTCATGCTCTACATGCAGGGTCCTCTTGGACACCTATGGTGTCTATAGTATGAAGGATTTTGAGACGAGGTTCTCTCTATGGATCTTCTTTTTTTTTTGAGAGGTTTGGGAAATCTTCAAAAGACCCCCCCACGTCGCGACGCTCATGTAGGGGGAGTGTTGGATTTAGCTGGGGATTCCAGCTGCCTACCAACTAAAACCCGTTTCCTCAATCAAAGTTTAACCTCCCCTGGGCCGTTTCCATATGCCAGGAGAGGGATCTCTCTATGGATCCCTCGCTGTGGAAAAATCTGCGGGAAGCGTCTCTGCCTGTGTATCGTTTCATAGTAATAGTAGTAATAGGTTCAGCGGACACTAATCTGGAAAATTGGTATACAAGCAGTAACTATTTTTTAATGGTTTATCAATGGTGGTCTCTCGGACCTCTGAAATTTTTAGGGAAGGGTTCAAACTCCTTTGGTGGTCCACCCAGGTTTCGGCGAGCCCTCCACCTCTAAAAAATGATCTAGTTGCGTGCCTGAGGAGACGTGGAGACATGGTGGTATTGTAATTTTGAAAATGCAAGACTCCAAAACTGGCCTAATTTTCAGTTGATCCTTAACGGGTATAGTCCAGTTTTGTTAAAAGAGAACCTAAAGTTTGAAGTCAGTTTTGCTTAATGGGGTGGTTCAGTTAACGTTTCGCGGATTGTTCCTTTGGTTTTTGGTAGGCTCTAAGAAGGGTGTTAGTTCTTGATATTTCTTCTACGTCTTAAAAACAGTATTTCCGTTGTAATTAAAAAATTTCCCAACTCTGCAATGGATGGAAAAGTAAAAAGTTTGGCCAGCATCCAAAATGCTTTTAAAAAAAATTTAATTTTGACGTTTCGAACTCCAAATCGTGAACTGAACCTGATCCTAAACCTTAAACTTTACCTTCTACGAAGACGCCACTTTAGTAACTCCTAAATGTTTTTCAGACAGGAACAACTGCACTATTTTTCGCAGCCCAAGGTGGATATCTAGACGTAGTCCAATTACTAATAGAAAATGAGGCCCCAATGGACATATCGAGCGTGGTAAGATTTTATAAACTTTCAAAAGTTAAAAATAAGCGCAAATAATTAAAACTTAACTCTTCTCAATCTTGAAAAGGCCACTTTTGATGATTTATGGTTAATCTCAAAATAGAACCGAGTCGTTTTAGCGAAGAGTTGTTAAATTTTAATTTAAACATTTTAACAAAAGGCCTT
Source organism: Malthinus flaveolus (assembly GCA_950108345.1). Taxonomy (NCBI): domain Eukaryota; kingdom Metazoa; phylum Arthropoda; class Insecta; order Coleoptera; family Cantharidae; genus Malthinus; species Malthinus flaveolus. The sequence continues at coordinate 12,533,045 of OX467287.1, read as the reverse complement.
TTTGTTTAAAGTTTATTTGAGTGTAAATTTTATTTTTTGTTCCGAGTGTCGTTGAACTGTTATTTTCGTCATTAAATAACGATTAAATTAATATTTAATTAAAGTTAACGCAAAGGTTACGTGAACGTAAAACTGGTGCAAAATGACTTATTAATTAATAGGTTATACCTCCCTCAACTTTTTTTTCCAAATTTCGATTTTAATCAATCGTCGTTGGTTACCTGCAACGAATCGATTTATAGTTTTTCCATCGAAGTATTTTGACACGGTCTATTTACACAATGAGTTTTGTTTATTTATAGGATGGCGGAAGTCCACTTTTCGTTGCGTGCCAATGCGGACACATGGATGTGGTAAAAGAACTTGTTGAGAAGGGCGCCAAAGTCAATACCCATATGAAGGTAAATTAACTTTTCTCCCGTAATTGGCAATTGAAACAACAGTTTGAGCTAATTTGTTTGTTAACGAATCGCCCCGAAGGTATTTTTTACTTAATGAACTATTAGCGGATGATTAACAAAGCATAAAATGTCGAAAGAGCGTGTATGAAATAAAAGTAACGGGAAGAGTGCATCAATTTGTGGTCGTTAATGTCTTAAGTGCCCCACAATCAATAGCCAACAGTAATAAATTAAAATTTACTCCGAACAATTACGAGGTGGGTTTGTTTCGCCTTTTGAGCAGTATCAGTGCCAAAGTGTGACAAAACAAAAAGTGTGGTTTTACACTAGAATCGATTAGAAATCACGAACGAACGACCATTCCTAATTGTCCCATTTTTTCGTCAAAGTGTCCGCGAGACCTGCGATATCCCTACGTGATAGAATGTTGCAGCACTTATATCCAATTCAGTTAACTGTTATAGTAATTATTACAAGCATCACCTGTCATTAAACTAAATTACATACCTATATTTTCTATAGGTCACATTTTATTCGATCTAAGTTCCTCTCCTAATGCCCCCCCCCCCCTGAAAGTTTCATTCAATAAATTAACTTAAAATTCGATGTCAAATTTAATCAAAAACTGTTCAATTTTTATAACTTTATAATTAACTTAATTGCGGTACTTTTTTGATTACTACGTTTCTTTAACATTTAACATTTAATGCTATATTATCTCTCTACTAACCTATTTTTAATTTACTTTTTTGTTTTATTTCTAATTTATTTTTTTGGAATAACTCGTTAAAGTCTGATTTCATTTTTTACGACCTCGATGAAATCAAATCAAATAAATTTAATTAGAAAGGTGGTTTCGAACTGCCAACAGACTCTAAAACAAATACCACTATTTATACCGGATGGCGAATAGCGTTGACAGGAATTTGAGACTTCTTAAATTTTGGGCAGCTATGCCAAACATTTCTATGTTTTACGTCCGCCATATTGGATTAACCATCATTAGATAACTGAAAGTTAGTTGTCAAGGAATAAAGGGCTTTATTATTATTTTTATTATATGATCAACAAAGCCATATTGTTACGTTTGTGAAAAACAATTGAAGCGATTATAAAAGTGACATTGCATTGTGATATTGTATTGCATATTGCACGCAAGAGCTGCCTTTATAATGTTATAGTGAAATGTATACATATGAAGACAAGCAAGACGTGTACAGTGTACAATGTTTACGTAGTTTATTACGTTCGAAACAATAGAAAGTATGTTTTATCCATTTAAAAGCGTAAAAATCCAATATGGCGGTCGTATGTTCTGCTCTAAAATAAGTTTATTGCTTACGCGTTTCATTGTAGCATTTTGGAACAAACAGCAATATTCTCAACTTCGGGCAGCCACTCTTAAAATTGCGTCTCCGATGCTGAGTCTAGCTTCTCAAGCCCTGGTAGTTTCGGCCCACGACTCAGCTACCCAAATTTTTTGCAACCCCTTGAAGCATTCCAAATTTCTTGCCGGACCCCCTCTCCACGAATAGTCTAAAAAAATTGCCCCCAAAATTATCCGCAACTGCCTCAAAATCGCCCATTTAACTTTAAAATCGAAAAGGGCATTTTAACATCGGAAGTGAGGTCTAGACGTTAATATAAATGGACTATCATTTCTTCATTTAATTGATAGTTTATTAGTAGTTCTGCTGCACATTTTCGCATTTTTGCCTCCACTAGAAATGGCCCTACGTATTTCCAATTCGCACACAGATTTGATGCTCTAATTTCCTCCGTTTAACTAACAGTTTCGGATTAACGAACTGAAACGTAAAAAAAGCGTCGCAATTCAAAATTTGTTTAACAGCGACAGGTGAAAGTAAAGTGAACCAACGCATGAACGCACTCCTCCATTACACTCAAACTTAGAAACGTCCACGAATTAAATTTTTCCCCAAGAGGTTAATTCTTAAATTTAATTTTAGGATAAAGCGACGCCCTTATTTATAGCCGCCCAAAATGGCCATTATAAAATTTTAGTGTACTTATTATCACAAGGAGCAGAACCGGATTCGAGAAGAACGGACGGAGCTACACCTTTATGGATAGCGGCACAAATGGGACACGATCACATAGTATTGCAATTACTAAAAGCTGGGGCACGAGTCGACGCTGCACGACATGTAACAAAAACAAAATTACAATAATTTAAACAAAACCGTAATGTGTCTTTGTTTATTATAGGACGGAGCAACAGCTCTTTTTAAAGCGGCACATAAAGGACACACTGCTGTCGTTAGCGAATTGTTAAGGTATAAACCGTCGTTAGGATTATTACCGGTGCGTTTTGATCATTTTAAGTGAGGCGATTATTTAATCATTTCTTCTTTTTTAGAATGGTGAAAGCGCCTTACATGCGGCAGCTTTATTTGGTCACTTGAGCGTGTGCAAACAACTTATCGGAGCCGGGGCAAATCCGTCGCTTAAAAATCAAGACTCGATAACACCTTCGGAACTGGCCGCAGAACGCAAATACAACATTGTTAGCGATTATTTAAAGAATTGCATGAATAGAAAAGTACAAAAATGACACAGGGTTAAAGAAATTAGCTCTTTTTTCCACATGTGTCAATTATAAATTTAATGACGGTTTTAATCTCATTCCTGTGCCTTGTCAAGTTGTGGATTTTTGTATATTTGTTTATTATTAATTTATTTATAACTAAGTACCTACGTTATAATTCGTATTTTGTTAGTTAGATTCCAAATAAGTCAAATTATCTAGTTTTATAAAAACATATCCGTGCAAAATGTACAGTACAAATTGTTACAAATCAAATTTGACGCACTTTAGCTAATATACTGAGCTTGTCTTCGTCCAATTTTAAGAAGATATGTAAATAATTACTTACAAATTTAAAATAAATAGGTAGCCGTTATAGAAGTCATTAGGACTTCAGTAGCATAATTTTAAATTTGTAAAAATTTAATTTTTGTCTTCCTACTCAAAATGCACTCTAGAACTCATCAAGTGATAGAAATACGGAGTTCCAGTAATGGGCTAGTCTCAAACGAACCCTCTAAATAATATTTTTACATAAATGGGGGCGAACAAAAGAAGCCAAAATTCAGCAATGGTAAAATCCAATAGCGAAAATGCCTACTATGTCCTGTACCATCAAGATATGTCGTAGCAGACTGCAGCAATACTTGACATCTTTACCCAATACTCAATGGCGAATTATTTCGAACGCGTGGACTTTTGTCAGATGATTATTACCATATATCTTGGTGGAATAGACTATAGTATTGTTTGGCAAATGTGTATGTATACTTGGGATTATTTTAAATTTTGCAATACTTGCAAAGTGAACTACTCTATAAATAACAAATTTTGAACGAAAATAGTTATTTAAGTAAAATTGTGTACAACAAGAACATTTCACATTTTTAAAATTTATTTATTGTTTTAGTAATTATTGTTACTAATGTGTAATTATATTACAACTTTTGTTATTCTTCAAAATAAATAATTTATTTTTGTTACCGCAAAGTAACTGTTTAATATATTTTCAAAGTGGATTTCTGAAGTTTTAAGGTTTTAGCGTTGATTGAGGGAGTTGAAGTAGAGGGGGGACTCCCCCAATCAACGGTTTTAGTTCAGAAGCAATTAACAATTGCACTCTCTTCCGTATTCGACAAGATTATCAGAAACAGAAAATAATGATTCGTCCAACAATGAGATATGGCGCTTGAATTTGAATAATTATATTTTTGCTTTGAGCCACAGCCTCCGCCCTAAAACATAAAAACACGTTAACTACCTACGTGTGCATTGTTTTTGTTTTAACATCTATCAATCTGTCGGTTCAAAATATTTTTAATCTTTAATTTTTCATCAAAATTGAAAAGTAGAAATATCTAGGTAATACATGTAAAACGTCTTCGTAGCTCTTCGCCCAAAGATCGTAACATGAAAACGTTGCGGTGGAGAGGTGCGAAGATAGATGATTCCATGATTCTATCAAACTCCATCGACATCTTCTTCTAGGATATGGACAGGTCGGGCAAATTGTATCCCAAGAAAGAGGCACTTTGGTGACATTTTATGCTACTATCACTACTTCTGGCAATTTTAATCCTTCACTATACATTTTCCCGCGAGTTTGGATGAAAGATACGTATCTTTGTGGAAGTGTATCGGGCAGCATCTAAAAATGATTGGATAATTTTGTTACTTTGTATCTTGTCAAAAAGTTTTGTATCTTTTAGTTGTAGATCTGTTAAACAATCCTGTTACAATTTGAGTTTTTGGAATAAAGAATTTAGTTTATTTGGTAGAGTCCGAATGTGCCCCACCACTGTCCAAAAGTACCCCACCGATGGGGTACTCTCGGACAAAATCAATTATTTGAAAAAATTTAATTTGTATAAAAACCAACGGATTTTAAGGAAATATAATTAAATGCAATAAATTACATATACACATGCATATATACAGGGTGTAAATACTAAGTGGGTACACCCGAAAATGGCAGTTACAACTCCTCGAAATAAACAACTTTTGTTAATACCAACTTTTTATTTGGAGCTCCAGTTCGGAGTTATTCCACTTCTTAGATTTTTTTAACAATCGTCATAACTTCGTTATTGTAATGACTATTGAGAAAAATCAAAGATTTTCAGAATTATCTTTAGATTCTCTAAAACATTTCTATTTAGAACTATTTCGATTTTTTTTCAATAACAAAATGGCGGCCGATTAAAAATTTGAAATGAAGATATTTTGATAACTATTTCACGGATTTTTGAAAACAATAATTTTGTTTAGTCCTTATGTTATCTACTACAACATTTGTCCAAACATAAAGCTCGAATCTTGGCTGCCGCAAAAAATATGAAAGAGAAGCAGACGGCCCAAGATTTTCATTAACATTAAAACGCTTTACTGGGCTTGCATTACAACGAATCGTGGGCATTTTGAAAATTTAAGTAATTAGTAATTTCCTCTTTAGTTTAATTATTCGTTTGTTTCATTTTTCAAGTTTTAGTTTTTTGTTTTTTTGGATTTTTAGTAATGTACTTCTTCGTAATTACATTTAAACATTTCTTTGGCGTAGACAAAAAAAAATGTTTTAGACAAATGTTGTAGTAGATCGTTATAGGATTTTGTACATGTATTGTTTTCAAAAATCCATGGAATAGTTATCAAAATATCTTCATTTGAAATTTTTGATTGGCTGCCATTTTGTTATGGAAAACAAAATCGTAACAGTTGTAAATAGAAATGTTTTAGAGAATCTAAAGATAATTCTAAAAACCTTTGATTTTTCTCAATAGTCTCTAAAATAAGAAAGTTATGACGAATGTTAGAAAAATCTAAGAAGTGGAATAACTCTGAACTGGTGTTCCAAATAAAAAATTGTTATCAACAAAAGTTGTTTATTTCGATGAGTTGTAACTGTCATTTTCGGGTGTACCCACTTAGTATTTACACCCTGTATAACCAGGTGCCGATCTTTAAATGTTATATTTGGTATGCTAAATGGCCATTTAGAAAAAGTGTCCGAATGAGCCCCGCTCTCCACTACTTTGGATGTTATTTTAGAATAGTACGTAGAGTTGCAAAACTGAAACTTACCAACCCTAAGTGCACAGTGTGATTTAAACGCAAGACATGGACAGACAATAGGTTAGATGTTGACTTTTTGCTACAACATAAAAAGTGCAGTGGCGCACTCGTCTAAAGTTTGAATGTTATCAATTGTTAACGTTTGCTGGTACGTCACTGCACTTTTCGTGTTGTGGCAGAAAGTCAGCATCTAACCTATTGTCTGTCAATGTCTTGCGTTTAAATCACACTGTGCACTTAGGGTTGGTAATTTTCAGTTTTGCACCTCAACGTATTCTAAAATAACATCTAAAGTACAGGTTAGCCATCTCAAAGATTAATTATATTTGTATTTTTTTTTGAATACGTGAATTTTAATAAGTGAATTGTATCCATCTTTTACAATTCTCAAAATTCGTTACCTTATAGAGCAGCAAGTTGTTTTTTAGTAGGTATGTATTATTAATCAATTCGCTCGGCGTAATAATAATGGTGTGATTTATAAAAATAAGCTGAAATAGCACGTGCTGCCATCTATTGACTTTGATTATTTGAAAGCCCCGTCTTAAAATAACTACCCACGTCTAACGTGAATAAAATACTTTTTTTACTGTATTTTGCGCCTGAAAGAAAGCTGTTACAGCAGCCATATGAGTGCTATATTAGCTTTTTGACTGCAATTATAGCTTTTATCCGCAACCGTTAAATAATACACTTATTACATTTGACATTTTTGACAAGTAATGTGTGCCATAACCTGTCAGAATTCAAAAAAATTAATTTAAATCATTTTAAACACAATTTCTAATATTTAAGGGCTGCGTATAAAGCATAGTATCCAACTCGCGACTCATTACTCGCTCGTTGAATAATATACTAATTTGAGTGCTAAATTTCGAAATGTCACTTTGCAATTAGTACTGCCAACGTGCCAACCATCACGAAAATCCCTAAATTTAAAAAACTAATTTTATGTCATTTTAGCACTTCTCCATTAAAAAGCTCCTCGCTACGCGAGTCGCGTTTAAAACTTGGGGTCGTGTTATATATAATACGTGACTTATGAAATTCTTTCTTTAATAATTATACTATTTTGCGTTCAAGTATGAACGCAAGCCTTTTACGTTCAAGGCTTTCATCTACGTCGCTTCCTAATTCATAACTTTCAAAGTACGACGCACTCTAATGCCAATATTGTACATGTTCGTTCCAAAAAGTGTGGTAGTGAGGCTGTATTTTGTAGGTCAAGTTATAATTTAATTTTTGAGTATAATTGGACTTTTGTTTATAATGTATACATGCTATAATAGTTTCATAGGATTTCAAAAACTAAATTGGCAATTTCGTAGTTTGCTCAGGTGCACGAAGCGCACCTACCTACGCATAGGTGTAAGTATGCAATAAAAACTGTAGAAATACGCATTTATTGATAATAAAAAGTTTATATTTTAAAATTTTTGCACAGCACTCACTTTGAAGTGTCGTAGTACGGTTAAGTAGGTTTTAGGATTGAATAAGTAATTAGTCAATATTTTAAGTTATTTGTTTATTTCTTCTTAATAGACGCATAGTTGGCTTTAGGCAACAGCTAACCAAGCTAACCTTTACCTAGGGCGTTGGCAAAGCCTTTATATTTACAAAGTTCAATAATCAAATAAGTCATCGTAAAATATTGAACGCTCTTCTAAATTACATAAATTCCCACCCCACAATAACAGTTTAAAGATTTCATAATTTTATTTTTTGTATCAGAATATACAGGGTGATTCATAAAGAACGGCGCTCCTTTTGGAGTTACGTCCTTCTATTTTCAATCATCTCCTATCCACGCAAGCTGTTGAGAAGTGCTACCCCAATTGGTTCTTTCATGAGAACTTTGTAGAGGGCTGAAATTTTGCAAATTAAGAATTTTCTATTTAAAGCTTGTTTTGGTGAGACGCTTTTTTCATTCTTTAGTTTTTCCCGAAAAACCGACAGTTTTTGAGTAAAAAAATAAATTTTATGAAAATCAATACAATCTAAAAAAACTGTTGTAGGAATGACAAGAAGTATTAACTTAATAGTTGAATAAGTAATAATTGTTGAAAATAACCAATGAAAACTTAAGTTAAGCGACAAGAAATCGCTTCTTGAAGTATTTTGAACAATTTATCAATTTATGATTTACTAAACGCAATTTTGCTATAATAAAGAAAAAATAATAAATCATTTCATTTTCTGTTACAGATAAAGAGTTAAATACAAAATCTATTAATAGGCATAAAACCCATCCGCCAAAGTAAATAGTTCTTACCTCATTTATCTTTGTAATGTTCTTGATAAAAATATTTCAGTGATAAGCAATAGTTACTAATGTTGTCTGTACGTGATAGGTTTGGTGAAATGCGACTAGTAAGTTGTAAATTAATAAACTCGCTATTTTAATTTATTAAAAAAAAATCTTTTATAGTTGCAAAATAGTGGAACTAATTCACAAAATGAGAACAACGTCGAAAATTCTGAAAACATAAACAAGACTTTTCAAGAAGTTGAATTAATACAACAAAATATCGAACTTATTAAAACTAATACACTACGAGCTAACGAAATTCTAAAAAATAACTTTTTAAAAATACCTAAAGGTAAATGTTTGTACTATAAGACTTTAATAACTATTTTTATTTCATTTTAAGATTTACAGTCCGAGCTCGACGAACTTTTTAGTTCAACCACAAGTTTGTCTTACACAATAAATAGTAAGCTAAAAGTTTTTCACAGTGACTTAATCGGTTTGAAGGACAAAAATTCGACAGAAAATCGAATTAAAAAAATTCAATTTACAACACTGAAACAGAGCTTTAGAGAGGTCCTAGAAGAAAGCAGCACTTCCTTAGAGCTTCACAAAAATAACAGAAAAGACCTTTTGAAGAAGTCCCTACATACAGGTAAGATTTTTGATTCTACCAGAAGATGCTTGAAACTTGTGTATCCAAAACCATCTATAAAACAGTGCTCAACAGTACACAACAGCGCAAAAATGGTGCCAGCTTTTAGTTTTAAAACGCCCACATAGTCAATATTTTGCGACGTTGTTGTGCACCTTCCTGTAAATCTGTTAATTAATATTTTCCTTAGTGAAAAAAAATGTCGACGACGAAGAGCTAGAACATTTACTAGAAGAAAACAAACTAGACGTCTTTACCGATAATGTAAGTTAGCACTACTACAACGTGACAGAAAAGCAAAAGACTTTAGATTCTAGTTTCGACTCGAGAAGCGCGCCAACAATTAGACGACATCCAAGAACGCCATCAAGAATTGTTAAAGATCGAAAAACACTTGAACGAAGTGCTCGATTTATTCATAAAGTTAGCTACACTAGTCGAACAACAAGTAAGTAAATTAACTTCGTGTGTGACTTGATCGAAATTTGGGCTTTTAGCAAGAATCTATCGACCGAGTCGAATTCCATGCCGAAACAGCAACTGAAGCCGTTGTGCATGGTGCGACAGATCTGGGAAAAGGCGCAGTAGCCAAACGAAAAGCAACAAAAGTACAATATCAACTAAATACCAATACTTATCTAATCTCTTTCGTTGCAGAGAAAAATATACATTTTAGTCATCGTAATCGTAATTCTATTAGTTATAATTCTTCTACTAGCACTGTGAGAAAAACTGAACAAAAAATATTAATTCGTCTCCAACTCTTTGATCATTTCGGGAATGCTAATAGTTAAGTCTTGAGCCGATGGCCTATTTTGAAAATTCTGTTCGGTACAACAATGGAAAATCTCCAATACGTATCTGTAAGAATCGTCAAACTCTTGAGGCGGTAATTCGGGCCGTGAGCCTAATTTACACTTAAATTCGACACTTTCTTCTAACAAACTCGTCTCACTTGCACTTTCTTCGAGCTCGTCCACAAAAGGCGGACTAAGCGCCAACATTTCCCACAACACCAGCCCGTAAGAATAAATATCCGCCTTCGACGTTATAATAGCCGGCTGCAACTCGTTGACGATTTCGGGAGCCGACCAAAGCCTCGTTCCGACGTATTCCGGTTCTGGACCGGTCTTATCTATATCCAGTTCGCCATTCTTCTTCAAAGGCATACAAACACCAAAATCGCACAATTTGCAAATTTCAAAATTACCTTTTATTAGAACATTATACGATTTAACGTCCGCATGTAACAGTAACGCTTCCGTGTGTAGATAATTTAGCGCTTCGGAAATGTCCAAAGCCACTTTCATTATTTGTTTGGCAGGGAACGCGAGCAAATCTTGTTCGCTACGCTTTTCGATTTCGTCTCCCAAACAAGTGCTGCACTGTTCCATCGCTAAACAGTCACTATTGTCAGATGACTTAACGACACCGCGAAAGCCGACGATGTACGGATTGTTTAGTTGTCGTAAAATACTAGCTTCGAATTTAAGACGATGACTATAACTGGTGTTGTAAATATTTTTGGTGCGAATCTTCTTTATTGCCCAAGGAGACTGAACTTTGTTAGCGACAGGTGATCGTTCTAGTTTATATACGACGACACCTACAAGTATTAGAGTTTAATGGTTAATTATTACAAAGTAATAAAATTACTTGCCTGTTCCATATCCTAACTTTTTAAGAAATGGTGATGGTGGAATTTTTACCGCTTCTAAAAAAGATGGTTTCTTGCTGTTACGTATTGGTGTTCTAAATTCTGCCATTATTTATTCACAATTACACAAAATTATTAACTTTTTGATACAAATTGGTAGCACGACCTGGCATGACCGTTGAAATGTTTATATATTTCAAATTAAAATTGTCGATAAGGAAGGAACCAATAATCTAGTTCAGTTTGTACCGTAGAGGGCAGTAGTGATGTCTTAAAATTTTAAAATGTTTTGTTTGGCATTTTTATTTCATATTTTTTTGTTAAAGGGCCATAATGGCTTGTGTTTTTGCGTACTAGCCTTAAAATAGTACTTCGAATAATGTTACGTTCTAGCGTAAATTTTTTAAATGCGTTTTTAAGCAAAAAATGAAAATAGGCACATAGCAGAAATCAGCGAAAACGTTAGAAATAATAATTTTATTATTCTCCAGGTAAGTTACTCATCAGTTCCTTCCTTTGATGTTACGTTTACGTGCATACGTCTTACTAATTCGGTTCAATCTCCACGTTTTTACAGAAGATTAGACGATTAGAACTTAACCGTTTACAAGGTTCGTTCGTCCCACAAAAAGGCGTAAAATTGTGACTTAAATCAGAAAAACAACAAATTAATTAACGCGGTTAATCCATTTTGTATTTTGTGGGAGACTTTTATATTACCAATGTTTTGCTTGTCACGCTTAATTTACTTCATCAATTTTACGCCCTCATAATTCCCATCTAAACCTTAATTAGGACGTGACTCTTTTAATCAGAAACAAAATTAAACATCCCACGTTATCAATCACAAAAACAAATAGTGTATTACTATTGAGTTGATTAAGTTCTAACAATTTGTTACTTATATTAAAAGTGCGAACTGTCCGATACATTGAGAAAAAGAGTATATTTTTATATTTAATTTGAACCCGCAGGAAGGAATATTAAACTACTTGAAAGTTTTACAGTTACCTATCAGTATCGTTAATTTACTTTTATTACTTCCGAATTCCAAAATAAAAAATAAATTATCTAATCAGCTCTGCGTACGACAGACTGTACAAATCCATTACAAGACTAATACCACATTATGGTTTTGTTTGCATATATTTTTAATTCTCTTTTATTTCCGAACTGCATCGACGAAACATCGTTCTATTATTAACTTATAATCGACACTCGTGGCAATAAGGAATGGAAAATAAAAATTCCTTAATAGAGACCAAAAGAAAATTGTTTATTTTACTTATAAAAAGCATGTGCATCACCTGATGTGTAAGTGAACAATTTTTATTCAAAATGTCTGCTTTCAAAAAATAATTCTGTAGGAACAAACCAAAAGCCACAACAATTTTATTTAAATATTACAAATTGAATATGTTCACAGTTTTTCTCAGGTAAGTTTTCTAGCCACTTTTCGCGAGTCGTTTCAATTTAATTGCATTTTAGGACCCCTACTTGTGGAGAAACGCACGCCAATTTGACGCAACTTAGCGACGAATTAGAAAAATCCATAACTCAATTAAAATACATATCCTACCAAATCGTCGGACCGTCGTTAATAATCGCGGGAATTTTGGGAAATATTTTAAACTTGATAGTTCTCTCTCGTCCATTTATTAACGAATGTACGAGAATTTACCTAAGAGTCCTAGCTGCGGCCGATTTAGTTTTGCTTCTACTCGAAATTTCGTCATTTGTACGTTTGAACGACTTACAAAACGATTCGCCTCTTACTGCAATTTATTACGCTCACATCGAATTAGTTTGCACAACTTCGCTTATAGCGTTTAACGTTTACACGGTTTTATGCCTTACGATCGATCGTTACATATCTGTTTGTTTACCCACGTTGTTCGACTTAGTTCACACACCAAAAAGAGCCAAAGTTTTACTAGTAATCTCCTCCATCTTCGCAATTTTAATTAGTTTGCCTTTAAGCGCGCTTAAAACTACTTGCAGGATGTCTCACAAATGGAGCTTTCAAGACAACATCGTGGTCACAGACACTTTATATTGGAAAATTTACATAGGTGTGTCGGAAACACTAATAAGAATAGCCCCGGCGATTATTTTAGCAGTTTTGAACATATTAATTATAAGAAAATTTAGATCGATTCAAAAAACAAGAAGTCGTTTGTCCACAAGACAAACGAGAAGTTCGAGGAAACGATATAAAGAAGAAAAACGTCTAATAAGACTTTTGCAAGCCGTCGTTTTGTCGTTCTTTTTTACGATGATACCGTCATCTTGTCTTTCGTTCGTTTATTCCGAGTGTAGAGAACACGATTTGAAGTTCGAAACTTTTCGTGCAATGGCCAATTTGTTGGAAGTTGCCAATTCGTCTCTTAATTTTTGTGCTTACTTTATGTGTAGCAAAGAATTTCGTAAAAGTATTCTAGACGCATTTCGATTGTCGAGCGATGTTACTGTTCATAAAGCGGTGTCGAGTTTAACTAATAACGATTTTAATCAAAATACTGTTGTGGCAGAGTCCAATAATACAATTGTAACTATCACAAACTTACATAACAAAATAAATCGCTAGTTTTTGTTGTGAAAGTATTTCCCACAGAGTTAAATTAAGTTTTGAAATGTCCATCATTATGAGTACCTCAAATTGTTTACAGTCTTGTATCCTTTTTGTAAAATTAAATCGATATTTCCCCATCCGGCTTTTACTTAGTATAGGCGACATAAGCTATCGATATTAAGAAGGGTGTCGGAGTTACTTACGTGTTATCGTATCGGACCTCCAATTAAGGTAGATATCGGCCGTATTAGTTGTGCAACGAATAAGAGAACGACACAGTTTAGAAAATTATTTATTGAACATTTTTGATGGCATCTCAACTTAGTCAAGTGCTGACGGTCCAAAAATTAAAAAAATATGCAGTAATTACAAAACATGGCCATATTGCATATTTATTTAAATAAAATATACACAAAAAACAGCCTGCTGTATATGATATCATAAGATAATACAAATTCATTAAACGTATTATTATATCAAACAATATATTAAAATATATTTTGTTTTAAAATATGCCACTTAAATAAATTTAAAACAAATTAAAAACAAAATATATCGTCTTACACGCCAAACTTTTTACATTATAAAAGCTATGTGTGTAACAATAAATATACAGCAACGTAATAATACAAAATATTGCAAATAATAAATATTATAGAATAAAATAAACGCTTATATATCTACGATTAATGAGTTTGATGTGCGAGACGACGATATTTCGTAAATAAGAAAATTCAAGATCCGACTAACACTTAAGTGGTATATTTTTTGGTTGTTTTGCATTACAGGACATTCATGTGATTGGCAAAAAAGCTTAAATGCAACTCTCGTTCTGTTTGCATTCCGTTACAGAACTTTCACGTTCTTATATTTTTTATTAAAATTTAAATCTGCTCAATGTGAGCAAAGCAGACGGGAGCAATTCTGCAGAGCAAACCTACAAATCACAATGTCATCTTCGTTTAAATGAAAAATATAACAAATCCAATAACGTAATATTTACAATTTTTTTTTACAAATTTCTACTAACATTTTGCTCTGTTTGTTGCTCCAAGACTAAGGAAGAACAATACATTGTATTTATGTAAATGTAAGAGAAATGGAGCAAGGAGGGTTAAGGTGATCGAAGCTTGCGTGAGCACAATCGAAAACTGTTCCGTCCCTTTTACGGACCAACTCGTTTTCCATTATTTAAAAAATTTTAATTTTGTCAAGCAACATTTTTAGCCTAAATTCGCAAGCCAATTGACTAACGTACATCATGTAAGAAACCAGCCTAAACTCTCAAGATATTGAGCGAATTATCACATGGGAGCTCTAACTAACAATCTACTACCACTAATAGTTTGGCATGGAAAAAGTTAACAATTTGAATACGGCGAATCATTTTTTCCTAAGAAATTTGTTCTAATAATGATAAATTTATTTATTTGGCATAAACTAAATCACAACAGTTATATTTATGGCATGGTTTGGAGAAAACGTCCAAAATATTAAAATTTGCGTAAATCATCAAACTGGAATGCAGGATTTCAAAAAAATAACGTATAAAATTCGAAATTAAATTTAGGCACGAATTAAGCAAAATATTTACACAAATTATAACAAATTTTATTCGGTGGGAAAATTATCTATCAGTCTCATAATAAAGCAGTTTCACTTTTCTTTTCACAATGAACAGAAGCCATGCTCACGTTTTTTTAATTTTTCTAAGAGCCGGGCGAGTTAATCAAAACTCAGACTTCAAAATTATTTGTATGCTATACGACTGAGGGTCTTCGACAAACACACAATAGTCATCAAAATAAATATTGAAGTTCTCTTCGAAGGGGAAAAACAATTTTACTTTTTGAGTTCACACAGTACACAACTATCAAAATTAAAATTATCTCGAATAAGTGAAATTAACTAGTAGCAAATGTTGCGATTTGTTAACTGCCCAGCTCTGGTTAAATAAATTCATTGCCTATTTAAACGTCTGCACGCGTATTAACTATCATCAAAAACCTAAACGCCTTCCTCGAACATCACGAACACAGCCCTAATATTTTTTCAACTCATTACAAACTAAATTTAAATTTTCTAAAATTCAATATTGAACCAACTCTTTACAATATTAGTAAGAACTTTCTTGCCATAATAAGACAAAGTTAGGTTTCTATACATTTAACTAATAAGAGCGATAGCAAAGTCAAAAGACTTAAATTAGGCCCTGTAACGATTTAATTTTAGGACAAAAATTATTAAAAACAAAAGTGTTAGAGCATCCCCTTTTATTTGTTATTTTTTATGTCGAATAAATTCAAACTCTCATTCACACACTCACAATTTTGGTCCTGACTCGATCCTCGACTATCCCTACGCTTAATTAAAAATTATTCAGTCTCAAGGGAGGCAAAAAAAATAATACATTATGCAACACGAGTATTATTACAAACAAAAGGAAGCTTAAATAAATTCATTCTTCTTTTTAGTTTTGACGTAAAAAAATAATAATAAGAGGCGTTAAAATTTATGTTCTCGTAGTTTTAAACGTAACAAATTTTTAAAAAATGCGAAGAAAACCAATTTAACGAATAAATGACTACTTTGGAAGGTTTTCTTTTCAATGCCCACAAATTGTTGTATTTTTTTAAAGTCGGGTAACTATCCAAACATAAATCTTAAGGCCGAAAACAAAACGGAAGATAGTGTCCTTAAATAAAATGACGAGTTAATAAATATAAAACTAGGAATAATATAAATTTTATCAATAAACAGATCACATTACATATGTACCTATGATAAACAGTCCACTTTTAAAAGATGTCATTGGAGCTCCTGATCACAGATAAACACGTGGTCTCATATGACTAGCACGCCTAAACTTACCAATGTCCAATTACACAGTCTTCGTTCCTAAGCCTAGTTTATTAAAGACGTTTATCTCGAGATGAGATAAAATTTGGAGAACATCTATTCTATATCCGAAGACGAAGGACGAGGCGAGTTTGTGCAGTTTAATTCAATTTGTATGCGTTTCTTTACTAAATCGCGAAATAAAACTACAGCAATAAGCGTTTCGCATCCAGGCAGCAGACGCTTATATTAAAATTTACTTTTAACAAAATTTTAAGCAAGCAAAAGAGCTGCCGTAACTAATTCTAATTACATAAAAAAATAGGAATGTATCCAAAAATCTTTTAAAAACCTCGTCGCCTCGTCTTCAAATAGAGATATTATAACGTCGATTAATTACTTGCTGATGTACTAACTAGTAGAGTGCATGGGCACTTGTGTGAGAGCTGCACTAATTGCTCCGAGCGTTGGTGCCGAATTCACCATTACTGGTATGTGTTGTGGAGGTAATGGTGTAGGAAAAGTTAACGTCGGGAGGGCTTGACTCGGACTTACGGGTCCCGTAACATTTTTTAAAGCCAACTCTATTACACTAGCTATTTTATCACGATCGTCCTGCTTGTAAAAAATAATTTTTAATATAATTTTCTCAAACACCTCCGTAACAATTACCTCATTTATAAAACCGTAATGAACTAATTCTTGAGCTAAAATAATAGGTGGAGGCATTTCCTTTTCCGGAATAAGACACGTCAATTGCCTATTCATTTCATCGTCCATTCGAAGTAATATTGTCATCTAAAACAAATTTTCTTATTAGAAACGACTTCTTAATTACAATTTATATAAAGGCAAAATAACGCCACAATAGAAACATTTGCAAATCAACTACTATTTACGAACTACCCGTATCCGAAGCTTTTACTCCACTACCCTCGTGACAGCCATACCGTCAAGTAGATTTGGGATTTCAAGCTACTTTCTACAATAACACTTCTTTTAACACTTACTGTCAATCATAGAAGGCTAACGGTGTAATACAATTAAAATTTAAGAATTTTAAATCATTTGTTACTAAGGGCGTTTGTATAAAAACGTTAAATCAAGATATAGGGTGTTTCGAAATTTGCGGTTACAGATAGTAGTTGTTCTACAAAAGAAACTGAATGAAAATTTCCTTTGTGATTTTTATTTTTGTCGAAATGCCATGAATATACAGAGTGTACGGGCAAGTCTGGTACTTTCAAAGGTTTGCCAAAGGTGGCGATTGCTCCATCCGACCCTACACTGATGGAGTTGCGGGTAAAGGATGAGCGTTAACGACTAAAACTGGAAGTAGAGAGTTTCTGCGTTTGCGACTAATAGTACACCTCCTGTTTCAACGCGTTGGGGGTCTCGACGGAGCCATACATACCCTTTTGATCAATTGATTGCAGCAGACTCTTAGTAGTAGTAGCTGTATACTAGTCTATTTCCAGGTATACTTCAAATAATAAGAGAAAGGCACGAGTCTGGTAAGAGTTTTTACACTCCATACAGTAGTCGTGCTATAAATGGTTAAGCACATAGTACACACCAGTACGTGTTTAGGCTTTCCGCAATCTGATCTATCCCTGTTGCAGGCTCAGATCCCGCTCTTGGTGTGTGCGTTTGATGGTTAAGTTCCTACACCGGCTCTTGCCATACTCCACAATTGTAAACCTGGCCAGAAGACTTAAGGTCTGCTCTTCGAGTGTGCGTATGATAGTGAAGTCATACACTCTTTCTTTCGGCACACCATGATGGTAAACTTGGTTTGTTTCAGGCCGTAACGGATGATCCTGAAGCGATTTTGAGCGGACCTGGTTGCAGGGCTTGCTCGTTAGGTCTAGTTTGCGCCAGGTGCCGCTGATGGTAGCCTGAACCCAACCGTTTCCAATCACGGTAGAGTGAACATGTGGAGGTTCTGCTCTTCACGCGTCCCCGCGTCTGGTTGATAGTCAATTTAACTATACTTGCTAATTTCTGACTACCTTCTGGTGAGGTTGGATTCGCAGTGGCTCACGGTTTTTCTCGGGAGTAATATGTTCTATTAATCTACTCTCAGAAACCACGGTATAGCTAACTCTGGTTGCGGGGTGGGGAGTAGGTAGAACCTGGGTTGTTATAAAAAAAATATACAGTGTGTCCCGAGATGGGAGTTGACAAAAGAGGAAAAAACTTTATTATTGATTTTAAAGTAAAATTTTCGTTCAAATGAAAAATCGCAAAGAAACTTTTTGTTCAGTTCTTTGTAGATTAACGTGCTACCGTCTCTATCTACAAGTTTCGAAACATGGTATACACTAAGCTTACCGCCAATTCACAGCTATCTTGAATAGACTTAACATCGCACAGCATGTTAATAATTTTTCTGCTTTCTACATCGATGGGTTCTGGTGTTACTGACTTCACAGATTCGGCCGTTTCGGGAGAAATCGCCCTCGATCGAGGCGGCGGAGGCTGTTTGGCACCGAAGGCCGTTAAAGGATAAATACCATTCCTATTAACATCGAATGAAGAATTTATAAAAATTCCACGAGAGACAGTTTGAAAAACTGTTTCTTAAATACTTACTTAACGTCTTCAACAAACTTTTCTAATTTCTCGCTACCCTGTACGTCCGACATTTTTAACTGCGTTTCGGGTTTTTCTAAATGTTTAATTACGGCTACTACAACTTCGGGGCCATAAAGCCTTTGCATTAGCTCGTCTGTTATTGTTTCGGATATGTTGGCTAAAATATTTATAAATAAATTTGTTAATCGATCAAAACGTTTAAATAAATTATTATTACCTGTATTTTTAACTAAACAATGGGCAGATAATAATTTTAAACTATGCACTTCGAAAAGTAAGGGATGAAATAATAATTCTCTAGCTGTTGGCCTATCTTTCGGATTCGAAAATAAACATAATTTGATAAAGTCTTTTTGTTGTTGGTCTTCTAACGACTCGATTGTTTTGGAAATATTTTCTTCAGTCACGAGATTACCAGAATCGCCGTTACCCTGGATTTCTAAAGCGGCCATCTCCAATGCGCACATTCCAAATGAATAAATGTCTACTGCTGGAGTCATTGTTGTTGCGGCTACAACAAAAAAAATTAAGTCAGCGACATAAGGGGTACGAGGATAAAGGCTAGTTATCCTCAAAAGCTACCTCGTAGAAGAGTCACAGTGAGTTGTTGTGCTATCAGCAGTCCACAATACATATATCACTGATTTAAAAGTGTTTTTTGCAATTAATTGCTCAATCGAAAAACTATATGTTCGTCGTCCAAACGGGCCCTGTGCCTTGTTATCGATTCTTTCACGATAAGACAATAATATGTGGCTGGTGTAAAGAATGACGATATAGGTAATTGAATACATAATGTACTTCGAAGTAATCTTAATCTTAAGTAATCAATAAATATATAAAATGCGCAATTAATTAATTATTATAAAATGAGCTCACCTCCATATTCAGGTGCAAAGAAATGCATATTTTTAATATTCTCTGGACAGGTCTTGACATGATGATTTATGGAATCAGGAGCAACTAAAGAAAACGACAACAAAATTAGTACTTAATTTAGAGCTGTAATTAGTTACAAGCTGGTAATCAGCGATTAATGATCAAAAAAATTGTCGAATCATTTTTGAAGCTGTTATTTTTCTAAAACGAAGTGACTGAATTTACCTCTTCAAAAAATGCAATTTTAAAGCAAACCACAAAATTACGCTTCAAAAATGATTAAAATGCGAGCAAGAAAAATAACGTTTTACATAAACATCCTTCCTAGCTCATCGTGAATGAGAGCAAAACTTAAACAAAGCTGTAACCACCCTCGAGAAAAAGTTTCGCTAGTTTAAACAAGTTAAATGACTGGAAATGCGATTTTGCGTGAAGAAAGTGCTACTAGCGGCTTCTACCCAAGATGGCGTTTTGCAAACATTGATGAAGGAAGAAGGATCAACGAAATTTTATCCGTTACACATTTTTTTGCGATGTTCAAGAAATCCACATTTCTAACAAGAATATACGTAATTAAATCCTATTTTAATGGTAGTTTCGTTTTTTTTGCAAATAGAAAATTACGTAACAACTCGTGAATTGTAAAGTTTTGAAAATTGCTTAACAATCTCGTATCAAGAACCTCAAATTATCAGCAAAATATTAAAATTGGCCAATAAAGTGTAAAAACGATTTAAAATTGACATTCAAATTAATTTCATCATTTGATTGATTTGTCATGACGAGATGATTACCTGATCCAATTTTGACGAGCCCATTGTGCTGTATAAATATGGTATCACAGGTGAGATTGCCGTGGATGATTGGCGGAGAACAGGAATGCAAGTAACTGTAAAGAAAACACACTGCAGATGAAAGTACTGATGTAATCCGTAGTCCGTTGTACTCGCTGGAATTGAAATGTGCTGTCCACAAAATTTTTTGTTGCTTTTCAAAGAGAAAACAAAACTTGAATGTTTTGTTGTTAATTTGTTCAAATGCACTGTGCCACTTACATGCCTCGCTTTTTACATCAGAACCCAACAAAACATTAAAGTTTTCAAGTTACGCCTCTATTGATTTTCAAAATTTTTCATTAATAGGTATACTATAAGCAATTTAAAAAAAGTGGTTGTACCGTCGCTTAATTATTTATCCGCGAAATATAATATTTTTGTGCTCACTTACCTTTACGAAGACACTGTGAACACATGAGTTAACAATATACATATACAAAATACAAAATTTATAAAAATAGCAGTATATACATATACTAGTACCTAAAGAATATAATTAATCTTAATAACTATGTTAATAGTATATAAAAATACAATTGAAAAACGGTCAAGTATATTGTTTCAACGTTGACAAGTATTTACCTTAAAGCAGAAAGAATCTGTTTACACCATCTTCGCCACGCTTGTATGGGAAGCCTTTTCACGTTGCGCTTCGTGCGCTTCAGGAACTGTTTCAAGGAACCAGACGACATGTATTCCGTAATGAAAATTACCTAAAAACAAAATAAAACAATTTGAAAGTGCGTACAAAATAACGCAAGGGGGGAGGTTAAGTGGAAGCGACTGGCAACCAAAATAAGCGGAGAAAAGTGACCGAAAGTTAAAAAAAAAGAAGTAGAAACTCACCCTAGGTTTATCGTTGTGTGTATCAGTCCAATAACGATGAAATTTGACAATATTAGGATGCTCTAATTGTGTGAGATTCTCAAAAACTAATTGAATTTTTTCTTCTTGAGCCTTAAAATTTTTGCGTTCCGAAAACTGCACTTCGTTCCAAACCACTTCGACACCTTCTTCGGTATCCATTGCCAAGTAAGCCGAGTCAATGCCTGGTACATCCCTTTGTTCCACCTATTAACAAACAAAACGAACGTCAGTAAGATAAAAACAAAACGAAAATCGATTTAAGTATAATTTCGCCTTGTTGCCTTGTAACAATTAAAGTACAAGGAAATGGGGGCTACATAATAGAACAAAAACAAGAATTTTAGGCTTCGTTCGAGTATAGAATTGAAATTAATTTTAGCAACAACCTTCGGAGAGTAAAAAAGACAATTATGCAAAAATTACGTTCGGGTCGTTAACCTTCCATCAACGCCATTACCAAAAATGCAATAATATACGATTCTGATTATATTTTGGTTTCTTATCTGTTCGGCGATTTAAAAATAAAGCAACCGACTTCCATTAAATAGACGCGAAGGATGTGGTTTTTCGGACAAAAGTACTTTTTCGATACAGTTCACATGCACTTTATATGAACACACGAGAGCAGTTCTTTGTAGCTTATCCAAAAAAGGCCATTTATACCTCCTTTCACGGTCACCACCCGGTATAGTAGCATCAAATCTTGCCCCAACTTTCCCTCGGGAAAAAAATATTATTCAAGGAGGAGTCTCGTTTGTCTACAACAATTTAAATAGATTTTGCACGACCACCTATTACCTAAAACAGTTATGTAACGAAATTACGTGAGTCATAATAAAACAATTGTGTACAATGACTAATTGATATAGGTACCTACTATACGTATTTTCTGCCCAAAATTTAGACAATTTTCTATTTTTATTGGTGAAGTTTAAATTGTTTTTATAACAATGGCCTCAAAAATTTAGCAATAAGTTCGTAGTTAGTGAATGAGTAAATTTGCGTGTAAACGAATTTTAGAAACAAAACGCAATTATCTAGTACAAACAATATTTTGTGGGTTACTTTACTTGTAATAAATTATAGAGCTGGGCGATGTATCGATACGTAGAATATATTTAGCGCATCATATTGACCAATGTAGGTAATGATTTATTGCTCGACGAATATCAAAATTCTAATTTCCAAACAAAATCTAATCCAATGTAAAAATGGAGAGGGAGAGTCTCCTGGTTGGTTTGAAACGTATATTTTTTCACTGCAGTGCTTAGGAGTCTGGATGGGTAATATCGCCAAAAACCTTTACTTGTTCAGAACCAAACATTTAGTAAAAGCATCAATATGATTTTGTACAAAAATGAGAAAAGTAAACGTTTGAAAAATAATAATAGAAATAAACTCACACAGCCGCACGTTACGAAAAATTTATTAAGGCTTCTCAATAGCCACGCATAATATACAATTTTATATTGATCGCGCTGGTCGTAAAAAATTCATTGACGAAAATAATAAATTTTCTAAAAAAGTGAATGTAACATAATAATCAGACATCAAAATATATAATTACAAGTTTGTCTGGAGTATGATTATAAGAGAAAGTTTATAGTCTGGCAAAATACGAAACTAATACTAACAAAATGTCCTTATTATTGAGGCGAGACGAAGAAGCATCAAAACTTTGCAATTTCGATGCACCAAAAATAACAGACGAATCAAGTAGATCTAGGTTAAATAATCGAGGCCAATTTTCATTTTCAATGCACTTTTAAAATTTTACAACTATACAACTATCTTTTGATAATGTAAAATTACAACTTTTTTGATCTACAACCACGCAAAAATTTATTGGGCACTAGTAAGTGGTAACTTCCTTCTTTCTTTTAGCAGAGAATGTCATAAAAATTGATAGTGCCATAACTATAAAACGTTCCATTTTTAATTCGCCAAAATTTCATTCCATAAATAGCGGATATCCGGACATGAGTATTCGCCAAACAACTCGTAGTGGCCAATAATTATTTATGTGGCTGTACCTACTATATGTACAGGGTGAATTTTAGTCCATCTGCCACACTTTGGGGGCGTGTAGGGGGCACCTAGGGGAGTATTTTGACATCACAAACTTGGGTCCGGAAATGAAAATTACGACCAGCAGAGCGAAATTTGTCCCATAACTTATGGCGAAATTTAAATTCCCGGATTTAGAGGCGGTAGGCTGGGCGCCTTGTCGTGACAGTTGCGAAACAAAGTTTTGAGTTATGCAACAGCATGCCGTTCACAAATGAAGAATACGCGAACATGCACTACCAGTACGGTGCTGCTCATGGTAATGCACGAGAGGCACAACGAACCTACGGGGCACTGTACCCTAACCATCAACTACCCAACCGACAAGTTTTTCAAGATCTCCATACCCGTCTCAGGGAGACAGGGACTCTACAGGCAACTAATCTGACACACTTTTGAATAGAAATCACGGATAATTTTTCATTTCACAGCCTCAACGAAACGCAGGTGAAGCTCGTCCGGTTCGACATGCCAGGGAGGAGGACGTGCTTCAACGGTTTGCTGACAACCCTCGCAACAGCACTCGCCTTGTAGGTGGTGAGGTTGGCTGCAGTCAAACGACCGTCGTTAAAATCCTCCACGACAACAACCTCCACCCCTTCAAGCTCCAGAAAGTCCAAGAGTTACGGCCTGGCGACGACTTACGGCGGCTTGAATTTTGTAATTTGGTTGAGTTGGAGGAAGAAGCGCGCCCGAACTTTCTAAGGAGCGTTCTGGTGACAGACGAAAAGGGATTTTCGAGGGAAGGCACGTTCAACCCTCATAACAACCACTACTGGGCAGAGGAGAATCCTCACATACCGTTTATAAGGGGATATCAGCAGAAATTCAGTGTCAACGTTTGGTGTGGGATTTTGGGGGACAATTTGCTGGGGCCGCACTTTCTTCCTCCTCGACTGAATGCAGGGAACTACCTGGAGTTCTTGCAAGAGGTGCTCCCGGAATTCCTCATGGATGTTCCGGTAAACCTTTTCGCGCAACACTGGTTTCAACATGACGGTTGCCCGGCTCACTATGGTCGCGCAGTGCGCGCGCACCTGGACCAAGTGTACCCAGGCCGATGGATCGGTCGTGGTGGGGCAGTGGAGTGGCCAGCCCGATCGCTGGACCTCACCCCGCCTGACTTCTACCTGTGGGGTGCCATGGAAACGGCTGTCTACGAAACCCCAGTCGATGACGTAGACGACTTAATGGCAAGGATCGTAATGGCTGGGGAAGTGGTGCGGGAAGACGCTGGAGTCTTCGGAAGGGTTCGAGGCGAGTGGCTCGCCAGATGCAGAAGGTGCATCGAAGCCAACGGAGGCCACGTAGAGATCTTATAGTCCTTGATCTTGTTTTGTTTTTCGCCATAAATTATGAGACAAATTTCGCTCTGCTGGTCGTAATTTTCATTTCCGGACCCAAGTTTGTGATGTCAAAATACTCCCCTAGGTGCCCCCTACACGCCCCCAAAGTGTGGCAGATGGACTAAAATTCACCCTGTATATACGTTTCGGCAATTCGAAGACTCTTAAAATACTCTCATGTAACAGACTTCAAAGAAAGACGAGCCTAAAAGGGTGTAATGTAATGCAACAAAATCCTAAAGGCTTTTTATACCAAAGAAGGCCGAGAAACCTTTCCGTTATAAACACCACTTTTGTGTTTTAAATTAATTTCGGACTTAACCAAAATCGCATTCGTATCCAAATGCAATTAAAATTTGCAGTTTTATGTGTTACGAAACACGCGTTTGTTTGAACGTACAAAATTGTTCAACTTGCAAAGTCTTCTCTGTCAACGAGTTAAATGCATTTACAATAAATTTCATCAGACGCAATTCTACGCCCTCTCTCTTACAACATAATCCGATAAAAGGACGTTGTTTTACTCTATATCAGACAGCGTAGAAACAATTTCTTTTCTTTACAAGAAAACGGGGGTGCAATTGACATTTCCAATTGGAGAATATCCACAAATTTACAATATTGGTTTTCGTTTATAATTAAATTTGAATATCTAGTAGTCTTAATGGGCATCGAGAAGACTTGTGAATAATTAAGCTTCTTGGGATAATAATCAATTGACAGCCTAATACAATATTTAGCTCGTCGGTGAGTCGACCACAGAACAACTTTACAACAAAACATAAGACGATCAAACTAGTCTTTTGGTTCAGTCGTAGAGCTGTTGCGAAAATTTTAGTACACGAGACCTCCTCACACGTTTCCCTATTTCCTCATGCACGAGTAAACTTGAATTTCAAATAATGCACGAAGTTCAAGTGATTGCGATTGTACTCGACTCAAATATAGCTTACCTAATGACAAAATAAATAAAATATTTTAGAATTTTATACGAGTTTCAAAATATAAACAAACGAAGTAACACGGACTTGAATTAATTTATTTATGTGCATGTGCAATAAGTAAAGAAAATCCGGAAATGAGAGAGGTATATGCGTTGCATTTAAAGGTCGTTATCAAAGGTCGAAACTTTTAAATATTTCAAAACAACAAAATTATTTTGTATTAACAAGTTGCAATTGATAGTCCGGGAGGGCAGCGAGCACTACCTTTATTTCCTACAAATGGTGTTCTCTTAGATTTTTTTCGACAAACGAACAGTTTAGGTTAGGTTAGATTAGGCAAAGCACTCTAGCGTTGAAGTATAGCGCCTCGAGAAGGGTGGGATTTCTCTAAAAGTGATAAAACAGTTTTTGGCCGATTTTGAAATTTTTGTCAAACTTTAATGCGCTCTAGCGCCTAAGCCGCTCGTGTGCCGAAAAAAATCTAAGAGGCATAATTTGTAGGAAATTGAATTGAATTTAATTTTGCATAGAAATACTTTCCTCTTAAAGTGCGGCGTTTTCGAGTTATAAGCAATAAAACAGTTTTTTGTCGTGTCCCGATTTTGTAATTTTTAGCAAACTTTAACGCGCTCTAGCTCCTAAACTGTTTGTGTGACGAAAAAATCTAAGAGGCATAATTTGTAGGAAATTAAATTAAATTTAGTTTTGCATAGAAACACTTTCCTCTTAAAGTGCGGCGTTTTCGCGTTATAAGCGATAAAACAGTTCTTTGGCCGATTTTGTAATTTTTGTCAAACTTTAACGCGCTCTAGCGCGTAAACCGCTCGTTTGAGGAAAAACTCGTTTGAGTGGCAATTAATAAGTTACAACTACTACGTTAATTTATTATTATTATTATTCCTGATACATACCTACTGTTTGGAGATTAAATGATAAGATTACAGCCACTCGAATTGTTTTACTGTAATTACTGTTGTTATGGTAACTATTAAAGCTACCGATAATTAGAGCCATTGTGCATTATAATAAAATTTTATTGGATGTATAGAAGAAAATTTTCCCGAGTTACAGTCAAATCATTTTAAAATTTATTCGCGTTTATTTAAATTAAATTGAGCGAGAGGGTAGAAAACCTAAAAATAAGGTGTAGGTGTGGTCGAGACGCTCGAATTAGTTTTTGGGTGGGCAGCAAATGTGGCAAAATTGCTAAGCCGCCGATTATACAGTTTTGGAATATAAATGACTTATTTGCCTTTGTTTTAAATTCAAAAAATAACATTTTAAAAATCATACAGACTAGAAAATTTCAAGAGATTCTTAACGGTACAATAAATATTTTGACATCAAACTTCATAGAATGAAAAAGGTGCAACAAAACCAAACTGCAAACTGAAATTTGTTTAACAGCATAAATTTATATAACAACATAAATATGAAGCTGAAGCACGTGTTTCTCCATTTCTCTTCTCTAAAATTTATTTCATTTCTTTTATAATGTATTTTTTCAAACTGAAAATTGCAAAATGCCACAGAACTATATAGTAGACAAGTAGACATTGCAACAAACTCGAGTTTATTTATAGCATTTATTCTAATACATATTCATAATAGCACCCCTCTTTCCCTGGTAATTCAGACGACGAATAATTTACATCGGTAATTTTGATGGCGTCTACGACGCACCAATAATTCAGTTCAGAACAATTAAACGATTAAACTTGAAACGACAAAAAAAAATTAATTCAATTTTATGCCACACACACACACCAACCACAGAAAAATTATTAAGGTTGTCCCTTGTTAAATATTCAAATTAAGAACTGTATTTCGGTGTATGAAAATAAGAGGCGTCTTCTTAGCCCACACGAGAGTATATAACAACCAACCCTTAACCTTGTCGGTGACCATTTAAGCAGAAAGGCGAATTTGTTCCCGTTTCCTAGGTTACTTTTACAGATAAACATATGCCGCTAGTAGAGAAGAAAGAAAAAAGAAAACAACTCGGCGTGACTATTGTAGAATTAAATTGCTACTACAGTAAGCTACTGGTGGGAGAGAGATAAAATAAAAGAGGAAAAATTGACAATACTTTGTTGGATTGATGGGGCCCAACGACGCATAACGCGTATCACTGACACAGCCGTAAAGCAACGCCAAAATGCGATACGACAAACAAAAAATCGTGAATTTCAATTGGGGCTACACGGTGATATAATACTAACAAACATGTGACGAAGCAGTGGGTATACAGGGTGATTGAAAACATGGGGATCTCGCTTATCGTAAGAGGTAGAGCATGGGTTTAAATTTGACAAAGTTGCTAAACTCTGTGCTGATAATAAATCTAAAAAAAACTTCGCATGAATTGAAGCGTTATTGCGAAAACTGAAAAAAACGAAAATTCTCATTTTCTTTTTTTTGCCATAACTTTTTTGTTTGTTAATCTTTTTAAATTCTGTACAAGCATTTTCGTTGCCACTTTTTAACCTGCTTTCGAATCCGTAATCACCATTTCGATTAGTTGATTTGTTCTTGGTTTATTAATGTTAACTTTATTTTTTCTTTTTGGCTTTTTTGACCAAAAATGGCTTATTTTTCTATTCTAAACCCAACCATGTATCACTTTGACTCTTTTACAGTATACATTCTTATTTTTTTGTACTACTGGATGCAAAATTGATACCAGTGGACTCAAAAAGTCTTCAAATGGGTTTCTTGAAAATAACTGCTCTACTTATACGAGGAAGCAATAGATGTAGCTACTTGTATAGCTCTTTGAATATCTTATATGAGATTTGAATACCTACACAAAATCATATTGGGAATATTCAGTGGCAATATCCAGTTGCTTCATTCTTGCATTTTATTTTAGTTCAATATTGGAAGGAAAGAATGAAAGTGAAATTTCTCGTAGATTTTCTAAAAATAGTTTACAGCTTCGCTTAGCTCAATTCTCAAAGTTCTTTAAGAATTACGAGCTATTAACCAAAAAGATAAAAGAATGCTATTCTTTCATATTTATAGTAGAATTAAAAGATGAAAACAAATTAGTTTTCTGTTTCTAAAAGAGTTGTAATAAAACTGCGACGATGAGCCAAAAAAAGATGTAAATAAAGTACCTTCGAGTTTAATAGACAAACAGACGACGTTCTAAATTAACAAGAAATTGTAGACCTCTCGCTAGACATAATCAATAGCACCATCGCGCACTCTTTAAAGCCGATAATAAAATTTGTAAAAGGATATTATATTTTTGGTTAGATTTACGCGAAGAAAACCCAATGTCAAGGCTAAGAGTATCAAAATAAAAGTGGAACGAATTAATTTTGGCAAAGACAAAGACATAAAGTTATATGGGTAATAATTTTTCGGTAAATCGATAAAAGAAATATTCCTTTTAACCGATTTGGCCTTTCGCCAACTTCATTAGAATACTGGGCTGGTAGTACCAATCATTCGAATAGAACACACACAACCTTGAAATGGTAGCCTTTGCAATGAACAAAAATAATGCACGAAAATGTCTTAACCTTCTCGTAATGATGATGGATCTATTCGAAGTGGGTGCTATTTATAAAAATACAATTTGCGATAAATTTGCACTCTCTCCACAAAAATTGTCGTCGACGTCTCAAATTTTTATTTGAAAAAAACACGAGAATGCTTCATTTACTTGTCACCATCACCCACCAGCATCGTGTAGTGTGCATGGAGACAAAATTTGCAAAAAGTCTCTTGATGGTAAAAATGTCAAGTTCGCAACGAATCGATCCGAAAATTTCCACGCAAGTCAAGGCTTCCATTATTCAATTTATTTAAAAAGCTTCGTTAAATTTCATTTCGATCCAATATAAAACTCAATTATTTAACAAGATGGTAGTTGGGACGTAAAAAATTGTCAAGCCCTCTCCTTCCAAGGTTATAATAAAACATTATATTTTATTAAATTCCCCGAATATTTCGTACTAAAAATATCTGTTTAATATCTGTTTCTTCGGTTTGCGACTTACTGAAGCAAACACTAATATAGATATTTCAAAAACAGAAATAATCAAATCCATGCGCAAAAATAGAATTTGTGACGAAGGAAGCCTTCGACGGTTTCAATTTTCACCAATGAAGAAGTATTGCATTGAGAAACTCGCCAAATATTAGTTTTCCAATTATTTATTCACTTTCTATTTTGTTTAATCCGGATCCAACTTCATATCCAGTCCGAATTAACGAGGCCTTACTTCTTATATTATTAGAAGCGTCTTGTAAGCAAAGAATCCGCCCCAAAAGTATTTTACACTTTGTCGAAAAAATAATTTTAGATCTGCTCTTGTCCAAAAGTCTCTTACAAGAGACTCTTACCAGCTCTTCTATAAACTTGCTCTCTTAGACTATTTCAAAGTCTTCTAAGCCAAATTATACGTTCTCTAAGCAGAACCGTCAACGCCACCCAAAGTTGGAGATACTTTTGTTAGCAGTGTCAGTGAGAGAAGCTACATGCTCTTGAAGCATCTTGAAGCATTATCAAGTTAGTCTCGTCTTGTCTCTAGAAAGGGCCAAATATAGCCACGTCTCCTAATGCAGACTAATACTAGTGAGTAAGTACTTCTAGGCGTTTGAAAACTTTTGCAGCACTTTAAATGATCCTTCCACCTCACTAAGGTAGTTTGGAGCTTTGGAATGACTGTTATAAACGCCCTGTATTAAACTGTCTTATTAAAAAAAATTTTTCGCCTTGAGATACAGTCATTCATCTAAAAAATAGATAAGATTGTAACAAAGAATGCGGAAACTAAAGGCAAAAAGCTTTGCGTTATTTCGTTAAGTATTAATATGAGATTAATTTGTTAATTACTGTGTTGGTTTAGAGGATTATGATTTTGTTAACAGGCAGATTATGGGCAGTCATGTTTGACATGTGACTCCCGTTTGTTTATAAAATAAATTCATGTTTTACGTAATTACACACTTTGGGGTCCAATAGCGTCAAATAAGATAACGAAATTATTTTCCAAATATTGAAATAAAATTGTAAAATTAGTAAAAATTCGAACGTTCTCGACTTTAGGACCGCCACAGACGACAGCCCTTCAGGTCCGATCCTAGACTCGTCACGTTTAGTCTCGACTATTCGGGCCAAAACTGAAAGTTTGAAGTAGATCTTTGCTGGCCTTCCTGAAATGATGGCAAGCCAAAACTGATTGTGTGTGAAAACGAGGCTACCGAGTGTTTGCAAGGCGAAGAATGACACCTTAGAGAGGCCCATAGAGCAGATACGACACATTATTTGAAATTCGTAAAAAAACTATGCAAAAATTCTTGAAAAAGCCGGAAGTGCTAAGTTTTGGATGAAAAATGTATCTACCGGGAAAACTCCATTGTAAGTTTAGTAGACAGCAATTTGATATATTCTAAAAATAAAAGTTGTAGCCAAAAAAATGTATTATAAATATAAAGAAATTAATCAAAAATATATGATAAGAGAACAAACTTTTACTATAATAAATCAAGAAATACACAACACAAAAATTACTATTAATGTTAACTGATAACATAATCAACCATTTAAGGATAAAGGTCATTTAAATTTATTTATAGATTAATCTTAAAGCATGTAAATGACTCCTATATCCTAATTATAATTATTTCAAATTGTCCAAACAAGCTGTTTAAATTAATAGCAAAAATTAATTTAAATTAATGTATTATTTCGTCCACAAAACCGAGCTCTCGATTTAAATTACGTATAAATATGTAAACGAAGAAAACATTCCACACAAACTTTTCTGGCTCTAGTCCTTGAATCTAGATGGCTCCAATGTAATTTGGCTTGCCTTTCCTATACGAAAAAATGAGGAAAAATAATTTGATTAAGTGATAACCACACGACTCCGAAATATATCGTACGAGAAAAAAGATCGATCCGATCTCCAAGCTTTCTGCATTTGGAAGAGCTCCAGGTGCAATTTTGTCTTCCTTATTACAGCTCATTGCAATAATTTCGAAAAACAAGATAATAAACATAGAAATTTTCCAATTTACAAGAAGAAAACATCAAAAATCTAAAATAAAGTAAAAAATTTCAAGAATTCAATTATTTTGATGTGCTGCATCCAGCCACATATTACATATTTAAAGATATGTCGAGAAGTTATTTTTATAGATAAAAGTGACATAACACATAACAAGAGTTTAAATTAAAATACATAAACAAATGTAGGTGTAAAAGGCGCCAGAAGACGACAAACAAAAACACTTAAGAGAGTGTACGATGTGTACTTGTGACGAAAGAAGAAGACGCAACGCTAAGTGAAAATAAAATTATCTAAGGTAATTAATTGCACTTGGATCGACTCCAACAATTCTAATATTGGCATTACGAAAAAGATGCACTTGTCGTCTACGACGCTTCTACAAATACCGAATAAATAAAAATAAAACAACAGGAGGCGGCTTTGGAATTTGCACAATTAGAACAATTGTACAAGCTTTAGCGAGCATTATCAAATGTCTCGAAGCGTACGCAAGACGACTAAAGGCCGAAGGGGCGACGCAAAAAGGAAAATAGCGCTTTACGAAGAAGGCTCATGTCAAGTATCAAAGAAGAAAGCGGAAGAACGTTCAGAATAGTCAGATATAGTCCAATTTTTGAGAAGCGCCTGTGGTGGTCCAATGGCGAAAGAAGAAAGCTCGCGATTATAAGAAGAGTACGAAATGTCCATCAGTGCACAATTTAGGGAAATCAAGGCCGAGAGCCTGAACTTCTTTTTGCAACAAAAAGTACATTTGTCGCGAAACAAGGGTAGTAACTTCAACCTCCTAATGAGCCCACCTTATAGTAACAAGCAAAATCAAGATAGAAACGCTACGTTGGCTTTTTAAGTGCTAAAAAAATAATCGAGAAGTCTGACCTGTTTACGACGACTTTGCGTGTTTGCAAAAAATATCAAACCGTGAATGGCAACTTTTAAAAACAGTAAAAGCATCGATCAATTGAACATTAGAAAGGACATGTCCAATAATGGTAGCAATTATTCCGTAGAAAGGATAATTAAAATCTGAATGCACTTTCAAGATGCAACTAAACTTAGTCATCATCATCATCATCATGACAATGCTAGAGATTTAAAAACAACGCCGCAACCGAGTCACAACCTTTTAATTTTTAAAAAATTTATAACAATAAGCCGATAAGTACCGATAAAATTATTGATTTACGACTTTAGTGGATGCTATTTGTTTATAATTAGAAAACTGAGGGAAAGTTGGAAGAAAATCGTAAAATTATTAATTAATTTAAAACAATAAAATATGTAGGTCGTAGTTTTAAATTTACATCAAACAATATTAATAAAATATGTTATTTTATAATCCGCAGAGAAATAAATGAGAAACACGCAATTCTGAAGTATATTTTAGTTTTTGAGAAGAAACCAAACATGCAACTCCATTTTATTATTTCTCGTTCCAACTCACTCTTTTCATTTTTTCCCCCAAAGAGGATTACAACTCTTCAGGGCGATTCTGATCGTTGTAGCAACATTGCTACGCGTGTTTTTAAAGAGATCTTGTTAAGTTATAACCATATCTTTAAAAATGGTATTCAGGTTGTCAAAAGTTAGCAAGAAGGTGTGTCATATTTAGCCAGATCTGGTTATAACATAGCAATCGCATTTTAGTACTTGTTGGGAAGCGAACAAGGTTGCTAACTTGTGAAAAATGGCTGTTAATCCGTTATTTGCTAATTTTAATTTTAATTTTTTTGAAGAAGTTGATGATGCCGAGGAGCGGTAAGTTGATTATTATTAGAAACTTAATTTTAATACTAAAATAATTTAACTCTGCAGAGAGAATATTCGCTTAAAATTCGTTAGTATAAGAGATTCAAGTAATCCTTTTGAAATGCCGAATAAAACGTTTCTTAAACTTTTTCGGTTGTCCAAACCCGCAACATTTCATTTAATCGAAGAAATAAAACAAATTATGCCTGAACCTGTACGAAAAGACACCATCCCAATTCATTTACAAGTGTTTGCTAGTCTTCTGTTTTTTGCTCAAGGCAATTATCAAACAACTATTGGAGAAGATGTCAATTTGGGTATAAGTCAACCTGCAGTTAGTCGAATAATAAATAAAATCAGCGATATTATGACTAATCATCTATTACAAAGATACGTTAAATTTCCATGTACAGATGAAGAAACTACAGTAAAAAAAGAAGGTTTTTACAATGCTAATTTTACATTTCCCAACGTAATTGGTGCTATAGATTGTACCCATATTGCCATAGTGTCTCCAAAAATTAACGATCCAATTAATCCTGCTATAGCGTATCTCAATCGCAAAGGGTTCTATAGCATTAATGTGCAAACAATATTCGATGCACAATTAGTAATTATGAATATAAACGCTCGATATCCAGGAGCAACACACGATTCGGCTATTTGGGAAACGTCTACTATTCATAATCATATGAGACGAAAATACAGGGAAGGTCGACGAAATTGCTTTATATTAGGGGATTCTGGATATCCTATACAGCCTTGGCTTTTAACCCCATTTTTAAATCCAGAGCCCAACAGTCCAGAAGCTTTGTTTAATGAAGAACATATACAAACGCGAAACGTTGCTGAAAGAGGTTTTGGAGTTTTAAAAGCACGCTTTCGATGTTTGAGAAAAGATCGAGTTCTTCATTATCATCATTCTGTAGCTGGTCGCATAGTGTATTCGTGTGCTGTATTGCATAATATATGCAGACAGTTTAATGTCGCAGAATACGTGGAAGATTTTGAAAACGGTAATGATGACGATTTTAACCACAATCCAGAACTACAGCAAGGGGCGCGAGAGCCCAGAAATCAAATTGCGAATCACAACAATGATCTAGCAGAAGGTAGATTTATAAGACTACAAGTGGCAAATGATATAAATAGAAGAAGAAATATTCATTAACTTACTCGATTCTAAACAATTACAGTGTAAATAATTTTTTATTCATATTTTTACAGTAATAAATTGTACATTGCTTTTGCAACATCAGTGCTTTATTTGTGTTATAAAATTACTTATTAAAATTCCCCATTGCCTCTGAAATCTTCACAATAGCGTCTGCTAATTTTGTTATAGCTGCAGCCATTTCAGACGTAGCTACGGCCATTTGCGCAGTACTGCTGCTATAAAGTTGAGCCGATTTTTCTAATTTTGACTGTTGTTTCTCGTGTTTATTTTTCATTGGAGTTTTTGGATCTGTAAAATATACACAAAATATACCTATAAGCAATTTAATAAAATTAAATTATTTTTACCTTCTACTATTTCTCTCACTTCTACTATTTCTTCTTTTTTTTCTGGTGGTGGTGATACCTGGACCGGCAGTGTTAAGAATCCATCGTCGTTGACCTCAAATATACCTCCTCTTGGTTCTCTGGTTCTGTCTTCTTCCTGGTTTGATTGTGGCTCATCGGGGTCCAGCTCATTTGGAAGAGTTGAACATCCTATGATGTGAATCCATCCGAATAATCTCATTAGACGGTTCTCTAACTCGTTCAACTCGTCACAAATGTAACTGCCTCCCCCAGTTCCAGTAATTGAGGATTTGTTTGTACGAGCTTTTTTTTTTGTTTTGGATTTCCACTCATATAAGAACTAAATATAATTGCATTAAGTTATTTAAAAAATAAAAATTATTAGTTTTAATAATTACAGTTTTCCATTGCTTTTTGTCTTTGCGTGCACCAGAATCGACGTCATTTAGTAACTTTACTAATTCCTCCCATTTATCTTCATATGCCTTAGTATCCATGGGATGGCACTTTCCCGATATTAGTATTCGATTACTTTCTAAAAAGTTTATTAAAACTTCCATTTGAGTTTTGGAGGTTTTTTTACTTCTCGACATTTTAAACTGAACTTGAGGCACAGAATCACAAACAACGACTATATTGTACAAACACGTATTTGCTTATGATAAATCGAACCTGACCTGAGAGCGGCACTTTGTAAGGGCGCCAAAATTACAATCCACCACTATTATAGTTAAATTCAATTGTTTATTATCACCGTAAAACGTAAATAAATAAATATTTGAGTTCACCAAAGTTTCTTTCGCACGGTGGTCACGTTTTGAGTTTTACAACCAACCAGATGTTGGTTTTTGCATTTTCTAAATTTTTGCTTTAATTTAGGTAGAACCGACAATTTAAATTTTTACAATCTTTTATAATACCATGTACTTACCCTATTGTAAATCTATTTTATTTCTTACTTAAAAATAACTTTTTTTTACATAAAACTCGATTTCCAATTGAATCATTGACCAATTGATGTAAATAATTAAAAGTAGAAAAATGCATGATATTTGTTTTTTATACGAAAATAATAAACAATAATTTATAACAATTAGATAGGACAACGGGGCAAAATTAAAAAGTTTAAGACGGTCGTGCGCAAACTCGATAGTCCTTTAAATGCATTCTTTACAGTATTGCCAAACATATTCCACATAAAAATGGTCTAATTCTTGGCAATATTGTTAAAGCTAAAATTCGTAACAATCATTGCTAAGATGCTGTAAACAGAATTCGGAAGATTCTAACCATATGGTTAAGTTTTAAGAGTTCAGCAATATTGTTATTATAGCAAGATTCATAACCATAACGAACAGAATCGCCCCGCTTGTCATATTTATTTTTGCCCTAGGACATGTTTGAACATCTTTTACACAAAAGGCCAAGTTACAGTTCCTTAACATAAATCCAAAATTAGTTGAGTTTGTTGTCTTTTGAAAGTACGATTTTCGACTCCAAAGGGAGAACATTTGAAGTATAAATCGAATTTATGTGTTCCAAAGATCAACGTACGTCAAACATTAAAGTTTGGCACATAAACCACACAACGAAATCGATACTGAAAAATTGTTTTACGTAAATGCGATAAGATTGTGATGGGCGTAAATTGAAATTTACTACGAACTTCTGGCGTAACTTTCTAATAATTAAATTAAACGGAGGTGTAAAGTAAGTTATTCATGAGAAGGGTAGGTGGTAACTTGACAAACAACTGCTTTTTACTTATTTCCTTGTTTGCAAACAGAAGGCCTTCAGGAGTGTTTTGAAAACGTATTAGGAAGACCAAAACGATTTCTCTACGCACTTTTAGGCACAAAAAAAGAGTGAAGCAGAAATGAAGTTTTATAGGGGGGCACAGCTCTCCTAGCCCCTCTTCACTTAGAAGTAAATCAAACTAAACTAAAAAGTCGACTAAAATATTTTTTGCCGAAAGTACAACTGCGTGTGTAAGCATACAGCGAATAGGTACCTTTTTCAAACTTTAATTAGAAGAACAATTTCGACTGATGTTCTCAAGAGCGATGCTTCACTGCTAATTGAGCTACTACACGTTTAGTGTCACTTACTAACTGGCCCCCATTTATTTTAACATCATTGAAAAAAAAAACTTTTAGTTATTTTTGTATTTCGAGCGTAATTTCTCTGCGCATTAATCGGGTAATTAAATTAATAGCCCGTGACAAAAAATAAACCAAAAATACTAACGAAAAATTTGTTGTTTTGATAGACTTTGAAAAAAACAACAAAAGTTTTGCCATGTTCGCCCACGTAATAAACCATCCCGATGCGAGGCCTAAATTTAAATCGATCCAACTAGTCGTAGTAACGATAGGTCAGTCGACAAAGATTTTATTGCCAAAATAGCAGGTTGGGAGTTAGTTTTGTTTTCTTTATTCGGAACTTGAGAAAGATACCAATTTATCACGGTCCGCATTTGGAGCCAGAGTATTGAAAAAAGCCTATTTTTATTAGTAGTATCTCGGTTTGAGTTTATTTTATGGCAAAATTTCAAGACGAATTCTCTGCAAAAAAGATCTCATGCATTTATTTTGTAAAATGATTGCCTATAGAGCGCAGCTAACAGCTATTAGAATTAGAGCACGCTACTTGGGGCTGTTTCAGCACCATCTAGTGGCAAAACCCCCCCAAGAAGGGTCCTCACTTTATCGTCTCCAGTTTTTACGTTGATGCTTTCGATTTGTAGAACACCCTGCTGCTCTAATGTCCAAGTGGTATCATACCTCAATGTAATAAGAATTCTCTTTTATCGCCGTATCGAAGTTCGCGTTGTGAAACTAAATATTATAAGACGGATATCATAAGTCTATTATCTAGCTTTAAATGACATGAATAAGAGTTCATAAAAAATCCCAAGTTTGATACTTTTCCAGTGGCCGATAAGTAGGGAGCGCATTTATTTATTTGTTTACACCGAATATGACCTTGAAAAAGTTCAAATCTACGCAATCGATTGAATGGAAACTAATGGGAAAGTAACTAAGTTTTAAACTATAACAAGGTCGCCAGTCATGTCGTTTGGAACCAGGTCTACCAAAATATTTCATTTTTATCGTTTAAAAAAGTAGTAAATAGAGCGAAACTGGCACAATCCAGTGAGAATAACCAACAAATCCATACTATCCTCTAACAAACTTGACGGTGTTGGCCACCCCAACCCCAACAATTGCCGTATTTAATTATTGAAGTGTTCAGAACCTTCTAAACCTTGTTTCGGTTTCTCAGATGCCAAATCTGCACCTGATCGCTTTAGAAAACGACTACGAAATTTATTGTAGACAGACTACTCGAATTTAATTTCGATAACTTCAGACTTACTCGGAACTGCGCCCAAACCGAACTTTCCAAATAAGACGATCACATCAGGAGTTGGTGGTCTTGTGTAAATCCAAAAGAAACAAAATTTATTTATACCTGGTTTATCCAAGTCTCGGATTAATCATTATCGGATTACACTCTAAGCTTCAATTATACAATACGATGATATTAGAAGCTACTAATTACTTATGAGTTTATGATAAAATACCAATCTTCGAAAACTTCCATTAGTAAAGTTGACACTCGGGAATTTAAATTTTATTTCTAATCAATTCATTGTTCTGTAATTAATTCAAAATTAGATTGAAGTTAAATAAACGAGACTGGCAATAAAAAGAAATTTAATCCTAGTTTCCGGCACGAAATTTACGTCTGACAATGTTCTTTTACGAAAATGATGCTACGTTTCTTTTCTAATTTACACAATATTAACAGGTACAAGTAGTGGAACTACTCATACCGTACACCGATTGATTCGTATCCACCTACATGCTTAAGGATCCGCCAGACCACTCGCCAGGAAACCACGTTCATTGCATCTTTCTCAAGAATAGCATAATAAACGAAATTAAATTTACTAATTAGTAACGTTAGGTATCCGAAAATTTTATACGTATAATATACATTACTGGGTTTTAATACGTAATCAATTACAAATTTTAGCAAAATGCCCTACTAAAAAACAATGCGCAAACTTATAAAACTGCTGATCTATAACAAAACATAATTGCTCTTAAAGTTGCTACAAAACCAAATGAACAAAAATCTTTGCATGCACAAAGAGCAAGAGCAAGATAGTTTAGTTCACACCTACAAAAATCGATTACGCTTTGTAAGGACTTAAATGGCACAATTAACCTTTTGTTCCTAGCAACCCTTGCAAGTTTATAAATTTATACATTGTGACGTTACTCAACTTCAACTCTCATCCCACACACACAAACGAGAAGATTACAGAGGAAAATTGTAACAGGAAGACGATTACGTCCACTATTGTTTGCATTCATTCATTTTAAACAATTCAATGCCACACAGAGACGACTATTGAGAGAGGAAAAAAAAAAGGGTTTTCGCTTCACGTCATTGAAGAAGATTTAAATATTAATGATAAATGAGCTCTTTTCTATGGCTCTCGAAATAGTTTCAAAACACTCGGGATTTTAAATAGTTTGAAAAGATAAGCGATATGTATCTTTTCAAACTTGACGTAGTATTTACGTCGTCGTATGGCTTTCCGACATATGTGTGTGCGTAAAATAATCTAAACAGACACATGAATGAAAACGAACACACACCAGATGATTAAAATTATATGTATGTTCGTAATCAATTCTATAGTACGCCATTTAAATTAACGCCTCTTTGAGCGATTAGAGTAACGGTTACGTCGGTTTGGAGAAAAATTACATTCAATAATAAGTATGTACTTATAGTCGCTTTTCATATATATTGGTTTAGTTTCAAACATGCAAGGGCCCAGAAAGTTGCCTTGAGCGACCCCCTGGATCATTTCAAATCGCAATCTCCCTCTGTAAACTTTACGTCACAGTGCCCCGAATCTTTGAAGTGAAGGCGAGGCCTCGTCCAAAGTAGAAGCAGTACTGTCAATCGTTCTAATTCGTAGCGTTATTGGTGCAAAGTGGGCACGCGATGTTCACACCGAGAGGCTGGTTTCACACGAAGACTAGAATATTTCCGGGTTTATCGACAATAATTAGTTTTGGTGTCCTCATTAGTTGGGGCTGTTTACATAGGTCGCAGACAGTATAAATTTTATATCCAACTTTGAACCCAACCTTGTACAACAAATCCTTGCACTAATAAATCAATTCACGTAAATAAAGGTAAAAATATCATTTTTACATAAACTATTAATTTATGCAATCAATTTGAAGCTAAGTATAGAAACTTAAAAATAAATTTTAAGTAAGTTACTTAGTCGAATTTATAATCAAGTTCATTATTAAATAAATTAAAACGTTCAAATATTTAAACAGGGCTGATCAAAGCAAAATAACGTTTTTAAAAAGAAAAATGTTTACACACTCATTTGCAACAAGTCCTTGGCAAAAAAAACCTTAGGTATACATACGTTTTATAAATCTAATAATATAGTACATTAACAACCATTTAATTGTTTTGTAAATTCGAATAGACCAAATATTCGATTCTCTTTGTAAATTGTATCAATAGTGATAATCTGATAATGAAGTATACTGCCTATATAAACAAAAATCAATTTCATCCGAATTAAATTAAAACTCACCCACGACCCATCACAATTTTGTTTGATGTGGTGTGTGGAACACAAAAGCTACTAACCTGAAAGCAAAAAAAAAAGAATTAGATTACAAATTACATAAAATAATGCGATTAAAGTAGAAATTAAAAATATCAAAACGAAATTGAGCACGAAATCAAATTCGAGGGGTTGTGCACTTTTTGTGTCACAGCGCCAATACGTTATGAGATGGACGCTATGCTATAATAGGTGGTATAGTTTCTTATTACTAGGCCTTCTCAAGAATTGAGTTTATCAGTGCGCATCGAGGGGGCGAGATTTTTCACGGTTGTTCCTATTCTAGACAAGGTGTAGCTTGTAACTTTTGAGTAATATTATTAGTTGGCCTGATATTTGCATTTCTGCAGTCTGAAGTAACTCAATTTTAAGACCAGACCGAAGGATAAACAGAAAAAAAAGCGAGAAGCTATGCATCACTTTTATATGATTTTCTAGCGCGGAAAGAGTTTTCATTGGTCAAAGAAAAAGCAAATCTACTCCCCTCTTCAAACGCGAAAGAAATCGAAATTTCTAGTTCAAGTAGCATCCATGTGATTGTAGTCACGTCACCACGACGTAAAATAAAAGGAAACGACGACTTTTGAGCATGAAAAGAAAATTATGCCACGTAGATATCCAATTTAAATATTATAATAACGCCCGACTAGAAGACATTGAAAAATATCAAGTGTAAATTTCACACCTAATTGTTGAATTTCGCGCCTCGGAACGAAAATAAATTAAACGCGAATTAGCGATTACGAAGCTTAAAAAAAAGTGAGTACTTAGACAGACGTCTCACCAAAGAGGCGAGAGGTGATACTAATTACTAATTTGAATTAAATTGAAGGCCGTCTTAAAAAAAACTTATCAGCATTCAAGTTAATCAAAGTATACTTAGAAAAAGTATGCAGTAGACGTTCACAAAAAAAAGGAAGTGAAATTACCAAGCGGTGAGTCAAAGTTACTTTGGAATTACTAGACAATCAGAAAATGCTTACGAGAATCGATAACAGAGTCAAATTGGCGAAGTCACCAAATTGTTGATCAAAGGTTAAAAAAGGAACCACAACGACCGCACATTGGAATTCGAGCTTCTTCCTGATTTTCCAATATTTTTTTGTTTTTTTAAAGCAACTATTACGGAAAAAAACATCGCAAGAAAATTGAATTTTAAGGAAGCCGAGTTAACCAAAAAAAAACAGGAAAGAAACGCGAACATGCACCTTAATAGTCTGCTACAAAAAAAAAACAGCAAATTCATTTCGTTCATTAATAAATTAAATTAATCCATAATTTGGATGAGTCGTCTCTTTCGAAATTACATAATTTCAAAGAATAATAAAAAGGACGGAGGTCTCGAAAGAAGTATGAGTCATCTAAATGTATACGATTCGCCCGGAGTTTCATTTCCAATCAGTGTCATAAATGCGGATATAAATAAATCGTTTTTTTAATTTCCTCATATTTTAACCTCTCCTCGAGCAAAATGAAATAAAACCAGTTGGTGCAATTTATTTGCATTCGATTAAAAAAAAAACAACAACATCGGAAGTCAATAATTTGAAGAATTTACTTTAATTAATTTACAGTCCAGTGAGAAAAACTTGCAAGTTGTTGCGGTAGTATACGGTCCAACAGGTAGACAAGCGAATAGGCACGGCAGGCAGAGAAACATACGGACAAGAAGGGCGCAAACAAGCGTAAATGGACAGGGAAGTACACATGCGGAGATAGATAGTTGGGCTGAGATATACAGATATACATGGGCGAAAATAACTATAGGTACAATAGACAGTCGGAGAGAAAAGCGCCATCTGGGCGGTTTACCAAAAAAAACTAGTCCACATAAGGCGGAATTAAGAAAAATTAGAGACGGTGTGGGCAAGTAAAAAAACAAGAAGAGTGCTGCTTTAATTGGCCCCAAAAAAATTTTGGATGGTCGAAGAAACGATCATTTTGCCATTAACAAATCGCGAAAAGTATAAATTGTAGTATCTTTTTTTAAACATCCCATTGTTGGTTGGTACCCGAAGCAAAAATAATTTTAAACTTTAAAAACATGCCGTTAGAACCCATAAATTTTAAGTAATTGCGTTCACCGTTTAGTTGCTATGCAAATATTTTTCTTGCACTTAGCATTGCAGACGCTCATAGTTATCTCTATTATCGTATTTGATGATTATTTTTGGTTGCGTTGTATAAAAATATATTTAGCTTTTAGCAAATAAAAATACATAAACGTAAGATGTTGTTTGCATTACGTAAGTAAAAATGCAAGGATTACTTCGAAGGAGCCACTTGCGCCTTTAAATATCTCCAATGTCACGTCCATCAATTTGTACAATGCAAAAATAATTGCAAAAAAAAGGCAAATTCTTATAGAAAGTAAACCTTGTTTCTTGTTTGCCCCAGAGGTTTACCTTCTGGGGCAACTTGTACCATGGTAGCTACTACAAGACATTATATCCACACGTATATGGCAGTACAGGCATATTTATTAAGTGTAATTTGCTGGAATAAAGTAGTAGAGTACTAAATTAAAAATACTTTAATCCTCATCTGGAAAACCAACGATTCAGATTATGGTGCCAATGGAGTGTCTAGCAAACTTGTTTTTTTTACAACGGCAAAAAGCAAGACCAGCCCTCTCGAGCAATAACTAATTCATCTTATCGCTTCCTCTATCTGATCTCGGCGTCCAACCTCGACGTTTATATTAATAAATCACGTATCCAGGAACACACAATTAATATGTTTGTATTGTGACCCTCGTACGGGTTGATTTATACACCGTTTACAAACTACGATACCAAACACAAATCAACATAAATTAGTCGCCCTCGTAACTCTCTACAGCCAGGATACAAATTATATTACACAAGGTTTGCCAATAGAGTAATATTATATCATATATTATGAAAAAAATAAGTAGTCCACGCCATCTTGGGAGTTTGAAACATTTCTTTACGACAAAAACTAGCTACTGAGTAAAAAGTAGAATTTGGCCAATGTTTGTAACAATGCTGGCCAACATTTGTAATCAAACGCGTAATCTAACGCGAGTTAGTTACGCAAGATTCACACATCGGCAC
This sequence comes from Malthinus flaveolus, assembly GCA_950108345.1. NCBI lineage: Eukaryota > Metazoa > Arthropoda > Insecta > Coleoptera > Cantharidae > Malthinus > Malthinus flaveolus. The sequence goes on along the minus strand of OX467287.1, from coordinate 12,489,467 downwards.
CAACGACGTTCGTCCAACGTGTGTGCCGATGAAATCGGACAATATCGAGTTGGCTCGAACGCTGGCGCCAACATTGGCGGTGCGATGTCAAGTGTCGGTTTTTTAACAACGCTCCTGTAACCAGCCACACACTGAACACACATCAAGTTTAGAGTGGAAATTTTGAAAATATCTCGCTAACGCTGTGCAGTAATGAAAAATGACTTTTTCTAATTAGTATATCGAACAGAGTCAATTTTGTGGAACCCGATGGCTGGGGATCATAAAAATAAGAATGCAACTGCCGATTTATGACAACGATTTTTGTATCCGACGTGTTCACGTTGGCTCTGAGACTGTGGTCCCATTGTGTACATCCTTCACCAACTATATCACAAAAATGAGCCAATATGGGCCCAAACATTGGCGGTTTAATATGTGGATCCGGAATTACACAAAGTCTGCCAATAGAGTAGTAGTACCATTTCATAGAAGAAAAAAATAGATCAAGCCATCTTGGGGGGTTTTAAACATTTTTTTCTACGTCAAAAGCCGGCAACTGAATAGAAAGTAGGCGATGATTTACCCAACGTTTGTAACAATGTTGGCCAACATCTGACTAAACGCGTACACCGATGTTTTCAATTTTTTTAATCGCCTTGAAGTGGAGAGTAACGTTTGGCACCTCTGCTGCTTTCATAATTTTTTATCGGAAACTTCAATTTATTGAAATATTTTCAAACGTGAAGTCAAATTTTCCCAAATGTTCAATGTTCATATACCTATACGTACCACATAGAAACTTCAATTAAACACGTCCAATCACACACACACACATCCGGATTAATACAAATTTAATTTCAAAAGTCAATTTGTTCGTAACCCAACGAGTTGAGTTATGCAAATAATTAATTAATGTGATCTCTCGAACGAAAAATTGATTAAGCACCATAATAGTCATCAGATGGAAGCCTCGTTAAGTGCAAAATGTCTTGTTAAGTCGTTTAACTACAAATAAATATAGTACTTTCAAGTTTATTAACTGATGATGCATATTAAATCATAATTTTAATCAATTTAGACAATTTGTGTCATTTAAACGACTGATTCGTAAACACGATAAATCATCAGCATCACATGCTTAGAGGCGATACGCTATTTTAATTGGCCATTAATCGAGAAATCACAAGTCTTTTGTTTCGTATTTTATAATCGCAATAATCATCAATTATCGGCGCATTAGATTAGTCAGCAATTGGTGCATCGGAAACTTCGAGACAATATGCGCAATTTCGAAGCCTGCTCGATTGATTCCTATTTTAATTTTAAGGGTCGAACCACACTATCGATACGCTCTCGATCCGGTAAAATATTCTACATGAGAAACAATGAGAGTAGTGAGTCTCGCTCCTATCTCGACCTAATAACGCTCCGATACATACATTTTTACAATTTTATCAGAGTGGAAGCGGAGCGAGAGTGCAGCTAGTGTGATACGACCTTTAATGTCTCCGTATTGAAACATTGGAGTCGCTTAGGGGAAAAATAATGCAAATTTAATCTTGAAGCACGGTTCAAGTTGTATCACCGTCCTTATTGCAAATACTGTGTACGTGCAACCGAACTAATTTTCGTTTCACGACTTTCACGTGGAAAATTAACGTCGCACTGCCATATAAATTTAGCCGTGCAAGCATTCAGCATCATGAACGATGACATCATACGGTGTTAAACAATGTAATAACTCGATTAGAATTAAATTCCTCGCTAAATTACCACTTCATACATTTTGCAAAAGTTATCTCCACTACACAAAATGCACAAATTTGTCAGTTAAATATTTATATCGAGGAGCTTAGTCCAATACGTTTCTACAAAATTTTTTGGCGGACGTACAACAAACCAATGGTTTATAAGATCAATAAGAATCAAACACATAGAAATTTATTGCCAACTGTTGGGAAAATTCGTTTTAATTTTTGGCAACAGCCAATTTTACTTCTTTCTTAATCCCCCACGTGCTTGTAAAGGATAAAAAGCATTTTCCTTGGCCAACTCCTCCCAAGAATAATGGGGTGCCCCCTTCGATAAAAAATCGATCTGTCCAAATGAGACTACACACCTCCCACACCTCCAGTTCAACAACCATCTCAACTTAGGTTACTCGCCAACTCCAAAACAAAAATTGCATCTAACAAAAATTAAAAACCGGATACAAATTCAAATTTACGATCTGGTGCAAATGGTAAGGTGTGGTCCATTGCACCACCACCTACGTAAAGTAAGTCTTCAAGTTCATTTTTTAAGACACGCCTTTTTCTTCTTTCTTCACAAGAGATTGTGTGTGTGTGTTATGACTTGTAAGCGGAAGCAAAGTGATGGGACCGGCGAGACAAACGCCAAGGATGCGAACTTTGTAGGTCAACGCACGCGAGTCTGTCTCGTGTTTGATCATAGAGGGATAACTAGATGACCCTTTCGGTAAAAAAGAGCGTGAGGATAACGTAATTGAGAACGAGGCACGTATCGCAAAAGCGTGCGACAAAAAACAAATTTGCTCACTTTCCGAGTATTTCGATAAATATGTGGAAACAGTGAGAAAAAAAAACTCCCAAGTTGTTAATCGTTGTTTGTGTTGAGTATATAATATGGCGCCTCGTGACAATCGACAACGTAAAATCTATTGAACTCTCACTTATCGATATCGCAAAGCGATTAATAATTGCAACAAACATCACAATCGGTCAATTTGAACAAAAACGCGAGTTTTCTTGCGGTGGCCTTCTGTAACGTTTCGTTCATTAATTTTTCCCCAAGCAACCACAACTAAAATGCAAATTTATTTGCATCTATTTAGTACAGCATGGAATTAGTCAATATGTTCGCATGAATTACTGAGCTCGTAATTCAATTAAATTTAAATCCCACTCCTATAAACAACATGTTAAATGAACAGCGACAGGTCCGATCAATAATTTCGGTTCAAGAGAGAAAATATATTGTCAAAAGTGCATTAAAATAATCGCAAAGGAGTAATTAATTTAATGCGGCAAAAACAACGTTCGGGCAAGCTGAGGGAATTTTCTCTACAGAAGACGCGAAGACGGTGGCATAGGTAATTTAATTATTTATCATTGTGCTCGATAGAAGGCGAGTATACAATCAAGACATAGGGCAAACCAATACTTAATTTTATTTTGCTATACCTACCCCTATTCGATATAAAACCCGACAGAGCGTGAGTTTCAGAATTTCAAAACCTGAAACTGCACGTTTAATGTCACCACCAACCACTTAATATAAATAAATATATTATGACGCCTCTAAACATACATTTTATGACTTAATAGAAAATTTGTTCTAGTTCTATTTAGACCACGAATGTATGAAACGATCTAAATTTTAAGTAAGTACTTGTTGAAGTATGTAATTTAATAGCAATAACGCTACTTCCACACGAGCTTAACGACAAATAAATTTAGTAACGGTTACCTAACGTTAATAAAAGGTATACTTGTGGACGAAATAGAACGAAATACAGAGCGATTGAAATTCGTTGTTCAGCATGGGGACCTGGAAGTTTCTAAATTCTATGCTGACAAATAATTTGTAAAAAAATTTTCGAATAAGTTTACGCGTTTTCGCGAAAACTGAAAACAACGAAAATTCTCATTTTCTTTTTTTGACTATAACATGCTATAACTTTTTTGTTTGTTAATATTTTTCAATTCTGAAAGACATTTTTCTTAATACCACTCTTTAACCTGCTTTCGAATCCGTAGTCACAATTTAAATTAGTTGATTTGTTTTGGTTTTTTAATGGTAACTTTATTTTTTGTTTTTGCTTTTTTATTTAAACCTACGATCTAACTGTTCAGGTCTCCATGTTGCACGACGAATTTCAATCACCCTGTATTTTATCGATTGAATAAAATGCAAAAATTAAAAAAATTCCATCTTAATTTTGTAACTAAATGGATTATTTATTAGATGCCAAAAAATGTTACGAAATTAATATTATGTCGTACATACAACTGTCTTTTAAAAGTACTTATATTTAGCATATTATGAGTTATTAAAAAAAAGTAATCCTACACAAGATAAAAGTTTTAAAATAAATTTTCATTGAGAGATAATACGCACATGTTTAATGTCATTTCTATATATTGCTTTTCCCATTACATTACAAGTCGGTATTACTTTATTGATAAGTGACAACCCGCAAGAAAGTCAATATTTTGGTTTACATTAAAAAATATTTTAGCAAAGTCAAGTTGAAAGCTTCCGGCATAACCTTCCTTACACACGATGCGGGTTTAACCCGCGCCGGCGCTTAAAAATAACGTCCATTAATTTTATCGCAATGTGCACTTTTTCAAATTTTTTATCATTGTACGCATTTGGACAAAAAAGCGTCCTTAACAACGGCGCCCACTTTTTTCTTCTACAAACGGTGTAAAACATTCCCAAAATCCACTCAAAAACATTTTTTAAAGTGTAAATGTTGCTTTACAAAAAATATATACGTACTTTACTTATACTTATAATGAACAAAGCTCCCATTCACAATACAAGGTGTGGATTAAATGAATCTTTAAGTACTGGCCAGTTACTGGTAAGTACACAATTTCTATAAATAAAATAAAATGTTCGCCTCTAATTTAAATCTCGCATTGTTACGCCGAAGAAGGGTTAACTGAAGAGAAATATTCCGCACTAATGAGAAATTAGTCAATGTGTCTGTCAAAAATAGCATTACTTTACTATTTACGGTAAAAGGACATGCTCTAAATCTCATAAAACGCCACGAAAAGCATCCGAAACACGACATTTCTCCAGTAAACTTGGTAAACCTTCAAAACTAACTGCAAAAATTTCAAAACCACGTTCGAAAGATTTAAATTTTTAATAAGAAAATATTTCAGAAAGTCTCGGGGCTAAATGGCGATGGATACAAATTTATAAATAAATTTCCAGTACAATGCTACCTTTTAAAATAAATAAAAATGTGGAAATGGCACCACATATTTAGTACAACATTAAATTATAAAATCATCCACAAAATAAAAAAGATAAATAAAATTAAAGCCGAAAATAATCTTTTTATTCGTATTTCATGTTGCAAATACATATTTATATTGACTTTGCATGTTGTACGAAATTTGCATATCTTTAACTAACTTAAAATTCGTCAAATTAATTTATCATTGCATTGTGGATGATTTGTAGATATACCGGGTGTATAACAAATTAGGATCAGCCCTCTATTTTTCGCCTTTTATCAGATATCAGAATCTTGCGTCGTCTAGGGTCTAGGTAGCCACGAATCATGATTATTACAAACTGTTCCAACTCCTTATAGAATATTTGGTATCAAACTGACCACGAACGATTCCCCTACTGGAATGTCGAAATGATATTGTACAGGTCAACATTTTGCTAGGGCGAATCAATTCACCTTCCACAAATTTAAGTTTGATATCGTTAAAAAAGAAAAAGATATACTAGTTAGGGGTAGTAGACATACTGTATATTACTCTAAGTATAACGTGGGGAAGTAAATATAAAATTGTTTTCAATTTAAAACAATAATTAATTGCGAACGATGGTAACCAGTACTCAAAGGTACTGTTGTTCGATCTATAGGTTCTTAAAATATAATTTTAATTAAAATAGACATTAAAGTTAAATAGTAGGTACACACATAAAACTTTCAAAATTCCAATTTGAAATAAAGTGTTTCAATTTAATATTTGGGCACGTACTATACATATGCACAAGAATCGAATTTAATAAAGAGCTTCGTTACAAGTCCATTACCTTACTACCCTACTACTAGCATACGTGTCTTATGCATTAGTAATGTAACACGTAAGGGTTCAAATGGAACACCCACCTAAGTTTTAAAATAATTATGTTACGGACAAGACTCAATTTAAAAGTTTGTTTTAAAAATGCAATAGCGCAAGACAAAGAATAAGAGATGGAGATAGTGATGAATAAAATATTACTTATATGTATGTACCTATGTGCTAAAATTTTGCAAATAAAAAGATATTGTTCGAAACAATTGGATGGATATATTATAAGTGGCGCAGCTACTAAAAGAAGATTAGACAAAAATGCTAGTTAATAGGAATAATCTCACTCTCTTCACTCGACATATTATACCGAAGTATGTACGAGTAGTATATCGACTATAATCTGAGGTACCAATAGGCATTTAGAAGTGTGCTGGCCACATCACCTTGATAAAAACAAGACAATGCGTTTTACATAATGGCAAGCTTATGTAATAGACTACGATATATACCTTTTTATCGATGAGCTTGGAAGACAACGTTTCATCGAGATATGGTATATTAGTTCAACGCAACATTATAGAGAGGAGGGGATATATCGGCGAACAATTGCAATAGAAACGTGTGCACTATTATGACGGTTATATTGCAAAACACAATACAATTAAATTTTGTTCAAATTTGCATTACTTAGTGCAAAAATGAAATACTACCACCAGTCGACCAGTTAATCATAAAACATAGAATAGCTTAGCCTAAACACATACAACAATAAACATATTTTCATTAAGATTTAACGATTATTTACGGAGACAGTACACGAAATAATAACTGTTGATAGGTCTATGTAGTCCACGGTGGATGCAAATATTGAGCGAGTGGCAAGATTTCAGTTGTAAGATTTTTTGATTCATTGCATCTGTTTAAGAGCAATTGTTTTTATATTAGTCCATATTGGCGACATATTGAGAATAATGCGCCCAATTGCCCCATGATATATACGCTCGCTCAACATTTTTGCTTGATCAAGAACGAATTATACCATCGATGTTCCTGTTACCATACAACATACCTACACACCATAGTTTAATTGTCAAAATTGACAAATCCGCAATAGTACTAATTCTAAACAAAGTTTAGGGCACTTCACCGGCTCTTATTTAGAATCACCCCTCACTAGGAAAACCCAAAGAAGCAAACCGAACGATTCTCATTTGTTTTATAAATAATTGGGATAAAAATATTTAAATTCTGAGTATAGTATGTATACACGTATACAGTATTAACAGACCTAAATATAAACAACGTATGTATTTGCAACATTTTACAAATATTTGTGAAAATTTCCCAGATGTATAAAGTAAATACAGTAAGTAATAAATTTTCTCTTTTTAAATAAAAAAATATAAATTATTTATAAGATAGAAATCTGAGAAAATCATATTTTTACCAAAAAAAACATTAAGTTACAATAGAATAAAAAGTATAAAACCCCAAAACTAACAAAAGGTAAAATTCTTGTTACATTTTACATGCCGACATGTCAACGAACTTGCAAACATTAAAATACGATAACTAAAAGCTTAAAAAAAGGAGATCGTGTTAATGTGCCTACCTAAAAATTAATAAAGCGTGAAAGCATATTACAGACGTTACAGAAGCAACATTTATAGAAAGTTAAAAATAAAATTAATTACATAACGCTCAAATGTGCATGAAGTGAACAATGTTCAAACTGACCTACGACTATCATTAAAATAATGGAATCCCAAGAATCCATAATAGTAGTAAATAATTACGTGCTTTAGAGAGCTAGAGGGCGCGACAATAGAATTGGGTTTCAACGACAGTCAATCTCTTCATCTCCATCAATTTGCGGTTTTATCACCTTCCTCATCGGAAGGTTGTCAGATCGGAAGCATCGAAAAATGTTCGGAAATATGGATTGCAAAAAGCACATGTATTCTCGATGATTCCAATGTGAGCCGTGGCACAATTTTCTCGGCATCTAGCCCGACAGACATCTCTAGGCTGTCGATAAAGGACGATAACTAAAACTGCAGCAACCCTATATCATCTTCATGGCATCGGGGTTCTTTCATTTCAATATTGAAAATTTCATTGATCAGAAAAGGCATCTCACACTATAATACCGACTCAATCACTCAATAGCTCTATAGCTGTAACAGACTCGGAAAACCACCACATTGCAGCACCCTAAAGACCTGCCTAGACGCAACGTTTTGCTTGCGCAGTTTAAACGTTGGCCAAGACGTTGCGAACTCTCGCGTCCAAGCAACACAGATACTGGGTGTTACGATCTGATATTTATAAGTCTTATGAAGATAAAATTTAAACAACTATGAGCATGTGTCAGGAAGTATTTAATTTTTAGCAATAATTAGGTAGGTACTACAAATTTTAATTTAGATTTCATTTGTTGAAATTGCTTTTATTATTACGTAAGGAAAAATTTTCCAGAAAAATTCAAAAATGTCTTCTCTTGTACAAGCCTAATAAAAATTTTACAATTTTTGGATCTTTGTGAAAAGATTTTATAAATTTCGTTAAGAAAGCGGAAAATCTGTTTATTTTGAATTTTAGAACATTGAATGTACTCTGACATATTAACTTATTAAATAAACGTCCTTCTAAAAAATTGTACATTAGTAATTTTTTGTTTTTCTGAAGTTTTTCAAATAATTTATTCGATTCCACGATTATGGTGCGTTAGGGTTGAGATTGCAGAAAGCTTTTAATCGGTGATTAACACTCAAATCATATAACGGTTATTTACAACGACGTTTTCGCACATACCCAGAGCAGTGCCGCCCATATGTGCGATGTGTGCGGCGCACACTTATTTACGCCGTTGGCTAAAACTGCGCTAATTTGCTCAGTTGATCATATCTCTGCACAGCCTTCCTCAGTTTTTATAAAACCACGCTTTTACAGTCCACACTAAACTGAACGTTTAGAACTGTGCAGATAAAATGTTGCGTCTAAACGGGTCTTTACACCACACCTTAAAAATTTTTTTCAGCACTAAAAACTTTTTCGAGTTTATGTAATAACTCAATAACTGCACCGTTTTAGTCGCTATGAGGCGGAAGAAGCTACCGATGTAAATTTGAAAGATTATCTCTACGCTCAACTTAGATCAAGTTAACTTAAATTAGGTTATTCGCGTCAATAAATCGCAACAAGGTAAAATAAGACACCTCAGTAGTTTTACGAAAGAAGACAGTTTTATAAAATTTAAATAACGTCGAACGGCTACAGTCTAATAATATATTAATAGGGTAGTTGGAAGTATATTTTGTAATATTTAAGACATTAATATTCTAAAATGTTAAAAGTAATACAAGAATTGGTAATGAATACAAAACACAAAAAATTTCCCAGAGGACGTTTCCAAAATGTTTATTTGAAAGCTTTAATTTAAACAGTTTCCATTAGTTTTGTTAAAATACAGTGCGTCCTAACCCAAGACGAGCCCAAGTCGGTTATCACCTGTGGATAATGCAAGAAATATTTTCGAATAACGTTGGGAGGGTAAGACACCACCATTAAAACTACCATTAACAATTCTGTCATTAGTGCGATTGTTAAATTTAGTATCGTAATTTTATAGACTCTTCTAGCACATACTAGGGCTGAGCGATTGCAAATTTCACAATCCACAATCGATTGTTTCAAAAACATCGACTGGCTCGATTATTCGGAAAAACGATTAATAGAGCAATCGATACAATAATAATTGACTAATGGGACAATCGGTTAATGGGACAATACATTAATCGACAATCGATTAATGGGACAATCGGTTAATGTGACAATAGATTAATCGACAACCGATTAATAGAACAGTCGGTTAATGGGACAATAGATTAATTGCTAATCGATTAATGGAACTTTAGATTAATCGACAATCGATTAATGGGACTTTAGATTAATCGACAATCGATTAATGGGACAACCGATTAATGGGACAATCGATTAATGGGACAATCGATTAATGGGACAATCGATTAATGTGACAATAGATTAATCGACAACCGATTAATAGAACAGTCGGTTAATGGGACAATAGATTAATTGCTAATCGATTAATGGGACTTTACATTAATCGACAATCGATTAATGGGACTTTAGATTAATCGACAATCGATTAATGAGACAGCCAGTTAATAGGACTATAGATTAATTGCTAATCGATTAATGGGACTTTAGATTAATCAACAACGATTAATGGGACTTTAGATTAATTGACAATCGATTAATGGGACAGTCAGTTAATGGGACAATCGATCTTTTAAAAACTTAATCGAGCAACAATTAATCAACTTTTTTCCCCGCCCAATCATACTATACCGACTAGCATTTATTTTAAACAAAAACTTCCCCTTCGTCATACGTCGACTTATTTATCATTTCCGAGTTTTTGCACTAAGCTATTTTCCAATTTCCATTTAAAAATTGTTTATACTTTTTGACAGGTAAACAATTATAAAACGCAAGCTTTTAAGTTCCCTCCAATCTCCAATCAAGAAATGAATTAATTTATTACGCGATACTATAGTAAATTGGTACTGCGAGAGCTTTTATCTTTAGTAGAATTAATTACTTTTAAATAAAAAATTTGAAAAAAAATAGCAAATTACCATGCACTTATTTTTAGCTTAATACAAATTTGAAAAACACATTCTTAGATAACTTATCAAAATTGAGCAAAATGACGGATTTTTCTATTAATAAATACATTCCATTCCTAAGGCTGACCGCAGACAAATCATCATGGTCATCCTCCAACGACTTCATACAGACAAAACTGAAGGTGCATTTGTGTGTGCCGTATATAAACCATGGCAAAACGTTTCGAACTAACGTGAGCACATCAGTAGACATTATCAAACACCTGGTGTAATCCTGTTGGACTTACAACTAGATTGTTAAACGATGGATTAATCATCAATTAATCGATGATTAAACAATCGATTGTATCAGTCTGCCTACGGTTTTATCAGCTTTATACAACGCTTCCTACTTATCATGTGTGACAAACTACTCAAAAACCTTCGATAATTCAAAACCTCGCAGATTTTTAATTGTTTAGCTCTCATCGACTCTCTATCATTGCAAGTTTAAAAAATTGGAACATGCAAAAAGCTAAATCAGGAAAACTACTTGAACCAGTACACAATAAAAGATAATTACTCACTCAAATGTACACTTGAGAGAGAGGGTGAGAGAGAGAGAGACGATAGTTTACTGGGCGCCACAAAATTGTAAGCGTAAATTCCATTTTATTTAAAAATAGTATTTAAATACCACGAGATGAATAATAAATAAACGCCTTAATTAACCATTAGCGTTTTTTATGCGGAATTAAATCGCTCGACGGCTCCCGCTCCCCTCAAACTCGTAATCGAAGTGCAGCTAATAAGACTAAATGCACCAAAGGCAATTATAGCACTAATTGTTTACTTAAAAGTTAATGAATAGCAAAAAAACGATTAAGTTCGTGTCAAAATGCACGATAACCCATACCATAGTAACCTTGACTTTTAAAGAAAAAAATCAAATCAGCTCCTCGGGGACCGCAATTACATCCAATAAAGGTCCATCAAACCTCTCATAATTCCTTAACCAAAATTGCGTGCCCCTCCAATCGTACAAATTACATAATCCTCCTTACACTTAAAAGGCCTTTACCAAAACCTTCAAAGCAATTAAGTAAATTGAACCAATATCGCGCTGCGTGACTATACGGCTTTATAGCGTAACTATGTAAGGGAGCCAGGTAAGAAGACATAAAAAGTTTTATCGATACCTGTTGTTGTTGATGTTGTCTTCTTGTGATGTGACATAAATTTGTGAAACCCCTCACTTGGTTTCACATTTTAGGTGACTCATTGGAAGCCAAAAACTGACCGCTATTTACTTTATTTGACCCTAATTATAGAGGCGCCAGACTTATATCAGACCAAAAATTGCCACACGTCAACATTCATTATCATAAAAGCGTGCGGAGAAAAGAAGATCTAATTTTACATAAATTTATTCAAGTGTCGTGTCGCGTTACTTCACGTAAAGCTAAAGCTACTTGAAGTTTGCAAATAATTTATTTCGTGTAAATAATCTCATCTCATCATCACGCGGGGTAAGTAAAAGGGGTAAGTGTCGAGTTGAATTATTCAAAAATGGCCCCTACACTGATTAGCAATAATATTGTGCGTAACGTTTTACGATTTCGTTTGGATTCAGAGCACGCGAATAAATCCTTACAGAACGGCAATGTGCGAGGATTGCCCAAAACGGCGTATAAAATTGTATTATGCCCTTTATAAATCATTTATATTTCTTTTAAATTCGCCAAAGGTCGTTTTTATTAGCTCAGACTGTTTTTGCTTCAAAAATTTTAATAATTTTTCCATGGGGAACCGACACGCAAAATGGCGGTTTTGTGGCTAACCTATTGTGGTCAGCATGCGACAGACATGCGGACAAATCTATTTATCATACCTCCTACATATTAGGAAATTTCATGTAATTAATATAGTTCTTATACACGTTTGATTCAGTCAAGATCACTTAAAGGTGAGCTCGGAGCTCACTTCTCGGTTACATAAATATATTATCACTATTACAAAATATAATACCCTGCACTAAGGTCGGATTAAATGAGCCTCTTATGTAAATAATCCAACTAATGTTCTCTTTGTTGAAAAATCATGTACGACCTCCTTGAACTATAAATACATATATCAAAAATTATGTGCACTTAAAGACAAACATAAGTAAACAATAATATTTATACGGATAAAAACGATTAATGTGTTTAAATAAGTCCAAAATATAAAAATAGCTCCAATAAATTGCAATAAAATTCAAGTCCACAAAAATATTGGTTAATAAACATCCCCAAAACTTCCTTTTTTAACCAAAACTTCTAAAAAATGGCGGCACGAAAATAAAATTGTACCTAAGGGCGCCCAAACGAAAAAGTGCATGAGCCACAAATATTTCCAGCCTACTCGACGCAATTTAATTTTGATCGATCGCCACAATAGGTTCTCGGGGAAAGCTGCTCTCTCATATAACTCATAACTCATAACATCCTAATTCTTATTACAAAACGAGGAATTCGCCGACGAGGACTTACAAAAAATTTAATCTCGATCCACATCGAATTACGCCGTGGTCGTCTAGACGCGCACACGAGGAGGAAAAACAATTTTGTTTTTTTCCCAAGTTACCCGAGTAACCACAAAAGCAAAAAAAAAAAATCTCGCGCTATAATTAAAAGGAAAAACTAATTATTGTGAACAAATTAGAATCAAGTCGTGTACATAATTTGTTATTTATTTTACAAATTAACACCGTATACGACAATTGAGGTTACACTCAACAAACTGCACAATAGATCGGCTAATTGAAATCATAAGGTTAAATAATAAAATGACGCTGACTTACATTTTACACTATGTATGTAAATGGCATCACGTGCTTGTTAGCATAATATGTATGTATGTGAAAATACGACAAAAATTAAAATTTCAAAATTGAAGTAATAATTTTACTAGAAACGCAATGCCACGAGAGAAGAGCTAAACCTCAAGCTAAACAATAAAATTGAAGCTCTTTCAATATTTCAAGAATGAGTTTCGCTCTTATTGCTACTGGTTTTAAAGCCCCTGTCAGACGATCAACTAATGATAACCTGATAACTCGATCGATAACAACAAAGCTAAATCGACACGATCTTCGTGTGACACCGACACGATCTTCGTGTGACACCGACACGATCTTCGTGTGACACCGCCACTTGTATGAAAAATATAACGAAACTGACAATGAAACGGAATAATCGCGCGGATAATGATAACGATAAACAAATAGAACACCGTCCTATTTTTCATCATCTTATGAATCAAGTCCATGCACAGACAAAACCATTGCACAAAAGTGAATAAAATCGTTCGATGGAAGAAACGAGATGGGTCGTTCGAGAATTTAGTCGACGATTACCACATCTCATACTGTTGAATGTTAATTTTAAACTGACGATATAAACATGAAGGTAGTGATTGCCAAATTTGTTACGCGAATTTTAAAATGCGATCACAAGAGCAAATGCGTCTATATTATTTACACATTTGTTAGAATTGCGCGACAGTAGGTATATGGATTCCAGAACACAACTTTTTGAAGAGTGTTAATCGGGATAAATCTTGGGCACATGGCGATGGAGTTATGTTCGATAATCACCAAAACACATTAGCAAATTTCCAAGAAAATTTTTAAGGTAAAATTAGAAAGTTGGAAATAACGGCCTATTTCATTATACGTACAGCGTACAGCACACTTTCAGTGGAACTATTTCCGGTCTAATAGCCATGGGACTGTGCCTTGGAGAGAAAAAATGCCAGCAAATCATGATAATGACACTCGTCAACGCTTCTTTTCAACAGTTTGCGTCGGATATACCTAAATATTACCGAGTCCACAACCCCAATATTGGCCCAGTGCGATTTCTAGCTCTTTCAAAAATCAAAATAGCCACGAACGAAGAGAAACTAGCGCGACAAGCACCTCCAGAGAATAGAATTACCTATTATTGGCAATTTAATCGATAAAGTTTATTTACCTTATCCCGATTCATCCCACTCACCGTTTTATTTGATCAAACCTCGTAGTAGTTATTTGCAAATATGCGACTGCAATAATGTCCAAATATTTTATACGCGACACACATTTCCGACATAAACACTCACATAAATCTCTACACCTGAACTCCCGAAAGACCTAGAAAATTAAACGTAACGATCGTAAATGACACACCGCCGAGTGTCAATTGGATCGTTATATTCGCTTCGAACATCTCATCAATCATTCGAATCCTTCAGATACCATTATTAGTTTTAACAAGGCCATACGAATTTCCTTCTCCCTTTTCTCACTTTTACTATTATTATTATCCTCGGAACAGCGGGCACAATCAACCCGAAACAAAAATAAACAATCCTTGTGCAAGAATCACTAAAGAGACGAAACGTAGTAGAGCTATAATTACGCTCGCGTATGTTTACCAAAATACTACGTTATTCGAACATTCGATAATTGCAAATTTTTGTGCAACGCTCGATATAATTGCCAAGAATGAGAATACCTGCCAGGGCTTTGTGCCATGTTTAATAATTGTCACATTTTTAGGAACTATTACATGATTTAAGAAGTAAATGGCCAACAAATGGAGGGCAATTAAAAAAAATCAATCAAAGGCGAAAATATTTAAATTGGTTTATTAAATCGACGACGGCGAAGGCAATTGAACTGCTTGTTGTTTGTAAAATTGGCTACGACGAGTACCACAATTTTTACTGTGAATTAATCTAGGAGAACTCGGATTTTAATGCAAGAATTCAGAATTCTGAGATCTGATAGGTACGGGTAGACCGCTTGATGGACCCGATTAAGTGGCCTAAGCCCAGAGAGCTATCACCCCTTCCCTAAATGATCCAGATCCAGACCAGAATATGACCTTTGCTCAAAATTTGATCTTTCAATCAATCAGCTGTTCAGTTGTCGACTTATTATGCAAAAAAACACAGTTTTGGAACTTTCCATCAGTAATTTCTTGGCCTTTTTTGCCTCAACTTTAATTTGCAACAAAATTAAATTAATTAGCATACAAAACAAATTAAAACTTGCAGTATTACTAAATTTATGGCAAAAAACAGACAATGAAAATGCTCTTTTGACTCATACTTTAAACAAACTTGTTAAAAACGATTCGTCGGAAATGCCACATTAAAAATCCAACAACTCGTTCGGCCGAACGAAAATACACACGCCAAGTTCCTTTTTAAAACGAATTAATTAATTTATTGTAATTCACATTCCTCCTCGTTAAATGTGAGAATTTGGAAGTTTTCGGAAAATGACAAAAATTGAAAGTGGAAAATTTATGATCGTACATACGAAGAGATTTAGCATTTTTGAAATGTAACGTTTAAATGAATAATTGTGCCCCCCTGAGACAACGTTCAGGCTACTAAAACGACTATACAATTTTTTTAACCGAAACTTCTGCTAAATTTCAAAGAAATGACATAAGATCAAATAAATTTAGAAATATTTATCAAAACCCACATGAAAAAATTACAAATTCTTCACGCTAAATTTACAAACGTTGAATCACGAAATCATTATTTGAAGGACGTCACCATGAATGCGAATCCTAAATGAAGTTGTTTAGAAAAATGTCATAGAAGTTTGTAAAAAATTGGCCCAATAAGGCAATTGCTAAAAGAGTGGTTGTTGCTGAAAAGAAAATTTTAGTTCGGACGATAAAAAAAAGGTCAAAGATGAATAATTGATTCTTTCGCATTAGAAGCGTGAAAAATGTGTTTTAAAAGCTTTCGACAAAAAGGGGTCATCCACGATCTAACAGTTAGGTTAGGAGCTCAAAAAATAATTTCGTAACTCTGCGAACACTTCACTTCTTTCATTTTCAATTATGAAGATGTAATGTGGGGCTGAAATATGTACGATGTGCTCTTCGGCTTACTTTCAGGTTAAAATGGTATTTTATTCGCCCTTTTTCCTCCACTTTCATCAATGGGCGACTTCAGAAAAGCTTCATAAGTCGGTTATGGTTATAAGCAGGTATCTACTACTAAAGCGGCTATAATTTTGTTATTATTTTTATTAATCAGCATCAGATAACGGTATGTATGCGTTCCGTTTAGCCTAAATGGCGACCCCGGCGTGATTTGAACACGCAAAACCAACAAACTGAGTAGTGTACAATTATTTTAATTCCGCTCCGTAAAGTTCTTTTTGACTTACGCCACCAGCAGAGAGGTTCAATACAATCAATAGAAGAATAGAATAGAAAGCGATTATTCATTATTGTACCTCTCTGCTGGTGGTAAAGTTCCGACAACTTTACGGAGCGTACCTACCATACAAACAGTTATCGTAGTCGAACTCTTCTCAAAAGATTATAACCTACGGCAAAATACATTTTTAATGCCAGAAGTGTTTTTTAATAATATTTAATATCAAACGTTCTACGCCGTTCTCAAATATAAGCCCTACTTGCCCGCCTTCAACTTTTAAATTAAAAAAAAATCTATAGATAATCATAAAATGTAGGTACCTACTGGAAAAAGTGATAAATTGTATATTAAACTCCTTTTACATCAAAGTGGGTAACCTTTTAAAGCCAACCCACGCAATCCTACAGGAAAAGGTGGAAAATTGCCGACCTATATTCACTGCCAACCACCGCAATGCAGAAGTTGACAATTTTGTTAAACCCCCACGAACCTCACCCCTCACCTACACCACAATATTAATTAATTCTTTATTTTTAACAAATTTGGTACAAACAAAGTTGTTCGTAGTTTGTTACTAGCAACCACAAGTGTCGCTGAAACATACCGTACGGGAGAAAAAATTCCGAGATATACAAAAATCAATGCATTTTATTTAAATGCATAATAAGAGCCAATTTCTTTGCAACTTGCAAATTTAGGAGCTTGGGTTGGGGTGCTTGTAAATTAAACATTTTTGTGTAAGGAGAAAAGGCGTGGCTTTGAGCAATGCAGGAAATAAATAGTTGCATGTTAATTTGTTGTGTCTCGAAATTCTTTCTCCGTGCGGTATAGTCGTTGTTTTCTAGGTTCAACAGCCTTCAAAAGGTAGCAAATGGAGTGTGTAAACATTTTATTGCCATTTACAAACGATAAAAGTAGTCAATATATGACATTAAACATCATATACCCCCATTAAGATTAATAAAGAATTTCTATTATGGTTCGCTGTACAAACTACTCTAAGAATTGATAACGATTAAAATTTGCACCCCTTTTTACGATAAAAGCGCGAGGTTGGCTCTATTTTGCGGGTTAGCAACAAAATGTTCCCTTAAAGTTTATTGCGGGCTTCGCAAGCTATTATTTAACAAGGGACGCTTTTAGGGGTGCGTCGTCTACGGGGCGCCAATGTGCGTTTAGGGAGAGGGCGCGCCGACGTCTACGTCACACGTATACCACCGCTACGGCTGGTACAAGTCTAGTCGAACACTTGTTGAAAACGTTACAGACATTGTGACCTACCTAAAAATTGTGAGCTTTACAGGTTATTGACATTACAAAAAAAACACCTAAACAAATAATTGGTTAGTTATAAATTACATTTTTATATCTCGATTTACTTTTGCTGCCGATACAATTTATAAATCGGCCAAAAAATCAAAAGGAAGCGGCGAGGGTGTAGTTCTGTGTAAACTTTCCTCATGGCAACAAGGTTTAAGCGAAGTTTACTTTTATGACCCAGGTTGAACGACTTCGATTAAATATTAACCTATTTTACACTGTCGAAATAGAAACAAATTGATTAATGGAGAAAAACGAGTTAGCATAATTTAATGGTACAAAAACCAAGACGCCCGCCCACCTACATGTAATATTTTGTCCAATTTTCGCGCATGAATGAAAAGCTCGACGAGCATAAAAAAAAGAAGTTCAAATAGCAATAACCTACGAAAGGAGAAAAAAAAGAGAAGAATTCCTATTCTAATTGTGAAAAATAGACGTAATATATAATGCGCGTCTAAGCAGAGTCTAAACGTACACGTAAAAAATTATCAACAATTTAAAAATAACTCGTTAGAATTTGCGCCCAACGTTAAGGTAAACGTAGGTAGTAATAAAGACGAACGTGTGTAGGTTACGTTTAATTAAGTAAAACGAGGAAGCTATTCTAAACCAATCGCGATTTTTATCATATCCAATCATTTGAGACCACTCCTAGGCTAATGAGTCCCTACAGTTTTAAATTATTAGATAATTATCTTCATACAAATTACATCAACATAACGACGAGTGTTTTGGAGTGTTTACACGAAATTTTTAAAATTCGAGAGGTGCTTTCGCACAAATGCGATTTCGAGATTAAGATTTGAGGCGTATTGCTTGCGTCAGCGTATATTCGGCGACAACAAGCCATTTCTTGTTGGCTCAAAATCGAATAGGACTAATTTGGACATGAGCATGGCGATACTTGCAGGAATATGGGCAAATGGGCTCAAAAGAAGGCAAGTAAGATAAAAGTAACAAGCAAACAGCAAGACACTGGCACTGATTTCAAAGCAGACATACAGTAGGACACAAAAAAACAGCCAAACCGACGAGATATAGGACAGAACCAAGATGGCCGAAGACAGTATACAACAAAAGTCAAGACAGCTAATAGAAGGACAAGATGATAATGGACGAGAGCCTAAAAAGAGAACAGAGAAAATTTGAAAAGTTTAAGAAACATTGACAGCCTGATAGGCATGTAGAGACTAATCGGGTAGCTTCCCTGTGTCTCGGTGGCCTAATCCGACCCTGGACGTCAAATGATAAGCTAACGATGGGTTAATGGAAAAATAAAAGCAGTCCAATGGACAAACAGATTATCTAGGCACTAACAGCCTAATAAACACTATAATAGAGGGAGAGTTTAACAGTTTTAAAAACGCTAACAGGGCAACAGGGGAAAATAGCAGACTTGGGTGCCTATAGACACCCAAACGATAGGGTAAAAAAAAAAGAACTAGCGTTTAGAGAAGACGATCAACTGTAATGCGATGGGTGATAAATTACAACACCAAAACCGAGCAATCGTCGTTTAAACATAGTTCCATCACTTGGCTCAAATATTCGCGAGTCAAATTAACCCAATTTTTACCATTCTAGCGCCACTTAGGCATTTTATAGATTAAACGGTATTTCTGTTGCCAAAGACGTTAAAAATGATGCGAGCAAAAGCACGTGTATTGTTTTAAAAAACTCAAACGGCGCCAGAAGTCGTATAAACAAAAGCTATTTTTTGTAAAATTAGAAAACGATGCCAAAAACCATTAAAATTTAGCGTAAAACCAAAGTCAAAATCGATTTTCGTTTATAATGATTTGCATGTCCAGACCAATAATAATAAATTATGCGGCTCACCCTTGAACGTACGTTGGGTAAGTGCACGTGAGCACTTTTCAGATTTTTATCAAAATTTTGCTTTTCTAACAAATTAGTACTACTCGGGAAAAAAAATTGGCACAAAATACAATACGAGCACTGATTAAATAATTACGAAAATGGCGTTGTTACCATAAAAGAGTTGGCAAAACATCGGATGGGCACGTACAAAAATATTGATGCATTTTCAAAAATATAAGAGTAGGTTGCGTAGGTTACGTAGGTTAAGGTTTAAGCCTTGACCTAAAAACCTTGGAAGAAAATTCGACCATCGCGACCATTACGCGATCAAATACATAGTCAAAATAAAGCCTTGAAATTTGAAATTAATTCAAAAAAGAAAGTGAAGGTACAAGATGCAACTACCCAAATGGTCCATTAATTAAAATCGTTATTTTCAAAAACATGGAGAAAATTGAAACTGTTTTTTTTAAATTTTCATAAACTTTTTCGAACAGTAGAAAGTTAATCATTATAATACTAAAATAAACGCATCGAGGCTAATTTACTAATTAGTAACAAATTTTGATGTTCACCTACATTCAAAAATCAAATTTACATGCGAATTTCATTCATAGAAGACTATTTATACAGTAATTACTAATATTATTGCGTGTTATTATCGACGAAAAGATATTTTATATTTAAATGTTGATTTTAGTAAAATTATAAATAGAAATAATTTAATCTGTGGTTAACCATACAATATTTTGGAAATCCAAAAAAGATAAAATTATCATTTCTAACAATATTTGAGCTTCTACTAATAGGTATTAGATAAAAAACGGCTCAAGTGGCCATAATAGGAATTTTTTGTACTACACGTCGAAGCTATAATTCTACAATCTGTTAAAATATTAAAAAATATATCAGAAATAGTATAAAACAATAGTATGCTCACAAGCTCTTTCAGATTTGAAAAATCTAGAATTATACGGGGTGTTTCCAAGTTTCTATTTGAAATAGAAAAGCTAACCCTATTCCGGTTAAACTGGACGTTAAACTTCAACATATTTGGTATCATTAAACAGCTAATCTTACAATATTTTAAAAAATCATAAAATATACAGGGTGTTTTCAAAAACTTGCTTCACAAATTTCCGGTTTAACCGGAAGTGTTTTATAAACCAAAATTGTAACATTTGATAGAAATTTATGAAATAAATAAATGAACCTATTTGCAATTATAAATTTTAATTAGAAAAGAAATGATAAATTTTTGAAATTTTGATCTTCGAAAAATCATAACTCCGAATCTAGCCGATAGCGAAAAAACTCAGTTGATAAATTAAAAACTGCGATAGCTACCACATATCAAAATATAGACAAAAACGGCCGGTGCAGATTATGAGAAAATCAGTTTTAAAATTTGTCAACTTTGATCCTTTAAAAGTAGTTAATTTTGAAATTCATTTAAAATCGACTATGACACAACTAAAGCCCTAGATTTTGCCTATATATTCCTGTTTTTAGATTTTTCTAATAGTAATTATCTCCAAAGTTATAACAAAAAGACTAGAAAATGAGCGAATAGTTTTACTGGCCGCCATTTATAATTAAAAAATTTGAAAAAGTATTTTTATAATTAGGGCCGATGTGTACTAACTTATAGCAGAGTATAAATACTGTGGGCCAAAATTTTCAGAAATGCGACCAAAATAACTCTTTTTCTGGGCCACACTGTATCGATTTTGTTTAAAAGCATATACTAGTTTGTTGTTGAAATTCTGTTCAAGTGGCTGAACCAAAATAGAATAATGTGAGTTCAAAATTATAAGAACTGCCATATATGAAAAGAATTAAAATCAACGAACAAACGAGAAGGTGAGTATTTCCCCCACTTCTTTATACTGGCTAAAATGCGTTCTACGGGTCTTCTCGTCGAAAATTAAACGCATTTTTGATGGAAGGCTGAAGTGAAGTGCTTCGCACTTCTCTCAGTTCAAAGACACAAAATTATGAAATACGCGCCACGGTATAGCCACGGCCGTACAATAAAAGAAAAACTGGATGCGGAGAAAAGTCGAGCAGCGAAATGTGAAAACACAATATTATTGTTGATTTATATAAAAGTTACGACTCTGTTACGACACTTATTAATGTACTTCACAAATCACCAACGGCGTCCAGCCCATACAACATGAATGGAACGATCAATCGACAATCTGTTAATTTTTAGCAGAAATAATAACGAGAGAATAGCGGTTTTGAATAGCAATTCAACAATTATTATTATTATTATTAGAAATTGCAACCAACATACCCGATGTTGTTACTAAGCGAATTCCAACATCCATAAAAGATGAAGAATGAAATTGACTTTTATTAGGAACTTTACTATCTTATATTATTTTACACTTCACAGTGGTACATTAGGTATATTAGAAGTTAATGTTAGTCATTAAAAAACTACACTTTAAAAAAAGAAGCAACGTAGGACACCAATTCAACTCGCACTTTAACATTATCGAGCTGAACGGACACAAAAGCTAATTGCAAGTACAGATAAAACATTTAAAAAATGCTAATTTATTAATATAAACGTTAAAAGTCGATTACTATGTTAAAAAGAGTCTCTTGTCGGGCACCTAATTCAAATTTTTAGCAATACCAGTTTGGACGAACAAGACAAAAGTAAAAAAAAAGGTAAGTAACTCTAAAACGACTCGAAACTAATTTAACTTTATAAAGGCGCAAATAAAAACGCCCGGTAACGACTCGTAAAAATTTGTTTTTGTTCCTATCCCAATGCTAAACTCTGACGAGGGATAATAAGGCCAAGAATTATATTCGAGAAAACTGGGTCAAAGTGGTGATGCGGGCTAAGGACAAAAAAAATTTCCCTAAAAGAGAAAATGATTTCGGTAACAAAATTGGCGTACAAAACAGTTTAATGCGGGGCCACGTCTACTAAATTGAAAATTGTATTAAGTAGTTAATTTAAATTTTCCTCTCAAAGACCTTCCGAGAGAGAGGTGGTAATGTTTGAGTTAATTTTTCCTCGTAAATACGTCGTCGAATTTAAAGTACCCACTACCGTCAGAACAATACCGTAATTAGACGTGTTAAGCTATCGTCGTTTTGAGAAGGTTACGACATAAGCAATAACAATCAACCTTGGGGTTTTATCAGTGCAAGGTTATTTTGATAAATAGTTTTCGCCCACGACTGAGACTAGAAAAAAAAATCCAAACGCATATTAGCTCGTGCTGGGCCGCATAATAGAAGCGACGTAAAATTGGGGGAATTACCGAATTGTGTTGCAAACGCAGTTTTAGGCGCATTTTGTATGGGACCATTTGGAGAAATGAAATGCAAAAATTTCATTCATGACAAGCAACAAACAATAAATGGTTAAACTCTTAAATTATACAGGATGTCGCATATTTTAGTTATGGTATGTAATTGAAATTACCGAGAAATTACAATTATAAATTTACATAAAAGGCAAGGTCAATTAAATTGAACAATATTTCGTCTGAAGTAGATACCAAGGGTCAAAACAATTGAATGTATAAATAATAATAATCTGCTATTTACTCTTCTTCAAGAAGATTAAGACGAGTTGTTATGAAATGTTCTATTTTGGGCGTCTCGAAAAAAAATCGTTTTCCACGCACTTTCACATCCCCAATTTACAACTTGACGCTTGCTTAATTTAAAAAATGTGAGCACTTGCGAAAGGAAGGGGTTCATTAAATCGGCAGAATGGAAGAAACTTAAAAAGGATTTCATTTGTTGCGCCATCGCGGCAAATTGGGTGTGAATTAAAAAAGTCCGATTGTAGAATTCGTGACAAACAGACAAAAATATGTTCATTGCAAAATTTCTTATTTTTAACCGAGAATCCATGTCAAAGAGTGATGGCAGTTGCGAAATGGTTATTTTCGGTTTGTTCTCTTATTAACTTACACTGATTGAAAAGTAATGAAAGTTTTCGACTTCATGTGACGTCATTCGTTATACCGGATGGCACGGCCAGAGGCGAACGCAGAAGGATTTAATATTGTTTCGAACGCTTTTGCCGTTTCCTGTTCACCAGTTCATTCTACGGAGAACGTATTTTGGGTATTGTACAGCCACAGAAAAATTTATTAGGCACTAAGAAGTGGTAACTTTTCATATTTTTTTAACCATCTAGATCTAGAGTTCTGCGACTATAAAAATTTCATTATAAAAATTGCGGACCTGCAGACATACGAGTATGTATTGATAAGTAGTTAGACTAGACCAGTTCCACGCAAAAAAAAATATTGCGTTACCATAGCAACGAACAATAACTTATTAGAAGTGTCAGTGTAAAGTTTGACGTCAAAAAAGTAAACCAGAGTTAAGCAATAAATTAAAAGAAAAAAGATGTCCACCGAAATTGTGAAAATCGAAAAATTGGAGTATTGAGCCATCATCAAGTACCTGTATTTAAAAGGGTTAAGAGGTAAGCAGATTTACGAAGATATGGTTAATACCCTTGGTGATCAATGTCCTTTGTATGCGACCGCGAGAAATTGGACTGCAAGCTTCAAAAGAGGCAAATTTTCAATTGAAGATGATGACCGATCGAAAAGTTCTTGCTTCAGTTTTTTGGGATTGCCATGGAGTAATCATGATTGATTTTTTTGGTAAGGGTAGAACAATAACTGGATATTACTATTCGACATTACTGACCACTCTACGGGAAAAATTTAAAGAGAAAAGACGCGGAAAGCTATCCAAAAGTGTTTTGTTTTTGCAGGACAACGCCCCTGCACACAAATCTCATGTTGCCATGCAAAAAATTCGTGATTTAGGGTTTGAATTACTAGAACACCCCCCTTATTCTCCAGATTTGGCTCCGTCCGACTATCATCTCTTTCCTCAACTGAAAAAAAGTTTAAAAGGTCGTAAATTTTCTTCCAACGAGGAGGTAATAAAAGCTGTGAAGGTCTGGTTTGCAGAGCAAGAAGAAACATTTTTTTTGAAAGGTCTAGCGACGTTGCAGGTTCGCTGTAATAAATGTATCCAATTAAGAGGAGAATATGTTGAGTAATAAAATGTTTTGACATTGAAATTTTGTTTGGTTCTATAGTAGGCTAAGAATTTTTCAATATAGCCTCGTAAGTCTTCGTCAAACAACTTATATTTAGTGGCCAATGATTATTTTTCGACTGTACATATCGATCCAACCAGATTCAACATACTATTTGAGGCACTGAATAAACATCGATACCGCCCCTATAAACCCTATTACCATCAAGAGATCTATGAACTACGCCGCTTTTGGCAACAAAGTATTAAATTTCTCTATTATTCGATGTTTTATGTGGCAGTGGTGGTTGGATCATAATATGCTAGGTACATAATTATCTTCAAGTCTCATTGTGCTTGAAAGAAGTCAAGTACACAATTAAGTAACGACATGCTATTTTAGTTTGGCACGCGCCCCTACTGAAGGGAATAAAAACGAAAGATATGCATTCTTTTTAGTTGTTATAAATAGAAAAGTCTGATGACCAATTGCCATTCACGTATGGCAAAGCAATAAACATATGAAAGCTCGAGATTCACAAGGTGTCACAGATAAAAAAATTTGAACCTTCGAATGGTCAAATTAATTGCCACCGTTTTGGCCATTGTGAGCCCTTATTTTAATACTATCAGACTTAGTACCACCCTCTCCTTTGGACGGTTAACAAAATATTCGATGAGGAAACTATTTTGCGACACATATATATGTAATAACGTAAATATTTACGCTTTTAAAACACGCGCAAATAATTTCAAGGTTTCCATACACAATAAAATAAATCGTAGGAAAACAAATAAAATGTTCGAATTCAATGGTATTCGGCAATGCACTGAATGAATTGCACAAAAATCAAATTTCATATTTTTTTGAGGTATTGCATATTATGCAATTATCCCTAGTTCACCCCCCCCCCCAACCCTTAATTATCGACAAGAAATCGCTCCTTGAAGTTTTTCGCAATAGTAAGAAACACCCTGTATAGCGAAGACAATGAATCGTAATTTATCAACTTCGCTCAACATATGCTTTTTTCGGTCGCTTCTGCTTTTTATTTTATTCCAAATTTCAACAGTTCGTGAAGAAAAAAAATTATGAAAGATATATTCGCGTAAGTGACAAAAGTTTTGGGGAAGAAAAAAGTATGGCCATCATCAATAATACGTTAAGTTGTGCCACAAACTTCTCTCGCAAGTTAAAAAAAAATATTTTCTACATTTTTCCGCCGACAACTTCTCACATTTTTTAAAATCTAAAAAGCTTTTGTCAACACGATACATTAAAATTTAACAAACACTTCAATTACTTCTTCAACATATTTAAGAAGGTGTTCAACTCAGTGTTACTGCACTGTAACAAAGTATTTGCTTTTGCTATTGGACAGAGTTACTATCTTTAGAAAATGCAATAGCGAGAGTCTCGACGAAGATTAATTTTAATACGTTCTCACCGCTCCATCGCTTGCTTATAAATTTTTATTTATAATTATTACAACTAAATAAAAACAAACGAGCATCAGCTTCCTACTCGTTCAACAAAATTTTGCATGAGTAACGAAATCTGATTCACTTTTGGAAGCTAGAAAATTCGATTGGACGTGAAAAAAAAACAAAATAAGAAAACGATAAAAAGAAGCAAAATTCTTATTGAAACTAAAAATTCCTATGATAATCTTGAAAACCGGTTAGTTAGATGTATATAAAAAGAGAAGGTCGTAGTTCTTGATTCTAAAAATAAGTCCGATACGAGCTGCCACTAATATGAATGACCTGCTACTTGCTGGCGTTAATGCACTTACACATTCAAACGCACAAGTTGGTTGATTTTAAAAGAAACGAAAGTCTTTTCCCATTAAAAAATTTACGTAACGCGTAAAGGAGGAAGATTCGATTTTACATTAACCGGTGTCTCAAATGTGCATCGATTTGTGACGTCAAGAATAACAAAACGCATGCGGGATGAACTAAAAATGGCAAAATGGTCGCCGGTTGGTTGTTAGGTTAGGTTGGAAATCAACCACCCTCTTCGACAAAGATTTTACCCCGATAACAAAAAAATTCTAAATTACGAAACTCACCTCTTCGCGTCTTTTAAGCCATCGTCCGCAAGGGCTCTCTTCTAGTATTTCGCTCTCGTCTTCCGAATCTTCGCCGCTTTCCCTTGGCGATTTATGTTCCTGATCGTTAATCATATGACTACCCGACATTACAAATAGTTTAATTTGCACAAATGTGAATCCCAAAAGTGCACTTGAATGTATTTTAATAAACTAATAAACACACCACACACGTATTCCATCAGAAATTTAATTCATAGCAATTCGTCTACACACTGAATTTATTAAGTGCCTTAGCAACAGTTCGCAAAAAATCTTTTAATTATTAAATCTAAGTTTAATTCGCTAAATTATTATTCACAAGTTTACGTACAGTACACACAAATATTGCTAATTTAACAGAAATTATAATCACAATTACGAACGATAATGGCACTAAATGTCAGATTAGTAGTTACGTTTATATGGTTCTTCAAGTTTGTTTAAAAAACTTACACGTTTCAAGTTCTTTATATAAATTAATATAATTAACGCGCAAAACACCGAAGAAAACACAAACTACTTCTCAGACAGACTGAAGACAACACGTCGTTCCATCGCAGTTTCGTTAAACGCGATAACCCGAACCGATTCTGCGCCAAACAACACTGACAATTCAGTGTCAAATGCGTCAAATTTTTTTATTACGAGCACATAGCGCCATCTATTGGAAATTATAAAAGTCTTCTCATTACAGGAAGTTACAATGAACTTCGTATAAAAATTCTATGGAAAATTCAAATATTGGGATGTTCCGTGGAAAATTCTTTTACTTTGCAATTCTTGAAACGATTTTTAAATTTTGGTAACATGGTAACTTAAACAATTTACATGATACGCCGATAGGCGTTTTGGTTTATTTTCTAATTTGAACTTTGCCATTTTATGTTATCTCCAAAAATGTTAACTGTTATCAGTCATTAAAAATCGATTTCCTAAACTACACACACTATCAGCATAGAAATTGCCAGTAAAATATTCAAAATTACTGTTTAAACACAGTATTGTTGTACTTCAGTGATTAATAATGATTATTTCCCACTGTCTACGACCCTCGAATTTTCGCCATTTTAAACACTGCAGAGGTGATTTTCCCGATTTAAAAAATAAAACCCCAAGAGTTCCAGAGGTAAATGCGGAAGGTTGTTCTAGGCTTCTTTGAGGGTTCGTATCTTCTTTATAATATCAAGATATAAACTTCATAAGACAAATCGCTCAATGTCATTAAAGCACTCCGTAATAAACACCATTTTAGTTTGAAGTGCAACATCCTTGGTTCTTCTCAGGTCCCGAGGCCTGAGCCTCATTGATAATCAGTCATTACTTAACATAGACAATTCCCCAATGTGCTAGCAATCCTACAAATCTATTATTTTTGGTTTCATATGTTCAAAAGGATAACTAAAAAATAACTGATGAACTGTCAATTTTAGATGCTTAAAACTAAAAGTATACAATTAAACCAAGAAATAAAAAACGCCAAACGGGGTATTTCATTTAAAAAAGCAAAGTAAGTTGCTACTCAGACGAAATCGAGCATGGTGTACTGTGTATAGATAAAGAAATCTGTAAAAAGCAACTCATTTATTTACACTTTACTGTATCCGCATCATTAACAGAGCCATCACAGAAATCCTCTCTGGCAAATCACCCTGTATATTATCAAAACGTACTTAAAACTATTGAAACAACTTTAAATATCAAAATATTAAGATACATTGCGTACGTACATAAATATTTATAAACTCTCAAATTCGATTAAGTTCAATAAAAACATTTTTTTTTAAATTTTATAGATCCAACACTTCCATGTCATCTCTACATTTAGGAATAAACAAAGTTGCACAACTGTGCTCCCAAATAACACGAGGATATTTATCTTCCGTGGTCCACGTGTTTGTAGTAATATTATAACACTCTATTGTAGCTGTAGCACGATCATAAGTCGCATCGTTATGAAAACCGCCTATAAAATAAATTTTTTCATTAACCCCTACGATACCCGCATGATATCTAGGTGTAGGAACCCGAGTAACTACTTGCCACGCATTAAGAATTACATCATAAACATCGACAGTATCAACAAGTATGCGCGTTCTAGTCTCCGCATCTTCGGTCCAACCGCCGCACACATAAATTTTATCACCGACAGGAATCATTACATGATCTGCACGAGGAGTCAACATCGGCCTGCAAAATGACCACCCGTTGTAAACAGGGTCGTAGTAACAAACTGAGGTTAAAACGGTGTCTTTATCGATACCACCACTTATGAATAACTTTTTAACTACGCCGTTGTCGAACGATGCTCCTGCATGTTGAGTTCGATGCTCTAGTAACGGTGCAATATTTTCCCAAGTATCGGTCGCTGGGCTGTATCTTTCGCAAGCGCTCGTCCCGTCTTCGTGATTCTCCATCTCTGTCGATCCGCCGATTGCGTACAAGTGATGTCCGAGTAGATTTAGAGAAAAGCGACACCTTTCGGTTTTCATCGTTGCAATTGTAGACCACTCGTTACAACAAGGGTTGTATTTAAAGCCAAATGGGTGTATCGTTTCTTGTAATACTTGATTGAAGCATCCGCCAATAACGTACAACTCGTTGTTGTAAACGGCGGTGCCAAAATTGCATTGCTCGACGTGAGGTATCGAAGTTAAGTGGTGCCATTTGCGTTCGTTTGCTAAACAGTAGGTGATTTCGTTGGTCATACCGCTCATGCCAAAACCGCCGATTTTTAAAAGGGCCAATTCCATTCCTCTCGAGTTTAGTAAGTTGTTGTAGATGTTGCATTTTTTGAATTCTGTTTGAAAATAGCTTTCGGTTGCGATGGTTTTGTATAAGTGGTAGTCGTCGTAGGTTCTTAAAAGTTTCTCTAATGTTTTATTCAATTCCCAAGACGGAATGTCGGTGAAGTGTATTTGTTGTAGAATTTTTTGGAAGTGTTCGAATCGATGATCTTTCCTAAAAATAGAGAACATAATATTAAAATAGTTTGGCAAATGTTTTGCTAACCAAGTTTCGGCTTATTTGTTTCTTTTATTGCTGATATTTTATCTTTAGGGTAGTATAGTATTATAAACGATTCATACAAAAATCTATAGTTTTCTGGATGGTTTCCTACCCCTTATAATATCAATAACAACAAAAATTTAATAAGCCCAAACCGGGTTCCTCTCAAGACCACTGGACTAATATGGAAGAACACGAACTTACTCTGTTGTTTGCGTATTTAGGAACCATTTAATTACACATCGTAGTATAAGAGTTTCGGAACAATTGACTGGATAATCACAGGCTAACAAAGTTTTCAACTGTTGAGGTGAAAGCCGATGAAATTCGTTGTTACTCGAAAACTCGACAAAATGACTACTCATAAACATATACACTCTATTCTTCAAATGTGACAAACTATAATTTTCTGCGATATTTGCTATATCGACACAATTCTCTATGTCTATTTGATTTTGTAAAAAACTACAACAAGCGTAAACAATTGATTGAATTTGTACGTGAGTTGCAACCGACAAAACGTCTTGTACATTCGATTGATCCAATAAGAGTCTCGAGGTATAAACGTATTCTAACACTAACTGAAATCCTTTAGCAGTTAAACCGTTCAAACTGACTTCATTTTGTCGAGATTCCAACATTGGCTCGGTAAACATGGCTCTGAAATAATCGCTGCATGCCGCCAAAATAATCTTATGCGCTTTAAACCTCTCTCCACCAACTACCAGCGTAATATCAAATAACAAATCTCTTTCTCTCAACGACTGTAAGCCGGCTAAAATGAAACTTTGATGAGATGTGTGTTCGTAGAGGAACGATCTTAATTCGGATTTGTCTTCGCTAATGCACTCGTTGAGTTTCGTCATGTTTAGATGTCGTTCGGTGACCTTAAACAAATAATTCAAATTAGAATATATTCAATTGTTTTCGGTAAGAACTTAAATATTTACATACATAGGCACTATAAAAAAACTTCCCGATCAACCAATCAATTGCTGTAAAAGAAAGTATTCTAATTTAATGCTTCAAGTTTATTCAGACTTTTCAATTACTTCCTTCAAGACTTGAGTTGAATAATTAATTAATTGCCAATTATTATTTGTTATTATGCAATAGCATGTCTAGTAGTGAAGAAGTTAATGAAACGTAACAACTATGGTTTGTATCACGAACTCGTGTCCCTGGCCTGTAGATTATTATAAATACCTACTCCTTCTCCTTAAAAACACTTTCCAAAGTCGAAAATCTAAACTTTTGCTTGGAAAAATCCAGATACGCTTTTCAAGATGTCAATCTTTTTTGTAACAACCCAAATTTTTAAAGTGTGCTTAGTTAACATTCCGACTTATTGTTTATTGTAATCAAAAACCTAAGTTGCTAAGGAAACAGAGTGAATAATTTTTCAAAAAAAAGTCACTATTCTTCGTTTACCGAACAGAGGCAAAACCCCCCCAACGAGTAACATTCGAATAGTTTTTCTATTGGTCAAATTTTGAAAACCAGGTTTACAGCACTCATAAACACCACAGCATTTGTAGCATTATTCGGTGAATGCCCAACAAGCTGAAAAAAGTTCAAATCAAAATGCCCATTATTTGCAGAAATTCCAGATCTCGGCCAAGATTCACTTTTCTCCCTTGAAAATGTGCTAGATCTAGAGATTTTTACGGTGCTACATTCTTCCCAGATCTTCTTTGCCGCGCTCAACTTATTTGAAATAGATTCCTCTATGTAGGCTTCATCTACTCTTAGACTCTAGACCTCTAGACGACTTCCAACCGCCATGACGTTTGACTGCGGTGAGGTCTCCTCCATTAGGCAACAAAGTTGCGGAAGACTGTCTATAACAGTGCCATGTGTAGGGCTCTGCATCTTTAAATACGCTGTAATAAGACATGGAATTTTTGCAACTGTAGAAATTCCAGATTTCGGTGAAGATTCTTTTTTCTTTTAAAAAGTATAGACGAACAAAAGCAGACTCTTACTGTAATTTGATCCTAATTCAAGAATTTTTGGATAAAATGTTGTATAAACCCTTGTGCTAGTAGATATTAACTTCACACGCTTGTATAGTAAACAACTATTCTTGCCAAAAAGCGAGATTCGGAAAAAAATCTCTACAATTTTCTTTCAAATATTTAAAACTACTTTTGTCGGGTAAGCAACTCAAGTCTTAGTGCTTATTAAAACAATGGCGCAAGAAAAGGTGTAATTATGGTTAATTTATTATACATTACTGTCAGGAAGTTCTCATTTCTCATGATCACGTCAAAGTGATATTAGAGATTTCATTATTCGTACAAAGATTACTATAATAAAAGTAGGTACTAATGCAATTATTGCAGCTCGGTCTTTTTAAAATCAAACATGATCCTACTAAAATATCTTTTAGTCTGAGCTCTGAAGTTTCCAGTGTGTTTTCGGAGAATACGGGCATATTCGTCTCCAGCTATACGTGTCAAGTGGTGAAAAATAAGACGAATGAGAAAAATAATTAAATCAAAGTAAGCTCCATCCCGAGCATCTTCTCTTAATAGCACTCTACTTATACATTTTACTTGCCTGTGGAAGTAATGATTAGAAATTAGTGAAGACTAGTCCGAGGGGGGGTCCAGTAGCATTAATTTACAAAAATCTAGACAATCAACCCCAGTTGAGTGAGTGAGGTGATTGTTGAAAGAAATTAAAATTTTAACAACCTTCCTGATTCATAGAAACTTAGATGGGTAGATAAATTAGTATCATGAAAGTGGGTTTACATCGAGATATCATCTTCCATTAAAACAAATGCACCTTAGTATTTGATGCTAATCAAAATAGAGAAATTTTAGAAATGCAATCCTAATTTAAATTAAATTTTCGCTAAATTTACAAAAAGAGAAGATTTTATGCAAAATCTGAGTTCACGAAGAAAAGTATCACATGGAAAAAAGTTCTCAATCAAACTAGTTTTCAAGTTAATTAGTAATTACGTAATTACATAACAAATACTTTTGCAAGGCACACATACATTGTTATAATGATTGTGCCATTAATTAATTAGACATTAAAGGCACAACATTGTTTTCAACATAATAATCTCCATTAAATTAAAATAAAATGCATAAAAAACTACAATAACACCACCAATACACAGTTAACTCTAACTAAAATTACTGTTTTTCCTTCGAATTACATAATATATTGTAATGTTGTTAGACCTTGATGTGAAGAATTTTTTTGTGCCCGACGAAACAAAATCAAATCTAAATTGGTGAAAGTAATTCGTCGTATCATTGTGAGAATCATAAGTGGTCTTAATTAAATTGTATTTAGAAAATAGCTTAATTACCTCCACGTTAAATTTGGCTTCATTATCTTTAATTTAAATCTTTTCGATCGACCACTTGCTCCACTTCAAACAATTTATCTTCAATTAAAAATATAAATTTACAGTTTTGATTCCAACAATAACTAAATTTTATAACTTTTATGTAACTGTTTTATATTTGTTACGAGCGATAAATTGTGTAAAGAATAACGATTAAGAAACAGGTAGAGGTAAGAGGTACGTGAGCTTAAATTAAATATAATGGAAATAATATTAATTTGATGACTTACTAATAAATACAACTGTTCACCTTTGGACGTGTGTAACTAATAAACTTTCACATTGCTTAACATTATATGGGTAGTAAATTTAAGTTTGAATGGCTATTATTTTTTGTCACATAGTCACATACAAGTTGCATTTTTAAAGAACATCGGTGAAACGTGACAAATAAATTGCTAATAGAAAATGGTTGTTCGAAGCTGAGTGAGCTCCTATTGTTTACAATACAAATTTATGTTTCTTAGTTTAACAGCTTTGGAAAGAGGATATTTTAAGTCGTTACAGGCCATAGTGGGCTCATTTTTCGTTTCAAAAATTGACCGATCATTCTCTTTTACTCCCACACCTACGAAATAAAAAAAATTGCAAGTAGACTTACGTAGGCCTTTACCCCTTTACCTTTACAAATTCCAAAAAGACCACTTCACTACTTCGTCAACTTCCAAGTCTTACGTTGGCCAAGAAAATAATAGTTTCACAATAACCTAAAAGCAAGCGGCAATTTAATTATTCAATAATAAGACGGACAAGTTAAACGACAATTTTTATGTAAATTTTGAACCAAATTCAATTAATCACTAACCTAACCTAAAAAGTCCACAAACAATCAAAATACAACAATATTAAAGGGCGCATTTTCTTTGTTTTATAACGTCAATTAAAGCAAGCTTGGATATTCTTTTGTAAATACTTATATTTTAAACGAAGCATACTTACTTTTAATCGATAATTATCCAATTAATGAGTGCACTATCATTATAATACGTAAAATTTATATCACAGTTGAGTAATCAAAATAAAATAATAACTATTACGGCCACATTGCATGTAATTTAGAACAATGCATAAATAAACTACTTGTGCTCCTTTTCT
The DNA here is from genome assembly GCA_950108345.1 of Malthinus flaveolus. Taxonomy (NCBI): domain Eukaryota; kingdom Metazoa; phylum Arthropoda; class Insecta; order Coleoptera; family Cantharidae; genus Malthinus; species Malthinus flaveolus. The sequence goes on along the minus strand of OX467287.1, from coordinate 12,455,086 downwards.
CGAGTACACGAACTACAAATTTGTATTAACCTGTTTGGTTTTACAATCAAAATTAAACACAACAGCTGTAGGAGGTAGAGGTGGAGAACCGGAGAACGGCATCGCCACGAGCTGGTTTGAAACTCTGCCAAGAATTTGAATGGCGAATTGGCGAATAACTAACTGTAATTTTAACTGTGCGTAGTATGCAACTTGCATACACTTATGCTTCTTTGGTTGCCTACTCACAAAAATAACGGACGTTGATTATTATTTTAAAATTTAATTTCAATATAATAGTAAATAACTACGATTTATGTTTACTTTTGGCTGCTATTAATAGAAATTGTACATTTTTAAATAAACATGAAGTAAAGAAGCTTTTTATAAAAATTTTACGTTACACATCACATTTAAGCGAGCCCACCTCTTTTAATAACTTGCGCTAGCAAGCATGGGAGTAGAGAACGCGCGGCAGAACCGAACCTTACGATTGTTGGTAATTCTAATTGTTGCGTTTAGAGCGTGTTGAGTGTGGACAGGTGTATATTGAAAACATTTTAGTGTACGTTTAAATTTGTCTGATTGAATAAAACATTTTTGTGTAGCCTAATGATGACAGAAACAGTGGTAAATGTGCAAGATGCACCAAATGCGGGAAATAAAGCGAACGAAAGAAGACACCCTCTCGATTGGATTAAAATTAATGTGAATTATTTTGGAACGCTACCCGGAATTTTAAAAATTGCCGAACTGGTGAGTAGATTTTTTTAAATTATTTATATTTATATTTAATTAAATAATTTGAGTTATTAATAAGCCGTCGTTTCTATTTTCAAGTACCCTAGTAACGCTTTCTCAAATTTATAATATGTGTGTATTTATAACGCGAAACAATCCTGCCTTCCTGTTGATAAAAATAGCTTTTTGAGTATAGCCGCTTCGAAATTCAACTATTCCAACATCCAACACTCGCTTTTCAAAAAAAGTTGAAAACTTGATAGTTGTGTGCTGTGTAAATTTTAGCAATTTCTTCAGATTTCTTTCTGGCATGCGTTGACGTTCTGCGGAGATGGCAATGAACAATAAATAAAATTAAGAAGTACTAACATCAATTTTTTGATTTTTTCAAAACATTTTTTGATAAATTTGAGTAAATTTACTAGAATTGTTTTTATCAAATTTTTAGTTTGAAACTTTAGAAAAATCAATTTCCGACCATTTGGTGTTTATTTGAGCGTTACCGAAGTGCGTTACTTTATTTCTCTAAAACCGAAGGTTAGAAAATTTCGATGCTGCGCACATGGTGATACATTTTTCTCATTAATAATTCATTACACACTAATTTGTAATTTTATTATACTATTTATTTCCCATAAGAGTAAAATTTAGGCTTCGAGCATAGGCTTTCGATGTGGTATCAACTTATGGGAATTGGGGAGCAATAAAGTTTTCATTCCTTCATTTGTCTTTTGAAAAGCTATTTTTTTTTTCGTTAAAAATGATTTACTGAATTATATTACCAATCCCGAGTTTCCTAATCATGTTACCACCGACGGTTTTAAGTGCAGTCTTCATGATGGCAGACGCCTTTGAAATCGAAGAAAATTCTGTCGGCTGTCGATCCCCTATACTTCGACGCGCTCTAGCACCTAAACTGTTTATATTACAAAAAAATCTAAGAGGAAGAATTTTTAGGAAATCAAATGTACTTTATTTTTGTATAAAAACACTTTTATCTAGAAATGCCTAGTTTTTGAGTTATGGGTGATAAAACGAAAAAACAGCTTTTTGGCCGGTGTTGGAATTTTTGTCACACTTTAACGGGTTCTGGCGCCTAAACCGTTTGTCTGAAGAAAAAAACGTATCAAATGTAATTTGTAGAAAATTTGATTTAGTTTACTTTTATTTAGAAGCATGTTTGTCTAAAAGTGTGTATCTTTAAAGTTATTGGCGAAAAACTGAAAAAGGAAGCAAAAACGCACCTTTCTCGAGCCACTCGCTCCCAGATTAAAACTGCCACTTAGGAATAACAAACAATCGGTTTTAGTACTTCATTGCTACGTTCCTTTAGCCTGAATCTAGTTTTTGAGTTATTAGCAGTAACAAAAAAACAGTTTTTGGTCGATTTTGGGATTTTTGACAAACTTTAACGCGCTCTAGCGCCTAAACCGCTTGTCTGACAAAAAAGCCCAAGAGATATAACTTGTAGGAAATTTAATGTAGTTTGTATATATCGTAGAATTACTTTTCTTATAGAGTGCGTAGTTTTTGAGTTATTAGCAATAAACAAAAAAAACAGTTTTTGGTCGATTTTGGAATTTTTGGCAAACTTTAACGCGTTCTAGCGCCTAAACCGCTTGTCTGACAAAAAAGCTTAAGAAGTATAATTTGTAGGAAATTTAATGTAGTATATTTTTACATGGAAACACTTTTTTATAAAAATGCATATTTTACGAGTTATAAGCAATAAACAAAAAAAAACAGTTTTTGGTGGATTTTGGCATTTTTGGCAAACTTTAACGCGCTCTAGCGCCTAAACCGCTTGTCTGACAAAAAAGCCCAAGAGATATGATTTGTAGGAAATTTGACGTAGTTTATTTTCTAATCTACGCACTTTATTATAAAAGTGCGTATTTTTCGAATTATAAGCGATAAACAAAAAAACATTTTCTGGCCGATTTTGGAATTTTTGGTAAACTTGAACGCGCTCTAGCGCCTAAATTGTTTGTCTGGGAGAAAAAGGCCAAGAGATATAATTTGTAGGAAATTGAATGCAGTTTATATACGTATAGACGTACTATTTTCTAAAAGTGTGTAGTTTTCGAGTTATACGCGATAAACAGAAAAACATTTTCTGGCCGATTTTGGAATTTTTGGCAAATTTTAACGCGCTCTAGCGCCTAAACCGTTCATCTTAAAAAAATGCCTTAGATACATAATTTGTAGGAAATATGATGAAGTTCATATGCATATGGAAGAACTGTTCTCATAAAGTGCGTAGTTTTTGAGCTATAAGCGAAAAATAGACAACAACAGTTTTGGCCGGTTTTGGAATTAGTGATAAACTCTAACGCAGTCTAGCGCCTAAATCGTTTGTGCGAGAGAAAATTCCACGAGATGAAATTTGTAGGAAATTTGATGTAGTTTATTTTCATATTGAACTCTTTTGTCATGAAATGCGTAGTTTTCGAGCTATAAGCGAAAAACCGAATAGACGAAAAATCTACTCTTTCAAGCCACCCAAGTTGATGCTGCCACTTAGAAGTGGCAGATGGTTTTTATTACTCATTTACAATCATTGCAAACACAATCCTACCTAGTGTCTTGCTATTAGACGTACTTTCATGGCATATCAGTTATTGATTTCCACTTGAATCAAATTAAAATCTCTAATTAATCCGAGCATGGTTTTTCACATTCTCCTTGTTTCTATTAGACCACATCCTTAGGAAAAGCCCTTGTAATCGATGTTATCATTATTTTCACGGTTTGTAATATTTTAATAATCCAATTGTGTTATTAATGAAACAGTATACTATTATATGGTTTCACAAAGTCCTAATCTGATACAGATACGAAAAACCGAATTTTAAATTTTCTAAAAATATTAATTTTGTTAAGTAGTAAGAATCGTATTAACGTTGGCTTCTTTCTATACCTTGAATAATATTATGTTTATGTCAATCAAAAATTGATTTTTTCGCAGATTTATTACTAGTACCATGATATATTAGGCGAACCTTTTTATATCAAAAAGTAAAGCTCGTCAGAAGATATAACGATATAGTACATGTATTTCATCTAAATCAATCTGTAGAAAACAAACAGTGGGTAAATAACACTCGTTTTTTCGAGTTTCGGACTCGTTGAATTTTCTGACGAGAGGGGACAATTTTCTGAGACGTCTAGGAGAGGAGGGGACAATTTCAGTTTATTTTAGAATCGAGCGACACAAATAATTTGTAAAACCACGAAGCTGTAGTTTTGGTTTTTTATGTGTAGAGAGCTTAAACGGATAGTTGAACATTTTGTTGCCAAATATGCTGTTTCCGCATGTTACAATGGCTATTGAACTGTCTATCTTTTGCCACTTATGCAGTTTTGGCACGTAAATCACGTTTAATGTCATGATGTACGTTTCATTGCTACCATTTTCGTATCACAGTTAACGTTATTTAGTAACCTATTTTTGGTAATTGGTATAGTCTTCTAGGTGCGAGTGAATAGTTTTGGATTAAAATTTTGTCTAGTTTACTCCCAGGGCTTCGGTCCTTGATCGTGGAGTACTCTCGAAAGGTGAGCTCATAACGAGTAGGTGAATGCAGTTTTATTTTATAAGTCATCGAGCAACATAGCGGCACTTATTACATAAACCCCAATATAGTCATACCTATTTAAAATTTTAACGTCACAAGTTAGTGTCAAGGTTACAAAAACTACACTGCAAGGTGCACCTTCTTATTGTTATTTTAAAAATACCGGTCCAAATATATCACAAAACAATCGCCACGCCATTCCAACTTTAAAAATACCGCGTGTGTGCGTATTGCCTCGTACAAAAATGTTTTTAACTCTTAAATAAACGCCCCAGGCTACGAATTCTACATGTGAGAGAGCTTCCTTCCTAAGGTAAACCTGTTGCTTGCTTTCTCGCGTTCTCGTGTAAAGACATTCTCATTAAATCATTGTAAACGTAATGTAGGTCGTAGAAATTACTGCAAAATTTTCGCACACATCACGTTTTAACGATCCTCGATCCTCTAATATTATTTGTTGCTCCGGTTAAACGAAGCATGTTTAGGAAATAAATTTGCGATTGTTTTGAACAAAATCGGTCGCCTTTAGGTTGGGCCTTGAATATTGAGTACCAACTGGGCGTGGGCATTTTTGTGTTTGCCGTCTCCGGAAGATGAGAAGATGAGGATTTTTTCTGTATTCTTGTTGACAATTTTGCACTTGTAGTTATGGGTAAATAGGCGATGGCGTATACATTTTTATAATTTTTTCGGAGTGGTATCGGAGCGAGATCGATGTGTGACCACCTGTATGATACCTCTCCACTCCGTTATCGTCCAGCTGGTGTGCTAAACCAGAAACAAATACACGAGTATCGTGGTGTGGATGTATGAGGAGATTTTATCGGACGGAGAGCACATCGAGAGTGGAGCGACCAGAAAATTCACAAGGTGTAAGAAGAAACCCGCTGGGTTCGCAAGGCCACAGTCGACGCGAAAATCAAAATAGTCCGAAGTAACTGATCGCCTAGTCAATTACCCATCAACTCGCACGATCAGTCAATCGAGCGACTTGTTTACATGATTCGATTAGGCCGAAGATGTGGGTTGATGACAATCTACTTTAGCACTTTGATCAATTAGAAGTAACGTGTATGCACATTTGCTCCTCCCAGTTTGTGCAAAAGCGAAACAATTACATGTTGCCAGCAAATGATTGATATATTGATAATTTAATTTATATTATACTACCAGTGCTTGAGCACATGGGCATTTTTCAAATAGGTATGATTTAAGATAATCGTAATGCATTATTTTTAGTTTGATTAACACATTGCAAGTTGTAAAGCTGGATAAAAATAACTTTCGTACACGAAATTTCGTAAAAGTTCGAAGTTGTCTCTCAGCATCTGGGTTATGGTAAGGGGGAAATGAAAAACTTACAGACGAACAGAGAGCTTTCCACCGAAGATAAAAACACAATGCATATTTTGCCCCACTCTTGGTATCTTAGGAACTCCACGTACCTTCATCTACAAGCACACGTTCGTTACAACTCTTCAAATTTAAAATTGAAATTTTTATCGGTGACATTTTGTACTATTGCATAAATTGAAATTCCATTTTTACGTCTTATAGACCAACCACACGGCCATTATTTACTGGACCGTTAAGAAACCAGGAATATTTCCTTTATAATCAAGTTTGCCTTGAAGGTCTTGAATATTTTGCATATTTTAATTCGTTTGTCTCTAATGAACGTAATCAACCTACGACTTGAAACGAAAAAAATGACTAAAAAATTTCCAATTTAACTGTACTAAAAATGTGCTCTCTTCATTTCATTATGTGACATAACATTTGTTGTAATTGTAAATGATATACATAATATTTAAACAGAAGGTCTTTAATTTTTATAAACGGGAACTAGTGTAGAGTGTAGGTTTAAATAATTAAGGCTGTTTAATTACTCTAATTACGTTACAAATATTTTAATGAGTCACAATTAGGTCAAATTGTAATTTGTAAAATTACGTCAAAAATATAGTACCCAGTTGCGATTATTACTGATGTTCATTAGGGTTCGAGAAGATTCGCTCTTCGGACTTCAAGCGCTTCTTAAAACCGTCTGCCACAATATATTATAATTTATAGGAAATTGAATTGACTTTAATTTTGTACAGCAACACTTTTCTCATAAAGTACATACTTTTTGAGTTATAAGCGATAAATCAAAAAAACATTTTTTGGCCGATATCGGAGTTTTTGGCTAGCTTCAACGCGCTGTAGCGCCTAAACCGTTAGTTTGAGAAAAAATTCCAAGAAATATAATTTGTAGAAAATTTGGTGTAGTTTATATTCACACGGACATACTTTTTTCTAAAAGTGCGTATTTTTTGAGTTATTAGAGAAACAAAAAAAACAGTTGTTGGTCGATTTTGGAATTTTAAGTCAAACTTTAACGCACTGTAGCGCCTAAACCGTTCATCTTAGAAAATAGGCCTAAGAAACAGTATTTGAAGAAAATTTGACGTAGTTTATATTTATATGGAAGTTCTTTTCTCATCAAGTGCGTAGTTTTTAAGTTATAAGCGATTAACGAAAAACACAGTTTTGGGTCGATTTTCGAATTTTTTGCCAAACTTTAACGCGTTATAGCGCCTAAACCGTCCATCTAGGAAAATAGGCCTAAGAGACATCATGTGTAGAAAATTTGATGCAGTTTGTATTCATATGGAAGCACTTTTCCCATAAAGTGCGTAGTTTTTAAGTTATAAGCGATAAACAGAAAAAACAGTTTTTAGCAGATTTTTGAAGTTCTTGGTAAGCTTTAACGCGCTCTAACTCCTACGCCGTCTATGTTAAGAAAAAGGCCTAAGAGACATAATTAGTAGGATATTTGATGTAGTTTTCTCTAGTTCTCTAGTTTTCTCATAAAGTGCGTAGTTTTTGAGTTAGGTATAGGCGATTAACAGAAAAAACAGTTTTTGGCAGATTTTTGAAGTTTTTGGTAAACTTTAACGCGCTTTAACTCCTAAATCGTCCGTGTTAGGAAAAAGGCCTAAGATAAATAATTTGTAGGAAATTTGACGTAGTTGATATTCATATGGAAACGGAAGAAACAGTTTTGGGGCGATTTTGGAATCTTTTGCCAAACTTTAACGCGTTATAGCGCCTAAACCGTCCATCTTAGAAAATAAGCCTAAGAGACGTAATGTGTAGAAAATTTGATGCAGTTTGTATTCATATGGAAGTTCTTTTCTCATAAAGTGCGTAGTTTTTGAGTTATAAGCGATAAACAGAAAAAACAGTTTTTGGCAGATTTTTGAAGTTTTTGGTAAGCTTTAACGCGCTCTAACTCCTAAGCCGTCTATGTTAGGAAAAAGGCCTAAGAGACATAATTAATAGCATATTTGATGTAGTTGATATTCATATGGAATCAATTTTCTCATAGTGCGTAGTTTTGAGTTATAAGCGATTAACAGAAAAAACAGTTTTTGGTAGATTTCGGAAGTTTTTGGTAAACTTTAACGCGCTCTAACTCCTAAAATGCCCGTGTTAAAAAAAAGGCCTCAGAGAAGTAATTTGACGTAGTTGATATTCATATGGAATCACTTTTCTCATAAAGTGCGTAGTTTTTGAGTTATAAGCGATAAACAAAAAAAAACAGTTTTGGGGCGATTTTGGAATCTTTTGCCAAACTTTAACGCGTTATAGCGCCTAAACCGTCCATCTTAGAAAATAATAAAATTTGATGCAGTTTGTATTCATATGAAAGCACTTTTTTCATAAAGTGCATAGTTTTTGAATTATAAGCGATAAACAGAAAAAACAGTTTTTAGCAGATTTTTGAAGTTCTTGGTAAGCTTTAACGCGCTCTAACTCTTAAGCCGTCTATGTTAGGAAAAAGGCCTAAGAGACATAATTAGTTGGATATTTGATGTAGTTGATATTAATATGGAATTACTTTTTTCATAAAGTGCGTAGTTTTTGAGTTATAAGCGATAAACGGAAGAAACAGTTTTGGGGTGATTTTGGAATCTTTTGCCAAACTTTAACGCGTTATAGCGCCTAAACCGTCCATCTTAGAAAAGAAGCCTAAGAGACGTAATGTGTAGAAAATTTGATGCAGTTTGTATTCATATGGAAGTTCTTTTCCCATAAAGTGCGTAGTTTTTGAGTTATAAGCGATAAACAGAAAAAACAGTTTTTGGCAGATTTTTGAAGTTTTTGGTAAGCTTTAACGCGCTCTAACTCCTAAGCCGTCTATGTTAAGAAAAAGGCCTAAGAGACATAATTAGTAGGATATTTGATGTAGTCGATATTCATATGGAATCAATTTTCTCATAGTGCGTAGTTTTGAGTTATAAGCGATTAACAGAAAAAACAGTTTTTGGTAGATTTCGGAAGTTTTTGGTAAACTTTAACGCGCTCTAACTCCTAAAATGCCCGTGTTAAAAAAAAGGCCTCAGAGAAGTAATTTGACGTAGTTGATATTCATATGGAATCACTTTTCTCATAAAGTGCGTAGTTTTTGAGTTATAAGCGATAAACAAAAAAAAACAGTTTAGCTGCATGAGTCTCTTGTTCGATTTTACATTTTGATGGCATAATAAGTTAAACACAAAAATTTCTAGCTAGCCTATTTGTCGAACTCTTGGCATTTCCCAACGAGGGATGTCCAGTTGTCCAGGTTTCATTTTTTTGCATTCCCAAAAATTGCGTTTCAAGTTTTCAAGTATCTGAAAAAATGGACATTTAATGCAAATTTGCTGTATACTGGAACGAGTGAAACTAATGCAATTTATGTGAATTATATAATTGATTGTGCGTGTTGGTAGACTTTGTATAGTTCATCAACATACAATTAAAGAGTATTATACTTAAAAAAAAATTACTTTCACTAGAAAATTGGTGTTGTGAAGAGAGTTGTGGGAGTCAAATGACTTGTAGGTATTCGCGTCTCACGTTAAGCACACCAAATATGTGCCATCATTTGACTCATTTTTATTAGTACTTTCATTTTCTATATTTGGTCCGACTTAAATTTTATTCCATTTGTTTACGGAATACCTTTTTTTATTTTTAAATTGTGTTTTTAACCAACCAAGGCCAGCGGAACTACCTGTCCTGTGTCCTGTATGTACGTACAGGACATACGTTGGCTAAACGTCGGCTAAACGTCGCCTAAACGGAAAACCATTTGGAGAGAAGGATTCCGAATGGAATTAAACTTTTGAAAAAATTTATTTAGCTGCGACCTGGGAGGAGTGGTGTGGCTATTTCAATTATTATATCACGGTTAAACGCTTACATTTAATTGTAGCTGCAGCTGTTTCACAACTATGATAAGTTATAATTACAGTAGTAAATTAATTAATAGAAACTGTCTTTATCATCATCAATTGGTCGTTCCCACATTCTTAAAATATTTTAAAATTTGAATACTTAACATTACAGCAGTGTTTTGTTTTATGGATTCTAAACAGCTTCGCACTCCCTCAACGCTTTTGACAGTTCTAAATACAGTTATTGGCCAGAACTGGGAATCAAGGAACTGTTTTTGAACACCTTGTAAGCACGCGATTTATGTTTTGTTCTTGTATCGTAATACTTCTTATAAAAGTGATGCCTGAAACGAATTCAAATATATCGATTCAAACCAAATGAGTTAAGACTAGCTTTAGTGGGTTAAACGCCTTGTAATTACCATTTGAGCGATCCATAATAGAAAAGTAGCATCGTTAAATCAAAACCCTATCATTTAAAAGAAGCGTTAAGGCCTCCTTTAACTACTATTTAAAAACTTAACGGTGCCACTTTACCTGGAAAAATTATTTTAAATGATAATGTTTGTGAAATAAAGCAGCTGTTGGTCTGTTGGACAGTACTTTACTATTATCCACTATATCCAGTGCAGTTACATAAGTGGGCATTGGCAGTATTCCATGCCTTTGTTTCCAAAATTAAAGTTGTTGTAGTAAAAAGTGGGTTAATAAATACTCATCTTCATGTTCTCTCCATTCTATTTATGAAAATTCCAAAAATATACACTTATTTCATTCAAAATTATTTGTTTCGAGGCAATTGGATCGTTATATTTTTTATATAAATTCTTCCTTATTAATTTTTAATGAAACCTAATTATTGGAAATGTTTCGAAATGTTCTCAAATATACCCACTTAGTTTGGTGGATGAATTTTTATTATACCTATGAAGGTCGTCGTTTATTTTATCAGCTCCAGTTTCAGAATTATAGTGATTTTCAAACAATTTTTCGATGGGTCGTTCTTCGTTCCTATGTAACTCTAGTCTTTACTCATTTATAATTTACTCAAAATCATATTATAAACAAATAATAAAATCGAAACTTCACAGATGTTGCTATAAAATCAAATATTTGGGATAAGTAAAAATTAAAATTTTAGTTTTGTTTGCCCTACTTACTATAAAATTAACAGTTTCATACCGTAACTTTTAGTTTTTTTAACAATTAATTTGTTCCGTAAATTTCGAGTTTGCCCTAAGGTCTTAAGGTGGCTTTTAAAGAAATCTTTATATGGCTGTTTTCTTGTAAATTGCACCTATTATGACGTAGTTAGCTCAGTTGTAGTTTATTAATTCATAAAATAACGATTATCTATAGGTACTATTTCCTAGTTGTGGAAAAATTGTCTTATTAAATATTGAATGTGCGTGTTAGTTTGATATAATCTACTTAACATTAGTAAAATGGCGTTAAACCCAAAACTTTTCGTCTTTTGTTCGTTTTACATGTCAGAGTGCAACATGTTCAGATAGTGAATATTTACTAAATTACTAATATTTATATTTTAAATAGATAAATCGTTTCATGTTTATTTAAAAATGTGAATTCCCATCACCTACTCATCAGGGTAGGGTAAGCGATTATTGGGGAAATTTATTCGCCAAACTCTTATTCGATTTTTAAAGTCATTGATGAAGAGCTACCCGTATTTCAAACAAAAATTAGGATGAACAAGGTGACTGACAAAAAGATGAAACGTAAAATTTAATAATAGTAAAGCAGTGCAGTGGAACTGAAATATTTATTTCGTTTTTCACCTCTTAAGACTTGTAGACGCAGCTATGTCAAAATTTGACCAAATTTGCATTTCTTACGGCTTCCAAGATCTCCATGCAACTGGAATTACCTCATTTCGTATAATCGTTACTTTGAATATGGTGCCACTGGGACCACTTGATATTATTCCAAACGATTCCCAAGATTGATTGTTTTTATTTTAAAGTACTTTTCATAGCCAAACCGTTTGTCTGATGTAAAAAATCTGGGAGACATAATTTGTAGGAAATTTAATGTACCTTTATTTTTATATAGGAGCACTTTTCTCTAAAAATACGTAGTTTTTGAGTTATAAGCGAGAAACTAAAAAATCAGCTTATTGACCGATTTTGGAATTTTTGTCAAACTTTAACGCGCTCTAGCGCCTAAACCGTTTGTCTGAGGAAAAGCATAACCGGATATAGTTGGTAGTAAATTGAATGTAGTTTATACTCATATTGAAGCACTTCTCATAAAGTGCGCAGTTTTCGAGTTGTAAGCGATAAACAAAAAACAGTTTTGGGCAGATTTTGGAATTTTTTGCGAATTTTAACGCGCTGTAGCGCCTAAACCGCGTATCTGAGGAAAAAAGTCCAGGAAATGTAATTTGTAGGAAATTCAAGCTTCTTTATATTTGTATATTAACACTTTTTTCTAAAAGTGCGTAGTGTTCGAGTGTAAGCGATAAACAAAAAAACAGTTTTTGGTATATTTTGGAATTTTTTGCAAATTTTAACGCGCTGTAGCGCCTAAACCGTTTGTCTAAGGAAAAGCATAGCCGGATATAGTTGGTAGTAAATTGAATGTAGTTTATATTCATATTGAAGCACTTCTCATAAAGTGCGCAGTTATTGAGTTATAAGCGATAAACAAAAGAACAGTTTTTGGAATTTTTGTCAAACTTTAACGCGCTGTAGCGCCTATACCTATATGAGAAAAGAAACCGTAGAAATATACTTTGTACGAAATTTGATGTAGTTTATTTTTTATAGAGGAACTGTTCTCAAAAAGTGTATAGTTTTGAATAATAAACAAAAAACAGTTTTTGGCCGATTTTGAAACTTTTCGCGAACTTTAACGCGCCTGAACCGTGTGTCTGAGAAAAAAACCTTAAATATATATTTTTTAGGAAGTTTAATCTACCTTATTTTTAGATAGGAACATTTTTTCCAAAAGTGAAAAACAGTTTTTTGGCGATTTTGGAATTTTTGACAGATTTTAACGCGATCTAGCGCCTAAACCGTGTGTCTGAGGAAAAAGCCAAAGAGATATAATTTGTAGGAAATTCAATCTATCTTATTCTTGTATAGGAACACTTTTCTCAGAAAGTACGTAGTTTTCGAGTAATAAGCAATAAACAAAAAAAAACAGTTTTTGTCCGATCAAGAATTTTTCACAAACTTTAACGCGCTGTAGCGCCTAAACCGCGTGTCTGGGGAAAAAACCCAAAAGATGTAATTTGTAAGAAAATTGAATGTGCCTTATTTTTGTGTAGGAGCACTGTTCTCTAAAAATGCGTAGTTTTGGAGTTAGAAGCGATAAACAAAAAACAGGTTTTTGGCAGATTTTAGAGTTTTTGTCAAACTTTAAAGCGCTTTAGCGCTTAAACCGCGCATCTTACTAAAAAGCCGCACAAATATATTTTGTAGGAAATTTGATTTAGTTTATTTTTATATAGAAGAACTGTTCTCAAAAAGTCAAGAGTTTTGAAGTTATAAGAGAAAAACTGAAAAAAGAGCAAAAATAGTCTTCCCTAATTTAATGCTGCCACTTAGAAGTGGCAGGTGGTCGGTTCTTTCATCTTGCATTGTTAACAATTTTATATCAATTGTTTTAGTATATCTGCACGCTACCTCTCAACCCGTTCACGCGCTGCAGACGTCTCGTTCTATGGAGTTTCTGAGATAAAATTGGAAATTTATTGAAGTCACTTGAAAATAAAAACTTTTATTATAAAGTTTGGAAGGGGACCATTTTATCTAAACTCGTAATTTTGGTCGCCTAATAAACCAAAAGATTAGTTTCTGCAAAAAAATAGGATTCTCTTCCATTTAAGGCCACTTTTTTGATATTTCTACATTTCACCTTGTTCTCGTAATAACGACTTTGAAAATTAACTTTTTATCAATACGTTGTGTATAATAATATGTATATTATTACTGTAATTGTACCGGTCCAAGTTTTTAAACGTCATCAGCATACTTATAATTCTTGCTTTAGGTCATTCACAGCAAATTAGCTTTTATTTTGACTCGAATGCAGTTATTTCAAGTAAAATTAATCCTTAAAAGGAAATTTTGCTACAAGATATAGTTATTATTTTGCACAATACGTGTTAATAAATTTGTAGGTGTATTTTTCTAAGATGTGATGTAATACAAATTAATTCCTTTTCCTTTCCTAACCCACCTATAACGGCCACCTACTCCATATTAAAGATGTTTGGATGATTTAGAAATATTGTCATCTGCATTTAGGTTAAACGACTCGATGCGATCTAAATGGATGAAAAATTTGATTATTACGGGGTTCTTATTTTAAGTAACGATAAACTTTGTACCTATGAATTAATCTAAACCATCATAGTAGCAATAAACAATTTAATACCATTACATCATTTATTTATTTATAAATATTCATAATTTAATTGGGGATTAGTTTTTCGGGCAGCTCATCTTTAATTACACTTTTTTTGCGGTAAACGTTTGCATTTTCCTCCTCGTCTCCAACCTCTACGCTGTGAAATGCACTAGGACACTTACTAGGTAGCCAGTAGCCAGTTCTTTGGTAATTAAAGGCTCTCGAAGTACCTTCAGCCTTTCAGAGGCTGGAAGGCTGGGGGCTCCTTTTCAGGAGCCCATCGGTTTCAGGCTCCTAAAGAGACTCTTTATAAAAGAACTATTCTTAGTTTGGTAACCTGCGTAAGCATTGATCATCTATTAGATGGGTCCATTAGGTGAGGAGTAGTATAAACAAAAACAAAGAAAGAAATTAACACCGCTATTCTACTTAACTTGAATAAAATCCGTAAATAGACATGTTCATTCTTTAGTAGAGTTATAGAAAAAAAACAGTTATAAACTTCAATTTCTAAACATTAACCATTAGGCGACCATATGCTATTTTAATTAGAACTTAAAAAGTTCCTTTTAACTTAAATTAAAGAGAACGTTGAAATTTTATTATTTTTAAGTAAAAATGTTTATGATGTAGCCGGAAGGTACGTAGATTCGCTCGCATAATGGTATTAAATCTATCTAGAGTGCTAGGTGAGAGTCTCAATAGTATCTAAAAATAAGTGAAACGTGGTCTTGCTTTTAACGTAATTGATGAAGCAAATTGGAATGGAACTTTATTGTAATTACGTTAAAAACCAAAATAATTCAATTATTTTGGTAGCTTTTTAAGTACGACTTTTACTTCCGTTGCAACACTATACGATGGATACGAATATTTGCCTCATTTACCCCATTGCAGACCATTTACCCATACCATCCAATTTTACAAGAGTCAAACTTTTTATTGAGGTTAATTAAATGTACGCAGTCTACATGTGTGTCATCTGAGTTAAAGGTTTTTTTGGTTGTTGTAGTTTATACTATATCGAGGTTATCGAACTAATCCGATCTCGTAAAAATGTTGTTTATCGTGTGCATCAAACCAAATTTTAAGAAAAAATGTTGAATCTCGCTCAAATTTATCTTTATGTTAATCCGTTAAGCTTTTCGACTAGTTTAAATCGCATCGTTCCAATTAATCTTCCAAAGAGGTTAATTTGCAGCTGATGCTGAAGGAGAGATTTCGCGTTTGTTCGAGCTACATCCAGACGTCCTAAATCGCTTCTAAGTCCATCACTCCGCAATAGCCAGTTTTGGTACATTCGAGCAGGGTTTGTAACCTTCTTCGAAGAGACATGATGACTGCGAACCGCCCAGCCTAAGTGGAAAGTGCTTTTCTAAAGAGTCCTCATTGGAAAAGAAAAAAAAAGAAGAAAAATGCCCGAGTGTGTGTTTATGTTATCTACTAATATTATGAACATCTTGTCTATACTTTTACGAAAACAAGTCGTTAACAGTATACTACCTTATGATAGTTTAAAGAATGTTTAAACGTACACGAAGACAGTTATAATAAACCATCAAATGTTCTCTTGGTAGATTTTGCATTATTTATTTAATTTTGTATGCAAACCAAACAATGTATGAGGATTGAAAAGCTGGGTCTATAATTAAATCATTAAATAATAATGATTGGCGTTCTGCTACGCGCCAAGCTAGGCTCGCGTCTTGGCTCATTTCGGAACTTTTGATTCAAATTTACATAATGTAAAACCGTTTAAAATAAACTTTTACACCGTATTACCTACTCGAAACGCCCACGTCAAACTCGATGCAGTCATCACATATCAGTCATTTCTCAGATCTTCATTTACATATCGGTAAATCGATAAACATTTGATTTCAAGTGTACCTGGATGTGATGATGTGGCGCATTTTTTACTTGTAATTCTAGTTTTTTTTTAAGTTCTTCCAGGAGCCTGCTTCTTGCTTTTGAAATTCCACATTCTAAATTGGGGCCCAAGACAGACGCTGCTAATCCGTTTTCTCGCTCCAGTTTCAGTTTTAGTCACAGCTTCAAATTGAGACTATTACCGTTGAAAATGCAACAAATGATTATTTAAATCAATGAGCATGATATGCAGTTCTCGAGAGAGAGAGAGAGAGAGAGAGAGAAAGAGAGAGAGAGTTCAAAGGTCTACTCCAATGGATTTCAGGAATTGGCAGGCAACGCACGTCTGAAAGTCTGGATAGACCTTTTGGGTGGGAAGAAAATTTTTTCTCATCTCTTCTTTTTACTAAAAAAACTGCTGGGATAGAGGCTGAACTTTCTTATTTATTATTGGCAGGCTCGATTTTATTTTTGGCACAGTCGCATTAATTTATGTACAATGAACTACACCAAAACAAATTTCCCTTTTTAATTTTATTTTCTCTGGCGAAACTAATGACAATCTAATTGCAAAGGGGATTAGCAAAAGTTAAGTATTATAACGATGGAGCAAGACATGGAAGCAGAAGAGAAACTAACTAATAACGATCAATTTGATATTGCTCTCAAGTGGATTCGTATACTTGAAGGCCTGACGCTCTCTTAAGTAGATCATTTTGGGCCCGCATCTTGGACCTCGGCTTTTCCGACCCAAAATCGCCTTTTAAAGCTTTCGAGCTACAACATTGCTACTCTTAAAGCAGAAGCAGAAGATAAACTACTACTACGACCAATTTGATATTGCTCTCCAGTAAATTCGTATACTTGAAGGCCTGACGCTTTCTTAATTAGATCATTTTGGGCTCGCATCTTCGTCTTCGACTTTTCCGACCCAAAATCGCCTTTTAAAGCTTTCGAGCTACGACATCGCTACTCTTAAAGCAGAAGCAGAAGATAAACTACTACTACGACCAATTTGATATTGCTCTCCAGTGGATGACTTGAAGACCTGACGCTTTCTTAATTAGATCATTTGGGCTCGCATCTTCGTCTTCGACTTTTCCGACCCAAAATTGCCTTTTAAAGCTTTCGAGCTACGACATCGCTACTCTTAAAGCAGAAGCAGAAGATAAACTACTACTACGACCAATTTGATATTGCTCTCCAGTGGATGACTTGAAGACCTGACGCTTTCTTAATTAGATCATTTGGGCTCGCATCTTCGTCTTCGACTTTTCCGACCCAAAATCGCCTTTTAAAGCTTTCGAGCTACGACATTGCTACTCTTAAAGCAGAAGCAGAAGAGAAACTACTACTACGACCAATTTGATATTGCTCTCCAGTGAATTCGTATACTTGAAGGCCTGACGCTCTTTTAATTAGATTATTTTGGGCTCGCATCTTCGTCTTTGACTTTTCCGACCCAAAATCGCCTTTTAAAGCTTTCGTGCTACGACATTGCTACTCTTAAAGCAGCAGCAGAAGAGAAACTACTACTACGACCAATTTGATATTGCTCTCCAGTGGATGACTTGAAGGCCTGACGCTTTCTTAATTAGATCATTTTGGACTCGCATCTTCGTCTGCGACTTTTCCGACCCAAAATCGCCTTTTAAAGCTTTCGAGCTACGACATCGCTACTCTTAAAGCAGAAGCAGAAGATAAACTACTACTACGACCAATTTGATATTGCTCTCCAGTGAATTCGTATACTTGAAGGCCTGACGCTTTCTTAATTAGATCACTTTGGGCTCGCATCTTCGTCTTCGACTTTTCCGACCCAAAATCGCCTTTTAAAGCTTTTGAGCTACGACATTGCTACTCTTAAAGCAGAAGCAGAAGATAAACTACTACTACGACCAATTTGATATTGCTCTCCAGTGGATGACTTGAAGACCTGACGCTTTCTTAATTAGATTATTTTGGGCTCACATCTTCGTCTTCGACTGTTCCGACCAAACATCGCATTTTAAAGCTTTCGAGGTACGAACTCGTTATTCCGCACATGTTGTTCCTTTCAGGAACCTTTCCATTTGCTCAAAACAGTTCAAATTAAGTTTTCTGATAGTGTCATGGTGTAGGTCTGGGGATACTTCTTGGCTCTTTTCTGAGCTTGCTCGCTTGTATAGTACAACTTTTATATTTATGATCCCACCGTTTGCAAAATTGGGCAGGGAGAATGAGTCGTATGCTACAGAACCCATCTTTTGTACGTTGAGTTATACTTTTTTGTATAAAGAAAGTTTTTCCGTCATCAGCTACAGCTCTCAACTCTTCTCAAGTGCTAGAGCTTGTCTAAAATAGAAACGAATCTGTCAATGGTTCTGATTAGTAACGCCATTGACGGGAAGCACTCATAGGTTAGGTCACAGGACGCCACTCCTCAATCTTCTATTATGGATATACTCGAGCCGCTTTGCATTTTTTTTGATAATTGAACTAATTTTGTTAGAATTTCAACCCTTTAACCTCACGTGAGTCATCCTACTGCCTTTTTTAACCAAAACTGCGTCAGTTTTAATTGTTACAGTAGGGTTTTCAATTAATTTAATTGGTTGTAGCCTTTTAGTGTGTAGGCAGTACGCAGTACCTACTCGAAGATGCTAAAAATGTTAAAATATAGGTCAAAAATGACATTAGTTTTAGCTGACATTTAATTGTTTATTATTGATTTTTTTTACATTTGTTGCTTTCTCTTAAATTAGTCGAAATAGTAAGGTACCTTAATGGACTAATAATTTAATATTTTATACGGCGTACTTATTGGAGTGTACCAGTTAACTTATCGTAGTACTCGACTGACGTGGACATAGTAGTCAGGGTGCCGAACCCCAGGTAGATGACCTATCGTGCGTCTGCAGGTGCGGCAAGTTTTAATCGCCGTTACATAAGTTAACCGGAAGTACATACTATTTTTGATAATAACAATGTCGCATATTCTCCCCTTACTGCGACTTTTTTCATAAGATTAGTAATAATTAAATGCGCTTATGTCGCCATCCTCATAGAAAATTACTTTGACTTACCTTGTAAATTTGTTGTGTAGTACCTAGTACATACCTCTCAGAATTCAAATAAAACGAAAGTACTTATTTGCGGAATTCCTAACCTATCCTTCGCGTTTTTCTTTTATAATCAAATTAAGTGCTTGCATACGACTTACGCCACTTGGCCACTTATAAGTAGTTTCATCGAGAATCCATTGACCGTACCACCGTACCGTACTGTATTGTGAAGGTTGGTACTCCTGCCTTGCTATTAGTACCTTATAGTACTACTGGTTACTCTTTAATTTCATCAAGTATTTGGGCCCAAATTACTTACGCCAGTTGGATCTCACTTACGTAATTTGAATGAGAACGAACTTTTGGTACCCCTGCCTTGCTACTACGTAACTACTTAGTACTATTTAGGTACTTTTTCTGTAATTTTTGCATCAGAAAAGTTTCGTTAGTGGTCAAGAATAAGAAGAAGGGCGTTTGGCGTAGCTTTCATTTAAAAATGAGTCTTCTAGTTATGCGTGAACTTGAATAGGCGCCAAATTGAAAATTTATACCGCCTCTCTTTCTATTTTATGTCGGCCAGTCCAAATTAATTAAAAGTGACATAAAACGAAAGTATAGTAAAATACTAATTTATCGAGCCACAAATTATCATTTTACACACCTCGATTCAATTTTTACTTCTGCTTTATTTGGCTATTGAATATGTATATTTTTAAAACTAATTTTGTCTTCCCATAGCCCCCAGTTACAAACACGCCATAGCACCATATAATTACCATACTGTGATAAACTGGAAGTAAACGAATTGTAAGTTTTCTTATCTGTTAAAACTTATATTTTGGAGGTATTAAATTAATTTCTACAATGTAATATCCTTGACCTTGAAAATTAAATAAAAGAGGCTTTGTTTTCATTTTAAAATTTTAAGGTGTGTCTTTATCGTATCTACCGTAGTACTCACCGAGTAGTCGATTTGTATAAAGGCTCTCATTGTAACGAGCGCCTAATTTAAAATTTAAGTCTTC
This sequence comes from Malthinus flaveolus, assembly GCA_950108345.1. NCBI lineage: Eukaryota > Metazoa > Arthropoda > Insecta > Coleoptera > Cantharidae > Malthinus > Malthinus flaveolus. The sequence continues at coordinate 12,435,266 of OX467287.1, read as the reverse complement.
GGGCAGCTGAAACACTAGCTAATAGAATATCAGCATTTTTTCAACCGCCCAAAGGCTCGAATCTTAATCACTATTGCTCCCTATAGGCAGATTTCTTATCGAACACACTTGCATTTGTGTCTACACTCACAAATTTTGCGGCTTGCGGAAATCTGTTGGCATATTATGTTTACTTACTCTTAAGTAATTAGCCTTAATTTTAACGATTGAACTTAACACACTTTAACGTATATGTGCCAATTTTCTAACAAGTGATCGTTTATTTTTAAGCACCTTGAAACTATGACATCTCTAACTCGTGCTTCATTAAACGCTAATTTAGAGACGAGCGGAGGAAAAAAATGACAAAAATTAGTCGAGCGGTTCAAGATGCGCTAAAAAAATTTTAAGGAAGTTTTTCTACTTGCTAATTAAACTTAACAGTTTTTGAATTGTATTATTTTAATTTATTTGTCGACTACACTTCACGCACAACGGGCATAAACTTTCACTGTTATATTTTTTTTTTGTCTAAACGTGCGAGAAATTGCAACAATTCTATTGTGGTCTTAAATTATTTTTCTTGCTAATGTGCGAGTTTAACAATTTTTATTTTATTTTTGCAGATCCTCGGTATATTCTGTATGTCGCTTGCATCGGCGTTTTGGGAAAAATCGACACATTGGTTTATTTTCGTCGCTACTGTCAGTTTTATCGGTACTTTAATATGGGTCGTCGTATACCTAATTGGAGTTAGAGAAGCCACGACGAATTTTCCCATTAATTGGATATTAACTGTAAGTATCAGTTTTTGATTAATTATTTGATCTAATTGCAAAAGACTTGGATATAAAAGGCCCCATATTGCCAATACTTTACAAATGTTAGCCAATGAGCTTTGCTCAAATAATCTTCTCGTAGCTCATATTTGCTTTGAAAGGCAAGTTCTGAGTACTTAGGGACTTAAGCTCTCTCCACCACTTTATGTGACGTTACAGGATAGAGCGCCTTTTTGGTCTAATTGTGTAGCTCCGAAACCACGCCCCTATCATTTTTAGGGACCTTTTTCATTTCATTTCTCTTAAAACCCTATTCCATCAACCTTCCTCTTTTATTTCTCTCTTCTAACTCATCTTGCCTGACGTAATCCACTACTCATCTGTATTCCATGTTTGTTAAACTTCTTAAAATCGTTCATCATTGTGCTCTAACGGTCTTTTCATCCTTGGTCTCGATTTTCCAGACTGCAAATCCAGTTAACGTCATCTTAGAATTGCTCAAACGGCTCATCGTTCACCTAGTTCCATTTCAGTCTTAGAATTCGTCTTCTTTCTTAGCCTCCAAGTGACTGCCTTAAAATAGCACATCTAAAAAAAAATTCGAGTCTTGGAAATCGCTGGGCACTCGAAAACTTCCGCTTGATTTTGGTACTTACACCACCTTAGATGAAGTGTGCGGTTCATCGTCTAATCTCGGATAAAAAGTATAAACATCAAACACTGCCTCAAAGTTTAATTTAAGAGGCCAAGCCAGGAGCCAAGAGCAATGTGCATTAGAGTTGATCAGTAGATGAACCGGAAGGAGCGTCTTCCTGCTTCCATTTGAATTTTAATTACTTTATTGTCTTTTCGGTGTATGCTTTCGTGGTGATCTGGCACCTTAAAATAGCAACATAACTATTTTTAAGCTAATGTAGGGTGCTCGATAATAATATTTTGAAGCTCAACTTCGTTATGTTTTTTATCCCTATTACTACTACTCGAAAAGAAAATCGTCTCAAATCGTATTATAAGGCTACTTTCCGCGTGCTTGAAAGTCGTTATTCATCAATTTTCGTATGTATAAGGCTTTATATAGCATTTTATTGATACTAAACATTAAATAAACAATAGAATAGTTATCGATAATAAAAATACGAACAATATCATTGTCAAGGTTGAGTAATTTGTTCAAATATCCTGTGGATTTTCGTAGGAAAAATGTGAGCAAGCTCTGCGCTTATTTTTCTTCAAAGTTTCGAAAGCGTAGGTTTTTATTTTAGTCATAAATTTTTATGACAATTTACCGAAGTTATCCACCAAACTACAAATTTTTCCGTTCCTAAAAAAGAAATTGGGTGCAGTTATTTAAAAATCCAAGGTGGCGCGAGTGAGGTGGGTCCGTGCGGAACCGCTCTTTTAGGCTTGAAAATGGCATATATTTTTGTTTGTTGTGACAATTTCAATTGTTTTTTTCAGGAGCTAGTTAACACCGGAATATGCACAATTTGCTATTGCATCGCCTTCATTATTCAGCTGAGCGTGTGGGTCTCGAGTCCGTTTCCGCGCCAAGGCGCTAATATAGCGGCCGGGGTGAGTAAATTCAAAATTCGCGTTCAAATTCGTTTATTTTACAAACTATTTCGTGTTACAGGTATTCGGTTTATTTCAAACACTGGTTTACGGATATGGGACATTCTTATTATATTTAGAATCGAAAAGAGCAAATTAAGTTAAAATATTTTTGTAAAAGAAACAAATTGGAAAAACTCAATTTCAGTTATATTTATTTGTTATATAATTTTACACAATCATCTTTATTATTTTTTAAGAATTATTCGCGTACAATACAATTTTTTGTAATATTTTTTAAGTTGACATTTTTTCATTTCGATAGTTTATTGTATAGTTTATAAGGGCTTATTGTCGTATTTAATTTTTTTTAATGTGATGGTAGTCAAAAATATTTTTATACCGTTCAAATAATGCCAATCGATATTTTTAAATACTAAAAAAGATACTTTATACGTTTATACGTTAGACAATAGTTTGAAAAATTGTGAAAGCCAAAACGATTACCTGTAAGAGAAGAGAAAATATTTTTGTCAACTATGTACAAAAGAAACAGATAGATGGTATGTTGATTGTTCTTTATACCTGCCGATAATTGTGGTAAATTGTTACATATGTATTTTAATTAACGTAAGCCATTAATTTAAAGAAGATAATATATATTAGGTTCAGTTCAGTTTCGTTCGGAGCACTAATTCGAGATTAGTGCAGGACGTTTTACGAATAATAATGCTCAATTCTGAGCATAGTACGTTTTGGTTCTGTTTTATTTATAAGAATACAACTCACTCTACCTAATATTAAGTTTTCAAATTTTATCATTTAAATAACGTACCTATACTATTAATATAAATGCATGTTTTACTTCGAAATAAATGTGTAACTGTTTTTATATCACTAAAGGTTATTTTATTTCACACCCTTTATTATAGTACTCTGGGGAACACAGAATATACCTAAAATTAGTAGATGGACTTCATTTTATAGAAAGTTTTTAATATTTCTTAAAATTACATTTTTTTTAAACCGCAACTTTTCTCTAATTCAACTAATTCGCTGTCCGAGAGTTTCTCCAAAATTCCACTAGAGCAACATTTTACGTAAAAATTGTATCAACGCATATATTGAGGCCTTTTTATTTCAAAAAATTTACATTTAGGTACTTTTAAAAATGAAAAATCTGCTTAACGACACTCTATACGCCTAAACGTTATATTAATGCACGCGTGTAACGTAAGTTGCATACTTTCAAATAATTAGGCGTAGTCTTTCGTTTGTTAATTTCACGTAAAATATTTAGCTCATGTGAATCACAGGCGCTTTTAATTATTCACCAATCCAATTATAAGAAATTTAGAGTAATTAACATTTAAATTATTAGGTAAATTTGTTTATTTAAAAGAAAATATAGGACACATCTTATCGAATTAGCACTTATAGGCCTTTCTTTTGGAGATAAAAAAGTTGCTAGGGGCGCACCCACATTAAAAATTTATAATCAATTTATTAGTTATGAGTAAGCATTCGTTTCCTTTCGTTTTTCAACGATATAAAATAACTCATGCTCACGGATTGTAAACAAAACTCAAACAGGTAAAATTTGAGCGTCGCGTTTCATCCGTGCGTAAGGTCAACCGTACAACGCTGGGTATTTAATCGAGAATACGCCACATTTTCGCTAATATACAGAAAGAGTTGCAACCTTTAATATTTTATTGATTTTGTGGAAGCGAAGACGTCCAGAAAGCTATCGCGCATCCAGACTTTCGTGCAAGAAAAGTTACGATCACGAAACTAAATTTAGTTTCTGGTAGTTTGGTGAAATTTGAGTGTTGGTGCAGTGGTCTTTTTGGAAAAGAATAATTTAAAAGGTGAGTTGTTGAACGAACTTAATGCGGTTTTTTAAAACTTTAAATTTTTTGCAGGTTTCCGAAAAGCCAATTTTGGGCAAAATGTCGCACTCAGTAACAGTTACGAGAACAACAACAACCTCGACAACTTCGGCAATTATTATTAATTCTGGATACTTAAAGACCTGGCCTGGACTTCTTAAATTGTTCCAATTGGTAAGATTAAACCACTTATCGTTTAAACTGCAAATGTATTTTTTAATTTTTAAGTGCAGCCCATGACACCATTAGCTCGTAATGGTGTTAATGACACAATTTATGAATTAAAATTTAAAAAAATTCTTATAAATCAAAATTTTGGTGGACACACCTAATTTATGTAACGTGAAACAATCCATTGGATCATAATGCTTTTATTATAATATTCTTATTCTATCATCATCATTGACCCACATGCCTTTTTTAGAGGTTGCCGTTTGTATGCGTGAGTGTCGGGAAAATGAATGTCTAAAGGTTGAAAAAATGCATAAGGTCATAAATGCATGTGCAATCGCGCTATTTTTAACTTAATAAACTTGATTTGTAAATTTTACGCATTTTGGATTTTATTGAGCTCTTTTGGCTCACGTTTGCGAGCTCAAAGTTTAATTTTAGAATGTGATATTTTGGAAATTCTGAGGTTTATTTAAAAATACGTTTAATTTTGTAATCTTGGTAATATTTTAATTTGTTTGAAAACACACTTTAAAAAAAGACAAAATAAGCATAAAAGAGGTTTATTATTAGCTATTATAACATTCATGGATTATGACAGCATACCTTATTAAAATCGGACACTTCTATTTTAAGTTTTTAAGTGCCTACGAGCCTATAGTACGAGTTGTTTTTTACAACATTTTATTTCTAAGTCCCGCATTTATTTTTTTAATTAGCAAGCTCCTTAGACCCAATATTTACTTTTTAATTAACCACCCTGTATAAACTACTAACTATACTTGTTTACTTGTATATCGACTAAACGCAAAGCGTCAAAACTACTTAGGTAGTTATTAGAGCCCCGCGTACATTTACAATTTATTATCCAAAAACTGTTGCCAAAATATACAGGGTGTCCATTATGCAACTTCCTTTTTTTTCGCCTCAACGAATTTAAAACCAAAAACATTTCTTCTGCAGATTCTTGGAATAGTAAACGTCGGTTTAATATCGTTTTACTACAACAAGTACAGCACATCTCACACCGCACCATTGACGTTTTTGTTGTTGATGGCCGTAACATTTTTAATTGGAACTTTCCTCATTTTATTATCGTGTCTCGCTTCGATATCGACAGCGTCCATTATTTCCAAAACCATCTATGTGAGTATAACTAATTGTGGCTAATTAGTGGTTTGTGTGCACATCCTGTTTGAAATTTAATTAAAAATTTTCTTTTAGGAATTTATTTATCACGGAATTGCCTTTCTGTTGTATTTGGCAGCGTCTATAACTCTTCTTGTGGAGGTTAATAATAAGAAGTATTCTGCGTACTATTTCAACTATGATGAATATTTGGCGGCATCGGTAAGATTATGATACAATTTATCAATTTAATGTAATTATTCAATTATTGTTGAGTTGTGTTTGAATCGAGTACCCAATTTACTCCCATGAAATTAATTACGTACGAGTTCTTTGATGTGATGAAACTAATAACTTTTGCGTTGCATCATTTCAATTTAATTAATAATCAATATAGTAAATGATTTACTTGTTTTTTGAGTATGGGAACATGGGAAGCTTTCAACTTTCAACTATTATTTAAATGTTTCAAAGATTTCGTATATTTGAGGAACGATTAACTTCTAAAGGATTCCAAGGATTTAACTCTTAATTTATGGTTCGAGAGACAGTGAGCATTTTTACTAAAATATAAAGTACAAAATTTTTAATGATGCAGACTGAAAAAAAATTGAAAATGAGTAATAAAATCCACCGTCTGCTACTCCAAAGCGGTAGTATTAACTTGGGGGTAGCTCGAGAAGAGTAGGTTTTTGCTTTTTTTAGTTTTTTGCTTATAACTTTAAAATTACATACTTTTTGATAAAAATGATTCAATATAAAAATAAACTACGTCAAATTTTCTACAAATTATAACTCTTGGGCTCTTTGGCTCAGATGAACGGTTTAGGCGATAGAGCGCGTTAAAGTTTGACGAAAATTCCAAAATCTGTCAAATAATTGCTTTTTTTGTTTATCGTTTGTAACTCTAAAACTACGCACTTTAAGATAAAAGTGCGTCTATATGAGAATAAACTATATCAAATTTTCTACAAATTATATCTCTTGGGGGTTTTGCTTCAGTTGAACGGTTTAGGTGCTAAAGCGCGTTAAAGTTTGACAAAAATTCCAAAATCTGTAAAAAAATTGTTGTTTTTAGCTTGTAACTTAAAAGCTACGCACTTTAAGCAAAAAGCGCTTCTATATGAGTATAAACTACATCGAATTTTCTACAAATTATCTCTCGTGCTCTTTGCCTCAGATAAAAGATTTAGGTGCTAGAGCGCTTTAAAGTTTAAAATTCCAAAAGCTGTCAAAAAATTGCTTTTTTTGTTTCTCGCTTGTAACTCGAAAACTGCGCATTTGAAGAGAAAAGTGCTTCTATATGAGAAGAAACTACATCAAATTTTCTACAAATTATAACTCTTGGGCTTTTTGCCTCAGATGAACGGTTAAGGCGCTAGAGAGCTTTGAAGTTTAACGAAAATTCCAAAATCTGTCAAAAAATTGTTTTTTTGTTTCTCGCTTGTAACTCGAAAACTGCGCATTTGAAGAGAAAAGTGCTTTTATATGAGAATAAACTACATCAAATTTTCTACAAATTATAACTCTTGGACTTTTTGCCTCAGATGAACGGTTAAGGCGCTAGAGAGCTTTAAAGTTTAACGAAAATTCCAAAATCTGTCAAAAAATTGTTTTTTTGTTTCTCGCTTGTAACTCGAAAACTGCGCATTTGAAAAGAAAAGTGTTTTTATAAAAAATAAAGTACTTACATTCAATTTCTTACAAATTATGTTTAGACGTTTTATTTGAAATAATGAACAGCTTAACTGCTATAGAGCGCGAGAAGTATAACGCATTGAGAAGGGTGGGGCTTCGGGGGTCAAACTGAACCATATACATATTATATTATACTAGAGTAGGTATACAAAAAATTTTTATACCAAAAAATTGTCCTTTATTTTTGTATAGGAACAATTTTCTCCAAAAGTGCGTAGTTTTCGAGTTATAAGGGACAAACCAAAAACATAGTTCTTTTGGAAGATTTTAGAATTTATGGCAAACTTTAACGCACTCTTGTGTCTAAACCGTTTATCGGAGGAAAAAACCTAGGAGATGTAATTTGTAGGAAATTTAATATAGTTTATATTCATATAAAAGCACCTTTCTTATAAAGTGCGTAGTTTTCGAGTTATAAGCGAAAAACCGAGAAAAGAGCAAAAACCCACTCTTCTCTCGAGTAGAAGACGATTAGTTTAATGTTTTATTACTCACTTGTCTGCATCGTTTAAAATTTTGTACTTTATCTCTGAAGTGCTCTCTGATGTTTCCCGGACTATTTTAAGTCCTGCACCCTAAACATACGAGTTGTACATTTTTAAAACATTTGTACGATGACAACTTCCACTCTTGAGCTCAAAAGTCAGAACAGATTATAACGTTATTATCGAGAGTCTAGTCTAAGTAATGAGTAATGAGATTAGGGAGCCCTTATTTTCAGACATCAGTGATTTGGGCGCACCCGTACGCAATCTAGGATTAACACTCAAGTAAAGATTAATCATTAATTCTCACGATAATTAAATCTGCTTTACATTGTCAACAAAAGATCGTTAATTAATTTTGTGGGAATTTAACTCAACATGTATTTCCACTTACACCACACCTTGTCAAGAATAGGAACAACCGTGAAAATCTTGACTTAGGGCCGCCCCTTACGGCTGTTCTTATTCTTGACAAAGTGTACATTGTTACATAAATATTTTAAATTGTATATCTACTCATAAATTATTTTTGTTTCAGATCATCGGTCTCGTACTATCGGCTCTGTATGTATTAAGCGCCGTTTTTGCATACCGTTCTTACAAAGGACTTTAAGCGCAATATAAACAAATAACTACAAGTTATTTATTATTTTTATTTCATTTAATTCATCTGATATCACTTCGTGTAGAAATAGGGAAACTTAATATAAGAATTCCCATCAAATTTAAAATAATGGAATTTTACTACAATCTCAAATGAGCACATCGGCATTGTATTTTTGATGACAGCCAATATTAACTTTTATTATTATGTAGAGAACGATAAATGTTAAGTTAATTAATGACACTCAGTTGGGCTATTTTATCTTAACTCGTTAGTATTTTTGTATGTTGTTGCTTCTCACGAAGTAATTTTATCGACTAAATTTAGTCATCAAAGCAAGAATGACAAATTTGGGCCATGTAATAGGTAATAGGCACTTCGTAGAACAAAATTTGAGTTTGTCGTCTCTGTACACACACACACTGTATATTATGTGTAAGTTGCGCATTCATTTTAAGCTTCAGTCATAAATTTGTGTTAATTGTAGGATAATCGTAATAACTATTGAAATATATTTACAGTGAGATTCATTGAATTGAAAATGGAAAACTGTGTTTCCATTTACAAAATTCAACTTTACTTTACTTTTTACAAAATATTTTTATGATAAATTAATGTTTTAGATAATTAATTAGGTTTAGTATACTCATTAGTAGTTACTTACAAAAATTAACAATGTGTCAATTAAGCTAAGCTTATAGGCTATACACAACTACTAGGGCTTCGCGATGATAAAAATTTTTTATCGGTAAGCTATAATGGCAGAGTTATGTTCTCGGCCGAGTGCTCTCGCTAGCTCTCGCTCGAAAGTTTCGGGCGAGAGACTTGTGCCCGAGTGCCACTATTTACACTCTCGCGTAGTTCAGTCGCAATTGTGAATTCAAGAGAGATGGACATGCACATGCTTTTTGTCTTTATGGAACCTGTGACTAGGATCCCACAATACAGGTTCCATTTGATACATTTCTAAGAAATTTAACTCATTTTTATTGTTCCACGACATTTTGTTGATCACAACACGACTTCACTATAACGCGGAGAAACAAGACGAGCTCATGCGAGAGTGTAAAGTGTAAAGCATAGCACTCGCAACCCATGCAAGACCCTTTGACTCGGACCCAAAAAACCGATTTGGAATGGAGAGCGAGCGAGGGACAACGAGAACACTGAGACTAGGCGAGCTCTCCCATATACACTCTCGCGCTCTGCCTGTCTCGGCGAGAGTGTAAAGCCGGCATAACAACTTTTTATCATCGATAATAGTCGATAACTATCGTGAATGGATAAATAATTCCCTTACACAAAATGTTCGATTTTCTTTCACCAAAAGTATCGATAATTATCGAATAATCGATCAGCCCTGCACACAACCTCCATGTGAGCTATACCTTTATGTGCTAAATGTATTATTGAGTGCCTTCATGTTGCCTAAGTGTTTTGTATATTATACTAACATTTAAATGTGCGTGCGCGTCCATATGTTAATGCATTTGAATTTATTTTATACTCGTCGTATTTGAGAATTTTACAGTATTTATAGCAGTTTAGCATTACCATTTTATATCTACAGTTTTACCTAAAACAATATTTTATTGTAACTATTTTTATGCAGATGATGATGTACTTATTTCTACTTACAATTTATATTAATACGTGTTTTATAAAAGTGTATTTAAAGAAATCGAGTCTCTGATTCTATAGTATTAGTATGCTGCAGTCGTGGAACTAGATCTGGGTTTCATGGCTACAGTGGCTCCCGGACCGAGTTATAAGTTATAAGTATCTAGATAAATATAAACAATGTCTCTTTAAACTCCTTCTCTTCGAACAAGCAAAATCCCGTTAAATAGTACACTTAAAAGACTTTTCACCAGTGTGTTCGAAATTTATCTCTCGAACTTCAAACAAAATTTATAAGGTTTTTCATTAGCGAGAGCTTCTTATTCACAACTTAGAGGTATAATAATAATAGTAATATGTTTATGCAACTTACTGGCCACATAGAGGTATATGGAGTGCGTCAGGTGTTACAGAAACCACTGGAGCGAGCTCCAAAAGAAAACGTCGAAGCTCCGTCAGGTCATAATTGCTTGATTTTCCTTTCAAGGCGTTAGGCAACATGTTATAAAGACCTATTTATAGCTACGTACATGTAGGATCTTTTATATGAGCGACTATCGCAGATTATTTTAGGAACTAGCTTCTGTGTTCATGAATATATGGGTATATTTTGGATTTGGACTATTGTACCGATATCTCTCGATTCGACATAATAAAAGATTATCCAGCTGTTCGCCACTCCACTAATGCCGACGTTGAGTTTTTCTGATAGAATACGTGGATTTATTGTCTAGAAGGCCCATGACAAATCGAAAAATACTCCGAAAACACATTTTTATGGACTCTTTCCGATATATGCTGAGTTGTACTTTAAATTTCAACGAATAAACAAATTTTAAAACGTTTGCATTTTTCCCCAAAATGCCACCTTTTTGTCTAATTTGACTGGACTATTATGCGTCTGAATCAAAAGTGAATAAATTTCCGATTCGCGTCTTCGTTAACGAAGTATTGAAAAAACTACGTTTAGTTAACATTTAAGGAATTTTCGCAATTTCACATCGATCTCATTCTAAATCTTATAAAAACTTATCCCGTTCTCGACAAGGGCGTACCGTTAACTTTGGAGGCCTTGGACTAACACTATTCGGAGCTAACGCTGTTTTATTAAAGAAAATACAAGAAAATGAATGAATGATAAATGATGAATATTTATTTGAATAGAGTTATCAGAATTATTGGAAAATACAAATAGAAACTTAATTTCACCGTTCCCTCGCTCTACAGGGGTTACGTTACGTTCCTCTACTGGACGTAACTTCGAAAAGAGACCTACGAAAATAATTTATATTATAAAGCCCCCTTAATTTTGGATAAAGAATTACTATCCTTCAATCTCCAATGCCATCCATGTTGTTCAAATTGTTTCAATATAAAAATAAAGTAAATCAAATTTTCTATAAGGACAAAAATTTCGGAATTGACCAAACATCTGTGTTTCTTTAGTTTTTCGCTTATAACTCGGAAACTACGCCTTTTTAGGGAAAATGGTTTCTATACAAAAATAGTGTAAATTAAATTTTCTACAGATTTTATTTCTTAAATTTTTTCTTTTAGACAAGTAGTTTAGGCGCTAGAGCGTGTTAAAGTGTAACAAAAATTTCAAAAGTGTTCGAACATCTGTGTTTCTTTAGTTTTTCGCTTATAACTCGGAAACTACGCCTTTTTAGAGAAAATTGTTTCTATACAAAAATAGTGTAAATTAAATTTTCTACAGATTTTATTTCTTAAATTTTTTCTTTTAGACAAGCAGTTTAGGCGCTAGAGCGCGAGTGTGACAAAAATTTCAAAATCGACCAAACATCTGTTTTTCTTTAGTTTTTCGCTTATAACTCGGAAACTACGCCTTTTTAGAGAAAATGGTTTCTATACAAAAATAGTGTAAATTAAATTTTCTACAGATTTTATTTCTTAAATTTTTTTCTTTAGACAAGCGTCTTAGACGCTAGAGCGCGTTAAAGTGTGAAAAAAATTTTAAAATCGACCAAACATCTGTTTTTCTTTAGTTTTTCGCTTATAACTCGGAAACTACGCCTTTTTAGAGAAAATGGTTTCTATACAAAATTAGTGTAAATTAAATTTTCTACAGATTTTATTTCTTAAATTTTTTCTTTTAGACAAGTAGTTTAGGCGCTAGAGCGTGTTAAAGTGTAACAAAAATTTCAAAAGTGTTCGAACATCTGTGTTTCTTTAGTTTTTCGCTTATAACTCGGAAACTACGCCTTTTTAGAGAAAATTGTTTCTATACAAAAATAGTGTAAATTAAATTTTCTACAGATTTTATTTCTTCAATTTTTTCTTTTAGACAAGCAGTTTAGGCGCTAGAGCGCGAGTGTGACAAAAATTTCAAAATCGACCAAACATCTGTTTTTCTTTAGTTTTTCGCTTATAACTCGGAAACTACGCCTTTTTAGAGAAAATGGTTTCTATACAAAAATAGTGTAAATTAAATTTTCTACAGATTTTATTTCTTAAATTTTTTTCTTTAGACAAGCGTCTTAGACGCTAGAGCGCGTTAAAGTGTGAAAAAAATTTTAAAATCGACCAAACATCTGTTTTTCTTTAGTTTTTCGCTTATAACTCGGAAATTACGCTTTTTTAGAAAAAATTGTTTCTATACAAAAATAGTTTAAATTAAATTTTCTATAGATTTTATTACTTAAATTTTTTCTTTTAGACAAGCAGTTTAGGCGCTAGAGCGTGTTAAAGTGTGACAAAAATTTCAAAAGTGGTCAAACATCTGTGTTTCTTTAGTTTTTCGCTTATAACTCGGAAACTACGCTTTTTTAGAGAAAATTGGTTCCATACAAAAATGAAGTACATTAAATTTTCTACAAATTATGTATCATATGTTAGCAAAACTTATCCCCTTCGCAACAGGAGCGGACCGTTAACAATGTTGTTTACAAATAATTTGTGTAAAATCTATTTTCTCTTAAAATTTTTATTTAAATTGTTTTTATTTTTTTGTACCGTCGAGAAGGGGCCCTGTGATTGCACGGGGCACTGGACTGCAGCCCATCAAATCCTATGCCAAATCCGCCCTTTGATCTCGAATAGTATAACAAATCTATTTGCATTCTAGGATTATGGCATTGCAAAAGTGCGCTTTTCGCATTCGTTTGCGAAACTGCGTTCTCAATTTTTCATTACTATTACTGCTATTACGCCAAGTTAGTAGGTTGGAAATTACACAATTTCTGTACGTTCACTTTTTACGCCAAAATTAACTCTATTGTTATAAAAATGTATTAATTTATCAATTTCTAATGTAAAGTCAATAAGTTTATCCTACAACTGATAAGAGAGGTATTAGGAGATTTGGATAAACAATAAGATTTTTCGACTTTAGCGCCTATGCGGCTTAATTCTGCTTTGATAATAATTCTATAAATGTTGTCATTTAAAAAAAATATAATTTTTTTGCCTAATAAGACTAAATTGAAAATTTCACCAACTTTACGCGATGGTTCTCTAATATCCATAGAGGTTCGAGGAGCGAGGAGTAGAAATTATCTTTAATTCGAGCCGAATGACGATCCTAAAACAGCAAAACTCAACAATAATAAAGGAAATGCCAATTTAACATGGAAAAAATAGAACTCGAACGCCTCACCATTAAAAATCCAAAAATAGAAAAGTTTACACCCTGCCGAGGTGCTTGCTCCCGCAATGTTTGGGTGTCTGCCTTAGTGTGCACTAACTGATAAATTTGCCGTAAAACAATATTACCAATTTTTGCCTAAAAAATGATTGGAATTAAACGACCAGCGATGGTTTCGATACACGGACCTACAGGAAGTTCGATGGGAATTAGTTGTTGTTGTTGCGCCTGCTGCACATGCATAAATTGGCAATTTTTGAAATCAGAAGCGGGATTGTTGAAAATTTCCGAAGCGGTGAGTAATTTTAGTTAAGTAGTTACTACTTTGTTACTTATTATTATAAATTGGGCAGATAAAAAAACTTTCCAAATTACAATTTGTTGCTCATTAGTTGCTGATTGCGAAATTTAAAAAAAATTAGACAAACAGATTGAAACGCTTATAAATAATTGTTTACACTGTTTGTTTTACAACACCGATTTCTATGTTATTATCTTTTCGAGAAGTTTGCAAATTATTTATACAGTACGTCTCACAAACGCATTAAAAATTTTGGAAATAGTATAACCAAAGAAAAAGAAGTCTAGATTCAGGTAAAGCAAGTTTGTCAGGTATACCTACGCCGAAAAAATTTTGGTATATTTTTGAAACACTATGTAGTTAGTTTGTGAACTTTAAAAAAAAATTATTTTAATTTAGATTTTAGTTGAGATAAACGCCGAGCGTGTGATAGTTATTTTAGGATGATATACTAATTACTATAATAAAATACGTAGCTGGGGGGCGTAAAAAATAATTGATCATTTTCAACACTTATTAAAACTAAACCGCTCTAAGCACACTCAAACTTGCCAGTGTCGGCGCCAGCTTAATTAAAAATTTGAAAATTTTGTTAAAAGTCCTTTTAAAATACATAAAACGCAGGAGTTTTTGTGGATAATAACCTGACGTCATTTGCGATTCTAACGTTAGGTGATAAACAAAAATGTAGCTTAGTGTGTATACTATTGATCGCAAAAAAATGAAACTTGCTCAACATAGGATGGCTTTATGCTGTATCATTCGCTACTTTGCATCACTTCAAAATTTATTACAAGACTAATTTTGCACTTTCAGATTTTAGGCTCTTTCTGTCAAAGTTTAGCAATAAATTACGGATTAAGTTACGCCGCTACGATCGGCCCAGCTTATCATGGTTTTTTAACAACAGTCTCCTGGTGTTTAATGACCACTTTAATATTACTAGTCTGTTATACAATATCATCAAATTCGTTTCATCTAGTGCGCCAGTCACTTTACGTAAGTAAATATTTGCGTTTTGTTTACTAAATTAAACTTTTATTCTTTTTTGTTGTAGGAAACCATCTTTAATTCGGTGGCTTCATTTAGTTACATAAGCTCTTGTTCGTATTTGGGATTTGCGGTTAACACCTTTTTGTATCCTCTGTACATCGTTACGCCGTATTTTCAAGTTTATCCAGCCATGACGGCAGCTTACGTAAGTAGCAGTCCGCGAAGAAGTCTAAAAACTGTAAATTCGTTGTAACTATCTCATTTTATTCGTTAGTACTTAGCAACTATAGCAACTGTAACCCCACTAAGTTAATTTTTGGAAAAATACAAAAGTATAGGGGTGATGAGATGACAGTGACATCTCTTTTTACAGCGCTAATATTCCATTAGGCGACAGGCACCAGCCACGAAAACCATTCGCGACTACAATCGCTGCTACTACTACTACTACTACGAATACTGACCAACTACTTAGGATCTCTAAGTGCAAAAATTACTTATTATCTAGGTCTAGGTAATTGTCTCATTGTTTGACAAGTTTTGGCAACACAAGTCAATTGATTGACGATAAACCATAAGTGCTATACCTTACCACACCTAGTAAAGGGTCCTATCCTAAGTAGCTGACCAGTAGTACCTCACAACTATTGCAAATAGTTCTAGACACAAGAATAGATTAATTTAATGGAGTTTGAGTTTAGTTTTTGACTTTGTTACGCTTGTCATTTTAAATGAAATATTTTTTCAACAAACAACGATAAATTCTTATTACGTTTTATATTTACGTGTATTTACACGTAATTGGTACTTTTTTAAATACTTAATATTATGTACTTATTTTTATTTTAGGTAATGGGCACGATTGTTGGGGTATTACATGGATATGATGCATACAAGGCTTATCGTTTTTATAAAGGTTACAGATAAAAATTATTAGACTGAAATATTTATTTATTAATAATAAATTACTATTAATTAATTAAATTCTATTTATTACGTTATAGTTGAATCGCATGCTTTGAATTCCTGTGATACTATAATGAAACAAAGAAAAATATAAGTTTCCGAGTATTTTTAATTTATTTAAAATGGTGGAAGATTTAAAAACACGTTACGAGGCTCGATTAATTCTTACTACTTAGTCTACCGAGCTATTCTGGTCAAGATATAAATTATTTTACTACTACCACTACTACTTTTTACAGGTGCTCGTTTCGTTATATATATTTTTCACTTTTAGTCCAGTCACTAGGGGGAAATAACAGCCAATCAATGAAGAAAATATAGAAAGATTTTTCTCTATCGCTTGCCACCTCTTAAAAGTGATGCGTTTTGAGCAAATTGCAAATAGTGCTCTTTTTTAAGTTTTCCGCTTAAACCTTTAAAAATACGCACTTTTTGATCAAAAAGCTATAAAAATAAACTTTATTAAATTTTCTACAAATTATATTTCTTAAGTTTTTTTCTTTAGACAAAGAGTTTAGGCGCTAGAGCGTGCTAAAGTTTAAATTCCAAAATCGACCAAAACTCTGCTTTTCTTTAGTTTTTCGCTTAAAACTCGGAAACTATGCCATCTTATAGAAAATTGTTTAAATACAAAAATAAAGTAAATTAAATTTTCTACAAATTTATTTGTCAAATTTTACTTTTAGAAAAACAGTTTAGGCGCTAGAGCGCGTTAAAGTTTAAATTCCAAAGTCAGTCAAAAATGTGATTTCTTTAGTTTTTTGCTTATAACTCGAAGACTATGCCATTTTAGAGAAAATTGTTTCTATACAAAAATAAAGTAGGTACATTAAATTTTCTACAAATTATACTTATACAAGTTTTTTCCTTTAGGCGCTAGAACGCGTTAAAGTTTGACAAAAATTTCAAAATCGACCAAACATCTGCTTTTATAGTTTTTTGCTTATAGCTCAGAAACTACGCCATTTTGGAGAAAATTCTTTCTATACAAAAATAAACTACATTCAATTTTTTACAAGTTACGTTTCTTAAGGTGTTACCTTTAGACGAACAGTTTAGACGCTAGGGCGTGCTAAAGTTTGGAAAAAATTTCAAAATCGACCAAACATCTGTGTCTCTTTAGTTACTTGCTTATAACTCAAAAACTACGCTTTTTAGGAGAAAATGGTTGTTACAAAAAAATTACAGTAGGTACATTAAATTTGCTACAAATTATATTTTTTAAGTTTTTTCCTTTAGACGAACAGTTTAGGCGCTAGAGAGATCGAAAGTTTAACAAAAATTTAAAAAACGAGAATAAATTTGTTTTTCGCTTATATCTCGGAAACTACGCTCTTTATGCAAAAAGTGTTTCTATACAAAAATAAGGTACATTAAATTTGCTACAAATTATATTTATAAGTTTTTTTCTTTTAAACTAACAGTTTAGGCGCTAGAGTGCGTTAAAGTTTAACAAAAATTTTCAAACGACAATAAGTTTGTTTTTATTTAGTTTTTCGCTTATATTTCGGAATTTACGCCCTTTATGCAAAAAGTGTTTCTATACAATTAAATTTTCTACGAATTTTTCTACATAAGTTTTTTCCATTAGACAAACAGTTTAGGCGCTAGAGCGTGTTAAAGTGCGAAGAAAATTTTTAAATCGACCAACAATCTGTTTTTTTTAAATTTTTCGTTATAACTCGGAAATTACACCTTTTTAGAAAAAATTGTTTTTGTACACAAATAAAGTACCTATGTACATTAAATTTCCTACAAATTATGTCTCTTTGGTTTTTTACATCAGATGTACGGTTTAGGTTAGGCTTTAGAACGCATTGAAGTTAAAAAAGCAAATTGTACCAGGCGTAGTGGCTAAGCCAAGAATAATACTCCTATTTTTTGTGGTTAGCTTTACAATATCCTTATTTAAAACAATCCAATTAGTTAATATTTAGTTATTTTAATTACCTACCCATGAAGGACGACACAGTGAACACTTCTGAATTTTTTTCCTTGCCAAACTACAATTTGACTGGACTTTTCTTTGAATACAAACTACAGAAAAGTCAAGAGAAGTTAAAAAAGAACCCTTCTCCAGGGATTCCCCCCTTACCTAAAAATCGTAGTTTTCAGAGTCTTTCGTGCAATTTCATTTTTTACCGATTTATAGACGTAAAATATACAAAACTTAAAGAAGATTATCATAGTAACTCCTTTAAAAAGTTGTGTCGCTATTTAATTAACACATTAGTGTGTTTATATGACAATTAATGTCTTTATGCCCTCGATACATAAAGTAGCATAATAATACAGGAAGAGAACTACTTATCTTATGAATAATTTATCCTCTTTATATGGGTAGATAAGAGATAACGAAATACGAAAAAACTTCGTAAACTTCTAGCACCTTCTAGTAAGCCGTAGTGCCGTAGTTATTAATATCGTAAACATCAAGTTCTTTTGTAATATAAAATTCCTTTCCCAGGTAAATT
Organism: Malthinus flaveolus; assembly: GCA_950108345.1. Taxonomy (NCBI): domain Eukaryota; kingdom Metazoa; phylum Arthropoda; class Insecta; order Coleoptera; family Cantharidae; genus Malthinus; species Malthinus flaveolus. The sequence continues at coordinate 12,417,021 of OX467287.1, read as the reverse complement.
ACGGGGTATAATCGTATAATAGGGAATTCTTTTAAAATACTTCAAAAAAAATGTACCCCGCTCTCCCAGGGCCATTTACTCGAAAAATGGATTCTTCGTCACTACCCAATTTCTTAGAAAAATTCAATAGCAGGCACCTATCATCCCCACGTTAAATTCCGAAAAGGGCCACTTTGAATTATTAAAAAAATATAAAAACATCGACGCTATTTTTTTTATTAGAACAAAGTTAGATAACAGTCGGTTGAGGTTACAAGAGAAATTGATAAGAGATAACAGTCACTAACATAATTGATAATTGACCATAATATATCATTAAGATAATTGCAGATTTTAGTAAATTCCATTTTACGTCATTTACAAGGAAACTCCTCTCTAGTATCTTGTATCCGAGTATCCGTATCCAACACGTATTATTATTTAAATCAAATCTGATTTGTGGTATAGAAATTCACGTGTAACAAAACATCAATCTATCCGTACCAGTCGTGTCAACTAACACAGAGCCCCACCATCACCATCCATAGCGTTACAACTTCGTTCGCTGGTTCGGACTCCTAGTGCTAAATCATCGACACCGGTTCTTCAAAACGGATTTGTTCGTACCTAATATACGCAAAGCGTTTGTAATGCTAAATTGTAGTTACAATTCGTTGTGATTTTATTTTGTGTTTTAATTCGTCTACTTGTTGGTGAAAGTTTTCTTTTTTGAAAGATGGAGAAGCTTAGTGAAAGCGCAATATCCTGGTTAGATGGTAAGTGTTACGAAAATTAGAAATATAAAAAAAAGTGTTCAAATGTTAGTTTACGTTAAATTTTTGGGGCGAAAAAAATTTGGGATACAACTCGGAAAAAACTGCGCTCTGCTCCGAGAGCCTGGAAGTGTGAGGGTGAGCACCTGGCTTCCTGCATCCCCGACACTTGAGAAATTTGAATCGAATTCGCCCTTGTTCTCGACACACTTTGTTATACATTATTTATTGTACAAATTGTTTACGCAAATACAACTTGAATCTTGAATAACATACAAATGTTTGGAATATATTTTTAAACGACGTGGAATTTTGATTACAAAAACGACCTTAAAAAATAACCTTCGGGACAAGAGAATAATTACAATTCGCAAAAACAATGACTTATTTATTGATAGTCTTGCACTTTGAATGGAAAATATTTTATCAACGCTCGAATGATTAATTTTATGTTCTTTTTATGACTAACAATTCAGTTGAAGTTAATTGTTTATCACATCAAGTCGCTTGTAAAGTTCCATTTAGACAATGAAATCCAGGTGCCTCTCGGAAGGCAGTGACAAACCATCTAAAGTAAAATTGTCTACTAAAGCGAGCTATCTGATTTTTCATCACTTTCCCAATCTGACTGAGGGGTCCCATTTTTATTCATAGAGGATTTGGGAACAGTCTCATAATATCTTGTGAGAGCTCCAAAGTACTTATTTGCTGAAAGTTGACCCTCTAACGGCTCGAAAGACTTTAGATGACGTGTTAAAAATCTTAAGCTCCTTGTCATCCGATTATATTAAATTGAGTATGCAAATTAAACTTTTTTTTTGCGTGAACTGCTATAGGAAACAGATTAAACCACTTCCATGCAACGTGCAACCAAATCAACAGTTAATAGTAAAATTTGACTAGCGAGAACTTGTTTTGAATTTATTCAGTGTCGTCATATAACTTAAGAAAATTTTCCACTTTGACCCGTTTCGGCGAAATTCAAATTGAATTATTGACGTTATAATGGACACTACGCAGAAATAATTTTACTACACTCAATTGGAGACATACGTGATTAGATTCTATAATAAAAATGTACAATCTTCTCGACCTAGATGTTTTCTTCCCAACGTACAATTTCACACAATTCATTGTCAAGGCGACAAGGCCGTTTACCATTATCAGTAGGAAAAAACGTGATAATTCATTCTTATCTGTTACAATAAATTTAATGGAAAAAATCCCAACTATCTAATTACATCGAGGCTTTCGTTAGTAATTTTTTCATGCCGAACCAAATCGTTGTTTAATGGTGCTATCAATATATGGTAATTAAAGAAAATTCCAAACGCGTTCAATGAATAATTTTTCCAACTCATTCTAACACTTAATTGCAATTACAGCTGCACTAATTAAGCTCCTCAGATGCCCTAAAATGTCCAAATGTGCACTTATTAAATTTATTTTGCAGATGAGCTTACGAGAGGATCAACAAGTTCGCCCGAAATAGTAATAGAAGAAGAGACGGCGGTGGGCACGTTGGTCATAATTATAATTTCCGCACTCCTATCGGTAGTTTTACTCTTTGTAATGGCAATTTTCATCGATTGTCGACACCAGTGAGTTGATTTTGACTTTTTTTTAAATTTCAAAACTAATCTTGACATTTTTACAGAAAATTAGCCAAAAGTAAACAAAAGGGCACTAGGAAAATAATTAAAATATCTCTTCCTTCACTTGGTGGACGTCGTGGGGAAGAAGAAGAAGAAGATCGAAGTACGTTTGCTGATAAAATGTACACTGAAGATTCAACTCCATCGTCGGTGGCTGTGATAGTATGATTGAATTGTAAAAAAATTAAGCCATTAGTAGTTTATTTTAAATTATTTTATAAATATTTGTTAACAATATCAATCCAAAAGACTGAATTAATTAAAATGTTTGTATTTATATAACACCTAGTCGTAATTGTATCGTACATACACTTTGAAATATATAGAATTATTTTTATAATCGCATTTAATTAATTAAAATGTGACCAAACTAAATATTTTGGTCCAATCTGTCTTTGGAAAATTTCAACACTTTCCTAAAACCATAGCTAAGAGCGCCATCCGAACAAACATTCCACACTCGGCTTGTCTAAAGTAGGCCGCGCGGGGATCTGTATCGAATTCTGGACTTATTTCGAAAACTCTTGGAAGAGGATGAAGAACCACCATTTTCCTCTTCGCTCTCGTCATCAACTGGGGCGTCACGACAAAGTGCCCACAAGCCTGCAATGAGCAAGTAAAAAAAATGATCTTACAACCAAAAATGAAAGAGAACTTACGCTCTGATACTCTTCTTCAGTTCTAAAACGTTCTTTTTGAATCCTCGTCATGTACAAAACATCAGTATCTGGCAAAACATCTTCCAAACTGGAATATTCTTCCTGATTAATACCCTTAGAAGCAACAAAGTCGACAATATGGTTGGGCATTTTCAAACTGGACGGGCTAACGTAACGCAACTGCACGTTATAAAGCGTCAAAAGTCTCGCCAACGAGTGCACCGTTCGCCCATTTTTCAAATCGCCAACTAAAGTAATAGTCAACCCATTAACAGTTCCGATTTCTTCACGAATTGTAAAAATATCGAGCAACGCTTGCGTCGGATGCTCTCCAATCCCATCACCCGCATTTATTAACGGCTTCCTGCAATGGTGAGACGCCTTCTGTAAAGAGAACAACCATAACTCACCGAACCGTATTCACAACTACACTTACCAGAACCGATCCAGGAGTCGGATGCCTAAGCACAACAGTATCCGCATACCCGGCCATCACGGCGATCGAATCTTCCAAAGTTTCTCCTTTTTTAACAGACGAGTTGCTCTCATCCATGTAAATAACTCGCCCACCCAACCTCTGCATCGCGGCCGAAAAACTACAACTCGTCCTTGTACTGACTTCGTAGAAAATTGAAGCCATAACCTTCCCTTTTAAAATATGATCTAAAGGCCTCTCTTTAGAAACGTAAACTCTAAAAGTTTGCGCCAGGTTGAATATGTCGTTGAGTTGTTCTTTGTTGAACATGTCGACGGATAAGATGTGCTTTCCTGCCAAACCGTGGTGCGTTTGAAGCGTCTCGGCGTGCAGACTAAGATTAGTATTACTATCGCCCTTATGTCTCGAATGGCTTGTCAAAGGTAGTAATGGCGAGACGCAATTTAATATTCTATCGTCTGACGCGAAGTGAACTTTTGTGGGCTCAGCAAGCAGCCTCGTAAACGTTTCGTTAGTTTGGCCATCGTTGTCGTATTCTAGTTTTTCGTTAACGGCAGGTGGAAGTGGTGAGAGAGAATTATCCAGACTGGAAGACGCGTGAGTGTCACTTTTAACTTTTTTGGGCCAGTCTCGTACGTTTTGGCCGTAACCAGGTTGGACTAAAACTTGTCCTTCGACGTAAGCAACTTCGCCACGTAAAACGACTCGATGTACAGACCCTCGCACTTTTTTACCTGCGAACGGAGTCCATTTCGATTTGCTGTAACGCATTTCGTTCGGTATTGTCCATTCTTCGTCCATATCGACTTCGACGTATGTGTTCGGTTGGTCTGGTAAGTTGAATATGCGTTTTGGATTCCAGTAGAATTTAGCTACGATATCGCCGATGGTTAGTCTGCCTTCGCGAACGGCGTTTAGTAAGAGTGGCAAAATTGTTTCTAAGCCGGGGAAGCCAGGAGGTGGGTTGGCGCTAGTCTTCTCTTCTAAAGTGTGGGGCGCGTGGTCGGTTGCGAAACAGTCGATGATGTGCAAGTTGTCCCAGAGAGCTTTTTGGTCTTCTTTGCTTACAAGCATGGGACGCACCTGACTCTTTGCTGGGCCTAAAGTTTTCGCGTCTTCGTCGGTTAGAAATAAGTGATGGGGACACACTTCGCAAGTTACTTTGAGGCCTTTCTCTTTGGCTGCTCTAATGATTAAAATTTCTTCTTTGCGAGCGACGTGGCAAATATGAATTGGTCTGTTGTGTAGGTTTGCTAAGAGTAAGATCGCTGCGGTCGTTTGGCCTTCGGCGTGCGCACAAAGGGTGTATTTTTTGGGCCAGTTTTTTAAATGTTTCGTCCAAACTGTTAAATCGTCTAATTTTAAGGTTGTGAAAGTTTCGTTGAGGTACATTTTGAGGGCAGCCGCCTGTGGAGCCAATTCGGCTATTGTGGCCGTGTTTGTCGACGATGCTCCCACGTATAAGCTGTAATCGCACCTTGCTTTCGCTTTAGCCAAATCGTGTGCGATTTCAAACGACTCTTCGTCTATTATTGCTGGATTTGTGTTGGGCATAGCGCAGATTAGTGTTATACCTCCTGCTAAAGCAGCGGCGGTACACGAATCGAAGTCTTCTTTATGCGTTGCGCCGGGCTCTCTAACGTGGACGTGAGTGTCGATGAAGCCCGGTAGTTTTATCAACTGTCTCGATGTGATACAGTCGATGTGCGTCTTCATGATTGGGTCTTTTCGATTTCGAAGTAGGGCCTCTACTAACAGTTTGGTGCACTTTACGTCGGTTATCAAAGGAATCGAGAAGTCTATAGCCAAACGACGAGTGCGATAGCCGTGCGTCATAAATGAAGAAACTCTTCTAGCGCCGCCGTTTCGCATGGGTAAATTGATAACCAAATCGAATTGTTTTTTGGATAAAAACTCGGCTAAAGGCCTGAGCTCGCCTTGGCTAGTGATGTCGTCAATATTTTCGAAAGTCCACTGAACAGATTCCACCTGATTTAAAGTAACGGATTACTTAGGATTAAAATTTGTTTTTTATGTTTATAAATGTAGAAAATATGCGATTACGTTGCGCAACAGAAGTACCTAAGAATTTTTTTATCGTAATAACATAGATTAACAATCACACACACAATGTACAACAAAAACGTTATCAATTGTGATAAAATAATATATCTAAATCAATTAATCCAACGAATTCGCCAATATAGTTCGCTTTGTTTGATACGCGCAGTGAGTAAAATGTGGAGTTTTTGAAACTGGAATTTTAAAGAAAATGGGAAACGAGTGTTGTTCGCCTTCGAATAATGATAGAAATGATAGTGAAAATGTGCAAAATAACGCACAATCTACGCAACAGGAGGTGTTTGAAGTGGATAATCCCGAAGAGTACGATAAACTAGCAGTGGATATTTTAAGATCAGAGCTTAGGAACGACCCAGAAACTTTTATTATAAATCAATTGCTAATGTGTTTTATGTTTTTTGACGACTACTCAGAGTAAGTTTAAAATCGTATTGCGCTAAACTCCCCTAAAGGTCGATTCCGCACTTTTCTAAAATTTTTACATTTCGTTACTGCGAGATAATGTAACATATCTGATTCAATCCAATTGAACTTCGATAATAATTTAGATTTTTAGCTTATTAAAAACTGATTTGATTAAATTTTAGAGATATTCGAATGTTGGCTCACACGACATCGGAAAAAGCGCAAAAAATGAACTCGAAGTTGGTCGAAAACCATCAAAAACAATTTTTTATGCCCGACACCGTATTGGAGACCGTAAATAAAAGAGTGAAATTCGAGCATAGCGACGGCCCTAAAAAAGGCAAAATAGAAACCTTGGCGTCTCTGAGAGTGTTCATCATTCACGACAACATCGAAATTATCGACAACACGGTAGGTTATTCGAGCATAGACAAACCATCTTACAAAGTAGCCATCGAAGAGTCCAAAAAAAACATCGGTAAGCTAATACTGTCATTCAAGTCGCTCTATAACTGAACAAAAATTTTAGGTTTCCTCAAACCACAAGTAATAGACTCCCCAATCCATCCAACAAATGGAAAACGTCTATCGGTAGATTCGTTCTATTCGACAACTTCTGGCAAATTTAACAAAAAAAGCATCTCGCCCTCAAATCGACCGTACAGTTTAGAAGAACCGGGCACATCGCAGGACGCGAGAAACGATTCTGGTTTTAGCACCGACACCGATTACACTTATAGCAGAATTACGGCAGCTCAGTCGCTCGAGGCCATTTACGCAATCGAAAAAGACATTTACACCACAATTCAACAATTTCCAAGTCAGTGCATTACGTCCGTCAAAGTAAAGAATGAGAACATATCGGATTCCGACTCGGAGGACGAAGAAGAGAAAAAACGCCCGACGTCAAAATCGGACCTCTTTATTCGCAAGCACTATTTAAATTCGACGGAGTTTATGAAACATTTTAAAAGTAACGTTTTCCCAAACTACTTGGGCGAAGTTTTAGAATTCTCAAGTGAGTGTATACAAAATGCCAAGTCGATTCCTGGCTCGATCTTTTGTGATACCACCGATAACCACGCCTCTTATTTAATCGACGACGTAAATGATAATAATTCGATTCAATACGAAGTGATACCCTCAATTTCGATCCCTTGGCCGGATATAATAGCGTTCGAATGGCCCTTGCGACGTCGTCCAATAGTTGTCGACAAAACTGAAGCTAGGCCAGTACATTACGAATGGCCTACTAGAAAAATGATAAACGAAATAAAACAACTTCACTGTACCATCACCCCTAAGGGGTTTATGCCAAAAAAGGGCGAAAATTCCGAGATGCATTTAGAATGGGAAGTTGGCTTTCCGAGAGTTGAAAAATTTTTAGAATTCAGAATGTCGCACGCGCAGATGCGCGTATTTTTATTCATGATACTATTGCATAAGAAATTTATAGAGTCAAAAACCTACAAACACGGCCTACTATTACAACACATACGTATGCTCATGTTTTGGGAATGCGAGGCAAATTACAAAGATTGGCTGGAAGATAAGTTAGGAACAAAACTAAAAGCTTTACTAAAGAAACTATACGAACACATGAGTAAAGGGCAGTTGCCTAATTATTTCATCAAAAACAAAAACGAGTTCAAAAACGTCCCCAGGAAGTATTTAATTCCAAATCAAGAGTTCGTCCATAAATATCTCGAGACGCCGCTTCCATTTTTATTGGCCGCATTAAAAGATTTACGATACATTTCGACGAATTTTTATCCAGAATTAAATTTAGACGAATTGCGGGATATTATAAAACAGGCGAGTGTTTTGCAAATAGGCGACTTGGCCTTTTTAAGCGCTAAAAAGACCGAAGGGATGAGACAAAGATCTAATTCTGCCAATAAAAATAGATTAAATAAAGAACAAAAGTGGAATAGGAAATATTTGGAATTAGAAAAGCAAGCCAAAAATACTAATAAATTAGACTCGGATGACCAAAATAAGAATCTCACAACGGAAACGTCGTCGCCGATAGATTTAGATGTAAGTACATTTTTAGTGTGTTGTATGATGTGTTGCCTACCGTTCAGGGATTTTAAAATTTGTTCCTTCGAATTGTTGAATATATTCTATACATGGCGTTAAAAAACATGTGTCACATACTTGGGGGGGGGGGGGTAGTATGGCCTAAAGTATTTAAAAAAGTATTAATAAACATGGGTCCGCAAATTGATCGGAACAAATACTAACGAAAGTAATTTATGAACAAACAACAAATTTAAACAAAGTTAAGTATGATGCTCGAAGTGCTTCCCCTCCCCCAATTTCAAGGAACTAGGACATCTCTCCTGCGTCAAGGACCTTCGAGCTCTTTCGAAAGCTCCAAAACATTGTCTCGGATTCAGTGGAATTCTTAATGTACTCGTTGCTACAGCTCCGCGAGCTGTGATACAGGTTCGCCCCTTCCTACCCATCTTGGTCCAAAAGTTCCGTGTATATGCTCTCTAAAGACAATCTAAAAATGAGTCGGAGCATCATCGTGCTTGAACCAAGAATGTTACAAAAAGGAATAATCATCCTTAACCCCGAAACTAGTAATTTACAGACCCGTGTTCATTAAGACTTTTCTGAATATTTTGGACCATGGATTCCCTCTTTAAGTTTGTGACAAATGCTTTTTAACATCCAGTATAGCCAAAAAATCAAACCAGCTCAAACTGAAGATTGAAGTGACCCAAAACCTAAAATTATCTAAATGATCCAAGAAATAAAAATTTGAAGAATCTCAAACAATTTGAAACCCCATACAAGTAGAGCATCCGCCATTTATTCGTCGTAAGCCAACTAATCGATTTAAGGCATTCTTTGCAAAAAACTAATTTTTGCCTTTTTCTAGCTTAAAATAAGAAAAGATTTCAAAGATGACACAGCTAGACAAATATTATTGATAACCTTCTTCATCAAACATCTAATTAAGATTGCCAAGAAAAGTTTTAAACTAGCCACGACCAATCAAACGATGTTTTATCTGAAACAAGCCGGATATTTAGCAATCTTACTAAAAGATATACACGTCGAAATTGAAAATGCGGAAAAATTCCAATCTCAAATTAAATTAGAAGAAGAAAAGTGCATGAGAAAAATGAGCATCGAGCCGCTTGAAGAGCCCGTACCGTCGACTCCCAAACGTAACGTAAATCGTCCATTTTTGTTTCATCCAGAAATATTGCACGTTAAAGGAAAAGAAATTAATATGGTTAATTTGGGTAGGACTTATAACGCCGATGTTATCGTCAATGAGTCGAAAGTGTCCAAGTCTGGTGTTAAGAAGAAAATTAAACCGAAACATCACGTGGGAAATGGCGATGTTGGTGGTCGCGTGAAAGTTGTCGTTGCCGATATTCACGACGAGCATAAGAACGAAGATAGTAGTTTACAGTTACCAAATGGTAACAAATCAGTCACGTTTCAAGATGGCGGCGATTCGAAGGATTCGGAACACAAAATTTCGTAACTTCTTATTTGATATATAAATATCTGCTCAAATTGTTACTTACATCTACTCCATGTTCAGAATAAAAATCGGCTGTGCCTAAACTTGCGTACAATTTATACCCCATTCGATTTAATTCCTTCATACTGGGTAACAGCTCCACTTTGTGCTACAAAAGTTGAGTTCAATTTCATTTAAACTTCCAAAACAAAAATGTCTTACCTTAAAACTTCCAACAGATAACAAAATCGAATTTTTTGGAATACTAAATCCGGTGCTCATCATCGCTTTCAAGTAAGCCTCGTAACGGTTGTCGCCAAAACAGGCAACTTCGCCAGTTGAGGCCATCTCGACCCCCAACATAAAATCGGCACCCGCCAAACGAGAAAAAGAAAATTGGGGTACTTTGACGCCGACCTTCCCGCATCCACTGAGAATGTCAACCGGTTCGAAATCTTCGCCGAGAATAACTCTCGTCGCCATTGCCACAAAGTCGTGATCTAAAGTTTTGGATACGAACGGAAAAGAGCGCGAAACTCGCACGTTGCATTCGATCACCTTCAAATCGTTATCCTGAAAGTAAAGAGCTCTCTTAATATTATGTCTTATGGAGTTTGGTTAAAATAACTCACCTTAGCAATAAGCTGCATGTTGAATGGTCCAGTAACTTCTAAACTAGCCGCGATAGCCTTGGTAATTTGCTTAATTTTCATTAAAGTTTCCGAATTGATATCTTGAGGAGGCGTGACTAACGTAGCATCGCCCGAATGGACGCCAGCATTCTCGACGTGTTCACATACGGCCATACACAAGATAACGCCGTCGCTAGCTACTGCATCGACGTCGATCTCTTTAGCTTCTAGCAAAAATTTAGAAATTACCACTGGGTGCTCTTTGCTAACGTCGCTGGCTGTTTTCAAATAAGTCTCCAAGTCTTGATTAGAATGAGCCACGTTCATTGCAGCTCCACTCAAAACGTAAGAAGGCCTCACTAGACAGGGGTATCCCACTTCCTCACAAAACTTAACTGCCGATTGTAGGTTTGTTAACTCTTTCCAACGCGGCTGTAATATTCCAATTCGATCGAGCATACGAGAAAATTTGAAACGGTTCTCAGCTCCGTCGATAGATTCGGGAGAACTTCCCAAGATAACGGCCTGCTGTCTATGTAAGTCCATGGCTATGTTGTTTGGTAGTTGCCCACCCATGCACAGAATGATTCCAGACGTATTTTCCAAGTTGTAGATGTCCATAACAACTTCGAACGATATTTCTTCGAAATACAACCTGTCGGACATATCGTAATCGGTACTAACAGTCTCTGGATTATAATTGATCATTATGGTTTTTTTATTCAGTCTTCTTAATTCTCTCAAACAACCAACGGCGCACCAATCGAACTCGACCGAACTACCGATCCGGTAAACTCCAGATCCGACGACAATTATATGTAAGTCTTCGAATAAAATATCGTGGCTATTAGCGTTGTAGGTTAAGTAGAGATAGTTTGTAGTTGCAGGCCACTCGGCTGCCACAGTATCAATCTGTTTCACAAACGGCGTCACGCTACACTCTTCTCTGTGCATCCGAATAGCGAGTTCGGTACTTTTAACAGAAGCCGCAATTTGCTTATCCGAAAAACCCAATTGTTTCGCCTTAAGTAAAATTAAAGGCGTCAACTGATACTGATCCAATTCTTCTAAATATTCCGTAAAATCAATCACGTTCTTCATCTTTTTCAAAAACCACCTATCGATTTTGGTCAACTCGTACAGCTTATCTAACGAATAGCCCTTTTTTAGAGCAGCAGCCACTACAAACATCCTCTTATCCGTCGGTTCTTTCAAATCGTCGTCGTTTAACTTCGTCAAGTAGGGATCAAAGCCGTTAACGCGCTCTTCGACCATGCGTAGGGCCTTTTGAAAAGCTTCTTCGAATTTACGACCTATCGCCATCACTTCGCCAACGCTCTTCATCGAACTTCCAATTTTTGTGCTAACACGAGTAAATTTGCTCAAATCCCACCTGGGAATTTTAACGACGCAATAATCCAAACTCGGTTCGAAACAAGCTGTCGTTATGCCCGTAACTGAATTTTTTATTTCAGGTAACGGGATGCTTAGAGCAAGTTTAGCGGCAACATATGCCAACGGGTATCCTGTAGCTTTGCTCGCTAAAGCAGAACTCCTCGATAAGCGAGCGTTAACTTCAATTATGTAATACTCTTCAGAAGTTGGATTTAGAGCATACTGGATGTTGCACTCACCGACAACTCCCAAGTGACGTATGACTTTAATTGCGGTAGTTCTAAGCATGTTATAGTCTTTATTAGAAAGAGTCTGACTCGGGGCGACGACTATGGATTCGCCCGTATGTATTCCTAAAGGATCGACATTCTCCATGTTGCACACAGTGATGCAGTTATCGTAAGCGTCTCTAACAACTTCATATTCGACTTCCTTCCAACCTCTCAACGACTTATCGATTATAAGTTGACTCGAGTGCGCAAGTGCTTGAACGGCTAAACTTTTCAATTCGTCCTGATTGTCGGCAAAACCTGATCCCAAACCACCTAACGAGAACGCCGCTCTTGCCATAACAGGATAACCTAGCTGTTCGGCAGCCTCTAAGGCTTCTTGTACAGAATAAACGGCACAACTAGGTGCGACTTTTTCGCCAATTTCGGCAACTCTTTCGCTGAATAATTTCCTATCTTCTGTGTCTATGATCGTTTGGATTGGAGTTCCTAGGATTTTTACTCCGTACTCTTTGAAAACACCCGATTTTTCTAATTCGACTCCACAGTTTAGTGCAGTTTGGCCTCCAAACGTCAATAAGACTCCTCCGGGCCGTTCGGCTTTAATAACTTGTAAGACGTATTCAGGCAATAGAGGTAAGAAGTAGACTTTGTCCGCCAAGCCTTTAGACGTTTGTACCGTCGCTATGTTAGGGTTGATGAGAACAGTTTGGATGCGCTCTTCTTTCAAAGCCTTAATCGCTTGTGAGCCGGAATAATCAAACTCTCCAGCTTGGCCAATCGATAAGCCACCAGAACCGATAATTAATACTTTTTTGAGTAAATCTGAAGGTGTTGTTTTTGGCTCGTAGCTTAAAGTTTGCGTAACGAGCTCCTTTGTGTTGATAGTCTGCTTGGGGTAAGTTTTGACGACGTTTAAGAAGACATCGAAAAGACATTCCAAGTCTTGAGGCCCGGCCGTGTGTTCCGGATGGAATTGTACGCTGAAGTAAGGTAGAGTGTTGTGAATGATACCCTCGTTTGTTTTGTCGTTGGCGTTGGTGAATAGGGGGCTCCAGCCTAGAGGTAAGGAATCCGCGTTGATGGCGAAACCATGATTTTGAGACGTCATGTAACAGTGCCCAGTGCCGTTGTGTATGCAGGGTTGGTTGTGACCACGATTACCGTACCTAAACAAAAACAAACGTTAAATATGGCGTTAGAGGAGGTCATTTTTGCAAACCCTACTTCATTTTGAAACTTGAACATCCAATTGCTACGGAAAGCAACTGGTGGCCTAAGCAAATTCCAAAAATGGGTTTAATTTTGGAAGAATTTAAAATTTGCTTCAAATTTTGGATAGTTTTGTCGCACATGACTGGATTGCCAGGGCCGTTGCTCAAAAATAGTCCATCGTAATCGTCAACGTTTAGCTTACAGTTCCAAGGAACAACATCGACTCTTGCGCCTCTTTTCAAAAAGCATCTGAGTTGGTTGTACTTTAACCCACAATCGACGACACAAATTCTTGGAGATCCATTCGGATTATATGTGACCGGTTTCTAAAATGACGACAAACGTTACGATTGATGAAATTTTGGAACTTTTGAAAAGGTTACCTTAATGGAAACTTCTTCAACTAAATTTCTCGTGTTTGGATCCAGTATCGTCGTTTTTAAATCGATGGGGAGGTTGTAAACGATTCGTCCGAGAATCGTACCTCTTTCTCTTATTTTCTTCGTTAAGGCTCTTGTGTCGATACCTTGAATGCCCGGAATGTTTTGCTCTTCCAGCCATTGCGAGAGGGTCTTACAACTGCGCCAGTGACTCGGAAAATCGCAATATTCGCCTACGACTAAGGCGGAAGCCCAAATTTTGTTAGACTCGAACCAGCTGAAAAGCAAAGGTTAATTTTGGACAAATGGTGGTAAAACGGAAACTTACTAAGGAATCCCGTGCTCGTCCTTTTGTTCGTTTTGTACACCGTAATTGCCAACAATTGGGTACGTTAGGACTAAAATTTGAGAGTGGTAACTTGGATCGGTTAAAGATTCTGGATAACCGACCATTCCAGTCTGAAAGACTATAAAAAAGATATGAATCGAATTGTTCGAGTTTTGATGCCAAAAAAAATTCTAAGTTAGACTTCCTGCCAAAGCTCAGCGACGTTTAGGCACGGAAGAGCAAGAAGTTAGGAAGGGGTTGAAAATGACGTACAATCAGTGTTTCCAGGTTGGTGGGTAACCATGGTTAGGACGTAGTACGAAATTTAGGGTATTACCCAGGTCGGTACCATTTGGCAATAAGTCTACTTCATCACTGATCATCCGGACACCCGGTATTTGGTACTTATAGTAAATACTTTTTTGTTTATTTCAATCGTAAATCATCAGAAATAATGAAACGAAAAGTAGGTAATTTGGCATTTTTATGGATTATGAGTATTATGACCTTGATAAAGTGTGATAATACAATGAAAATGTAAACAATTCTGGAATAATTATTATCACTCATCATTTTCATCTAAATAAACAATAAAGTAAGCTAGTAAGCATAAGATAACAGTAGTGAATACTAAATAGGAAATAATTGAAAGAATAATTTTAGAAAAAAAATTTAATTAATTGCATTCACTGGTGATAAAAAAATTATTTAAAAATAGACAATCATTTTTCGATAAAACCACGTGTATAAGTTTCTGCAATCATATCAAGTAACCAAATTTGATACTAGCAGTACAGAAAACATCAGTACACGATACACGTGGTAAAATAAAAAAGAAAAACTCACCGACTTCGCCATCAATAGGACTTTTGGCACCAAAAGATTCGCCATTGTAAATACTACCGTCTTCCAGAACTAAATAACATGGCACAATATTTTGTTTAACCGGCATTTTTTTTGCAAACAATTACTCAATTCGTTATGTATCTGCACTTGAACTTGCTCTTGAACGAATACAGCTAATACTAAAAGACGACACTTTTAAATTACCACCACTTCTAATTCAATAACAATTTAATTTATATAACAATTTATTTGTTAGATTATCCAAAACTATTTTAGCCGAAATAAAGAGGTGAGTTACTTCAAATGGGCTCTTATACTTCTTTTTACCTTCCATTTATTATACGGACTTTCAAACTGGTTTTTGGCTTTTGTTTTGTTATCAAAAGAAGAAGGAACCACTTCGATTGTTGTCAGAAAAGTGCTTTTGGGGCACAAATATGAGAATCGAAAACTTTAAAGCGTCTGTGGTCAATATTGAAAATAATTCGGTCGCTGGAGAAATAAAAATTTAATTTGTACACAGGGTGTTCGCAAATATGTGCAAACAATGAGGTAGTTGCGCGTCGAAAATTAAAGGGGGTGTTTCCTACACTTTTTCACTCCTCCAAAGAGGAAGCTGAAATTACCTCTGCTATCTGTCAAAAAAACCTGTGGGGTGTAGGATGTAGTGCAAGTTGACTAGGCTATTTTCAAAAATTGTCTAAATGTACTTGTTAATAATAATTAAAAAAGGCCAAGACGTATTTATTTAATATTAGGAGAATCATAAAATAATTGTCTTTGGATAGATAGCTTTATCGTTCTTATAGAAGCAACTGGAGAGCAGCAAATTACAAATAAGCGATTTATAATACTCTTTCTTCTTATGTACAGCTTGGAAAGATTACACACTGTATAGGTGTATAGTGTATGGTGGGTTGCCTATGCGTTCGATTTTAAACGTTTTTTACCCCAACAACAAGCGATGTACAGTCGGAGAAATAGTTATTGGACACTATCAGTTTTCTGGTGAGAACTTATGTCCGCCAGTGCGTAATTTCTGCAATGAAACTTGTCCGAATTATAAATGGAATGTTTCGTAGTTGCAGCACTCTCGATTTTATGTCATTATCTGCTAAAACATATATAAGCAGAAGAGAGTAGCCACTTACTAGTGGCCAATAAATTGTTCTGTGGCTGTACGTGGTGCACTGTCATTTGTGAAAGCATAAAATCAATAAAAGATAAAGCATGTTGTAGTGGAAGTGTCAAGCCGAGTAAGTTATCATTTAGAAATAAATTTTGTAACGTAAATTCCCTCTCACTTCGAAGGTGGATGACTCGAAACTATTACCCCACAGAAAAAATCTATATAATCTGTCTTATTGGAAATTTTGTATACTATTTTTTTCTACTAAGATATTTTTGGATTCCGATGTATCCTTTTCAAAATAATAGTCAAAAACCAATTTTGGGGGTAGATTTAAAGGTATTTTTATACACGATTCAGATGTAGTATAGTTTGTTTCACTTCCTTCCGATAGCTTTTCGACTTTACCTATTGTAGTGTCTTCTAATCCGTTTCCAAAAGAACCATAAATTAAACTTACAAAGCCGCCTTGTCCATTTCTTTACGGTTTTACCTCTTTTATATACAAGTAAAATTTTAAACCGTAAAGAAATGAACAAGGCGGCTTTGTAAGTTTAATTTATGGTTCTTTTGGGAACGGATTAGAAGACACTTCAACAGGTAAAGTCGAAAAGCTAAATCGGAAGATGGTGAAACAAACTATACTTATTTTATTTGTCCACGTCTCGCTCCGGTTACGGTTGCACCGTACCACTTTAGTGAGCGAGTAAGCTCCTGTTCCTGTGAACTTATTTGATAGAGAAGAAGATCGTAATGGAAATGGAAGTAACTGCTTTCCAGAACTCTAATGATGAAGCCGATAAAGAAGAATCTCTTTGCGATAGCCATAACCTGTATGAAGTTGGTAAGAATGTATTTACTAGGCTTCGTGCCAAATAGAAACATGAACGGGGCAGGGCCGTTATCTTGCCAGTGTCATATTATAGATCGGCATACAGTTCATGAGCGTATCGGAGCATGATACGTCTTGATTGACATTCGTCTTTCTAGTTGGCACGAAGTATAGCAGTTACGAATTATTACAAGTGCCACTGTATACATTAATTTAAAGCTTAATTAAAATAGAAGAGCGTATACTCTGGAGGAATTGGTTGAAGAGAATCGAAAGATGGAAAATAACGAACCACTTAAATACGATAGTTTGAAAGTGAACGAAGTAAGTATACTAGTACACACAGGTGAAAAGCCTTTTAAATGTTCTGTATGTAACTAAAAACACTCATTTATTAGGGCATACAGGCGAAAAGCCTTTTAAACAATGTATTGTAGGTGATTATCTAATTATACATCATGTAGGCATTTAAAAGTACACAGAGGCAAAAAACACTAAAGCCCAGTGTCTTTTAAGTCGCCTTTAAAAATAAAAGTCCCTAAGTCAAATATTAACCAATGGCATGGCTAGATTTTGAATTAAAGAGTTTTAATTTTTAAAAGCGCGACTTAAAAAGTTGATAATACCGGGAATTACTATTATAGTGTGTGTTTAGGCGCGTGCCTAGGACCCCGTGTTTTTGAGGGCCCCAAAACAGCTCATTTTATAAGAATTATGTCCACTAAACTTCATTTTAAGCCGTTTGACCTTGAAAAAAAAGACTTTGCGCCTCCGGCGCTATTGTGCCTATACTCTTTCTCTTCAAACAAGAGACCTCAACATTTAACAGCGCCTTCTAGAGCTTCAAAAACTATAAACGCGCCTCTGCTTCCAGTTGTAGAGTAATCATTTTTGCTTCAGCAAAATAACTATTGGTATTGGAATGAGAAAATGAACAAGCAACGGAGTCATAGAGAGCTATAAAAGCAAGAATGTATCAAGAAGGCAGAGAAATGTTCACAATAAGGCATGATCTGGCCTCTTTGAGACATCTTGCTTATTGCTGTGGTATTCTTTTTATTTATTTTTGAACTTACATTTTGTGTTCATAAAAATGTTTTTTTATACGGTAGAAGTTCTAAACCCAAAAAATTAAGTTCCCACTCTACCATGCTTCCATTTACTTTCTTCTTTAGTGAAAACGATCCTGTCTGCAATATAGTGATCGTAAGCGTAATAAAAATCAAAACGATTAGGCACTATTTTAAACGCTCGACTGCAAAATAGAAGCAATAGTCACTCAAATTACTCAACAGAGCACTTAACTCACTAATGAGAAGGCATCGGTAATTCTTTGTTATTTTCAACGACGTCCTTAACGAGCTCGTCGTGTGCCTTTTTCAATTCGTTCCAGTCGGTCTCTTGTCCTTGTACACAAACGTGGGCTCTAATTTTACAAAAGAAAGGCTCCTGCTCGTAATATTTTTGGGTAGTTTCGACATCCAATTGTTCGGCCTTTCCACCGATTCTCGCCTAAAATAGACTTGCAAAAATTTGGAATTTTACATTATTTATTAAGTTGTTTACTTGACTTAGTACATTTTGGCCGTCTTTTTCGTAACACCACAAAAAGGTTACTTCCACGTCAGGGTTGTCGATCTAGAATTGTTTAATTGCGTTAAATAAAAATGAGGAAGTTAAAGTGGGGGTCGGTTAAAAATATACCATTTCTTGTACTTTTCGTCCTTGCGCCGTGGTACAAATGATGAAACTATCGTTAATTATTTCAATTTGTTGTACGGTCCTGTTGCCAACTTTATTGTCTCTAAAAAAGGGAACAATAAAAAGAGCGCAGTCAAGCTGGTAAAATAATTACATAAGGGCCTTTTTATGGAAAGAAATTTTTTGTTAAAAGAGCTGTATGTGGAAAGTGAGCGACATCTTAAAGGTCACATTTTTGAGCGCGCCGACGCACTAAAAGTAATTTTACTAACAGACATAGTAAAGGCACAGAAAGATCGAATAATGCACATTTAAAACTTTGTTTTGTTAGAATTGCTTAATATCCGGCCAATAAACATAGCTACGTTTATTATACGTAAAAAATACGTCTATGTAGGTACGTGGTATAATATAGGTATCTCAAATATTTTTTAGACGTATATAATTGGTATTTTTAAACGTAAAATAAACGTAATCAAGTAACGAGTAATATACGGAAATGTAAGATTGTTTTATTACCAAAAGTAGTTTGGTATAGTTTGTTTCACTTTCTTCCGATTTAGCTTTTCGACTTTACCTACTGTAGTGTCTTCTAATCCGTTTCCATAAGAACCATAAATTAAATTTACAAAGCCGCCTTGTCCATTTCTTTATGGTTTTGCCTCTTTTATATGCAAATAAAATTTTAAACCGTAAAGAAATGGACAAGGTGGCTTTGTAAGTTTAATTTATGGTTCTTTTGGGAACGGATTAGAAGACACTTTAATAGGTAAAGTCGAAAAGCTAAATCGGAAGAAAGTTAAACAAACTATACGTATATTTAACGTCTAAATTTATAGTTGAAATAAATAGATTGTAAGTACGTAAAATATACGTTTAAAATACCTCTAAAACAACTAGTGATGGACTCGAGACGAGACGAGACGAGACTTGGGTTAGTCTCGTCTCGTCTCGAATGTATAAGATCTAGTCTCGTCTCGAGTCTCGTCTCGTCTCGAAAAGTCTCGTGTAATTTGATGAAATCTCGTCTCGTCTCGAAAAGTCTCGTTAAGTCTCGTTTTTCAATGCTAATTATTAAATATTGTCTAAAACTAAAAGTGAAGTTACATAATTAAGTAATGCAGATTTCAAAAAATAATTTCTAAGCTTTTGAAAATTTTAACCTGAGCCGATTTTTCAGTTAAAACAATTTTTAGCTATACGAGTGGCTATTGGCTATACGAAATATTAAACTCATAAATTTAAAAAAGGCTTAGTGCAACAGTGCAAGGATTTTAAGATAAACTATTAAAGAGTTTAGATGTGTTTATTACACTCCGATTACTAATACACCCAAACACACCGCATTTTAAAAAAAGTTATAATTTTGAGACGAGACGAGACTTTTTTTGTTAGTCTCGTCTCGTCTCGTACTTTTTATGGTTTCGTCTCGAGTCTCGTCTCGTGCTTATAAAATGGTCTCGTCTCGAGTCTCGTCTCGAAATTCGAGACGATACTCGAGACGAGACGAGACTAGTCTCGTATCGTGTCCATCGCTAAAAACAACCAATCGTCATTTTGGAAACGTAAAATAATCGTTAGGTATCTGAAAATTTTATACGTATAATATACGTTTATTTGGCGGATTAATAAATAATAATTGAAAATTATATCTTTCCAGTTCCTGCCCCTTCTTATTTTCGCGGGATAAAATTTTTTGTTCTGAATACTTTTAATTAATGAAAGTTGTTTATTATTGTAACATCAACAGATGTCATTTACATATTTATACGTCTTATCATTTTTAAATAAAGATAATTTGGGATAAAACATAAACAAATTACACTTACTTAGAACACGTAGCCAAACTCATGCCATAAACGTTGAAAAAAGAGCACCCATTGTCTTCGGCTCGTTTTTGCCATTGTTTAAACAACGTCCATGGATCTTCAGTATCGAGTTCGATAAATGCGAGTCCCGATCTATAATCCTCCATTTTGATCGCAGAACGAACTTTCACTAAATAAATTTTTATTTATCGCCCGTCACTAAATGTGAGCTCAGAGGAGATAATGCTAATGCGATTATTATTAGTCTGGTATCGTCTTTTCTGTCGTTTAATTGCAGTGGAGTGCTTCTTTAAAAGCGTTCGAGCAAATTAACTGTGTCGAACACGTTTACATTAAAAGTGTGCCTGAAGGTACGAACAGATCAATAAATAATAAGGATGTGGTTGTTATTCAATTTGAACAAATAATATTGATAAACTAATAAATTGTTTTTAGGCCCAACATTTTGGGTTTCCTGTATGATGTGATAACGACTAAAAGAAGTTTTGGTTGCTTACCGCTCATCCCCTAAATATGATTAATTGTTATGCGTATCATATAAGTTTTGATCTAACAAAATGGTTCATTAATACAATATTTACACAGGGCCGGCTTAGTAATTGCAGCCTCGCTATTAAATTCGATGTAAGGTTACCTCTTTCGTAAAGGATACCGCTTAATGGAATATTTCGCTAGATGATCGCTTTCCACCCACCCCACTACTGAATAAATTTTTAAGTAAAAATTAATCCTTAAAATTATTTTTATTATAAAATTATATAAATTACATTTAAAAAAAATAACAAACAATCTTTTAGTATGTACATATTTAACAGTCTTTCTTTTGTTTTTTAGATCAGGTATTTAATTATAATAGAGGCATCATAATTAGATAATCATGGAATGGCACTGAGAGTTTCGTATATCCAATCGACGTTCGATGCTATTTTGTCATACATTCTTGGTCTATTAACGCCAGATTTGGAGCACGCAATACGCCAATTAGAAACTCCAATTAAAGTCCATTTCAACCCACCAGGTGCTAAACAAAACATAGATGTTCCGGCAAACTCTTCTTCCTACAATATTAACATTAATTCATTTAGGATGTTGGAAAAAAAATGGCAAAAAACGTACGTTACAATCATCTTGCCCGTAAACGGGCTCCGTACAAAGGCTATTGACCGTCGAAATACTAATATTTTCGCACTTATCCTTATGCGCGAGTTTAATTTGCAACCTTTGCAACTGCTCTCGATTTCTCGCCCAGCCCAAGCTGTTACACTGGGTGGTATTTATCCAAGCGGCCGTCCGATGGTCCGGTAAACACACCGGGCGAACAAAATCCGACATGACTACCGGCTCTTCGAGCTTAATCATGGCGACCGTGCTACCTTCGACCGGCGACTTAACCATTCCCACGATTCTTCTCTCTTGTTGCCAAGCCGGCGTGCTAAACAGACGAATAGTGCCAAATCTAGCCGTCCATTCGGCTTTAGGCTGCCCTTGGAAGCACGACGCGGTCGTGATTAACCAATCTGGAGCTACTAAAGTCGCGTCGCAAACGTGCACGTCCTCTTTGAAGAGGGCCGCGTGCCAGGGCCAGTCGCCGTGAAGGGCTAGTTTTGATAAAGTTAACGTGTCCAATGCCGTATGCGTGCTTTGGACCCCACATTCTGAAAATTAAATTTTGAAAAGTGGCTTGGTGATGGTTGTGAGCAACTTACCCAAGTTAGCGCACGCTATTCTTAGCACCTCCTTGGATTTACAGCTCGACCTAACGAAACCAATTTCGGACGCTGTCGGATTTTTCATTTTGACGTACGGTATGTTCGGTTCCTTGTCTTTTTCAACTTGCAACGAGACGAGTTTCCTAAAAAGTTTAATGAGACGGCGCTCAAAGTGGCGAAAGTGAGAGGACTTACTCGTAAGATAAAGTTTTGCAGAGAGAGGTTGCGACTGTATTTAACACTTCGACGGTTTTGTTTTCTGAAAGTGATCTATTTAAATTTTCCGTGCACAACTTTCCAACTTCTCCTTTTTCGTTAAATACCACGAATCCTTCAGAATTATATTGTTGTAGGTGTGGAGTCACGACTTTTGTTGAAGTAACATTAGCCACACTCGGAGCAAGTATTACTATTAAAAATTATGTATTGTGTCAGATTTAATTGAGCTTTAAATTTAATTTCACTTACGACAACCACGTTCGTCGCTACCATCGGGACAGTCTGAAATTCCGTCGCAGCGTTTTTCCAAAGGTATGCAAACTTGCCCAATACCGCAATGAATTTGATTTTTGAGACAATAAGTGCAGGAAATTTCGTCTGCTACATCTTGACAGTCGACGACACCGTCACAAATTCGTGGTGAAAGTGCGCGGGTTTGTAGTTCTTTGACACAGTCTAAAACGAGACTCGATAAGTAACACACGAGAGCTAAAATTCAAGTCTTACTTGGCTTAACGTTGCACGTGTCTCCAAATTCGGGGAAACGACTACAATCTAAGATATTTTTAAATTTTGGCGACAATCGGCTTCCACAACCAGCCATGAAGTCGCGGCAGAAACTTCTGCAAGGCAAAATCATCTTGTCTTCCTTTAACCCCTTTTTGCACGGCGGCTGTAAGACTTGGCACACGAACTCGTATGCGAGGGTGTAACATTCGGCGTCTACTAGCTCCCTAAAAGATATGACGTCCTCTTGTACGTCTTTAATATTCCCATGCCCCAACATGTTGGGATAAGTCGTTACGTTATAATCCAACTTGGAGCAGTAGGGCAACTCTAATTTCGAACACGTTCTCGGCGGTGGAGGAGTTTGAGTGACGGCCTCCACTAGTCTCGTCGTGGGCAAACTGGTCGAAGTTGGCATAATGTGCCTTTCTTTAACTTCTAACGTGGACGAGTCTATGGTTAGATTTTTAAAGAATGCCGAATTTTTTAACGAGATTTCTTTTAATAAGATGTCTTTTAAAACTTTCGCTTCGACGTCGACGTAAGTTGGATCGATGTGTATGTTAAAATGCACGACCAAGTCTTTTCCTTCGGTTCTAAAATTTAAAGAAAGTAACAAAGTGAAGGAGACGTATATTGTAACAAAGATCAAGCAAATTTACTTTCTATTTCAAAATAAGTTAAAGATCAATATCTTGTTTTAAGTTAAGCGAGATATACATTATGCATAGAGCTTTAACAATCTGGAGCGGCCTCTCAATGTCGAACGAATACACCAAATGGAATGAAATTTGGAGGGGTTAAAGAGCTCAGTTTTTACAGTTTTTTGACATTGTTAAAACGGCGTTATAACTTTCGCGTCCCTAATGAAACGGCACTTTCTGAAAGAACATTTTTATAATTACAACAATGCACTCCAAATGTCATTCTGTTGGACCAATTGAGTTTGAAGTTATCAGGGCCGTTCCAGGCCTTCACAAGAGCTCGTTGCATAAATAAACGACACTAATAATAAATACTAACCCATCGAAGGCTAGAATTTCCGTTCCAACGAAACCACTCGTAACACGACTCCTTCTAAACAATAAATTTAATCTTTCCTTATAATCGCGAGATCGTATTTTGTAAGTTTGCGTAGAAGGGCTGGTTAAATCGGACGTGAATTTATCGCCATTCGTTACTGTAAACGTCCCTCGATAAAATTGCTCTTCTGGCGGTTCGTACGCAAAAAATGTATCTGAAAGTATTATCGAAATTAATTTGTGGAAAAAACTAGTTTTGATAAGCTGTAAAAATTTGTTTTTGTTGAATGTTTTAAATATTAATAAACTTCAAAGTGTGGGCACAAATACTTTCTCCAAAAATATTTTGGAATATGTTGAAAGAAAATTGTGAAGCACGTAATGCATCTCCATAGACGTAATTAGTTAAAAGTTTGGCTTGGAATAATAATAATCTCTTGATGCAATAAGGAGCGCCACAAGGACATTCTTTTGGATCATAAGTAACGCATGATATTTCAAACTATCCTACGTAATCCAAGCATAACAGACAGGTGCATATGTAATAATCACATTCCTTTGTGGGTATATGTGAAACTGGTAAATGTATACTTTGTGACTGCCTAAAGAAATTCGTGCTTTGTACGCTTCAATGATATAATTTTTTTTTAATTTTTCCAGCGAAGAGGGTGACAGAGGACGAATATTTATGGGAACAAATGAGTCTCAAATCACTCTCGTAGTAAGTGGGGGGCAAAAATAAAAATAAAAGTAGCAAAAATGACTAAAATGCTTTATCCTTTTCCAATTGTCCAATTAAGGACACTCTGGATTATTTTCGCATCGATGGCAACCAATTTGTTCCGTTCATTCATACTATAAACAAAATTTTTTGTGAATTTAGACGCAGACGAGAAAAGTGGGTCGTAAGAAAATTAAACAAATTATGTAAAAACATTCAAGTCATAAATATATTTGTTGCTATTAATTAGAGTGAGAATAAAGTAACGATAACTTACATCCTACATAAATAGCGGCCGCCGCTACAAGTAACAGAGTTAAAAAACACGCAATTATGCAACATCCACATTTGTATTGGGAGCTCAATTTTTTTCTTGTAAAACGGATATCCGAATCTGATGATAATATTGAACTGGGCGAACGCTTATAATCGCGCGTGGCTGAACTCACTGTGCTTATCGAAGTCTGAAACAATAAGAAAATATTAATGTTAATGATTTCATAAGAACAAGTTTTAACAATACATAAATTTTGAATTTTGTGATAATTAAAAAATTATTTTGCTCTAAAATAACTCGAAGTTGTTACTCTAGACCACAAGCTTAATTGGCGAAACCACATCAAAAACAAATTACGTAAAGTAAGTCTGGCTTTCTGAAAGTGCCGTAGGGCAGTGGAAAACACGTGTGGTCTTTCTCTTAAAATCGCACTTTGGTTCTACAGTACCATTATTAGACCTATAATCTGGTATGAAGCTCTTATCTGGTAGCCCACTGTAGATCACTACGAAAAGTCTATAAAACACAAAGCCTCGTTTATCTGACATGGTCATAGGAGCCATGAGATCCACACTCTCAGCAGCTCAGGAGGTGCCGCTATGCCTTCTTCCACCCAGACTGAAAAATAGACAAGGAACGTAAGCTGTCGCCAAAGCAAAAGGGCTCTACCGTCTTCTGGATAAACCTGGAGTTTATCCTACAAATAGGATGAATCGAGACTTGATGAGCACGGGGAGGCCGCTTGGAGGAAGTACAATGGGTCCGATTAAGTGATCTAAATGCAGGGGGCTAGCTCTCCCTCCTTAAATGACCCGGATCCAGATCCAGAACTCAATTTTAGTAATGAGTTGGAGCTCCTTCATGAACTCACGTCCGTCAGTACCATCTGGAAAATAAGGTTTTTTTGGTTCCTAAGAGACAGATAAATGGAACAGGTCAACACCTTGGAAATGCCGACCTAGGCATCTATATTTCGTTCCAGAAATGCTGTGGTACAGCCACACATTAACCTGGCAGACAAATGCTTGAAAACTGTGGGCATAAGGATTCCCAAACCCAAAGAGACAAAAATGAAAGTTGAAGATGAACAAGTGGGCAATTGACTTTGAGTCACGTAAAACCAAAATAAGTGGCATAATTTGAATAAATGCATAAACATACATCCTCCAAGATGACCACGCACTTCGAGTACTTTTAAATCAAATTTACCCATCAAAGCAGTTGTAGGTACATCAAATTACACTTTTTATTAAACCAAAACTTTCGTAACATAATGGCAAGGCTCGTAAAAGAGAAAATTTTACATCACAAGTCAAATGAATCACGAAAAGCTACATCCGATTTGGTAGTAAAAAACAAAAAGTACTTATACCTCCATATCAGAAGAAACAAAATTGCAATTAATTATCTTCTCTTCGCCGAGGCGTATTTATTTAAAGGCGCATTTAATTAAATTATTTAATTAAAAAAAACTACTCAATTACAACACGTGTCTCACTCAGGTGAAGTAAAAAAATTTAAACAAATTCTGATGCAACATACAAAATTAGCAATTCTTATTAGGCTAGAGTTTGATTATCTTATTTAATTATTAACTTAATTAAGAAAATAAGCGTTTTAAAACATGTGATGGAAAATAAACAAATTGTGTTAACAATGAGAAACACTTTCGCGAGTGTAAAATATTTTGTAAACCGATTCAGATGAGGCTATAACAATTATTTATTTGGCAAAAAAGTATTTTTGCAACAAAAACACAATGAGTTTTTTTGAAACTTTAAGCAATCACTTTTGAATTCTCTTGAGAAGTTCAGTCATAAGCTTCATTACATCGATATTTCTATACAAGTAATAGGCCGGGTGGTAGGTACTTTTACTAAACGGTAAGTACAAGATTTTTACAGATGCAGGGATGCAAGTTGAAAGAACGCAGCAAATGAATGCGGGTTTTTGCTATTTTTGGGGGTTTTTCGCTTATAACTCGAAAACTAATTACTTTATGAAAAAAGTTTACTACAATACTATAAATTACATCAAATAACCTACAAATTACATCTCTAAAAGTTTTTCCTCAGACAAACGGTTTAGACACTAGAGCGCGTTAAAGTTTGACAAAAATAATCAAATCAGCCAAGAGACTGGTTTATCGCTTATAACTAAAAAAATACTCACTTTATGAAAAAAGTGTTTTTATAAAAACACAAACTACATCAAATTACCTACAAATTACGTCTTCAAGGGTTTTCCTCAGACAAACGGTTTAGGCGCTAGAGCGCGTTAAAGTTTGAGAAAATTTTCAAAATTGATCAAAAACTGTTTTATTGCCTATAACTCAAAAAATACTTACTTTATAAGAAAAATGTTTTTATAAGAATACATAGTACATCAAATTACCTACAAATTACATTTCTCAAAGTTTTTTTTACAGAAGAACGGTTTAGGCGCTAGAACGCGTTAAAGTTTGACAAAAACTTCAATATTGGTCAAAAAACTGTTTTATTGCCTATAACTCAAAAAGTATTCACTTTATGAGAAAAGTGTTTTTATAAGAATACAAAGTACATACATCCAATTACCTACAAATTATACCTGAAAAAGTTTTTCCTCAGACAAACGGTTTAGGTGCTAGAGCGCGTTAAAGTTTGACAAAAACTTCAATATTGGTCAAAAAACTGTTTATCGCCTATAACTCAAAAAATACTCACTTTATGAAAAAAGTGTTTTTATAAGAATACATAAGAATATATAAAAAACTGTTTTATTGCCTATAACTCAAAAAATACTTACTTTATAAGAAAAATGTTTTTATAAGAAAACAAAGTACATCAAATTAACTACAAATTACATTTTAAAAGATTTTCCTCAGACGAACGGTTTAGGCGCTAGAGCGCGTTAAAGTTTGACAAACACTTCAATATTGGTCAAAAAACTGTTTTACTGCCTATAACTCAAAAAATACTCACTTTATAAGAAAAAGGTTTCTATAAGAATACAAAGTACATCGAATTAGCTACAAATTGTATATTTAACGGTTTTTCCTCAGACAAGCGGTTTAGGCGCTAGAGCGCGTTAAAGTTTGACAAACACTTCAATATTGGTCAAAAAACTGTTTTATTGCCTATAACTCAAAAAATACTCACTTTATAAGAAAAATGTTTCTATAAGAATACAAAGTACATTGAATTAGCTACAAATTATATATTCAACGATTTTTCCTCAGACAAGCGGTTTAGGCGCTAGAGCGCGTTAAAGTTTGACAAAAACTTCAATATTGGTCAAAAAACTGTTTTATTCCCTATAACTAATAAAATACTCACTTTATGAGAAAAGTGTTTTTATAAGAATACAATGTACGTCAAATTACCTTACAAATTACATTTTTAAGGTTTTTCTCAGACAAGCGGTTTAGGCACTTAAAATTTGACTCTAATTCCAAAATCGGCCCAAAAACTGTTTTATCGCTTATAACTCAAAAACTACGTTCTTTTCGTTACTGTTTCTAGGTATACAAAAATAAAGTAAATTCAGTTTTCTATAAATTAGGTTTAGGTAATAGTTTAGGTTAGGTGTTAGCGCGTTGAACTTTTCGAGTATCCTATGGTTTATTTTGGCCCACAAAAACCAACCCTTCTCGAGACGCTATATTTCAACGCTCTCTAACATCTAAACTACTTATTTTTCAAAAAAGTCTAAGAAGCATAATTTGTAGAAAATTTAAAGCAGTTTATTTTTATATTGAAGCATTTTTCTCAAAAAGTAGGTAGTTTTGAAGTTATAAGCGAAAAACTGATTTCTGATAGGCACATAGAAAAATAAAAAAAATGAATTTTACCATAATAGTTCCGCTGTAATTATTAGCAAGTAGAGTAGTATACGTTTCGGACAGCTGCTTAGATGCTCTACAACTTCGCTGTATTAACATTCCCCGACAAGCGATTGGGGAAACGGAAAACCAATATACCTACTGGAAAACTGCATTTTTTTGGTATTTTATCTCTGATCGAAAACCGTTCTACTAGACTACTCCATTTTTACTGTTTACTGTTGTAATAGAAATGAAAAGATTCGATATCTTTTATAAATCTTCTTACATAATTTAAAAACTAATGATTCGAAAAATCAGTTCGAATTGAAATTGTGTGAGAAAATAAACGCGCTAATAGTTTTTCTGTGGCGTAACCGTTAGCACTACTTTTATATAGCGACACGTAACAAAACTGCATTTTACAATTTATTTAGAATTAGATTGACATAATTGGTGTATCCGTGTTAAAAGTATCAAAAGAGACGCGTCTGTGGACCTTTTAAAAAAGAATTTGAAGTTTATTGGCCAATTAATTAACTATTACATCAATATTAATGGAGTAGGTGAAAAAAATTGGAAATTATTATAATTAATGGATTGAGATAAGTAGTAAATTTTTGAGACAATATAAGGAAATGAACATTTTGTATTATCCCACGCTTTATTTGTAATTAAGATTAAAGCTTAATTAAATGTGAATCAACAACTAAAGCGACTTAATTAAAAAGAAATTAAGTGCACTTTTGTTTTTTTTTTCTCTTTTTTTAACTAGGTCAATTACACTTTGTTTCCACCGGGAAAATTAATAATTTTCAGGAGTACTACAGACTACAGGTAATTAATTATTGGTAAGTACCTACTAATAATATTCATGCATTAACGAAAGTTGTAGAAATTGTCCGTAACCAAAGTTTAATGCAGATTTAATAATTTTGTTGTAATGTAGGTTTCGTTACATTCGGGTTTTTATATTATTTAAATCTCATTAATAAGTATTTTGTAACACATAATTAAAATATTGTGTAGGTGACCCCTATCGCTTTAAAAATTAATAATAGCATGAAAACTTGGAAAATTATTTCGTTTTTCATTAATCGCTTTTCTGAACGCTTCGACCTGCCGGTGCATGCTAATTGGCCTTCTTTTTAACTTATTAGTAGCAGCCTCGTTCTGACCTAGTCAGCTTACACCGCTTACATTTTTCTTTATTCAGCTGCTATCCAACAACCCAACCACTGATACGAGGTATCAACATAACGTGAAATTTTGATGACCTACGAAGTTTTATTCTGTTGAGTGTATGCCCCACATCTATCCTCCAAGACGTGAAACCTGGTTTCATGGAGTAGGTTCCAAATTTCAATTTTTTCTAGTGTGCACATTAGTCTCTAAAATACTTCAGGCAACTCCTCATCAACTGCCGAAAACAATGCTAAGAACGCCTGAGACGTCCATAATGAGATCTACGAAATATCAAAGAAGTCGTGATGATGACTTGATGACTATACATTTTTTTGCATGACTGAACTGAGTTCCTAATAACCCCCCCCCCCTCCACCGAGCATAACAGAGTTATTGGAGGCAAGGCGATAGTGTTATATTACTCCCTAGTTTACGCCTTATGGCACTGCAAATCTAACCTCATCAGATAATAAATACCAACTGCCCGCAGTAGCAATGCCTGGAATGAATACTAGTGCTCACTCTGCCATAGTTGGTAATGGTCGGGATTGAGTTTCTAATAAACAGCACCTGGAGGAGAGAGTTTACATAAAGCTATTATCAAACTGGTTTGAGAAGCGGGTACTTCCCCCAACCACCAGCTACCCATTAAATCGTTTATTGATCATCCGTTGCCGGTGTGCCGATAGAGAACGGGTATATGACTTAGCTTAACCTTCATGCGCACTGCGCACACATCAAGAGCTGGGCCCAACTGGGCCTGAGTCATTACGACCGGGTTTGGCATCATGGACTGCCGCAAGAGCGGATGTACTATCTTGGCCTTCAGACGCACACACCAAGAGCGGGGTCTAAACACATGCCGAGGGTCATATGTGCTTAACGATGACTACTATATAGAGTGTAAACACAAATACTCAACATTCCTACCACATTCGTGTCTCCCCGTTACTATTTAAAGTACAACTGCAGATAGACTCTCCTCCAGGAAAGAGACTACAGCAGCCATGTGACCAAAAGGTTTTGTAGATGGCCCCAACGCGTTGGAAGAGCGGGTGTACTAGTAACAACCAATCAACTGAATGCGCAGAATGCTCTTTACTTCCAGTTAAATACAACTAAGGTCATCCGTTACCCGCAACCCCATCATATGCAGGATTAGGCAGCGTAATCGACGTTTTAAGTGCAAGCCTCTGGAAGTATATACCAGACTTGCCCGTACACCTGTACAGAATTAGTCTAAATCAGTCAAAAAATGCCAGGGATGATTATCTTGTTAGTTTCATTTCGGAGTAACTCAAAAAATAGTATTTAAAAGTCATCTCTAAAATTGTCTGCGTTGATTTATAATGACCCTGTATAATAGCATAGACAAATTAGACAAACTGAGAGAAAAAATTCCAAAAGTTTTGAAAATTGGTATGGTTGTTCGTTAGAACTTGTGATATAACATATTAAAAGCCCTGGAGGGCGGTGAGCGAGCGTGGGAAGGGGAACTGTTTAAAGGAGACTTTTCCTCGTTTCTTGCAAATAACTCGCCTCCTATGGATCGTACGTTGATGAAGGTTATTATAAAAGTTATAGAAAACATTATTAGCTACAAGATTGGTAATATGCATTTTTCCATAAGTTTAACCCTTTTTGAGATATTGCTCTGAGAACTGGGTTACAGTCAATTCGTTTACGAGATGACGCTGTACAAACTGCGGAGTAAGATGCGTAAGTTTTATGAAACCTGACTTTATCAATAAAAGTCCAAAATGTACATAATACAATCTACAAATTTGTTTAATAGTTTTTCCGACCAAAAACATAAGGAAAGGTTTAGGTAGATTTTGTGACAGTGGCCGGTTAATAAAGAGATAAATCGAGACGAGACGTCAACTGATGACTGTTCAACAACAAAATATTGGCTCAGCTATTTCTGAAATAATTAATAGTTAAAATAGCGATGTTTTAAATAAATGTTCCTATTGCTACAACGTACACTTCTGGAATAATAATTTTCTGGCGTATTATAGTGAGAACACATATGGTCCAATATTTTATTTTTGTGTCAATTTTCAATTTCTAATAATTCTATCTGTTAATCTCTTGAACTTTTACTTTCAATTTAGTGATTAAAAAAAATTTTAATTGTATAGGATTAGAGGTCAATAAATTATTAAAATAGAAACTTTTTCATGTGAAACCTGCAGTTTATGGTCAATTTTGTATTATCATTCCTATATTAGGCACTGTCTTTAGTAAATTCAAATTTGATGTTTTTAATAATAAAATTTCCTATCTGCATGGATTCACACTGAGAGTTTCCACTTTTCACAATTACAAAAGCACAAAAATTCCATTTTTCAGATGCTCTCCACATAAAATAGGTGAAGTAAACCCGAACCCAACTGTCCTCTACATCAAGTAGTGCCTATTAAATATCGCTATTTTAATTGTGCAAGAACGCAAATTAAAGCTCGTGGGCATGTGAGCTATAATAATACTTCTGAAAGAATTTTCTTGCATTTAATGAGCATGTTTCTCTATGCGCCCTTTTAATTTTACACAACTTTATTTATTAGTTGTAAGCCTGTATAAGCTGTAAACCAGGCGAGTGTCAATTACTTTACTGTTACCTGTTACGTACTTGATCATTGCTTGTAGCACATACTGGTAGGTACGTAAGTGGCATTGTTACACACATCCTGGTGCGTTATAGATCTTAAAAACAAATTGAATCTGCGACAAGACGAGACTAATTTTGAAAGTGTTACTCGCCTTTTTTTTAAACTTGAACCAAAGGAGAGACAATGAGCCAATGAGTCACTCGCGTGAATCAATAAGTTGGATCTTTTTTTAAAAAGTAGAACAATTATTATTTTAGAACGTGGATATTAGCATATCAATTGTAAATACAAAAATAACGGAATATTCTCCTGGCAATGTCAATGCTTCTGTAAGCGACTAACACATTAACCTACTAAACCTAAGCACACGCAACTCGCTAGCATCGTGACGATACCTTCAAATTTTTAATAATAAATCACTTACGAACTTTCTTGTAATTTTTTAAAAAAAGAAGTAGACGGTTTTAGTAAGGAAATAAAATTTATTTGATGGTATAACTGTTAACCGCATGCGGTGAAAGTTTGGTTAATAAAAATTATTTCGGTTGTAAGTTGTAAATTTCGTAAATGTGATAAAAATTGATTAGATTAGCGCTTTTTTGGCAAAGGTGAACGATCCTCGGGTTCCTCGAAGGAAGCGCTAAAATAAATGGTTCCGACTCATGAACTGCAATTGCATTTTTTGTGTAAATTTTATTTTTTGGTGTAGCTACTTACCTAGTTTTACTCTCAAACATCACCCTTACATACTTCAACGCGGCCTAGCACCTAAACTGTTTGTTTGAAGAAAGAACCCTAAGATACATAATTGGTAGGAAATTAAATGCACTTTATTTTGGTATAACAACACTATTTACTAAAAGTGCGTAGTTCTCGAGTTAGAAGCAATAACAAAAAAAACAGTTTTTTTGGAATTTTTATCAAACTTTAACGCGCTCTAGCGCCTAAACTGTTTGTCTGAAAAAAAAAGCTTTCCAATATAATTGGTTGGAAATTTTACGCAGTTTATTTTTACATAGATGCATTTTTCTAAAAAAGTGTGTAGTTTTGAGTTTACAAGCGAAAAACTGAAAAATATGACAGGAACCCACTATTCTCGAGTCGTCCCCAAGTTAATGCTGCCACTTTTTCAAAGAGCTCTACCACCTCAACTGTTTGTTTAACTGAAAAAAGTTAAGATGGATAATTTGTAGGAAATTAAATGTACTTTACTTTTGTATAAAAACACTTTTTTCTAAAAATGCGCACTTTTCGAGTTATGAACGAAAATATTTTTTAGGCGGATTTTGGAAGTTTTTTAAATTTAACGCGCTCTAGTGCCTAAGCCGTTTGTCTGCGGAAAAAAGCTTTCCAATATAGTTGGTAGTAAATTTTACGTGGTTTACATTTACATAAATGGACTTTTTTCCAAAGTGTGTAGTTTTGAGGTTATAAGCGAAAAACTGAAAAAAGAACTGGAACCCACTCTTCTCGAGTTGAGTTAATGCTGCCACTTTTTCAAAGAGCTCTACCACCTCAACTGTTTGTTCAACAAAAAAAAGTTAAGACGCATAATTTGTAGGAAATTAAATGTAATTTACTTTTGTATAGAAACATTTTTTTCTAAAAATGTCTACTTTTTGAGTTATGAGCGATAAAACATTTTTTAAGCCAATTTTTAAAGTTTTTAAATTTAACGCGCGCTAGCGCTTAAATCGCTTATCTGAGAAGAAAATCTTAAAAACTAATATTTGTTGTAAATTTAATGTACTTTATTTTTATATTAAAAACTTTTTCCATAAAGTGCATAGTTTTGGAGTTATAAGCCAAAAACCGAAAAAGAGCCAAAATCCACCCTTCTCGAGCCAGTTGGTTTTATTACTTATTTGCAATGCTCTTTCATTTCGCATAGTCAAAAATTTTGTACTTTATTGATTAGTCAACGGGTTCACCGTGTGGTGAACCGTTTTTATTGCCTGTTAGTGTATTACACACTCCATGGTATTACTCAAAGGTAATCGCTGGCAAACGAGGCACATTGCACAGAGTGCGTTTCGCATAAATTGATGTTTCAAAATTAATTCCACCTCTCATGTACTCCCAACTGGCTCCCATGTAAGGTAATTACCTTCAATTTGCATCCTTTTGTTCATACGTGTTAATTAGCATTATTTAATCAAAATTACCCAACTCTATTGCAATTTTGAAGAGTCACACATTAAAGACGAATACGAGTAGTATTAACCAAATTTGAGTATGTTGGAGGCTCCCACAATTACATAAGCTCACGAACTTCCGCTTACTACAAACTAATTCTATTTGTTATTATTTTACAGCTGTATGAGAAGAGCAAGAGACCTTTTTTTAAAAAAGCCTGCACTATACACTATACCTACTAATAGTTATTCTTACCTTAGACTCCCATGATCCTTTTCTATTGTTTCTATGTTCCATTGTTATGGTCATTGCACTTATAAACAAAAACAAAAAAATCAATTATTTCTATCACATTTATTTAAAATTTTATCACGTTTGTTGCGGTTAACTGTAACTTTTAAATTTTCGAAATGGCAACTTTGCAAGTTCTTTTCGATACTTGTAGGCGGTTCACTTTTTACTAATCAAGTGCACTCGAACAAAAGTCAATTAAAATCAAACTTTTTTTCATTTAATTTTCACATTGTGTGTATATTATAATGAAGTAGTATTAATCGTCGTTTTCACTTAGAACGGCTCTTTTTTTCTTTCTTCCAATAGACTTTCACCGGTTAACGGTGTGCTTAATCGGCCCTGTAAGCAAACAAGTATGTTAAAATAATATTTTCTATACCGAGCTCAAATTATTGTTATAATGATAAATTTTATTTCTTGCGAGAGGTGAAATGTATCGATTTATTGAAAAAACTCTCGACTTTCGTTGCTTAAGTATAATTAAGTTAAAAACTAATTAACTGTTTTTTGGTAAATCAATAGGATATTAAAACTAAAGGTGGGAGAGCTTAACAAATGATTTAAAAACGAACGATAAATTAATTTCTAAATGTTGATTAATTAAGATAAAAATTAATTACTTATTACTTGGAATGAAAATTTAGTAGCAGTAGGTTTTTATGTCAAAAGCGTATCAATTCAATTCATTTCTTTTATTACCTACCTACATAAAGAGTACAGATACAGGGTGGCCTTTAAAGAACTGATCGTAGTATAACAACAGATGGTGTCGGGCAAAACTACTCCTTTAAGATGCCAAGGGCATGTGTAATAAGATGTCTTTCCAAATAAACAGGGCATGATTTCTATTTTCCATTATCATAGAACTATAATATGGCCCATTCTTTGAAGGCCGTCTTATGTAAATATAAAATATATATTAAACATAGCAGTTTTTTCCACCTCGCTAACTTTTAAAATAAAATTACAGAAGCGTAACAACAGACGGTTTGGTTCTTTGATTCGCTTCCTTAACCATTGATTATATTGACAACTGCAACAATATATTATTACTAACATTGCGGTTTCAATTAAAAGCTTTACTAATATTCATTACAGTTTGATTGTTCTCAATGCGTAATAATTAATAAAAGTTAACGAGCGTTCACTGCTCGACCTTATCGTCTGATCAAAACTCTAATAATAATTGGGGCACAGTTTCTTGACAACGGATTGATGCCATGGGGTTTTACCGGACCATTCAAAAGTTTTAGACTTGCACAGCATCAAGGTGATTGCAAAAACTGGAATTGTGAACCGATCACAATCACAATCACCACACACTGATACGATTTAGGCCCAGTTGTATAAACGAGCTAATCTGGGAGTCAGAGTTAACTCCACGATCAACCTAAATCAACCACTAATTCTGAGTTAAATTGAAATATATTTGACTCTATAAAATTAATGGGTTAACCCTGGACCAAGTAGCTACGAGCTAACCTAATCTAATTCACGCTAAGATTTAATCTTATATTCAGATCGTGGAGTTAACTCTGACTCCCAGATTAGCTTGTTTATACAACTGGGCCTGAGCGGATTTGGATAGTGTAAAGCGAACGTTGATGCATATAGTACTTGATCTTGATCGGAGAATCCAGAAGGATTTATTCTGCGATCAAACCTATAATAGTCGGGGCACAGTTTCTTGACAACTCGTAGATGTTATGAGGTTTTAACTGACCAAGCAAAACTTTTACATCTATGGTAATTGCAAAAACTAGAATTGTGAACCGATCACAATCACCACACACTGATACGCTTGAGGGATTTGGATAGTGTAAAGCGAACATTGATGCATATAGTACTTGATCTTGATGCAAATGATGCTTGATCTTTGTCGGAAAATTCAGAAGGACTGATTCTGCGATTAAACCTCTAATAGTTGGGGTACAGTTTCTTGAGAACTAAGGAGTGAGGGGGGAGGGGGTTGTAACGAAAACTTTGAGTTGCGAACACTCATGACTCATTTTCCGACATTTATAGGTTATCATAAAACTACTCTAACTTTGGATCTGGTTGAGCTAAAATATCAGTGATACACTCAATTTGTAGGAAATTTAAAATCCTACAACTTTTGTTCGAAAGAATTTTTTCTCAAATGAACGGTAAAAAAGTCCCCAAGCGAAGTTTACCAAAAAATTAACTTTTTCTAAAAATAGCGATTTTCTCCAGCTTATATCTCAGAAACCGTAACAGATAGGAAGAAAATGAATAGAATAAATATTGTAGGGAATTTAATTAGATTTCATTTTTATTTAAAACATATTTTTCTAGAGTGCACCGTTTCCGAGATATAATCGAAAAAACAAAAAATTGTATCTTCTCCCCCCCCCTCCTCCCGCCTTATGCTCACCTCTCAGGGGCGGGGACTTTTAGTATGTTTACCTACTAACTATTCCTAACAAAACCCTAAAGTCAAAAATTCTCGCACATTTCATGCACTCTACCCCACACCCCTCTTTTGAGCACTCATTGACTGGACTACTTGCACAGCATGGTGATTGCAAAAACTGGAATTTTGAACCAATCAAAATCACCACACACTGATACTGATGGCTAAAGTTTGCGCCATATACCGTGGAATGAGTCAATGAGCGGATTTGAAGAGTGTAACATCAAGTAAGAATTAAATCGTGTACTTAACTAACATTTACTCTTC
This sequence comes from Malthinus flaveolus, assembly GCA_950108345.1. NCBI lineage: Eukaryota > Metazoa > Arthropoda > Insecta > Coleoptera > Cantharidae > Malthinus > Malthinus flaveolus. Next base: position 12,379,837 of record OX467287.1, on the reverse strand, counting down.
ATTACCCAAAATTAAAGTTGAATTACGGTGGTACATTAGGTCTAATCTGCTGACAAACTTTGTATACCGTTACCGAGTTACCGCTTAACCAGACACGAAAACGCCAATTACATCAGGCGTAACAACAGCTTATTTCGTCTTAAATTGTAACAAAATTGCCCTACTGAAGATTCTAACACAAAAGAGTGCCTCCTAACATCAAGTTTAACGTTCTAAATTTACGAAATTATAGGTTTTGGTTGGAGAATTCGATTAAGCTTATGGTTATTACTTATTAACCTTCAAAAGCGCGCATTTGATGACTTTCTAGCGATTATAAGTAAGGGTGCAAATTGACGGATATATTTTTTTCTTCATGTGTTGATGTGTTCATCAATTTACTTTTAGGTCAGAGAGCATAAATCGCACCCATATAATAACGGTTGCTCATTTGATCTAATTTAATGCAAAATAAGCACACTGATCTCCAGATTAGTAGATATGAGCATAAACCTTCAATAATCCTCACGAATGATTGATTAGTCGTGATCTCGCGACTGCTCGAGGTGTCCATAAATTCGTATCCATAAATCCCACAATGTATACCTATCTCGACCTTTATATTGCTTTTAACTTTTAACGAAACTTAATAAAATGATTATCGACATCACCACAAGTATGAAAATTTTATGAAAGTTTTTAATTAAAGACTCCAACAATTATTGACCCTAATAACTTAATAAGGTAATTTCGTTAACCATCATATTTACGATGCTTTAGTTTTATAAGAGCTACAAAGTAAGGACGCGAAATAAATTTATTTCTTTACATAACTCGTATACTCGTATATTAATTTAAAATGCACTTTTTAACGTTTCTTTAAGTATCACTTACCAAGATGTGATCTCAAAATTAATTTTAAATAATACACCAACGTTTCGGTTAAAATATCCGGTATTAGGTTGAACGCCTTCCAAAATAATTGGTAGTAATAAGTACTAATTTAACTTTCTTCAATTAGCAATTATTATGTGGTGCCTAATTTATTTAATTTCAGTTTGTTATTAATGCGTTTTAACCATAGACTTTTAATGTGTGGTTGTAATTGGAAAAGTTTATGGTTTGGTTAATAAAATCATTCAATTTATGGTATAGTTTGATAAAAGTCATGGGCGTTAGTAAAAAAACTAATTTTTAATTAAGCTTCCGCATGAGAGGAAAAAATTGGTTAAAATTCACAAAAATTTGCGTTATACCACGTAATGGTTATTAATTATTCTATGCTTTCTGATGTTTATCTCGTGTTTTTCTTATTCCAGTAAACAAGGAAATTGATACGGCGACTGTAATCGTTTCCAGGGCGCTTTTTCGAAAAAAAAATCATTTCCTATCAATTGGTCGAGAAAAAATAACAATCCAAATTGGACCACTTGTGTGTTGCCTTGATTTTTTTTTTACCAGCAGGAAGTGATTTTGGGTGCTCAATACTATTTCTAAAATCCTACCCTTATCTCAAGTCCCAGTACCCTAATCCTCTGATGGCTGCAATACTAATTAGGTACTACTTATAGTTGTGTGGGACTCTTTTGGGTTAGTTCAGCATTCGTAGTGTATACTAGAGGGCTAGGGGCCTTTCTTTGACACGTTATAATGTATATTGGGATATAGGCAGGGGAGTGCCTATAAAGGCACTCCCAATAGACCAAAACCGCAAAACTACACAGCAAAATACCACGTTGAAAATACCAAACCCAAGACCTACTCTGATGTTTATCTTGTGTTTTCGTATTCCAGTAAACAAGGAAATTGATACGGCGACTGTAATCGTTTCCAGGGTGCTTTTTCGAAAAAAAAAATCATTTCCTATTGGAAGAGAAAAAATAACAATCCCAATTAGACCACTTGATGTGTGTGTTGCCTTGATTTTTTTACCAGCAGGAAGTGATTTTGTGTGCTCAATACTATTTCTAAAATCCTACCCTTATTCCAAGTCCCAGTACCCTAATCCTCTGATGGCGGCAATACTAATTAGGTACTACTGGTACTACTTAGTTGTGTAGTGGTTGTGTGGGACTCTTTTGGGTTAGTTTAGCATTCGTAGGGGGAAGTGTAGTAACGGGAAGACGTGAGTTTTGGTAGGAAGTTCCCGTACTTCCGTAGTAGACATGCTCTAAATGTTAGGCACGTAGGCACCACCAGTGCGTGTCTAAGCTCTCCGCTATCTACCTAATCCCTGTTCCAGACACAGCCCCGTTGTTGTTGGGTGGCCAGGTGTAGCTTGGCCCGCTGTTGGTGTGCGATAGAGGGACACCGAGCGCCCGCCCTCATGGTAACTGGTCTGGAATAGGTCGTAACGGATGATCCGGAGGCGATTAAATAGATGCTGGTGGAAGGAGATTAACTTCCCCGAACCTATGACCAGTCTGCTTAAAACTGAGTACTGCGGGCAGACGTCTAAAGACTTCTGATGAGGTTGGATTCGCAAGGGCTAATGGTTTCCTGGGAGGTAAGATATTCCAATCAGCCTGCTCTCTTTAACCCCTGGTATAGCTAATGCTGGGTACAGGAGAGAGGACAGGTGAATCCTAGATCCAAATCTAACGTAAACGTAAACGTAATGTAATAGGGAGCTAGTACACAACCAGGGCTCTTATAACCCCTGGTATAGCGAAAGCTGGGTACAGGGGGGAGGGAAGATGGATCCTAGATCCAAATCTCACCCATAAACGATGTACTAGGGGACTAGGGACCTTTCTATATTGACACGTTATAATGTACGTATATTGGGATATAGGCAGGGGAGTGCCTAAAGGCAGTCCCAACTCCTTAACTTCTATTAAACTCAGTCTTAAAATAGACCAAAACCGCAAAACTACACAGCCACTTTCGTTAAAAATACCAAACCCAAGACCTACTCAAGATGAAGGAAATTAAATGGTTCTCAATAAGATGAGCAGACGATGTGCTACATTACACTAAAGTTTTCTCTTTTGACTTTAAACTTTTGTCCCTTTTGTAGGCAAAACTAAGATTTTGAAATGAAAAATACGCGGAGCGTCACCTAGTACTATGAAGTATTTAAATAATTCCAACTTAAGCCAACGGTAAGGAGAATTTAGAATACAATGGTGAACGTCGCTTAAATTGTGATCTTAAAAAAAAGTTAAATATCAAGGTAGGACTTAATGTTAATAACAAAATTCGACCCATGGATAGACATTCATTGACCACACTTAAAAATTGCATAACCCCGCAGTTACTTACGTTTAATGCTTCATTTTGTACTTAATTAAAACCTAAAAGTCAATCGCATTTTGCAATAATTACATTTTTTAATTCTCGACTTATTACAATTTTTAAAGAGAATATAGAGTGGTTGTTACTTTCCTATTTCCTGTACCACCTCCCTCTGTGCTAACCGTAGGGAAAGTTTTGCGGCTATACGTAACTATTTTTGCGAAAATGCCCTTTTTTATTTTATTTTTTTCTATCGGTCACTTTACGTTTTTCTGTTCAATCAACCGAAACAGTCTTACCCTTTTCAGGTGCGTTTTAATTCGGTACAAGTCTCACCAAACATTAGGCAATTTTCCGACTTAAAATGAAGTCACGTAAAGTGAATAAAAAAAGTGATTGCGAAATAAAAATTATATCACGTTATTTTTGGGTTTAATAAGTACCGTTAAGAGTTATTTGTATTTCTAATGTACCTTATCCGTGTCTACAAAGACTTTTCTTTAATACTTGCTTGACCTAAAATAATAAATTTATAATTTGTTCATGTTCTCCATTACATGCGCCGTTGCTTGATTTGATAATAGTGATATACCAAATAGATTAAAGTGTAATCCCTATTGTTTTATTCTTAGCCCTATTTTAACAAACAATGCAGTCTGGAGCGAGATTAAATTTAAATTTTTCAATCGAGTCGATTCGATCACATCGCCACAAACTGACATTTTGATTGTTATCAATCAATTTGAACTATAAATTGTTTGGCAGCATGAACTACGATTTCAATACGACTTACGACAATTATTTTTATGTTAATTTTGAATTGAAACCGAAGCAGATTTATAATTGCGTCACGATCGCACCACCCAAGCTTTTATTATTCCAATAACTAATAAGAGATTTTAAGAATAACCGTGTTCTTCTAAGCGCACGCAGAACAGCATTAGACGTTTCTCAACAACTGAAAGCAATCTCTCGCTTGTGTTAACGCTCATTTTGTAATTTTCGTCCGAAAGGATCTTGAAGCAAGTAAAATGCCCATCTGGAAGATCAACAAGTTTGGCAGAAAGTATAAATATGCAACAAGCGCCCTTAATGACTGAAGCAACTTCATTGAATACACGGATAGAAAAAACTGAAAAGATTTTTTGATAAAGAAGGGTAGGGGAGGTTCAAAATGAGCGCTTTCAATGTTTTAGTCAAGAACGTGCCGTCGTCCTCCATCTCGCATATTAATGAGCATATTCATGCAGTCAATAGCAGCAAAATATCATTTTCCAATTGGAGTGGTTTAGAAACTGAAAGCTGCGGAACAGAATTTTGGCAACTCGTACAATTCAAAAAGAGAAAGACTAATTGGTACCTAACACTAAAGTCTCAACTTTCTCTAAGTATTCTCGGCACTTCAGTTAAAACACCACAATTTCTAAGAGTTGGCAGACCTTTTCTCTTCTTCTACAAGTGTCGACTCAAGGTAAACTCGCCCACTTAATCACAAATTTGTATTCCGTAATTGCAACAGATGTCATATGTCATCTTTGCTGTTAAAGAGCAACCCTATGATGAAGATTTTACGAAAAACCCCAAAAGTCAACTTGCTTCCCGGTACCTTTTTACCAGACGCATCTCCTTGAAACGTGCCTTGTGGGTCAGAACGAAAACGAGAGCTGACAGAAAATGAGCAACTTTTGCGGACATTTTTATATACTTTTATTAATCACTTACACAAAACCTTGAGCTTTCCACGTCTCTTTCTCCAAAAGAATTTTCGACAGTTCGTTTAAGTTAAAATTAATTCGTTAACAATTTTCTTTCACCTTCAAGTTTGAGAATTGCCTTTTAAGTTGTTGATTATTATTATTAAACGAAGTGATCTTGCAAGAATATTGTAGGTAGCGCATATTTTAAAACCTTATAATTATGCTGACAAAAAACAATAACAAATGCATTGTTGTTAGTTGTTATGTTATTTTAAACTCAAATACGAGAGTGGCGAGAATTAAATTATTTCGAAAGGCGAGGAACGATTTTTAGTGGACTTATGTGGAGATTGGTCCCCGTTCGATTAAAAATTAATTTCTGTGACGGTAATAAAGTTTTGATAATGTTCAAGATGCTCTTGAGGTAAAATATTTTCAGGTCAAGTACCATTTTCACACATCAAGATCAAAACTAGTAGACAGTAGATAAACTCAAACACTGGCCAATTGCCAAATTTTTTCCATTTTCAAAAGTCAACTCGTCAACTCAATCCGGCGCCACCCCGTATAAACCCTCCCGCTCACAATTAATTTGATTAGAAGTACGAAAACACAAATTTGTTTAAATAACGAAAGCCGAACCAGTCTTCCTTTCAAACGAAGTGCACTTTTAAATTTAATAGCTCTGTTTAATATGCAAATATTATTAAAATTTTATTCAAACACCTCTTAAATTAAAATTGCAGAATATCAAAAAAATTGCTCAATTTGAAATGCTATTAATAAAAACTTTTTATTTTGAAAGTTGCAATTTTTCAATGTCAAGCTATAAACTATTATTAATTATTTAATTTTCACCAATTTTAACGGAGAAAATGTCTTTTTAAATGAAATTTAAATAACCTTTACCTACTACTTTTCAATTTTTTGGATCCCCCCCCCCTCCAACGGAAAACGTAATAAACGATGTTTTCAGCAATTATTGCTAAATTTATTTATTTGAACTACTCACCCAGGAGGAACGTAATAATAGGTAGGTAATAGAATTTTTTTTATTTATTAAAAATATTAATTAATTAAATAACAACAAAAACAGGTTAGTTCGACGTACCCACTTTAGTTACATTTAAATGTGAAGGGTAAAAGTAAACAACAGCTAAGTTCTTGGGTAAGAAAAAATAAAAATAAATAAAGCTCACCTATTTGATATTTCAACGCTTAATTTCATATCAATTAACAATCACCTAATTTATTGTCAATATTACACGCTCGAACAATCACTTAATACTAACAAAACACTTTATTTGTAAACATTCAATTGATAAATGAAGTCTTTCACCGGTCTTCCACGTCTTTCGAGTTCTCGACATCATTTCGCGAAATGTGAGTGGCCCCACTACTACTCTAAAGATGACTTAAACTTACCTATACTTTACTGGCCGTTAAAGACTTAAAATGTAGGTACCTCCAATTACTACTTACTACTTTGGCCGGAAGTTTTTTAATTTAAATAAAAAAGGTTCCAATTTAACGACTTTTATTCTATGGTTGACCCTCCGGTTATGCTTAGTTGAGTGTATCAAAAGATGCAGAGGATAACAAGGCACTGGTAATGAGCTGATAAATTTGTTACGTATAGGTACTTTCTTATGTAACTAATAAAAGAGCAGTGCCCTGTTCAGGCAAGCTATGCCATTTTTTGACGAAAAGGCAAATCTTGCCATCAATGCTTTCCTGTACGCACTTAAGACCTCTTTTACAAAAGTGACGAGTAGGTGTAGGTCGATTGGAAGTTCTTAGTAGACTTATCGAAATACATACTTGAGAAGAGTCTTCAGCTTTAAAAAAACACACAAATCGATAAAAGTCGTACGGGTTGTAACCCAAAAAAATGTAACAACTCATACTTAAGCGACTCAACCATTTATAGAACTGAATTTTAATTTGTTGGCCCTACTATCGGATCCAGCTTAATGTAAACTTGACTGTAAGTGCGAGAAATTTCGAAGAATTCTTGCAGTAGTTATTTCCAATACTGTTCAACGAGGCTCTTCTTCACATGCGAGAAAACTTCGGCGATCAATTGCAGGAAGAGAGAGACAGAAACTGGCTTAATGTAAACTTGATTGTGGGTGCGAGAAAATTCGAAAAAATCTTGCAGTATACTGTCTAACGAGGCCTAAAGACCTCTTCTTCACATGCGAGAAAACTTCTGCGATCAATTGCAAGAAGAGAGAGACAGAAACTAGCTTAATGTAAACTTGACTGAAGTAAGTGCGAGAAATCTACTCGAGGAAGTCTTGCAGTAGTCCCTTGGAATACTGTTTAACGAGGCCTAAAGGCCTCTTCTTCACATGCAAGAAAACTTCAGCGATTAATGGCAGGAAGAGAGAGACAGAAACTAGCTTAATGTAAACTTGACTGAAGTAAGTGCGAGAAAACTACTCGAGGAAGTCTTGCAGTAGTCCCTTGGAATACTGTTTAACGAGGCCTAAAGACCTCTTCTTCACATGCAAGAAAACTTCAGCGATTAATGGCAGGAAGAGAGAGACAGAAACTAGCTTAATGTAAACTTGACTGAAGTAAGTGCGAGAAAACTACTCGAGGAAGTCTTGCAGTAGTCCCTTGCATTACTAATTAACGAGGCCTAAAGGCCTCTTCTTCACATGCAAGAAAACTTCTGCGATCAATTGCACGAAGAGAGAGACAGAAACTAGCTTAATGTAAACTTGACTGAAGTAAGTGCGAGAAAACTACTCGAGGAAGTCTTGCAGTACTCTCTTGCAAATATTGTTTAACGAGGCCTAAAGGCATCTTCTTCACATGCAAGAAAACTTCTGCAAACAATTGCACGAAGAGAGAGACAGAAACTAGCTTAATGTAAACTTGACTGAAGTAAGTGCGAGAAAACTACTCGAGGAAGTCTTGCAGTAGTCGAGTAGTCCCTTGCAATACTGTTTAACGAGGCCTAAAGACCTCTTCTTTACATGCAAGAAAACTTCTGCGATCAATTGCAGGAAGAGAGAGACAGAAACTAGCTTAATGTAAACTTGACTGAAGTAAGTGCGAGAAAACTACTCGAGGAAGTCTTGCAGTAGTCGAGGAGTCCCTTGCAATACTGTTTAACGAGGCCTAAAGGCCTCTGCTTCACATGCAAGAAAACTTATGCGATCAATTGCACGAAGAGAGAGACAGAAACTAGCTTAATGTAAACTTGACTGAAGTAAAGTGCGAGAAAACTACTCAAAGAAGTCTTGCAGTACTCTCTTGCAAATATTGTTTAACGAGGCCTAAAGGCCTCTTCTTCACATGCAAGAAAGCATCTGCGATCAATTTCAGGAAGAGAGAGACAGAAACTAGCTCAATGTAAACTTGACTGTAATCGCGAGAAAATTCGAAGAATTCTTGCAGTAGTGACTTCTAATACTGTTTAACGAGGCCTGAAGGCCTCTTCTTCACATGCGAGAAAACTTCTGCGATCAATTGCAGGAAGAGAGAGACTTGCAGTACTGTCTTGCAAATATTGTTTAACGAGGCCTAAAGGCCTCTTCTTCACATGAAAGAAAGCTTCTATGATCAATTGCAGGAAGAGAGAGACAGAAACTAGCTCAATGTAAACTTGACTGTAAGTGCGAGAAAACTACTCGAGGAAGTCCCGCTTCAAATGCACATTTACAGTATTGCAAGCGCTTTCCGCAAGATTTTCTAGAGTTTTCTCTAGTCCTTTTGCATTAAACTATTATAATTTATTGAAGTCTCTCTGACATTTCTCGTATGTAATACTGTAAATGTGCAATAGAAACGACTTCTGCAAAGTTCCTCGAGTTTTCTCACATTTTACATTAAGCTAGTTTGTGTCCGACACTTTCTCGCAGCAACTTTTCTCAGAAGTTTTTTGAACAAGCCACAACTCGTTTACTATTCGAATAAAACCTATTTAGCTTAAAATGACCCCTGAAATTTGGCAAATTATTTCCAGGACGCCCTGTAGAATCTATATCTACTGGCTTTGAACTGGAATGATTCTAAGGGTCGATCCACATTAACGAGACGATAAAATAATTTCTTCATATCACACTATCGCTCTCGGTCCGATACTATTAAATTCACATTTTTTGTTTCCTGAAGTGCTTCAGTAGTTTTTTTGTCGACAACCAAGCCTATTTTTTAATTTCTTGAGAGAGGAGAATTAACCGTAATTGTGATTATGTTAGACAATAATGAAAAAATATGAAAACAATAATTTATTAACAGAGGGCCGGTATCGTACAGGTGTTCCAATTTCCAAATTTACTCCGATGTATCGGTATTGGAGCGATAGTGTGAATACCCTCATCGATTCTCGTCTAAGAATATTTTATCGAACCGAGTGTATCGTTAATGTGGATAGACCCTAAATATCTAGTATCAAATACTTGAACAAGATTACCAGCTGGAAACGTCCAAGCTTGTGATTAATTCTACAATAAAACTTCAAATACAAGAAAGTCATTTATTTCATACTTTACTACAGGCAATAATTTTCACTTACACTACCCTGTTTTTTTTAAGATTTAAATAGCTACGTCAGTTGAAAAAAACAATTGTGTACGTTATTACATTATAACAAAAGTTAAATAATAAAAAAAAACGAAGAGTAAATATGTATGTAGATTATTAGATGCATTTTATACATTCATAGTAAACTCATCTACAAATCCAACTATATAGGTAAATCGTATATATAAAATTACAAATAATTGTAAACAGTTTATATAAATATAGTTCGATTTATTAATGAATAAACTTTATGGCAACCAAAGATGAAATTTTACCTTAAAAATACTTTTATGGTTATGCGAAGAACATCTAAAAAATAAACGATGTAAAAATACAACTATTTCATAAATATTAAGATGATAAATGCATTATAAAGAAATAAAAATATATAGGATATCGACACTTACAAATCACTGCAAACTTAATTTACAAACGAGTCTAAATAATTTATAATGTAAAAATACATAAAACCAACAATTTCGATTGGATACATAATTTTAAAACAAGGTCGAAAAATTGATCAAATAAAGACAAATTTTCTTTAATGCACGTCTTAATTTAAAATTTCATTAAGAGATATGACAGTCTTAATACTAAACACCTATAATAATTAAACTTGTAAACTTGTAAAACGGCGCCTTTTAGAAATAAAATAATATAATTTAAACGATAAAAAAATTTTTTTTATGCGACGATTTACAAGTCGGTATCATACCAGGCAGCAACTTGATTATTATTATCTTGAGGGGGTGAAGGTAGTTCAAAATTTAATTCTGGATCGGCACTCCCAACATCCATCGCGTCTATGGCACTGTAAGTTGATCCGTTACCACCCCCGTGCGAACCTATTTGCAAACCTTGGATATCTACTGGTATCTGGTCATACCCTAAATAGAAGACGATACAAATTAATTTTATTATCGAGTCGAGTACTGGCGAGTCAATTAAATTTCTATACTTGAGCGCCTAACGTATAGCTAAGGAAATAAAGACATTGTCGGGTGCAAAAATTAGTGAAATATATTTTTCTGCTCGAACGACTGCACTTGTCATCTTAAAAACGTGTATCTCGCCTCTTTAGAATTAAAAATTTAAAGACCGATTGGAACAGACATTCCAGCAGAATGTCTTTGCTTCAGAATGGCCCTTTTTTGGTCTTTTATTTCCTATACTAGCACAAATACTAATGATAAAGTGAGGGGTTCAATTCTACAACAAATGATGCAACTAACCTACAATTAAATATTTCATGCAACTTTTGTGTTTAAATAATTTATTTCAAATATAACCGACATCATTTTGGCTGTTAATCAATACTCTACCTGTGTTAATGGTTGTTAATGTTGAATATTATTAGGTTCTTAAAAATTCTTTCTAATTACCTTGTAATTGGTAAGGTCCGTGGCTGCTATGAACGCTTGGTGGCCCTTCGTAAGCCTGCTCAGGACTCAAAATATCCTAAATAATAAAATGCAAAAACAAAAAAAAATAAAAAAAATGCAAAGATATAGCTTCGAGTGTCCTAAAACTAAAATTAGGCTTGCAAATGTAACTCAAACAAAAAAGTAAAATCACAAACTAGAGGCAATGTTAAAAGGGGCTCTCAACTCAAAATACATACCTTCCTGAGATGTAAATTAAATGCTACTTTAGAAACTCTTAATAAAAGGCATAAAAACTGTTTAGGTGTTCGGTAGTACTGCAGATCTGTTACAACCGAATTACTATTCAAACGACCATTTAAACAAATCTAAGAACGATCTACACTTTTTGCCTAAATGAACATTAACCTAAGCTAAACATATTCCATACTCACTCGATGCACTTCAACAAAAACTTCTATTTACCTGAAGATCGGGTGCCATGCCCATCTCGGCATTCCACATGTTGTCTTCACGGAAAAGCGAATTAGTTAACTCCATCGATAAGCGCTTTTTATAATCTTGCGGCTTATCGTCGCTCATTCTAAATAACACTGCAGCAGCATATGTTGCAACACCTAAACAAAATTTATTTTTACACAACCGTCCAACGAAAAGCCAACTTCTTTACCTTCATTGCGTGAGTGCAAAAGTTCAGTTAATGGAGCAGTAGCGCCTTCAAGTTCGATGACTTCTGCGCCTTCTTTATCTTGGGCCAATTCGCAAAGAACGCCAGCGGCAACACGTTGTATATTTTCAATATCGTTAAACAGCAATTGTACAAAAATAGGTATAACCAATTGTTGGCGTATTATTGTGCGATTGTGCATTTCACGAGCCAAAATATGAAGTGCTCCGACGGTTCCCTCCACTATTTCCTCCATGCGAACACCGTCGGCATAAGCTCCCGGTTGTTGACTACCACCGCTTGCTACACTTGCCCTCTATAAAGAGACTAATTTATTAATTTACTAAACGCGACTTTGTTATTTACCCTTTGTGTATCTTGGAAAGCTCTCATTAGCAATTGCACGAGATGATGTATTGCACCGTGTTCCCTAAGTGGTGCATGGTTTGCACTACACAGAGCCAAGTTTCGGATTAGCCCAATAACGGCCTTAACCAAAGGCCACCTCGATGGTGGATTTAACAACTTCACAATTACTTGAATACCGTAATTCAACTTGACGGCATTTTGAGCTACCTCGGCCTCGGAATGACGAGACGTCAGGTGACGCAGAGCACAGACGGCCGGTTCTGTGATTTCTTCACGATCTCCAGCACTAATAATCGTACGCACCAACGCATTAACGCCCCCAACTTGACACACGGTAACTTTGTTGCGTTGGTTATTACAAGTTAAATTCGACAAGATGCCAGCAGCGCAAGTAACAACATTAACATCGGAAGATGCCAAGACTGTGACGAGCGACTGCAACAAACTTTCCAAACCGTCAACTTTTGTAGCAGCGTCCGACAAGTTCCTCAAAGTCCACAAGCAGTTTTGCATGAGGCGTTGACTCGGATTGCCCAAGTGCATAGCTAATGCTTGCATACCACCAGCTTCAACGATTGCAGGCTTGTTACTTGAACAAACCGACAATACCTAAAGACAAAGAAGGTTTACAGCCAAATCAAAGCAAACTAAGAGAGTAGGGTAGTTGTTTTTTTGAAACCCCTTAAAACTAGACGGCTCAATAAATAAACGTCAGAAATACAAAGATCGACCTAGTTCCAAACATTACGGCCGATGATTTTGAAAAAGTTTGCTTAAAAAAGTCATCACAAAAAAATTCACATGGGCATAATGTGATCAGACCTTTTCTAAAGCTCAATAGTATAAATTTCTGATTTTACCTTCAAAACTCTTGAAGTGGTCCATAAAAGCTTCTCGTAATCGTAAGAACGCATGATACGAACAAGTTCGATTGGTCCTTGTGAAGCAAGAATTATAAGTTTGCTTTCTTGATTGCCGTAAGCCAAAATTTGTAAGCAATCCGTGACGATTGCCAAAAATTTCACATTATTCCTTTGCAAGAGAGCGACCATCTTTTGCAAACCTCCTGCTAATCGAACCGCCATTTTTGAACCATCTTGATGTAATAACAAATTGTGTAGAGTAGTAATGGCATAGAACAAAACGCTCTCGACAGGAGAACTTAGCAATTTAACAAGAGCCGGAATGCCTCCACTTTTGAAAATTGCCAATAAACCTTGACGATGGTGCGATAATTTGTGCAAAGTGCCGACGGCTCCTTTGGTGGTTTCCAAATCGTTGGAATTCGAAATGGCACGAACTAAAGCTGCCACCATTTGTGGGCTATTCATAATGGCGTGACGCGAAGCTTCTTTCTTTGAGAGTTGATGCACCATCATAGCCGCTTGAGACACGACGACTTGATCTTCGTCATTTAACAATTTGATCAACTCCGGTATGGCTCTGGTAGCCAAGTCGGCGTCGTCTTGATAATTTATCAAGTTAACAACTGCATGTTTCAACATTTGACTCGGTTCTGATAAACGTTGAACAGCAGTTTGGTGTTCAGTATCGAACTGGGTCGAAGGAATTTCGATTCCTTCTTCGAGCGTTTCGGGAAACATCGCCGCACGCACTCGTTGAGATCGGGTCTGATTTAGCTGGTTGTTCATTTCTGGGTAAATTAACATTTGTTTATTTGTAACAATTCGAAAGCACGGACTTACCGTCGACTTGGTCCTGGGTGAACTGTTGGCTAAAACCCTGATCTAAGTCAAATAAATCCATTTCTTCATCTTCTTTGCCACTTAATGACGGGACTTGAGTGGTGGCTCCGGAATGGATACCGGAGTCGCCCATGTACGAATTTTGTTGCCACATTAAAGTTTGTTCCTTTGTCGAACCCATCGGTAAGTCTCCTGGACCTCCTTGATAATTTCCATGAGACACTATTTCAATTATTTTAAATCAACTAGTAATTTAGGGTAATTTAATTTTGGATAAAAACGAAAACTCAATTGTTTTAAAAAAAATGGGATTTCAAGAAAGTTTGAGCACCTATCTAATTAACATTGGGTGACTCATTAAAGATGTAGAGTGATTAATTAGGATTGTACTTACTTGGCCGATTTTGATTCTGCATGTAACTCATGGTGGTGAGGTGATTCTATTGGTACACCTAAAATAAACAAAAATTTTAATATTCTTCCCCAATTCAATTATTTTTGGTCAAATGAATGGCTCAGAAAATAAATAATCGTAACTTTTCCAAAGTTAAGTAAACAAAAATAGACGCATAATAAAAAATCAAAACAAAAATTGCATTTCCTAAATGTACACCCACAATAAGATGATAAAGAAAGATTCCTCCATGTTGTAGCAAAAGTTCATCGACTTGCACTTAAATTTACATTATTTGACGCAAGCAAAACAAAACAATTTAGAAATTACTTAATTATACTGAGCCAATAGACAATTTCACTTACCTTTCACCAAAAAATTACACTTATACACAAATTACTCTATTTTGATAAGAAATGATTCACAAACCAATACAACGCCCCGACCAAACTAAAATAATTCAACAACCTGGTGCACACTATACAACGCTCTCCTAAAAGAAAGAACCAAGTGCTACTTGTTTAGTGTAGTTTTATTTAATGGAATTCTTACAAATTAATTAAAAAAGAATAAAATTGTAGTAATTTTATAATTTATTTGTTAATCATCAAATAATAATAACGTTTTAACTTTGGTATCATATTTCTGTAGTGTGATGCAGGTTTAAATAAACGCCAGTAACTTGCGACATCTATGCGATAACTAAGTGAACTAACTCAGAGCGCCAACTTTAAATTAAAAATTACATTAAACTCGCAGGCGGTAGTGTTACAGCAGCGTGACCGGATAATGTTGTCGGTAAGCAGGCTATACCGCGGACCCATGTACCTAAAACGAAATTAAATCAATAAAACTAGACTAGTGACCCGTGCACATATAAGAATTGGCCTAAAACTTTCGACATTTATTAAATGGGCCACAATTTGGCCATAAATGGTACTAAAGTTGAGTTTTACTGAGCCAATGCTAATTGAGCTTGATTGTTACCTCTCTCGGTACAATAACATTCTGCGTTACTCAATGCTCTCATATAAATGGTAGTAACACCGCCAATGATTAAAATTTGAGTACCAAGGTAAGCGATAGTGTGGCCGTGTCTTGGAATGGACATATTGGTGTGGTATTTCCATTCGTTTGCTTTGTCGTCCCAAATATCGACTGCTGCCACGCTTGTGGTGTTTTTTTCTTTTTCTGAAAGCTTTCCAGCGCCCCCAATGAAATATAGTCGATCGGACATACTGAACATACGGCCGAAACAACAAGGGAATCTCAATCCAGATATTTCGGTCCATCTTAAACAATTAAGTAACAATTTTTATCTAAATCGAAAATGACTTACCTACTGATTGTTGCTGATGTTATAACACTCGACATTATTCAACACGGGTTTTTTACGCGAACCAGACATACCACCAGCGGCCCATATATGGTCTTTATATTTAGTACAAGCAATGCCCATACGTGGATATTTCAACGGGGCTAAAAATTCCCAACAACCAGTTTCCGGAACAAATTTTTCTACGGAAGCAAGGGTTCTACAAAAGATCATGATAAGGTCGTCCTTTGAAACGTTTTCGTGTAAAAGTAACAAAATTTACCTTCCGTGCCTATCTTGTCCCCCAATAGCGTATAAACTAAAACTGGTAGCTACTAGGCCAAAATTTTTTCTAGCAGTACTCAAGTTAGTTTCGTTAAACCAACATTTTTTTACAGGTTCAAAACTCCAAACCGTGTCCACCACTATGGATTTCTTTTTGAGGTCGTCTTCACGAGGATCAGCACCACCTAAATCGAGGAAAAAAACCAACTTTTTCCAATTTAAAGGGGAAGCAAATAAAAATTTTTCTCAAGAGCATCAATTTATTTAAAGGCGGACAGTGTGGGCGTAGTAATTGCTTGTAACTTTTGTATTGATTTATTATAAAATTTTAAAATCCCTTTTGTATCATTTTAAATTTGAAATGCAAAACCATCGCCGAAGAGAAGACGTATAAAATTATAATCAAGCTAATGAATGATATAAAATTCGGAAAAAATAAATAAGCTAATACAATTTAATCCGTCGCAATTTTAAAAGGAAGTTTTAAACGTCTTCATTTTTTTAAAGAAATTGTGGTGGTTTTATAAACAAAAAACTGAGCTCCATTTTGATATCAAATTTTCTATTCAGGAAAATTTCTTTGTTGACATTCGATAAAAGGGGGTTTACTGACGTCAACGTCTTTACAAAAAAAAGTTTGATAAATAACCGACGAATTCGCGACGATTTTATTCAATTAAAACTACTTATTAGATTTACCACCAGACAAATTTTTTAATTGCATTTAAACAAATTTCTATCGAGCTACCAGCTCATAATTAAATAAGAAGTTCATCAGTCATCGCGGTTTTGCCGTAGGGCTTTTCTGAGATGATTCAAAATTAATCGGAGTCGTCTTAATTATTAATAGTTATTAATACTAATTAATAGTTGTCGATCTCGTCAAAGACTAGAGGAGGTACCTGAAACCATCCCCTATTAAGCGGACAGAAAGGCAGATGGATATGTGGGGAAACAAACTGCAGGTAAGCAGACGATCGTACAGACACATAGGATGACTCTATTTTTGGAAAAGAAAGTCTCGAAATAGATATATTTGATCAAAAGAAAATGAGTTGGTCAAAATGACGTTTAGTACACGGAAATTAGCAAAAATAGAAGAAAAAATGTATAATAAGCTGATTTTTTCTGAGTTGGCAGTTAATGAGGGTAGCAATACAGGATCGAAAAGTTCCCTCCCCTAACTGGTAAGCTTCACCCCTATTTCACCCCTATTGTGACACCACGTCGGTTTTTCTATAATATCTTGAAAATATGATATTGTACGGCAAAAACAAAGGTATGGAATAATGTTCAGAATTAAATTTTCTATAAAACATGTTCTATAGGTCGTTTGCAAAATACTAAGGGTTTTTACGTTAACCGGCCGCAAAGGTAGGGGTAGGTACCAAAAACGCTTTTGGTGGGCAATCCAGTCAATAAACATATTGTAGAGTGCATGAAATATGCGAGAATTTTTGACTTCAGGGCTTCGTTAGGAGTAGTTAGTAGATCAACATACTAAAAGTCCCCGCCCCTGGGATGTGAGCATACGGGGGGAGGGAGTGGGGGAAGGTACAAGTTTTTGGTTTTTCGATTATACCTTCGAAATGGTGCACTCTAGAAAAATATGGTTTAAATAAAAATGAAAGCTAATTAAATTTCCTACAATATTTATTCTATTCATTTCCTATCTGTTACGGTTTCTGAGATATAAGCTGGAGAAAATACCTATTTAAAAAAAAAATTAATTTTTCGGTAAACTTCGCTTGGGGACTTTTTTACCGTTCATTTGAGAGAAAATTCTTTCAAACAAAAGTTGTAGGATTTTAAATTGCCTTTAAATTGAGTGTATCGCTGATATTTTAGCTCAAGCAGATCCAAAGTTAGAGCAGTTTTATGATAACCTATAAATGTCGAAAAATGAGTCATGAGTGTTCGCAGCTCGAAGTTTTCGTTACAACCCCTCCCCCCTTCCCCCATATCAACCCATAACAATTTATCTAACATTTCAACATTAATCCAATTTAAAATGGAGATGGGGGGGGGGTAGAAGTGTTGAGCGAATTTTTTCGTTTATATTGCCAACAACCGGTCTCATATGTCAACAGTTATTCATTCTAACGTTCTGGAAAGTAATGTTTGAGAAAAAATGGGGGAGGGGAGGCTCATATAACATTAAAATCAAATCAAGGGCTTGCCAACCACGCGCGTTCAAAGATTGGCTAACTTGCGGTAAGTCGCACTTCTCCATGAAACCAGGTTTGCTGGTACTCTTTTGGCTATAACTCCAAAAATATTTGTCCGATCCGCAGTTTCATTTTTCATCTGAAAGCTGGCTAAATTTACTATCAGACCTTGTATATCAAATTTTGATTAAGTACCGTAAAATACTCACACAAGCACGCTAAATGTGAATGTTTTTGCAAAATATGACGATTTCCACATGTTCAGTGGGCTAGTGTGAGTATTTTACGGTATTTAATCAAAATTTGATATACAGAGTCTGATAGTAAATTTAACCAGCTTTCAGATAAAAAAAAGAAACTGCGGATCGGACAAATATTTTTAGAGTTATAGCCAAAAGAGTACCGGCAAACCTGGTTTCATGGAGAAGTGCGACTTACCGCAAGTTAGTCAATCTTTGAACGCGTGTGGTTGGCAAGCCCTTTAACCGATTTTAATGTTATATGAGCCCCCCCCTCCCCCATCTCTTCTCAAACACTACTTTTCAGAACATTAGAATGAATAATTGTTGACATATGAGACAGGTTGTTGTCAATATAAACGAGAAAATTCGCTCAACATTTCTACCCCCCCCCCCCATCTCCATTTTAAATTGAATTAATGTTGAAATGTGAGATAAATTGTTATGGGTTGATATGGGGGGAGGGGGGGGGGGGTTGTAACGAAAACTTCAAGCTGCGAACACTCATTATTCATTTTTCGACATTTACAGGTTATCATAAAACTGCTCTAACTTTGGATCTGGTTGAGCTAAAATATCAGTGATACACTCAATTTGAAGGCAATTTAAAATCCTACAACTTTTGTTCAAAAGAATTTTCTCTCAAATAAACGGTAAAAAAGTCCCCAAGCGAAGTTTACCAAAAAATTAATTTTTTTTTAAATAGCTATTTTATCCAGCTTATATCTCAGAAACCGTAACAGATACGAACAAAATGAATAGAATAAATATTGTTGGAAATTTAATTAGCTTTCATTTTTATTTAAAACATATGTTTCTAGAGTGCACTGTTTCAAAGATATAATCGAAAAAACAAAAAATTGTACTTTCCCCCCTCCCTTCCCCGTATGCTCACATCCCAGGGGCGGGGACTTTTAGTATGTTGATCTACTAAGTACTCCTAATAAAGCCCTGAAGTCAAAAATTCTCGCATATTTCATGCACTCTACACCCCTCTTTTGAGCACTCATTGACTGGACTAAATATTTCTCCAGCCTTAATAATATTCGCTTTGGTAGTACAGTTTACGCTTTAATAGCAAAAAATAAATAAAATACCGAAAAATGTCATAATATGATCTTTTTCATAAAAAATTTTGTGATCAACATTTTTTTGTACATATGTTTTTTCCGTAACATAGAGCGTTTAAAAGATATTGCAAAAAAAACAGTGCGGTGTCCCTAAAGGGGGTGAAAGGGGGATGAAGCTTACCCCTTAGGGGTGGGAACTTTTTGGATATGTATTCCTACACACATAAGCTAACTACCCTGAAAATTTCAGCTTATTATAAATTTTTTCTTCTATTCTGCAAAAATTTGGTTAATTTCCGTGTACTAGTTAAAAAAAGTACCAAGATGCATCATTTTAATAGAGAAACATTTTGAATGGTCTGTATAAAATTTTCCCATTCCATTCTGGTGCAATCAAGTGGATAAATTAAAATCAGATTTAATATGTAAGTGGTTCAGCATGTTACACCGTTCATATCTTCTTACTTCCACAACTAATAATTAAAATTACACCCTAAAGCTGGAGGAAGAAGGAATATAAATTTAATTTGGGAACATCGATCCATCTATTTATAACATCTGAACTTTTAACAAAAATAATTTCGTATTTAAACGTCGTAAACAAAACCGTTATAATTAAATTGGACGTCGCGCGATGATTATACAATTTTAAATTGCGTAAATAATGAGAGATACCTTATTTAGATTTTCTCCTCCCTTCTTTCAACCCTTAACAAACAAATTAATAATATAAACCACACGTAACAACTACACCGTGATTAAAAATTAATTATTTAAGCTTACCGCAAAGATAAACTCTTCCCTTTAGAAAAGCAACACTATGATGATGTCTGGGCTCGGGTAAATCCCCCACATACTCCCATACGTTGGTGTGCGGTAAATATCTAAATACGTCTTTGCCAGTATTTCGAGAAGTGCCATAATTATTGTGCGGATCAACACCTCCAAAAACTAACACGGACTCTCTATCTGAAGCAAAAAGAGACGTCTCGCACAAATAGTCTGTACGCCCCAATCCAAGCTTATTCTTCACATCCCTAAAACAACCGTCACACCGTCAACTAACACTTCAGTTTTCAATTATATCATTTGGTAAACTTACGAGGACTGCGAAGGAGGCTTGCCGGCGTTAAACAAGGCGAGAACTCTGAAATTTCTATTTGCGGCCCACGGGAGGGTGTCCGTCCGATTTTTATTGGCCATTAATTTTTGTTTTTTACGCGGCACTCTTAATTTTAATTGCGGCACGTATTGTCTTAACATTTGTCTTACGTAATATCCTCTGAAAGCCGCCTGTATTATGGTGGCCGCCTCGTTTTCGCCTCGCAATTTTAAAGGCGCACGAAACGAATTATTGTTCTGAAAAAGATTTTAAATAAAAATTTGCAATTGTAATGTTCTATTTGCTGTAAGGTAAGAGTCTTGCATTGTAAGTGCTTAAAAATTAAAATAAAAGTCACTACAATGCCCAACTTTTACCTTACTTTCAATAATTTGCACTTACTCCGCAAGTCTTACCCCATCAGTGGCTATTTTATTCGCGCACTTCCTGCTACAAATCCATACTAAAACGGCCATTTGAAGAAAAAACCAAATGCACACCTACTAATAGTTGCCTTCTGTTTACACAGTTTCAAAAATAAAATTTTTCTTGTTCACAGATTTATTAATTTTGCAAAAAACACGAAACCACCACTTGTTACATTACGACAAACACTTAATTTACAACAAATACTTCCTCTGACTTAATTTCAAGGCATAATATTGCTTATTTTCTTTGGAATTTGACTATTACCTACCACTTTTCTGTTAGTTAAAAACTCGTCCATCGTGGGAATACTGTGTGGGATCCTTTCGGCCGCTTGCAAAATATTGGGCGCTTTTGTTTCCGCGACGCTTCTGTGTTTTCTCTCTTTCGGTTTCGATCTTTCGATCATCTGCATCCGCCTGTATTGATCGAGATAAATCAAAAATTCCCTATAAGTAAAATAAATTTTATCCATTCCGCTCCAATTTCTCGGAGGTGGTTCTTGTAAGCCCAAAATGCTATTCCAATGTTGAAAATCGTCGTTTTCTTGTCCGTACCAATATTTGATGATGACAAAACTGCAAAATTTCGATTATAAACGAAGTCGAATTAAAGTTAGTTTACGTACGCAAGGCCGTCGTCGATCATTTTGCAAATTTCTGGTATCGACGTTAGTTTTAGAAATTCGGGATTTTCTGGATTTCTTTTAATGTCGACTAATTGCCACGGAGCTATGTTTCCAAAGCGCACAGTACTCATTACGTCTAATACGTCTGCTTCTCTTTCGTCCCACTTGTGTTTTAACCACCTTACAGCGGACATGAATATTTCCATTTCGCTGAAAGAAATCGTTTCGTTGAAATTACTAATCGTAAGAGAACAGTAAGAACTTAGCAACAACAAGAATCCTACATCTTGTTAAGTCATGGAGGCAGCGAGCACTATTACTAAACGCTAAACGACAAGTTCAAAATTATTAATGATGCAGGTTGAAAGAACATTGCAAATGAGTAATAAAATCGACAAACCGACCGTCTTCCACACCTAAGTGGCAGCGTTAATTTGGGAGTGGCTCGAGAAGGGTGAGCGATAAAACAGTTTTTGACCTAATTTTAGAATTTTTTTTAACTTTAACGAGCTCTAGTGGCTAAACTGTTCGTCTGAGGGAAAAACCTAAAATATATAATTGGTAGAAAATTCGATGTAGTTTATTTTAATGTATAACTACTTTTCTCCTAAAGTGCGTAGTTTTTGAGTTATTAGCGATAAACAAAAAACAAAGCTTTTAGCGTTTTTGGAATTTTTGGCAAACTTTATCGCGATCTAGTGCCTAAGGTGTTCCTTTGAGGAAAAAACCTAGGGAATACAGTTTGTAGAAAATTCGATGTAGTTTATTTTAATGTACAACCACTTTTCTCATAAAGTGCGTAGTTTTTGAGTTATTAGCGATAAACAAAAAACAATGTTTTTTAGGGTTTTTGGAATTTTTGTCAAATTTTATCGCTCTCTAGTACCCAAACGGTTTGTCTGAAGAAAAAACCTAAGGAATAAAATTTGTAGGAAATTCGATGTAGTTTATTTTAATTTATGAGCACTTTTCTTATAAAGCGCGTAGTTATTGAGTTACTAGCCATAAACAAAAAACAAATTTTTTTAGCGTTTTTAGAATTTTGCCATACTTTAATCGCCTCCTAGTGTCTAAACGGTTTGTTTGAAGTAAAAACCTAAAGAAATACAATTTGTAAGAAATTCGATGTAGTTTATTTTAATTTATAAGCACTTTTCTTATAAAGTGCGTAGTTTTTGAGTTATTAGCGATAAATATAAAACCAAGTCTTTTAGCGCTTTTGAAATTTTTGTTAAATTTTATCGTGCTCTAGTGCCTAAACTGTTTGTCTGAGAGAAAAAACCTAGGGAATATAATTTGTAGGAAATTTGGTGTAGTTTACTTTAATTTAGAACTATTTTTCTTATAAAGTGCGTAGTTTTCGAGTTAATAGCAAGAAACGAAAAGACAGTTTTTTTAAATTTTTGACAAACTGTAACGCGCTCTAGCGCCTAAACTATTCGTGTGAGGAAAAAACCTAAAGAACACAATTTATAGGAAATTTAATTTAGTTTATTTTAAGGCACAATCACTTTTCTTATAAAGTGCGTAGTTTTTGAGTTATTAGCGATAAACAAAAAAAACAATTTGGTTTCTGAATTGGTTTTGTTTTAGGAATTTTTGTCAAACCCCCTCTAGATCGCTAAAACGCTCTAGCGCCTAAACTAAAAATTCAGAAAACCCCCACGTTTTGCGAACTGCTCCCGTATGCTGCCACTAAGAAATGATGGGTGGTCGGTTATATTACTTGCTGCAATGTTCTTTCAACCTGCATCGTTAAAAATTTTGTACTTTTTTGTTTAGTAAGTGCTCGCCGCCTCCCGGACTATTTTAGTCACAGGAAGTCTAGAGACACGGGACGACGAGATACGTTAGTATGATTGGAACGTTGTTTAACCGAACCTTTGGTGTTGACTAGATTTCTACTCTGACATATCGGCAGGGGTGGAATTCACAGCACGTCCTCTTAGAATTGGATTGAAATTCAAGAAAATCGAACTTGGGGGATGCACGGAAGCAAAGGCAATGCGCTATTTTTCAGGATGCGACTATGGAGAGTGGAGAGCATAAAACTGTTCAGAAGAAACAACGAGAGCCATATCAAACAAAAACAACTTGGCTTATTTCGCATTAAAATGTCCAAATACTTATACACTGCATAAATTTTCTCCAGTTTTGAAGTTGAGCGGATTAAGGAATTAATTGAAATGTAAGAAATAGAATTAAATCGGTGCACGACGTATCAAAAATTTGTGTAGAATTATGTGTTTTAGTGAAATTTTTTTAAAACGAAAGCAACACAACGAAAACCGACAAACGTTTAAAACTTATACCCCTTAAAACCTAGTTCGTACAATTAATCCTCTTTTTGTGATTTAAATTGATAGTCTACCACTTTGCTCGGAATCAATAGTTGCACTCTTGGTCGAATGCCAATTTGAAAAATGCACGGTGCATCTCTCCAGAGAGACACATTTATAACTTCACGCAAAAATGCAATTTCATCCAATTTTACTTAATTAACTTTTTTTTTCCTAAAATAACAATCATTTCCGTTTAAAAGCACTAACCAATTAACGCAAACGTAATTGGAATTCAACAGATTCAATACGTCCTGTTTTTCGAGATCTAACCAATCTTGAGAGCTGACCAACATTAGGAAAAATTTTTGAATTCTCGGCAACATCAGTTCTCGCACGTCGTCCAGCTTTTTTTGTTTGGCGTCCGTGTATAACAGAAAAGCTGTATCTTCTGAAAATACTGCAAAGTTGTCGATGAACGCCCAACACTGTTCGGTTAAATCTGAAATAATTCGATTTAGGAAGAGGACGCATTTGCAACGAACGGACTCACCTTTAATTTTTAAATACTTGGAAGCGTTGAAAATGTCCAAAACTATTTCTCTGTTTAAATCGGTGTAAGCCGGTTCACCTGTAATCATCCATTCGTAGATAAAAGCAAAAGCTCCCGTAGTAACTTTATCCTACAAAAAAAAAGAAGCTCGACATTAATAATCTCGTTAAAAGCGCTCATGTACCGATGGTAATTCAACTTTCTTTACAGCCACGTATTCATCAAAAACTTCCGAATAACATTGAAGAACAATGAGATGACAATTAAACTCTTCGTTTTCGATGTAAACTTTACAATCGGCATTTCTGCAAATTTTACAAAGTTAATTAAGTTTTACTTTTCTTACAAGTTGCGCCAAGTCGTCGAGATAAAGTTGCATCGAGAAGGCTTACGAAGCGTTTTCGATAAAATTTTATTTTGATCGCCCATCTCCGCGTTAACGTACGTGTAGTTGGTTATTCTTTGGTACAATTCTAGATATAAATTTGTTTTTTCTGGTAATTTAACTTCGTGCCAGTCTATAGGCTCGGCCGCAGTATATCCGAGACGATGTAAATTAAGTTCGGGATCTAAAATTTGATCTGTAACCTTGCCCTCGTATTCGGACGATTCCTTTTCTCTACGTATCGGAGCTGTGCTGGCTATTAACGTTCCCAAACTACCCCCAATGGTGCCCTGGAAAAAAAAATAAAATAAAAACGCAAATCTTTATTTTCGCTTTCGTTTCTCACTTGTCCCATTATTGATTCCATCATGGCGTTTTTAGGACTCTCGTGATTTACCCCTGTTTGATATGCCGGTTCATTTTCCGGATGAATATTAACCTTTGTGTGTTCGGGATCCGCTACCAAAACGCTCAATTTTTGCGACTCAAACACAACCTAATTTAATTACAAAAAAGTTTTTTTTTTGCTAATTTAATTAAAAGTGGGCGAGTTTAATGTAATATTTACCTGATGCGAGTTAACTTTGAAGTTTCCACTCGGGGTAACTTTGAACGGAAATGAGCCATTTTCTGCGATAGACGCCGACTCTTGTTGCTTTTTTCTCAAGCTAATAATCAAACACTATACGATAAAAAAACGTGGAGAAAAAATTATTTTTAATTAAAACAACCTCCTGTTGGCCATTGTGTGTATTTCCACGTTTTGAGTTTTCACGTTCTTCTTATGACACTTTAATGAGACGTCCGAACTTAAATCGCCCACACCTCGTTTTGCAAATAACAAATAATTATTTTTATTCCTCAAATTTTCGCCAATAGAATCGCCCCCCACTAAAATAATTAACGTTTTCAATTTTTAATTTTCTCTCGATTGTTCAATTACGTTTCAGGAACTTTTTAACTGGCTTTGACGAAACGACTTGGGGCTGACTTTGTAGGTTGTCCCCAGACGCGCAACTTGGTTTGCTATAATGCTGAAATAAATGTTACAGCATTTATCTCTCTTAATTAATAATTTGGGTCAAGTAATTTGGTTATTCTCTTAACAAATTCACGAGCAAAAGTTCATTAGTGAAGGATTTAGGAGGATCGAAAAGCTACCGGACCTTTTCAGAACGGGATAAATTTTGTTAAATAAATCGTGCTAATGAAACTGTTATAAGCAGCGTATCTGTTGAAAACTGAAAAACAATTCCATAAGCGCATAATTGAGGTACGTATGTATTGGGATCGTAGCTAACCTAACCTAACCTAACCTCGTAATAGTGATGCGTTCAGAGAAAATTGCGAAAAACTACGAAAGTCTATTTCTTCAATTTTTGGGTCATAACTTAAAAACTGTGAGCTTTTTGAGAAAAATACTTCTATATAAAAATAAACTACCTCAAATTTTCTATCAATTATATTTTATAAGTTTCTTTTTCAGGAAAGCCGTTTAGGCGCTAGAGCGCGTTAAAGTTTGACAAGATTTCCAAAAGCTGCCAAAAAACTGTTTTTTTGTTTATGCTCATGACTCGAAAACTACGCACTTTTAGTAAAAAATGTTCTTATATAAAACTAAAGCACATTTAATTTTCTATAAATTCTGTGTTTTAGGTTTTTTCGTCAGACAAACGGCTTAGACGCTAGAGTTCGTTAAAGTTTGACAAAAGTTTCAAAATATGTTCAAAAAACGTTTTTTTTGTTTATCACTCATAACTCAAAAACTACGCACTTTTAATAAAAAGTATTCTTATAGAAAACTAGAGTACATTTAATTTCATATTAACTCTAGCTCTTAGGTTTTTCGTCAAACAAACGACTTAGACGCTAGAGTTCGTTAAAGTTTGACAAAAGTTTCAAAATATGTTCAAAAAACGTTTTTTTTGTTTATCAATCATAACTCAAAAACTACGCACTTTTAATAAAAAGTATTCTTATAGAAAACTAGAGTACATTTAATTTCATATTAACTCTAGCTCTTAGGTTTTTCGTCAAACAAACGACTTAGACGCTAGAGTTCGTTAAAGTTTGACAAAAGTTCCAAAATCTACCAAAAAGCTGTATTTATAGTTTATTTCTCATAACTCAAAAACTACGCAATTTTAGAAAAAAGTATTCTTATAGAAAAATATAGTAAATTTTATTTCGTATAAATTATATCTCTTACGTTTTTTTCTTCGGATCAACTGTTAAGACGCTAGAGCGTGTTAAAGTTTGACGAAAATTCCCAAAATCAGCCAAAAATCTGTCTCTAGTTTTTCGCTTACAATTCGGAAACTTTTTACGTTATGTCTTCCAGGTTTTTTACGTCAGACGTACGGTTTAGGTAAAAATGCGTTGAATATTGTAAAAGTAGAGCTCACCACCAGCAATTAGTGTTAACCGTGGCTTAGCCGCTACGTCCGATATTCACTAAACTACGATACGCTCTAGCGCGTAATCTAAACCGTATACGTCTGACGTAAAAAAGCTGGGAGACTTAATTTATAATTTGTAGGAGACTTACTGTTTTTTATTTTTGTATTGAAACACTTTCTTCTAAAAGGGCATAGTTTCCGAGTTATAAGCGAGAACCTAAAATACAGATTTTTGGCCATTTTGAAATTGTACTCAAACTTTAACAGACTCTAGCGCCTAAACCGTTAGTTTGCAGAAAAAAACTCAAGGGCTATAATTTGTAGAAAATTTGAATTAGTTTATTTTTGTATAGAAGTATTATTCTTAAGAAGTGCGTAGTTTTCAAGTTATAAGCAAAAAGCATAAAAAAGAGCATTTTTCGTGAATTTTCGCAAGTTTTCCGAACGCATTGCTTTGACGAAGTAGCACAGTTAAAATTTGGATTTCGGATTCATCGTCCAAAAATACATAAAAAACGATAGAGAAGATAATTTCTACATTATTTCATTGGATTAGACTCTTGTATTCCCCTAGTGACTGGACTATAAGACCTTTTCTCCTCTGTCTTTCGAACAACAAATATTGTCTACTACTACAAACTGCGTCAGAAAATTACAATTCACAGAGCTACGAATTTAGAGTTAAAGTTGAAGTCATAGAATCTAGAGGGGCTAGTACATCGGCAATGCACTTGAATGGAAGCGAAACAGCAGCGATCTTTAAGTTCACTAAAAGAGTACAATACGAAATGCGAATAAAGATGAAACATAAGCATACCCAGATATCAAAAAATGCTAAACTGTTTAGAGTTTAGAGAATACCACTGTAACTCATAAGTAAAGTAATATTAGAATGAGATTGCTTGGGCGGAGCCCATAGCCTTGCGTAGTACATGTGGAGGGAGAGTGCCACGCAGCTCACGTTTTAGTTGTAGCGCATTGCATTGCATTGACCCCGCCCAGGCAAACTCATTCCAATTTTACTTCACTTTTTTTAGCTCACCTGACAGCTACGTGTTTGGTGATGTTGATCGTCCTCTCGACTAAAATTTTCACTACTTTTGGTTCGTAATTTAATTCGACGTTCTGATTTATTAGTAACATCAGTTGAAAATGAAATGCTACAATAATTTCACAAAATTAACCTTTTTCTTTAAGTCTAACCAGTAGAATTTTTTACCGCAAATTTAATAGATCCAGATCGTCTAAACAATATTCGTCGCTGTCAGTTTTTTCAGTTATTCTATCCTATAATTGTAAAAGTTTTCAAATCAAATTGAAGCAATTTAAAAACGAATTAAAATCGTACCTCTTCGTTAGTCTCATAAGTTTTTTGCATTATCCGTACACCCAACTAAAAATTTTCAAGTTATCGAAAACGCATTGACAAATACAAATATTTTGTGACGGATCTGTTGATGAAAAAACAACTCATTTGGGTTGCTATAACAATAAAAGAATAATTCTGAATTGAAACGTCATTTTTTTTAAATTATGTAGTTGAAATTGGAAGCGCCAAAGTGAGTAATTATGAAGGAAGGCGAACCAACGAAATCGTCGTTGGGAAACAAAACTGATACTGTGCAAGATGTGCGAAGAAACACAATAATTACGATAGACAACTCTCCTCCAGTCGAGAAAGTCCACCGTAATAGCGGCGCTTCTTCAAACTCATCGAGAGATTCTTACACAAGTGCGTTTAGGAGATCACAAGCTTCAAACAAAACTAGCCGACGAAGAAGTATAATTTCCACTAATAAAAGTAAAGTCGTTCGGGAAATTCGTTACCCTGCCGAGCTTCGCGGTTTGTACAACGTAAAAATTTCGCCGAATGAAGATATTTTTATCACATCGTACGGTGCAGGAGTTATCCAGGTTAAATTATACCTTTCCGTTAGCACTTGTATAAAGCTTATTTTTTGTATTTTAGCTGCGCCATTTAAATCACCATTCCAAAAACGTGTGTGTTGAAATTAGATCGCTTCCAGCGCACGGATTTCCAATTATGAATTTGAAATTTGTTAATAACGGTTCGAAATTTTTCGCTACAGAAGCGTGCGGAAGCATCTTATTATGTGGGTTGCGCGAAGGGCAAAATTCGGAGTTTGCAAAAGGTGTGGGCGATGTTTTAACAATTTTTTGGAATTTTCCAACGCTCAAAATTATTTTTTAAGTAACCTACTAACTGCAGCTTTCCAAAAATGAAACTCGCAATTTAATTTGTGAAAAAACAACTTTTCTTGGCTTCGAAGAGAAGGATCGATAAGTCTCAAGTTGATACAAAAACACGTTTTGTCTTCGAAGCTTCGAAGCGACATGCTTGATCCATTTTTGAAAAATTTTAAAATTTAAAACGCGCTTTACCATGTGGCCAGCAGCACCCAAAATGTCGTCGCAAAGTAAAGTAAATTTAAATCCGAAAGGTTTTCAATTTTCTAAAAGCTGCCGAGTTGAAATTAAAAATTATTTTCAAACACAAACAGAAAATCTTCAAGTACATGTAGGGCGAAGGGAGTTCTCTTTTTTCCCCCTTTCGACTTTACGTTCTAAACGCCCTTTTTAATTTTGAAGAGCCTTTTCAGCAACATACATTCATTTATTAGATTTTAATCTACCTCTTCAGATGTACGCGTTCACAATGCACTTATAAATCTTGTTAAAAATGATAAAAAATGGAATTTCTTCTCCGAGCGAGTTTTCAATCGCTTAGTGAAAGAATTTTCACATTATAAATTACAAAAATAAACTTTTAATACCTTCTACGGCGTAGTCACCACCTATGTACTTAGATTATTACATTATTTTACTTTTTTACATTTTCTTTTAAAGAGGAAGTTAACGAAATAAACGCAATGGATATTAATATTCGAGAAGACACTTTGGTTTCGGGTGGAAAAGACGCCACTTTAAGAATTTACGATATTAACACAGGCAAAGTACTTTTTCTATCGCGCAATAACCGCCAATTTGTTTAGACTTTTTTTTCATTAGATAAAATATAACTTTAAAAGCCAAGAAGAGGCAGATTATCACAAAATGAGAATATTTGCCATCCGTTGTCATAACGAAATGAACGAAGTGTTTCTATCTGGAGGATGGGACGACTGTGTTAAAGTAAGTATGGAGTAAGTAATAGTATGGTTATAGGTAAGGTGGTGGAGAAAAACGCAAACACAAACTAGGCAAAATCTAAAGTCTGGCTCGCCTAGGAAGAAAACTGGAGCAATGCGTACTACTGGTAGGTACTACACCTACAGCAGCAATAGAAACCATGCTGAACCTAAGCATTAAGAGAGGCTTATAGATTAGAAACTCACTCCTGCACTGGGAAGAATTTGCAAGAACATGCCTCAATCCTAAGGGGGATGGCAGAATACCCCATACTTAGTATGGTGTCTGACAGAATAAGCTTAGCATATGCCATCAAAAAAACCTACGGAATTAACATTCCGACAAGGGAAGGATGAGAATGCAAGACAGTCAAAATGAATGGGCTTGTGTTCTACACAACAAGCACAGGAGCTAAAATCATCGGGGACGGCAATTTGAGGCAAAGGGTAAGCTTAAGCCTCGGGGGCACGCAACGGTCTTTGAAGCAGAAATTAACGTCATTCTAGCATTAGATCAAGAGTATGACAACCAAAGACTATTTGTAGCATTTGATAGCCCAAGCAGCCCTTAATTCGCTGAATGCCTGTGAGGTGAGACCCGGACTAGTAACGAACTGCATCCGCAGACTGAACTAGCTAGGGGGGAAAATTTGGTCAACCTGGTATGGGTGCCAGCTCATCCAGACATACCAGGGAAGGTCTGGCTAAAGAGGGCCGCACAATAAGACCCATTGAACCAGAACCAGCTTTCCCTTCCCTACGAAATGACAAAGAGAGAAGTATAGTTCCTTCTGGTAAACACTCGAGGGAAACTCCTGAAGAGGGGTATATTCTATACTTCTATTAGAGAAACTCTCTGCCAAAAAAAAAACCCGATCTCTACTCAGAATAAGCAGATGTGAATTACAACTGGCAACGGCAATAATAACAGACCATTGCCAGCTTCAAAGGCACCTGTATACGATGGGACTAGAAGAAGACCCACTTTGCAGAGGATGTGCAGAGAAAGAGTAAACTCCAATTCATCTTCTGCTACACTGCGAGGTTTTCACACTAACTCGTCACAACATTCTCGGAAAGGAAAAGATGCTCCAAAGAGAACTGCCCAAATTATCAATAGAGAAACTTTTAATTAAAACAATTAAAATCGCCTCAAATTTACAAAAAAATTACAAAGTGCTTGGGTATGTGGAGTGATCGTTTCTGAACTTTTTTTACCACAGCCATAAGTTTGATTGGATTTCTAACAAAGCAGCTCACTGATTAATTCGTTTTAGATATGGGATACAAGAGAGCCGTATGGCCTTGTACGACAAATAAAAGGCCCCCATATTTGCGGCGATGCCATCGATGTAAGAGTAAGTTAATGCCAGGTAGTAACAACGAAAGAGTTAATGGGTTCTTTTTAAGGATAAAATCATTTTGACTGGATCGTGGACAGTCGATAAAAGTTTACAGACTTGGGATTTTACTTCTTCAAAATTAATATCCACAATTACGCCAGTAAATCGCCCATGTACCATAAATGGAGAGTTTATCTATTGTGCACAATTTTATAAGGGCGATCCCACCCCAGTTACAACAGTAATTTCTGGTGGTAGTGGAGTAGGTGCAGTAGAAGTAACCGATATCGAAGAGAAGAGGGTGATGTCTAGTTATAAAGTTAACAAAAGCGTTCAAGCGATAGATTCTAATTCGAACCATATAATATTTGGAGGGATGGAAAGTGTGATTAGGATAGTCAAAGTGTAAAAGAAAGTAAAGTGTTTTTCCACACCAAGCAAATTTATTCCAATCTGTCGATTTTTTAGCTGATGTGGTAATTTTTTGCTATGAATACACACAGGATTCGCGTGATACTCGCGGATACTCGTAATTCAATTATAACACATCGTAAAATTATAATTCGCACATTAGTGGAATCGCCACGAGCTGCTTAAACTTTTATAAAGAATAGGATTTTTCGATTTAAGCTTTTGTTTCAGAGATAAAAATTATTAAACATTTGGGGCACAAAAAGTTTTTATGAAATACACCAAAAATAGGTTTTTCCCTCTTTCTGATGGTAGGAAACGCGTGCAACGATTTTTTACGGCTTTGCGATTTTAAAACGTCAAGATATAAGGCTTCAGTTTGTTCATTTCAGCTATTAACAACAAAACCAGGACAGAAGTCCTTTATAGACATATTTGGAAGCGCTGTGCCGCTGTAATGGGCACTCTAACTATATGCTTATTTGGGCCAATCCTTTTTAGCCGGCTCAGATTAATATTTCTAGATTTTTTGTTTGTAATATTTTTGATTAAGGCGCTTGTAACATTATTCGTCTAAATTGAAGTTCCGACCGCATATTGAAAACGTGCGGCCACAGGCCATAGGTCAAAATACAAATTTAAGCTTCTACGTGAACTTGCAAGAGTTATTTCTTAAGGTTAAAAGCTTTTACGCCGTAAAGTTATTTTTAAAGGCCGAAATTTCGTATGGACGCTTTCTCAAATTTAAGGAAAAAAAATAAAAAATTAGGATTACAGTGGTCCTTTTTGTAAGAGAAGGTAAAATAAAATGGGGGCGTATTTGGCAAGTCTGTCCGGGTGATCTAGAAGCACGTAAGAGTGTTATTGTGGGAAAGGGGTAGTTCCACCCTAAGTTTGACCTGCATTGGAGTGTGGGTCAAGGTCAGGGTAGGTCTGGTCGATGAAGCCTTCGCGCGCACGAGTGAGCTCTTCCTGCTCCTCCTTATTGCGGATAAAATTGTCTATTTCAAAAATACATTGAAAATCGCCGAAATTAAATTTATCCAATTTATTTATATTTCCTCCCTTTTTTTTCACTTAGAAATTCCGTCGAAATTATCCGAATAGGATAAGTTTTTTTTATGTTCACCAAGCCGAGTTCGCTTTTAGGCATTTTGCTCAATATTAGTTTAAGCGAGTAAATAAATAATCGCGTTAAGGTACGTTTAAATTAACAGAGCTTAAATCGATGTAAGCACACAAAAACGAAACCCCGGACTTAGCTCGTAAAGGTCAGATGTGAAAAGTTCAAATTCAATAATGTATACAACGTTGACCTACAAAACTAAATCGTTATTACCGAAAAAGCTTTCGGGATATTTTTAACCCTCTTACGCTCCCACTCTTTTTTCCCTTAACGCTTCAGGATTACTACTTTTACTACATTATTTATTTATTTATTTAAATTATTCTCAAATACTCATAATATAGTACGTATTACGTACCTATCTAAAATCATTTCGAATTTCGAAAGGTCAATTATTAAGCCCAACTTGACTCGGCCCAGCAAAGATGGCTGCCGACAATTTAAATTAGGAAAGCACGAAAAAGCTAATTAATTATAAGATCGTCAAGATTAGTAATTAAAACCCCAAGATGAATTTCGTGCAGAATACAAATTTGTAAACAACCGACCCAACGTGATTTATAACAAACAATAGTAGCGATTTATCACTTATTGAGAATTTCGCGAGCTTTCCTCCATTAGTAGAGAGATTGTTTTTTATGTCTTAATTTGATTTAGGGTTTTCGTCGGTTTGATGCGATCGATATCTGAAAAACACTTTTCGACCCAGTGCATGGAGCTCCAGACAAACTGGCTCTGAAGCCAGACAGTGTTCCACTATTCCACTGTGCCACTGTTCTACATTTTGTGCGTGGGTTTACAGCTTCTTTCAGACCCTTCTGCTCATCTGAATGTAATCAATACCGAAGCCCCGAAAATGGAAAACTTTTGTTGTACAAACATTTCGTGCTAATAATAATTCGAATAACTTACCAGAATTGTTTCTTTCACCTATTTCGTGTCGCGTACAAATTACGATAAACAAACAAATGTCTTAACTATTGCCCCGAGAGTTGTAAATTTATACGATTTTCATTAGTGAATTGTAGACAGATAAGCTTTGGATTTTGATTTAATTAGCGGGCTGTCTGGGCTTAGTTTTAGTATGTCGCAAGAATTATATACAAGGTGTGCCTAACGTTGGACAATATTCCGCGTTTAAATATAGAAAATTTGCGTAAGTATTTTTAATTTGGAGAAGCTGAAGCGCTTTCTTAGAAATTCGTTTTTCCCGCCTGCCTATCTACGTAATATATCTGTCTGGCTGTCTGTTGGCCTCTCGCTTCTATTTTTTAACATAGGCCCCTCTCAGGGGCCACACACATTGCCTTTTTCTTTCTAATTTTACGATGCGTCGATGTAACATCTTCATTCCATGAGAACTTCTTCCCACCGAGCCAAATTTTTAAATTCTGAAACAGGACCAAGCCGCACGGGGCCAGGTGAGGAGAATACGGTGGATGAGAAAATTTCGCCATTGGAACAGCTTGTATTGTATTGTATTGTACTCAGGGGTCGATTGGCTACGTGAGCCTTACAGAACTGCGACCAGCATTGATCTTTTGTTCATAACCCTACTCGTATTATATTCTCAGGAATTCGATCTTGTCAACGAAGCCTATAGTGTCCCTGACAGGCTTTCTTTTCATTTTTTCAGGCGTTAGTTGTGCCTGCCCTAAGTGTTTCAACCTGAGTCAAGCTAGTGCATCGCAATTGCAGAGAATGTGCTCGGTGGATTCGACTTCCGTTTCACATAGCCTGCATATGTCACTGTCTTCCAATCCCAGTTTTTTGAGGTGGTACCTCACTGGGCAGTGTCCAGTAAGCAGACCTGTGATAAGTCTGATTTCGTTCTTTGATAGAAGAAGAAGCTTTTTAGCATTCGTAGACGAGTACTCAATGAATTTCTTCGCCTGTCTATGTCCTGGTATATTATGCCAGTGAGATTTTTTGTTCTCAGTTTCCCATTTTTGGATCTTTACTGTTCTGTGTGTTTTGGATAGCCCACAGAAGGGTTCTGGTCCAATCGGGATAGCTTTTGAGCCTGTTCTAGCTAGTTCATCAGCTCTTTCATTTCCTATAACTCCCTCATGCCCTGGCACCCAGTGCAGGGCAACTTTGTTGCCCTTAGCCAGTTTTTTGAGGGACTGTCTACATTCCCAAATGGATTCATAGCTGTTGGCTTTGAGTGCCTTCAGCACGGCTTGACTATCAGACATTATATAAACCTTTTTACCCTTTATACGCCTTCGTAGGCATTCCTGGGCGCATAGGTCTATTGCAAGTGTTTCAGCTTGCATAATTGTGGGGAAGGTTCCTAAGGCTATCGATGCCCTATATTTTGGGCCAGCTTATTTGTAAGCTGGCACTTTGTCTCGGTGAACGAGTACTTTTGTTCCGAGCCAATAGTGGTCGTTCTTGTTTCAGAACTTGGATAAAACGGCTCAATAATGTGACATAACAAACTGTTCTCCCTTTTCCTAGTAGTGGACGAAAATGATGTCTTAAGAATTTTCAAAAATAGTGGCAGTCACCTTCTCAGCAGACAAAATAATTTTTGCCTACTTTGACGCACTTTCGCCAGCTTCTATTCACTAATTTAATTGTTCAGTCGACTCAGGTGTGTGATGGTGGATCCACCTTTCATTCAGAGTGGCAAACCGTCGCTATAAAGTCTTCAGATTATGATTAAAAATGGCTAAACTGCTAAACAGTGTTGAAATGTTCATACGCACGCATTTTTGCTCCACCAGTCAACAATCGCGGCACCCATTGCGCACCAGATTTTTTTAACAGTAATTTTTTGTGCACTCCTTCTGTTGAGATGCCTATTAACTCGGCAATCTCTACTCTTAAACACGACGATCTTGGATCACGATATTATGAATTTCTTTAACATAATCCCCGTAGAAACTAACACTGGGCGTACAGAGCTCGCTTCATCTTTGGTGCAGGTTCGGCCTCGTTCAAATTCGTTTATCCAAAAATAAATGGTATTTAGCGATGGTGCAGGTGCAGAATCCCCATGGACTTCGTCTAACTCCGCTTTAATTTGGGATTCTTTAATTACTGCACGGAGCACGGAACTCAGTTTTTCAATTTTTGCAAAAACCGGTACAATGTCCACGCAAAATGCCAAAACGTGAACAATTTGCCAATTTTTGCTGATATTTGGCCTGAGATTGTTTAAAGAGTCACACTACCGATTGAATAGTGGCACCATCTCATAGAAATTTACCATCAATTTAAAAAAATGCCTTTTCTTAATGAATTTGTTTTATTAACCACGGCCTTTTCGAGGGGCGAAAGCAAATAATTAAAACGAATCTGTTCTAATTAATTTTTTGCGTTACATAAATATGCAAATACTTTCAACACTTGTGTACAAATTAATTTATACAAAAAATTGCCTCTTTTGGAGGCGCACAGAACTCCTCAAATTGTGCTATATGTGGATATTTACCCCTACTATTAATTAAACAGAAATCAAGAAACATAATCATTTTAATTTCATTTTAACATTTTAGCAAATAACCGTAGTTCTTTTGTTGTTTCTAAATTGTAAACGTTGCTCACGTTGACATTTTATTAATATTTCAATACCTACCTTACTTGCGTTTTGTTCAAAATTGTAAAAACGAACATTATTTCTTTGACTTAATCAAACAGGCTACTAAATTATATTTATGAAAAAGTACACCCTTATTATTTCTTAAGCTTATTTTTTCCTTAAATAAACGAAAAATTTGTATATCTTGATGTCTTTTCACCGTAGTCGAAACCTTCTCTCATTAACATCCCCCCATGGGGTTTCATCGTTTCATCTCTCTGTGGCTCGTAAACTCAATAATTAGTCGTCAATATCTGCCTTCTTTACTTTCATTTTACGCGAAAAGCAACCCAAAACTCGCAAGACTCCATCAAACACTGTAAGACATGTTGTCAATTCTTCTTGTTTCGGCATCGGTGCACCGCCGACATATTTCTATTTCGAAATAATATCAAACTTTCAAAAAAAGGCGACTCAGTTATGAAGCCAAATTAAAAATGTTCTTGATAACCCAATTTTAAGCTGGAGCTTGGGACCTAAATCTGACCAAAAAACTAAAATAATGTAAATGTTTGAAACTGGGCAAGTTTAGGAAAATTATTACTCTTCATGATTCTGCGCTCTCCTGAAAGATGGACAAGCAAAGAAGGGTGCCGCCAAAGCAAAAGACCTTTACTGGCTTCTTCCAAAAAGCTAACAAAATACTGTCTACAGTATGGTTGTTCCGAACTAATCTACGAATAATTGCAGGGACTCTCACGAGACACTGTCGACTACACAAACATCTTCACACTCGGGGCTTGGTAGACAATCTCATATGTCGTGGATGCGAACTAGAAGACGAAACCGCTGAGCATGTGCTCTGTCACTGTCCAGCTTTAACGTCGATAAGAAGATCCGTGTTGGGGGACTTCTGGCTCGACATGGCCAGAATAAGCACCACCCCTCCCGCCAGAATTCTGAAGTTCATCCTACATGTTACATGGGTGATGGGCACGTGGAGGCCGCTTGGAGAAAGTACAATGGGCCCGCGCCCGATTAAGTGGCCTAAGTGCAGGGAGCTTGCTCCCCCTCCTTAATAATCCAGATGCAGATGATTCTGCGCTCTCGTTTATTCATCTCGTATAGTTTTGATTTTTGGTAGTTTTTGCTTCATCGAACTTCCCCAGGTCGAAATCTATCTTTCTCTATACAGTAATCATGGGTCGCCATAGC
The DNA here is from genome assembly GCA_950108345.1 of Malthinus flaveolus. Lineage (NCBI taxonomy): Eukaryota > Metazoa > Arthropoda > Insecta > Coleoptera > Cantharidae > Malthinus > Malthinus flaveolus. The sequence continues at coordinate 12,342,245 of OX467287.1, read as the reverse complement.
GAACTATCAAGAAGCTTGTAGGAACTAGGAAGAGAAAGATAAACCAAAATTAATTAAAAAAGCCTGTTACTATACGGCTTACGACACGCACGAAAAGAATTAAATTTTTTATATTGATGATGGCTGTTTAATATCTTTTCCGTGCCCGAAATTTTCTAAATTTAAAAAAAGAGTTTAGTTAATCCCATATAATTTAAGTTGATTTAATAATATTAAAAAAAGGTCCTATAAATAACTGGATTGAAAGTTCCAATTTTTGGAATTAAAAATGTAAATAGGTCAAATTTAAATCTATTCACAGTAGTAATTAAGTTTAATGATGCATACCATCAAATTGATTTGATTGAAATTGACGCTAAATAAAAAATTTTAGAAAATTTAATTTTAATGCCGAGACTAATTATTATCTGCAAAATTAATTAACTTTGTAAACCTATACTATGTTTAGAATGCTCTGTTTATACCTTTATCGTAAAAAAATAAACATATAAGTGCGCCAGGTTTAAACTAGTAGATTTGCCATCGCAAAAATAGATCGACTGGGAGAACAGAAAGGGGTAACGCAAAAAGACAGAAGAACGAAACGAAAGAAATATTAACAGTATGCGAAGAATACATCTGGGCATAAAATCAGAAAGAGAGAGAAAGAGACACACTGAGACACGAAACACAGAGACACCGAAGCAGAGAGGCACAAAGACACAGATATACAGAGCTACAGAGAAGCATAGAGCCACAAAGATGCATAGAGCCTCCGAGACATACAGACACCGATACACAAAACTATAGAGAGACACATAGACAGAGATTCAGAGACACAAAAATAAAAAAAGAGACACAGGCAGAGAGCCTCAGAGAGGTATATGTATAGAGACACGGAAACACAAAAACACAGATATACAGAGCTACAAAGAGGCATAGAGCCACATAAAGACATAGAGCCCCCAAGACATAGAGAGACAGATACACAAAGCTATAGAGAGACACATAGACAGAGATTCAGAGACACAATAACAAAAAGAGACTCAGAGGCAGAAAGCCTCAGAGAGGTATATGTATAGAGACACGGAAACACAAAAACACAGATATACAGAGCTACAGAGAGGCATAGAAACACCGACGCATAGAGCTACAGAGAGACATAGAGCTCCAATGACATAGAGACACAGATGCACAGAGCTATAGAGAGACACATAGGCAGAGATTCAGAGACACAAGCATGCAGAGGCATGAATATACCGAGACACAGAAACAAAGAAGACACAGAGGCAGAGAGCTGCAAAAAGGTACGTGTATAAAGTCACAGATACACAAAAACACAGATATACAGAGCTACAGAAAGGCATAGAGACACAGGAACGCAGAGCCATAGAGCCACAAAGACAGCGAGATAAAGACAGAAACACAGAAGCAGAAAGAACAAAACACAGAGACAAAAAACAGAGATACAGAGCCACATAGCCACAGATAGGTATAGAGGCATAGAGATACAAAAACGCAAATGCACACAGCTACAGAGAGGCACACCGAGCGGCATAGAACCTCACAAACTTAGAAGCACAGCGACACAGAGATCAGAGACACACAGAGTCAAAGCCATAAATACTCCCAGAGAAATAAACTTGCAGATGCAGAGAGACATAAAGACACATAGACACAGAAATAGAGAGACACAGATGCAGAGAGGCACAGAAACACAGAGGCAGAGATACAGAGACACAGCTCCTCATAGCTACAGAGAGAGAGAGAGAGAGAGAGAAAGACACGGAAATACAGATGCAGACAGGCACAAAGACACAGAGATACTACAAACAGAGACACAGAGCCATAGAGTTGTGACTATGTATGCCAGAAAGTTGTAGAGACACAGTGCCACAGAGCCACAGTGCCACGGAGTCACAGAGATGCAGGACGGCATAGAAACATAGAGATACCGAGATACAGAAGGACACAAAGACCCAGAGACACGGAGTCACATAGATATCAAGACACAGAGACAAGACAGAAAGGAAGACAGAGTGAGAAAGACAATGATCAGAGAGAGAGAGAGAGACAGATATACTCTTTCAGTCTCAAATTTGTTATTAACGGGTAAAAAAGTATTGAAATGAATGTGTAGGGGTAGACTACCCTTATAAAAATTTGTGAATTAATGTGCAATGATTAGAAAATTATATTATTATTTCTTGTTGCTTAAAACTTCAATTTATTGAAAGTACGAGCTCGGGAAACTTTTTATACATTTTTTTGCATTGATGCTTGTTCTATACTATTATATCGTTTAATAACAAAAGCAATTTTAAAGCTCTCGAAAGAAATACCTATAGCTTATTTTTCGATATCTATGTGATTGCAATCATCGTTAATCATGTCATTGCAATAAAACGAGTTATACCTACGATTTTACTTTTTTAACAATATTTTTTTGTATTGGAAACAAACGATAATCGAAATATAACATAATATCTTAATGGGGGGGGGGGGGGGGAGAGGGGTAAAAAGAATATATTTAGTAGAAAATAATTTTTTTGAATATTAAATAAATTACCTGTATTAAGCTCTGAAGAAGACGTACTTTGTAGTTCGAAACATATTATTTATGAAATAACACGAAGCATTAATTAATTACCAGATAACACCAAGTGTTCTACGTCGTTCATTTTGTATTTGATATCTCGAGGAGAGATGGTTAAATACTTTGGTGCAGTAGGTAGTTCGTCCTCCTTTCGCTGCAATTTTTACCATTTCGAAGTTATGGTTTCTGGGACAGTGGGTCTCCAGTTCTGGAAGAAAATAGTCGATCAAAAGGGCGATCTTAGTGATCTCCAATTTGGGGCTATAGAAAAAGCCTCATACCAAAATTTTCTACGTTTTCCTCCAAAGATATAAAATGGTGAACGTAACTTAATCCCTGGCCACCCTGTATGCGACTCTCTTAACTTCTTTTAGACAGTCACTAAAAGTACATTTTATTTTTTCGCACTGGCAGGAGAAATTGAATAGTTGGAAATCCAATTTTAAAGAATAAATATATAATGCCTTTCGGAGCCTCCTACTTTTTGTTGTCATCCTGTATACGAAAAGTATTTGACTTAAATTCCGTTTTTTTAAATACCCCCAAGGTTTAAACTTAGAGCTTACAGAAAATTTTCAATTTACACCATCTTTAAGCTTTTTATTTTTGTCACGATTCACGATATGATAACGTAATTGAAAAACGTTAAAAAACTAAATTAATCCAAATATAGCGCTTTCACGAAATAAAAATAAATTTTTCATTTAATATTTAATCGCTGTTGGTATTTATTGACGCCACTGAAAAAAGTAGGTCATTAAATAGTTTTCTGTTGGCAGAGCAGGATCAGGAATTTCGCTAATGTAGTTGTTATCATCATCCTGCACAAAGATGCATCGTGAACGTGGGCGTTCGACGTCAAGGGCTCGGGGATGCTTAAATGTCAGAGTTCGTCGTGTGGTGCGGTAATCGATATAGCGCCAAACACCCCGGGCTGAGCCCTACTCTATTCGGCCAAGGTCCCAATCTTCTTATCTCCAAAAGCTCCCCCTTTTTATGTCTACATATTATTCTACTAACCAACTTAATTCATTACAAACATGGCCATTAATTTTGATAACGGTAACATAAAAAAGGGGATGGTAAAAAAGTATTATACAGTTACGTCTTTAAAAAAAATTAAGTAATTTTAATAAAGGGGATGTTTGCCATATTTTATTAATTGTTCGATTATACACGACACTTGAAAAACGGGAAATTAAAAAAAAATGTGGACCATTAATTTTATGCACGAAAAGCAGATTGACCTAATTTTAAACGCATTTATACACAGCCCTAGTTCCTAAATTTAAGCCGCCTGGGCACCAAACGAGACACGTTTTTACAAAAATTCAAAAAAAGGGTTGTATCAGACAATTTAAAAAATTCTCAAGCGCGAGACTACAACTTTATGAACTTTTATTACCTGTAGGAACTATTAAATAAGTTTTGGTTAACGAAACTAAAAGTTTTCCGCTAGGTAACTTGTGGAATAAATTTTTCTTAGCTTTCCAAGAGTGCTGGCCCTTGATAAAAATATATTATCCGATCCTGTTCTTTATTTTCATCACTAAAGGTTCTATACACTGACAAACGAACTTAATTTTCTTATAGTAAAACTTGTTAATAGAGCAAAGAAGAGTAACAAAAAATACGCCCCCTTTCCCCTTTTAAACTTTTTTCAATAAAAAAAATAAATTGGATGTAATCAGAATATTTATTACACGTACAGCTTACACTCGTACACCTACATAAGCCGCTTCTAATTTAAATAAAATTTCGTGTAGTCAGTCGGTAACTTTTAATTAAATTTTTTAATTATTTTCAAAAATGCCGCTTCTTCGACCACAACGCTAACTCCAACAATATACTGATTTTATGATTTATTATACGTTTTCGGTCCCTGAAAAAGATTGCACTTCACTAACGAAATGGCAATAAAACAAAAGTGGAAAGAAAAATATTTTGCGGCAACACTTACTGTGCTCATGGCCGTAAAAGGGGTTTCAGCGTAAAGAGTTTCGACCGTAATAATACATTTGATAAAAAGGCGTTTTTTGGAATTGCGTGCCAAATTTGAAATCAATAGACAATGACCCTTTTGCCATGAAATGTGAAAACCAAAAATAATTTCAACGAGTAAGTAAACTCTTTCCTACTGTTGGGCAAGAAAGTTTAAGTGTAATAATTAATAATAGTCCGGGGGGCAGCGAACACCTTTACTAAACAATAAAGTACAAAATTTTTGACTATTCAGTATGAAAGAGCATTGTAGTAAATCAGTAATAAAACCGACCGCCTGCCTGTTTAAAGTGGCAACATTAACTTGCAGGAGGCTCGAGACGAGTGGGTTTTTGCTCTTTTCTTGGTTTTTTGCTTATAACTTCAAAACTGCACCCTTTTCAAGAAAAGTGCATTTATGTAAACATAAACTAGATAAAATTTTCTATAAATTATATTTCTTAAGTTTTATTCTTCAGATGTACAATCCAGGCATGAGCGCGCGTTAAAGTTTAACAAAAATTCCAAAAGCTGCCAAAAACTTCTTTTTTGTTTATCGCTCGTAACTCGAAACTACGCACTTTTCAAGATAAGTGTTTTTATGACAAATTGAAGCACATTTAATTTCCTACAAATTATGTTATTCTTGTTTTTTCCTTATGCAAACGCTTTAGTCGCTAGAGCGCGTTAAAGTTTAAAATAATTTCCAAAATCTGACAAAAAACTGTTTTTTTGGTTTATCTCTCATAACTCGAAAACTACGCACTTTTAGAGAAAAGTGATTATATAAAAAACTGAAGCACTTTTATTTTTCTACTAATTATATTTTTTAGGTTTTTTCCTCAGATAAACGGTTTAGGCGCTAGACCGGGTTAAAGTTTGACCGGATTTCCAAAAACTAGTTCTTTTGTTTATCGCTTATAACTCGAAAACTACGCACTTTTAGTAAATAGTGCTTCTATACCAAAATAAATTACATTCAACTTCCTACAAATTATGTCGTATAATTTTTTTTGGCAAACTAACAGTTTATGTGCTAGAATGCATTGAAGTATCAAGGGTGGTTTTGGGGGGTAAAACTACACCATATGAAAAGTTTTTACACCAAAAAATTGCTTTTCTTGTGTTGATTTTATGTAAGTACACGAGTACACCGTTTTAAGTGTCGCCTTCGTGGTGGTGAACGTTTTTGAAGATTGATGGACGGATATCGCAGAGTGAGCGAGCGAGACACGATAATACACGGAAGTTCTCGAGAAGATTGCATTTTGGCTCTTTTATAGCTTTTGGCACGTAACTTGAAAACTACGCACTTTATAAAAAAAGTTTTTGTATACAAAAATAAATTTAATTGAATTTTCTACAAATTATATTTCTTAATTTTTTTTCTGCAGGTAAACTATTTAAGCGCCAGGGCGCGTTAAAGTTAAAACAACTTCAAAATAACTCGAAAACTGTCGATCGGTTTTATTACTGATTTGCAATGTTCTTTCAGCCTGCATCGGTAAAAATAAAATTTTTGTATTTTGGCATTTTGCCTCCCGCTATGTCTGCTCCGCTATGTCCGAGTCCGCTCCGATATGTCCGATATACTTTAAATTTCAACGCGCTCTACCACCTCAGCTATTTGTTTAACAGAAAAATTTAAAAATCATAATTTGGGTAAAATTAAATGTACCTTATTTTTGTATAGGAACACTTTTCTCCAAAAGTGCGTAGTTGTCGAGTTACGAGCGATAAAAAAAAGTTTAGCCGATTTTAGAAGTTTTTTCAACTTTAACGCGCGCTAGCGTCTAAATCGTTCACCTGACAAGAAAAACGTAAGAAATATAATTTGTAGAGAATTTAAAGAACTTTACCTTTGTTCAGAAAAGATTTTTTAATCAAGTGCTTCGTTTTCAAGTTATAAGCGAAAAACTGACAAAAGAGCCAAAATCCATCCTTCTCGAGCCTCCCCCAAGTTAATGCTACCACGTTTAACAGGCAAACGGTCAATGTTATCCCGCATAGTCAAATTTTGACCTTTATGTTTGAGTAATAGTATTCGCTGCTTCCCGGACTATAAGTATATGCAAGGAATAAATTATTAAAAGTAATTTGTTAGTAAATCCAAAAAAGGACTATCGGGGTTGAAACTTTTCTGTTAAAACTTTCCTTATTTTCAGTATCTTAATTATTTCTGAGGGCCAGTTACTAGTATAGTTTTATGAGTCCTCGGAGAAGCGTTAAAGGCAATGTGCAATATTAGCATTGTCTGCGATAGCCTCTTTTTTTCACGTATGATATCAGAGCACTTAAGTATACTCCGTATCACGAACAACCGCAATAAAAAACGATAAGAAGCAAGTGGGTGGCTCTTCTGTACGCCCTCTAAGCACCAGTCCTTTTACGTTTCATTAAACAGCTTCTTTCCATGCCTGTATCATCTACCGAGTTTATAGCAAATTAATTTTCATGACAAGGTGGTGGGCAGCGGTTTTATGTACTACACAGCTACTCACCTACTCTCACTCAGTTATGCCTGCACATCAATTTTGTCAATCTGTATCTGTATGAGATGCTATAGATAGAGCCCCTAGATTAAGTAAAAATTTGGAGTATATGTTCACCAGCTTGTCTGACTATTTATTTTTTTCAATGGTTGTGAACCTACCATATCCAGTAATCTAAGATGATAAGTGTTGTAGTCCACGTTCTTGCCAATATTCAAACGATTCTAGATGGTGACATTTGATGCAATTTTTGTACCTATTACTAATAGAAGGAAATGTCTTGCGATCCTAAAAGTCGACTCTCTTTATTTCTCGTTACAATTCTCAATTTACTACGATAATGTGCAAGCTCATTGGAAGTGGAGAAGAGCTATGCTCAACTAACCAGATTCTAGAGTTTGCTATTCTCATCTATTAAGAGTTTTCAAACCGACAAGATTCCGAGTTTCAATTTCCCAAACGTAAGATTCAGCTGGATTATAATTTGTAGGAAAATTCAAGTAAAAGTGGCGCCCATACGCACAACACCATTACTGATGCAATTTTTCACAAACTACAACATATACTTATATTTCCGCGAGAAGAGTTTTAAATTAATTAATTCGTAGCGGTGATTATAAGTGGGGCTTTATCTTCTCAAACAATTTTCTCACCTCATTTTCCCTTGATTTACGATTTCTTAAGTGACAAACTTTAATGAGTTTAAGTCTCGGTAAGTTTTAAAAGCAATTTCATCAGCTTGTCGTGTGGGTTTTTGGTTTTGTTTCCTTCTCGAGCTCCACAAATTTAATAAATTATGATTTAGTTAGGGGTAGCGAAAAAGTCGCACGTTTAATCGGCGCCTCTACTCTCAAAAAAATTATTTTTGTAACAAATTATTCCAATTCTAATTCCACGTCAATTTGAGCGAGGTAAACGCCTCGATTGGCGTCCGGATCCAGATCCTGAGACGCGATTAAAGTAAATTTTCTTATGTATTTATACAGGATGTTTGATTAGCGATGTTAGTTAATTTTGTTGAAATTTACTTTTGTGTTTAAGTGCAAATGACAATTGCGTCGTGTTCCTGCTTGCGAAAGTTAATAAATTTTAAGTTAAGATCTTCTGTCGAGGGTAATTTACCCCATCACATAACGTATAATTGAACTTGGAATCTCTAAAGTTTCCTCGAAACGTATATTTTATACGTAAAAGTGAAGTTTATGCATTTTCCCCTAACATTGTGTCTTTAGAGTTTTCGTTTTTTCTTTACTTTTATTACAACATACACAGATTACTATTTTAGATAAGAATTTTCCCTTTCTTTGTTTACGTTGTTTGATATTTTAACACAATTTTGTTTTTTTATTCGTACGTCTTTCACTTTATTATATTTTTGGCGTCGAATTTTCTACATTTTGCTTCTTTCCCATAATCTTGTAAATAAACGACCGCAACTATGTGTTGAGCTTTTCTGTCAATTTCTTAAACTTGCAAACAAATTCACTAAGCCTTACACAGATACAGGGTGGTTCGACTGCAGAAAATTGATTGGCATCACCACTGTGATCTTAAATACGACAACATAATTATGTCAAATTTCAATGAAAAAGGTAAAAAATCATCGTTCCTTGAATTTTCTCTTTCAAGGCGTGGATGGTCGTGAGCTTGTTGGCATAAGCCTTAGACTTCAAGAAAAAACAAAGAAAACAGTTTAAGGGCATGATCTGGATGGCCAATTCTGATCATCAAAACGCGAAATTACACGCCCAGGAAATGACGCATGCAGTAATTGAATTGTTTCTCGGCCTGCATGGCATGTGGAACCGTCTTGTTAAAACCACATGTCGTCCACATTCATATCTTGCAATTTAGGCCCAAAAAACTGGATTCCCATGTCGCGATAGCGAGCACCATTAACTGTTATTGCCTGACCAGTGGCCAGACGCATCTTCAAAGAAGAATTTATACGTGAAATATTAATATTTTTTCAAATATATACACTAGGGTAGAAATAATTAATTGAATGTATGATGTAAACCAACCCTAAACTAATCACCTAGTAGCGCGAAAACCGTTTTTAGAAGAAAAATGTTGAACGACCAAACGCCCCAGGAATTGAACCTGAGTCTGCAATATCTGGTCGCAAGTACGGACCACGTACGCCAAGCCAGACAACTATTTATCTCCCAAATTATAAACGTCTCGATCTAAACTTTAGAACAACGAGAACTCGAAATATTTAACGAAATATTTAATTACAAATTAAATTAGATGTTTGAACAGCTACTAGTCATATAATTACATTTTATGCATGTACGCAGCGTAATTTATACGCGAAATTTTAATTACAAATTTTTAAATTTTTTGGGTTAATTATTTAGATAATTCTAATACGTTGCAAATGAACCCCAACATACACACATAAGTGAAAAAACTTTAAATGAGAAAATTTGTTTTCTACCAAACGCCTCGGGAATCGAACCCAAGACTTTGCTATTTCTAAATTTTCTCATTTAAAGTTTTTTCACTTATGTGTGTATGTTGGGGTTTATTTGCAACGTATTAGAATTGTTGAAATTTTAATATTTTTATCAAATATACAGTGTGTCCGGGGATAGGTGGAACACGAACGATATCGCTTATTAGTGATTTTATCAAAAAATGTTACTCTTTGTAAAAGTTTTTGCTTGTTTCAAAATTAATATTGACAGTTTCATTTCTGTAGATTTTTATACAGGATGGTCTTTATTGGCGTTTCTCTAAAATTATACATCAGTAAACTACTCTTATTTTAAGAGGAAAATAAAAAAGTCATAACAAAAAATTATTTCTACGCCGATTTATTATTCAGATATAAAATTTGAAGCCGATACGGCACTTTTCATATTTTTAAAAATTTCGATGTAACGATGTTTCAAGCTGCGTATTTTGAATTTCGTCAAGGAATTGTAAGGATGTATGAATGTAAGGAGCACTTATATTGAGTAGTAATTATTATTTATTTGTTTGTTTTGATATCTAATAAAATATTTTTATGAATTTGTTAATAAAAAACTGTCGAAATCGTTTAAAAATATTAAAAGTACCGCATCGTTTTCAAATTTTATATTTGAATAAAACATGAGCGTACGAATAACTTTTTGTTATGAATTTTTGATTTTTTTCTTCAAAATTTTCCTAGTTAACTAGTGTATAATATTAGAGAAACGCTAATAAAAACCACCCTGTACAAAAATCTGGAGAAATGATATTGTGAATATTAATTTTGGAACAAGCAAAAACTTTCACAAAGAGTAACATTTTTTGTTAAAATCGCTAATAAGCGAGATCGCCCGTGTTCCACCTATCCCCGGACACACTGTATACACTAGGGTAGAAATAATTAATTGAATGTATGATGTAAGCCAACCCTAAACTAATCACCTAGTAGCGCGAAAACCGTTTTTAGGAGAAAAATGTTGAACGACCAAACGCCCCAGGAATTGAACCTGAGTCTGCAATATCCGGTCGCATGTACGAACCACGTACGCCAAGCCAGACAACTATTTATCTCCCAAATTATGAACGTCTCGATCTAAACTTCAGAACAACGAGAACTCGAAATATTTAATTATTTGTTTCTCAACAATCATTAGTGGATGACGAGCCTCATCGCTAAAGATAATTTTGTTTGAGAAATCAACATCCACACACAAGACGGTGCCACATCATGCCATTCTGCCCGAGAATCTGAGAAACAATTCAATTACTGAACGAATCATGGAATTTCGCGTTATGGTGATCTGAATTGGCTGCCCAGGTCATATAGGCTTTAACGTTATTTGACTTTCTTTTTGAGGCTTTTTGAAGTCTAATAAGACAATAAGACCACGACCACCTAACACGCCTTGAAGGAGAAATTTTAGCGCTGTATACGAAATTCGGTCGTATTTATGCAAAACTTGCATGACGAATTTCAACCAAAGAGTCCGTATGTGCCAGCAAAGCCGTAAAGGCCATTTACCCGATATGACTCAATAAAAAAATCACAATTTTTATTATTATAAACCTGTGGTTGTTATAATAGACCGAGACGTTATTAGTGACTCGCCTTGTATAAGCAAGGCATTTTGAGTAGTTTAAACGAAACTATTGATAAAAAGTACTTGCTATTACGTTTAATTACTGCAGTTTAATTTATTTACAACAAAGGTAAGAATAGCGACAAATTAAATTACACTTAAACTAGAACTTAAACACAAATTAAATGTAGTAGTTGTGGCGTTAAGTGAAAAACCTCGTAAAACCTTTAACGACTATTAACTTGAAAACTTAGCGGTACTTCAACAAATGCAAGTGAAAATAGTGATTTAAACTTTCCAAATATTTCAATTGTGCTCTTTATTACGGTGATTCGGTGAGAGTGGCGGATTCGAACCAGTCACCTTTCGGCTCGTACTCGTACACGACGCTGTAAACGTCTACTTGAAAATTTTATTTAAAGCTTCTGAAATAAGTTCCTTGCACCGACAAATAATGTGCAGTCAACTGTTCGTTCAACTAGAAACTAGAACTATAATAGAAATAATAAAATACACAAAAAGCTCGTTCTAAATTACACCAAGTTTAAAAAGCTGACTCTTATGGTGTCATTTTAGTAAGAGGTTTACTCTAAATTAAATTGTTTTGAAACATTATACCTACTACCTACATTATTATAATGAATTGCTAATTAAGGTATCTTTAGCTTTAACTTTTTTGGTTTTAAATTAAAAGCTAAAAATGTTATGAGCGGAAAAATATCGAAAGTAAATAAATAAGTCGGTAATCAAAGGTTTTAAAATATTCATTTGTGTTTTCAAGGGAATATCGGTTTTATTCAAAGAGAATTGGAAATTACTTCAACCGATTTATTTATATAATGTTAATTAATATCAAATAAGGCCTCTCTTTATTACTCTTTGATCGTTAAAGAATGGTAAGGGTAAGACTAAGACGAAAAGATGATAGTTTCGACTTAAAATGCTGTAAGACACTTAAAGTGTTAAGAAACATCATTTTCGGCAACGGGTCTGTCTGTCTGTATATGTGTGAGGACGATAACTTGAGAAGGAACTGATCTAGGAGTTTAAAATTTGGTATGTGCCTTAAGAGGGGCCATTCAAATTATCAAAGTCAATAGATGGCAGCACGTGCTATTTCAGCTTATTTTTATTTACCACACCATTATTATTCCGTCGAGCGAATCGATTAATAATACACACCTACTAAATAAGAACTTGGTGCTCTATAGCCTAACGCAATTTTGAGAGGCGTAAATTGTAAAATACGGATGCAATTCACTTATTAAAATTCACGTAATTCAAAAAAAATACAAATATAATTAAACTTTGAGATGGCTAACCTGTACTTTGGATGTTATTTTAGAATACGCAGAGGTGCAAAACTGAAAATTACCAACCCTAAGTGCACAGTGCGATTTAAACACAAGACATTGACAGACAATAGGTGAGATGTTGACTGTCCGCCACAACATAAAAAGTGCAGTGACGCACTCGTCTAAAGTTTGAATGTTATCCATTGTTAACGTTTGCTGGTACGCCACTGCACTTTTTATGTTGTGGCAGAAAGTCAACATCTAACCTATTGTCTGTCAATGTCTTGTGTTTAAGTCACACTGTGCACTTAGGGTTGGTAATTTTCAGTTTTGCACCTCTACGTATTCTAAAATAACATCCAAAGTACAGGTTAGCCATCTCAAAGTTTAATTATATTTGTATTTTTTTTTGAATTACGTGAATTTTAATAAGTGAGTTGCGTCCTTATTTTACCATTTACGCCTCTCAAAATTGCGTTAGGCTATAGAGCACCAAGTTCTTATTTAGTAGGTGTGTATTATTAATCGATTCGCTCGACGGAATAATAATGGTGTGGTAAATAAAAATAAGCTGAAATAGCACGTGCTGCCATCTATTGACTTTGATAATTTGAATGGCCCCTCTTAACTATAATAATAATAAAGTTTAGAATTGTGTTTGAGAGAAATCGTCCCACTGTTAATTAGAAACCTTGGTTTCTAAGCTATTTTTCTCGAATAACTTAAAAATACAGGTTTTTCGTAAAAATGCATCTTATAAAAATGAGAGCCTGTTAAATTTTCTTTAATTTAGCGTATTTGTGTTTTGTCAAAAAAATTTATTTAGTTCTTATAAAAATGGTCTTTAGGCAACACATTATGCACATAAAATGTGAAGTGTACAACTTACAAGTAATAGCGTCAACCCCAAAATCCAAAAAAGTTTTACTCTGCGACAAATTGTTCTGCACCCTCCTCGTAATAAGTGGTAAAAAGTTGCACGACCTATAGCGTCGGGTTTGCAATTAAGGGGGGGGGGGGTAAAAAGAGGACAAAATGGTACGTTTTAACAGTTTTTTGCAAATAACTCGCTTACTGTAAATCGTACGTTGATGAAAGTTATTATAAAAGTTATAGAAAATATTATTTGCTATAAGATTGATTATATTCATTTTTGCCGTAAGTTAACCCCTTTTTGAGATATAGAGCAGAGAAGGGTATTTACTGGGGAATTAGCTAAAAATTACAATTTTCCCCAGCTTATATCTCAGAAACCGTAACAGATACAAAGAAAATAAATAGAATAAATATTATAGGCAATTTTGTCTTCTTCAAAGTTCGATTTGACAGTTTTGTTGTGGGATCAATTCTTAAGAAGTTAAATCGACAAAAACAATTTTTCGTACCTATAATCCAAGATGGCGGATCGCGCGAACCCACCTCAAGGTCGAAAACTTGGATTTTTTATTAGGGCCCCTAACCCAATAACATATTCAAAAATCAGAACTACACCACCATTTGTAGGGCAAAACCCCCCATTGACTAGACTATTGGCAAGTCTAGACGCGTAAGTTTCACAAAAAGAGTCAGCCATCAAAGTTATCTACTGATGGATAATCCGGCACTACATGAAGTAGGATAAAGATGTGTAGAAACTACGAAAAATCTTTGATCAAAATTTGTAACATTAGTGGGCGCGCTATTGAGTTTCTGAAGCTTCTTATTCACAACTTGGAGATACGATAATGATTTACTATATCACACCAGATAAAAAAACGTAGTTAAAGATTTTTAAAAACAAGGTGGTGTTAGGTTTCGTTTTCACTTTTGTGAAGAAGTTAAAAACATTTTTGTTAAAAATTGTAACTTTAAGGAGCGCGCTATTCAACTTTAAGAGCTTCTTATTTACAACTTAGAAGCACGATCAAGATTTCTTTTATCACATCGTATAGAATAAAGACAAAGTTAACAATTTTTTGAAACAAAATCTTTATCGTACCTCCAAGTTGTGAATAAGAAGCTTTTGAAGGTCAATAGCGAGCTACTTAATATTAAAATTTTGAACAAAAGTGTTTGATGTGATATAGGAAATCTTTATCACACCTCTAAGTTGTAAATAAGAAGTTTCTGAAGTTCAAAGCGCACTCACTAAAAGATATTTACAGAAAGCCGTTAAAATGTACTATTCACCCCCTTTTCACCCCAACCCATGACAACCCGACGCTCTAGGCCGTGCAACTTTTTAACACTTATTACGAGGACGGTATTTTACAATTTGCCGCAGGCTAGAACTTTTTTTAGGAGTTTGAGGTTTAGACAAGCTTTGAGCTACTTTTACTAGACGTAAAAAGCTTGACAGTATCTGCTAATAATCTCCCTCAATAATTTTGACGGAGAAACGTCGAATTAGCATCAGATCCATTTCAACTCAAACGAACATTGCGATATAAAAGGTTTTTGCAAAATGAATCACAAAGTGAAGAAGTGCGGTGGTTTGAATTTTTTAAGAGCGCTTTTAAGGGTTGTTGTAATAAATGTGTTACATTAAAAGAAAACTAGGCTGAGTGATAAAATATTTAACGTTTCAAACTGTTATTTCTACAATCTTAGAGGAATCATACGTCAATACACCCCTTACAAACTAAAATAGGTACTCACAACTTGTAAAAAATGAGCACCGTGATCTTAAAAATGCGGCAAAAGTATTGGGTGCCCTTCGCTTATTTTCCGACGAAAAACTACGTTTTTCAATTACTTTACAATTAGATACGCCCATGTGCTCTCATCCTCTCATCGTAACGAACTCCTTATTTTTTCTTATTGTAGATTATCTTCCCATTGAGAGACATAATCCTATTATATGAGTTGCGTTTTCATCAACCTTTTGTGAGTAATTCACATCATCTGCTGTTAATAATAAGCCATCCACCCACTTCACTCGCTTGTGTCTGTATTTAGATGGTCATTTTATTTTCTTTATTCTCTTCTCTCATCTTTGATAAGTTAATTGCTTGCTTTGTTTCGGTTGTGTGCAAAGCTCATAAAAACTTTTAAAACTTTTATTTTTCTAATGTTGGTATAATAAACCACTGTAATAAAAGTAACTAACTTAATTAGGTACATAATATTACAGAAACGTAATCTAGAAGGAAAAGCTCTGTTTGAAGCGTCGCTGGAAAAAAAGATACAAATTGACAAGTTGCTGTGATATTATAAACTTCGGTGAACCCCCGAGGCCTACGTGGCGTTTTTAGGTTAAAAACTTCGGACTCAATTGGCAATTGGCCCACAAATTTATTTTTTAACATATCCGATGGTACATTAGCAAGCAAATAGTTTCATAAATCAAAATGAGATTAATCGCTCGATTAGTTTTTTCGTCTCTAAAACATTTTGATAACCTGAAACCGATAGCGCAGCGCACCCACATCACAATAAATCATCAAAAAAACTAAGAATCATCAATAGAGAAAACTTATTTTTTGGCAAAATAAATAAAGCGCGCATTTAAAGTAAACGTAAGCTGAAATCATATTCATCCATTAGAACTCTCTTCTACATAAACTTTGTAAAGTCGCTCTTTTCTCTTTTTGTTTTTATTCAAATTTTCTTACCTCCTCTCAACTTTAAATTAGTAGCTAAAATTGTGGCTTAAAGTTAAAGCTGATAAATATCCATCTTCCCCTTCTATAACCACCATTGCATTAAAGGAAAACTTTTGGGATTATTGGAGATTGAAATCATGTTAAAAACTTTGTCTCATTCAATAATTTATTACCTAATTACGCTGTAAGATTTAAATGTAAGTTTTTTGTACAAATAATCGTCAGAGTAACAAGTGCTTGTAACAACTTATATTTTCAATTTTTTCTATATTATGTAATTAATATCTTTTCAATATTCTCCATATTTTTCGTGCTGTCAATTTACTAATTACTTACAATATTCTCAGTAAACTGATAGTTTTAGGTTATTTATATTATATTTTCTATACCAACTCTCCCCATTGTATTCTTATCTATTCTATTTAGTTTTGGTATTGTTTATTTTTTATATAAATATACATCTTTTGTACGTATAACTATGGTATTGTCTCTGTCATTTTTCCATTTTATAAGTTCTCGATATTTATTTGTTAAATATTTTTGAGCTGACTTTTTGGCATCGACTCGCCTACTCTACAAAAAAAAGCTCCCCCAATACGTTTCAAATCGAGCTGTAGATCAATATAGCGCACTCGTAGAAAAAAACCTTCAGTTTTGTGTTCAATTAATTACTTTAATGGTAAATAATTTATCTATCGCATGATGTGCTAGTCACTAGTCACAAAAAAGTTAATTAACGTGTGTATTAATTATCTAAACTACTATTATGTTGGCATCGTAGGTATATAGTAATACGTTTATTTAAATAAAAGTGATAAAATTTAAGTAGGTAATTGTGTTGCTTTGTAGTAAATATTGTGAAATACGATGCTTGTGAGCGTGCAAATGTTTAAATTTTTAACTGCGCTATTTTTCTTTAAATTGAATAAATAGGAACTCAAACTGACGCGTTTTAGTCTTATCTTATAGCCAGCTACACCGCTATCACGTAATAATGCAAAAATGATAATTAAATGTTTATGGTAATAATAAAGTTTTTAGGTATATACTACTTATCTGTGGGAAATTTGTATTTTATGCAGTTTATTGTAAAATTACCCCACTAATAATAATTATCTACGCCATTCACTATTTAAATAATGTTTAACCGCTGGAAGTATAAGCTGAGCCTACGTTTCAAATTTAAATAAACTTATAACTTATAAGTTTTCGTTTAAGTGTTGTATAAGTTTTTCTTTGTTTCATACGGATTATCAAGTAGGCATCCCTCAAGTATTCTTACGTGCATTGTTTCAAGCCCAAGCATGGCTTTGTTTGTTTGTACGTATTCTTTTATTTTAACCCTCGAACGGGCGCGCGCTAATTGTAACACTAGTGGGCGCGCGCGGACTGTGAGTCCGCAATCACTTTTAATTAAAATTTTGATATTTTAAGCAATATTTTCATCAAAATAATGACTAGGTGTAATGATGACTAAAAAACTACTGTGACTAAAAAAAATAGTTTTATTCTTCAAACAAAACAATAATCCGATTATAAATAAATAAAATAAATTCGTCTATTAGAAGCTGACATTGTTTACCTTATTTTTAATTTATTTTTATTTATTATATTCTATGGAAAATTACTATTTTGTTCTTAGGATGTTTATTACTAACCCAAATTTCATTATGAACTTGCCAGTTATCAGAAAATTCAACACTTTTAACACACAAAGCGCGAGTGGGCGGGTGCGAATTGTGACTCCACAACGCCGTAAAAACAACCCGTGCTGCGATTTTTTTGCTGAACGTTAATTATAATGTAGGGTATGCATATTTAGTAAGCTAGAATAAGTCACAAGTCGCTAAATTAAAATTTGGCAAAAATATAAACAAAAGTATGTGTGTGCGGGGGGTCCGTTCGAGGGTTAAATAATTGAATATTGACAGTTGGACTCACCTATACCGGTCCTAGCCTATCGGTGGGGGGGGGGGTCAGATCTTGCCTCAACTTGCCAACTCAATATGTTAGTTGAATTATAGGTTATGGTGCATAAAAGTATTTATGCAACTCAACTATCATTTTCAGTAGCGTCTCTTACATTTAATTTTTGGAGGTATGTACTATTTAACTGTCTTGGTTACCCGTCATTCAGGTGTATTCTGTATCATAACCTCGAAAATAGTGACATATGCCAAAATTTTGCCATTTTCCATAATATTTTTGGCATATACTTTATATGGTCGCAATCAGCGTAAAACTCTGAACAAGTTATTACCGCAAAAAATCTGTTTCTTGCAATTTGTTCCAGGTCAAACTTATCATTACCTGTACCAATATATATCTACGGTTATAAATCACAGCGACGGCTGAGTAGCGACATCTATTAGAATTTTTGAGAAGCTTAATTAACATTGGGCTTATGGGGAAAACCTTACGTCGACCTCAGGGCATAGGAAACACATTTTCTTTTAAATAAATTATTATATGTTCTATATCATATCCTCTATGACTTGACATATTTTTTATCGTTCTAAGTATTTATACGCAACAGAAAACAATCAATTTAAACTGACTGTAATTTGCCACTTTTTGGAAACAATTTTTTTTGTTACTTTCTAATACTTTTTTGAAAATTAAAAATATGTCATATCATAGACGAGCTCTTTGGCTACACTACAAAAACCTCAGTTGTATCTGTTAAGTATTAAAGCTGTTCAGGACGACTTAAGAATTCTAACCTACAATTTTCCAGCCTTAGGACTCGCTCAAAAGTAAATCCGAGTCTGTTTGCCCATCTGGATCTCAGTCTGAATTATTTACGGAAGAGGAGCAAGTGACTGCACTTAAGCCACTTAATCGCGTGAAAAAAATCCTTGTGCTACCTGTGTAACTCATCAGCAGGTTTGGAGTAGTTATGAATTTGTTACGTAACGTTCGTCGGCTACTTGTTACCACCCGGCAGATGGTCGACGGGGGGCCCAGGCTAGACCCAGCGGATGGTGGTCGTGGGTCCAATGAAAGATATGAACGGTGTTCGAAGTTGGGCCCCAAGCAACCTGGCCCGTGGGCACCCCAGCTGGTTGCTGAGCACCGGGCGGTAACGGTAGCGCGTTGGGTAGATTACAGGCACCAGACAAATAAATAAGACAAGTAACACCAATAATCGTAAACGGTAACCGTAGGTTTATAATAATAAATACGTAATGCCGGCACACAAAAAAAACGAATTGTACAAAAATACCACAACAGCAGCTTCGAGGGGCGAGTTGGTGACCCTCAACTAGCCAGGCCGGAACACAGAAGCCGGATCGCTGAAGACCGGAACGAAGTAGCCGGACCGAAGTGGCCGGACCGGACCAAAAACTGAGCCACGAAAAATTAGCCGAAGCCACGAATAAACCGCCTGTGGACCACAAGAAAAGGTGGCGATAACAGTGAGCAACCACAATCAAAAACACTTACCTCCTGCAGAAGGCGGTTTGAACAACACGTCGCTGATCCCGTCTATCCCCAAACGGGCGACCGGGACACCGGAAAAAAAACAAAGCGAAAAGGTACGGTAGCCGGGTCCCGTTTATTGACGGGGTGGGGTATATATCCCACAAAAAGGCACAAAAAAATTATACTAAAATCGTCTCGAAATTACACCCCACACCACGTCGACGTAGATCAAGCGACACACACGACGAGCCCACTCCTATCACCCCCACAGTCTTGCGGTCGTGGCGGGGACAATCACAAACAAATTCGTTAGTTTTCCGAAAATCCGAAAAATAACGTAACAAATTCTGAGATTGTGGCTCAGAACTGTCAAAATCAGCACGTGTATACGCTATCTCTGGGGTAATTCGCTAGTCACTGAGATTTTCCTTGTTTTGTTAATTAATTATTAAATACCAAAGCCTTTTTGATCTCTAAATTTTGCCCTTTTCTTTATTTTTTCTCGTGTTCAAATACCTACAGATACCTCCCTAAGTGCAAGTGTCTATAGGAAGTTTACTCGCGACCTTGCACGCATTTAATTCAATTTAAATTTCATTTTTAGTTAAAATAAAAAATTTTAATTTGCTTTTGAGCTTCTAGTCATTATCCTTTGTAATCTATGGTGAGTTCCTATTATCTCTGCACAGTAGCTAAGCTTCGGTGTTAGTTATATCATCTCTTCATCTCTTAATGATAGCCGTTTTGCTGTGGTTCTTTCGAGCCGCAGTAGAGCCTAAGCTTCTGTGTTTTCCCTCTTGAAGACAAGAAGAGAAGATTTTTTTCCACGTTTCTCTTTTACAGAATATATTTTTATATTTATTTATTTTGTTTTTGAATAAACCATTTTTTCCCTTTCATAGTGACTTTTTATATCGAACCCTGCCCGTCTTCGACTTTGAGCTAAGTCGCAGGCAGAATAGTAGTTCATTGACGACGTTTTGGGTTAGAATTGGGTCTCATGAGCCTGGTGTAGCCAGAATTATGTAAATTTTAAATTAATTATTATTCCATTTTTAAGCCTTTTATCTAGCAATCGTCTAGAAGAAAGTTGCAAAAATGTGCTCCAATGAGAGTATTAAAGAATATTGCCAATTATGCGTTGTTGATTATTTATTGGAAATTCATTGTTAAATGTTAATTTGTGCTAGTTGGGCGCCATCAATAAAATTCCTTCCAACGTCATTGAGAATGATCATTACTATTATTGCTCTCCCAGAAGAGTGCATTAAATAGGAACAAATCGAACTTACATTATTTGCTTTTGCAATCTTATCTTGTGTAAACACAAAGTTAAATTAGTTACAATTTGAATAAAACTAACCTGAATAGTACATTAAGAAGATAGATATGCAAATTAGCCGTTTTATGGTTACACAGATTATTACTCTGCCATGTTAACTTATCGTTGAAATTCAACAGTCTACGGAACATCCCGCAAATTAAACGTTTGAAAATAAAATAATAATTCGCGTTTAGTAAAAAAAAATTTTTTTCCCCCAGTAACCCATTTAATATATGATGACCCTAAAGGCACGGTAATAATTTTGTAAAATTACGGAAGTTCGGTTAACATAAATCAACGAAACAATGTGATATACAGATATAAAAAAAATCGTGAACAATTGTGAAACCGAGCAAATATTAAAAGAAATGTAATCGCAAATTTATCCGCCCTTGCTCCATTTTCCAAAACCGGGGTGATAAATGAGCTCTTTTGGATGAAGCAGTTTAATCGATGAACGTCGACTTGGGCGTGCACAGTTCTGGTTTTGTACGAATATGAGAGAAAGGAGGCCCTTCGAGCAAAACTTTTAAGCTTCGTTTTGTGTGCCGATCTGACCTAATTTTATTATTTTTTTCAATTTTGTTAAATAAATATTTTTCTTCTTTTCAAAATCGATAAAATGGAAGCGTAAATTTATTCTTCGAGTATACCAACTTAGCATAGGTACCCTACGTTTCTATTTGATATATACGACGAAAGTATCGTTTCATGAAATGCTAATCTCCATCCAATTTGAATATTGGGACTTTACCTGTAGACTTCACGTGTAAAATAGCAGATGTTAATGCAATTTCATAATATATTAATAAGCTAAGGATTTATTTATTATTTATTAAGTACAATCGTAAAACATAAGGGTTGCAGGTTTAATAAAATTAATTTCAGTTAACTGAAAGGGACTTAATTTCATGTTAAAGACATTCGAGTGTACTTAATTAGTTTAATTTGGGAAATAGGTAGGGATTTGTTCGCATCGACTTAAAACTGATTAATTAAATAAATTGTTGTTGTACTTTCACGCTTTGTTAAAGTTTTAGTTAGCAAGTATGCGAGTAATTAAATTTTGCCCAAGCAGCCCATACATTCGGCGCTGCATTTAAACTTCAAGTATTAATTGTTTCTCTTCATTACAATTTCGTTAAAGCTGTTAGCTTCGTGCAAAATGAAAGAAAATCTAAATTTTTAATGTTCAAATTAACGACAAACAAAGCTTTAGGTGCCGCCCCCGCTGACTCTCTGCCATCAGTCTAATCTTCTAATTCTATACTAAGGGGTATTAAGAACCCGAACACTGAATTTGGAATTGAAATGTCACCACTGTACCCATTTTACTCAACATGACCTTTACGAAGTCCACAATAATGGAGAGGTCAGTTAATTGTTTTGATTGAGGTGCGTGGAACGGGGTTAAAAACAGAACGCCTCTAAATCAAGCCCAAATATTGAACTAATCGCAGGTAGGTTAGGTTAGAGGCTAAATAAATTTGAAAGTCCAATGACGACACATCACTCCACTTTCTTCCTTCTTGGAAATTATAAAGAAAAATCTTTATCACTTTCACAGTTTAAAATGCAGATGTAATGATTCTAAGCCTTTCCTTATTAATTTCGTGCATTTGTAACTGAAGTTTCAATATTTTCTCGAACATGGCAGAATTACGAAAACGATGTATTGGAAAAGTCAACAATTCCTAAGCGAAATTGAAATTGAGTTTATAGGAAATAGCTTATAATGTAGTTATTAACCACAAATAAATGAACTTTATCATAGAAATTGGTAAAAGTAAAAAATAAGTACGTTAGCTCGAAGTAGTTGAAATTTTAACTACGTTACAGTAATTGTTCAAGACGTGGAAATATAAAAAATTGTAGAAACTACGATGTATCAGCTTTAGAAAAAAGGTGGTTTAACAACCGTTATCTTCCTCAGCGTGTACTCGTGTCGTAATACTGTACTCCTCGGAGCGACACTTTAATAGTATATTAAAGTACAAGTTTCATAAGGCACCTTGTTAACGTACGAGTCCAAGTTTTGAAAACGAGCCGCTTGCGGTGAGTTTTAAAAAGGACGAGTACTTAACACGGCTTATGAAACGTGTAATTTATACTATTTTTTCTATTTCACATTTTAATAAAATAATTTGTTAAAATATTTAAATAATTAACATCATGGAGATTTTCTTTTTATAATAATTGTGGTGGCACTGACTGAAATGTCACTATCTTTCGTTCAATGATTCATAGATGTCGCAAGTTTATTTTTTTTATTTAAATAATGCACCTACTCCTGTCTGTATAATTTAAATTTTAACAAATAAAAATGAATGAACTATGTCAAAACATTATTTTTTATTACATTTCAATTCTAATAAGCTCTAAAAATAAACATTTTAATAAATGATATTTGACATTTGTAAACGTCAGTGCAACTTGACGCAAACTTAGCAGAAGAAAATCCCCCAGAAACAGTACGTTAAGAGAGCTTCTTAACGCACTGTTTTGAGACCAAAACAGTACGTTAAGGAGTGGATTAAAGTACCGAAATAGAAAAAAGATTTTTCAAGACACTCAACTAGTTAATATCTAGCCTTCTGTATGCTTTAGTATATAATTCCGAGGCAACGTGCACTCTAAATAAACGAAAAAGTATAAAGTTTTCAACTATTTAGGCTAAAGGATTATTGCAAATGAGTAATAAGCCAACCGTCTGCCACTCCTCACTGGTAGCATTAACTTGAAAGAGGATTTTTGCTCTTTTTTCGGTTTTATGCTTCTAATTCGAAAACTACACTTTTTATGAGAAAAATGTGTTTTTATGAAAATAAAGTAAATTAAATTTCCAATAAATTATATTTGTTAGGTTTTTTTCTCAGCCAAACAGTTTAGGTACTAGACAGCGATAAAGATTGACAGAAACTCTAAAATATACCCAAAAACTGTTTTATCGATCATAATTCAAAAAATACGCACTTTTAGAAAAAAGTGAACTTATACAAAAATAAAGTACATTAAATTTACTATAAATTATGTCTCTTGAATTTTTGTTGTTAAGAGCGGCGGAATATTGCATACTTTAAGGCTTGAAAACGTGCTCTCTTTTGGCGAACAAATCAGAAAAACTACTGAATATGAAAGCCTGTAATTTAGCATATATAAAGAAAAAAGTCTGCTCTACAGCTTGAGATACTTTTGAACTCAAAAAAATATACAATTAGTGCATTTTTTTAACCACAAAGTTGGCCTATTTTTGAATGCCTTACCAATCAAATGTTTGACACAAATTTAAAATAAAAAGTATCCCAAGCTGTTCATTATAGTCCAATGAACTGTTAAAAAACTTTGAAAAACTTTAAATCTTTCTCAATTTTCTAATTTGTTCGCCAAAAGATTTATTTGGAAAAGCGCTAAATGTCCTGATAGTTAGGCAACTCTATATACACGTCTCTTATACGAACGCCTGTTTTAGTTCAGCAAGTTGCCACAAGAGGGGCACTTAATATTTTGGTGTTAGTAGCCAAAAGCGAAAGTCGAATTTTGGGATGGCCAGGTACTCGCTTAATATAAACGTCAACAACCTGTCAAAATTTTAAGTAATTTATTACACTGAAGAAATTTGTTCGACTCGAAGCGAATTTTAGTTTCCATCAATGGTTCTCCTTTTTCGTTGACTATTATTAAATACATACTATTTAGTAAAAGTTTTATATGATCGAAAAAAATTACATTTTGATGAAATTTGATTTCGCCCACTTGAATAAAATCTCATCCAGAGCTGTTAGCAGTACCAAATAAAAGTACTGGGAGTAACCAGTACCCAGTTTCAAATTAATTTATTTGTACTTGCAGTTTTAAGTACCAGTTTTTTTTTAAAGTACTTGAAAGTTACCAGTATTTTCAAAAAGTACTTGGAAGTTGCCAGTATTTTTTAAAAGTACTTGGAAGTATCCAGTACTTTTTAAAAGTACTTGAAAGTTACCAGTACTTTTTAAAAGTACTTGAAAGTTACCAGTACTTTCAAAAAGTACTTGGAAGTTACCAGTATTTTTTAAAAGTACTTGAGAAGTGCCCAGTATTTTTATAAATGATTAGGAAACACATTAATTTATCGTTTTATTATAGCTTTCTTAGTTTCTTGCAATAGGTATATACTTTTAAATATTTTAAATCTTTCGAGTGTCGTCTTCAGACAGACTTATACGGACTTTTCAATGTATCCTTTCGGCAGCATTACTCCACAAAAGTTCACAATTTTTTAATTTTAAAATCTGAATTGTACTATTCTATACAAACTAACCGAATTTCAAAATTTTGTGGGCGTTTTCTCATATTTAAAAAAAGATTATCTAATATATTTCTACTAATGGTATAGTTTCTTCAAAAAATAATTCGGGTAAATGCTAAAGTTTTATATTTTACACAAACCTTAAAAAAAATTTCATTAAAATTTATTTATTTTATTCGCTTTAAATTCGAATGCGCGCTGTCCTTTTCCCGCTTGTCATATTATCTTACAACTTACTTTAGCATCTTTGAATCTTTGAATGTTAACTGACCAAATGTTGTCTTTGATGACATGATGACCGATCTTAAAACAGGATGCTAGACAAATTTAGGGAGGAAAATTTTAAGGTGCTTCTCTGACGGCAAACTCGTTTTACGTCACTGAATTAAAACGTATCTAAAATCATCTAAA
The DNA here is from genome assembly GCA_950108345.1 of Malthinus flaveolus. Classification (NCBI taxonomy): domain Eukaryota; kingdom Metazoa; phylum Arthropoda; class Insecta; order Coleoptera; family Cantharidae; genus Malthinus; species Malthinus flaveolus. The sequence goes on along the minus strand of OX467287.1, from coordinate 12,316,830 downwards.
ACTACAAAATCAAGAACTTTTTAGTTAGGTATTGTACAATTTTTTTATTAAAATCGTAATTTCTTTAAAATTTTAATTTAACCCGTAACCACAGACGGGAGTCAAATTAAGGTTGAAATTTATAAAACGGTAAAATCCGAAACCAAATATCTTGAAAAGTGTAGGTATGTTATTATAGCAATAATAATATTTAGCACATAATATTATATTTTTAAGAAATTGGGGTAGGTCTTTATTTTATGTAGGCCACACTGTTGTAAATCAAGCCGAATTCAATAGTTTATCATTTCGAACATGATAAAGTAACTCACAAGACATACACAGTTAGGAAAAGGACAGTGCATTTAAATACAAAATTATTAACAAATCATTTAGGAAGTCGCACAGCAATTAATACAGCAATTTTAATAAGATTTTTTAAAATTTGAGTATAAAATATAAAACTTGAGCAGTTTGTTGCCCGAACTATTTTCTGAAAGAAGTGCCTCCAGCAGAAATTCATTTTATAAATATCAGAAAAAGTACACATTCTTTGTAGTACGTTGTATTCCATTTAAAATTAAAACTTTTTTTGGAGAGTGCCTACACACTACCCATGACCACATTTACAATATTTGGGTACAAAATTCTAAAAAGGGGATACTCCTTATGTCAACAATAATACCTAACCGGTCATAAAATCTGCCGGACCCCGGGACTGTAGACCATTTAACCAAACTAAAGTAGTTTAAGTTGGTAAATAAACGTGTTGGGTAAAAAGAGATACAGTGTATTTTAATATAATAAGACATTACTAGCAAATCATATTGGTCAACTTACTTAAAACTCGATTTCACACTACTAAAGTGATTAATTTAGAGTTTTTTAACTATTTTTATTTAAATAATTATTGATACCCTAAAGTGTATCCATATTTGGAAATTAATTCAGATATAACTTAAATATCTGTGTTAAATGCTTTTAAGTATCAAAAATTACAAAGATGTAAAGCATTGTACACGTACACTGCTTCTGCTATAGAAATTTAGTTAAAAAAATTGAAAGCTGGAAGAAATATTTTACCAAAACGATACTTTAAAAAGTACATAAATTTATTTAGAGATAAATAAGATGTATTTGTCAAATACTTTCAAATACTGGGAGTGTTTTAAGATACTGGGAGTACTTTAAAATACTGGGAGTACTTTAAAATACTGGGAGTACTTTAAAGTACTGGGAGTACTTTTAAATACTGAATACTTTAGTGAAATACTTAGAGTACTTTTTGGTTACGCAGTACATTTTCAAGTACTAAGTAGTACTTGGTATATATAAAGTACCCAGTACCAGTACTTTTTAGATCGGTACTGGAAATTCCAGTACCAGTACAACAATTTTAAAAGTACTTGGAGTAAAGTACTCCAAGTACATAAAAATACTGATTACTTTTGTCAAGTACATTTTGTACTGAGTACCTCAGCTCTGATCTCATCCACATGTTAAGCTTTTAAACGAAATCGTTACAGTGTGGCCCAAAATAAGAGAGTTATTTTGGTGGCATTTCGTGCAATCTTGACCCATATTATTGCTAATCGTTTATAGGCGATCACACATCGACCCTAATCAAAAAAATATCTTACGATTTTTTAACTGGCGGCGAGTAGGTATAAATGATTGTCACATTTTCTAGTTTTTTCTTAGTATAACTTTGCAAATAATAAAATTTATTATTATGTATTATAAAAATATAAAAACAGGAATATACAAAATATAGGAATTTTTTTGAATTAGTCGCGCTTTAGAATAATTTCAAAATTAACTACATACTTTTAAAAGACTAAAGTCAATTAAAATTATAAATAGGGATATCAAAATTGACTCTGACCATTTTTTCTATTTTTGGATAGTTTAGATATCAAACCGGAGTACATTACATTATAAAAACATTACATTCATAAAACGGGTTTATTTTATTAATATCTAATTCAACTTTTTTGTACAATAATTAAAAAATAAAATAGGTAACTATCGATTACAATAGTTATAAGCAAATAAACAATGTGTATTATACATAATATAAAATATAAATAAAGGCGATTACAGTAGAACCTCGTTATAAGGTACCACCAGGTGCCAAAAAATGTTGTACGTTATAGTCGAATATGTAATTTAAAAAATAATAAAGTTTTTCCACTACTACTAGCCTCAGAGCCTAACTTTTTTGGGCTGTGAAGCTCATTTTCACCACCTCGTGCTTACAACAATAAGAAATAGTTTATTATATATTCGGAGACTAAAGTGCATATTTTAATCCCAAGTGTCAAGTTTATTTGCTCGAGCGGTAGCGATTAAAATTAAAATACACTCGAGTCTCGTGGTATAAACGCTACTTTTCGTACCTTCTAGCCTAAAAAATAAATAACTTGAAATTGAATATGAAGTTTAAAATACAAATAAACCGCTTTATCGAAAGCCGTGCGAAACTAACCATAGTAACGCTGTAAAACAAAACGTCTGACAGACATCATTTTGTAATAATTTGACTTTATTAAAGTCGTTGTTGTTATGCTAACACTACTTATTTATTCTTTTTAATCCTTCAAATTCATTATTAATCTCTGGGGTATAAAAAATTACACTTTGGTCTTTAAAAATCGGATCTAAAGTTAAGAGCGACGGAATATTGCATAGTTTGAGGCTTGAAAACGTGCAATCTTTTGTCCTACAAATCAGAAAAACTACTGAATATGATAGCCTGTAATTTAGCATATATAAAGAAAAAGGTCTGCTCTACAGCTTGAGACACATATAATTAATGCTTTTTTTAAAACACAAAGTTCGCATATTTTTGGATGTCTATCCATCGTACCACTTTTAGACTACGGGGTGGGAAAAAATTATTATTGACTTCAGGTCAATAATAAAAACTGTCAATTACGTTTCTTGAAATATCGGTTTATTTAAAAATATTATTTTGATTTTTGTAAATTGATCAGAAATTTATCATGCGCAACTATTATGCTTACTTCTCGTTTACCTTAGAAGGCGCCCTTCTTCTACTTTTACTACTTATTTGAAATATAAATAAATACCTCCAGTCGAAACGTCCGTTAAAATTATTTCAAAAAATGACAATCAATAAAAAATGAAATTCGGGCTACGTGATGTCATTCCTTTAAATTTATTAAACAGTCTGCTGTTGATATAAAATTAAAAACCATTCAGTACAATTGCTTTTCCTCAACGTAAAAGAGCGTTTACATTTTTAGATTTGAAATGCCGCAATACGTTTTGGTTACTTTCATTGCCACTTTCAATATTTTTTAACGATTTTAACAGTTTCTTATTAACAATTTTATAAAAATTTTTTTATTAGTGATTAGTGATTAGAACAAACAAATAAAGAATAATAATTACTACTGAATATAACTGCTACTTACATTCATACATCTTACAAATTCTCGGCCAAATTCAAAAAACGTAGCTTGAAACATCGTTAACTAGATCGAAATTTTCGAAAATATTAAAAGTGCCGTATCGGTTTCAAATTTTATATCTGAATAAGAAATAGGAGTAGGAATAATTTTTTTCTCTTAGTTAGAGTAGTTTACTGATGTATATTTTAGAGAAACGCTAATAAAAACCACCCTGTTTAAAAATTTACAGAAATGAAACTATTAATCTTATTAGTTTTAAAACAAGTAAAAACTATATTATTATATATATTCTTTGGTTATACTAACCGACGTATTGAATTTAAAAATTGAAAAAATATATTAATTTATAAAAGTTCCAGAATGCCACCAAAATTGGCCCTTTATTTTAGACCAGTATCCGCAGTTTGCTCAATGAAGTCCCGTTTTGAGAACCGCGAATTTTACTAGTATCTAGATCGTCGAGTTTGGCCCTACAAAATTTGTCAAATTTTTTCATTAGCTTTCATTTTTTACATTTTGAAATTATTATTTAGTTCCGTAGATTTTACATTTTACTACGCCTTACCCATCACACAAAATAGGAAATATACAAATCCGTAAAATCTGCTTTTAGAGTTTATGAGGGTACCTATTAAATAATACAATGGTACAAAAAGGGTATAGCATACAATACAGTCGCAAGAATGTAAACGGTAAATACGTCTCTCTCTAAAGTAATTCAGGTACAAGTCCGTTTAAATGCAATTATGGTTGCATAGCTAATTTTTTTAACTAGGCGCACTTTTCGTAGCGCCACCTTAGCAGAATATGCTAACTACGCCAATTTACCGCCGGTCTTAAGCAAACAGTTTAGGTGCTAGAGCGCATTGAAATTTAGTGTATATCGGACTATCGAACGTAGCGTTTTTACTCTATTTTAAGTTTTTCGCTTATAACTTCAAAATTGCACACTTTTTGGAAAAAGTTTTTTTTTATAAACGTAAACTAGATCAAATTTCCTACAAGTTATACTAGTTAGTTTTTGTCTTCCGATGAACAGTTTAGGAGCTAGAGCGCGGTAAAGTTTGACAAAAATTTTCAATCTACCAAAAAACTGACTTTTTTGTGTTTATCGCTCATAACTAAAAAACTTCGCACTGCAAAATAAAATTGTTTTTATACAGAAATAAAGTCAATTTAATTTCCTAGAAATTATATCTCCTAGATTTTTTTCTCAAACGAACGTTTTAGTTGCTAGAGCGCATAAAAATTTAACAAGATTTCCAAAACCTGACATAAAACTGTTTTTTTTTGTTTATCGCTTATAACTCGATAACGACGCACTTTCAGAAAAAAGTGTATTTAATTTTCTACAAATTATATTTCTTAGGTTTTTACCTCCAACAAACAGTTTCAGCGCCAAAGCGCGTTAAAGTTTGACCGAATTTCCAAACTCGGACAAGAAACTGTTTTTTTAGTTTATCGCTCATAACTCAAAAACTACAAACTTTCAGAAAAAAGTTTTTATAAAGGAAACTAAAGAACATTTAATTTGCTACAAATTATTTCTCTTTGTTTTTTTTCTTAGACAAACGGTTTAGACGTTAGAGTGGGTTAAAGTTTGACCAGTTTTCTAAAATCTGCCAAAAACTGTTTTTTTTGGTTTATCGACCATAACTCGAAAACTACTTTTAGAGAAAAGTGTTTTTATAGAAAACTGAAGCACGTTTAATTTACTACAAATTATATGTCTTAGGTTTTTATCTCAGACCAACAGGTTAGGCGTTAGAGCGTGTTAAAGTTTGACAAAAACTCCAAAATCTTCCAAAAAGCTGTTTTTTTGGTTTATTGCCTGTAACTCAAAAAGTACGCACTTTTTGCTTTAATATAAAACTAAAGCACATTTAATTTGCTACAAATTACATCTCTTAGGTTTTTTCTTCAGAGAAACGGTTTATGCGCTACAGCGCGGTAAAATTTGACAGAAATTCCAAAATCTGCAAAATTCCAAAAAACTGTTTTTTGTTCATCGCTCCTAACGCGAAAACTACGCACTTATAGAAAAAAATTATGCTACAAAAAATTAAGTAAATTCAATTTTCTACAAGTTACGTCTCTTAGATTTTTTTCCTCAAACGAACAGTTTAGGTGCTTAAGCGCGTTGAACAGGGTGTGTTTTGGGGACCACACTAAACCATAGCAGCTTATAAAGCTCAAATAGTTGGTTTAAAAAAATACTCTCATATACTCACTAAATCGTGAATAGAAAAATGTGAAGAAATTTGAGGCTTCCTTAATGTTATACTTTTCAACCTTCTAAATTCTTATTATTTATTGACACAGTAAACGTTTTATCGACTTCAGTTTTACATGTTACGCAGTAACATATCAGATTGACAATGAGCTTTTAGAGGCTTAATTAAATTTTTTTATACTCGATAGTAAGAGTTATTGTACATTAATGTATGAATTTTTGATGTTTCCGTGGCGTTTTGGTAAACTAGAGTCTTATAAGTCCGCTAGTAAGAAGAGTGAAAGTTTAAAAATGTATAGTAATCCAATCAAACAGTTCTTATATATAGTGATTTATATAGGGGTTGTAAATAAAAAGTTAAATTTTAATCCACTTCTTATAAGGGCACTTCTTGATGTACATTTCCGCATATTTGAAAGTGAAAGCCGTTTCAAAATGTTTTCGAACAATACCAAATTCCATTTACCTAGAGCCTAGAGAGTACCATCTCTCTCTATTCTCTACACTCTACACAGTTAATAGTCCACGACTAGGAATTTTCTCGGGCGTAAGTTTTAAAATTCTCCAACAGTAGTTGTAGTACCTACTTAGTTACACTTTGTGCAAAAATTGTATCTTATAATTTTTCCGCTCAACAGCAATCCGTATCGTAGTATTGTACTTTTTGCATAACAAACTTTTCACACTTAACGCACGGTTGCCTTAAATTTACATATTAGGTAATTTAATCAATGAACTTGAATAACACTCGGTTACACTAAATTTAGTTTTATTAAAAGATGTAAGATGTGTAATTTGGATTGTTTACACATTATTACGACATACAATAATATCCTTGGCAATGTTATCATTTAAGATTATTGAATAAGCGCTTATTAACGTCAGGGTTAAACCTATTTGCAACTACATGCTATAATAATTTGTACATAAAAATGCATTTTTTTGTATGTGATTAAACCGGTCTTTACTTGTTGAAAATTCACGTTAATTAATAAAACACAGATGGATATTATTTCAAAAACCTTTTCATTCACATTTTCCTGCAAATTGCAGTGCTACTTCGTACCGAGATACAAAAATAGTTAATAGGCGCACTCGAAATTTTTTAATTCAAATTTTATTAATTACCAAAATATTCAATTTGTTCTGTTTATATTAACTTTACCCATATTTTTTACAATAATTTGGCAAATAATTAATTCTAATTATCTAATGCAGGTAGGTACCTAATTATTCGTGTTATGTTTACTTATCGAAAACTCTCAGAAGCTTTGTTATTGAGGAAAATCGAACCAAGGAAGCACAAAATTCGTTTATTATGCACATAGTGGCTCTTATTACGTTACCTTTAATCTTTAATTACCAATTTGTGTACATAACGCAAATAAACATGTAAGGAGCTTCCTATAGGTATACGTATTTTTATCAATGGGTTGATTAATATTATATTGAATGTAGCGACAGGCGACAGGATGAACTTGCAGATAACCTCGTCTCCAGATTCTGCAAAAATTTTACTAAACTGCGAAAGGCAGAAAGTAAGAACATGTCTATGGATAAGTACACTAATTTTTTGAAAGATTGATACTTTTCCTCACTGTAAGACTGGTAAGTCATAAGACTGATATTTTTGCTCGCTATAGTCTTGAAACTGCCATTTTTCCAAAAAATTACAAAAAAGTTTAATGTTTTTGACAAAAAAAAGGACATAACGACATGATATAAGGCTTGCTCGTTATGACAATACTTCAGCAATCGCAATAAGTTTGCAATTGAGTCATTGCACTTTAAAAATATTAAAAAATTCAATCTCCACTTAGTTTTCCACTGAAGTCCCTAAATTATTTATAGGTCTGAGCTTCTTATTAAGAGAGTCGCATTTAAGAAATTATTCTCGTAAAAGTTGAATAGAAACGTCTTTTTTTAGTTTGGAAAAAGACAAAAGAAGAATAAAAGATTACGTTCTTGTGGGTGTCCATGAAATTCTAAAAGTGTCGAATCAATTTTTGAAATGGCACACGATTTTATATTTTCGTTACAAAACTTTACCTTTACGTAACAAAAGTACGCCTCCGCAAGTGCTTTTTAATCATAGAAAGGTGGGTGTTAAGGAGTTGGGGAAAATAAGTAAAAGAAACGCTTTTGAAGCGCGAAATTAAATAATTCTAATTTACCTACTTTGTTTGAATTTGAAAAGCAAATTAAAGTTACGAAACAAGCAATAAATTAGAAATAGCGCAACAAATAAAAAATTATATTTAACTGATCTAAGTAAAAATTTAATTAAATAGATTAAGAAGTAAAAGTGAATGAAGATATTAATTTGTATTCTTGAGTGCTTCGCAAATTCAACCAGAGAAACTTTTCTTAAAATTAAATTGAAATTGAGTGTAGTAATAGAACAACGACTGATGTGGTCATAAGTCATAAGTCATAACAGAACTATTTAAAAATATATCGGAATAACAATAGTATGCTCAAAACTCAAAACTCTCTGATTTTAAAAACTAATATTATACATACGGATGTTTCTTCAAAATTAAGGGATATTAAAAAAATTCCAAGTTTTAGGGCAATTTGCAACACGGGATAGCTCGGAGAAAAATAATTGTACAGAATACACAAGAAAATTGTAGCCTCAAGTGTCTAGTTTTTAGATCTGGACTGTAAAATTTTTTAGCGTGGGCTGCTTTCACGTAATCATCCGAAAACCAAGTAAAAATAATTTTTCCAAATGTTTTCTCGTCTTGAAAATTGTCTGTAGACTACATAAACATTTTTTTCAACATGCGACCATAAAGCCATTTTTAGACAATTTAATCAGCTTTAATTTGACCTCTTAACGAGCTTCGTACAATGATTTGCCGCGGAATAATCGTAGATCAAAGCAAAAAAGGCCAAAAATGACATTTAAAACTAGACTGTTACAGCCATCAAAAGAAATTAAGTAAATATTTTTGGCAATAATGAAGCATTGTGAACATATAGCACCAAAAAAACTAAAAAGAAAATTGGAGTCATGTTTTTGAGCAAAAAAATATGAATTGTGGCCAAAAAAGCCATATTGAAGTCGAAAAAATGCAAAAAATTGAAAAATTGCTTGTTACGGCGATTTTTGCTCGAAACGCTAAATTTAAATCTTTGAGGCGCTAAGAAAAAAAATCGCAGAGCTTTGCAATTTTGAAAGTTTTTTAGAGACACTTTGAAGTTAAAAAATTACCGACGATATCTTTTGTTCATCCACTATATCCAAAGTTGTACCAATTTTTCCAAATATCTTTAAATTCGTAAATTTTCGTGTTTTTTTCAGCCATCATCATCGCTTCAAAAAAATTTTTTTATCAATTACCACCGATTGTGTCTTATAGAGAATGTTTTGCAGTTTCCAAAACCCTACCTTCATTTTCTGAACGATTATTAGTTTCGGAGTAATCGATTGTCAAAGTTAGAAATCGTAAAGAGCTCGTTAAGAGGTCAAATTAAAGCTGATTAAATTGTCTAAAACAGCTTTATGGTCGCATAATGAAAAAAAATTTTTTGAAGTCCACAGACCATTTCAAAGACAAGAAAAAAATTATTTTTAGTTGGTTTTGGAATGATTACGTGAAGACCGCTCACGTTAAAAACGTTTGCAGTCTAGATCTGGAAACTAGACACTTGAGGGTACAATTTCCTTTTTTTTTTTTTTTTCTGTAGGACCATTTTTCTTCGAGTTATCCTTTGTTGAAAATTGCCTTAAAATTTGAATTTTTTTAAATATCCCTTAATTTTGGTGACTAGTTTATTTAAACAGAAAGCTAATTTCATTTCCGGTTGAACCGGAAGTCAAAATGCAAAATTTTTGGTATCACTGGATAGATATGTTTACAATTATTTCAAACCACTTAAAATATACAGGGCGTTGACTTAAAAATAAAAAATCTAGCCCCATTTCCAGTTAAACAGAAAGCTAAAATTTAGCATGTTTGGTATCATTGGACAGCTACGATATTTTTAAAAATCCTAAAAGATGTTTTTAAAAACGTTTTTGCTTGGCCAAGTTCCGGTTTAACCGGAAATGATTTTTAAACCAAAGTTGTAAAAAATAATGCACATTTGTGGAATAAATTAATATAGCTACCTGCAATTACACATTTGAATTACAAAAGAGATTAATAATTTTTGAACTTTTGATCTTGAAAGAGAACTCCAAATCTAGCGGATAGCGAATAATGAAACTAAGTTGATAAATTAGGAACTTCGATATCTACAACGTATCATAAAATAGGCCAAACTGCCGGAGCTGATTTTGAGAAAACCCGTTTTACAATTTGAGTCAACTTTGCTTTTTTAAAAGTGGTCAATTTTTAAATTATCAGAAAAATCGACTCTATATCAAGACTAAAACCCTATATGTCACCTATTTATTCCTTTTAGATTTTTATAATAATAATTATCTCAAAAGTTATGATTAAAAAAATATAAAATGGGACGATACTAACTTATAGTTGAGTATAAATACTGTGGGTCAAGATTCTCTGAAATGCGGCCAAAATAACTCCCTTATTTTGGACCACCCTGTATCGATTTCATTTAACAGCTTATTTTTTTGACGAAATTTTGTTAGTGGCCGAAACCAAATTGACGGCGTCCCATACATACCCATACACCGACACCCAGACCGACTTTTTTTGTGTTTCTAATTCAGGGGGACCCAAAAAGTGTGAATTACATTTTTGGAGAATTTCGCAGAGCTGAGGCCTAACAAATTGAAAATAATTGTTTATTAATTTACACGTACAGTCAAGTTTAACAGCACAGGCCTTCTAGGCCTGATAAGGTTTGAATACGTCTCAGAAACGTTCTTACAAGCCAACCGCATAAAATAGCGAATTTTTTAAGTCGTCACATTTAGATCTCAAGTAGCTAAAAAATTAATTTGGTGTCTAGCGGCTAGAGTAAGAAGGTCTAGTGGAAAACGTGCGCCTACTACACGCGTATCTAATACGGCCCAATCTTTAACAACTACCTTGTATAGTAAGTTACAAAAGTAACCCGAATCTCGTGACTTCTGACAAGATTCGTAAGTGTAGGTTTGAACTTTACGTTTCTTGTTTGACATTACTCTAAAGCGGGTAAAATATAAAGCAATTTCCAATATAATTAACAAGCCGAGAGCAAACATAAAACGTAAAACTGACATCGCAATTTTATTGAACTCGTTTCCTTATTTTTATACTTTTTTTCCTTCAAGACTCAATAACGAGGAAATGTAAATGAAGAAAAAAATAATTATCACCGAAGGAAAACTCTTTAACCGCATTTCTCACTTCTTCTTATTAAAAAAACAGAAAAACTCTAAATGAGTCGCTAAAGACTTTATTGACTGTAGGCGTCTAATTAAAATTTTAGATACAAACTTGAAATGAAACAAATTAACACCTTCGGGAGCTTACAAATTTATTAAGTCGACATGCCTTACCAATTTAACAGCTTCTTCTACAGTCTTCTTCTACACTAGTCACAAAAATTAAAGGATTTAAAAAAAATTCCTAATTTTTTCTCGTTTTGAAATGGTCTGTGGACTTCAAAAAAATTTTTTTCATCGTGCGACCATAAAACTCGTTTAGGCAATTTAATCAGCTTTAATATGACCTCTTAATGAGCTACGTGCGATTTTTTGCCGCAAAGTAATCGTCGATCAAAGCAAAAAAGGCCATTTTAACTTTGACAATCGATTAGTCGAGAACTAATGATCGTACAGAAAATGAAGGTAGGGTTTTGGAGACTGCAAAGTGTTCTCTATAAGACACAATCGGTGGCAATTGATAAAAAAAAATTTTTTGAAGCGATGATGATGGCTGAAAAACAAATGAATATTTACGACTTTAAGGATATTTGGAAAATTTGGTACAACTTTGGATATAGTGGATGAACAAAAGATATAGTCAGTAATTTTTTAGCCTCAAAGTGTCTCTAAAAAGCTTTCAAAGTTGCAAAGCTCTGCGATTTTTTTTCTTAGCGCCCGAAGGTTTAAATTTATCGTATCGGCCAAAAATCACCGTAACCAGCAATTTTTCGATTTTTATGAAGTTTTTCGACTTCAATATGGTTTTTTTGGTGACAATCCATATTTTTCTCTCAAAAACATGACTCGTTGGGAAAAATCGAAAGAAAACCTTCATTTTCTGTACGATCATTTATTAGTTCCAGAGTAATCGATTGTTAAAGTTAAAATGGCCTTTTTTGCTTTGATCGACGATTACTTCGCAGAAAAAAATCGTAAGCAGCTCATTAGGAGGTCAAATTCAAGCTGATTAAATTGTCTAAACGAGTTTTATGATCGCAAAATGAAAAAAATTTTTTTGAAGTCCACACACCATTTCAAAGACGAGAAAAAATTTGGAAAAATTATTTTTAGTTGGTTTTCGGATGATTACGTAAAAACCGCTTACGCTAAAAAATTTTACAGTCAGGATCTGAAAACTAGACACTTGAGGCTATAATTTAATTTGTTTTAATTTTCTGTAAGACCATTTTTCTCCGAGTTATCCTTTGTTGAAAATTGCCCTAAAATTTTGAATTTTTTAAATATCTTTTAATTTTTCTGACTAGGTATTATAACAACTAGACCGATTTTTTGCCATTGGACTAAATTAAAAATAAGCTCAAAATTAATTTCATTGCGTGTACGTACGTCATCCCATCATTTCGGTCCAATTCATCTGCGGCGAACAAAAACAATTTTCCTAACGACACCCACAGTTTCAACTAATTTCTTGTGTCTACTTTTACTTTTGTCATTATCGTTTACTTTATTACCAAGTTATACACCTGTATAGCGGGTAGTTAAAATGAGCGATCATGCGAGAGCAAGTTGGGTAAACTTTATAGAAGAAAGTTTTTTCTTGAAAAGTGTACGAAAAGACAAGAAAACTTGCTTTTCACCTTTAGAAGGAAACTTTCGAAAGTGCTTTAAAAATTCCCATTTTTCATTAGGTTTACTTTTCTTTTTGATTGATATCAAAGAGAAACGTCTGAAGAATGCTTTCCAACTTTGCCGCTGTGCAGTTTTGGCGCACAGCTAAATATTGTAGGTGTGTTATCGTCCAGTAGGGAACACAAGGGTGCGGAATTGGTGCAGCTATAACAATAACTGGATAAACTCGATAATTTTGAAGCTTAATGAGCTTAGGTAAAAGGGATAGCCTGGGTTGATAAGTTGGAACCATCTCTCTTTCAGACGACGCACGTCGGCAGTTTTAGGCCTCTTTTGACGATTTATAGAGTCTTTAATTTAATAGGGCACAAGTTTGGCCAAAGGCAGGTTGCAGTTGGTTAAACATCGTCAAATGAGGCAGATTGAATCTTTACAAAGCTGTAAAAAGAAGAAACCCTAAACGTCAGTAAGCCCACTTGAGCTAATAAGTAGATACGCTCAGATATGACTTGGGGCCTATTTGCCCTAAAAACTTTTCTAGGCCCGCTACTGAGATCTGTTAAACTAAAATTAAATTCCAACCACGATTTACAATTTAATATTGACAGCTTATCCATCAGTATATATTATTAATCCATTGCACAAGTTAATTTAAATTATAACGAGACTATAAAAGGGATATATTAAAACTTAATATATATACTTAATACAAACCTTAAGCCTTTGTTATGGAAATGTACAATTTTTGGCAGACTTCTTGGTTCTGCGAGTATTTGTTTATTTTGTTAGGCCCTTTTGATTCGTCTAATAGAAAACGCCTACGACCTACATAAACACTTACACCCCAACTTATTGATTTAAGGCACATCTTAACTTACATGGCATTACAATTTCGAAAATCGATGTAAGTTTTCGATTCAAATAATTTTAATGGTATCCATCCCCTAAAGTGTAAAAACATAAATAATCGAGTAGCTCGTTTGTATTGTTAATTATTGTTGTTTTAAAAACGAATTGGTTTTAAAGCTTAATTGGAATTTCATTTTTTACTGGGAGCTTAAATTAAGCAAATTTTCCAATGCTTATTTAACAAGAATTGGGAGTTTAAAATAAGTGTAAAGCAACATAATGAACTGCAATTCTTTAGGAAAATTGTTGATTTAATAAGTCTTCTTCGTGAAAACTTTTGTTCGGTAAGTTCATATTGTTCTTAATTCAACTATTGTGTCGTGTTGTTGCTTTTCTTTTAAAAATGGTTTGTTTATTTTCTCTTATATCAATATTTTAAGAGTAAATTTTTCTTTTAAACTAATTGAAGTTAAATATTGTTTACAACTTTTTAAATTGCGACCGTCTTCAAGTTGACTTTAAAAACCTTTTAGCAATAAACACAGATTGATATCGTTGAAGAATTTAATTTTAAACTTAAAATACTTGAAAGAAGCGACTTTTAGGTTGTTGGGGTAGGAGTAGTAAGGCTTTTTTGCCCCGTTAAAACAATCTCGTTTGGAGAAGTCTTTAGCGTTTAGGGCGTTTTATGAGGAGATCAAAACTGTAATACCTTTAGCAATTTAAAAACTGATTAGAAATAAACAGTAATTACAAAACATGATACACAAATATGAATAACACATAATGTGTTATGATATACAAAATGATATATTTTTCTATTTTATTTCACTTATATCTTCAAAACTACAAACTGTTTGAAAAATATGCTCCTATAAGAAAGTAAACTACATAAAATTTCCTACAAATTATATCTTGAAGGTTTTTTCTAAAGCAAGCGGTTTAGGCGTTTAGGCGCTCTAAAGTTAGACAAAAATTCCAAAATCTGTCCATGAACTGTTTGCTTTGTATCGCTTATAACTCGAAAACTAAGCACTTTTAGGGAAAAGTGTGCCTATACCAAAACAAAGTACGTTTAATTAGCTACAAATTGCTTTCAGATTTTTTTCGCCAAAAAAAACTAAAGACTAAATTTTCAAAAATTTCAAAGGCGCCTGCCATCACGAAGGTTGGCACAAATTTGATCTTAAGACCAAATGTTTGTTTATAAATCTAAGCGATATAATTTGTACGAAATTACATTTCCTTTATGTCTCCATACGTACACTTTTTTCTAAAAGTGCGTAGTTTTCGAGTTATGAGCGATAAACCAAAAAAACGGTGTTTTGGCAGATTTTGGAAATCTCAAACTGTAACACGTTCTAGCGCCTAAACTGTTTGTCTGAGAAAAAATACTTTAAAAATATAATTTGTAGTAAATTAAATTACCTTTAGTTTTGTATAGAACCATTTTTCTCTAAAATCGCGTAGTTTAGAGATATAAGCAATAAACCAAAAAACCAAGTTTTTGGCAGATTTTGGAAATCCTGTCAAACTTTAATGCGCTCTAGCGTCTAAACTGTTTGTCTAAGGAAAATCCCTAAGAGATATATTTCGTAGGAAATTAAATGTGCTTTAGTTTTTATGAAAGCACTTTTTTCTAAAAGTGCCTAGTTTTTGAGTTATAAGCGATAAACCAAGAAAACAGTTTTTTGTCTGACTTTAGAAATCTTGTCAAACTTTAACGCGCTCTAGCGCCTAAACCGTTTTTCTAAAAAAAATGCTTTAGAATTGTAATTTGTATAAAATTAAATGTGCTTCAGTTTTCTATAAAACACTTTTTTCTAAAAGTGCGTAGTTTTTGAGTTATGAACGATAAACCAAAAAAAAAGTGTTTTGGCAGATTTTGAAAATCTTCTCAAACTGTAACACGTTCTAGCGCCTAAACTGTTTGTCTGAGGAAACAATCTAAAAGATATAATTTGTAGGGAATTAAATGTGTCGTAGTTTTTAATAAAAACGCTTTTCTCTAAAAGTGCGTAGGTTTCGATTTATGAGCGATCAACCAAAAAAACTGTTTTTTCGCAGATTTTGGAAATCTTATCAAACGTTAACGTGCTCTAGCGCCTAAACTGTTTGTTTGAAAAATACTTTAGCAATGTAATTTGTAGGATGTTAAATGTGCTTTTGTTTTCTATAAAGCACTTTTTTCAAAAAAATATAAAAGTGCGTAGTTTCCGTGTTATGAGCGATAAACCAAAAAAACAGTTTTTGGTCATATTTTAGAAATCTTGTCAAACTTTAACGTGCTCTAGCGCCTAAACCATTTGTGGGAAAAAAATACTTTTCAAATATAACTTGTAGCTAATGAAATTACCTTTAGTTTTGTATAGAACCATTCTTGTCTAAAAGAGCGTAGTTTTTGAGATATGATCAATAAACAAAAAAAACAGTTTTTAGGATTTTTGTCAAATTTTAACGCGCTCTAGCGCCTAAACCGTTTGTCTGAGAACAAAAAACCTAAGAAATATAATTTTGGGGAAATTCAATATGCTTTATTTTTCTGTGAGAAAATTTTTTTGGAAAGTGCTTAGTTTTTGAGTTAAGAGCTCTAAACAAAAAAAACAGTTTTTGTAGATTTTGGAAATCTTGTCAAACTCTAACGCGCTCTAGCGCCTAAATCGTTTGTCTGAGAAAAAATGCTTTAGAAATATAATTTGTAGTAAATTAAATAACCTTTAGACGACCAGGAAAACAGTTTTTTGGCAGATTTTGGAATTTTTTTCATTCTTTAACGTGCTCTATTAGCGTCTGAACCGTTCGTTTGAGAAAAAAACCAAAGAGGTATAATATGTAGAAAATGTGATATACTTTACATTTGAATTAATTTATTTTTTTCATAAAGTATGTAGTTTTCGATTTATAAGCGGATAAGCGAAAATCCGAAAAAATAGCACGCACACATTCTTTTCGATCCCTGTCACTTTGGAACGGCAGAAAATATGAGTCACATTAAATTGAATGTGACATTATACTAAATTGACCCGCCTACCAACCAATAAGTAGAAGTCATAATTAAGTCAATTAAGCAAATCAAAAATTCGAAGTTAAATTTAGTTCTCGAACTAAATATTTAATTTGCTATTAGGTATTTATTGTCCCGTTGTTGATATTTTATTAAATTTTAGACAGATAAGGTAGTGAACTGCAAACTGTCACCGCCGATATTGTAAATTTGTGTTATTTCGCACCTTATTATTTAAACAAAGCGGTCTGTGCCCTCTCATAATTTTCTTAATAATTTATAGACGGTCGGGGCTCAAATGAAACATTTTGAAAAGGTATTACGGCTATTGCCTTTCTTTATTTTTAAATCTTGGTATTGAAGTCGCACCGAGTGCTACTTCAATACACTCTCGACTCCATTTTAAGAATCCTCGCTAAAATAGCTGTGGTCTAGTAACTTTATCGAATTAAATCTTTTGTTGTGATGCGGGGAAAATTTCTAATTCTAAGTCAGGACGCTGTAACGACCCCAAATTTTAGTTATTTAGTTTGAATAAGGAAACGTAGTAATAAAACACCGGCGCCAGTAAGACGGAATAAGAGAGTTCTCGAAATAATATATTTTAAATAAACAAGCCAAAGGTCCTGGAATTAATAATAAAAAACGATCTCTCAGCGGTTTATGTCAGCATATCCGTTAGAGTTTCGGAGAAGCGATAATTACCAAAAGTGCAGACGCACATGAAATTAAAACATCTCCGAAAAAACAAACGCATAAATCCTCCGTGTCGCCGGGTGTTGACAAACAGGACGGGCGTTGATTGGTTAATTAACTGAGATTGATTGGGCAAAGGCCAATTGCGCACGCCGAGGGGAGGAGAGTTAAGTAATCTCGGCCAAGTCAAGTAAAAAATAGTTAAGTTCCCATAAGACTCTCGAAGAGTAAAGTTTAGAAAAACTCTCAAAGAAAAAAGTCGTAGTGAAACTCAAAGAGTAAAGTTAATAAGAAGTCTTCGTGAGACTCCCAAAGGGAGAAGTTAAGTTTCCATAAGCCTCTCAAAGAGTAAAGAAAAGTTAAGTAATCCCAGACCATTCAACGGAAGTTGGTCGCAAAAAAAAGATTAAAGAAGTAAAGTTTAAACGAGTAGTGCGGAAAGATTTTCCAAGAGTAGATTAGTGATTCAAGGGATTCTCAAAAAGGAGAATCTAAATTACGTACGGTGTAAGAGAGACCAGTAAAAGTAAAGTCCTGGAAAAAGGTCTCAAGTAAAAGTCAAGAATAAGTAAAGTGAGTAAGTCGTTTTCGGGCAAAGCACGAACCGGTCGAAATTATAATAAATTCGGACGCATCGAATTAAAACAAAGTTAAAGTGCTGGCTCGGGAAGCCACAATTAGTAGTTGGATTGTTCGCGGGTGTGCTTGATAGAAGTGTCAACCCAAAATAAAGACACTTAGCGTTAACGGTCCAGTTGAGACAGTACAGTTATTAGTATCACTGATTTTGAACACGCGAAATATCCGATATAGATAAAAAACAGTCGGTCGGTGAAGACGCGCCTTCAGGCAACCAATTAAATAAGACCATATAGTAATAGAAACGGGATAAAAGTAACTCGTATTAATCATCTCGCATTGGTCAAATAAAGAGTGTGAACCCCTCAGTTCAACGGAGTACAGGCTGTCGTTTTCGGGAGGTCAAACTGCTGCGTGGATGGTCAACGGAGAAGGTGTAGACCATCAGGAGGAGGTTGTTACTTAGAGTAGATACGGCCGTAAGGGCGCCGTAGGAAGGATAGTTAAGAGTAAGATCTGTTAAGTTTTTGTACTGATAATTTCCAGAAACCCGCCAGTATTTACCTGAGTTGGGAATCTGGGAATTGCTCATTTTTGTGTTTTTGCGGGAGACGAGAATCCGTTGCTAGACTAAGAAGGTCGTAGATTAAATGTGCAACGGATTCGCGGCTTCCCGTAATGGATTTTTTTGTATGTTCGTGTATTTAATGTAATTTGGTATTTCGTGTCTTTTTGGCGGTTTTTGATTTGTTTATTTTATGTATGTGTTGTGGACGAGTTAGTCCATGTTATTTGATCATTATATCCGACTTATAATTTGAACTGTGTTTTTTCTGCTTCTTCAACGGCCAGAGAGAGAGAGTTGACGGCGATACCGACGTGAGCTAGTTTGTGTATTCAACTACAAAATACACTGGCGCCCTAAACATTTTCAAAGTATAATAATCAATTTTATTTAGTAGTCAAATACATATTTTATCAACAAATAAGGCGTTACGTTACAATTGACGTACAACGTAAGAGTTTTTATTACGCCAAAAAGGCGTCGACCATTACAACGCCGATTCCTCCATGGTGTTGTAAATATAGTTTCGCACCTTTGTGTCATAGCTAGATGTTTACGATAACAATGCCAAATAAACTTTGTTCGAGTTTCGTTCTGCTATTTATTTGTGCAAAAGTATAGCTGTAACCAAAGTATTTCTGAGACTTTTAATATGTTACGTAAGAAAGTTCAGCGAGTACAAAATGTGCGCATTTCTAAAATAACTCACCAGAAAAGAACTTTATACTAGAGCTACCATATGTAACAAAATTTTTATGACATGCACATATGTTATTGGAATTATTGGATTATAAGAAAGTTTTCGATGAAGTATCGCATAAAAATGATACACATCGCATATATTGCAAGATATAAAAGACTATGCCTAAAATCTAAAACACGACTCGAAATTTAGAGATGTCGATTATTTGTAAAATATCTTATCGAGATTGCGTTCTGTTCGAACACAATTACATTAACATCCTAATTAAATAGCCAAATGTTACCACAAATGACACAGTAATTCTAGTTGAAATAGAGGTTGTCCACGAAATCCTACAACAATAAAATGATTTAACGGAATTCGAAATGAAATTAATATCCGCACATATCCACATGGTATTAATTCCTTTATCCTTTCTAATAACCTACTACGCGTTCAAAAACAAAAATTCTTTTCGATACTCGAGCTCAAATAAAAATGTGAGAAGTATCGAGAAAACTTACTTTGAACATGCACTTTACTGAAGTGTGATTTGTTGTTCGTTCAAGAAGTCGCCTCAGATTATTGTCGCCCTGTATAATATTAAACAAATCACAGAAGATTTTCTTACAAAATAATTTACGACAAAAAAACACCAGCTCGATGTCTTCCATTTGTTTTATACTTTTGAAATTGCGGGGCTGTTGACGTGCTATTTAAGTAAGTGCCCCCAAATGCAATAATTTGTGCGGTAGTTTGTTCTTGTAGATAAGATATAAGTAGTTTTCATTTTTACTTTTATCGTCTAAAAAGAGTTTTATATAAAAATAAGTACGTAATTTAATCAAGTAAATGAAACGAAAATTACTGTCGTTCCGTTTGATATTTCTACAACACACCCTGTTTAGTAGAGCTAGACTCTTTTAAGAAGGGGTCGATATTTTATCATTTCAAAAAACGCATTTTGTTACTTTTATGTAAATTTTAAAATAATGTAATTAAAATTAATTATCAGCTATTATTCCAATTTGTTTCAATTAGCGTAATTATAATCATTCACGGAGTTGACTTGTAAATTAACTAATTATTGATAAGTGCGATCGTAATTGGAAGACTAAAAAGTCTAGACGTCAATGTTTTGGTAATTTTGAGCCAATTACACATTACAATTTTTCGAAAATAATTAGCCACTCATCGAAGGTATTAATGGAAAGCCACTGATATCAATTTCTCTTTTACAGAAGAGATTGGAAGAGAATATCCACTTTGGTAATGCAATGTGCCAAATTCATAATCCAGTGCATATACGAGTCGACCTAAAAGTTTGAGACACTAGAATTTTATATTTTCTTATTCTGTAGGGGGTTGATCAGAGACATTAGCCCCAATTTTGCGTATTCGCGAAATTAACTCTTTCGCCGCCATCTTTAAATGGGCGTTGTGGTCCATATCTCGCGTTCTATCCATTGCAACTTGATGGTTTTGGGGTTGCTGGACTTGTTAGCGTTTTTTCTTCAAATGCATTTATGTCAGAGTTAGCGTTCCGATGAAGAGAAAAGAACTTATTCGTGTTTAAAGTAAAAAAGGTTTTACGGGTAGTTTTGCGAATAATTTTCTTATAGTGCTTCGGAGCTGTTGATGAATGAGTGATTTTTAAAGAAAACTCAGTTGCGCGTATTTTGATGCAAAAATTAATCCGATTGGTTGATTGGTCGCCGACCAATCCAACCTCAAAGTTGCGCTGTGCATGTAGCATGTAACTTTTACTTCCAACCCAGCACGGCCCGCTTCGCTGCGCTTGGAGTTTTTTCTCCTCGTCACTCTGATCTCCGCCTTCATCATCATCGAGAATGGATGTTAAATCTGTTGTATTTGTCTGTTTTATTTCGTCAATCCAGGTATGGGGGCCATCGTTGGTAGATCGTTGTCTGAATCCTCTTCATCTTCGTTTAAACAATTCTGTGAATTTTCGATCTTGTTGCTGCATGATTCGTCCCAACAAACTTTGCACAGAATTAAGCATTTCATTCCGGCTTTTTCACAGTTACCAACCCTGCTGTATGGAGTGGTGCCTTTGCATGAAATAATTTTTAATAAAAAACTTGAAATGGATTCATTTTTGTTCGTGACTGGCTCAAATCGTCGGCTAGCTTTATTCCATCCCCATTCTAGTGCATTTATTTCTTTTCTGGGCCACTTCTGGATTTAGTGATAATGATAAGTCCTAAATGAGTGTTGAAGTGCCAAACTCATGGAAGGTGAACCAGCAAAATCCACTTTCGTTTTGATTAAACAAATCGAATGCCTCATACTTTTAGGTCACACTGGAACGTTCATCAATAAATTATTGATTTATAGCCAAGTGGGTTGGAGGTTGGAGTTTGAAAATTGAGGTTTGAACGTTTAAAAGTAAACATCTAAACCAGCAACCAGTTAAAATATTGTCTAAGCGGTATCACAAATCGAGTTATAGTGACATTTCCAGTATTTCAAAAGCCATTAGGAAGAGGAAGTTATTAAAAGTTCGTATTCAAATTGAAGACAAAATTTGAAATAATGTTGACTAAGTTAATATGCAAAGTCTGGATGGTATAGTGAGTTATATACCTTGAAGCTATGCCAAACACACTCACACATGGACAGGCAGACTTTTTCATTAAACTTTTCTATTTAATTATGACCCTTAAGCCACAAAACGCCGAAATTAACAATAAAAGTTTTGAAACCCACCCTAGATTTCATTGTTCTCTTGTATAGTAATAGTTTTAGCTTCGCCGGCAATAAATTTACATCGCAAAATAACCTACAGTTCGTTTAAAATTGCAAAAGTAAACAATAAGCTTGTAAAGGCAAATTTTTAAAATCAAGTTAGCTGGAGAGAGAGCTTAATGAATAAATTCGACGTATTCGTAAAGTACATTTTTTTGTAACAACGCTGAAACCCTCGAAGCGTTTATTACGCCACTCGCGAAGCTGCTGAAACAACAAAAATTCTTTGTATCCAGCAAAAATTCGTGAAAGCTTTTTCAGCATTAGGTACATTAATATCAATAATTGCATTTTGCTCTGATCTTTTAAAGGAACTTTTCACCGTAAATTGAGTTGAAAAAACATTTGATGCAAGAGAGATATTATTAGAATTAAATTTAAATGACGATTTACGTAGATGCGTATTGTGCTGTTGGGTAGGGAGTTAAAAATTTACCTCTTTGAAAATATAACTTGCTGTATAGAGAATTTTATGGGCAATCCAAATCTCCAGTTTACTTTCTTCTAGCTGTACTAATCTTGAGGTCACAGATGTTCAAAATGTAAATCTTCTTTAACTTTACCACATGATAAACTAACCCTTACGTTTGCGCTGCCGTACCGTCTAATCTAGAGAATGGGTATATTTGAAAATTAAACTCTCTATATAGAGAATTTTATGGGCAATCCAAATCTCTAGTTAACTTTCTTCTAGCTCTCCTAATTTTGAAGCCACAGATGTTCAAAACGTTAATCTTCTTTAACTTTACCAAATGATAAACTAGTCTTTACGTTTGGACTGCCGTACCGTCTAATCTAGAGAATGGGTCTATTTGAAAATTAAACTCTCTGTATAGAGAATTTTATGGGCAATCCAAATCTCTAGTTTACTTTCTTCTAGCTCTACTAATTTTGAGGCCACCGCTGTTCAAAACATAAATCTTCTTTAACTTTACCAAATGATAAACTAACCCTTACGTTTGGACTGCCGTACCGTCTAATCTAGACAATGGGTCTATTTGAAAATTATACTTTCTGTATAGAGAATTTTATGCGCAATCCAAATCCCTAGTTTACTTTCTTCTAGCTCTACTAATTTTGAGGTCACAGATGTTTAAAACGTAAATCTTCTTTAACTTTACCAAATGATGAACTAACCCTTACGTTTAGACTGCCGTACCATCTAATCTACAGAATGGGTCTATTTGAAAATTAAACTTTCTGTATAGAGAATTTTATGGGCAATCCAAATCTCTAGTTTACTTTCTTCTAGCTATACTAATTTTGAGGCCACAGATGTTCAAAACGTTAATCTTCTTTAACTTTACCAAATGATAAACTAGTCTTTACGTTTGGACTGCCGTACCGTCTAATCTAGAGAATGGGTCTTATTGAAAATTAAACTCTCTGTATAGAGAATTTTATGGGCAATCCAAATCTCTAGTTTACTTTCTTCTAGCTCTACTAATTTTGAGGCCACAGATGTTCAAAACATAAATCTTCTTTAACTTTACCAAATGATAAACTAACCCTTACGTTTGGACTGCCGTACCGTCTAATCTAGACAATGGGTCTAGTTGAATATAAAACTTGCTACATAGAGAATTTTACGGGCAATCCAAATCTGTAGTTTATTTTCTTCTCGCTCTACTATTTTTGAAGTCACAGCGGTTATTTTTAACTCTGAAACAAATTATGACTGCAGATTTATAATGAACTCACCGACACGTCTTCCAAATTCTTGTTAAGGGTATCCCTTCCAGTATTTGTATAACTTTTACACTTTACCTAAAAATAGTAATTGTTAACAACTGGTCTAATAACTACCTCACTGTGTTATTTGTTCAGTACTCAGATATACCGTCTGTTACAGAATACATGATGTGAGCTGGGTAGAGGTTCAAGATTGATGTAGCAAAAATATAAAGCCAATCACACATCACAGTAACTCTATAATGAGCTAGGACAAAAGGTCAGCTCTAGTTTCTAGTTGGGAACGAAGTTTAATTACATTCGCAGTGCCTCAAAACCTTTTATCCAAGAAGTTTGAGTACAGTTAATATACACTTTTGTAATTTTGTTTCGAAAACACTCTCAGCCAATTTTAGCGTGCATCTCCATCGTCAAATTACTTTCTTGCGAGCTTTAAATGCTCTTTAAACTTATTAATTTTTTTAAATAAAAAAAGTACAGTCTTCCAGATAAGGATACTTTGTTTTGAACAAAGAATAAAAGCATCCCTATTAGTTTATCTTTTACAAAGATTTAAAAGCTTTTCTAAACCAGAAGAGGGGGCTGGATAAACAAACGCTGGTAATAAGTAATAATATTAAAACAATTGACTTAACTTGAGAATTTTGAGAAATTTTTGAAAATGTAACCTAAATGTCCAAGCTGGGGTGCCAAATTAGTTAGTTAAAGTCTAAGATGAGCTTCAGACTACTACTACTGTAGAAAAACGTTGCTGTTGGTACTTTTTTCTAATTTCTGGTTCAGCGTCTTTGAGCTCATAAGTAAGAAAATCGTTTAAAATGAAATTGAAGTTAATAGTTAATTTAATTTAATTTTCGTTTTGGTATTATAGATAACCAGCACGTATTAGAAAAGTTATATCGAAGAACTTAAATTTAACCAATTCAACAAACTCGGTAGTACAAATTTCTGCCAATAATAAGAGCTCGCGTACTTAGCAAATTGTTTTTAAAAATAATAAACTTAATTTTCAAACTATTTTAATCTAATATAGTTTGTAAAGTTTATAAAAATGTACCTATCTAGTTAAATTAAATTATAAAAATTAATTTCACACACGAATGAAACGTTGTATTGTTTGAAACAAGTTTGGTTTGCCATAAACCAAAATAGTCGAATTATAAATTGACAAAATACTAGTGTTCTTATTATTTATAATTACCAAATGCAAACTTTTAAGGTTGAACACATAAATTAATGGTTTTGTGCTTTTAAATTAATGGATACAGCATACAGCTTTGTATCTAGAGAGCTTTCTAATGTAGAGCGTTTTAAAGCATAGGTAGGAACTGTGTATTACTAATAATCTTTTTCTCCCTGAAAAGCTTTGTGTAAAAATATCCAACTAACTCTCAATATTAGATTTCAAAAATTCCAACACAGGTAGTAAATGAAAGTGAAATTTCAATAGACAAAATTTGAAAAAAAAGTCAACGATAACTGCTCAATGAAAAATTAAATATCGTCTTCAGGGTAGCCAGC
The DNA here is from genome assembly GCA_950108345.1 of Malthinus flaveolus. Taxonomy (NCBI): domain Eukaryota; kingdom Metazoa; phylum Arthropoda; class Insecta; order Coleoptera; family Cantharidae; genus Malthinus; species Malthinus flaveolus. The sequence goes on along the minus strand of OX467287.1, from coordinate 12,291,905 downwards.
AGACAGGTAACTACGATGGTCCCCCTAAAAATCTTGCTGGCCCTGGACTACCTCACTTTACAATATTATTGATGGCTAAAATTTGCTAAGACTGATGGGTATAGATTCATTCATTACCTCGCAGTCTCTACATGCAGGGGCCTCTTGGACACCCACGTATGTATGTACCCTTAACTCGGGAAAATATAAAAGTTTTCACTTATTCTATTATCATACGAGTGTCCACGAAAAGATAGTCCATCCCAGCAAGGCCTAGTTACGGGAGTACGGTTCAAATACAACAGAGGGCTAAAAGAGTTGACCCCCCCCCCCTACGGTCTTGATATTAAGTAATATAAGCTTCTATGAAAACTCGAGAGGAAGTTTAAATCAACTGACATAATTATATTTTTGTGGCCCACCTAGTTTTTGGCGAGCCCTCCCGATGCTCCCTCTTCCCCTAAAAAATGATCTAATTACGTGCCTGGTAGCCGCTAACTAATCAATTATACGAGAAGCAATGGATTAACTATACAGCAGAAATTTACAACTGGAATCCCTTTTTCACACTGAAGATCAAACAGTTCTATGACTGTATTGCTGATAGATAATAAAAAAACACGGTTGTCTCTGGAACGTTTTGTGTGAGCCTTAATTCGAAATTTTACAAAAATTTACCTGGTGATAGATCGACATACCTGACTAATAACTTATTGTCATTGCATGTACCCATCTTGTACGGTTTTTAAGCTGAAGAAAACTAGTGACGGCGGTTCTCTTCAAGCACACTAAACTTCAACACCTAACCTAAGCCGTTTGTCTGACATAAAAAACCAAAGAGACATAATTTGTAATAAAATGAATGTACTTTATTTTTGTATACAAACGCTTTTCTCTTAACCTGCACATAATAGTTTCCGAGTTATAAGCGATTACCTAAAAAACGCTTTCTGGGCCGATTTAGGAATTTTTGTCAAACTTTAACGCGCTCTGGCGCCTAAACCGCTTGTAGAAAAAAAACAGCTAAAAGATATATTTTGTAGAAAATTTAAGGTAGTTTATTTTGATATTTATGAACTTATCTCAAAAAGTGCATAGTTTCCAATTTCTAAGCGAAAAACTGAGAAAAGAGCAAAAATCCACCCTTCTCGAGCTTCTGGAGCACCTAGGAGTGGCAGAAAGTTGGTTTTACTAATCATTTGCAATATATTTGCGCCTGCATTGTAGAAAATTTTGCACTAATTGTTTGAGTATATTTGCTTATTCTCTCAACCATCTCAAGCGCTGCCCGCTCCAGATGTCTCACTCTATCCAGTTATCGCTTATGCGCTAAACTGAGACAAAATGAAGCTTTAACAGCGTCCGCTAATCAAAGCCCGTCTGCCTCATTATTTTTTATGGTAATTTTACGACGTTTTTGGGAATACAGTCACTGGCAAACGAGAAAAATAACGAATATTTGCAATAATATCAAGTGGTATAATATTTGTTACCTTTTGGACTATTTCGTACTCTTCTCTGAACAACTTTTGCTATTTTGTGGTCTTCTTCACAAAACCTACCTTTCTGTAATTCAAACGAGAGGTATTCAATATCGCTAAATCTATATCAGATACGCAATTTACGTCTCCCTATTTATTAAGGTGATATCTGGTCTGTTGTTTGTAATAGCTTTGTCTGCGATTATTTCTCTACCCTAGTATATAGCTTCCCTTGATCATTCTCTTCTCTCTATAACACGACTGCACGGCGCTTTTTGTTTGTAGTACCGACTAGTTTTAGAATAATCAGAATAATGATTGAAAGCTTTTTGTCTTTGATGAATTACTTTAGCAAGTTGCAACGCCTTTATTTTTTCTTACTTTTCTTTACTTTTTTATGCAAATACCCATTTGTGGCTATACATGTGAGCGTGATATCCTGGAGAGGCTATTTTGTTGATCGCATGTCTACCGTACTAACTGGACCGTCTAAATGTATAATTGGTCTGTATCTGTTCCTCTAACTCTAAATTTATGTCGCTCTGTTAGTTTACGTTATTGTCTCTTGTCTCTTTATCATAACTATTAATCGAGTTCTTGGTCATTAAGTATGTAATAAAAAAACCTTGAAATTTTAAAACAATAAAAATTAACTAATTAAGTATATTTATTTAAAAAAAACGCTTTTTAAAGTTTATGATGCATTATCCCACTTCTTTATATCTATATGCAAGTTATACGATAAAACTGTGACTTATAGTGTGCAATTTATATGAGACTTCGTGAACATTAAATTTAAGTACAATATCATGGGGTTTTAAAAAAGTATTATAAAAAAATAATAAGTAATTTATAAAGCTTCATAAAACCTCTTAAATTTATTTAGGATCTCTTTGTGTTTGTTTTAAAATTGAAAAATCTTTATTTTTGATTTTTCAAAAAAGTTCACTCTTATAAAACCTCCTGGTTTATGAAAATAGTATAAAACTGCATAAATAAGTAAGGCTTTCACGCATTTTACTAAAAAAGTGATTGATAGTTTGATAGTGTCTCCAAAGAAGGTGTTCCCCCCTACTACTTTGATTTTAAACGTTTCTAAATCAGGAAAAACTCAAATTATGAATATTTCATGTATAGTCCAGTCAGTCAAAATAGACATTCAACTTCGGAAAAACTTGCATAGCGCTGAAAATTGGTACAGACCTTAAAGACATCATTATAAATAAAATGTCAAAAGTCCCCATCGATCCGACTTCTGCAAAAACTTTTATTCAAAGACAAAGGTCGAAAAATCGATTTTTGTCAATATTAATCCAGCCAAATTAGATAAATGGATAGCACTTGAGGGGAAAACATCCAGGAGTTTTGAAAATTGGTGTACTTGTTTATTAGAACCGGCAGTATAACATACTAAAAGTCCCGGAGAGTGGGGGGCAAGAGCGGGGAGAAGGAGCTGTTTAAAATCGACCTTTTCTATTTCTTGCAAATAACTCGCCTGCCGCCTCCTATAGATTGCAGGTTAATGAATGTTATTATAAAAGTTATAGAAAACATTGTTAGCTACAAGCTTTGTTATATGAATTTTGCCATAAGTGTAACTCTTTTCGAAATATAAGAGAAGGAAAATAGCAGAGAAGGGGTTACAGTGAATTTGTTTACGAGATGACGCTTTGGAAAAATTCGCATAGGGCTGAAAATTGGTGTAGACCTTAAATACACTATTACAAATGAAATGTCAAAAGTCCCCATCGATCCCACTTCTGCTAAAAACATTTTTCAAAGACAAAGAGGGAAAAATCGTTTTTTTTGTAAATATCTCTAAATATTAGCCCAGCCAAATTAGATAAATGGATGGAATTTGAGGAAAAACCAACCAGGAGTTTTGAAAATTGGTATGGTTATTCGTTATTCGTTATAACCTGCAGTACAACATACAAAAAGTCCCGGAGGGTGGGTGCAAGAGGGGCGAGGGGGAGCTGTTTAAGAGCGACCTTTTCTATTTCGTGCAAATAACTCGCCTTCTACAGATCCTACGTTAACAACTCCTGGATAATCCGGTACTAGATTAGGTAGAATAATGATGTAATTAAAGAAGTCAGAAAACAAAAGTCGTATCGTCTTCACCTATTGAAAAGAATTTAAAAACTTTTTTCGAAATTGTAACACTTATGAGAGTGCTATTTAACTTCAAAAGCTTCTTATTCTCAACTTGGAGGTACTATAAAGATTTCCTATATTACGTCTAATAGAAAAAGGACGTAGCTAAAGATATTTTAAAGCAAAAATTGTGCCAGGTAGTGTCTTCCCCTTTCGGGAAGAGGTTATAGAAAACTTTTTTCGAAATTGTAACATTTGTGAGAGTGCAATTGAACTTCAAAAGCTTCTTTTTCACAACTTGGAAATGTCATAAAGATTTTGGTTAAAAAAATCTTTAACTAAATCTTTATTCTACGCGATTTAATAAGTAAATCTTTTTAGTACCTCCAAGTTGAGAATGAGAAGCTTTTGAAGTTAAATAGCACTCTCGCAAATGTTACAATTTCGAAAAAAAGTTTTCTTTAACCTCTTCACGAAAGGGGAAGACAAAACCTGGCACGATTTTTGCTTTAAAATATCTTTAGCTACGTGTTACAACAGGACTGGATTTTTTTTGAGAAATCAAAAATAAAAATTTTTCAATTTTGAAACAAACACAAAATTGACAATACTTAATTTCCTGTAAAAGGCAGATAAAAATTAATATGTTTTGCGGGAATTTGAGGACAAGCAAGACTTTTTATAAAGAGGCAATTTTTATGAGAAATAAAAAAAAAATGTGTCCTTCTTTATAACCTCATCCGTAATGGAGGTACGACGTACTGTATAACAAACTTATTTTAATCGAAGTTGTTTCGCGTAAGAAAATTGCTTTAATATTACAGTTCACGTTTACAAAAATAGCTATAAAGTAGAACTAGATCAAAATAAATATTTGTTATTTTGAGCGAGAAAAGATGAAGAAAAATATTGCAAAATGAATAATTGGGTATAAAAATATCGTCATTTTTTGAGTCAACATCGTATAAAACGTAATCTAACTTCCATTTATTACTTGGTTTAATATTTAACTTCAAGGCACCTTTTTTTTCTTCTTCATTTCTTTAATAATTTTTTAATTATTTTTAACAATTATTAAATTTCGTTATTTGCGCTTTTCGTTTAATTTTTTATAATCATTAGGTAACTTTCCAGACGTACTACAACATTAGTATTCTCGTTTTTGTCAAATCTAATTATTGTTTTAAGCAAACACCAACAAGCCGAACGCTGCACAACGACCAAATAGAAATAAACATACCTTTAGGTAATTGAAATGTGCAAAATTGTTGCGAATTGTGTTAAAAAATATTGAGTATATAAACGTGTGAGTTTATTTTGCTAACTAGATATAAATATACCGGGTGTAAACCAAATCGGAGTCGCCCCCACAATTTTTTTTCATTAGTGTGACATCTATCATAAACTTCACGAGCTTAAACTACTAACAATTCTGATTTGATGTGGGATAATACTGATAACCCTTCCGGTTTCACCGGAAAAGGCGTCAAGTTTGGTTTTTCAAAGGGAACTCCCTCCGTGTTTTGTGTTTTTAACTCACAGTGGAGGTATACGTAAATTTATTTATATTATCTACCCTTTTCATTGAATTCAAATATTAGACTTTCACATCCTCGGCTCCTGAATCAAGTAACGTGATTTAGGAGATATATCTGATGACATTCCTTATCCAACAATTGATACTTTTCGAAAATCCTTAGGTGTAATTGGAATTATTGTGAACGTAAATTGACATCAAGCGCGACTTTTGTCTAAAATGCCAAATCAGAGTGCTCTTAATAAAGATGCATTTTACTGCAACGTCCAAAATTAGAGAAACCATCACCTAACACCTTGGATAAACATTTAATCGAACTAATATGTGCCCAAATGTATTAAACGTTTAATTGCAAATGCAAACATTGTCAAGTACACACTGTCCTCCTTAATGCTCTTTTTTGTATCAAGTCCCAAGTCCCAACTGGAAGAGCGTACAACGCGGGTCGGGGATTTCTGTTTCTGAAAAGTGGGAAATATTTCACTCGCTAAAGGCGCCGACCGGCCGTATTGGGAATTACGTTGCAATTGAATTCCTTTACAAGGGCCGGTTCGCATATTTTAAATATTGTTTTGTACAGAAAGGAAACGCTCTTGTTTAAAGCTCAGTTGCAAGTATGGAAAATTTGTTTTAACTTACGCTTGAGGCCTGCAAGAATTGATTGTTAAGTGAAAAACTTTCTTAATTTCCGTTTATTATAAGGAAATATTAGCAACCACCACTAGACGTAGATGAGCAACCCCTTTTAGTTGAACAAATTTGTAATTAGGTGTTTGCCATTTTGTCATTACTCATTACGTTCTCTCCTGTAGACACGTGAGGATAAATCAACAATTTGAACCGAATGATTCCTTCTTCTGTCATTTAATGCCACCTCATCAAATATTTCTAAATTGAAATTAAATTGTCGATTAGTGCAGTAATCTGACTCGTGATTGTTATGGGGTGTCCGGGTGTACCAAACTAATGCGTAAACGGAGGCTTGGACTCAAAATAAGTTGATTGGACTATCCATTTTAGCTCTTATAATACCGTAACTATTATCTACGCGTTATGCTGACGACATAGCCATAACAACAACGGGGAAGTTGGGGGCTACTGTATTTGAAAGAATGCCAAGAGCATTGAATCTTGTAGAGAAATGGTGTTTGGAAGAGGGCCTGGCGGTTAATCCAAATAAGACCCCGCTAATCCATTTCACAAGAACAACAAATAAGACTGATGGTAACAGGAAGGGATGGCTATTAGGCATGCCTCTGGAATCAGTGAAAGAAACCAAATACTTAGGAGATATCCTTGATAGCAAACTAAACTTCATACCACATATAGATAGAGTAGTAAACAAAGCTCTAAGGTCCTATGAACCTGTAGACGAACGTTCGACAAAACCTGGGGACTGATATCTCAGTTGACTTATTGGATATACACCGTAATGGTCATAGCAATAGTCACATACGCAAAAACCTGTAAACATAATCTGGGCAAAATCCAAAGACTGACTTGCCTAAGAATAACTGGAGCAATTCGTACGACACCTACAGCAGCAATAAAAACAATTCTGAACCTTAGACTTCGTAGTGAAATCCAAAGCATTGAGGGAGGCTTACAGATCTAAAATTTAATCCTCCACAGGCAAGAATGTGCAAGAACATGTCTTAATCCGAAGAGAGATGGCAGAAAACCCCATACTTAGTATGACGTCTGATAGAATAGCCAGAGCATACGCGTATACCATCGAAAAAGCCTATGAAATAATAATTCCGATAAGGGAACAATGAGAATGCTAGGCAGTCAAAATAAATGGACTTTGTTCTACACAGATGGCTCAAAAAGCTCAAAAAGCACAAAAATGGCATATTGAACACTAGAGGGAGACTCCCGGACAGGGCCACTCTAAAGTCCTACTGGAGAAACCTTATGACAAAAGAACACACTCTCTACTCAGAATGGGTGGAGATGAGTTACGACTGGCACTATGCAGAGGATGTGCAGAGGTAAGGAAGACTCCAATTAATCTGTTGCTACACTGCGAGACTTTCACAAGAAGTCGTCACGGCATTCTCGGAAAGGAAAAGATGATCCAAAGAGAATGGACCAAACTATCAATAGAGGCAAGTCTGGACTTTATCAAAAACACAGAACTCCCATATAGGAAGATTATATCCGAGGCGCACAATAGACCCAAGAGGTCGCAATGAAAGAACCACTGGGGAGCAGCCTCAGAAAAATAGTAAATAATAATAATCTACACGTAATACCAGGTAAGGTGAGGGGGGGGGAGGTTATCGACCCTCAGGTAAATCACGTTTATTATACAAGTTGTTGGAAAATCACCGAAAAATTTCTACAGTGAGTTCCCAGGGCCAAATTAAAATGTTTATCCTTCTTGAAATTATATCCCCAAATGCGTGCCTAAAAGCTTATAGGGCTCTCAAAGTTGAAGTTAAAGTGTAAAACAAATCACTTTTCTCGAATACCTACATATAGTGCCTTTTTTACATTTTAACTTCAACTTTGAGAACCTTATAACCTTGCAGGGGCGCATTTGGGATACAATTTTAAGAAGGGCAACTGTTCTAATTTTGTTTTAGGAATTCACTGTAGAAATTTATCGGTGATTTTCCGGGACACCCCTTGTATAGAGAATTTAATGTGTGGGGTCACTGGTGACCCCACTGGTATTACGTGCGATTTTATAATTTTTTTTAAATGATATAAGCTACCAATTATGTTGTATAAAGTCAATTTTTTAGAATTTTACCAACAGTTTCAAGGAATGCGTATGTGGTGGGGTCTCTATTGACCCCATGGTATTATCAGGATTAAACACAAGGTGTTTACTTTTTTTTCCATATATCTACGACTTTCACTTAATGTTTGTGAATTTGAATAATTTTTTCACACTCAAAAGGGAGATTTGCCCATAGGGTAAGTGTAGCGATGTGTATTCCTTTAAGAGTAATAATTTCCTTGTAACTTTGCTTTTGATGGTCAGTGATGCATGTAGCTCCTGAGTACAGCAGTATACGGGGTCAGATTTAGCTAAATTCAATACCCACGAGTCTTTTTCTCAAAAAAATTGTAGATAATCCATTGACACATATTGCTGAAAGCAGCCCGAATTGAATTGTAATCGAAAGCGTCAAGCAACTTTGTAAAAAACACCAATCTATGTAGAAACGCTGATATGTCACGAAAACTTAGAGTTTCAACTCAGAAAATTATTGTAGTAGAAACTTATTACATGAGACTACAAAACAAGCAAGTCAACGATGTAATTTGCCGTATTTTCCTCTCTAAAGGAAATTGTCTTAAAGCGTTTCGTGTGGTAGCTGATGTATGAAGGAATCGGTTGCGTTCTAAGTTAACATCCAGACTGAAAAAATTAAAGCTTGCTTCTGACGACTCACCTTGTATAAAAGAAATTAAAAATTACAAGGAGCTGCTCCCTTCAGGTAAATGCGATAATTCAGTAGCATGACCTACTGAACACTGGAAATATTTATTTGAATTTTTTCGAAAAGAGGCCTTTTGTAATTTTTTGCCCCAGTTTTCTTCTTTAGTGTATAGAAGAATCATTTTACATACTCCTCGACTTTAAAGGTTTTTCACCTGAACCTGACCTTACAGCAACAATACAATTTTCGCTGACTTTATTTTCGCCGATAGAAAACATTTGACAAGTAAACAAACAAACGATTTGTAATTCGAAAATAATCCAACTAAACGCACGATGATACGATTTATTTATTAAACATTACAAATTGTTTTGTAATTAACCGTAATTGGAGATATCTTAATGTCAATTTCCAGCCTCGTTATTAAACGTAGACACGAGAAACGTAACGATTCGTTTTACCTTAATTTAGATTGAAATTCTCTATTTAGGTGGATTAAAAATGGGGCCAAAGCAAAATTGGCAATTTGTCAGAGGGTAGTTAAATTTGCAAAAAAATTAATTTTTTTATCCGATAAAGGGGTAAAGGAATTAATGGGCGTCCCGGGGATACTTCTGGTGCACCTGTGACGCAATTGGTAACGAGTGCCGGATCTAAACAAACCGTTACCCCGGTAACAGTCAAACGACGTCAGATGTGACGTCAGACTCGGGACGCTCGTAGAGTTATATATCGACGGCGCTATTCACGAGCGTCACTGTGCTGCGCCAAGCACGAACGCGAGTGCGAACGTGAAACTGCTAGTCCACACTTTTATATTTTTGTACTTTTATATCTAATATTGTATAGTTTGTTTACTTTTATTACTTAGAAATATATTTTTCTCATCATATTATAAGCTTCTGGTGAGTAAATTTTAAATTTTTTCCACAAACGCGAATTTAACTAGATTTTTTGCAATTTTCAATTTTGAAACGAAAATTTTATTTGCGAAAACGCGAAAATTTCACACAAAAACAGCCCATTTTAGGGCAAAAAATTGAAATTTGTAAAATCACATGTATGTCAGCTGAGAGCAGATGACTGAGCTTTAGGGAAGGGGACGAGTTGTAGTATATTTTTGGACGTTTTCGAAAAATCGCTCATTTTTCGCAATTTTCCCTCAAATTGCGTCTGTTTTAAAGCTCGATCGCAATTAAATAATTTTTATCGCAATCGAAACTTATCAAATTAATAATAATAATAATTGCGCACTCGTAAAAACCGCGTAGTAAATTTTTTTCGATAAAACCAATAATCATTAATAAGAATGTTTAGAGTACTGCAAAATTCGTTTAATTTTTACTTGATAAAACGATTGTACGTCACAATTTCGTTATGTGTGTCAATTCATTTAGATAACTTAATTAACACTATTTGGTGGCCTATGTACGTGTCCATTTATTTTTTTGGCCTCAACTCGACTTTTGACGAAACCATAAAGCAAAACTAGTTAACAAAATTTGCTTTTGTAAATATTCAATTAAACTGTTAGTAAATAGAGTAATAGAGAGATAAAAAAAGCACGAAAATTATGTAACATCGTAACGGATGATTTGGAAAAAAATCCTTAAAGCGTGTAATTTTGTTTAAAACGCGTTTAAATTCGCTATGTAAGTTGCATAAATCGATTTCTAATACTACAACAATTGTTACAATTTTAAGTTTTAACGTCAAAAATTTATTTTTTTCAACTTCTCAAAACTAATCATTTCGTTTCTTAAAATTGTGTTTCGTTTATTTATTTTGTTTTGTCCTTAAAGTAATAAAATTTCTTATCACGACAATAAATAACGTAACAGCAGTTTAACGATAACAGACTTTACGATAAACCACACACGTTCAAGGTTTAATAAATCGATGCAACTCGTTTCGAAATTAAAATAAATTGGCGCAGTCGGCAGGACTCGTTGTTTGAAGTTCGAATGAAATCCCTCATATTGTTATAAAGTCCCCAGTCGAGTTAATAATCTCTTTTAATTTCACCAAACCTCTCGATATTGAATGTGACGAGAAATTGCTCATTTTCCCTTTGAAAGTACAATAACAACCCTTATTTGAACTCGCGTTTGTTTTAGTTAAATTACTTTCTCGCAAGTCGTACGAATAACGCATTTCTATTTAGTTTTGGTAAATTATCGGCTCCTTTTTGAGGGACTCCCTCAGACACGTGGCTGACCTCCATTTCTCTCGGCGCCGTCCTTTTTCGCCAAGGCGGAAAGCAGGGCGTCCGTTTAAAGAGCCTCATGTTACCAAAGTGTCGTTTTTTACGAAATAATTCCAATCGATTTAATTATCAACATCAACTCGCCCACACGTATTTCAATTTAATTGCTAATTACTCCATTATTTTGAAAAAAATTACGCAAACGAATTAAACTGTTGTGGTTGCGAAAAAAAATTTGATTGATTTCGGTGGGCGTTTATTTACCTTTTGTTTTTACGCATAAAGAAATATTTCTTTTGCTGGAAATAATTAATAGGTAATTATTAAATTAAGTTATAGTTGGCGTTAAAATTATTTAATAGTATCCTGGATGTTGTGTTACGCAAGGATTGATTTAAAATAAATACAACGACATTTTGTGATGGGGCCAGGGCTGTTCTTTTTATTATCTATCTGATTACCTATTTTTAAATTGGTTCATTAACGTTTTTATTATTAAATAAATAATTATTGGCTTCCTAAGGATGAACTAAACGATTTGTAACAGAGGAGCGAGCTGTTAAAATACGAACAAATAATCGGATCGGAAATCATGTGGGGTCGTTCAGAACCCCTTATCTACTCATTTTACTCTACCTATGACTTCTATTTTGTTTTTTAAATAATTTTAAAGACTAAATGATCTCATAATGAACAATAATTGATAATAATAATGATAAGAAGAATTTATTTCCGAAGGTTATTAAAGTACTTGAAGCCTCTGAGCTTAAAAGTTTAGTTTACTGACATTTTTACCCTCTCTCTGTGATGGTTTACATGGAAATTTGGGGAGTAAATCAAAAATTAAGCTAAAGTTCGTGGGGTTGTTACGAATGCCATTACAAGTCTCATTCTTTTTAGGACTTTCTAAAACCAACGTGACAGACTTGCATGTGTTTTTTACGTCGGAAAACGGAATCGCAAAATTGGGTCAAGCAGGGACGGTCATTTCATCCACATTATCTGCGTTAAAAACCCACTATAGGTGGTGCTGCTGCAGGCTGCACTTATAAAACTTCATCTACTCTCTTCTTGTTTTGACCTCCTCCCCACCCCCAATTAGAAAAGTTAGAAAAAGTTACAAATTTGTAATAAAAACCGTGGCAGAATTTTAATTTTTTCTTAATTCGTATATTCCAAAAACTGTCTACGTGCAGGGCAATGTTTGGGGTATCTCAGACCCCAACTAATTTTTAATCGTAAAGCTTTTTTAATTTTCTCATTTTATTTGTACGTTTTACAATTTTCCACTTTAAAACATAAATTAGCACATATTTTTAGATTGGCAGAGAGTAAAAACATTTTAAAACGATTAAAACATATACAAACAGACGATTACGTATAAATTTAGATTGTTAAAACTGTATAATCGTTTGTTTTCTTGTGATTCAAAAGTTGGCATGCTAATACTACTACAACACACAACAAATTTTTAAACAAATAAACGCGCTAATTGGGTATAATTTCAGTAACGAAAAATTTGAATTTGATTGAATTACAAATGAAGTATTTTGGCACTTGCCTCTTTTGTGAGTCATTTTGAAATTTTTTGGCTCGTTTCGACTTTTCCACGCGAAATAATTTATTTTTGTTTCTAAGGGTAGACAAAGTGGAGCCCATACCAATTTTAAAAACTGTAATTATTTACATTTTTTCCAAAATTTTTAATTTATCCAATTATTTGGCGTATATTTATAGTTCTTCCTCAATTATCCTCATAGACGGTTACATCACAAACCATTTTCATTGTAAAACAACCATGGCATACGTGTGCTAGTCAGATGTACCGATACCTATAATAGCCAAGGTTGACATTATTATTGTTATTAAAAATTGTATAAACAACCAAAGGAAACCTCTGCGGTTATAATACATATGTGCTTATTAAAAAAACAAATGATTTCTCGAAAAAACAACCACGCAAGTAGATCACACTTCTCATTAATAACAAATTAATCGATTCCGTTAGCTCCTTCCCTCACTAATAAGTAATTAGGATTGTAATTAGAATTGTAATTAGAATAAGTATTTAGTACAAAATTTTCCTGACATTCGCTCAATAACTATTCACCTTATCTTCGTCTATCTATAGATTGTCTAAGAGATATTCATTACGCTAGGCATTTTGGCAAGCGATACTTTAACATTTCATAGTTGAAAATTGTCAGTGGGCCAAAACTTGGCACATTTGGCAATATGTTATCTTTCATTTATAAATTAAATAAATTGTACGAAGTAAAACAATTAGTTACGTAACTTCTTAGTTTATGGGGTCTAATTCAAGTTTTATTCATGAACGGCTATCGTCTAGGTTCTAGGTCTAGGTACTTCTCCTACTTCATAATTAGCAAAAATTCAAAGCAACAATAGTTGTAGACTTGATAATCCTGTAATAGCCTCTCGCAACTTCTGTAGCTTTAGTGGGCTTTGTTTGGCATTTCTAAAGCCGTTTTTAGGCTTCAGTCTGCTTCCCAGGGTGCCCTAAATCCTCTTACTAGTCTCTCAAATGAATGACTTTTGCTAAGATAAATAAATAATAATTGTGAAGCTTCTACTGTTCTTAACGACTTCTGTGGCTTTAAATAGACTTTATTTTATTTTTGAAGCCGTTTTAGGCTTCAGTCTACTGCTCAGGGTGCTCTAAATGTTCTCACATGTTTCTCAAATGAATGACTTTTGCTAATAAAAACAAATAGTAATAATTGAGAGCCTTCTACTGTTCTTAACGGCCTCTGTGGCTTTAAATAGACTTTCTTTTGTATTTGAAGCCGTTTTAGGCTATAGTTTCTTCTCAGAATCCTCTAAATGCTCTCAAATGAATAATTTTTGTTAATATAAACAAATAATAATAATTGTAAGCCTTCTACTGTTCTTAACGACCTCAATGGCGTTAAACAGATTTTATTTCAATTTTAAAGCCGTTTTAGGCTTCAGTCTGCATCTCAAAGTCCTCTAAATGCTCTCACTTGATTATCAAATTAATAACTTTGGGTAATGTACCTAAAAATAGGGATTGTGAGCCTTTTCTGTTCTTAATCACCTCTGTGACTTTACTAAACTTTATTTGGCTTTCTAAAGCCGTTTTTAGGCTTTACTCTGCATTTCAAAGTGCTCTAAATTCTCTCACTTAATTCTCAAATTAATTACTTTGGGTAATGTATCTAAAAAATAATGATTGTGGGCCTTTTACTGTTCTTAGCGACCCCTGTGGCTTTAAATATGCTTTATTTTAGTTTTAAAGCCGTTATAGGCTTCAGTCTGCTTCTCAGAGAATTCTAAATGCTCTCACATGTTTTTCACACAAATGACTTTTGCCAATATAACTAAATAGTAACTTTGAGTCTTCTACTGTTTATAACGGCCTCTGTGACTTTATATATACTTTATTTGTTTTTTAAGCCGTTTTTTGGCTTAGTTCTGCTTCTCAGAGTGCTCTAAATGCTCTCACATGTCTCTAGAATGATTCACTTTTCCCAGTAGAAAGAAATAGTAGCTGTGAGTTTTCTACTATTCTTAACGATCTATGTGACTTGAAATATACTTTATTTAGCTTTTTAAAGCCGTTTTCGCTTTAGTCAGCTTCTCAGAAAGCTCTAAATGCCCTAACATGTCTCTCGAATGATTAACTTTCGCCAATTTAAAGAAATAGTAGCTGTGAGTCTTCTACTGTTCTTAACGACTTCTGTGACTTTAAACAGACTTTATTTGACTTTTTTGAGCCGGCTTGAGCAGCTTAATTCTGCTTCTCAGAGTACTCTAAGTGTTCTCACATGTCTCTCAAATAAATAACTTTTGCTTTCATAAAGAAATAGTAACTTTGAGCCTTCTACTGTTTTTAATGACCTCTGTGGACTTTAAATAGACTTTATTTAGCTTTTTAAGCCGTTTGTAAGCTTAATTCTGCACCTCAAAGTGCTCCACATGCTCTCACTTAATTCTCAAATTTATAACTTTGGGTATTGTACCTAAAAAAATAGTAATTGTAAACCCCATGTTTTTATACGACCTCTCAACCTTTAAACAGGCTCTATGTGGCTTTTTAAAGCCGTTTCCACTCTCTCGTCTCCATCTTAGAATGCTCTCAATATGCCTCTTAAGTGAATATCTTTTTTAACATAAATAAATTGTAATTGAGGGCCTTTTACAGTTCTTAAGACTTCTAGGGCTTTAAATAGACTTTGTTTGACTTTTAAAAGCAGTTTTTAAGCTTTAGCCTGTATCTAAAAGTCTAAAAGTTCCCTGAAAACTTTGTCCTGCCTCATAAATCCATAACTTCTTATGATTCGACGCAATAGTTTTTCACAACTTTTATGGCTTTAATTAAGCGATTAATATTTATTAAGCTTTATTTACTTATACGGTAAGGTATTTATGGTATTATGCCTTTAAAATAGTGTTTCGTAGGCCTTGCTGTGGCTCTGCTAATCGCTATCCTGATGGAAAGCACTCGTATGCACCTTAGCCTGGGCTCTACTCGTTGACATAACCTTAATTAGGCCAAATTTTTCTTTTGAGAAGGGGCTAAATCATATGTGCGACCTTAACCTTAACCAAGTCTTCTAAAAGGTTAATTATGTCCTTTACTAGTTATTACCAGACAAGCAAAAGCATCTACAGAAACTTCGGCTCTTAAGTAGCCTTAACCAGTCCTACATTTTTCCGTACAGCTCCTTCGCTGGGCTTCTAAATTATTTAGTATGTAAGCCACTTCAAATCTAAAACATGTAACTCTGTAACACGGCGTTCTGTTTGGTGAGTAGCCTTAACTAAGCCTAATTTAACTGTCTTGTGAAATTTGAACCTTCAAAACAAAAATTGTGTTGCCTTCTAAAATCGTTATTCCGTCATTCTCCTTGTTTTAATTTTCCACTTCAATATGCAATGTCAGGGTCTTTCACGCCTTAAATAGCGTCAACCACACTCCAGTAGTAGAAAATCGTTAAATTAAAGGTCAATAGAGTCTCCATCCCTATACGAGCGATGCTCGTTTTATAAAAATGTATTAAAAATATTTTTATAAAATTCTCGCCTATACCATAACCGAGCTAGAAAGAGCTCGGCTTGTGCAAATCGATTTTATTCACTAGGTCAACTACAACAGATATGAATTACTTCGAGCACTTGAAAAGAGCTCTAAGAAAAGAAAAACTATTTTATTACGCCCCGACGGGAAAATTTAAGTAAACGTCGAAAATGACAATTTACCGTCTTAAGCGAACTTTAGTTAGTTTTGAAACGAGAGGGTGAGTTTGGTATATTATAAGGGGATGTCATGAATATTAAATTATCCGAAGTTGTTGTACACAAATTGAGATAAATAAAGTCGTTGGAATTATAATTAACATCTTGATCGACTCCCGTAATAAATAAATAAAAGTTTTTTAATTACATTTTTTTAAATTTTTTCCACCTGATGGGATGTCTCGTCCCTTCGGTAATTTATTTTTAACAACTAACATACAAATATTGTGTAAGTATGTACGTTTAGGGGTTTGAATTTATGTGCTGGTTTATAAAAATGAAGTTGTTTATTTTATGTACCTACTAGGGGGTAAATTTGGTATCGTAAAAGTGATGTTTTCGCGATCTTTAAATTTTAAAGGCGTACTTAGGCGGGAAAGGGTTGTAAATGTCCCTAGTGCATCCTATTATTTAGATATTTGCTTTAGAAACGCCATTTTGGATTTTTCAGCTTTAAGTTTTGGTAAAAAGTTATTTTTAACAAGCTTTCAGCAATTCGTCGTTTGTATACAGGGTGTCTCGCTTGGGTGAAGGAAGGCTTTGGGAAATATCTTCGCTAAAAAGTTTAAACGTATTATTTTGAGTTTATCGTGACTTTATAACGATTAGATATCAGCAAAAGCTCGATGTAGCTATTGGGGAAAAGGGTCGTAATTTGCTATCTGAATTGACATAACAAAATGGTGGCATTTAAAAGGCGTGTAGGTGGTGATATCCCCAAGGAAAACGATTTAGTACAAGCAAAAATACTTTTTCGTTTCGCTAATTAATTATTCGTGTAATTGGAAAAAGGGGCAGCGCACCTACACCCCTGCAAAATTTATTTTTATTTAATTTAAAAAAAAATAACTTCGTTCGTCTTATAAATTTTTAATTTCTTGGCAAATTACAAATTGTTTTGAAATGAAAATTGTATGGCCTTTACAGGATGTATTACAAATATGCAAAAGTCGTTTAACTTGTAATGTAACCAACTTCCTCGCGTTAGTGCACCCTTGACGATCGTATAGCCTGAAAAACGATGTTTACTCAACATTATTGCCGCTCACCTTATATCTCATCGTACCTATATATGGATCAATAAATTATCAATCGTCTGTTTAATTTATTTTTTAACTCGTCATTTTCATCAGTCAAAAATGAATAATTGCTTGCGTATTGGAAAAAATGTATCCAAGGCTTTCGAAACCATTGATTCGAAATAATGTATGGACTCGTAAAATTGTAATGAATTTCCTTTATACGCTTGCACATAAAATTACAAAAGCATTTGAAATTTAAAAGACGTGGTTTCCTCTATTTTATCTCGCTTAAACCACACAGTTTACTGTTTGAAGTTGTGATTAAAAAAGGAGTTAGGGTGGTATACAGGATAAACCGTAGGAAATGGGCAATTTTATTCTGATGCCACAGATAGACAGACCACGTCGACGGAAGAACAGGTAGACAGGCATAAAAGCGAATATGTATAGAGAGGAAACAAACCATGCTAACGAACCAGCAAACAGACAAGAATTTGAACTTCAAGAAACTAATGAAATTCGCATACTGGAGCAATTAATCAGTGTACTATTATTATTATTATTATTTACTCAAAACCCACTCACGTTCTACGACAATTCTCTATTTTGACTGTCTTCTTTGTAACTCCCGTCGAGTTTCTAAACTCCTTGGTAAAATCAAAGCACGACCACTTTATTTAGACATGCAACCTGCATCTTGTTACACTCAAACTTGGTAAATCTCTTGATTTACCTAAAACTTGCATCACATTCGAGTTTCTCACACAGCGTATTTACGTTCGGATCTACTATTTATTTAGAATCACGATTACCTACTCAAATAAAGAAAATTATATTATTATTACAACCAATTTTTATGTGATTGTATGTACGTACATGTGCATGTTGGTTTCTAAATATAAACAAAACCTTTAATCGATACCAAACAATGCTCCAACTCTATTTCAAAACGTATCCTGTGCACTTTAAACTATACTTGCAAACTTTAATCCGTAACGATTGTGAATTTTGTTATTTGTTCCCAATTGGGTAATCGGATTTTTATTTTACTTTTTTAATCGTTTCGTTAGGGTGTAAATTTAATCGGGGATTAGTTTAACCCGAGATTAAGTTAATCTCGGATTAAATTTAATTTTTTGCTCGAAAGAAGCAAAACTACCTTAGCAACTAGTCATGTAGAATCTTCTTTGGTTGCAAGTTGCACGAGCTCGTTTTCGAAATTTTACAAAACGAAAGTGCGTAACTGTGGTAGATGCGGATATTTTTATGTAAATTGTTGCATCGAAAGTGTTATTAGTTGTTACTACTCTTTTATTTCTATTTGTTTTAATTTCACTTTTTTTAACGTCCGTACAGTGCGGAAGTTCGTAACTGGCCATTTTGAATTCGTGTAGAATTTATCTGTTCCCGAGAGACGCTTTCCAACTGTTTCGTCAATTTTACGTCTTGATGCCTTTTTCGAAGCTTATAAAAATATACTTTTTGTGTTAAAAATAACCTTTAATCCCTGTAAAAATTAACTAAATATTTACGCGTCCTTGTGACCTGGTGCTCTAGAATAATGGTGAACACGCTACAAAAATAATAATCGATAATTGTAATAGTACGTTTTAAATGTGCGGTTTATTTGTTATTTAATCGAAGAGTGGTGGTTCTGTTTGGTACCATAAAAGAATAATGCAATTTAATTCATAATTTCTAATGGTATCACGTGCCTTGTAGTGACGTAACGATTATGACCTTGTTGATTACTATTACAATTTTAAATTGCACGTACATACTTTACGTTAATTTAATAAATTGTTTACATTTTTGTTAACAAATGATATTATTGCTTTTTTCGTGTTTATTTTAAAATTATTAATTTTTTAAAAAATCTAATTTTAAATACCATAATCTCCGTCCCCACTACTATGAACTGGAAAGCACAACTGCATGCAACCCTGAAATGCGTTTTGACTTTGAAATGATTAGATTCAATTACGTATAACTGTACGTTATTATCATAATTTTAGCATTTCCTTTATTAGTTTTGGTTGTTAGCACGTTACGGGCTTTAATTTTAATCCCGAGTTATAGTATGCACCGCTTAAAAGTATGAAGGGGCCTTCAGTTCTAATTGGCCAAGTAGAATGAAATTCGGAGATTTTTTGAACAAAATTTTTTTTTAAATTGCGAGCAATGAAGACATTTTTTTAAAATTGCAAAGGGGGCCTTTTCTGTTATTATAAACTTTTATTGAAGTTCGTCCACTTCTGGTGAAAATTCCAAAAATTCTCATATTTACCCCCTCCTAATTTTATTCAATTTGGTCTATTAGTTTCGAAGTTAAGGGCAAAGATTTATATAACTTAATTAATTTAAGGCTTCGTAGTGCGATAAATTAGAAATTTAACTCTGAATTAAGAGCATACCCATGCATTTAATCTATTCATTCATTTATAAAGTAGTGAGGAAATTAAAAATAGCCCACAAAAGGTACTGGACCTGCATCCTGCATTTAATTTAAAATTAAAAATCGTCGCAGTGGTCATGTCATTGGTCGTTGGTACTTTTTGTATAAAGAGGGCCACTTTAACAATATTTTTCCAGTTTTTTAATTCCACTTTTTGAAAATTTCTACACCTTAATCATCGATTTTGGTATTTTAATTAAAACTTTGGGCCTCTTAGATCTTCTAAAATTATTAATTATGGAGAAATGACCTCATAAAATTTTTCACTGTCACTTTCGTAAATCGGGCTTCTACGCCGTAATTTACTGATTTAAATAATTTAATTAAACTTTCGGTGTCAATTACAACCTCCTCTATGTACTACCCCCTGTATACCCCTCTCAGAGATTTATAATTTTTATTAATTGTTGAGAGATGCCATATGAAATACTCTATTAGGTACGGCAATTTTCCGAAATGAACTTATAGCTAATTAAGTACTCACTAATTTTCGAAACTTAATTAAAGTTGCGATGGTAACTTTTGAAATTAATTAATTACTGGAAGTCATTTAAAAAATCTCTTAGGTGAGTAGGTCGTACCTACTGATGCAGTCTCCTCTTGTGCCAATTACCAAGTTGTACTCGGCGAATTAACGTATTGATGATCGTAATTGCGGATCCTTCGTAGACCTTTTAAAAATTAGTTAGTCGCAGTATTGCAGACTTAACGATTCACGCCCGATTTTATAAAATTAAGTCCTCTCAATTTTTAATTAGACTGATAATAATTACAATATAACGCATCGCGAAGATTTGGTAGGTTTAGTGTTGAAAGGTGGCTTTAAACCGTTTCTTTTGTTGTAAAGTACTAATTAAATGTAAAATTTAGACGTAAGGTCTTTTAACTGACGTGTAATTAAGTCTTAAATAATAAATTAAAGCATCACATCTTTGGAAGTGGAGGTAGCGCGCGCGTTAGATTAAAATTATTATAAAGAAAGTTTACCATCACTTTGAAATTAAACATAGGATGTACGAACCTATACGTACAAAGGTTTACGTAAAACTTAAAACTTTTATTATTTTGAGACTATAAAATTGAATAAGGTTTAATTTAGTTATTGCTCAAAAAAGTTCATCTTACAGTTAAAAGTTGGGATATTAAAACACTTTTCAATTATATACTTTTTTAGTAGTAACGTAATGAATATCACGTATAAAAGCTTTTTCTCTTTAGGAAAGTTGAAGGAAAAAAGTTTTAAAAAATCTTTTCATTTTTCTTACCGTTTTCCGTTTTCACAATAAAAGCTCGGAAATTAATTAATTTAATTAATTGTTAAGAAATGAGTTTGTGAAGTTTTTAAAATATTCTTTTTAGCATATTTTTAATAGACTAGAATAGAGAAAAATAGCGTAATTGTTTTAAATTGTATCACACTTTTAAAAGTTTTATAATACCTAACCTCACTTTTATAAGGAATTGAAAATAGTCTTACTGAGTCTGGGGGTTGCGAGCACTTAAGTAAAAAAATCTGAAAGAACATTACAAATGAGTAATAAAACCGACAGTCTGCCATTCCTGAGCAACACCCAAAGATGGGTGTTTGTTCTTTTTACAGTTTTTCGATTATAACTTCAAAACTACACACTTTCTCAGAAAAGGGATCCTATATCAAAGTAAAATACATCAAATTTTCTACAAAATATATCTCTTAGTTTTTTTTCTCAGGTAAACAGTCTCGACGCTAGCGCGCGTACAATTTGTTAAAAATTCTAAAATCTGACAAAAAAACAACAAAACAGTCTTTTTCGTTTATCGATTATAACTCGAAAACTGCGCTTTTTTAAAGAAAAGTTGTTCTATACAAAAATCAAATATATTAAATTTTCTACAAAATATATCTCCTAGGTTTTTTCCCTCAGGCAAACGGTTAGACGCTAAAAATTCTAGAATCTGTCAAAACAAGTATCTTTTTAGTTTATCGCTTATAACTTCAAAACTACACACTTTATGAGAAAAGTACTGCTGTATAAAAGTAAAATAGATCTAATTTTCTACAAAATATGTTTCTTAGGTTTTTTTTCTCAGGCTAATGGTTTCGACGCTAGCGCGCGTACAACTTGATAAAAATTCTAAAATCTACCAAAACGAGTGTTCATTTAGTTTATCGCTTATAACTCGAAAATTACGCACTTTTAAAGAACAGTGGTCCTACAAAAAAATAAAGTACATTTAATTTTCTATATATTATATTTCTTAGGTTTGTTTCTTCAGACGAACAATTTAGGCGCTAGAGCGCCTTAAAGTTTTACAAAAATTCCAAATATGCCAAAAAACTTACTTTTTTGTTTATGGCTTATAACTAAAAACTGACGCACTTTTAGAGAAAATCGTTTCTATTAAAAATTAAAGTAAATTCAATTTCCTACAAATTACGTCTTTTTCTTTTCCTCAAACGAACAGTTTAGATGCTAGAGCGCGTTAAAGTATAGCGCCTCGCGAAGAGAGGGTTCTCGGGTTTAGTCTTCGGTTTTAGATTTAGATTCGTGTGGAGGTTGTCCCTTCCACTATATTTCTCAAAATCTTATGTCTCATTCCGATGCCATTTGTTCACGATCTTGCTATTGTAAATATTTAATTTAAATGCAATAAAACCCAATTGTCCTTTCATCAATGAACAAAGTGCACTACCCTTTCAAAGAGCTCGTTGTCCTTCAATATTAAAAAAATGTTTGTGCGATAATGTGGGGCTCGTGGGCATTTAGTCAAAATAGAGCCATTCCAAAAAATAATTAGTTGAGTCGTATACTCGTTTATTGCAGTATAAAATAAATGAGATGTCTGCATGTGATGGTTAAAAAGAGCTTCACGAGTCGCTTAGTTCCGTTTTAATAAAAATTTAAACTTCTAGGTTCCCCAATTTAAACAAAAATAAGTTTTAGAATGTTCTACTTTTCTTAAAAAGTTAAATTACACTTTAATTTACGAAAAAAGTACAAATTACACTTTTTAGCAGTTAAAATTCAGGAAAAACACGATTTACTTAGTTACATTATAAAATGAGCTTGTTTTATGTGGGTCAATTACTTAAACACGCGTAATCCCATAAGTAAACTGTATTAGATGATGCAAGTTTTTTGGCCACAAAACTTCCTCAAATAATCAATCTGAGAATAGTTGTAATTTTACGTAAAATCGTACAAAGGGCGGTTCGTAATTTTTTTTTAAGTTTGCGTATTCATGAGGCGAAAAAATTACTCGCGACAAAAACACGCACGAATTATATTCCTCACGTGACACACTCCATAACTTTTTTCTATTAAATCTTCGTAAAGAAAAAGCGGCATAATTTTTATAATCTTCGACTAAAGCAAGAATTTTGCTTTCTTAAAGCATTTTTCTTCATTTTCGTTCAGGATATCACGCAATTACGTTGCATGTCGGCTTCGTAAAATTGTAAATTAATTCACGAATTAACCAACTATTTGTTGATCAATATTAGTGAATTAAACTTGACGTGCTTGTACATAGTAGATGTGATTTGTATGGAGCCCTTTTATACAAAAGGAAATGCATATCATAATGGCCTTATCGCTTCGTGAAGTTAATTACTAATATCACGCTCCTTCTTGCGTCCATTCTGATGGCTTTTAACTTTTTTACGACGCTTGCAACTTTTGCACTTTTCAAATTTGATTAATTTAACCTCGATTATACAGTTAATTGTAACTAAACCCAAACGTGCTTGGAAGTAACGAGGATTATTCAATAATTGATCGGGATAAGGGTATTAAGCGCGCCATTAGGGTCGAAACTTTATTCAAGAACAAAGGAGCAGTAGAATACCCCTTAGATTATCGGCTAGTCAAACACAAATTAAATTAGCAGATTTATTAAAATGAGACTCAAACTGACAAAATTACACCAGGAGCGATTTAAGTTTGGTCCTTCGAGTCGGATGTAAAGTCGACCTATTGGCGAGAAAGTTTTAACGCTGGGCGAAGTAATTCGCGAAAGTAGTTTAAATGGGTCTGGATGCGGGAAAATTAATAAACTTTCGCGAGATTAAGTGAGGAAAATTTGGCACGAGTTGAAAATTGCGGCGTTTGCATAAGCGAAGCGCTTTGAATAAAAAATTTGTTTACAGGTATTAGTGCAACAATTTTTCTTACCAAATAAAATTGAATTTTTTTACATTTTTTGGCAACTGAAAAAGTATTAATCATTAGTTTGATATAACGCAATTTTTTGTTTCGTTCGGTTTATTTTTAAATAATTTTCCAAACGTTTGGAAATCGCTTTGATGTTTCATTTATATGTAACGAATTTGAGAGGCACTAGGAAAAAATATTTGTTTATAATATTGGGTTAACATTAACTTATTTAATATTTCCTCGAGGTGAAATTTCGTCAAAAACGCGAATGTCAACTTTAATAACGTCAGCAAATTTACTCGACACTAATTATACCTAAAATGCAAATGGAGGTTCTGATAAAGTTTAATGTTTGGTTGTAGGGCTTAATTTTAAAGCTTGATGAAAACAATTTATCTTAACTTTGTCAGTTTTATGCGTTTTAAAAGAGAAATATTAAAAAGTACACACCTAAACTTTATCTCAAAATTAGAAAATCGATAAATTTTCAATATGGCGGATTAAATTGTATTAACCTTAACGTTATTTTTCGCAAATATTTTTTTACACGACCCTCTGAAATGTTTTACCTCCTTTTAAGAGAGAACTATAGTGTGGCTTCGTCCTCGTGTTGTCGAGAATAAACATGGCTGGCATATTTCAAATAGTTTGCTCGTAACGTTCGTGAGTCGTGAGTTATATTGCGGCTTCCTGAAGGAAATGTCCTAGTGCCCTAACAGTTTGTCTAATGAAAAATTATCCTGATGAGAGAAGTTAAGGAATGCAATTCCAAACAAAAACATAAATAAAAATTTTAATTTAAGAAACTTAAGAATTTATTTAAATTGTCCCAAGTGCAAAAATAAAATATATTGATGACGTCATCACTCATCCCTCCGACAAATAATGTTAATATTACTTGAAACAAGAAAAAATCACTTGTATGCATTATGTGAAATCAATCCGTTTTGATAGAGCCACACTGTATAATTTACATCAGCTTAACGAGGCACCGGCCGAAGCTGAACAAAAACAAATGAACTGAATTAACCTCAAAATCGAGAACGCAAATTTGTTCATCGGTTAAATAAAAATTGCGAGTCGTTCTTTTGAAATGCGCCCAAAAAATAGAGCTCTTTATTATATGTGACATTTTCTTGGTGTAGAGATGAGAGACGACGAAATAAAATGTGATTTTATTGTGCCAATTTTCTTGTCGCCCGAATTGTGGGCGCGTAATGAAATTTTTACACGAAAAAAAAAATTTGTCTAACCAAAAAAGAAGTATCCAAACTGTGACGTAAGCCTATTCAACAATTAATTCGTCTATCGATCGAAAATGAATTTATTTTTGAAAGCGTGAAGTTATCAATATCTGCTCTATTAATTGTTACAATTTAGCGCTACATCGTCACAAATTGTTACAAGAAGTGCAACTGTTTATAAGTTAGACGACAAGATGTAACCGCGATGTGTAACGAGCCGTTTGGTTACGATACATGGTTTGGATTAGGATGCGCTTAAAGAAAAAAGCGTAACTTTAATGTGTTTAGTTGGCATTTTTTTGCGTAAAAACAAAACGAGGAGACAGCTTTGGCAAATTTATAGAACTTCAATTGTTTAAATGTGGGCCGATGATTGTTTCAAAGAATTCTTGTTCAAGTAGACGCGTTATAAACAGACAATCTCTTTAGAGAATCTCCAGAGTTCAGAGGGGAACCCCATGTCTTCTAAGACAGTGGATAGGGTTTGAACATGGCTATAAACAATACTTAGGTCTAAATGTCAGAATACGTCTCGTAAATAGCTGCAGAAAAATTGCTGAAGAGTGCGAGCTCTTTAAAGAGTCTCTAGAATGCAGAGGGGCCCCCATGTCTTCTAAGGCAGTAAATGGCGTTGATAATGGCTCTAAACAACTAAAAATCTTAATACGTCTCGTAAATAGCTGCAGACGAATTTCTTAAGAGTAAGAGCTCTTTAAAGAGTCTCCAGAGTTCAGAGGGGAACCCCATACCTTCTAAGATAGTAAATGACGTTTGATAGTGGCTATAAACAACACTTAGGTCTAAATATCTGAATACATCTCGTAAATAGCTGCAGACGAATTTCTTAAGAGTAAGAGCTCTTTAAAGAGTCTCCAGAGTTCAGAGGGAAACCCCATACCTTCTAAGACAGTAAATGACGTTTGATAGTGACTATAAACAACACTTAGGCCTGAATGTCAGAATACGTCTCGTAAATAGTTGCAGACGAATTGCTTAAGAGTAAGAGCTCTTTAAAGAGTCTCCAGAGTTGAGAGGGGAACCCCATATCTTCTAAGACACCAAATGGCGTTGTGGCTGTAAACAACACTTAGGCCTGAATGTCAGAATACGTCTCGTAAATAGCTTCAGAAAAATTGCTGAAGAGTACGAGCTCTTTAAAGAGTCTCTAGAATGCAGAGGGGACCCCCATGTCTTCTAAGGCAGTAAATGGCGTTTGATAATGGCTCTAAAAAACTAAAAATCTGAATACGTCTCGTAAATAGCTGCAGACGAATTTCTTAAGAGTAAGAGCTCTTTAAAGAGTCTCCAGAGTTCAGAGGAGAACCCCATATCTTCTAAGATAGCAAATGGCGTTTATTAGTGGCTGTAAACAACACTTAGGCCTAAATGTCAGAATACGTCTCGTAAATAGGTGCAGAAAAATTGCTGAAGAGTATGAGCTCTTTAAAGAGTCTCTAGAATTCAGAGGGGGATCCCCATGTCTTCTAAGGCAGTAAATGACGTTCGATAATGGGATAATGGCTATAAACAACACTTAGGTCTAAATATCTGAATACGTCTCGTAAATAGCTGCAGACGAATGTCTGAAGAGTACGAGCTCTTTAAAGAGTCTCTAGAATTCAGAGGGGACCCCCATGTTTTCTACGGCAGTAAATGGCGTTTGATAATGGTTATAAACAACACTTAGGTCAGAATATCTAAATACGTCTCGTAAATAGCTGCAGACGAATGTCTGCAGAGTACAAGCTCTTTAAAGAGTCTCTAGAATTCAGAGGGAACCCCCATGTCTTCTACGACAGTAAATGACGTTTGATAATGGCTATAAATAATACTTAGGTCTGAATGTCTGAATACGTCTCGTAAATAGTTGCTGAAGAATTTCTACGTTAGGTTAGAGTAGCGCATGAACCGTATAAAATGGATCTGTAATTTTTTCAAGAGCAAGCCTTTCTTAAAAGCAACTCCATTAGGGTTTGAGGTACCCTCTTCTGTTCTAAAGTTATGTAAAACTTTACGAAACTGAACAAGTCGACTGAAAATAATGTGCAAACAATGTAAAGACTTAACCTAGAGGCTTTGAGAGCAAAATCTCTGCAAAGGTGCAAAGCAACTCGAGGGTCCTGTGAGTGGAGCCCCCCCCCCGTATAGAAAAGTGTGCCAATTGCGAAAAATTTCAAACTCTTGCACTTTTTCGGTTCTGCTTGGATTTCTCATTTTCTAGCGACTGGAGCATTTTCATTCCATTATTAATAGCGGACGGTTCGTTAAAGAAACTGATTATGTAAGAGCTCTTTATTTGCTAATTTTACGTCGTCGTAAATAAGTTTTTTTTTAAATATTAAATACCTTTTAGAAACAATGCAAATGTAAAATTTAAACTTGGAAAAATTCAATTATGCTCAAAGTTAATTTAGGTGAAGTTTTTGGCGAATATAGGTCAAAGTATGTGGGGCATAAAAATTAATAAAAGAGGTACCTACGTTTTTTATTAACTTAATTACATACTACTTTTTGGCAACGAGACAAAAACTTTTTTTAAATAAGGAATTGGAGTTAAAAGAGTGGGATAATTGGAAAAAATTAAAAGAGAAAAATTGTGGTGAAAACTCGTATCGGAAAAGTTGGAAATTTTATATTTAATAATAGAAAAATTTTATACAGCGGTTTTTGTTGGGGGAAACTTTGGAAGTCTAACTTTATGTTTTCTCAAGAGGGGTTGTGATTTTGTTGATCAAAAATTTTAGTGAATTTTTGACGGTGTGTGATAGTTCCAAGTTCCGATTGCTTTACATTTTTATATTATCTCGTACCACACAAATATTATGTATCTACCTTACTGGTGCGGAATTTAATGCTTTTAAAATTGCACAAAATGTAAAAATCAATTTGGAAACAAAATGGGGGTGATATGTGTGTGACGATTAAAGTTTTATCATTTCGAAAGGGGTTAAAAGGTTTACGACACTTTAATCATGTCCTGTACACCCAAAAAAGCGCTGTTAGTCGAATTTTACGTTTCAAAAAAATAATTGTAGTTAATAATCGTGTCGTGTGTAACACGCAGTTTATTTTAAGATTAAAAAGTGATAAGATAAACTTAAAACATACTTTTGTAACCTAATTATTATTTTTTTAAATATCAGCTGATAAGTGTGATTTAGGTAAATTATAAAACGAGCAAGTGCAATAAAAGTGTAGTTGACTATTTATACAAGTAATAAACGGTGTAGTAAGCCAAGTGAACGTTCTGAAACGGGGTCGTTCTGGGGAGATCAATATTGAACTGCCAACGCCCGGTTGCCTAGACACTAACACAAACATATTTTTCACAAGCAGGTGAAAAAGGCCTTAATTTGTTAAAAAGAGAAAAGATTACTAAATGACGCCTCGAAGAGGTCCAGAAAATCGGGCATCTTCCACGGGGTTAGCTTGAGAGCATTGGGGCTGCTGCCGTTCGAGTAGTTGATAGTTTCATACAACCCTCACTTTTGTCGTTGGCCCGTTGAGGATACAATTTGAATGATTGTGAGCCTTAATTGATTCGAAATTAAAAAGTTTCGACTTGTTTGCGAGCATTCGGAGACTAGTCGACTAGGGTTGTATTAAACTTAAAGTCTCTTCTGTAAAATTGTAAATCAAGAGCTTGCAAAACTTTCGCTAAACTACAATCATATTAAAAGCTATAAATTTTCATCAAATCCCATTTTGCAAGAGCGTTTTGTTGCTATTTCGAAATAGCGAAGACTTGAGCTTTAATTCACTTATTAAACTGTTTTTTGGCTTATAAAAAGGCGACTGCGAAGTCGATATTGCTATCGGTGCTTCCTCGACCGCTTAGCTACTTCGTAAAGTATACGTTTTTCGTACTTATTTTCGACTCTTTCAATTTTGAAATTTTAATGGGCTATGCAATCGAAATCTTTGCGTTATAGTGCGCCAAATTTGAATTTCGTAAGTATAGTCGTACGCACGTTATAGGGACTATAAACAGGCACCGGCTGGTGAACGAACGGACAAGCGAGCAATCAGTAACGGGCAGACGGACGGACAGACGCAAACAACCGACCGATAGGTCGGCAGGCAAAAAATTTGTTAGTTAGGGTTGTAACCCTAAAAGAGGAAATTTGGAAAGATCCAGACAAAAACTTGTCAACACCGGTACAGCCTGTCTGGCAAGCAAAAACGGTTGAAAGTGTGTTTTGACGTCCATTTCTATTTGTTGTCACTTTACGTAACTTTACTGTTTAAATATTTAAATGCGCGTTTAATTTTACTTTCTCCATTTTTACATAATTTACGATAAGTTCAGTTGTGACTTGTGACTATATCACAAATTTCGCCCGTACATAATTGTGGCGCTCTTTAAGAGTTGTCCAAAAACAATGGTATTTTTGGCAAAAACAAATTTGATTTTAAAAGTTATTTAATTAGTTTATTTTTATAAGCCGCATTCTTCGACCTTACCTTCATGCTTGTTTGAAATAAACAAGATTAAAAATAGCAAAATAATGACGAAATCAAAAACGAATGAGTTGGCCATCTATATGTGGATGTCGGCAAATATTTTTCGGGAGAAAAATGCGGTTATAAACGTATATTTGTGCGAAATTCTAATTTTAAGCTTTGTGTGTATATTTTCAGATATCTTTTAGTGAAAAACACACAACACTTTAAATTACAAAATAATTGTTTTTATGTCGCGCTCGTTATTATTTTTAGGATTATGCGGAACTCTGCTAGTGTAAATTTTCTATTCTCTCTCTCGAGTGTAAAAAAGTTGAAATAATTCCGGAGAGCCTTTTAATAAAGTGCCCGTTTTGTAATGTAAACCTTTTAAGAATAAGCCCTTTTTAATATTACATAAAATGGTCGGGAGAATAAGTTGGGAAGATTTAGGCTGTCAAAACATGCGATTTGCAAAACTTTTGGCTCTCAGCAACAAACCATTTAAAAACAACAAGTCCGGCACCCACATTATTTCTAAAATAATTAAATAATTTCGAAAAAATCTAACTTTTCCCGAGTAAAAAAAGAAAATGTAGGTGGGCCCTCTTTATAAGTTTCCCCGGACTTCACGTCGAGCAACCAAAGTGAAAACAATTTAAAAAAATTTGTTTTCCTGCTCCTCAATCGCTCGTATTAATATAAATAAAATGTTAGGAACTTGAACTGTGTAATAGATAAATTTTAATTTGAGTAACACGAAATGTGATTACGTTGTTTTCTAACAAAGTAAAAATTAAGGGGTTAAAAAGTGGGTGCATTTCCCATCCGGCCTCATCAATCATTTTAATTTAATCACTGCACGTACACGCCAAACTGGCAGTTTTTAGTTTTTTTAATTATTAAAAAGTGCTTCGCAAGCGGCGAGTTTATTAGGGAAAAATATCATTTTTAAGTTGTTCATAATGCCAAATTATAGAGGTGTAAGTTGAACCTTCCGATGCGAGCGTATCAAAGTAGTTGCATTGAACAAACCTACAAAGAGTCGGTTTCCAATGACATCGAAGTAAAATTTCTAAGAGCCTACAAGAGTGGCCTTGTACTTCCCCGAAAGATTAGCAACTTTTACTATTTTGAAAACACCCCGTGACCCCGTACATTTCGATGCTCTCTAGTATAAAATCGACCCACTTTTCGTGCGATACTAAACTGGACCCATTAAAAAAATTGTGATTGGCACTTAAAAGGCGTTAGCGCAGTTTAAGTAGCCGCCGTTAATTGAGTCGAGAAGTCTATTTAAAACGTCGTGGGAGCACCTTTAACCGCTCTTTTAACTATTATAAAATGTAAACCTCTTACATGATTCATGAAAACTTAAAAATACGTTGTCTCGAAGCTTTTATACGTATAAATAATCTAATACCGCGTCATAGTTTCTTCGTACATTTATATGGTGCGAAAAATAAGCCACTTACCTATTTGATGCTTCACTTAAATTTCTTTTTGTTTTTTCTTCGTTTAATTTAGTGCCACTTTAAAACGGCAATTTGGCAAAAGTTTCAATATTTACAAACACAAATTGGTCGATCGAATATTCAAAACACACTCGAATATGTCTGCTATAATGTATTAAAAAAGAATTTTTAGGTGGTAAGGATAATTGTCGAATTGGTTTGGCGCTTTAGCTTTGTTTAATTAAGCGGGAAGGATGGTATTTGTGCTAAAAATGCTAATTGAACGCTTAACTATAATAGTTCGTTTGGATACCAATAGATGGCGCTGATTACTTTTTTGCGCAAAATTGCTTTTTACAACCTTTTGGGTATTTTTAAGTTTGGTAATAACATTTTTTGAGCCCATTTGAGGTTTGCGTAGTAGATTTTTACCTTGTGCATTACAACGTGAAGAGTACCGTTACCCATTTTGTCGAATCTCTCTTTTTAATCGTCTTCCCTAGCGTATTAATTACTACACAATTTGCTAATGATGAGTTGGTGGAAGTAACCTAATCTTCAACTATACATTATCGAATGGAAATCGGTTTACGACTTAAGATATATGCGAAATTACTTTCTCCTAATGCTTCTTTTGCATTGTTGAAGCTCGTCTAGATTTCCTTACAAGTATTAAACTGTGATTTACGGTTATCTTGAGAAAAATTGATATCAGATAACTTTCCATTATCTAATCGAGATTTGATTTATGTATGGTATTCAATTAAAATCTAATTATTGGACTAAATGAAGTAGCATAATTTTTACGCGCGGTGCCATTTAGCAATCACATGTTCCTAAAACTCATTATCACGACTCGATTAGTTTTCTTTTTTCGTTCAAAGTTGGAGGTTTAATTTGGGCTTCAGTTAGTCGACAAACTTCAACAACAAAAGCGATTGCTTTTTGCACAAAGAAAAGAGGATTACCGAAAAACAATTTAAAACTTTTTATTGCGGAAATACCCATTTTGACGTCTGTATGTCTGTCTGTCTGTCTTCCTTCCTTTTTACCTGCTTGCTTGCCTATCTGCCTATCTTGCCTGCTCGTCTGTCTATCTATCCGCCAGTCTGTATGTTTGCCTGTCTGTCTGTCTATCCGCCTGCCTGTATGTTTGCCTGTCTGTCTGATTGTATATCTAGCTAATTTGGCTGTCTTGTCTGTTTGTCTACCTATCTGTCTGTCTGTCTATCTGTCTATATGTCTGTGTCTATGTCTATTTGTCGGTCTGGCCTGCCTGTCTGTCTAAATGTCTATATGTCTGTCTAAATGTCAATCTACCTACCTGTCTGTCGGTCTTCCGTCCTTTCTACCTGCCTGCTCTATCTGTCTATCTTGCCTGCCCGTCTGTCTATCTATCCGCCTGCCTGTCTGTCTGCCTGGCTGTCTGTCTGTCTATCCGCCTGCCTGTATGTTTGCCTGTCTGTCTGATTGGCTGTCTCTCTAATTTGACTGTCTTGTCTGTTTGTCTACCTGCCTGTCTACCTATCTGTCTGCCTGCCTGTCTGTCTATATGTCTATATACCTGTCTGGTTGTCGGCTGTCTGTCTGCCTGCCTGTTCGCCTGTCTAGCTGTCTATATTAAAAATTCACTACCTTAACTTTATACTTTTAACCAAATCTAGACTGTATTCCAGGGCTTTTTGTAATAAAAATGTAGTTTGGTCTCTATAGATTCCGGAATTTCGTTGGCAAAATAAGTGATGTATGTAAGCGACTCACACGTGGATTTATGTTTAAGTTAAATTTAAGGCTTACCAACTTCGATGCAATAACTCGTAACACCCACTTTAAAGTAGAACAACAGAAAAAGAGGACTGGGCCCTTTTTCTTGCTGAGGGAATAAAATAGCCAATTTGGGAAATTTTAATTAAATCTAACTCCCCACATTTAAGGAAAATGAGGTTCAAAAATGGAAATTATTCAAATTTCCATTGTATCGAGAAAACATATTTTTTGTAAATAAAAATAAAATTATTTACCACTCATATTCCCTTTTTCGAGTTTTTAACATTCATGAGCTTTGAAATTGAAACGCCATTTCTCATTTCAAACTTATCAATATAAAATTCAAACCAGAACAACTGTTATTTGGTGTTATATTTCCAACTCGCAGTACATATTCGAATAAAATATCAAATTGTACATAAATATTACGCCAACTTTATTAAATTGATAAATAATTCGATTAATAATAGAAATTGCGCCAATTAGTAATTAGGTATCCTTGAACGTGTTTTTTAATTTAATGCATCGCAAATAACAAACAAAAATTGGAAAACAATTGGGCAATTTTCTAAAGCACGTTTTTTTACATACACACCTTGTATATTTATTAATATAAAAAATACTAATCGATACTAATTCAATTAGTTTTTTTTGTAATAACGAGAGGTCAAGGTAAAATTTATCAGGTGAATCCATAAAAATCGAAGGCGTAACAGGACGTAACTAATCGTGCACTTTAATCGAATAAAATTCACCAGGGACAATAATTGGTTACTTTTTGTAATTAACAAAAAAATACAAGCGCACTAACAATAAATTGTTAGCGTAACAATAATTTTTGTATTTATTTCAAGTTGACGGTTTATCACTTGTCTTGTTTTAAACATAATAATTAACGTCCAATTGTGTTATTGACACAAATCCTTGATCGAGTTTTTGAATAATCCATGCTCGATTATAATGTTGTCACCAGTATGTTGTAAAACTAGGGGGATTTTTATTATTGTAATTCATATTTCATTACTTGAACTAAATACATTTAAATAATTTAAACTAGTTCGAGCTTGATGTGTTCAAAAGTTTTATGTGTGCGGTAAGTGCATGGAAGGATACAGGGTGTCCTTTCCAATCTTCTCGAGCACTGGTAACGCGTAGCAACCCTGCCTCGACCCCTTAATAGCGCGCATAGTATAAAAGTCTGCGCAATTAATGCAATCAGCCGTTAAAAGTATTACTAATTAAGTCAACAAATACTTTTGTTTCAATTATTCGTTGTTTGGTAGTTTTTAACGATTTAACTGGATGTTCATCAAGCCTTGACGCGAATGCACATACGTATTTATGTTTATTTGTCAATACAGTTAAAAACGTCAAAATAAGCGTTGACCGAAAAAAGCGTAATACTTGATAAAAGTGTATATCTACAGAAACGGCGACAACCTTCAGCAAATAACGTTGCTCAATTTAACGCCAAAATTTGTTGGAATGGAAATTTACAAAACATTCATTCAACACTATGTAGTAGTAGTTGAAACATTAAATGCATCATGTACAAGTGTAGGTAATTGCAAAGGAAGTTACTTTATTATAAATTAACCAAGAGGAGCAGTAGGTAGATTACAAGATTAAACAATAAAATTTGTTTACAAACGACCCAAACTGGAAGACTTAATTTTAATTGTTCGTGTTTATTCGATTTTAAATTAAAAGTGACAATTTTCGACTATAACGAGTGTGATACGCATCAGAAAACAACTGAACTAAGTTACAAACTTAGCACAGCTTAAAATTATGTTTTGCACTAATAACAGATTTAAAATTTTATTCTCAAATAACTCAAATTGGCGTAATATTATTTCAAAATTAAGCCTTATGTTCTATTTGTTGGAGTAAACTCACCTTTTACGTTTAATCTTGTACAAACTATTTTTTTTGGGTACAGAAGTTTCAGTTCTAATTACGTGCCTGTTCATATAGATCAAGTCATTTGCTAAAGCAAATGTCAGGGTGTAAAGATTAAGGTTTTCTCTCAAAGATGGGTTTAAGTTTTTCCAATACTTGGAGAAGTATACGATTCGAGCTTGATGAACCATTGCTAATTTAAACTTACTCCTTCAACACTGAATGTAAGGGACGGATTATTTTAAGCGCAATAATTAGTGCCGACCTCTCGAGCCTCTATTGTTCGTCGAATGGGGAAAATTAATTTTTGTATAGGGCGCGATATGGAATTATCCCAACTTTTTCATTTTGCCATTCACCAAAATGAAAATTTCAGTGTTTTAATTATTAAAAACACGAGGGAGTCCTCAATTAGTGGAATATTTAAAAAAAATTAGTTGAAATTATTTTAAAATCCTCGCGCTTCTTTTGGAAGGGGATAATCAGTTCAAGTGCTTGATCGACACGTATAAAAGGCACTGCTGAATTACGAAAGGGGCCTCATTTTAACTAAGTGCGCAGCCGGTGATAATTAATAATAAGCCATTATAGGAACGCGTAGTGCTAGCCACTTTAACTCAACCGAATTTAAGTGTTGCTCTAAACAGGAGCGTAGCCATTATACATTTCTTAATTCGAACCGCTCTTAAGTTACTTCTTAAAAGTTAAACACGACTGCCATTTTCCTAAGATGGCGGCCAGGCCACAGCTTGAATTTGTGGCGACTTTCCACATTTTTGTTTCAAACCAATTTTTCGCTTCCTGTCACTTAGAAATTTTTCGAAGAGGAGTCAGCCAATCGGAAAATAATTATGTGGCTTTCCAGGTGCAGTGGCGTAGCTAAATAATTTTTGGAGAGGGGCGGGTGAGTTTATACTACTATACTTGATCGGTTCGTGTCGAGCAGTTCAATAATGAGGCGCGATTGTCCTTATCTAAAGCTAATTTAAAAGAAAAAAGGTCGGAAAAAGAAAATGAAAACACTTTAACGTCCCGTTTAATCTTCAGACGTCGAGGACGTGAATCAAATAAACATTTTGTAAAGAGCTTAATTTGGGAGCGAAAAAACAACGCTTACAAATCGATATCTGTGTAAACAGAAATGACCCAAATATTTGCGACTCTATACACAACTGCAAAAAAATAATTTTTTATTACCTGTTAGTTGTAGTTAATTTAAACGTAATTATTAAATCAAAATGTCAAGTATGTTGTACATTGTTGATTGTTGTAGTGGTGTGTGTGTGTGTTAAATGCATTTATTGTGATTGCGAATTGTGATGCAGCAGCTTAATGTACGAGTACGATTCAAATTAATATTTCCTCTTGAATGCTCATCAAGTTATATTACTATCAAATCATATTAGAGCAACTTGAATTGAACATAATCGAAAAATTGTATTATTTAACTGATAGGATAATTTATCGATGCGATAAAAACCGTAGAAAATTGCGAAATTATTATCATGCAAATACAATTTCCCATTGTTTTTCGTTTCGATGCGAGTCGGCATCTCCATATTTTAGTTTACGGCGTAGATTTGTTTTCAAATAACTAAAAAGGACGCAACTCGTCGGAATTATACGAAGCTTTTCTTACGTCATAGTTCACGTGCCGAGCCCAACCGAATTATAATTTAACTTCTCGGGCTGCTATTTGTAACATACAAATTTATTAGTTAAGTTTAGCAGCATTGTGTCAAAATTAATTGTTTTTAAAAATTAATTTGTAGAAGTATGAGTGACCGAAAGTCCCTTTAATTTTTGCATTTCTTGCATTTTTTGTTACGCGTTACGCGACCACTTTATTGCAGGGAGATGAGATGAGAAGATTTCCTGTAGAGGAATTTTCCATTTGTTTCCTTAGTCGTATCGTATTCCAATGAGCTTTTTGTGAAATAAAACCTCTTTCAACGATTTTATTTTTTGGCGCTTAAAAACTTAACACTTATCCTAAGGGAAAAATTTAGCGTAGGTATTTCAAAAAAACAAAACAGTCGGTACAATGAGAAATTTTCTCTTGCAAATTGTTAAGTTCAACAAAATCATTAAAAAGATACTGAGAGTGCTCTAGAACTGTCTCTAATTTTAAAAATGGGGTTACTCAAGAGCTTTCTGTAAAGGGCGAGAAAGAATAGATAAGGGATCATTTTTATGTAAAGTAGCTCGGGATGATTGAATTTTTAAATAATTTGGCACCACATTTACGTTATTTCGGAGCCTTCTCCTCTCGATTTTAGTGTATCCAAAACAATGTAAAATTTATTATCTAAACACTTTCTATTTTACAATCGATTTTCTCAAAATAGTTCTTCAGTCAATGAATCCAAACTTCTAAATGCGTTGTAAAGTTGGCGAATTTAAATTAATTTATAAGGTGAAAACTCCTTCAATTACCGTCATAGTTTTAAAGAATGAATTATTTTCTGCCCGTCTGTTTGTGCGAGCCCAACGACTTGCGAATGAATAATTCTACCGATTTCAATTTCTATAATAATATTTTCAACGTGAAATTTGCTTGGTTGAATGCAATGCCTGAAAACTGTCTTTTAATTGCTTACAAAACAAAAATCAACCCCTTTTATTGAAGGGATAAAATCAAATAATATACCAGCACTTTTTAGATATATCAACGTTTTGTGTCTCTCTCTGTAGCTTTCTCTCTTCGTATCGACAATTTTTTTTATTTAAAAACCTCTGCTGTGGAATTGAAACCTAAATTTTGCTACGCCCCCTTTAATCTTTTCCATCTTTCAACCAACTGACTTTTATTTGTTTGTCTGCTCTAAATCCTATTTTCTCGAATTACATTTTGATAAGATGAAAAAGAGAAAGAGGACACGACTAAAATTGTAAGCTGGTATCATTAAGAATCCAAGGGATGAAGTAAAGAAAATTAGATTTACTCAAATTTGACGTTAGTTTTATAGCTGGAAAGTACATAAAAATAAAGTGTTTTATAGTAAATCAGGTTTTCGTGTTGTCCAGTGAAATAGAAACTGAAAAGAGACCTTCTGCTACAGATTTTCTTGCACTTAAATAAAACTATAAAACCTACACGTTTTCGAAATTTTATTAAAGTTTATCGATCAAGCTTTTATCGTGACATTTTTAAAGCTCTCCGATGTCATTTAATTTTAAATAATGATCGCAAATTCGAAACGAAAAGTAACATTTTTTTTGTGAGAACAACGTAACGAGAAATAAATTGTCCGTCTAGAGCCCCCAAAGGAAAAATTTAGGTGTCGGAATGAAGGACTCTTTCGAAAAAAAAAAACTAAAAATGCGTACGAATTTTTTCTCGAGGTCGTCAATTCAATTTGAAGGATTACGACTTCCAAATCGGTAGTTTCGACGATTGAAAAAAATAGCAAAAGGATAACTCGTGCGGATCAAACGACTAAGTTTCCCCACCAAAAAAATCCCAGACCCCCGGAGCGCGATTATATTTTTAGAAAACGTCTGATTATACGTGGTGGGAAATCCTCTAATTTTGTTACGAACTTTCCTCATGCCAATTTAACGTGGTAGCGCTATTTAATGTCTTTCTATGTCATAAAGTGTAGATTGTTGTCATGTTATCACGTATCTTCTTCCCACGGACCTTATTCTATCACGAAATCGATTCCGCGAGTCGATAAGTTATCGTTTTAAAAAAAAAGTCGTTCTCGAGTTTCGTTAAAATGTTCAATAGAAATATAATTTAAAGTAGAGAAATTTTGCGTTTTTAAGCTCAAAACGAGATCGAAGAATTAATTTGTAGTTAATCTTGGATAACGATGCCATCGAGAGGCCCAGTCTTGCGTAGACGCTGAAAACCTAGGGATCAATACACGCAGTTCGCGTCGTGACGAATATAAAACTGGGTCGCACCCAAACATCCAGGCTGACACAGATATGGCAATTCTAAAGCTCATTCATCTGTTTCAAACCATCGATAATTTTCTTGTTATTTTTTTCCCTAAAATAAATGTTTTTCTTTTCTTTCAGATCACGTACCTTAATTTTGAAACTCGCAACGTTTTAAATATTTACTCGTTAATGAAATATTCAATGTTTTAAGTAACATTTTTTAAAAGTCGAAAGAAAACTTTTATTAAAAAATTAAACACAATGCATATAGAAGTACAAGTAGCTTTGAATTTCGTCATTTCGTACCTGTATAACAAACTTCCCCGACGACGAGTTAATATATTCGGAGAAGAATTAGAGAAAGCCTTAAAAGACAAATTTCAAGGACACTGGTATCCAGACAAGCCCTTCAAAGGATCGGCTTTTAGATGTATAAAAACGGGAGACCCAATCGATAAGGTGCTAGAACGAGCCGCACGGGAGAGCGGCGTACCCATCCAAGACATATTGGAAAATCTTCCACAAGAGTTGGCAGTTTGGGTAGATCCGGGAGAAGTTAGTTACCGCATCGGCGAAAAAGGAGCGGTTAAAATTTTATTCAGCGAAAAAGGCGATCCTCAAGACGAAAGCTCGGCAGACCGCGAAGTGACCAAGACGTTCAATCCCGAAGCTCAATGTTTCAAACCCATCGACGCAGTTAGTTCCACCTTAAGTAATTTGAGCCTATCTCCAAAATCGACCCCATTCACGTCACAGTCTTCGACTGTAGGACCGCAAGTACCTGCTACAGTCGTCCAACAAACGGGAAACCAAAACATCAATCATCTTTCGTCCTCGTCGTCGGCACCATCACCTACCTCCGTAGGAAATTCGTACAAAAGCTCTCCGTCTCCAGTTCCTTCGTTTATTCCTAGAACTACCACACCACTCACCTTCACAACCGCAACTTTTGCTCAGACGAAATTTGGAAGCACGAAGTTAAAAACTAGCAGTAAACGTGCAAATCGGTGAGTATACTCTTTCGGGGAAAAAAAATACAATTTACTAAAATTTCTCTTGCTTCGTTACAGAATGTCTCCGACAGAATTTTCAAATTACATCAAACAACGTGCTATGCAACAACAACTGCATCAACAGCAGTCGCAGCATCATTCGCCCAACGGCCGGGCACTTTCGCCCGACCAGTCGGCGTATTATTTTTCTCACGGCCCCTACGCACCCCAATTTCCTCATCGATCCATGTTTGAGTCTTCCA
The DNA here is from genome assembly GCA_950108345.1 of Malthinus flaveolus. Taxonomy (NCBI): domain Eukaryota; kingdom Metazoa; phylum Arthropoda; class Insecta; order Coleoptera; family Cantharidae; genus Malthinus; species Malthinus flaveolus. Next base: position 12,252,358 of record OX467287.1, on the reverse strand, counting down.
ATCAGTTCCTTAGCGCTGATCTTTATCCCGGTAAAATACCTTTCGAACACACGCAGTTGGGGTCTTATTATCCCAACGGCGGCAATATGAGTGCTCCTCCAACGACACCCACCACATCTCAAGACAGTAGCAAATTAATAGATAATTGGCCATATCCTTCTAGTGGCCAGTATCAACATCTTTTGGTGGCCAACTGAGGCTTATCCTAGAAGTGTTTTATCTTCTCTCGGTTATCTGCAGTTACTTATTCGTTTATTACCATCGTGCGGTTCTGTCGTTTAACGTTTAAACCTGTCGAATTTGGTGACTTTCATTATGGTAATAGATGTATTTTAGTCGTAGTAGTAATTATTAACATTCGTTTGTTAATTGAAAAAGGAATCCCAGCTTGAAAACTGATAGTTTTTTTTATAAATTCTAAGTATTAGACTTAGATGTTTCTTACTTTATATAATGGTGTTTACAGTATTCTCGTAGAGTTAGAGTGTTTTCTAAATTTTTTATAATATATGTATTTTTTATTTTTGTATAAAAAAGCTCAAGCTGTCATTTAGTCCCAGATATTACTATACATGTTCGATAAATGTTGTTGGCATATCATGGCGGGTTTTTTAAAAATTAATAAAAACTGCTTGGCCGAGATCCTCCCCTTTTTTACTGTGTTATTTTTGAGTCAGTATTTGCTAGTGCATGCCATAATCTGAGTTTTGCTGGGTGTCTAAATGCTTCCTTCACTATTATTTTATATCGCTTGAATTTTGTTACGATTATTTTTTCACCAATGTGTATTTTAAATTGTATAGATTGTTAATACAATATATATTTTGTTACTAGTTTGATTTGCACTTGGTTATTTTGATGTGTACCTGACTGACATTGTTATTATCTTTCTAGATCAATTGCTGTTGTTCTCTAGCCAATTTGTTACCTAAATACAATTAATCATTATCAAATGCGCGCTAGTCATGTTTAAGGGCCAAAATCGTAATTTATGCTCGAAAAACGCTCGCTTACAACAAAAACATTCCTCATCGAGCGACTGGTTAAACGGCGAAAAGTGAGCTTTTCCGAACGACTTACGAATTTGGAACGGGTTCAAATAAGAGGCGTAAGCGAAAAAATTAGCCATAGGACAATTGCATCGATGTTTTTTTATATGTACTATATTAATAATTTATTTTGTATCATTGTATCGAATTGTCTTATGTCCAATTTTAACGTCGACATTATAGTCAGCGTCCATTTAATTATACAAAGTGCATAAAACGTGCTCGATACACTTCGGGGATAAATTTAGAAGCTAAAACAGCGACAAAGATCAGATTTTAATGTTCTAGCAACTAATAGACACTTACCTTTACACGAAATGCCCCATCCAACACTCACCCCTACGAACAAAAGCTACAAATGTCCACATCGTGGGCCCTTCGAAAGCTCCAAAATAACAAGCACCCGATACGTATCTACAGTGCAAACTTCGAAGACGGATAGGGCCACGATGAGCGCATTTGGAGGTTTCGTTTGGGAGCAACGCGGCAATTCCTGTACAGGTAAGTTATCGGAACACTAAGGCCAAATCGCGAACCAAAAACGTACAAGTCCTCCAAACTGTGCCGCGTACAGTTCTACCGCGTTGTATAAGTCAAAAATGTTGATTTCGAATCAAAATATTTTTGGGGCTGTAAAAGTAGAACGATAAAGTTACTCATCACATCAAATTCGGCGTTACCTTATTATTAATTAAAAAAAAATCTAGTGAATATTATAAGCAAAAAAACCTATGTATTAATTCATTGGGTGATTATTCTCCTTTTAGTGATAAAAAGTATTTTTTCTAAGGAATAAAATAAAAAAAAAGGCGCTTAAAGAGTTGTGCTCTAGGATTTTTAAATACGGGACGTGTTTGCCTTTTCTTAGATGGTTGTAAGAAGTCTTCAACGGTGTCAGCGTTACCTGTTAGTCTTTAGCTAATCCGAGACGACTTATTCTTCCATCTTTAATGTTCAAGAAGTTAGATAAGAAAAAAATTCTTTGGAGCTCATTAGTCTCCTAGCATATCATGTAAAATTTTATTTAATTTTTAAAACTAATAAATAAATACTTCTTGAACGTAAATAGGAAGATACAAGAGCTCATTAGCGAGACGTAAGTTACAAAATGTATATGATTCAAATTATAGATTACTCAATTATTTTATATACTTGCTTGTACGTATTTGCATTTTATCTATCTAAGATCTGTATATAATCGTAGTTAAATTGTTGTTCATGTATCTTTGTAACCGTGTAGCCTCATTAGGGTATGATAAAGATTTAAAAAAAAGTAAGTTCTGTAGTGATCTTTTTATAGTTCTATTTTGATGACTTTTTACAGTTTTGCAGTGGTCACAATAAGTTCTGCACCAACACCCTGTACACTAAATTATTAACATAATTATTGCATAAATAATTACTCGATGATAATTTGCACCGGTTTGGATTTTTTTTTGAGTTCGAAAATGTGTTCGGAGATTTTGTGGCCACTCGTATGTTATTTATTATTAATACTGATACAATATTAAGTAGGGACTGACGCCCAAAGGAATGTGATGGCTCTTTTTTACTATTATAGGTAGCTAGGCTAGGGAACTTGCGTCGGGAATACCTTTATTTTTTCTTTTAAAGAAAAGATTAAAGCAAAATCTCGAGCAGGCCTACATGTGTATGTTGCTACTATCTGTGTTAGTTTGTTATAATAATATCTATCTAAATTCATAAAGTTGTAGTTATCTACATTTGATATAGTGAGAACGGATTTTTCCATCCCGTTATAAAATAAATATGTGTATAATAGTCTATAATTTTTCATATTGTTGTACGATTTTTAAGTTTATATTAAAATGTTTGTGCATTAATATTGTGCTTTTTTCCTCAATAAAATGTCCTTTGTTTTATATTTAAAAAATATTTTTCTTCTACGACTCCAAAGTTTTACGAAGTCCTCCGTCTCATCACTAATAAATTGCCTTCCCCCATCAGTTTGTTCAAGTTTGAAATATTACTCGAACCTAACAAAACTGCATTTCAATTTTTTTTCTCGACACCTCAACAGTGACCTGGAGCCTTTCGTTTAATTTCTAGACAGACTGCGGTCAGAGTGCCTCAGAAAAGCGCTCGCTACTCGCTTCTAACTTTCGATCTTCCACTGCAGCAAAGCAATTTATTAGGTAGGTATGCCTCTAGCTTGGAGCAATAATCAATATTAGAGAATTTTGTACGTCAAAACTGACGCATTAAATCTATACAGGAAATAGATACTATTCTACGATTCTTGGTAGTGCTCAATATTTTTATGAAACAAGTGCCTGATAAGATTTACCTATAGATAATAATAATCTGATAAAGGGAGACTGAGGTTACTAATTATAGACAATTGCCCCACTTTTTGCACCCACCCCATGACATTGTGAGGCGAGTAAACATTTTTCACTAAAATTTCAAGTCCATCTGAAAAACTTCTAAGTTTCTCTCGCGTCCGTTAATTCACTCTCAGAGCAGTATCAACTTCAGTCCAGTATAAGATGGTAGAACATCGAGTAATTCCGGCCTTCGCTACTTCAATAAAAAGTTCCACTCTAAAATTTAATATTGACCACTACCTGGTGCAAATTTTCGCTGCAACTTGATTTTTATTTCTCTAGACTGGAACGCCCACAGATAATGAAAAAAACCTCGCCTCTAGCTGCTATGTATCAAACGATTTAGGATTTCCACCCACCCAAGATGCAAGCAACCGATGAAAGAATAAAACTCAAGTTTAGAAATGTATAATTTTTTATTAAATGTAGTAAACAACTATAAAATAAGATTAAACCCAACTTTAGTACTTGTGAACTTACAACCTATGCAATAAGAGTATCGTAACATATTTGAAGACGAAATACTTATACAAAACTTTAAAAAATAATTTTTTTGTTCATAAAATTGTACATTATTTACAAGTATTTTATATAAAAATAATTGTAGTTCATATTACGTCCAAATAAATTTGTCTAAAATCTAAAATTTTGAAAATTCCGATTACCCTTTGAATCTTAAAAAAAGAACAATTTGTATACACGAACCTAAACTACACTAAAACAAAAAATATTTACCTAAATTATGTAATTATGTACACTTAAATTCATTAGATGTAGGCATTTGGTTTTTAATTGTGGAACATTGGGTTATTTTTTGGCTTAATTATGTTTGCGTTAAAAATATAATAATTACTAACAGTTTTCAAATACGAGCGTGTGGTGCAATTTCAAACTTCTTATATTATCTAAATTGAAAACAAATTGTAACAAAAAGCAATTATACTAATTCTAATTAATCGACTCGCAATTAGAAATACAAAATAAGGTCTGCAATTTTTAGTCGATCGAAACAAGTACTCTTATCTTTAATACTTAACAAAACAATCTGTGTATAAAAGATCTCACACGTGCCGCATAATCATCGTAACATTAATTTAATTTCAAACATTATAACAATACCCCGACCGTCGAGAAGAAACATTTAGAACGGATGAGCGGTAACAACGTGATTACGTAAATCCTTAGCGATTACAAAACCTAAATCACAAATCGAACAAAAATACATACTTTTATTGTTCGCATTTTTTATTGTAACTTCACCAGATGTGCGTTGTTTCTCGTGTACTTTAAGATGTATCGTGAGTGCATTTTGTTTGTCAAACACCCGATCGCACTCGTTACATCTGAAAATATCGTTATAAAATTCCTTGTGGTGTTGTCTCACGTGCGCGTTCAATGTATCGCTCCTACTAAATCCGGCGGAACAATAATTACACGGATGCGCCTTGGAATGTCTCTGACTTTCGACGACTTCGTGTAATTGCATGTGGTTGTCATATTTAACTTTGGAATCAAACGTTAATTTGCAACTGTTACATTTCATGGATAATATTGTCGTGTTAATATTTCTATGAGTTTCTAAAATATGTATTTGTAAGGCGGTTTCGTTGACAAACTTTCTCGAGCAACTACGGCACGTGAAGTTGGGTTGTTCCGATACAGTCGACGGGTTGTTCATGTGATACTTCTGATTTAAAATTTTCTTGCCAAATTTGCCTCTTTTGTGCCAACCTTGATGAGAGGCGAGTGCGGCTGAATTGTCAAACACTTTTTTGCAAATTTTACACGGAAACTTTCTAACAGCTGCTTTTTCTTCTTTCGGCTTGTTGTATAGTTCTTCGTGTTCGGTTTGCATGTGGTCATTTAGATCGCCGACCTCTTCGAATGGAACTTTGCAATATTTGCAATAAATTGCAGGAGGCTTCGAGTCCATTTGTTCCCCATGGTGTTTTTCTATATGTCTTAAGAGGTTGAAGTTTTTCGTATAAGTGAGATTGCAGTATGTACAAGGGAACTCGGTTTCTTTCCTTTGTAGATCATTCAATAGTGCTTGTTGAGAAGCTTTTGATTTTTTAGCTACAACAAATAAAAAAGAATTTTGTAAACAAAATAAAGATAATGTGATAATTATAGTTTGTTTTACTGTGGGCTAAACATATCAAAAGAGGTTTTGAGCATAATAGAAAACCAGTACCTCCGACTATGTGAATGAACAAATTGTCGAGCAATCGTGTATTACGAGACAGTTCAGATTATTATTTAATTTAAACACCCCATAAGAAAAGTATTCATCCAAAAATAAAACTTGTACAAGTGCTGTTAATTAAGTGCACTATAAAAAAACATTTAAACTAACTAATAACATTAAAGTAAAGCAACGGACAATTTTAAAGTGTACAAAGCAATTAAGTTACAGTTCGGTGAAACCTTAAAACTCTAACACAAACAACGACACCTCAGATACCATGTACAACAACTATTAAAATTTTTCAAAACATTAAAAAACAACTGCAAACTATCGTAAAACTACAAAAATTCAAAATCATGGGCTATTTATTAATTTTTGATTCAATTCGTATTCGTACAGAAACATACAGGGTGGTGTAAGATTAAAATTTGCACCTAAACAAGTAGTACAATTCTCTTACCTATATGTTCTTGTTTGTGTTCTTGTAATTCGGCATAACCAGGACAAGCTTGATGACAAACATCGCACCAAAAGGTTTTATTAACTTTACCAGTTTTAGTACTACTTCTATTTGGAGCTAAATTAATGCCGTGACTTCTCATGTGATTCCTCAAATTGTATCGACTGGAGAATACCTTGAAGCATCGTTTACACGTGTGATACGATTCCTCTTCCTCGTCGCCGTGTCTACTAGTTCGACGTGTGGTTACAGCCACGGGTGGTACGTTCGATTGTGAAGGACTTTGGCGATCGTGCCACCTTTTATGATTTACCCAAGCACCTTTAGAGCTCAACAACTTATCGCACTGGTGGCATTTTTTAGGATAATCGTTTTCGACGGACTTCCCGCCGTGATATTTCTTATTATGGTCCCAAATACCGCCGTAACTAATGTAATGCTTATTACACTCTAAGCAACTATACTTTTTAGTAACGACTTCCTTTTTATCGTCTTCGGCATCATCGTGGGCGCTTAAAACAGGCATTTTTCTATGCAACAAATTATGTTTCTTTAATTCTATTTTCGACTCAAACGTTTTATTGCAAATTGTGCAAACCATAGAAGGAGAGCTCATGGCGCTCTTATAATCCTGAGTTTCTGAGTCACGATACACTTTAATGTTTAAGTGTACGCTACGATGTTGGTCGAGTTCACTTTGTAATTTGAATTCTTTACCGCACTCTTCGCACGTTTTTGTGGGATGAGTTTCGGCGTGTTCCTTCCATTCTTCGACCGTTTGAAATAAGTCGCCACAATCTGGGCACGAGAAGTTAAATTGGTCTTTTTGTTTAGACGAGTCCTCGGCACTTGCGCATTCCTCGGCGTGAAAACTTAACTCGTGCTCTCTCATTTCAGATATCAGTCTAAATCTTTCCGGGCAATAATCACAGCCGAGTATTTTACCACTTTTATCGTGCGCCATTTTGTAATGTCTCAACATATTGTGATATGACGAATAAGGCTTCCCGCACAGTGGGCAATTTAAAGGTTCAGACGACTTTGTTATATTTCTAACAGCCGACGCTGAAATAAGGTGACGCGAATCGAGTGTTTGTCGTCTATCGCCGTCAGGATCTGCTTTAACCGAAAAATTGGGCAGAGAATACCTCGACGTGGAAGGCAAATCTTCGTCGTTCGAATCGAGTTTACACTTGTTGTAAGTATCATATGATTCCACCGTACCACCGTCGGCTTTATCGTGTACTTTGTAACAGTGCAGTCGAAATTCGTCCACACTAGAAAATTCGTCGAAGCAAACATCACAAAAATGACGTAGAAAGCATGCAATGTGCAGATGTTGTTTGTAATCATCGATATCAGAAAACGACTTGGAACATATACATGTAAAAGGAGGGTCACTTTCAAACAACTCCGTGTGTTGGACATCGAAGTGACTAGCAAAATCTTCGTGAAAACCAAACGTACAGTCGCACTTAGTGCACTTAAAATTTTGATAGATACGAATTTTTATTTCGGGGTTTACGGGCCCTTCGGTTAGACGTTTGAGATACTGCAACTCGGTCTTAGGGCAATGACAGTAGTGTTTCATATAAGACGACCTATCGCCAAACGTTATCAAACAATTATAACAAGTAAATACTGAAAACCAAGTACGCTGTTTCTTTAAATGCACAAAAAGATCTTTAAATTCGTTAAAAGATTCGCCGTGACAGGCACAAGTTAAGGTTTCTTTCATATGAACTATCGTCTTGCATTTATCTAAATAAGCAACTTCGACTTCGCTAAGAGTCGCACTTTCGATAGTTACTTGTTGATTTAAAGAACGTTGTTGTAAACGCAAGCCAGCTGCAAATTGTATCTTTTCTAATTCGATTAGTTCGGTCGGTGGTGTTTGCCCTCGATTATAATCTGAGTCTTGTATATTTGATGCACCTTTAATTTAAATACATATAAAGTTAATATATCATCGATTAAGTAGTACCGATTTGTTTAAATTCTAGTAAAAATTATGCCAAAAATGGTTTTCATTAATAAAAAAATATTCAAGCCGAATCGTAATTTCTGTTGCACACTGTATGAATTCTTGGACACAAAAAGTTCACCGATGACCTGTAGCAAGAACATTGATATAAAATGTGTTTAGAAACAATCCGTTTAATGCTCGAGTGTCAATGAAATCAGTTTCGTTCGCCATTTTTGTTATTTTATTTCAAAGTTGTTATTTCCAACTATTAAATTTAGGAGCAATTCTTTATTGTGCACTTTTCACTGAAAATACGAGACATAATCAAGAGAAATATTAAGTAATCGGCCGACTTCAAGAGAAAAGTTGGGAGTTTACACCCAGTATGGCCCACTAGCGTTATACTGGGGTTATTAGACCTACCATAACTTTGATTTGGTGACCCACATCAGCGGCCGTATCCAGTTAACTGCCCCCTAGATTAGTTAGTTAGTTGCGAATGACACTGATTTAATTGACACTCCGAGAGAACTTGTTTCAAAAATAATTTTAAAAATTACACAGAACTAAAAACTGTTGAGTTTAAACATGAACTATAAGTTTCTTACCATAATAACATTTATAAAATTTTATTTTCAACCATACATGTAATGACAGGACTACTGTCGTTTTTGTAAGTTGGAAAGTTAACATTTACTCAATATTACTTTCAACCCGAGTGAAAAGTGATTACTTTCAACTGGGTGAAAAGTTTCGACATTTTATCAAAATTTAACAACTATAGAAGGATAACTATTTATTAATATTTAATGTTACATTCGAGTCGTTATAAGTTGCAATGGAAATATTTATACCCTGTGCAACTGATTTTGAAGAAATTTGGAAAGCTTGTGTTGTTGTCGAGCCGAAAGATGGGCTATTAGAGCTTGGTTCAGCAACTGTTATGTTAGAATTTTTAGATATCATCCTAGCCGTTTGAACTTGATTGCTCACAGAGCTGTCGATATAATCCTCTACAACTGACAATGATTTGCGTCCTCCCAACCTCTTTAGTTGCGTAATGTCTCCTCCATTATTAATAAGTAAAGTAGCCGCCGTTCGTCTGTAGCAGTGTCCAGTGTAGGTGTCAATTTTAGGGAGATTTAAAAAAGCTGCAATTTTTTTGGGAAATTGGCTGATGGTATTGTGGCCAATAGACTGATTCGTCATTTTTCCTAATCTAACTTGCATAAAGAATTTTTCATTTTGAATATTTTTTCGGAGATCCATATACTCTCTAATTATTTTAATCCATCCTTCGTTGGTGACCATAAACGCTCTTGACAGGTGGATTTTTGTGTTAGGTATTTCAATACAAACTTTTTTTTCTAAAAAATTAACGTCTTCCAGTTTCATTTTGTAGAGTTCATCAGATCTACAGGCCCCCGACACTCCAATTATTAGCGCAACCTAAAAATATACAAAACATTTAGAACTATATTTTTAAAAAACAATTGTTTAGTTTACCTTATGGACAAGAAAACTCACGGGTCCATCCTTTAAAAATATTTCAATGTTATTCATTGTAAAAGTGGTGGACTTTTTTGCTTTGTATCCAACGTTTTTACTTTTCAAAAACGTCAATAGTTTTCCAAATTTGGATATGTCGACTCTTTCTTTACGGGCAAGTGTTGTGCGCAACATCGAATATATAGACCATAACGATGGCGCTTTTTTACTTTCTGACATTTCACTAAAATAATCTAGGATAACCGTTTCTGATCCTACATCCTGAACTCCTTTTTCGTTACACCAAAACTTGAAACAATTGTAGGCCTTCTCGTACCTTTGTTTGCTTTTTTCGGCCAATAAACTTTCTTCCGCTCTTTCTGCGATTTCCCGTAAATCTATTTAAATATTAATATTCTTTATTTTTGCTCTCATTGGATACGTGTATGGTTGAAAATAATAGTAAAACTTTCCACCGAAGTTTGTGTACTATTTTATTTTCAACCATACATGTATCCAATGAGAGTAAACATAAAGATTAATATTTAAATAAATATAACTCATCAAATTCAAGTTGGCAAAATTTAAATTTTTGTTGTCATGTGAATGAACATAATAAACAATATTTATTGGAACCTTAGGCTCTTCAAGATTAGGACTTGGCTCCCTATACTTGATGTATACCTGTTTCAAAACCTCACCGACCTGCGCAAACAACCAAATTTCGTAAAACGCCGTAACCAAGGTTACTCACCAACCTAAACACACGGATTGGGCATCTCTTTTTACCGCTTTTTCACTTCCCCTTCTGCGCATCTAGGGTCGGTGAGGTTTTGAAAGATGTATAAATTACACACCACGGAACATCCCAATATATGTGTAGCTACTACTATAACAACGAATACTACCATAACAACTCTCATAACCATGGTTACGTTGAAACAAAAACGTCATGGGTTAAAAGTAATATTGAGTAAATGTTAACTTTCCAACTTACAAAAACGACAGTAATCCCGTCATTACATGTATGGTTGAAAATAAAATGGTATACAAATTTCGGTGGAAAGTTTCATTTTTGAAACACTTTCCACCTCTGCATGTAATTATACTACTATATTGTTATCAGTCATTATTGTGAAATTTGTCACCCTCGAGTAGGAGAATTTTTCATCCTACCAACATTGTTGCATAAGAAACGTTTTAAAAAAACTCTTACATCTATATTACGTTTGAAACATATTGCATGATTAATACCAGCGGTTTTAACTATTATTTGGGAAAAGTTTAGTTGCACCATATAAAGACATATTTTGAAACGCTCGAAGCTGAGAAATGAGATTTTGACGCAACCACCTTAAATGCTGAAGTTGTGACGTCAACAGTTACAGTAGAGTAATGAGTCAAAAATTCAACATTGAGCTGGTTGTCATTTCCGGACATGTATCGAGTCTCAAAAAGTTGAGTTGTTTACATCAACCACACTTAATCAGTGCAAGTTTCAGTATGGAGTGAACTATCAATACATATACAGAGAGGAACGGAGATAAGGATCCTGTAACTCTAGTTGTATGGGGTTGGGACTACAAACAGTATGTTATCTCTCAGTGACAGATTGTTCTACTTTTTTTTGGACTGTGGATGAAGTGCCAGGCCCCTAAGTTCCAAAATGCAAGAAGAAAATAGAGGGAGACAAATGTTTTCTTTTCATTTCATAATACGCTTGACTGGATACGACTCGACTTTCGATGAAATAACGTAGTATTCATCTCAAACCGCCGACATATACACTTTAAGCAATAACTACCACCAATTAAAAATGTGCCGACATGCAGTGCTATTCTATTGTAAACTTTTCAACAATTCCCTTCATTAATTTTGTTTAAATCACACACCAATCATTCGTTCCCTTCCAAACTTTAATGAGCGTCACATCACATATTTTACAACTCGCATACAAAAGTTATCTTTCTCATCACACTGTATGTTCCATTACGTTTTTTAATCAAAAGAATTTCCCATTATAAAATACAAATTTGACATAAATTTTAAGAGAATCGTCATAATTTTGAATTTTACAAAAAAACAATAAATAAATAAGTTTAAAACACTTACCATAATCCTGTTTTTTCGTTTTTCTTAAATGGATCATCCGTTCGTGCTTCTTACGGTTTGCCGGCGTACTGAACTCTTTACCACAAATAGTGCACTCGCGTTGGTTAACATCGTCGTTAGAATTACCATTCACTAAACAATAATTAGACTGTTAGATGGGTACTATAAAAACCAAAAAAGTTTATTTACTTAACACTTCTCTTCCTTCCGAAAATTCTATACAAGGGACGAGCATACTCATGTTTTCGTCGTCGTCCTCGTCGTCTGAAAAAACATCGACCGCTTGTCCATTCTCATCATCTCCGTGTAATGCCGACTCACCGGGCATATGAGGTGTTAATGGTGGTGGCAAGTCGTACATGTCTTCATCCATCGGTTCGCCTCCGTACGAATTTGCTTGCACCTCGTCCCTACTCTCCTGTTCTTGTTGCTCGGTTTTTACATGAACAACCTAATTAAAAACTGTTAAACGACTTAAAACAAAAAGAACGAGCTATCTTACATCGTCGTCTTCTACTATGATCGGCCTATCGTCTACATCTTCCACAATTTCATCTTTTATACGTATCGACTACAATTTAATAAGTTAAACCAGCACAAATTATAGAAACGTAAACTCACTATATTTCCAATATTACTGTCGTTCCACGAATTCATCCACCCCACTAATTTTGTTTGGTTTTCGTCACAATTTTTCTTAAAAAGTTTCCAATCGTGTATTTGACCGAAACAATTTTCGCAAATCATCGTAGTCAACTTGTCGTTATGAGAAATCTATAGACAGTAAATATACTTCCTCTTAGCCAACTTTTTACATTTTTAAACAGAAGCTAAGATTTAGTTGCTTCTTCGAAGCAGCTTGTGAAGAATCAAAAAAATAAATTGAGGTTATGTTATTAAGAAATTTATTAAAAATATTTGATTGCAAATGAAGCTGTATGAAGATTCAAAAAAGTTGTCCATGTCCATTCCATAAGTAGAACATGGAACAAAGCTTATAGGTGTTGCCATACAAATCAAAATGGAGTCCATCTTAACTCAAACTTCGATCATTTGGAATGTTGTAGAAACGTAGAAACTCCGAGCGAACGTTTCTATTTTGAAGTATAAAATGGCAAATGAGAAAAATCAATTAAAAATGAAATGGTGGACCGTGCGTATGCAACCGTCAATGAGCACATAACTGCTCATGAACTTTCGTGGAATTTCTTGCGAATTCGCCAAAAACACGAGGTTTAATGCATCGGTAAAACAGATTTTACGATTAGTCCATAACGAAGATCAAAAGAGAAGAAAAAAAATCAATCGAGCTGCCCTTATAAACTCAACAAATTGATTTTCTAACTCATCGTATGGTTGTGCAAAATACAAACATTTGAAGATACTAACAAATTAAATAATCCGTACCTGAACTCCAAGAAAATGCTTAATATTCCTAGCCATCTCCTGACCTTTCGAATCATCTTCGAAGATGGACTTTAACGTGCCCAATTTCTCCGACAAGCACAAACGACAACACGAATTAAAATTACCCAATCTGCGTTCACCCATATTCTTGGTAAAACTCGATTCTAACTAGCGTAAAAACGATATCGATAACTTTTTAATTATTAAAGTTCTAACTATCCGATAATCCGTATACTAAATTTATCTAAGAATTAATCACTCCGAAAGAAGTAAACGAACTTTACGGAACAACGCCATGTCTAAAACGTCTGACTCGACAATCGGTTCACCCATCCCCACTACATCCAGATTCATCTTTTCCAAGCGTTGCAATGGAAGCCAACCAACCAGCCATGTACACTTTAATACGACTCGAATTATGCTTTCGATGTTTCAATTTACGAAATTCTACTTCGAATTAGAAAGTTACGTATGGTTTCACTCGTAAAACTCATACTAAAATTCTTTTTCCAATTTTATTCTACGTATTTATTCCTTACGAAAACAAAAGAATTTATAATCCAATAATGGCAATAATGTGGATTTTAGTACAATCTCCTTTACCGTTCCTTGCACGTACATACGTTGTACGATATTGAATATTGAACGTCCTTGCTTGTGATGATTATTTGATGTCGAAACGGAAACACGCGCTTTATCTTCATATTTGGATAGCGTCGATTATGAGGGAGATTGGAGATCCTACTAAACCGTCCAGTAATTAGCATGGAATTCGTTTCAAATGAGACTTTCTCATTTTAAATTAACTCGAATTGATTTCTAGTACTCTAAAGACAACGAAAAATCCAATAAGATTTTAATTTTTTGTGAAAACACCTCTCCTCGACGTAACTCGCAAGAATAAAATGACAAAAACTCAGTTTCAACTACTAGTTGAACTACTTGAACTCCACCTGAACTTATTACTTATTTTTTGTTATAAAAAAAATGAATTCGTTTTGAAAATCATTGCCAAAAATACACACAATCGAGGAAGGGTGGATTTCGAGTGAAAGAAATGAAACTGATTTACGAAACAAAAATTGTATGCCGCTAATTTTGAATTCTAATGGGCAAATTAATCCTAACAAGTTCGTTTTATTGAGAACGTTTGAATTAAACAGTTGATGAGTGACCCATATCATCGTTTTGTTGTTCAACATGGCTGTCATTACGCCTCAACAATCACACATGGAGCATGGAGCGTGAGACGTATTCCGTATTCCCTATTCCACTCGTTTGACATGTGGTTCAATATATCTATCTCTATCTAGCACATTCCGGGTTAAATGAAGTTTAAAGAAATTGTACTAAATGAGTTCAGTAGCAAAAGAAGCAAGAATTCACAAACTGAATGAATGTAATGCAAAAATAAAAATAAATAATTAAGCTAAAAAACCTTAATTCTTTTTTAATAGAAGAAAATTACCGTATTCCATTCTAATTCTTAACGAAGCGCCATCTGTTGATCGATTGTAATAAATAAATCTAATTTTAATGCAGTTGTTTGTGGTTTATACAAATTACAAATAATTTATTTTACATGAAGAATATAATTGTTAATCGTAATTTAAAATGAATTCGTAGTTAATTTACATTTATTATCCAACATCAACTTACGACCAGACCTCAAAAGTATTTTATAAATGATCGATTTTAAGTGACACGAGTCGTTCCAGGGAATTCATTTGTAATTTAACGAATGCGTTCGCTGGTTGTGGTTACACCGGCTCTTGTGTATGTCTGTCGATATTTTAATTTGATGCAATTTAATGTTTTCATATTGAAATGTAAAATATTTTACAAATTTTTGTAACCAAGTAAACCATAAACTTTGCAAAGCATTGGTAAGTATCTATCTGGGCGAGGGGAAAAAACACAAAAGTCATTGTGGCAAAAAAACTTAATTTCTTAAGAAATTAAAACAATGACAAAGTGATAGTAAGGTGTAAAATAAATACAGGTTTATATCTAATTCAGGTACATTATAATTTAAAGAAAATGTCGAAACGACCCATGGAAGATACGAGCAGTGGCGGTCAGCCGCCGATTAAAAAAATTCACTTCGAACCCCATCTCATCGGTCCAGTATCAACATTAGAAGAAATGGACATCAAAGTCTTACAGTTTCAAAACAAGAAATTAGCGCAGGTTTGGAGGTTATGTTGTTTGTCGATAGTTGTACATGCTTTTTGTACTTTACAGCGTATAGAACAAAGAACGCGCACAGAAGGCGAGCTGAGACATCGAATCGAACAATTGGAGAAACGTCAAACTCAAGACGATGCCGTACTCAACGTCGTCAATCGTTACTGGAATCAACTCAACGAGGATATTCGAGTTCTATTACAAAGGTTCGACGCCGAAACGTCTGACGAATCGGAAAACAAAAGTAAAATTGTTAAAACCTTTAATATGCGTATAAATATGTTTGTTTAGATGAAAATGAGGCCACAACTTCTTTTTTAACACAATTATCGACTTGGGATAAAGAAGAGTTAGATGATAAGTTAGCAAATCGAGTTCAGGTATCAAAACGTGCCGTTGCGAAAGTTATTCAAGCGTTTGATAGACTTATGCAGAGAAATGAAAAAATTACGATGGTTCTTAAGGGTGAATTAGAAGGGCGTAAGTTGATTGATTATTTTTAAGTTATTTGAATAAATAGTTCGTTTTTCTTTTTAGAAGAAGGGGCACCAACAATAGACGAAGTAATAAAAAATACTAATATCGAGTTACAAGCTGAAAACCGAAATTTACAAGAATTAAATACAACCTTGCACGAAAAGTATCATACAAATAGTTTAAAAATGTCTGAGTTACAAGATTCAATTACAGCTAAAGAAACTGAAACTGCAGAATTGAAAAATCAAATTGAAAATTTGCAGTACGAATTAGAAAAGGTGCGATGCCGCAATGATAAATTAGAAAATCATTTAGCTGAAGCTATTGAAAAGTTAAAAACTTATCATCAAATGCACGGTGATCAAGAAAAAGATTCACAACCTAAACCCGCAATTCCTGCCGGCATTCCACAAGCTAAAGTCGAAGATTTAACTAAAGAAGTAGAAGAGTGGAGAGAATTGGCTAATAATCGTCTACAAGAACTCGATAAGTTGCATCAGACTCATAGAGAAACTCTGAAAGAAGTCGAAAAATTAAAAATGGATGTAAGATGGTAAAGGGTGTTTTAGTGACGTCTGTTAATTTTAATCTTTTTAGATTCGACAGTTACCCGAAAGTGTAATAGTCGAAACGACCGAATATAAATGCTTACAATCGCAATTCTCAGTACTTTACAATGAATCCATGCAGTTGAAAACCCAGTTAGATGAAGCTCGTCAACAGCTTCAATCAAGTAAAAATGCTCACTTAAGAAATATTGAAATGATGGAGGTAAACAGATCGACTCGAACCTTAAATTAGTTTAAATTTAATGTTTTAGAGTGAAGAACTTATGGCACAGAAAAAGCTACGCCAAGAAGTAATGCAACTTGAAGATTTACTTGCGCAACTTCGTAAAGAATATGAGATGTTGCGTATCGAATTTGAACAAAATCTTGCTGCTAACGAACAAACGGGTCCTATTAACAGAGAAATGAGGCATTTAATTACATCGCTGCAAAATAATACTACTCAGTTGAAAGGAGAAGTTCATAGATATAAGCGAAAATACAAGGAGGCGAATTCGGAACTGCCTAAGGTGAACATGGTTTTAATTGATTAGTAGTAGTTGTTTATTTGCGTGTTTTAGCTTAAGAAAGAAATAACCGAATTAAATACTAAAATAACACAACACCAGACAGCAGCTCAGGAAAGCAAAGAAAATATAAAAACAGAAATTAAAGAGGAAGAAAGTTCGAGTGGTGAAAATAGTGCACAAGTAAAAGAAGAACCAGGAACTGCTCCTGTTAAAAAGGAGGGCGAAGAGGAGACCGAGGTTGGTTGGTCATTTCATGTGACTTTCCCGTATAACGAATTAAATTTTAGCAAACTGAAGAGCAAGAAGAAGACAAAGAAAAACCGGCAGGCGCCGGCACTTCTCCCAATTCCAAAAAAGATGGTGCTATTAAACAAGAGAAGGGTGTAATTAAAAAGGAGCCTAATATCAAAACGGAAAAGGATCATCGCGAAATGCAACGAGCAAAAGAGGCTAAAATTGTGGATAACGACTTAATTAGAGATTTAAGGGCACAACTTAAGTAAGTAAAATGTTGCAGTGTTATGCTAACGATTTTGATTTCAATTTGACTTTTTAGGAAAGCTTTAAACGAACAGAAGGAAATGAAACTGTTGTTAGACATGTACAAGGGTGTAAGCAAGGAGCAGAGAGATAAAGTGCAACTATTGGCTGTGGAAAAAAAATTAAGAAGCGAAATTGAAGATATGCGTCAACAGTTGAAGAAGATGCAAGTAAGTTCTTTGAAATTGTGGCTACATTTCCTCAGCCCCCTTCCGTCAGTTATAATATTTTTACTATTCTGGAAGGTGCTCAGTAAATGAGAATTATTATTACTAGGGGCTGTGGAAACGACATTTAGCAGTAATCTGTTTTTTCTGGTCGTGTTCTTTTACAATGAGCTTCTGTGTCTTAATGCTTTCTCTGTCCCTTCAGAGTGTATTAGCAATTTACTAAGTTACTTGTAAGCACTTTTGATACAAATAACAGTATTACTCACCAGCACTCGATGAACACGTTTTAGACTAGGAAAATTTTGTTTTACTAACATAACGAGGGGGAGTATACCCTGAAATTATTGCTATTAAAATGTTGCAGTTTTATTATCAAGAGAGTAAAAGAGAAGAAAGAAAGAAGTTAGCGGACGACGAAGCGCTACGTAAAATTAAACAGTTGGAAGAACAAAAATATGAACTACAAAAGCAAGTTCAATCTCAAAAGCCAGCCGAGGGCAATTGGCCCAATCATAACGTCGTCCACCAGACGAGGCCGTTCGTAGGCTCTTTAGAAGAAGAAGCTCTTTTAAATGAGATGGAAGTAACAGGACAAGCGTTTGAAGACATGCAAGAACAAAATTCAAGACTTATCCAACAATTACGTGAAAAGGATGATGCAAATTTTAAGCTCATGACCGAACGAATTAAATCTAATCAATTACACAAACTTGCGAGGGAAGAAAAGGACGTTTTGAAGGAACAAGTTGGAACTTTAACCACGCAAGTTGATTCTGCAAACGTCGTCGTACGCAAATTGGAAGAAAAAGAACGTATTTTACAGAACACTTTAGCTACAATCGAAAAGGAATTATCCCTAAGACAACAAGCGATGGAAATGCATAAAAGGAAAGCGATCGAGTCTGCACAATCAGCTGCTGATTTAAAATTACATTTAGGTAATTTATTACTTGTGGTTAAATTTCGCAATTTATTAATTTTTTCTTAATCTTTAGAGAAGTATCATTCCCAAATGAAAGAAGCTCAGCAAGTCGTGGCTGAAAAAACTAGTTCCTTAGAAGCGGAAGCCTATAAGACGAAACGTTTGCAAGAAGAAATAGCCCAAATGAAACGTAAAGTCGAGCGTATGAAGAAAATGGAAATGGCCGGTACTACGCTAGACGAAGTTATGATGGAAGAAATTAGAGAGTATAAAGAAACTCTAACTTGCCCATCGTGTAAGGTCAAGAGAAAAGATGCTGTATTATCGAAATGTTTCCACGTATTTTGTTACGATTGTCTCAAAACTCGGTATGAAACGAGACAGAGAAAGTGTCCTAAATGTAACTGTGCATTTGGTGCAAATGATTATCATCGTTTGTATTTGTCAAATTAATGTAATTTAAGTTATTTACGACGTGTATTTGTAATACGTTTAAATGTTTAATCATAATGTTAGATTGGATGTAACTACTCATTTTAATTCGAAAGAATAATCAAATAGATACATATTTATTTTTGTTTTATTGTAACATTAAGAAATTTCTAAACACCAATTAAAAGGTTGGCTACTAATTTGCGAGTGAGTTTGATAATTGAAACTTATTTAAGAGAAATACAATACGTAGTAATATAACATAAATCGTAGTCATAAAAGTTGTTCCTTTTCTGGAAAATTAAAATTTCCGCTTAGCTTTTATCGAAGAAATAGCGTAGATAACCATTGAACTACATTTTTGTGAGACTTATATTAACAAAAAATAATCAACTGTAGATGAATAGAGCTAGAGATCTAAATATAAAAGAACGATAAGCCAGACCCTCCACATGAGTGTGTAACAGTGCTCATCCATATAAAAAAATAATAGCACTAAACGTAAGTATGAAAAAACAATTTGACTAGAAGAAAGCAAATTAATTTAGAATAAAAATTGACAGATACGATCGCGTCAAGTTTGGCGCCCGAGCACCTACTATCCTTATTAATCTATCTCGAGCTCTAGTTGAATTTAGACTTATTTTTTGTAAACAAGTAGTGTCTCAAAAATTGTAATTTTTAGAAATTGATCCGTATCTCTAAAGAACTGAATACAGCCAACCGACAACCTCTACGACCCTAATTGTGTTAATGCGTTAATGTTAATGCCATACATTGAACAAGGTCCAATAGCAGATTCACTATCAAATTAATAGTTCATAAAACGACGTTTTGTCACTGCAAATAAAATATTTTTTTAAGTTTTCTTTTTTACGATACAAATGCCATCTAATGTGGGACAGAGTTGATGATAACGATCCGTAATTAATTCTGCTCTTTCGCCAGCAGCCAGCAGTACCGGAGTTGTATGGGTATGAATTCCAGCGATGGTTTTAGGAGTACCCGCTTTTCCAACTATATCGACGGCTTGACCAACTCTAACGCCGACCGAAACTAGTTGCATGGATTCGTTTAAAGTTAACAACCAACGTGGATACATAGCGGCGGAAAGAGCGTAAAGTAAGTAATGGTTTCGACCCAAAATTACTGCGTGGGTGTCTAAGAGTGCTATTAGTGGTATTAACAAACCTAGAAATTAATTTATGGAAAAATCTAAAGTATATTTGGTATTTTTGGATTATTTACCTGCCATGGAACAATGGTCTACCAATTGTCGATCAGTATGAAGAGGACTTAAGGTTAACGTTCCTTTTCCTAAATGAGCAAGTCCTTGTGCTAATCGAACCATAAATAGTTGCGCAGGGTTTCGCTTATGAAAAACTGCCAGTTGTCGTAAACCTGCCGACAACCTAGCGTTGTTAGTTCCAGCTCCGACAATTCCCAAACAAAACGTTGCGTTACAGGCCACTTCTTCGTCTGAATCGTGAGCGTATTTGGTTAATACATCGAGAATAGGTAAATGGGGATTCGAAACCGAAGTTACGGCGATAGCCAAAGGCATCGCTCTTCTAACGGACAGATCGCCGTAACGACCCATGTGTCCCAAAATTCTTTGACACATTTCATTACCGGTTTCCTCGCCCATAGAAACTACTCCCACACCTAACGCGGCAACTGCTTGCGCTATTGAGGGATTCCATTCGCGTTTCATCTTTTTCTTATCTTTCGAGCTCGTAGAAGCCTGATTATTTTCCGGGTCTGAAATGCTAGTTCGGGTCGGTTCACTTTGAGTTTTTTCTGGGGGCAATTCTATACGATTGCTAACGTGGCGTAGCATTTCTTGAACGATTAAAACGTCTCCACTACCAGCGTAGGCACACATGGTGACTAAACATTGCGAAATCGTTTTGAAAGGTTGAGGAAACGCTTCTAACGCGGCATTGGGCGTTTGGCACGCCGTTCCGACACCCATGTAGCATAAACCAAACCCTAATACCGCAAGTCTCATATAACACGATTTTAATGCGTCCAAATGACGAATATCGAGTAATTTGTTTAAAATAGCGTTGGTCACTTCGATGTTAGAGCTTCCGACAGCGATTAAGCCACAAGCTAAGGATCCAATGGCTAACGCTTCTGCGCCACTCGCGTGCTGAATTACCGGCAATAGGAGTTGAATCACATCTGAGCGATTGGTGCCCGCGTAAGCTAAGCCTAAGCCAAAAATTGCGCCAGTTTTTAAAACTGGAACGTTGCTAATAACGAAGTCGCTCAATAAAGCCAACGCTGGCTCGCAATCATTTTTAACGCGACAATTAACAATTCCAAGTGCTAGAAGAGCGCCACCTTTAATATTATCGTCGGTTGCGTAAAGATATTTATCGATAGGCGTAAGACCACCATCCACGTCCCAAAGATGCAACAATCCCAAAGACGCCGTGGCGCTCAACATGCCGTGCTCTTTATTTCTATAAATCCACTTATTTCCGCCTTCGTTAGTTAAGAGTTTGTCGCAACCGAAGCCAGCATTAACGAAGCCATTTACGAAGGACGAAGCTAAATTTTGACGAGCGCTGTCTATTTTATCGCCCAATACGCTGGGTCTCAAAGGAACAGGCTCTAACCAACTTTTGTATACTTCGTCTGGAGTTTTTGGTTCCATTATATCCAACTGGAACGGTTTTTAAATTTATCATCGAGTGGGTCGCAAAAAGTTCTGTTAGTCTAAATTTGAAAACTGGTATTAGAAGAGCAGTATTTGCTCTCTCATTACCTAGAAAATTAGTATGTTTTCTTTGAAAACTTTTACTCCGCTAGAAAACCCATAGTGGCATTTGAAGACCAACTCAGTTTGTCTTTTACTGGGTCTAGAAGTTGGTCTGATCGTGTTATAAGTTTTGTCATGTCTCCTCAAAGAACACCACGAGCCTGCTCAGAGAGGCCCACTGGTTTCGGATAAGCAGAATCTGCTTAAAATGTGTGGAAAAAATTTGTTGGAAGTCTCCTATGTAGGACTGCTTCATTGCTATTGTATGTACGATTTGGAAACCAGGTCCTGTTCACGGAGCCCTCATTGTTTGAGAATATAAATTTTTTTAAATAGTTTCATTATCGGTTCTACGAGACCGGGGTTCCCGGAGTAGACAGACCATACCCACAGGTAAAGCATAGGGTATGACTGAGGTTTAGGGGTAAGGTTGAAATACAATGGTGGTGCCTCTTTAAGTAGTCTGGGCAAATAAGTCAAGGTTCCCGTTCCCCTGACCGCACTTTTCTGTGATTAAAGTCTGAGGCGTGCACGACCAAACTATATTGATCGTAGTAGGTAAAGCAACACTATTGAGTTGGATAAGTTTGTGTCTGCAGGAGAGCAATTACATTGGAAAACACCGCTCTTCCAATATCAAACTTCTAAACTCCAAGAACTTTTTGGAACCTTCTTCCTGAAAGGATTAAGTCGTTTGCATTTTTACCTCACGTGCAAGTAACTGGAAGTAGGAACTAAGATGCGCGTTTCCTAAAATGTTATTAATCTGGTCTCGATCTTCTACATCTGCTCCAATATCGACTAAAAATAATTGTCTAGCAGCTATAAAAGCCATTTGTTTTAATACAAGTCTGAAAAATATTGAAATGAAGCGTGAATCGCAAGAGCCATCACTTATCACCTACTTGTCTTTACTACTGGAGAAAATGTCATTGACCATTTGTTTATCTTTGAGTTGTAGGGCAACGATTAAAGCTTGGGATTCTGCACCAAACTTCCTATACTGGCCCGCGACAGTTTGCAAAATTTTATCGGCCTCGTTTCGCTCGATAAATTTTGAACAGGAAGATAAATAGAGACAAATCCTTGGATACGAACTACTATCGATGTGCTTTAATAGCAAATCCATTTTGTCGATTTCTAACAGCAAGTCGCAAGCCTGAATTTCGGCGTTGTGGGTGCAATCAAACTCAATTATGTCTTCTATTAGAGGCACCAAGTTTGAATTAAATTTACACGACAAATTCCACTGTTCGACAATTTCGCTTTCGAGTTGTCGTATGTACTCGTGTCCCCAATCGCCTATATTAGTTAAGGTTCCTTTTGGGAAAGAAAAGTTGAGATATGTTTTGTTTGGTCTGCAAAATTAAGAGTACCTAATAAACAATAACGAAGACAATCCAATTGTTTTCTAGCGCCGTCGCCTCCAGCTGTAGACATGGCAAGAACCGAAATTACATCTGCGCATTGCTTTTTGTCATTTTCGTCTTTTATCTTCGCGTAAATTTGTTTAAAGATTAAATAATAAGGAGCTAAGTACTTAAGAGGTTTTGGAACAGAAGTCATCGACGTAGTGGAAGTTCGAATTATAAATTTTAGCATTTCCAATGTCGGTTGGATGAGCTTCTCGTCTTTTCCCTTTTTAGGTAACAATTATTTTTGAATGGAACTTGTGGCTCAAAGCTTAAACTTACTTGGAGTCTTTCCACCAGCATTTGAAGTTCATCCTTTAATTCCTTATCTTCGTCAGACTAAGATAAAACAATAATATTATAGATACATCAATAATGATTATTACAGGCAAATTTTCTTACTTCTGGGACAATCATATTCAATTCGTGTAATTTCAAAAATGATTTTGACAAAACTGTTGTTTCAAGCCACCCTAAAATTAATTTATGGGCAAATCTCACACTATAATTTGACCATTACATACTCGATTATTTAAATGGAAGCGTCTCTTCATGGTTCGCCCCTCCATAGAAGATTTTATAAACCACGGGCTTCCAATAATCCGAGAGGACCCTTCTTTTTTGTAAAAATTTCAGAATTACTGCAGAACAAAACTTTCACGATTCTAAAGTGCGGAGCCCAAATAAAACAAACTTCTGCAAAAACTTTTCCAGCGCTTCTGAATTGAGGGACTTTATTAAAAATAATAAAACAAATTTCATAATAAATTATTTATTTACAATTTAATAATTATGGCAATAATATTCCAAGTAAAATGGTTTTAAGCACCAAATATTTTACAGCAACTACTCAAACTTGAAATAGGGCCTTTTTCAAAATTACAACTTACAAATTTTTTTAACAATTTTTTTAATAATTTGAACACAATAGTTTACCCTCAAGATTGTTTAAGAATTAATTTCTACAATGATTTATGGACGTGTTTTTATTTTAATATGACAATCATCAGCCTTGTGGTAAAAAATTCATCAAAAATTATTTACAAAATATAAGCGTGCACAATAATAATTAATTATAACAATAATACGTACCTATAAAATTATGGTTTATACAAGAAAAAACAATCACATAAGCAAAGATCGTATAGGAAAAACAATTTTTTAAAAATTAAGCAGAACTATTGATAGGAGAAGGAATTCCCAAATTATTGACCGATTTTAATAGCGCCCCATTAGCGTTACAATCGGATGGAGGAGCTATTGGCAATGTTGATGCGCTCTGAAAACTTATATCTTCTAAATCGCGTTGAAGTTTTACTAAAGGGGGGCACTGCGTAACTACACTCTGTATGTTATGTAAAATCTGCAAAAAAATTATTTAATAGTCTAGTCCAGCCAGTGTAGAAAAATATGAGAATAGTAATGAAATTATAACCAACTGCTTGGAAGAAATAATTATTTGACTCACCTCTAAAGCACTATCGATTGCGTCGTACTGCTTTTTCGCCTCATTTATAGCTTCTTTCCAATTTTCCGTCAAGACGTGCCTACTATCGACGTATTCTTGTTTCAATTCGTGCAGCTGCTTTTCCTTCTCGACCAATTTTTCCTTCAAAAGTGGAATCTGCAAATGGCAAACGTTATTTTCGATTCGTTTGAGTTCCCAGACAACTCACTTCTTTTTGTTCGCTTATAACGTTAGCCAAGACTTCTTTCGTTGGCATTTCGCCACTCTCCTCCCACTTGTTAATTGCTTCGTTACACTCTTCCTGTTTCAACTTCAATTCCAGTTCTGATTTTTGACATGCAGTCGATAACGCGCAGACATCTTCGTTTAATCTCTGAGGGAAAAAAAGTTTAAAAGCTTCTACACAAATACCATATTTTGATAGCTGTATAGGTACTATATAAGGCAGTACCTAATGGTAAAATAAAGCACCTAGGGTTGAATTGGGGCCTGTTTGAGCGGAATTAGTTCTGTAGAACAGAAATAGCGTGAAAATTGACAACCTCAACGACCTACGTGGGATAAAAATTTTTAAAATTACGTCCAATACTCGAAAAATATTGAAAAATTCGAAATACTAAAAATAAACTGTTGGGAGCTCGTCAGCTCATACTAAAGCAAACAGTCACGAAAGTGTTCACTTGTAATGAAGCGCTGTAGCGCCACTGTTCCTATCCAGGAGGGCAATGAAATCCTTACCTCGATCTCCTTTCTGTGCTGATTTAATTCTGACTTGAGATCATCAATTTCGTTATTTTTCCTACCGAGCTGTTGCATCAACTCTGTAACTTCGCTCTTCAAGTGGGCACCTAGCGCCTCCCAATCCTTAAGTTGTTTGACGACCACTTTGTTGGCTTCCTTTTGATTATCAACTTGTTGCGAAAGAGTATCGCGTTCGTCTTGTAAGTCGTTCATATACTCGTCGTGTTCGATCTGTATGATTCTCAAAACTTTGAGTAGTCTCGTAATTAGATTGTCTACATTGATGACTTGATCTACTAAAGGTGCCGTACAACCGTCTGTTGTAAATGATGTATTACTGGTCATTGACGCGTTCAAACTTTCGGCAATATTTAAAGAAGTTTGTTCGGAAAGTTGCCTTTGATAAATTGCTTGGGATAAGTTATTTAGACTTTCGCTATGAGTCAGTATTGCCGAGTTGACCATTCCGTGTCCGGACGATATCATATTTTGTGAGTGCCCATCTGGAATTACCACGTCTTCCAAAACTGGTTCCATCATTAGACACGGTTCAGTTTCAGAATCCAACATTTCGACAGAGTCCGAATTATCTGAAACAAATATTTCAGTAAGTGGCAATTTAACAACAGATTTATTGGACTCACCTAGTGATAGAGTGTCTTTGCTTGGATCTTTAGAAGTTGAAAATGAAGTTTGTGCAGTGGCATTTTTGATTGCGTTAATAATTGCCGAAACAAATGAAGATCCTCGTTTTGGAGAAGGCGATTTTTCCTTCAAAAACTTTTTAGACTGCTCTGGTGTCGCATCGGGACTGTTACTGCTATTTGTGTACGCTTCGTTGTGATATATTACGTCCTTAAAGTCACATCGTTAAGAAAACGTACAAGATCAACTCGTACAAATGCTTACCTCCAATTCTTGCTCGGATATACTATAAGATACTACTAGTTCTTCGACCAAACCATCGAGGCGTGAAATCAAAGAAGATAATGCAACTGTTGCGCTAGAAATGTGACCACCTTGATAAATTAACATTTCACGACTTTGCATTTCGCAAGCGCCCAAACGAGCTTGAAGTCCCATATTTTCTTGCCTTCTCTGTTCGCTTAACCTAACCAACCTTTTGGCCTCGTCTTGTTTATTTTCGATTTCTGAATCTTTTTGCGTAATGCTCAATTTTAACTTTTTAATTTCCGCTTCGGCTTCTTTTAGCGCATCAGATAGAGTAGTCTTTTCGGCTTGCATAAACTCTTGTAATTCGACTCCTTCAGATTCGAGATCTTGTTGCTGTTGTAGAAGAATATTTTGCGTACTCACACTTTTATCTAAATCGCGTTGTAACGATCTGCAGTACGAGTTTAATTCGGATATTTCGTTTTCTTGTTTTATCATAATTTGGCCAACTTTTTGATATCTAGATTCTAGCACCAACAAACTATCACTTGAGGAACTTTCGTCTAAAACAAAAAAAGGACATTACTTTTGGATTTATGGTCCATGCTTTCTATCAATTGTTCAAATAGATGCTGTAAGCTATTTGAAAAAGAAAATAATTTTGAACCCAATGCACCCACCCAGCTTTCTACAGCTTCAGGTATTCAAACTCGTTTCTAGATTGGAATAGCGCGAGCAGTGTCTAGGAAACAGATGCTAGAAGCATCCTAGAGCAGACATACTTCCATTAATATCTCGTAAAATCTATATAGACAAACGTACTAGAGGTTCACTTTGACATCGTGAGAACCAACCCAATTAAGCTCGTTTCAAGACTCGAGCAGTGTCTACAGAAGGTAATATATAGGTAATTAACGGCCACAGAATGAACTCGTATTAGTGATAGACCTCATGGATCTTTTGAGATTAGGTCAAGAGAATATCTGAGAATGTTTCACACAATTTGTAATTAAAAAAATGTTCCCTTTGAGTCCTTTTAATCTTCATTAAGTAAACAAAAGAACAAAAACTTACCATTAGAAAGAGCGTTATCGCTGCCTAGTATGGCTAAAACCCTCTCCGTATTTAATTTCAATTCCTCTTTCAGTCCATTCTTTTCATTAATTTCTTCTATAAGTCTTTGCTCAACATCACATAAAGTTTCGGATTGTTTTTTATAATCTTCAATTAATTTTTCGCGACAATCGTTTAAAGTTTGTATTTGCTCTCGAAGCTTCTCAATTTCTTCAATTCTATTATCGACTTGAATTTCCTTATTGTCAGTTTCGACATCTTGGGGATGCGAAGGACTGACGGGAATGCCAGAAAATGCCTTTTCGATATCGACATTTGTTAAAGCGGTCTGAATACTCATTTCGTGGTAAATTTTAGTTTTTGGAATAACTTTCCTTTTTGGAAAGGGTGGCAATGATTTTGGCGTGGAATTTTCTCTAGAGTCTTGTCTTCTGTAAGATGAAGTCATCAGGTTATCTTTAGTAATTGACTTATTTTGTAAGTCTTGTAAGTTTTCGTTCGATCTTCCTTTTCTTCTTCTAGGTAATGTGCCGTACTTTTCTATAGCAGAAGATTTTTCTGGAAGACCGTTGTTGCGTTTACTAGTCGGAGTCGTTTCTACGCCCATTAGGCCTCTCATCGACCTACCCATCGACGGTGCTGGTTTGCTGTTTATAGAAGGCCACCTACCATCGTCGGTTGGCGTCGTTATGGGCGTCGTTCTCGTAGTTGAGGAAGCCCTCGACGAAGGTAATTTATTTTTCTCTTTTGGTATGGTTAGAACTAAATTCGTAGGTACAGGTTTTAATCGCGAGTTTGGAGTTTTTACTTTGAGATCGACTTTAGAAGGTGTTTTGGGAGACTGTTGTTCTATAGACTTTCCTCTAGCTTTAGCGTTTGGAGTTTTTGGCACCGTAGGTCTGGAACGAGATCTCGAAGTAATTGCCGATGTTTGTTTGTTTTTCGGATCGTGTCCGTTAATTTTTTTCTTCGCAGAAGCGGCGTTGGTTCGTTTGAGAGTTCTTGCAGTTGAACCGATTACGGAAGAACTTTCGCTGCCTCCCTCGCTCGTGCCGTCGCATCTAAGTTTGTAGTCTTCTAAAAGGGTGGAATTTCTTCTAGCTAATACATTGTAGGCTTCTTCGTAGTTGGAACAACAGCTTATAATTGAAGAGTCGTAAGAACACGCAGGGGTCACAGTTATGAATTCCTGCGAATTTGTACTATTCACACTTACGGTGCGTTCTAAAAGACAGTTTTCTAATACTTCGACACCACTATCACTACCTTCGCACGAAGTGTGTTTCATGTTATTAACGGCATTTAAATTCGTCGGATTGAACGATTTTTCAATTACTGTAATATTTGAAGCGTTAAAACCGTGGATTGTTTCATCTGCTTCGACTTCCTTTAGCTCAAAACTGAAATTTTTGTCGGGTTCTTCGTTTTTCTCGCACTCGTTAACTTGGAGTTGGCCACCATTTACGACAACGCATACTTCGCTATCCATCTTTTTAAGTCGAGCTGAAACAAGAAGAAACCCAAATTAGGCAAACTGGAGAGAATCAGACTAGAGGACTAAAAAAAGTACTAATTTAATTTTTTTTGTTTTTTTAGAGAAATTTGAAAATTGAAAGTTTTGTTTACATTTCAATTTAGAAGCGGCATGGTATGAAATAAATTACCATCGTTTGCTTTCTAGTAAATACTTAAATTGTGGGAACATGGGTATCAAAAAAAGTCCTTTGTACTTTAATACAATTAGGTGTAAAATAAAAATGTGAAACGTATTATTATAATCAAGTAAAAGTAATTTTGTAAACTTTCAATGCATTATTGTGACTGATTTCGAAGAATTCTTCGCCTTTATAATAAATTAATTAAATTAAAAAACTGAAAAAAGTCCCATTGCGGATTAGGTTTAAATTTGTCACGTCAAACATCAATTTTCTACCGTAAATAAATACTAGAATCCGAGTACCTTTTTTTAGGTATGGTATAGTTCTTCAAACGAAAATTGAGTTTTTGTGTAAAAACCCAATTTTCGTTTGTAAGACTATACTTTCTAACTTTCCTCATACGTTTATTCTTATTGAGGAAATAAGCGCAAAAACGTGTAAATTATTGCGTAAACTAACGATGTAGTAATTACCATATAATTTGTTGCCATAAGAATATTTATTGCACGTTTAGACGTTCGTTCGAAAATTGTTTAAATTGGTCAATTTGTTGCCTCCATCATGAGTGTCAGAAACGATTGAAGGTCGACTTAAAAAATTGAGTCGTTAGAGATTTGTCATTAAAAATGTGAACTTGGCAATAGCTAATTAATTACGACCTCCACCTTGACACACAATTGTAACATGTAATGATACTTTATGTAATTGTTAAAACAATACCAAATTTAGAACTTTTTTTTTAAATTTATTAATGTCACATTTAATTTTTTTATTTAGATCAATGGAGCTGTAAATTATGGTTAAAATTATTATGCAACGGATTGGTAGGAAAGTGCCCAACTGCTCTAAAAAAATTAAAAATTTAGTTTCGGCTCTGTGCGAATTATTGGGAACTTTTCAAAAATGGCAACCCTATCAAAGGCATTTATCAAGACAATTGCAATAAACAATTTCACTTTAAAAATGTTTACCTAATCTAGGAGTTTGATGGTTGTAAATGGTCGAAAACAAAAATTTTGGCAAAAATCAAAAAAGTTAATTTCTGCTCGCTAAAGATTAACTTTTAAAAGCAATTTCGCAAGATTTGTATCGCAAAACTCGCTAAAGAAAATTCTAAAAATATACTAATTCATTTTGGCCAATTTGGTCAATCTTTAATCTCGCTAAATCCAACTTTTTTTAAATCGAAATAAGTTACAAAACACGAAACGAAACAGTTGGTAAGTAAATGAAAAATAAACTGAGCGAGTTGAGCTGGAAATCTTAATTCTTCTTCTATATCCAGTTCACTACAATTCGAAAAACAAATATAAACAGAAACAATAATATTGGAAAAAATGATTCGCTTCATCTCATTAAAAGTAAAAAATAAGGACTCGATGATTGCTCGTGTATGAAAGGCAAAATTTGCCTTTAAATCAATTGTTGCAGAAAACAACAATACAATTTACCTGTTCCCTGTACGTGTTTTCTATCAAAACTCAAACTCGATATTAGTTTTATGTTTTGTACAACAAAACGCGAGGCAATTTTCATGCCTTTTTGGCCTTTTGTGCTATTTTGCTCTTATAAGAAATAAAATTGAAATTGCGTTTTAACTACTGTTTTCTGCGAGTGTTTGTTACGCTTCGATTATGCCCTTGTTGAGTCGCTCGTACACAATTTTCAAGTTTCAAGTCGACTCGTCAAAATAATTCGAATAAAACTTTAATTTACGTAAACAAAAAAAATACGTGGAGAGTCTCCAGTCTTGAGAGAGAGCATTAGGGTCTAAAATGAGTTATTACATCAAAACTTTTCTTCAAACAGCTCTAACAGAATCATACTGTAGGTGAAACGAAAATTAATTATACTACAGAGATACAGAGCACTTTTTTTGTAAATAATGTAAGGTAATAACCCTTCGTACATGATGTAGTGGTATCAAAAAGGAGTGCATGCGAATGGAAACCGAGCATGAAATGTTAAAAAGCAATTCTCGAATCCAAGAATTTCCATCACAACTAAATGGGTACAAAAAAGCTTTTCTCGAGTTTGCAATCCCACCCCCATAATATTAAAGAAACGAACAGTAGAAAATATGTTGGAAAAATGCATTTTACCCTACAAATCGATTATAAAGTGAGTCGAGTATAAAACTCTATTTATATACTTCTTCAAGTTTTACATCTTATGTAACATAGGAAAAATTAGAAAAAATTCGAACCAAATGGAGCTCATTACATAAACAATTTTATAATCGATCGACTGGAAATGGTCCAGTTTTTTAATAATAACAAATGTTTAAAAATAATTGAAAAAACAGGAAGTTTAAATTTATTATTAAAATAAAACTTAATTTCCTTGCTTAGGTATACCTTTAATAGTAAAAGTTTAATTAAATAACAAAAATTAATAAAAATATAACAAACCAGAAACTCATAAAGTGCGAGCGTAGAAATTAGTTCAATAGAAATTATTATAATGTAGGTCTTTTGTGTAGGCATGGCGTAATCTAATTTTACGCTTTTAACGAATTCAAGAGCTACTTATTTTTTTATACACAGTGCCCCAGAATATGAAGTAGCTGCTCGCGTATAAAAGCGCATAAAGTTAAAAATAGCCCATTAGACGCAAAATTTAACGGCCTTTCAAAAAGGTCTCTACATATTTTGCGCTAGGGCGCCCTATTTTCGTGATAAAAGCCAAAAACTGCCAAGTTGTGAGTTTAGCAGTCATTTTTTAAAAATGGCCGATTTAAATTTTATTTCCCGGCCCTGCGGCGTGGCGTCTACCTCATATAAAAACTAAAATTGAAACTAATGTTTGTTGAACATGTAAACTTTATCTAATCTCTTCACTTTTATATTCGTGAGAGTAGGTAAATGGGTAAACAGAAAATAGAAGCAAAACTCGAACCAAGCGGAAGTAATCGTAACTTTTTTACGAAGGCTTTTAAATTAATTACGATAATATAATACTTAAAATCATTTTTATAAGGCGCAATAATAGACTAAAAATCTCTTACTTTATAATCTCACAATTATACCTTATAATTAATTGATCTGTGAAAGTATAACGCATAACAATAAAATCATCTTCGTAACAATATTTTTTCCATTACGAGAGAAATAAAGAAACGCGTAGAGCAAAATAGTGAGCCTTGGGAATAATTTGATGTAGCTACTGGAAATTTTTTATTAAGCGCTCCTGTATATTATTTAAGTTTGTTCACATAATAATAATTAAACAATCGGGAAAGTAAACAAAAGAATAATAGTACTCTCGGCGTAATAAAACTCTTTTAAAATACGTTACGAAACAAAGGAGTGTTTATTACGAAATTTTTTTCAAATTTAACGAGCCACTTAAGCACTTTTATAAGTAGAGAAAATCGGAATTTATTCGCGAGGTAAGAAGTACAAACACGGTAAATTAATTGGTATACGGACATTTCGGTTATGTGGTGGTTATGTCATTTAAAGGCGTTTAGACAGTTCTATACGCATTATACTTCACCACGCACTAGCACCTAAACTGTTCGCTTGACGAAAAAACTCGAAGAAACATAATTTGTAGAAAATTGCATGGACTTTATTTTTGTATAAGAACACTTTTCTCTAAAAGTGCGTGGTTTTTGAGTTATAAGCGATAAACAAACAGGTTTTTTTGGCAGATTTTGGAATATTTGTTAAACTTTAACGCGCGCGCTCTAACGCTTAAAGCGTTTGTCTGAAGAAAAAATTAAAGAACACAATCTGTAGAAAATTCGATGTAGTTTATTTTTCAATAGAAGCACTTTTCTCTAAAAGTGTGTAGTTTTCGAGTTATAAGCGATAAACAAACAAACAGGTTTTTCGGAAGATTTTGAAATTTTTGTTAAACTTTAACGCGCTCTAGCGCTTAAAGCGTTCGTCTGAAGAAAAAATTAAAGAACAACAATCTGATGAAAATTTGATGTAGTTTATTTTACAATAGAATCACTTTTTTCTAAAAGTGTGCAGTTTTCGAGTTATAAGCAATAAACAAAAAAACAAAATCAGATTTTGGAATTCTTGTTAAACTGTAATGCGCTCTAGCGCCTAAACCCTTTTTCTAAAAAACAAACCTTAGAAATACAATATGTAGAAAATTTTGGCGAGATTTTTTTCATCGAAAAGCACTTTTCTCATACAGTGCGTGGTTTTCGCGTTATTAGCGATAAACAAAAAAAATTGTTTTTTTGGAAGATTTTGGATTTTTTTGTTAAACTTTATCGCGCTCTAGCGCCTAAATCCTTTGCCTAAGAAAAAAACTTCAGAGATATAATAAGTAGAGGATTTAATAGTTTATTTTCATAGAAAAGAATTTTTCTCATAAAGTGAGTGGTTTTCGAGTTATAAGCATTAAACGAACAAACAACTTTTTTATCCGATTTTGAAATTTTTGTTAAACTTAAAATGCACTCTAGCGCCTAAATTGTTCATCTGAGAAAAAAACTCTATACAAACATAATTTGTAGGAAATTGAATGTACTTTATTTTTCTATAGGCAGTCTTTTTCTAAAAAGTGCGTAGTTTTTGAGTTATAAGCGATAAACAAAAAACGGGTTTTTGGCAGATTTGGGTATTTTTGTTAAGCTTTAACGCGCTGCGCTCTAGCGCTTAAACCCTTTGTCTAAGAAAAAAACCTTCTGATATATAATATGTAGAAAATTTGACGTAGTTTATTTTCATAAAAAGCACTTTTCTCATAAAGTGCGTGTTTTTCGAGTTATAAGCGATAAACAAAAAAAACACCTTTTTTATCCGATTTCAAAATTCTTGTCAAAATTCAACGCGCTCTAACGCCTAAATTTGTCGTCTGAGAAAAAAACTTAAGAGATATAATTTGTAGACAATTTGACGTAGTTGATATTCATATCCAAGCACTTTTCTCATAAAGTGCGTAATTTTCGAGTTATAAGCGAAAAACCTAAAAAGAGAACAAACCCACCTCCAAGTTAATGCTGTCACTTTGGTGTAACAGACAGTTGATTTTAGTACTCATTTGCAATGTCCCTTCAGCCTGCTTCGTTAAAAAGTTTGTACTTTGTCGTTTAGTAAAAGTGTTCGCTGCCTCGTCAGGCCTATAAGAAAAGAGTTTGGATTTCGAGACGACGTATACGGTATACCTGTCGTAGAAGAGCACATTGCGCAATTTTAGTTGGAAGTTGAAAGATAAATATGTAGTTTTGTAGTTTACCTGAGCGTGCACTAGCTGAAACGTATTGAATTATAGCAAAAAAAATATGGGGCACATAAAAACGAGATTCTCCTTAATTAAAGAACGAACGTCTATAGACGGATCTTAAAAAAACGAAGAGATTTCTCAGGAAAAATGCATCTACAGAAAAACACTGAATAATCCGAGCAAAGAGAAATTTCTCTAAAGATTTTCTAAAATATGTAGTCCTTTAGCATTTCCTCTTATTTAATTACCAATTGATTACCTATTAATAAAGCGCTTTCTATTAAAAACGTACTTTGTTACATTTCGTTGTGCAAATAGCCAGTCTATAACGTCTCAGCCGCCATAAAAATTAATTTACCGCAAAAATCCTAATGAGTCTCTTTGGCACAGACACTACATAGTACCTACCTACTTGCTTAATGACATTAAATTGAGAATGAGCCAATTTGCGAAATTAGCCTAAAAGTAATTTTTAAAAATTTAACTTCTCCCTTAGGACTAATAAAATAGACGCCCGCCCTAACTCCATCTGCGTTATTTCGTTAAAATAATGCGTATTCGCCATATTGGACCTACGGAACCCCAAATAGGAGTTTTTCCCTATGTTAGTGAAAAATCGTTATAAACATTCAGTACTGTTATAAGTTATAACTTATAACAATGTTGGTTTGATTACCACAGGATGTTGCCTATCAACTGCTTTTTAAGTAACACATGGTGACGAAGCTTTAACTATAAGGCCGTGTATAGGATAGCTAAGCACACAAATGCCAATTAGATAAAGTAATGCACTCTCCAAATAATTTTTAAAAACCATCAGGATTAAAACAATTTGTAAAGTCTTTACGATCTTATCAAACACTTCTATTTACAATCTTAAATCGCATGAGCAACAATGCATTTTAAACAGCTAATGGGCTGCTGCTTCGTGCTCGTCTCTCATAGCTGGTGGTTCGGACCGTAAAGGGACTTACATGGAAACTTTTCAAATTTTCGCTCGATTGTATTGTTGTTTTCTTTTAAATATATGTTTTTAAAGCGTAATTTTGACTATTCGCTAATTAGCTTTGGTTAATTAAAATGTGACATACTTTGCAGCTTTGCACAAAATTAAAGTTTACGAAAATAAAAGTGATGTGCGGTAAGTACTACTTACAAGTACGCGATGAAAATTGTAATCAGTGATGCTAAGTGTTTAAAATTAAAATTAATTGATTCTTAAAATATTTATTATTTATCTAGCGCGTTGAATGTACCAGTTTTGTGCTTTAAATACGAATAAACGTCCCTTAATGGGCGTTCGTTTCCACCCAGCGTGTCTTTCCAACGACGTCTCCACACAATTAGAAATTTTTAGAAATTTTGAGTACGCAAGTATGCGGTTGTGAGGTTATTGCTTTGATACTTTATGAAGAAGGGGCGGTTTATGTAAGTCTGAGGAGTTGCAAATAAAAAATCAAAATGGAGTCGTGCAATTTTTTCTCGGCACGAACAAGGAGAGTAGTAAAAAAATCCCCATCTTGAACAGCCGAGACACACCTTGTATAAAACAACAATGATCAGTAATGCAGTACTTATTATTATATTAAAAAACAACCCCTATTGTTTTAAATAAATAGAGATATTTACATCTAGTTCAAAAAATGTATAAAACGTTAATAAAATTAATCGCTCGCCCACATAAGCATTGATAACTATCTTATTATTAATCCGGTCAATAAATTGAACTATTATTAATTGCATTTCCTCATTTCATAACTGTATATTAATATAATTATTGTT
This sequence comes from Malthinus flaveolus, assembly GCA_950108345.1. Taxonomy (NCBI): domain Eukaryota; kingdom Metazoa; phylum Arthropoda; class Insecta; order Coleoptera; family Cantharidae; genus Malthinus; species Malthinus flaveolus. The sequence goes on along the minus strand of OX467287.1, from coordinate 12,216,545 downwards.
TCGTTCATCCCATTTCTCTATTTTCACTTTAAATATCGTATTTATAGCAAATAAATAAATTACGAAGAAAGCACACAGCACATAATAGTCATAGTCATAACATGTACTAATAATAGATTTAAATAGTAGAAATTGGACGCGAAAAATTAAATTATTAATTTTTATGTAATTTACAGTTTTCTTTTCATCGCAACTTTATTAATTACTATCCGATACTAATTTTTACTCGGTCATGGTCGAGTGAAATGCACGCGGTCACGGTCACGTTATTAATTTACAATTTTCGATAATTTATATTTTTGTTGTAATGCGTCGACGAAAAAAAATATTAATTTCTTTGGACTCGACTTTTTGGAAATTTCAAACTTGGATCGCGGCGCGCAATGCACATTAATCACAATCACTTTTGGAGATGCTCATAAAAGTCATAGGTATAATACTACCTTCGGGTCGTAAAATTAGAAAATTTTAAATTATCGATTGTCTTTACGGTGAAACCGTGAAACTAACGGATGAGGAGGTGAATTATTGGATAACTCAAAAATTAGGTTTGGTGTAATTATTTTTTAATTGAATGGAAAGTTCAAGGTCGTTGGAGTTTCTTTTTTTTTGGAATGGGCGTGCAATATCGAAGGTGGATATTTTAAGGATCTCTACCAAGCTAACTGTTCGTTTGTTCAAGATACAAAATACTCTCTAGTCTCAAGTGAGCACAAATGGGGTCTATGGACTATCGAAACTTAATTTTAACGTCCAATTAACAAACCAATCAATTCGACCCAGATCTATCCCCAACAAGTCACATGTAATTTACAATTATTTCTACTTCCAGGTTTCTAACATAAAAATTGAGTCATTAGAAGATCTAAGCTATAGCTGTACGCTATTAATTACTAATAATTATGTTATCAGCTTAAAGGTCGTGACTTGCACTGAAATACATGTCAGTTCAATTTTAAAAATGTAACTGTAAATGTACTTATTCATTCACATAATAAAAATTATCTCTTGCCCATATTTGAGCGCTCCTCTCGTTGAGTCACATATTAAAATTCATTGTTCTTCCACTTCGAATTCATAAGCGATCGCAAAAGTCAATACTGCCAAAGAAAGTGGTCTTCTACCGTAGATGGAATTTGCTTTCGATGAAGAGTCGGATAAAAAAACGAAATTCCGTATATGGGCTCTCAAAAAGTGCCCAACGCCATTTTTATGGAGATGTCTGGTGTGCGACCTGCCCAAAATAGAAAAATGCCAACAGGCAATCAAAAAATCTCACAAGAAGCTTGATTTTACTTTCGTAAAATGGATCAGAAATTGACGAATGTGTACTAATTACCAAAAGGCACGAAAGGCACCTGTTTGTCTCAACAAGCGATGTTTCAAAAGCGAGTCTGGCTCGAAAATCAAAGTGCACGAACCGAAACAAAAGCTCGATGTACAAAAGGAGGGCCCTTCCGGTTGACATAGTTGTAATTTTAGCTCTATCGATTACAAGACGTCAGTACTCTGTTGAATAAATCCACCACTCAAAACTCACAAACAGAAAATGGCAACGAGAAGCACCCCTTTAACTTTCACCAAAAAGTCAACTAATTTTACTAAAAGCTTCTCCGATTAGTTGTATCATGGCAGCTAACTTTTAACGTCATTATATAAAAATGAAAACTCAAGAGCTGATTATTATTAAATGCTAATTACATTATGGATACCTTCTACTTACATAATCAAAATATTTAAGATTTCAAAAGAAACCAAGCTTGAAATTTTAAACAGTTAACAATATTTCTTCTTTTTGTTAAAAAAGAGTAAGTAACAAGTTTATTTTAAAATTAAACGAGAAGTTTATGCAAAGGTTATTAAAATTAAAAGTTGATCTTTTTCGAGGTGAAATATGTATCGAGAAAGTAAGTTCATTTTTGTATAACAGTTGCTCCAATAGGTGCCCACCTTAATAAATATTTATTTAGTTCAATATGCAACGTGCTTGAATAATATTGAAAACTTTTAACACGATAGTTGTATTAATCAAAAATTTACATTTAATTAAGGAAACTAACGTCATATGAGAGTCTCCTCAACAAGGACAATCGTAATGAAGAGAAAATTATAAAACCAGACGAATAATGTTACGTTCGATTAGAATTTTAAATTTTTTCAGAATTGGAAAACATCCCATTTGTAGTCTTAACAAATGGTTAGCTTAATTTTGTTTCGAGCTACGCGAAAGAATCTTAATTAGCGATAACATGCATTATGTATTTATTTGTTTTAAACCGTTTTTTCCATCTCTTTTATTACAAGTGTGGACCAGTTAAACAAAAAGAGAGGATGCTCATAAAAAAAGCATAACAAATTAGCCATTATTTTGAGATTTGTCATTATATACGCGCCACAGAGGGAGATTATACAGATCAGGAAATGAAAATATGTAATAAAAATAGAATTAAATAAAACTAACGTTTAATTTTCACTAGAAAAACAAAATTGGAGGCCATACCCTGTATGTATTACCTACTGTTTCCTTGTTTTTGGACGATCAGATCATGCCAGGTATGGAACTTGGGATGGATCGAGAAAGATGGGGTTTCGGTTTTTCGCTTATAATTCAAAAACTACGCACTTTATAAAAAAAGTGCATATATACAAAAATAAACTACATTAAATTTTCTACAAATTATGTTTATTAGGTATTTTCCTCAGATTAATGGTTTAGGCGTTATAGCGGGTTAAAGTTTGCAAAAATTTCCAAAATCGGCCAAAAACTGTTTTTTGTTTATCGTATATTTCTCGTAAATTACACACTTCATGAAAAAAGTGCTTCCATATGAATATAAACTACCTCAAATTTCCTACAAATTATATCTCTTGGGTTTCTCTCCTCAGACCAACGGCTTAGGCGCTAGAGAGCGTTAAAGTTTGCCAAAAATTCTAAAATCGACTAAAAACTGCTTTTTATGTTTATCGCTTGTAACTCAAAAACTACACACTTTATGAAAAAAGTGATTCAATATGAATATAAACTACCTCAAATTTCCTACAAATTATATCTCTTGAGCTTTTTTCCTCAGACTAATGGTTTAGGTGCTAGAGCTCGTTAAAGTTTGCATAAAATTCCAAAATCGGTAAAAAACTGATTTTTTTAGTTTATCGCTTATAACTCAAAAACTACACTTTTTAGAGAAAAATGTTTCTTTACAAAAACAAAGCACATTCAATTTCTTACAAATTATGCCTGTTAAACTTTTTTGTCTCGTGAACAGTTTAGGTGCTAGAGCGCGTTGAAGGTTAGTGTATATCAGAGTATGTAGATATACTAAAAATTCAATTTTTTCCTTATAACTTCAAAAATACGCACTTTTTTGAGAAAAGTGCTTGTATATAAAAGTAAACTAATCAAATTTTCTACAAATTATATCTGAAGGGTGTTTTTCTTCAAACAAAAGGTTTAGGCGCTAGAGCGCGTTAAAAGTTTGACAAAAATTCCAAAATCTGACCAAAAAACAGTTTATCGCTTATAACTCCAAAACTAGGCACTTTTAGAGAAAATTGTTTCTATGCAAAAATAAAACGTTGAGTTTGCTACAAATTACGATTCTTAGATTTTTTTCTTAAAACGAACCGTATAGACGCTAGAGCGCGTTGAAGTACACCACCTTGAGACGGATGGGTTTTTGGAGTCAAACCATAGGTGGCAGGCGGTTTTAAGTGCAGCCTTCGTGGTTGCAGACACTTTTGAAGTTAAAGAAAATTCGCCCTTTGGCTCGAATTCGGTAGCAGATCTTTTAAATAGCAATCAATGGACCAAATAAAGCAAAGCAAAACCCCTAAAATACTTAACATTTATCATTCAAGTTGGATTTCTGTTTAGTGCAGTAAATAGACGGCTTCTCTTTACGTGATCAGCTCGGATAATTTGTAAGCTCCCTTTACATTTTACATATTAAACTCGCATCTGTTGGATGTAAAATATCCCCTCGATCAGTAAATTTCAGCCTGTTTACATAATATCTTTAAATAACCCCTTTGAATATCTTCGCGCGAGAAGTATAATAAATACATCAAGCAATAATTAGCTTCCACTAAAGAAAATCTCGTAACTAAAGAAAGTTTTACGAGTCCAATTTAAAAATATAGAAAGCCTTCGAGCCTTCAAGTAATATCTTTATTTAAAATGAGACTCGGTGTAAAAATATTCCGCGATGCTCGCCTTGTATGAGTGTTCGTGACATATTCACCGAACAAATAATAGACAGTCTGATTAAGAAGTTTCCAAATTACTTGTTACGTCAGTATAAAAATAATAATAAACTATGATGTGCCCAGATATAAATGCACAAAAGAAGAGTTTAGCAACCCACCAAATGCGAGGCAGTTGGCAGCGAAAAATCCCCAATCGAATGAAAACTCCTCCTTGTATATTATCTGGTAATAAAAGCGACGGGATGGGAGTGTTTTCCTTCAATCACTTTAAAAACCTCTTCCTGAAAGAAGAAACACGCAGATTGTAAATTTTAAAACTTCCCGTCTTGGTATTTTGCTCCTAATTATATAATTTGTACCACCGTACCACCCAAGTCTCAAATTATAAAAATATTTTGCGTTATTCCTCATTGGAAAATGGCACAAAGAGCGCAATTACCACGATTCGTCGATCGCCTCACTTTCTCTTATGTGCAATAAAGTTTGTTTTAAATCTTTTAATGTCAAATTAAATTTAAATATAGCATGAACTCGCAAGTATTCCCGTCTCGCACGTTGTTAAACTCGGTTGATGTACTATAATTAATTACATTCGCTAAATATAATTATGATAAAACGAAGAAGAAAGGCCATGTGCGCTAAGTTGATAATGATAAATATTGATTGGTTCGCGACGTCCTTGCCTTTTGGCGAAATAGAATGTGCATGAGGTTTTCAACAAACAACAAACACATGACGATTGTTTTGATACGATCTTCAGGCGTTATGCACAATGTTAAATTGAAATTTAACTCATCAGTGTGCCTTCTTAAAGAGCTGTTTTGCGAGTTGTGAACGTTATGGTCTACAGATTTTAATATAACGAACGCTCGTTTTTACGTTCTAAAGGCTTCCTTAATACTAACCGTTTATTTATGCTACTATTATAGTATAAACAGAAGACATTTGGTAGTTGGCACACGATATTTTTATTATTCAAGCTGGCCCAGGGCACAGGCAAAGTTCCTCAGTGTACGCGATAGAGAAAATGTGCAAGAAGAGGAAACGGAGCTTCCAATCTCTTTCAAGTTGCCCAACTTTTGTACTTTAAGGGCCTCCCCAAAGTCAGAGAAGGTTAATTTTGCTTTACCTAACTCCGTAAAACTATAATGTCCTGCATTCGCATAAACTAGACTGTTGATGCACTTCTGCACTTGATTCGCATGGAGATTAACGCCTCATGCTGTTAAATTTTAGTAATTAGACGTTTATTATACGAGTTTCAAAGAACAGTTTGCGATTACCTGAAATGTAGCAGGTAACGATAAAGTGCTCTTCTGCGTTGTGCCGTAACCGCACAGACCGTGAAATCAAATCATCCATGAAAGTTGCAAGAAGAGTTTTAGTAACGTTACAGTTTGTAACTACCAAGTCTAAAAAAGGTGACTATTTAGCAACAAATAATTAAGTATTTAAGCGTAAAGACTATCTCATTCTGAAATTTTAAATTCGGGGGGTCCCGAAACGCCGAAGAAAAGGAAAATTCAACGTAAAAAGGAAGGAGACAGCAAAGATATTTGGGGGAAGTTTTATGCAGAGGGAGGTTTAGTGAAGTTTTATAAGGCACATGTTATCAATTTCCTATACTCAACGAAACCACTACCTCGAAAACTTAAGACACCCCCTCCCCTTAAAATGTAGAATATAGGTGGATACAGGCTTAGTAGTACACGGAAATTAGCAAAAATAGAAGAAAAAATTTATAATAAGCTGATTTTTTCTGAGTGGGCAGTTAATGGGGGTAGCAATACAAGATCGAAAAGTTCCCACACCTAACTGGTAAGCTTCACCCCTATTTCACCCCTATTGTGACACCGCGTCGGTTTTTCTATAATATCTTGAAAATATGATATTCTACGGCAAAAACAGAGATATGGTATAATGTGCACGCTATAAAGCACGCTAAATGTGAATGTTTTTGCAAAATATGACGATTTCCACATGTTCAGTGGGCTAGTGTGAGTATTTTACGGTATTTAATCAAAATTTGATATACAGGGTCTAATAGTAAATTTAACCAGCTTTTAGATGAAAAAAATAAATTTTGATGGGACAAATAGTTTCGGAGTTAGTGAGAAAAATGTACCAAGGAAACTTGGATCTCAAAACAGTGCGCGGTTTTTAGCGTAATAGGATTTTTATTTTAAAGGGCTTGATCAAAATTTAATATATGAAGTCTGATGGGAAATTTAACCAGCTTTCAGATGAAAAAAAGAAACTGCGGATCGGACAAATATTTTTGGAGTTATAGCCAAAAGAGTACCGGCAAACCTGGGTTCAGGGAGAAGTGCGACTTACCGCAAATTAGCCAATCTTTGAAACGCGTGTGGTTGGCAAGCCCTTAAACCGATTTTAATGTTATATGAGCCCCCCCCCCACATCTCTTCTCAAACACTACTTTCCAGAACGTTAGAATGAATAATTGTTGACATATGAGACATGAGACAGGTTGTTGTCAATATAAAAGAGAAAATTCGCTCAACATTTCTACCCCCCCCCCCATCTTCATTTTAAATTGAATTAATGTTGAAATGTGAGATAAATTGTTATGGGTTGATATGGGGAGAGAGGGGAGGGGTTGTAACGAAAACTTCGAGCTGCGAACACTCATGACTCATTTTTCGACATTTATAGGTTATCATAAAACTGCTCTAACTTTGGATCTGGTTGAGCTAAAATATCAGTGATACACTTAATTTGAAGGCAATTTAAAATCCTACAACTTTTGTTCGAAAGAATTTTCTCTCAAATGAACGGTAAAAAAGTCCCCAAGCGAAGTTTACCAAAAAATTAATTTTTTTTAAATAGCTATTTTCTCAAGCTTATATCTCAGAAACCGTAACAGATAGGAACAAAATAAATAGAATAAATATGGTAGGAAATTTAATTAGCTTTCATTTTTATTTAAAACATATTTTTCTAGAGTGCACTGTTTCGAAGATATAATCGAAAAACCAAAAAATTGTACCTTCCCCACTCCCTCCCCCCGTATGCTCACATCCCATGGGCGGGGACTTTTAGTATGTTGATCTACTAACTACTCCTAACGAAGCCCTGAAATCAAAAATTCTCGCATATTTCATGCACTCTACACCCCTATTTTGAGCACTCATTGACTGGACTAAATATTTCTCCAGCCTTAGTAATATTCTCTTTTGTAGTACAGTTTACGCTTTAATAGCAAAAAAACTGATAAAAATACCGAAAAATGTCATATGATCTTTTTCATAGAAAATTTTGTGATCAACATTTTTTTGTACATATGTTTTTTCCGTAACATTGAGCGTTTAAAAGATATTGCAAAAAAACCAGTGCGGTGTCCCTAAAGGGGTGAAAGGGGGATGAAGCTTACCCCTTAGGGGTAGGAACTATTTGGATATGTATTCCTACACACATAAGCTAAATACCCTGAAAATTTCAGCTTATTATAAATTTTTTCTTCTATTCTGCAAAAATTTGGCTAATTTCCGTGTACTATAGATCTCCACTCCAATTTTTACTTACGCCATGCAGTTCCATTCAAGTGTCATCAAAAGTTCAAAATACAAATCTAGAGAAAGTTCTAAGCCAAAAATAATAAGTGTTTGAAACTTAATGAGCCCAGGAACGCTGCTAGGATGATCTAGACATGACCTAACAAGTGGCCAAGTGCTGGAAGGTGGCTCCTCGTCTCCTTCGTATTCCAGAATCTAACTAGTTAGTAGAGTTGTTCGAAGCTGTAAACTCGAAACAAAAGAAGTTGAAACCAATTATTCCTTGAAAAATAACAACCAACGAATCAACATGTTTGGAATTTTGCAAAAAAGCTAAAAATTTGAAACGTGACGAAGGATGAAAGATTTATAAGTACCTACTACTTAAAATTCCATTTTTGAAAAAATCAGACAACTGTTTAGAGCTGAAGTATTTTACTCGTCGTTTGTTTGCATCTTTGCATGCCACAACAAGTGCATTTTTTCTTGTGAAGTTCAGAGGCGTACTTTACGAACAAACATAAACTGCATAAGTTGTAATAAATGAAAATTTAATTTAATCGATAAAAAAACATTCGGAACATTCCATTCCAGTCGAGTTTGATACGCAAGGGCAAAACTCATTTATTTAGTGGTGAAACTCTTTTATGTAACCCAATACACATACATTGAACAGACAATTAAAAAATTTAGCAAAATGAAGCTTCCATAATTTAAGTATTAAAAGAAGTTAGACCGGACTATCGAGTTGGCTTAAATGAGCAAAGAATGTCCTCTGCTGCTTTTATAAAAGCGTAACGTGTCCAGAAATACGCGTACTCCCATGTAGCTCGCAGATGCACATGATGAAGTTTTGTTCTCATTTCATTCCTTAAGATAAGAGTTATTAGCTTGGACAGAAATTATTTCTAGACTACGGAATTTTAAAAATGTAACTCGTATAAATAAAATTAGAAAATTCGAATAGAGTTAGCTTTATAATAAGGAAGCATAAATATATCATACGGTTGATTAAATAAGAAGCATTTTTCAAGTTGGAAAATAGAAAAAACAATTAAATTGTTACTAACGCACAACAAAAATTTCGGAAGCATGGTTTGAATGGAGACTACCTAAAATAAGCTCTTGCGTACGTACGTACATACGGTATTTTTAACATAAAATATTCAAGTGTGAAATTATATCCTGCATTAAAGTTTAAAAATGAAACAAGAGAAAAGCCCGACAGCTCAGAAAGATTTGTCACGTGAAAAAAAGAAGAAAATTGTCCTCTAAGCCCTAAGCCACCCCGGCTTGTAGGAACGTCACTCACTATACGCATCCAAAATTTCATCTCGCAAATAAATGGCCTCCAAAAAACTCCTTGATCGAGCCATACGAAAAAACAAAATGGGCTTAGATGAGGCTGAGGGGTAACAGTACACTAAAACTGCCCTCAACGTTACAACCACTTGGGAAATCTTGAGGAGTCTCCTTCTAAATGTTGAAAACATAGTCAGCTGTCCACGTAAAAAATAACGTCTTTTTGCAAGGGAAGAAGTAATATGGGATTTCTTAGAAATATCTACCTGCTCGTTGCTCGTATACGAATAGGTATATAACCTTCGGCAAAATTTTTGATGACCGGACTACCTTGGAAGGTCATCATTTTAATGATGGTGATGCGATGACGAAATCTAACAGTACAACAACCTGAACTAAATTCTTGATTTGGGTATGCGATAATAAGGCGAAAGTATTTTATAATTGAACAAATAGACAAAACGAGGATTAACTTGTACAAATATTTTCGTTATAATTTCCGATAAAACTTTTCGTATTACGGCGCCGTTTAATTTATTCGCGCGTGAAGGAAATAGAACGAGTACTTGGGGCGAGGAAACGAAGCGGATTCAAATTTATATTTTTGTCGAAGGACAAATTTGCCCAAGTATTAGTTTTCTCGTCGTCTTTAAAAATATGGGAATTGGGAATAAACTACGCTCATCATAACTGCGTACACCGGGTGTTTAAACTTAAATGAAACGATAGAAGTCTTCACAAGAAGTAACCTACAAGCACTGCAGCAACATGTTGACGATATTTTGATTTTGATATTGCTCAGCATGTTCCGTCTGGCATTAGCATCGTCCATCAAAAATTAAACACCGCCAGGGGGCGCGAGTGAACGAACGCCATTTAAATTTAATTTTGAGCGTTTTTGAGCAAGTTTTTCAATTTAGCTGTCTGTTAACTGAGACCTTAAGATTTATGTAAGGATCTCGATACTTTTGATACCGCAATAGATGCTTTCAATAGCAGTTATCAACGGTAATACCCAGTAGTGTAGACGCCTTGATAAACATAAGGACATAATGACGCTCGACAACTACGCACTGTACTTTTTATTGACATCCTAATCATCGGCGACATGTAAATAATACCTATAGGTATTATCGATTACTAACACATCTGGTAATTTTAAAAAAAAATCGGTTACATCGGTCATGTATTGGTGTTAAATATTTGAAAAACGTTTATCGCAATTATCAAGTTTTAAACGCCATTAAAATTTATTACTTAACGCCATTTAGAGAAGCATGTGTGGGAAGTATTCTCACAGACGAGAATTTCTCTGCACCCAATCTTATAATTTGCCGGTTGTACGAAGAAAATTATGCACCGCTTGTTCAAATTGAGCCTAACAAAGCCTAAGCAAGCGAGTTAGAAAGAAAGATGACCGGAGTGGACTTCAATGTTGCTAAAAGTATTAAAAGAGTGTGTTGTGTGGCCACAAAATGGCTTTTCTCGAAAAATTAACAGTCTTAGAAAGAAGGGACGATTTTCCGAACGATTTGGGGGAACTTGAGCCTGTTTATACAATTATTGGAGGTGCTGAGCCAGCAGGAACCTCCGTAACTTCAGTGGGCGTCGAGTGGAGGATAGTAAAATTATAGGCCAAAAAAATGTAAAACCTACCTTTGGATGACTTTTTCGAAATTTTCACGAACTAAAGATTAACGATATTTGGTTTACTCCAGTTAACAACATTAAGCGAGACACTGATTAATACTTATTGTTTCAAATCACTTTTTGAATTAAAAAATAAATCTAGTTTAGTAATATACTACTAATATACAATAATATTAATTATGTACTCTATTTTTTTGTATTATGATTACGTATTATTATTTTTCAGTACTTCGCGCTATGTGATTCTATTCGTGGTTTTACCGATAAAACTAATTTATGATAAAAAAATTTATCAGCTCCTTATCTCTACTACAACCGTTTTAATTTAAATTATAAAAATACATAAATGTATCGAAACAAATAGAAATACTATTGCAACAACCCAACGACAAATATTATTATTTATATTCAAATTTATTGCAGTGCAAGGATTTGCAGAAATGGTTTTCTAATACCGTTTTCGCGTTTACTTAGAAGTAAGCAGAGAGCGTGTAAAATAAAGTCAGCGCCATCTTTTGAGTGAACTTGAAACAAATTTTTTCAAAATTTTAAATAGTCGAGTAAGTTACTATTTCTACAAAATAAGCTCATAGGTACTTAAGCACCAGACCCAGGGAACAGGTATAGGAATATATGGCCCAAAATATAGGGCATCGATAGCCTTAGGAACCTTCCCCACAATTATGCAAGCTGAAACACTTGCAATAGACCTATGCGCCCAGGAATGCCTACGAAGGCGTATAAAGGGTAAAAAGGTTTATATAATGTCTGACAGTCAAGCCGTGCTGAAGGCACTCAAAGCCAACAGCTATGAATCCCTATCTATTTGGGAATGCAGACAGTCCCTCAAAAAACTGGCTAAGAGCAACAAAGTTGCCCTGCACTGGGTGCCAGGGCATGAGAGAGTTGTAGGAAATGAAATAGCTGATGAACTAGCTAGAACAGGCTCAAAAGCTATCCCGATTGGACCAGAACCCTTCTGTGGGCTATCCAAAACACACAGAACAGAAAAGATCCAAAAATGGGAAACTGAGAACAAAAAATCTCACTGGCATAATATACCAGAACATAGACAGGCGAAGAAATTCATTGAGTACTCGTCTACGAATGCTAAAAAGCTTCTTCTTCTATCAAAGAACGAAATCAGACTTATCACAGGTCTGCTTACTGAACACTGCTCAGTGAGGTACCACCTCAAAAAAACTGGGATTGGAAGACAGTGACATATGCAGGCTATGTGAAACGGAGGTCGAATCCACCGAGCACATTCTCTGCAATTGCGATGCACTAGCTCGACTTAGGTTGAAACACTTAGGGCAGGCACAACTAACGCCTGAAGAAATGAAAAGAAAGCCTCTCAGGGACACTCTAGGCTTCGTTGGCAAGATCGAATTCCTGAGAATATAATAGGTACGAGTAGGGTTATGAACAAAAGATCAATGCTGGTCGCAGTTCTGTAAGGCTCACGTAGCCAATCGACCCCTTAGTACAATACAATTAGTACAATAAGCACCAGACCCAAATATAAGATCTGAGCGTCAGTGGTCTGTTACAAAAACGCCTTGTATAGCTCGACGAGCGCTTTCGTGCTGCTTCTAAAACGCCGCGCTTCCAACAAAATTAAAAGGGCAATTAGGGCATTTAAAAATTCGTTTTAAAGCAGTTTGTTTTGTAAATTTATTCATGGGTCTCTAAATGTTAATTGAAAATCTTTAAAAGTAGTTTTACGAGGACATTTTCAAATGTCGTGATTTAAATAGGGAATAGACACAATTTTAAACCTAATTTTGGTTATTCTAAGTTGAAAAGTGTAATAATAATTAAAAATTACCACTGGTTTGTGCTATAATTACAATATCCGTGAAAAGAGAAAATATAAAAATAAATCTACATCACTTAGTAAGCCATGAATGTAACCTTACATTATATTTATTTGTGTTTGTGTACGTATGAGAATGCAATTATTTTCAAAACACAATAAATTTACTCGTCTTTGACTATAAATACAATTAAATTCAAAATGAAATTAGAAAATCGATATAAACGCTCAAACGCCCTAAGAAATGAGAAAAACTCGATAATCGGTAGATATCCCACGCAGAGCAACAAAAAGTGGCCATAATACAAGAAAAACAACTTATGTGGTCATAACAGAACTTTTCAGAAATAGTGCCTAACAATAGTATGCTCAAAAGCTGCCTTTGATTTTAAGAAACTAAAATTGTACGGAGCGTTTCTCTTTTAGTAGAGAGTTAATCTCATTTCCTGTTGAGCCGGAAATCAAAATATCAAATATTTTGTATCACTAGATTAGCCAACTTTACAATCTCTAAACCACTTAAAATATACAGGGTGTTCTATTTAAAATAGAAAAGCTAACCCTCACTTCCAGTTAAACCGGCAGTTAAAATTTTACATGTTTGGTATCATTTGATAGCCAAACTCACGATATTTTTAAAAATTATAAAATATACAGGGTGTTTTCAAAAACTCTATTTTCTTGAGTCATTTCCGGTTGAACTGGAAGTGGTTTTCTTACCCAAATTATGTCAAATACTAGAAATTTTTGTAATAAATTAATATAGCAACTTGCAATTACAAATTTTAATTACAATAAAAATTATAAATTTTTGAAATTGTGACCTTTAAAAAATCATAACTCCGGATCTGTTCATAGCAAATGAACCAAACAACGGTGTTCAATTAAGAACTTCGATATCTACAATATATAAGATTATAAACAAAATGACCAGAGCCGGTTTTGAGATTATCCATTTTAAAGTTTTAGTCAACATTGGTCCTTTAAAAGTAGTCAATTTTGAAATTATTTTAAAAATCGACTATATCGATACTAAAGCCCTATATTTTGCCTAAATATTCCTGGTTTTAAATTTTGATAATAATAATAATCAAAAAAGTTATAATAAAAAAACTAGAAAATGGGACGATTGTTATACTGGCCGCCATTTTGAATTTAAAAATTTGCAAAAGTAATTTTTTAATTAGGGCCATTGTGTACTAACTTATAGCTGAGTAACTGAGTATAAATACTGTAAGTTCTGTAAAAAGTCGACAGTCATCGAAATCTCAAGAGAAATAAACGTAGGGGCCCAATTTAACATTTATGGTAATTCTGACGAGCTTGCGGTAGCACCCGGACATTAATTTATTTGGGCCAAAACAATGGAAGATACGGTTTTTTATGAAATCGTTGGTAGACCTGTGCCTATGAGCTATGAGATTCTGAGACACACCAGACAAAAGAGACAAATTTATTGGTACCACTACAAAAGCACAATACAAAATTTAAATGCAAAAACATGTTTGCTAACAACTTATGTGAACTAGTCATTACGTTAAACAATACACCTTTTCTCAATTAACAATTTTTTCATTATCGAGTTGAACAGCTCGCTGTATTACCATAGGTATATTATTCAGGTTTTGAAATGAATTTTATCGCATAAAAATTCCAGTACATCAGGCATCAGGTACAATGATCGATGTACACTGTACATTAAGATAATTATCAGAGTTAAATGTTACATTAACTCACGATTGATTACAAACGTGAATCTTGTGCACATAACGATTTTCACTAGACACGTAATACGAGTCGATGATAAAAATATCGCATTACCTACTTATTTAGGGCTGTTGCTGTTAATTAAGCCGTCGAAGCTATATCGCGAGCCGATCAAGTACTACTCGTTTATTTGTATAGGTACCAATTGTCATGGTAAATGGTGCAAGTCGTAAAAGTGTCTTTACGTATTTTGTCTGCTAAATTGTTTGAAAAAATGCGAATTTCGTACGGCACACAAAATTTTAATTTGCATACACGCACACAATTTAATTATGTGGTGGAAGTTGCTTTAACTAAGGGCAGAAAATGAATAAATGTAAGAGCCGAGTTTCCTTTGTATAATGATAAAATATTCAACAACACACCCAACACCCATAATACTGGTAAAGTTGTTCGATTTTAAAAGTTTGGTATGTATGTGTCCGTGTGTTGGTGAGCTTTGTGACTCTCTTTTTGAAGTGAAAACTCAAAATTTCTTCTCAGCACGTTTTGGCTGCTACCCTCTTTCAGCTGGTCTAAATCTGTCACTTCCGTTCTCACCAGTTCACATATCAACGCCCCTTTCCAATCGATTTTGCCTCGTCACGAAGTAAATTAGTAGGTAATTTTTCCGGCAATGGTGAAGTTTCTTTTAGAAAAGTAAAAACGACTAATGTGGTCCTAACAGGACTTTTACGTTAGCGTTGAAAATGTTTAAAAAATATATCAGAAATAGTACCTAACAATAGTATGCTCAAAAGCTCTCCCCGATTTCAAAAAAATTATAAGGGCGTTTCTATTTGAAATAGCATTTCCGACTGAACCGGAAGTCAAAATAGTGTTTGAAATAGAAAATCTAGCCCTTACTTCCGGTTAAACCGGCAGATAAAATTTAACATGTTTGGTATCATTTGACAGCTAATCTTACGATGTTTTTAAAAATTATAAAATATACAGGGTGGTTTAAAAAATTCCATTTTCTTGGCTAATTTCCGGTTGAACCGGAAGTGGTTTTTAAACCAAAATTGTGTCAAATAATAGAAATTTATGGAATAAATTAATGTACCAACTTTCAATTACAAATTTTAATTACAAGAGAAATTATAAATTTTTGAAATTGTGATCTTTAAAAAATCATAGCTTCGAAACTAGAGCATAGCGGAAAATGAAACTCAGGTGATAAATACAGAACTTCGATATCTACAACATACCAAAATATAGACAAAACGCACAAAGTCCATTTTGAGAAAATCTGTTTTTAAATTTTAATCAACTTTGGTCCTTTAAAAGTAGTCAATTTTGAGATCATTTTAAGAATGTACTATATAAATACTAGAGCCCTATATTTTACCTATATATTTCTGTTTTCAAAATTTTATATTAATAATTATTTCGAAAGTTATAATAAAAAAACTAGAAAATGGGACTATTGTTATACTGGCCGCCATTTTGAATTTAAAAGTTTGAAAATAGCGATCTTACAGACGCAAAATATAAAAATTATTTTTTTAATTAGGGCCAATGTGTATTAACTTATAGCAGAGTATAAAAGACCGCGGGCCATTATTTTCTTAACTGCGACCAAAATAACCTTTATATTTTGGGCCACCCTGTATTGATGTCGTTTAAAAGCTTATTTTGTCGATAAAATTCTGTTATGCTCTCCAAAATCGAGAAAAAAATTTTTTCGATCATAGGCGATCGTGAGTTAACGAAAAAGTAAAAAATAACCTTCATCATCACATTTTCCTTGGCCTTACACATCTTCTTCTTATACCCTTGACCACCTGAAATATCGAGTGCTTCTTCCTTCTTCCTCTTAAATAAAACTTTCTCCACCAATTACAAATATTGCTAATTGCTACAATAAAAATAGATTTTTTAAAATTACCCAATCAATAGTTTCACCAAACTACTCATCAACTCCCCCCCCCATCACCATTTCTCAATAATTCAAATTTCAAATCAATTTGCGATACGTTGCGATACTAAATAATTACCGAGCTAATTTTAAAACTTTTGGGAACAATGAATAAGTACTAATTTCATTGGTATACTTTGGTGAATGCATTTTCCTGATTAAAAGACGTATTTTAGAGCATGTGCAGCAATAACGATAGTGCAGTGCAATTTTAAACAATGGGCGGCCGATGGGAGATTTATACAAACGAATAAACGAGATTACATTCAACATTTAAAGAGATCGTGCATTGTGGCAAATTTTAATTTGAATAATAATTACTTATTTAAATTCCTACAATAACCGCGTGTAACAAAGCTCCAGAAATGTCTATTAACGACAAAAATTTGATTTTTGAAGAATATGGTAGTAAATTTATATCTTCACTAGTGTTGTAATTTAAAAGTATTTTAATTTCCGGTGTAACCAGAAATGATAGTATTATAAAATTTATATTTACAGAATACTGTCTATGAGAGTTCTAGTATAGTAAACTTGTAAATACCACATAAAAGATAAAAGGCAAAGCTCTATAATGTCATCCGTAAAAAATGCATAGAAGAGATACAAGTAGTATGCATTGCAGACTAGTTCATTTAACCACTTTGTGACAAATGGAACGCCTGCTTCGACCGTGTTGACAAACATAGTACTAATAATTAATTAATTAATCAATTAATATTAATTTTTTACATTAAAAAAACCCTCTAATTTGAGGTGTCACAAAGGGTACTACAGCGGCGTTAAAATTTTTCAAGTTGAGGCAGGTCTAGTCTCCTTTTTCCCCCCTACAAAAGCAACTTGACAGTTTTTAGATACTTGGTAAAGTTCACGAGATACACAAGATATAAATAGTTTTCAAATAAACACCCGATACCGCGACACCCGGTATAAAATTGAATTAATTATGTTGGTTCCATTTTCTTTTCATGACATTTTTCAGTTTTGGGTTAAAACTTAATACTTTAAACAATTTTTGCGGAAATAACCCCTATTTGACGTCAATGTACAAAATTATCGATTTAATGCACACCCTGTTACCAAGAAGACTATAACAACCCTTGGGAAAAGTAATAAAAGTTGTTGAATTAATAAAGCCTCAAGCTTAACTCTTAATACGAACTCTTTTTTTTTTTCTAAAATTAGCTTGGATTTGGAAAAACTTACGTTTTATTTAAAAAACAAAAACATGTGAAAATCAATCGTAAAAAGACAAATGCAGCCGGATATCAATAACAATTTCACCATGCATTAGTAATAAAATTTCTATAGCAACCAAATAGTAGCCGGGATGAATAACAAACAAAAGAATACGGAAACATTTTTAAAAAGTTGAATAACCGTCCTGTAGTTTGTTAAAGTAAATAATTAGCAATTTAATTTAATTAAAACTGCACCTTTCGATGTTCAGTTGTTCAGTTTACGAATCTTTGTGAGAGGTGGTGTGAATATTTAAATATTGGTGCTTTTACAAATCAATAACGTTTATTTGGTCTCAAATTAGTTATTTAAATTATAGTTTTGCTTAAATATGGCGAATTTTTGAATTAGTTTTAACCGACACAGTCAAACGAAAAACGAAATTAATAATCATCAGTATGTTTGTATTTAAGACAAGACCACATGGGTAGTCCGCAAATATGGGGAGAAAATATCCACAAATTCTAAAATTTGCCGAAACTATTATTTAATTTTTTTCATTTATTTGATACTCGAGAAGCCGGTACTATATTCTAGATTAATATATTTTTTATTTACTATGACTTCAATTTGCTTATAATTTTTTTAAATAGTTACATCCCTTATTATTTAACTAAATCTTATATTGGATTTTCTATATTATTAATAATTTCGAAAAACTTACCTACGTGAGGTGAAAATCCGATTTACTTGTATTAGGTACTTCGGTTAACTAATTAACAACAAAATCATTACAAAAACATATTTAAATTAACTACGTTAATCTAAAACACAAACATAAATTCGATTTGAACAAACCACAACCACTACATAACTAGAACTACTCGCTTCTAAATAACGAAACTGTTTTGTGTTTGCGATAGAAACGTTAAATAACGAGCTGGCGTATAAAATGTATGGTAAAAGGCTGGTTACTTGGTGAGAGCTTTGAGCTTGAGTGCGAGTCCGTACGGGTGGGAAACGCGTGTGTGCGGGCTTTTGAATGCTTTTTTTTCACCACCAAATACAAGCCCCTAAAATTTCTACATAAATGCGATAAACGTAACGTATGCGCAAGCCCTAACAGTGAGGGAAATTCTGCATCAATTTACGCAACTACCTTTTTGAGTATATTCGTTTTAAAATTAAAAGCTCCAGTTTACAGGGTGGTTTTAATTTTAACACTTGAAAATTGCAAAAAAATTTTTTTTGTCTTGGCATTTCTGCTATTCAAACTTCGAGACATGCTTCAGTGCTTCTAGAAGCTTTTGAAATACATGTTTTGGCGCAAATTTGGGTTTGCTACATTTGGTGTTTCTTGGCATTTGCAAAATTTTTAGTGTTTTTAAAAATTGCTAAAGTTGTACTTACTACTACTACTTACTATAAACACAGGCGGGCTAAAAACAAGAACTATTTTAGAAAACAGCTTTCCCAGTTTGTAATAATAAAAGGTTTGATATACGCCTAACTCTAGGCAACCCACATAACACATCTTCACGCAGAGCGTTATTAATTAAAACAATTGCAGTTCTTTTTATCTTTTAAAAGTAATGTTCTATGCTCTGGATATTTATATAAAGAAATGCTATTTCTATGTTATATATAAATAATTTTAAACTCTTAACTCCAATTTAATAAACATATAATTGACTGGGAGCGTGGCGTACTCCTGTAACCTAGCTACTTGGGAGTCGGGTTTAGAGGAGGCTTTAAGATCGTGGTAGTCTAGACCGTGACTAAAGTAAATTCCACAAGAAATAATTGGTGATATTATATTACTGGGCTGATAGCGCCCCTATTGAATCACAATCACCTAGTTTAGTTGTTGATCTTCCGGCTAGGTTAAGTGGTATATGGTCCTAGTTGGTGCCCCCCAGTAATGGTAATAAGTAATACGTTCCAGTTGTCTCTGCTAAATACGTTTGTGAATAGCTAGCTATCTGTTCACAACCCGTTGAATTCATAGTTACGACCATTGTTGAAAAAGCAAGCGACCTAAACCTTTTATTGGAACTTTAATCGAACACGGAAAGATTTAATTGCAAAGTTTGAAAATTTGAGAAGAGGGCTTAATTTAAAAACAATTATTTTGGTATAATTTTTTGTACGTGTGTTCAATAGATGGTGCTTTACATACACGATGTATGCAACCCAACATGCGCATAAAGATCAATATTTATCACATTTTGATTGTACAAGTTCCCAATCCCATTAAATGATATAATTTTGTGAAATCGAAAGGTTACCGCATAAAATATTATACATACTACATACTAAAACGTAATATTATTTAAGTTTATAATATACCTATTATTTGTTAGAGATAGGTACTTCTATAAAAAAAATTAGAAGCAAGAGTAAATTATTTTCGAAATTTAAGCTTTTCTAGAGCAGTCAGATTTACTTAAAAAACGTATGTATTAGTGAAGCCACAAGCTAACGTACAATCTTGTGCACGGAACATAATATGTGATGTGATAAGTAATAATAAAAACCTAATATCCAAAACACAATATAATTTATTGCAAACTTAAAATATTGCATCAACATAAGAAGTAACAGACAGAACAATTAAGTCTAGTGTTAAAATTTAAATAAAAAATTTAAATAAAAAATAATTAGTTAATCAGCTGACGAAGTAGACGAGCTAGACGACCCAGAGCTGAATGTCGGCGGTGTTAGGAGCTGCGGAACTAAGAAACTAAATTTAACTTGGAGACAACAAATTGCCAAACCGCACTCACACTTTAACTTTACACATGAAATACATGTTTTGGCGCAAATTCGGGGTTGCTACATTTGGTGTTTCTTGGCAGTGCTCAAATTGCTAATTTTATTATTTTCAGAATTTTTGGTGTTTTTAAAAATTGCTAAAGTTGTACTTACTACTACTACTTACTATAAACACAAAAAACAAGAATTATTTTAGAAAACAGCTCTCCCAGTTTGTAATAAAAGGTTTGATATACGCCTAACTCTAGGCAACCCACATAACACATCTTCACGCAGAGCGTTATTAATTAAAACAATTGCAGTTCTTTTTATCTTTTAAAAGTAATGTTCTATGCTCTGGATATTTATATAAAGAAATGCTATTTCTATGTTATAAATAAATAATTTTAAACTCTTAACTACAATTTAATAAACATATAGGTAATTGACTGGGAGCGTGGCGTACTCCTGTAACCTAGCTACTTGGGAGTCGGGTTTAGAGGAGGCTTTAAGATGGTGGTAGTCTAGACCGTGACTGAAGTATATTCCACAAAAAATGATTGATCGTATTATATTACTGGGCTGATAGCGCCCATATTGAATCACAATCACCTAGTTTAGTTGTTCATCTTCCGGCTAGGTTAGGTGGTATATGGTCCTAGTTGGTGCCCCCCAGTAATGGTAATAAGTACCAGTTGTCTCTGCTAAAGACGTTTGTAAATAGCTTAGCTATCTGTCCACAACCCGTTGAATTCATAGTTACGACCATTGTTGAAAAAGCAAGCCATCTTATGGAAACCAAGTTAGACGTTGGACACTCCATATACATGAACAATTACTATAATTCCTATAATCTGGCTGCAAAGTTATTAGCCAGGCAGACGTATTGCACTGGCACTCTTCGCGAGGAGAGGAAATACACCCCAATTGATATTAAGGCGTGTAAATTACGTACAGGGGAGACCATTGGGCGATATTCAAATGGGGTCTTAATTGGTAAATGGAGCGATAAAAGGGAAGTTGTATACATTTCAACGGAATTTGATGAGATGGTGACCTATGAGGATAGAAGGAAGAATGAAAGGCAAAAACCTAACCCAATTATTATGTACAATAAGTTTATGGGTGGGATAGACCGGCAGGACCAATTATTATCTTATTATCCATGTGAACGAAAAACATTAAGATACATATTTATTTATTTAATTATACAATAATTTTGAAAAACTTACCTACGTGAGTAGTTTTAAAACGTAATATTTATTTAAGTTTATAATATACTTATTATTTGTTAGAGATAGGTACTTCTATAAAAAATTAGAAGCTAACGTACAATCTTGTGCACAGAACATAATATGTGATGAATAATAATAAAAACCTAATATCCAAAACACAATATCATAAAATATTGCAAACTTAAAATATTGCATCAACATAAGCAGTAACAGACGGAACAATTAAGTTCAGTGTTCAAATTTAAATTAAAAATAAGAAACAAAGTTGCAAATTAACACTAATTAGATATAATATACAAGGTGGCCCAACATAGCACATGAAGACTTCATTATTACAGGAATCAAAAAACTTTTTTAACAAGCCCGTTTTTCTTTCCTGTAATAAGCGCTAGTTAGCCTATCCTGTACTAGAATACCCTTATGGTCTAACAATGTAATATTTTTTTGATTGAAATGTATTTTAATAGCTTTTGAAACAATTTTCAATACCTATTATGTCGAGTAACATTCAACAGTACAATAAATCAAAATCTTTACAATACTGACATTTCTTAGTTATCACTTATGTATAAAATATAACAGTATTATGTCAAATACAAGCAGCGTTAGAGCTGGATTAATTATAATAGGCACAATTGTTGCTTACAAAAGAGTTTCTTCGTAACTCGAATTTAAGGCACAAGAGTTAGCCAAGAACCTCTGAACATAGATATTTGTAGAAAACCAATTCTCTGCAAGAAAGATACTTTTCCAGTACTGTTCCTTAAAATCACCTTTAAACAAAAATCTTCAATTCTCTTAATTCGGCTTAAAATTCAGCACCACTTTAAAATAAATTTATTGCTTATATTTAATTAATATCATATCTGAACCTAACAGTATTAATTCTCTTCTAATAAAATAATCTCAAACATTAAACAGGCAATAAGAATAACTTAGCGAGTTCATTAGTGGAAACAATAAATTCATCCAATTATCGTATAAAAATCAATCAAATCAAATTTTTAACAATGCCATTACGATAGATCATACCCGAACTGCTTAAAAATGTTTACAACCGCTTCTATTTTTCTGCAGTTTCTTTAAAAACATTTTGAAGCCTTTTAGAAACGTCCACATTTAAATAGCACCGATCTCACAAAGTCTACCTTTTAAAAAAAGTTGCAAAAACACATTTCAAGAACTACAAAACATCTGATTAATCAACATTTCGAAAGCGTCACTTTTAAAATGACGTTGCCACAACTCGTTAACAATAAAACTTTGTATTTGCGAATTTGGACCGTAGTGGGCCTCTTTGCAAATTTCAAGACAGGGTTTCCATATCGTTTCTAAATTATTAAATAGTTCGTTCATTTGACCGTGACGTTTTATGTCTTCAACCGTTACAATCGTGGGATATAAGTGTTTCAAAGACTGTAAAGTATCGTACGAACAAATTTGTGTGTTACGATTCGCTACTAATATCGAACCAGGAACTACAATTTCTTGAATAATTTGCAAAGCCGCCACGTTAACGCTTTGAATGTTGTCCAAATTGTGTATGTTGTAGTTGTCCAAGTATTGAATCCAAAATTTTGTGGGGATTTCCTAGAGATAAAATTTGTAGCAAATCTTGCGAGGGGTGTAAAATAACTTACTTTAATTTCGGCTAAACATAAAATGGCGTTCATGTTATGAGAAGTGAACTTTTTTTGCGGATTCCATAATTTTTTGAGCCCTTCTGGATAAGTGTCGACTAAGATTATTGTGCCTGGACCACCAATTTTCCATTGCGAGAGGTTTGATCTTATGTACTTTTCGGCAATTTCATTTGCTACGTTATAAACTTGAACTACTGATTGTTTTTTAACACCTAACGAAACACCCAAGAATATTAGTTCGTGACTTATATTTGATTATTTATTTTAATGAAAATTACCTTGATGTAGGTCCTTTGTTTTGCAAGATATAAAGAATATTGATTAGGTAGAAATAATACTTAATGTTACGTTAAGAAGAAGAAGGTATGTGCAGTTTGCTGTGTACGTGAAAATGGTTTCAAAATACGGTTGTTGGTGGAACAGAAGTTCAAACCATCAGGTACACAACAACGCAAGCACAAACCTTCAAAGAGCAAGAGTAGTAACAACAGAATCATGAAGTTTTTGTGGAACTGTCTTGGAGTAGGCATTGTTTTGGAATTGTTAGTAAATGATGTAATTATCATCATACATTAAGAAATACTCTTACAAGTTTTGTTGAAAATTGTTTATACAGAGTGCTTTAAAAACATATCTCAACATAAAATTGACCACTTCAATTTCTTAACAAAAAATATGCTTTCGACCGAGGTATATTTGGTTTTAACAGTTTATTTTCACCTAAGGAATCTATGACCAACCGGTGGCCCATTCTTTTTAAAACACCCTGTATAAAAGCGCTTACCAAAAAAGAAGTTTCTACTCAATAAGAAGAAAAATCGTAACTCACACAAAATTTTGACTAATGTTTCTACATCGATTCCTTTGGACCACCCATTAAAAATTCTAATTCCATCTTTAAATCTGCATTTCAATTTGTCGAAAACAGAATTTTCTCTTATTCTATCTTTTTTTAAACAAACGGCGCATTTCCATTGAAAAGAATCCACTACACGAGAGTGAGTCCAAATCATTCCGCCATCACAAGGTACGCCATTCACAATTTTGTTACATTTACGATTCGATTGGAGAATACCCATCGATTTTAACCAGCCTATAAGTTCGCCTTCGTGTCCTGCATGTAACATGGGTCGTACTATGTTCTTATAAAATGCAGGCTCGCTAAAAGAGTAAAATGAGGCTATTTAATGAGAAGCAACTGTCGGAAGTTCTTTCAGTTAAGTTCTATGTGTAATCAGACTACACAAAATCAACAGCACCAAGCAGCAATAAATTTATTGATCAAATCAACGTCGTGAGACGCAGTGAAGCAACAAGTGAAATCAAAAATATGCGGGTAGGTTTTAGCTTTCTGGCATCAATGGGGGCTCTTTATCTAATTTAATTAAATCTATTACTATCATAAAAAAATCTTTTTAAAAAAGCAGACACGTAGGAAGTTAAAACTAAAGTATTCAATTCAAATTATTTTTAACCTGAAGAAAAAATCAATAATCAAAGTCTAACACGGAAGTGGTGGGTGGTGGAAAGGAGAGGCATGCAACAAGTAAAAAAGAGTAAACAAAATTACCTTTCAAATTCCTGGAAAGACATTTCGTTGTCATTTTTATTATTGCACTCATAAATGCTTCTTTTACTATTCTGCCTTGCCTTACTCATTTTAAGTAATTAATAATGTTTTTTTTAAATTTAATACTAAAGACGGACAACCATAAACAACGTGGTAGCCATATTCGTTTACATACTTAACGCAAGGTTGCCGAATTTACCAATTTCCTACGGAAGAGCAATTTGTTTGAAGAAAGTAAAAGTAAGTTAACTTTAGTAAATGCATCATTTTTAATTCATCGTTTATTTCTATTTGCGCATTAATTTGTTCGTATAACTTATAATCTAAGTAAAAATGTATTTTATGCGCGCGAAATCAAAGTATAACATTGGCAACAACGCAATTAATTGAGATCGTCACGTGACACTCCCACATTTAATTCGTGTAATGAAAATTTTGCAATTTTCTTCAAAATCCCATTTACGCCTTGTTTTTAATTAGCAGTATATTTTTCAAAAAGTGTCCGTTTGTAAATTCAAAAACGAGGATCTAACTTTTTCTTTATCTTCTTCGCTCTTTAATGTAACACAAATTTGATCCACTTTCTCTTGTTGATAATTTAGTATAAATTTAAAGCATTGCCGTATAGTTGCGCCTGTATATAAAGTCGTAAAATAAACTTGTTTCTTATCGATATTGTTGATAAAAGGTAAAGAACTAGCAATTAATTTATGAGGTCCGTGTCGAACTTTAATTACTGCAATTCGCGTTTTATCATTCATATATTTGACTGTAAAACCATTTCTAACTGCAGCAACGCCAAAATCACCGTGTAGTTGTTCTAGTTTGGTAATAATTGTGTTATAAATTTGCGAGTTTGAATAGTTTAGCGAAAGCACCTTTTCTTCATTTAAAGGATTTACTTCTATGACTATATATCTAAAAACAAATATTGGGTGAAATTATACGTTTTATAGTAAAAACGTAAAAACATACCTATTTTTATGTCGAACCATGATTTTTATTCAAATTGTAGCAACGAGGCGACTGCAAACCCACAAAATTATTACTGCTTTATTTATTATAACGCATTAATTAAAAAATATTAAAGATGCTTTATTTAAGCTACTGCTTAAGTTTAAATGCGCTTTAAAAATAGGAATCGTGTGCAAAATGATTATAAAATGTGAGGTTAGAACAGAAACTATCTATAACATGAAACATGACAACATGGCATAACCACATGATAAACGTCAAAGTAATCAACACGTATCTTCATAGATGGCGCAAAGTATTATTTTTGCGAATTTTTTAATTTTTAGCAAGTTATGTTTATAATATGCAGCGTGATTTTTAAATGCACTGTTAGTTTGAACAAGTTTAAATTGCTCGGATAGGATTTATATGCACCACCTGGTGACTCGGTGCATGAAGTCCATGTTCGAGCACATTCACATTCTGAGAAACCACCTGTGGAACTTGTAGCTGTTAAGCTAACTAGGAAAACAATAAAACAATCACTTTACTAACACCTTATAATATTACTCAAACAATTTACTAAATTAATGGTTTTAAAGTAATTTAATTAATAATGGTTTAATAAGAATCAATCAGAGAAAATTTATAATTTCAGACTTAAAACTTCTCTAAACTACCTACATTCTAATTTTTAAGCCTAACAAAACAATTTCCAAATACAAAGTTAACTTATAACTAAATTTAATTCAATACAGAAAGTTTAATTAAACTTTTAAAATTTAAACTAACAAATGGTAATAATTTAA
Organism: Malthinus flaveolus; assembly: GCA_950108345.1. Taxonomy (NCBI): domain Eukaryota; kingdom Metazoa; phylum Arthropoda; class Insecta; order Coleoptera; family Cantharidae; genus Malthinus; species Malthinus flaveolus. The sequence goes on along the minus strand of OX467287.1, from coordinate 12,190,248 downwards.
GAAGAGTCTAAGAAATAAATTAAAATACCTTCATCAGTCGTATTCTCTTTACTTAATTCAGTATGTTGCACTCTTTTTTTTTTAACGCGATCGCGTTTGTCTGAGAACACCTTAAACCGTTTAAACTTGCCCGTGAAAATTCTCAGGTGACGGAGCGGAAGAGGCAGGCGAAACAGGTAGAAGCGGGCGAATCAGTGGTAGAGGCGGGCGAATCAGACGATGACGTTGGAAGCTGCGAGACTAAGAAACAAAATTAAACTTGGAGACAACAAATTGCCAAACCACACTCGCTCAACTTTAACTTTACACATAAAACTTGACATTTAAATAATTTTTTTTCAATAATTAAGAAATTCCTAATGGCGAGTGGTAGGAGTGCTCAGATAAGTAAATTTGTGTTAAAACCCCACCAACCAGAGGTAGAGTGAACCCAAGGAAAGAAAAGCCCACCACGTACGTGACCAAAGCTCATACTACGTCTGCGTAATAATTGGCAATAACTCCATGGCACTGTTTACGTTCGTTGCTAAGCAATTACAGTACAAATGGAGTACGCAACTTAAACAGTAATCACGTGGTCAGTTTTTCTTGCGCTGGGATTACTATAGTGAAGGCGTGATAATATCTAAGCCAATTACTCCTAACACTCAACACACATTTTATTAGCACTTACTTCCTAAATCTCTTAACCTCTCTAACACCACCGTGTGAATGTGGTGTGAGTAAAATCTTAGTAATACGTTTAATTCTCCATCTGCTCTTACAATTTCGATTTGATGTTGGTTTACATTCAAACCATTTATTGCTTCAGAGTTAATGTGCAATATAACATTATAAAGATTGACCCAACGAATTTTTATGCCTTCATCGCAAAACTGCAATTTAGCCGCCCTCCATCCCTCCAGAATAAACATTTCGCAATTGTACTCGTTTGCTTGCATGATTCTTTGCTTCTGATGCAATCGCCACTTCTTTACTATATTAGAATCTGAAAATAACAAAGTTAGAACTGTTTTGACAACTTGCTAAAAAATTCCCTTTCAAAACCTTATCCCTTATCTAACTTGAACAAAAATGCTCTTTTATCGTTACCGGTTACTTTACTTGGCGTTCTACTGTTTTCAATATACTGTCGTACATAATGCGCCTTAGTGTTAATTCGTAAAATGGATAAGGAAAGTTTTAAAAGTGACCTTTAACATACACATACACACCTAACGTGGAGGTGTTCGTTTTGGCTATCATAGTGGACATAGTAAATAAGAAAACAAGAAAAGAATACTCCACTCGTTGCTCGTTGTCGTTGCAGTGTTTTGTTTTCTGTTTTCTCTAACTCACTCTAACTTGCTCTAAACTGCACATTTCCACAATCATAAACAGAATCAGTCTATAAGACTGGAAAAGTGTGACGTCACAAATGTGGGTAATGGGTAAAAACAAACCAGTTTCACCGTATACGTTGCACAGCTTAAACATAAGTTTTCGTTTTTATTCCAGTTTTAAGTTAATTATTTAATTCAAAATGCCTTATTGTTATTGCCCAGGGTGTTCACATGTTAGTAGACGGGAAACCCAAACTGCCATCAAAAATTATTTCTTTGCAGTGCCCACTATCTAGGCAGTTTTCTGCTTTTTTGAAAACACTAATCTCATCACTAAATAATTCTAAAATTGCCGATAAACTTATGATGAACATTTTCACGTGTTAACGTTATGGCAACAAACTAATGTTTTTACCCATCATATGGTCGGCGGCCCTGTTTATGACGACAACACTTTGCCAGTCAGTGCATGGGCACGTGCATGGGTATCACAATGGATATCTTACTTTGCTCTTCATTCATAGATGACACTAGTTGTTTTAATTTTGCAATAATAATTGTTGATAAATAAATCTATGAATTAGTGCGAAATAATCATATAATTGTTTGTTGTAAGTTGAGGAGTTGAGCAGACTAATTAACAAGCCTTTTATTGACATTTAAAGTTGAACGACTTGGGGCTTGACCTTTCTATTTGAAATCGCTCCCGAGGAGATTTCTAATTTGTTGCAAAAATAATTGAAAACAACTTGTACCAAAAAATTCGGCTCCGATAGATTTCTTTATCATTTTTCTTTAGTTCAAATAACCGTCCCCTGTCACGTACTGAAGAGCAATTTGCGTACAAGCAGAAGAAAGTTGGAAATGAGAAAAATATTCCTTACTACCTCCTAAAGGTACGCTCCTAAACAATATTTTTAAAATTTTTTTGACCATTAAATTATGCGTAAGTAAGAAACTACCCAAACGGCCGAAATTTCGTAATTTTATTTTTATTTCTCGGCTAGATACAACTTCGTTCCCTTCTCTTCAAAGGGATGTAACGTCCTTAGGCAAGATTTTGCGCTACGTTAACGTTACCACACGTTACTAATGCGCTACGCGCTACGCTCTAATCCTCTAATTTTGTAAAATAAAAGAAATGATTGAGAAGCGCGTGAAAATCGCGCACAGTTTTTAAAATATTAACTTTTAAGGAAATCTATGAATGTCCGGTGATGCGGTGTCCGCGGGAAGAGCTAAAGGGGCAAATGCAGTTATGGCAAAAATTCTCAATAATAATAGTTTTATAGGAAAATCTCATTAAACACTTTTTGAAGAGTATAAAGTTTTTCGAATGTAGTTTACCCTATACGATCAAAATTGCCCGAGGTAGAATTTTTTTGAGACCGATGCACCTTTTTCGCCCCTAATACGCTCTATTTTTCGTAAATGTCTTCATTTATGAGCAAATCGTAAAAGCAGGGCGTATAAACAGGTGTTTTTAAAAACAGTGGAAAGGGACCAAATATTTAAAAACGCCTATCTAGGCCCATTTTTATCTTACAGGTTACAGGAATAGAAAATAAACCATCAAATTAAAGTAAATTTTACAAGTTTCTAAAAGGCTCCGATGAAATTTTTCGATGAAACTATTATTACCGAAAATGTTGGTCAAAAATGCATCGGGCGCCCAATTTTGTTAAACTGTGGACTCAATTTCATTTATCAAAAAGTTTACAATTTCTATGTCAATAAGTTTATCGCCATTCATTAATTTTAGTAATAAAACTGCGTCATCGCTTGGTTAATTATTTAACCTTAACCACACAGTTTGTTACTGGCACTGGCACAAATATGTCCACTAATAAGGATTATTTTATTGGTGTCGATGTTGGGACGGGCAGTGCTAGAGCTGCATTAGTAACTAACGAAGGTAAAATTGTTAATGTCGCAGTCAAAAATATCAAAACGTGGAATGCCCAAAAAGATTTTTACGAACAATCGTCCGATAATATTTGGTCATCTTGTGTCGAATGCATACAGGTAAGAAACTATTTTAGGGTAATTACTAAAATTTCAATAGTAAACTTCAAGAAAGTATCTAATGGGGTAAATCCTGACGAAATTAAAGGAATTGGTTTTGATGCCACCTGTTCTTTGGTAGTTTTAGACAAGCACCACAATCCCCTATCGGTTGCTTTTGATGGTATTTAAAAGAAGTTAATTTTGATACGCCGCAACTTTATTAATTAAGACCATTTTAGGACAAAACGAACGAAACGTCATACTCTGGATGGACCATAGAGCATCCGAAGAAGCCGAAACAATCAACAAACTCAATCATTCCGTACTTAAATACGTAGGAGGCAAAATTTCACTAGAAATGGAAACTCCTAAATTACTATGGCTAAAGAATAATTTACGAAACGATTGTTGGGAAAACGCTGGACTATTTGTCGACTTACCAGACTTTTTAACTTGGAAAGCTACAGGAAATGATTCGAGGTTTACTCTTCAGTACGAACGTCTTATCTGTTATTGTTCTAATTAAAGTCTCTTTGCAGGTCCTTATGCTCTCTAGTGTGCAAGTGGACTTATGAAGTTAACACAGAGGGCCAAATTGGATGGAATGAAGACTACTTTCGCCAAATAGGGTTGGAAGAGTTGTCGGAAGATAACTTTAGAAAAATAGGAAGTGTCGTATTATCGCCAGGCTCTTTTGTAGGGGGCGGTCTTTCTACAACGGCGGCGAAAGAGTTAGGACTTAAGCATGGAACTCCTGTTGGCACTTCTCTAATAGACGCCCATGCCGGAGGACTTGGCTTATTTGGTTGTTCTGCTCCAGGCGTTAGTTCCAACTTTGAAGCACGTTTAGGTTTGTGTTAAATATTTGCGAGTTCTATTTAGATTATTATATCACTTAGGTCTTATTTGTGGAACGTCTACTTGCCACATGGCCGTATCTCCAACGCCAGTTTACGCTCCTGGAATATGGGGGCCTTATTACAGTGCGATGATTCCAAATATGTGGTTAAATGAAGGAGGACAGAGTGCTACAGGAAAATTGCTCGATCACATTATAGACTCGCATCCTGCAATTAAGGAAATCAAAAGTAAAATTGGAAATATGTATGATCTAGTTAAGTGTCGATAATTTCCCAAAATTAATTTCCAAATTTTAGGCATATTCAAAACTATTTAAGCCAACTACTAACGAATATGGCTAAAGAGCAAGGATTAAACTTTGTTTGCTTTTTAACCAAAGATTTGCACGTTTGGCCAGATTTTCATGGAAATCGTTCTCCCGTTGCCGATCCAACTTTAAAGGGAGCAGTTGAGCGTTTCGTCCCTTTTTATTGCAAGCAATAATGACACTCTTTTTAGGTCTGCGGTTTATCTCTCTCCACTGACGAAAAGAGCTTAGCTTTACTATATTTGGCTACAGTACAGGCTGTTTCGGTTAGTAACTAACTAAGCTCAAATTAAAAAAAAAATTACTTTAATTTTAGTACGGAACTAGGCACATTTTGGAAACTTTAATGAAATCTGGATATGCGAATATAAGTTCGATTTTAATTTGTGGTGGTTTGAGCAAGAATCCCCTTTTTGTTGAGACTCAAGCTGATGTAGTTAATCTTCCTGTTGTTTTTCCACAAGAGATCGAATCTGTACTACTTGGATCTGCAATTTTAGGCGCTTGTGCAGCAAACTATTTTGATAACATGGAAACTGCTATTAAAACTATGGGAGGGCAAGGAACTGTGATAAATCCTAATTTGGAGGCCGTGGAATTTCATAACAAGAAATATAAAGTGTTTTTAAAAATGCTGGACGATCAGTTGAAATATAGAGAAATTATGCGTGACTAGAATGATGAGTTATTGCTTATTTTTGTACTTTTGCAAAATGAAAATATATGGATTTATATTCTTATACAAGAAGAATTTTATTTTACGTTAAGCAAAATCGCTAAAATGGCCATGAACCTTTAAAATCCCAAAATTTTGAAATTGTTGAACTGCACAATCAATGGAAGAGCACAAGATCTTTTTAGTGTCTACACGTGCACTGAACTATTGGTTCTGAAGTTCTGATCAGAGCTCAGAGTGTATCAACATAATATGTCTAATCTTAGAATTGATCTGCAATAATTTACCACGACATCTACAGAACTAACTAATACCCTTGCGATCCCATCAGTTATATTTTTAGGAAAATGTTTTCTTTCAGAAACACCCCTGGCCTATGGAGCTTATAGCATTATACCTGTCTAAACCTTTAGTTTCTTTGCCACCCCTTCCTCACAAATATGTTAAGTTTGCGTTGCATCACTCTCCCCATTTGCTTCATCATTATTCACATATTCACTGCGTTTCAGCGCAGTTAGTTAGTTTTGAAGAGATCGTTGAATCTTTATAATGAGTTCTTGCCACACGTGGTGGTACTGTAACTGTACTGTATTAAGTCAAACGGTCAGTTTCAAGAAATAAGGTTTAAGGGACGGAAGTGTCCATTTTTTCATGCATGTGTTAGTTTTCATTGTTAGTTCCGAGAAAGGGCCAATTAAGTTTAGTTTGAGTTGCACAGAATTAAGATATATGTGATCATAAACATTCGATTGATAGCTTCTAGAATCTTCGTCATTATTGTTTTTACTAGGGGAGGTCTTTTAGTTTTTCTCCGGCTTTTCTAAGAATAAGACCTGGCTAGCTGGATTTTACGTAGCCAATGAGAAAAGAAATCAAAATATTTTGAAAGGTGGTCAAAAACCATAATTTGGACCAGTAGGTAATAGTAAACCCCGGATTTTGACCATAAAGGTAGCCCCTCACATTGGATCTCGAAGATCATTTGTCCCTATTAGTTTTTCTCCCTTGTCTCTGGGCGATATGTTAACTGACTTCCGCGCGATTCAGACCGTTGACTAATTGCTTTCGTGAATTTATTTATTTTGGTAAATTGTCATTAGAGTCAACGTGAAAACAGAGAAATTGTAAGTTTTGTTTGAGTTAAGATTTAATGTTCTTCGCCCCGGAAAATATTCAAGTTTGGGTTAAATGTCAAATTAGTTTTAGAGTTCAATGTTGGTTAAGGAAATTGTTAAGTTTTAGTTCATTTGTTTTTGCTTTAATAAAAATCGTTAACCCAATTTTCGGAGCTTTTTCTAAAGTGTAGTTCGACATGACACCCCTGGACCTCGCTAAATGGGATTAAACTAAACTCTGTTAAGAGAAATATTTTGAGGAACTCAGTTTTGAATGATCCCGCGAATCTACGTAATCCTAATCATCTTAACTGTCTCCTCCAATATTTTGGGCTCGTGACAGACATTGTTAATTTACATGGTTACAGTACATGTAGCATCATTATCACGAAGGTCTCTAAATGGAAGTGTGGGAAGAGAGTTCAGAAACACCCATGGCTTATGGGCCTAATTTTTATATAATTTGTATTTAGTGGTGGAATTTGCATTACACCTGTCTGAATCTTTTAGTTTCTTTGACACACTGTTCCCATCACTCCGTTACATCACTCCGCATTTGCTGCATCATCATTCACTACGTTTCAGCGCAGTTAGTTTTGGAGAGACCATTGAATCTTTATAATGAGATCTTGCCAAACGTGGTGCTACATACAGCATCAAGGCTGATTGCTTTATCACAAAAGTCTTTGAATTGAAGCGTGGCTCCACTTAGGAGCACTTGGATCGAAATAACTGAGAGAGCGCTGATTTTTTCGCTAACTTTCTGACAGTTTTCGGTAGTGGTTTCACTCTCTTCTAGTTTTAAGAAAAAAGTGAACGGAACGGTCGGAGTAAACCGTCATTTTCTTGACATGCTCAAGACTCAGGATCTTAGACAAAACGTAATAATTCAATAAAACCAACCCCATTTTCTTATAAACCAGTAAATTATGTTTTCAACCTTTCAATGATCTCAAGAGTTTCAAGAGTTATCGTGGACGGTAGACGTCTGTGTTGTGCTGATTATTTAAGAGAAAAACTTTGAGCTGGATCGAACCCGAGTTTCCACGGTGTCGTGCTGGGTGCTTTACTACTAAGCTATTTTGGATTTTGCAACTTTCTTGCTCACGTTGGTCCTGAGTTCTGAGTCGCTACAGTTTCATTCAATAAAAATAGCGAGAGGGTTCCTGGTTAATGTTATCAGCTATGTGGTGAACGAAAACATTTATTTGCTCCTTTGCTATCAAATCAAGTTCGTCTGACGGTAGAGCAAATAGAGCACTTGTCTAGTGCCTTCTTAATATTTCCTAAAAGCTATTTTTGAATTGAAGTCGATGCATTTTCTTCGTTTTTCGAGTTTGATGGTGCATTTTTTTGATATAAAAGTATAAACGATGGACATAAACATAAGACATAACGTTTTTGATATTTTTTCAGAACGTTAAATACCACGATAGACAGGTTTTATGTTAGTTATAGATGGCTTGGCAACTAGTTACCTATCATTTGGAAAATTTCCGATGCGCTTATGCGACTCATTCTCAAAAAAATTGCTTTCGAGCTCTGAAATTCATCTCGATGTAAGATCTACATAAAGCAGATAAAGTTACTTGTTTAGTGTTTACAGTCATCGAACTCGAGCTGCTAATGATAAATATTATGACATAAAAAAATGGCCCCAAACCAAACACTTTCCAAGTACATAAATTAATTTCCGTTATGCACTTGACCTGAAGCAAAAAATGCGAAATTAACAACCTCGGATAACCCTGACTTTAAAAAGATGTATCTCATCCGTAAACTGGATGTTTCGTATTTTGATTAACCTCCGTGGGCACGCTTTCAATTTTTTAGACCTCATTTGTTGTTTTTTTGTCGTAATTCCTAGAGGTAAAATCAATCTTGAACTCTTCAAAATGAAATAAATACATTTTCATCCACCGTTAGGTACCTATTAATTTTATTGTAAATTAATGTTTAAATAGTTCGTTAAAATAAGTTAGTGCAATTCAAACGGTTCTTAATAATCCAAAACTTGTCGAGGAAGTTTACTCTAACAACATCCAACCAGATGAAGAACCCGACCACTACCGGCTTTATTTACATAATACCATACAAAGCTTTTCATTCCGCGTATAAACTTGAAAGTGATAACACCTCGATCTTGACTCGTCCAAAAATTCAAGATGACTACAAACGCTTTATTAATTTTTGTAAAAATCCTAGTGATTTTTTCAATATCGAGCGTTAATGGAGCACCGAGAAAATCAGAACACGTAAATACGCCCAAACAATTGGAAAACGAAAAAGAACAAAACTACCACGTAATCGACGAAAGTCAAAACGGCACGGAAAACTACAGAATTAGTGTTAAAGATATCGTCGTAATTGTTGCACCAGAAGATTCGTTCCTAGCGGCCGCCTCTCTCCTAATACCCCAACTGGCTACAGGATTATCCGATCACTTTTTCGAGGACGATCTATCGCCACCACCGTCGGTCGACCTGACCGGCCCTTCGACTTCAGAACCTGAAGAAATCAAACCTCACGAAGAACCAACCACGCCTGTTCCGAGCGCCAGACTTGTGAAGAAGCCCCAAACTCCCCAAACTTTCGTCCAAACGGGAAGATCCGGTTCATCTGAGAGGTTATAAATGTTTTAATTAATTTTTGTACGTTTATACACGTTTAATTATATTTTTTAGGAATGATTATCCAATTGTTCTCGGTCCTTTTTTGAAAAGGATACAACCTAGGCACTAGTAGGGCCTTTTGTGATGTAAAAATGATCTTTTTATTTTAATAACAAGAATATGTATTTTGTTTACTTATTTAAAACTGTAATTTATTAAAGAAAACAAGCACGAGATTTATTTTTTTGTTTTATTAGCCCCGCAACTATATAAATTGCGATTTAATTACCCACTTAGGTATGAGTAGGGCGCCCAGGGGCGATTTTTAACCGGGACAGCTTTCGGGTCTTCGGAGCTTCGTTAGAAGCGTCGAAGAAAATAAGAGTTTGGCAAAAAACGTGAATAAATCATTCGTTTAGTAGTTCGTCCAGTATCCAGTATCCAAAAGACAAATTCTTAATTCACCCTTAAGGGTTGGTTTAACATTTACTAATGTCTCGAGTAACATGGTGGTGCCTTTTGGCAGGCGGGAAAAACAAACATTCCTTTTTCACGTAGCTTTAGAGCCAATAGACTCCAGTGCTAGGGTGGCTAGAGTACATGCTTGACACAAATGGGGGATGCTTACGACCTCAGCTTGTAAAAGTTTTGAAAAGTTAAAAGAAAAAAATATTTTTGGACAACCCACAGCTGTAGAAATACAAATCGAGAGTTTAGTTTCTTTATTAAATAGAAGGTTACAATAAATAATACATCACAAACTTAAAAGAAATCAAACTTTAAGAATTGCCCTACAAACTCCATCGGCGTCCCTCTCTCGTCCAGGACCACATTGTTCGTTAACGGCGCCTAAGAGTAAAAGTTCGTCTTTGTGAACGTCGGAACTTCCCTTAGTAGTGCCAATTTTATCACTCTCTTTATTTTTCAACTTAGCGTCCTTGTGGTCTTCTTTACTCACTTTAATTGTTTCTTTTTTATCGTGTTTCTTGTTCATCTCGCCCTTCTTATCGTTATCGACCTTTTTATCTTCTTTCGACTCTTCCGAAACGTTAACCTCGTTCTTTTGGGCCTCACTCTTGAGCGTCTCGGAGACTCTTTTGAAATATTCCAATAAAACATTTTTAATGGCCTTCGCCACTAAAACTGCGTGACTTACGTTTTTGTTATTTTTAATATCTTCGTCGATTTTTTCCAAATTGTTAGAATCGCCGTTTTCCGATAATTTTATGATTTTAATGTTGGGTTCGAGTACTTCCCCATTTTTCTTCGAGTGGTGCTTTAGTTGTTCCGTTAAACCGTTATTTATTGCTTCTATCGAAAGGCCAATGGATTTCTTGAGCACGTCTTCGGTCTTTCCATCGATGGCGTTTTTCATGTCGTCTCTCGAGATGAATTCGTTTTCGACTGGAACGGTTATTAAAAACGCCCTTGCTTCTCGTAAGTGCTTTTTCTCTTCATGTTCTGGCGATTTTTCCAAACTGACGCTTGGCGATTTTGCGATAATACTGTCTGAAACGCCAACTTCTGGATATAGCTTCGCCAACTGTCCTTTCGACCGTCCGATATCTACATGATATGGTGCAGTTTTGGATTCGAGGAATTCTTCCGACTCCACAGCACCCCCTTCTTCATGTTCCGTTCTAATTTCTTTGCGAGCCTTATTGACGTACGGTAGTGGAATTGCTTTCGATAACAAACTCAAAACGCTATTATTATACGCCGAACTTGCAGCATTAGACGAGGCAGGAATAACTACAATAACAAAATTTTCAAAATCTGCGCGAATGTTCCATTTACCTTCTTGTCGTTGATCGTGTTTAATTTTGGTCGAAATTGGAGACGCTTGTGAAACGACAATTAAAGTAGCGATAGTTAACCAAAAGGTGCCCATAATTTTGATGCTCGTAGTTTGGCTACTAAAGTTGTACTGCCCAAGAAGAGACTTTCTCGTTTCGTTTAAGAGCTCAAACTACCGTAAAGTAAAGGTAACGCTTCCCCATAACGGGATGTTTTTTTTTATTTGCTCCTCTATAGTTATTTGACCTCATCTGTCATTAATAAACATTCAGGAAACCATAACACTAAAAGATCGCTAATAATTTGTAATAAAATAACCGCTCGTTGAAGCGTTAAAAAACTTAATTTTATCGACTCTGGATCACTTTGTGCTTTAAGTATCCATTTACGTTTCTTCAGTACAAAACGTTTTTTTATGAGAGAAGTGTGTAAAAGTAATAAAGAGAAATGTACTCGTATTCAATAATAATTTATTTAGCTTTTGAGGTGTACAGATAAGTATTTACAAATTATTATCAGGTAATTAAAAATAAAATTTTAAAAGCAGTCAATTTTCCCAGTGCTCTCTAATCATGATGCTGTGGAGGAGTGGGACGTCGAAATCTTGAAGCCAACTGAGACGCGACGCGCTTGATTTGTTCTCTAAAAAAAGATTTTAATTATTAAACTCGTTCTAGACTTATACCTACTCATTGACGATTTTACAAGTTACACTTACGGCACTAAAGGACCTCCTTTCAATTTCCTAAAAACAAAGTTTTAACTACAAAGGTTCTTTACACGGATGATAACTTACAGTACTGGAGGGTGTCTCTTAAGTTTCCTACAACGCCCTCTCTTGTCCCTAGCAAATCCATATCCACACTTTTTCAAACGTGACCCATGTTGATGCATACTGGCCCTCGATAAGGAAGATTTACTTTCTATGGGAAGCGCATCCACATACGGAACTTGAGCTTCTTCCTTTTTACTTTCTTCCTCCTCTTCTTCTTCAAGTACGTCCTCATCATTATCCTTCCCCTCCTTAACAGCTTTATTGTTAATTCTCGCAGACACTATTTTCTTAGTTGTTGGTTCTTCTGCACTTATTACAGCCTTTTGTGTGCTACTAACTTTTTCTGTGCTTACTATTACTTTTTCTGTAGTTACGACCCTTTTAGGGGGTAAAGTCGTCTTTTCAACTGGAGTTACTTTTTCTGTTACTATAACGGTAGTAGTGGACGGCGTAGTCGAAATAGAAGTAGACGGCGCGACAGTGGAAGTTTTATTCAACTTAACACTAGCTTCTTCGGATATTTGATGTGTGGCATTGCTCACGCTGCTCTCGGTGCTAGATAACTGAGCCGGACTTATTGTTAAATCGGCATAATCGTAATTGTATTCGTAATCCTACAAATAAACATTAGACTTATTAGTTATTAATAAGAAACATCAACAGCGAGACTTACCCCAACATCGGACGAACCACCCAACAAAGCAACCACTTGGAAATCTTTCAAATGAACCTGTATGTTATAATCGCCTGATTGTTTTTGATCATATTTCGTTTCCATTTGAATGTGCGATTTTGATTTCGATCTTGGGGCATTATAAACTGGCGCGGCAACAGCCAACAGGACCAAACACTTGCAGAGCAAATTCATCGTCGTCTCTAAAGATGCTCTGTGCGTATTATGCAATTTACTATACTTGGCCGAAGAACTGTTTAGTTTTCAAAGAAATGATTATAGTGCAAATCTACTGTAAGTGGGAAGTCAGAAAAATAAATCGAAAAAAGTGGGAGTTCCATTTGCTTCTGCAACCGGTACATTTGAGGTCTTCGAACTTGATCGATCTTTTTTGGATTTTTTTTTCATGTTCCTTTCGGTGCATTTTTTGTAGAACAAGGCGACAACTTGTATTTTTAATGTAGTAACGGTTTGACCATTCAAACCGATTAAAATTTAAATTTGGAAAAAGTTTTTTTTTGTAACAGTAATCCCAACTTTATGCAAATTTTGCTATTCGGACAAAGTTCAGTGTTTACGTATTACATTTTAAACTTAAAATATTTAAGAACGACTAAAAGAAAAGTTTATATTTACTATAAGTTATAACTATTTCCTATTTCGTATTTAAAAACTCAAAATCAAGTTTTTGTATTCTTTCAAATATTGCGCCATTTACACTACTCGTACGTCACAATTTTAGTTTGACGTTTAGCGTTACAGATTCCTACTTTATCTTTAAAAACGAATGATGTGGCTTTACAATAATAAATATGTCAAATTGTATAGAAATGTTTAATTATTTTAGTAGATTGTTCGTGATATTGATGGTAAATGTACTTATAATAAATGCCCAAATATCGGACAAAAGATTATGCGCTAACGAATTATGTACAGGTAAATTTGACCTATTTTTGAAACCTAACCTCTCACATTTTGCATACTGTAGTCTAATTTTTACAAAATTAACATTTGAATGCTCATTTTACGATAAGATATGTTATGTTCATCTCCTTTTAAAGTTTTTTTAACAATTTTAATAGCCTTTATGTTACAATTAATTTAACTGTTTCTAAAAACGTTTTAGCTCCGATATCAAAAGCAACAACTAGATTACGATATGCTAGTCTAGACTCTAGAATTTTGTCGTTTGGTTTAAAAGAGGACGTTACAATTTACAGTAAATCAGCCGGTAGTAGATCGGATTTATGGGGTGCAGAAATAAAGGGCAAACGAGGATACATTCCTCAGTCTCATATAAAAGAATATAAAATTTTTACTAAGACTCTCCTATTTGAGGTTCCCACAGAAGATGATAATCCACCTGTTGAAGTGCCTTCTAAAACACAGAATTTAGAAAACTCCATTACACCCGAACCTGTTAAACAACCATACGAAGTACACGATGGTACTACCGTTTATTTAAACCCCGACGACATACCTACGAGCACACCTTTAAGTAACGATAAGGATGATACAATACAAAAAACTGAAGGTTTATCTAATGATTCGTCTACTACTGGTGATGTGGTTAATCAGACTGAGCATTTAGAGAATGTCAAAAAAGAAGTTTTAAATTCTCAAATAATTAACCAAAACACTGAAGAATTAAAAAGTGAAAAAGAAGAACTTCTGGATTCTCAAGTAAATTTGCTTAATAAAAAAACGGAACCTTTAGAGAACGGTAAAGTAGAGCTTTCAGATTCTCAAATAAATTCGCCCGATCATAAAACTGAAGCTTCGGAAAATGCGAAAGAAATTTTAGATTCCCAAACAGACTCTGCTAAACTAGACGAATCTGTGACCAATAAAGATGATTCCGTATTTGGAAATTTAGGAAATTATATCATTAGTTATATGGGTGGAAGTGAAAATAAAACAGTTGAAGACGAAGATGGTGATAGTGAAGATGAAGATGAGAGCGAAGATGAAGATGAAGATGACATTGAAGTAGAAGAAGAAGAACAAGACTTAAAATCGACTGATGATCTGAGCCAAGAAGAAATTGTTCAAAAAAGTAAAGAAGTGCTAGAAGGATCTGAAGATATTGCAACAGTTGGTCAGGATGTGCTTGTTAAAAAGCCAGAAACTGTAAATGCTGAAAGAGTATCGAACTCCGATGAAAATTCTAGTATTTTAAATGAAAAAGTTGCAGTTAATGAAGAAGCGAAAAAGGTTGGTGAAGATGAGGAAAAACCAGTTAGTGAAGTAGTAAGTGTAAATGTTATGCAGAATGAACCGGTTACAAATGTAAAAGTGTCATTGACAAATGAAGATACAAATGTAGATAAGGAACAGGAGGTTATAAGGGATAACAGTGAAGGTCAAGCAATGAACAGTGAAGAAGTCTTGGCGGCAAGTGAGTTAAAAGGTGTAAATCAAGAACCGAACAGTGAGAATATTAATGAAACTGAAACCAGCGGAAAACAAAGTAATACTATGTTGGATACTAAAGGAAGTAGTGGTGAGAATGTTATTGAAACTGAAACAGATTCCGGTGGAAAAGAAAGTAATATATTGGACTCTAAAGGAATTAGTGGGAGCGCAGAAGAACAGAATGTCCCAACAGAAGCACAAACAGCTAATTATGTTGAGCAGGTAACAGTTTCTCCAGTAGTAGTCCAGAGTGTGGCAACAAATCCATCGCATGCCGAGTTACAAAATGACACCGCATCTATTGAAGAAACAATAAAAGACAATGTACCACCCACTCAGTTACCAACTGAGCCTACTTTCGAAATTACACCTCCATTAAAAGTCGAATCGTCCCCTGCAGTTGAAGAGTCAATTTCAAACTTAACTACAGAAGCGAGCCCAAATACAAACTCAGAAGCAACACCAAATCCAGTTGAAGAAGTAACAAAGGGCCTTGAAACAAATTCGTCAGTTGTATCTGGAGAAAATTTAGAAGCTGTTCAAGATCTACCACTAAACGAAGAAGCGAGCCCAATTACAAACTCAGAAATAACACCAAATCAAGTTGAAGAAGTAACAAAAGACCTTGAAACAAATTCGTCGGTTGTATCTGGAGAAAATTTAGAAGCTGTTCAAGATCTATCACTAAACGAAAATTTGGTAGAAAGTTCAAATGCAAAAGAAAAACAATTTGACGTAAATATTCAAAATGTTGATGCACCGTCACAGGAAAATGCAACCGATAGTATCGAACAGTCTCTTTTAAAAGTACCGCCTGCAGTCATACCAGAAGAATCTTATAATGCCTCCGACTTTGTCATTGATTCCAGCTCCAAAGTATTTGTTGAAATGCCAGCAGAAGATAGCACTTCTGCAGAAAAAAACGTTGAGACCGAAACAAGTGCTAGAGGTATTTTATGGAGCTCTTCTATTAGAAGAGAAATCCAAGATAAGCAAGAGCAGCATCAACACGATCTTGAGATGTTACTCTCGAAAGAGCCTCGAGGTAAATCTACAATTTGTTTATTTATTAATCTTTATGTTGTATATTATGTGCTTTCGTTAAAAGTGATTTCAATTTGTTCTGCATCGAGTAGTATTTACTTGTTCTCCGGGCTTCCTCGTTAAAAACTTTTGTTTTATCGTTCAACGAAAAAAACTTCTATTTTATTCTTTTCGATATTTCATAGATGTTGACTCGTTAATGCACAGATAGGATTTCGTTGCTTTCATTTTCATTATTTGTTTCATGTCTTTGACCGATGTAGCTTGAATTTATGTTGAATTAAATTTTCAGATGAGTTCAGTTGTTCCACAAATTCAGATGTTGGGAGTTGTCCATCTACTGTTGTTGTGCAAAGCCAAAGTGGTCATGAAGCGTACGTCGATAAAAACATACCCGAGAGTCACGAAATCGACGACCAGAAATTAATAGAAAACGACACCAACAACAATTTCTTATCAATAGAAAATTTACACCTCGATCAAACGTTTATAGTTTTAATCATAACTGCTGTTACAATCGTAGTATTTTTATGGGGTTCAATGTACATTGATAAAAGTCGAAGAGAAAGCCCTCTAATAGCAAAGATAAACAACTTAGAAAAAGCTTACCTTATAATGCGTAAAGAAAACGACATTTTAAGCGATAAACTTGCCACCGTCGAGAGCGAAGCTTACGGACAGTACGAAACCACTTCGAACGAAATTGTCGAAAAACTAAAACAAGAATTAGACGAAGCTCACCAAACTTGCGACTCGATGGAAGAACAAATACAAAACCTCGAAAAAGAGTTGAGTAACTCGACCGAAGTAGGTTTGGAACTTAATCGTATGTTATCGGAATTTTTAAATTCGGAAAATGGCAGCGATACAGTAATTTCGAACATCGACCAATTACAAAGACAACTTATCGAACAACAAGATAGTTTAGCAATTAAAGATACAGAAAATCACGAGTTGAGATTAGAATTAGACATTAGCAACACTAAAGTTACCGACTTACAGGGTGAATTAAATAAAATGGCTTTAAATTTATTAAAAATAGAAGAGGAGAAGGAGCATATTCAAAGTAGTACCGAAACTGAAGTTATTGGGCTTAAACATCGGTTAGAAACTAGTACAACTTTGTTAAACAATCAAGTGGATAGTTTGACCGAAGAGCTTAGAGCTTTAAAATTAAATTATAGCGAATGTGAACGCGATTTAGAATTAAAAACTAACGAGTACTTGTTATTGAAGGAAAATATTAGTCAGATGGATAAGGGAAGAAATAACGGCGAGACTTTGATGAGTTTAGTCGATTTTAGTTCGACTAAAGCCGAACTCATGCAGTTGAGAAAAGAGAGGCAATTGTTATTAAATAACTTACAGCAAGAAACTGACTTGAAGCTTTTGTACGAGAAACAAGCTCAAGTGGCTTTAGAAGATGTGCAAGGCTACAAATCAAAGTACGACGAAGCCGATAGGGAAAAATTAGAAGCACTAACTAAATTGGAAGTTTTGTCTAATTATTTTAAAGAGAAGGAAGCTCAACTTCAAAAGTGAGTTTGAGGTTTGTAAATTGAAGATTTGTTATTGTTTTTTTTTGTTGTAGAGATCTCAATAAGCAAGAGAATATGTGGATCGAAAAACAAGGTGAAGCCACATCGACGATCGAACGAATTAAATACATGCAAGAAGAATTACAAAATTATAAGTGAGTAGATAAGCGTCTAATCTCGATGTTTGTATTTGAGAATTTCTTTTTAATGTTATAAACGTATATTTTGTTTCAGAGCTCAATACGAGTCGCTCAAACAAGAAATATTAGCTCAGGAAGTTGATATGAAGAGTCAAATTTCGGTCTTAGAAAAGAGAGGGCACGAAAATTGGGTTGCTGCTCGTCAAGCCGAGAGAAAATTAGACGACGCTAAACAAGAGGCTGCACAGTTGAGGAATAGGTTGACTTTAAGGGAGAGATCTTTCGATGACAAAACACAAAATCGTAAGTTACCGTCGTGGAAGTTGTTTCAATTTTTTGTACGTTTTGTGTAGGTTTACAGTCACCTTTGGAACAAAATGGAGATGTGCAAATATCGCCTATGCATATGCCAAATGATGGTGTACCAAATCCATTGTTGTATAATGCGAGAGATCGTTTGACGACATCTCCACCACCTCTTTCTAGTCTTCCTCCATTTATTCCACCGCCACCTGGAGTACCGTTTATACCGCCTCCTTTAGGTGGAGTTCCTATGCCGCCTCCAGGATTTCTACCGCCACCCCCGTCAATGTTACCAGGTGATCACAGACCACCACCATTAGGAAGAATGTCGTCACCCCCTCTAAATTCGAGATATTCTCCCGACTCGCGTTACTCGCCATTTAGGCGGAATAGTCCGTCGCCAACGTCGGACGATGATTATGATAGATCATCACCACCATCTCATTTGTACAGAGGGTACAGTCCTTACAATAGAGACGACGAGAGAAGAGACTTCAATAGGCCACCACCTAATCGTAAAAATATGAGACACAATAAAAGTAAGCTTTAAAAATTTGGAACGAATTTAATTTAATTTAATCTAAATTATTTTTTAGGTGCTCCTTATAGTTCAGGTTCTGCAAATTCAAACGATTCTTTAGAAAAATTAAATCGACACAATTCGAAAGTTTAGCAATTTACTTGTTGCTTTTATTACTAGTAATCAATTCTTCATTCACTTAAAAATAAACTTTAGTGTAATAATTTTGTGTTGTGCAGTCGTAAATTAGGTGAGATGTTTTCTTGTTTTTATTTTTTTAAGTGTTAAAATACACCAAAATTGTACAAAGTATAAATATGTATAAAAAGTCTTGTATTTTAATGCGTTAGTTAGATTTAGATCAAAAGACTTTGTATTTATAATGGCCTGGTTATTGTTTTTAATGTAAAATTTTTGCAGGTAATGTTAGAATAGTAAATTTAACTGACAACTTATCTTTGTCGACATGCCTATTCAAAAGTATACTATAAATTGATTTTCTTATTTTTTAAGAATCAAATACTAATCTAATGATTATAAACCGTGTATAAAATGTGATCAATAATTGAAAAAATGCAATTTATGAGTATTCGTGTTTTTTTTAGTTTACAACTGATTTTTTATTTCATTATATTCTGCAAGTGTTGGCAGAAAAAATTAAATGAGTAACTGATGTGATGATTGACGCGCAATTAAAAAAAATAGAGTAGAAGGCGAATTAGCTACTGAACAACATCGGGCTCCCTCCAGGATGGCAGTGAGGGCATCTATCCTTGGGAGTTCTTATAGTTTCATCAAGCATAACCTTACCGGCCATCCATTTGGGGGACATTAAAGGCAGCCATAAGAAGACTAGAAATTGCTTAACTTGAGCAGTCACTTACATGCAACTTCTACATAAAATATAATAGGTCCTTCAGAGTTTGCGCAGAAGATGGAAGCCTTCTTGTAGATAAAAGCAAATCTGGTATTTCGAGTTGTAGAGTAGTGAGCAAGACATTGGGGTGCTCAAAATGGTTTTTCTGGCTTTAAACTTTAGTAGACCTATGATTTGTTATGGAGCTCCCATCTGGTGGCTATAGACAACTATAAAGACTACTAGAAAATCTCAAAAGCTATTCTGCTTTACGATGCCAGGAGTAATGGAAATCAAAGCTGTTCTTTGACTGCCAGGATGGCAACTGTGGTCTAAAAGAAAGAAACTTACGGACAAACCAAAAACCCTAGAGGAATTCTCCAGAAAGCTACTTTTGGAGATGGACTCAGACTCGATAGAGAACGTTGAAGCAGATATTTCTGTCTCCACCCACTTGGGCTCGCCCTCACAACAGCTTATGTCTCGGGAAATATATTTTCAATAGCAAAGCAAACCTATCTTATTAGCCTTAAACACTTGCAAGGTAGCTCTAGCCTTCCGTGGGAGTGCATAGAGGTAGTAGGACAGCTTAACATGCTCTCTGTGACTGGCAAATGATGCGTGATGGGTATACTCGGAGTGAGCCAGAGTTTTATATAGAGTTCGTACTACAAGTAGGTGGCTCGAGACCTAACGGACCCGGGGAGGCTGCTCGGAGGAGGTGCAATGGGTGCTTTCTTCACCAAAATAATTCAGAATCCTGTCGATACACGATAAAAGTTTGCAGAACTCGTCAAAAATGGTATTTCTGAGTGAAATAGAAATGAAATAAGGAGACAGTTTTGTAATGTAGTAGTTTCAAGAAGATTTTAAAATGAAACGCCAAAAATGATCGTCGACTGCTGGTCCGTACTTATTTATCCAAGGTTACAATTTTTTTACGTGTAAATAAATCAGTGACAGTTGGAATCAGTTATCAAATATTTGAAATTTTAGTTTGGTAATTAAATAATTCCCTAATTCCTTTTATTATTGATACATTATGTTATAGTAAACGTTAAATTGTTGGTATAAAAATGAAACGTAATGTCCTCTGGAAATGCGCTAATTTGGCAATTTTGTGATGATTTCGTCCTTCCAAATGTAAACATTTCATCATTAGTGAAAAGTCCTTCGAATCACTACCAATTCAAGATCTATTGCAATTCATGCTCCAGTAATTTACATATCGACCTTGTACCTGAAAGTGTTTCAAAAAGTGTAACCAACGTTCTTGTACAAACATCAAATAATATAAGTACACCAATTTTTAGAAAAACAGCTAAAGCCATGCTGTCTAAATCAATACAGGACGATGCCACAAGTAATATAGTGACAACGCCCATTAAAAGTAAAAATAGTCCTAGAAAGTATAAATTACAAAGTAAAGGCGATTTAACGGTTCAGCAAAATGGACACAATATGCACAAAAATGACAAAAATATGAAAACTCACTTATCGCTGAAAGACGACTCTTCTAGGCCACACAAAAAGAAGCACAAACACAGAAGGTATTCTTTAGAAAATTTAAGTAGAAATCCCAGTGGTTCCAAAAAAACCGAAATTAGAGAAGACAAAGAAATTCAGACGCTTCGCGTTAAAAAAGACGAAAGAGAATCGAGGGTCTGCAAAAGAAGAGTCGATAAAGCTACGGATCCATTAAATTATGCGACTAATTTAGTTAGTAATAATTCCCAAGTGTGCTTCATTTTATCGAGAGGAGCTACTCCTTTCGAAGTTTCAAATAACGCAGATTCCGTAATAAAGCTGGAAGGGTCCTTTATTAAGAGTAGACAACGAATAAAAAGAGAGGCGCGTCCGTCCCCAGAACGCTATGCTGGAGAACAAACAGTTTGTACAAGTTTGAAAGCTGAAATAAGTAAAGAAAGCATACCGAAAAAAGGCTTAGTCAACGGACTCAGTTATTTTTTTAAAAAGAAAAAGCTTTTTGCGAAACAAGCAAGTTACGTAGAACCTGAGAATGATAAAAGCGGCAATCATAATGGCGATACGAGAAGTAACATTGTTAAAACTTGTGACGGTATGTGCCATTTAGAAGAAAAGAATTATGAAGAAAAAATACGTAAAAATCATCAGAATAGGCCTTCGAGCGCAGATTCAAAATATGTTCGACGTGTAGAAATGGAATCGATTGACGTCAAAACTAATATTGGGGATCTAAAAAGGAAGCCTAAAAAGCACAATCCTTCGATTAACAGTGAGCCTGCTCAAAGGCAAAAATTGAAAGTTTTGAAAGAAGAAACATCCGGTTTATTCAAAGAAGGAAAAAGGTCGAGTCAAAAAGAAACGAACGACTTACAACCGAATAAAAATAAGAAAGATCAAAAACAACAGTGTTCCAGAAACAGCTTACACATTCGCAAATCTTTCAGTAGCGCTCAAGTAAACACAGAAACGAAAGAAAATGTTTGCCCAAAGAAAAAAATTGAAGAAACTGATTCAAGAATTCGCTCCAAGCCGAGAAAGAAGCGCAGGTCACAGTCTCTATTTACGACAGCTTCTGAAACCAATAAAAATGCAAACGAACGTATCGCAAATGTATTTATGTGCGAATTAAAAGAGAAGGTAGACGCGCAAAAACAAAAAATTGGTGGTCTAAATAGAAGTAGACAGATGATAGACGATAGACAGAGTCGTAAGGACGACCCTAAAGTAAAGCATAAAAGTAAAAGGGAACACCATTGTCATCACATAGATGGTCTTGAAACGCCGGTTATATTAGACGAGAAGCCGGTTAAACACAAAGCTGGGGACAAACAAAAATCTGCAAAGTCACATCATATCAAAACCGATGGTAACGAACAAGAAAATGTGAAGAATGCCCATCATGGAAATTATAGGGTTGCAGTCGACGATAAGGAATCTCGAAAACGTTCGGGAAAAGTTTCCAAGTCGGCACTCGATGCGTCAAGAAGAAGTTCTTCAGCCGTTCAAACGGCGCCTTCACCTCGTAGAAGAGCAGTTGTGGATAAGTCGAACAAATCACAGACCGGTTTTTCGTTATTGGATCACTTCGAGAACGCTTTCAACATATCGTATTTATACGATGAAAAAACGAAAGCCTACAACATCACAAAAGATCAAATGGAACAATTTGTTAACCAAATAAAAACGTCGTCCCATTCGAAGAGCCACAAACACAAAAAGTCGAGTAAAGAGAAGACGACGAAAGAAAAAACGTCGCGAAAGGAAGTAAGTTTTTCCAAGTTGAATTTGTGTCCGTTGACAAAATGTTACGAGCCTCCAGTTCCTTTTTACACTTGGGATTTGAAACCGAGAAAGAGAGTTTTTGATCAAAAAAGTGCCTTTTCGGAAGTGGTTACGGAGAAGGAAAAGTATAAATATTTTAGCAACGATAAACACCGAACTGCGCGAAATTTTATATTTCAAGAAAATATCGTCGAAAGTTCCAAAAAGGCGCTTTTAAATGAGAAAGGTGAGATCGAATTTACGGTCGAAGGCGTAGAACCTCCGAAGAGAATACGCCTACAAGAAATTCGGAATAGCGATGGTATGGGAAATAACTCCAAACAAATGCGCGTCTCGGTTTTGGCCGGTTTGGAAATTAAGCCCAATAGTGTTGGGGTAGAAGATAGCGACGCAGTTAAATTGAAGAATGCGACTATCGGTAAGGACAACTTAAAAAAGTCATTTTCTGATAGCGAATCGGCCACAACTATCAACAAAGGGGTGTCCAAGTTAACCCTAAAGTGTGCCGAAAATAAATTATCAAAAACTTCGGTTTCCCATAAATATTCAAGCTCGTTCGGAAATAAGCTAAACGTCCCATCAAGTCCGGTTAGCAGAAACGAAAGTAAAAATTCTATCTTAAGTAACGAGCCGAAAGCGTCTTGTAAGACGTCGGTTCAATCGAGAAGCACGAATTTGTTGAAAAGCAAACTTGGTTACGTGCCAAAAATAAAAACGTCGTCGTCCGATGGTTTTAACAACGACGAAGACTGCGATCGACGGAAGAATTTGAAAAAGACTAGATTATCGTCCACCGAAAAATTGGATAAAGAGTATCTCGCAAATTTGGGGCACGAAGTGATGAATATGATGCACAAATATTTAGGAAAACAGTCGTCGGGTAAAAAAGAAGAGGCCGAAATAACCAAGCCTGGATTTTCTGCTGTGGGTGAAGATTTCTTTATGCAAGTGAAGACGTGCATCGAAAGCAGATTGAAACCACTTGAAGAAGAACCGCCCACTTTTAACGCGCTTGTTAAAACTGTTCCTTCTAAGATCTATACAAAGACGAACTTAAAGTCAGATTTAGGCCGCAGTTTAAGTAAAAGCGAAGTCGATGCCAAGGTGGAGAAGTATCTTAAAGCTATCGATGAGAAAAGTGTTAGTATAACTAAACGGAAAACCTCAAAGAAGGAAGATAAAACCCCGATCAAATCGGAAGGAGTTAGGGCAAGAATGAGTCAGTATGTGAATAAGTTGAATCTCCAACGCAAACCAAATTCTAGAGATAGTTCTCGAAGTAGCGTAAGAGACGGATCGGTCAAAGGAACCGCGTCGTGCTCGTCTAGAGACAGTTCGAGACGATCGGTGGGCTCTAAAAAATCCACAGGCGAAGTGTCGTTAGATAATCCACCTAAATCGACGTCGAATTCTGCATCTACGATATCCAACAAACCAAATCAAAATGCAACTAAAACGAAAGACTCCAAACGTATGTCTTCTCTAGAAAATGCGACTCCGACTGTTCTGCTGTACGATTCTTTGCTGGAAGAATCGAGCATCGATAATATCATAAGCGAGAAGCTCGATCTTTTACCAAAAATTGCGGAAGAATCGGCTTCGCAAAATTCTGTTCAACCTTTACACGAAAATCCTCCTTTGCAAACAAAGCTTAAAACGGAATCGGCTCCCATCGCAAAGAAAGACGCCGTTCAAATAAAGCAATCGACTGGAGACGACAAGAAGCCGCAGTCGCAACTTCCGAAGAAAGAATTGCACGAAAAATTAAAAAAAATTGCTTGCGACATGTCCGAGAAGGTTATGCAGGCGTTTCAATTAAATATCGACGCTTCCCCAAATGTATGCGCACTTGGCGATTTAAGTTCAGATTCCAAGGCATCTCACATTTCTTCACTATCCCCCAAACTTAAAAAGCGAAACGTTACAGGAAAATGTACTTTTATCAAAAAGAACATCGCCAAAATTGGCGGCTCTGAAAAGTGTAGCAGCAACGGATCTTCAATAGCCGATTGCACAACAAAAAAGTATGTCAATACGCGCAAATTTGGCAAAGATGCAAAAATAGATCCCAAAAAGGGGGTAACTGATGAGAGTCGACCAGAAATAGACGACATAATTCAACTTACAAATCTTCTCAAAGACAATACGAGTAACGATAATAGTTTAGAAAAGGCCAATTTGTTGGAGAGAATTATTTCTAAAAATATTGCAAACATTTTGAAGCAAAAGGAAGAAGACGTAGATGCCAAGGCAAAAATTAAGAAAGGAAAGGGTACGAAGTCGTTAGTAAAGCGACAGCGAACTTTCAACGTGAAGAAACCACCGCCGAATAAGAAAATGGAAATTTTGAGCAAACTGGAAGCTTTGATGGGCGACGACGATAGTTTATTGTTAATAGAATCTAAATTAGACAAATTGTTAAGTAAAGAAAATGCGAGTCGTTCAGAAGGGGAAGCCGAAGAAAAGTCGAGGACTTCTACGATACCTATTGTACCTGTGGAAAAAACGGTTGCTTTCAACCGTAAAGAAGACCCCCGTAAAGGGTATAAGTCTGATACTAGTAGCGTTTGTAGTCGCAAACTTACAAAAACTACGAAAGAAGTTAAGAGAAAGACACCGTCCCCGATTCGGGGAGGTATTGAAACAGTCGCCAACTCCGATAAAATTTGTAAGGAAAGCCCCACAGAAGAGTTTGCTATTTCGAAGAGGGTTAGCAAAATTCCAAGATACACCCAGTTGTGTGCTAAAAGCATTATTTCTAAGAGTGCGCTATCGAGTGTGAGTTCTGCTCTACCACGAGAAACTGGAGTCGTAAACATTCTTGAAGCAGTTTTCGATAAAACGAGTTCGAAAATCATCTCAAAAGATGGCAACTCATCACAAATTCCAAGATTATCCGATCTCGATAGGTCGACAACTTCTGTTTTAACTTCGAACGCCGATAAAACCATCAATCCCCAACTGAGCAATTTAGAAAAACGTAAACGATACGCGGAGAGCTTACGTAGCAAAAATTTGTTGACAAAAAGTGAAGACGATAAGTTTCCCAATTTGCAATCTCCATTGCTTTGCCCATACAAGATATTATACGTGACTTCCGAAGGGCCCTTTTTAAATCCGTACGATCCACTCACAAAATACATTATTAACTTTGACGAATTATCGATTTCTAAAAAGACCGACGATAGCGACGTCAATTCGCTTAGAATAATTACGCTCGACAAAAAATTTAAAGAAGACCCTTCTTCCGGGACCAAATTGACGAAGTTTCCGACCGAACCTGTGATTAAACTTCCTTCGAGTAATGTCGACCAGACGATGGAGAAACAGTTGAACGGTTCTGAATCAGTAAGGTTAGAAAATTGTGATGAAGTTGGTCCAGTTTTGGATGATGTTAATTGTGGGCGTATTTTTAGGAGAGACTTCACGCATTCGAGTTCGATAAGTTTGTCGAGTAAAGGCTCGAAATTGTCGCAGAATATTGATTATTGCCAAACGAGCGCGTCTTCAACTTCGTTGGTTTCTATTAAAGCCTTTGATAAGATAACAACTTGCGCACCGAGATTTAACAGACTGCAAGATACGAGCAGCTGTGGAGAAGTGGTAAAAAGGCGTCGATTCGTCAAGAAAAAATTGAAACGAGACTATCGTATTAACACAAAGAATTTTTTAGGTGAGAATGTAAAAAATGAAGACGTGGAACACTTAAAAATATCAAAACACTTAAGAAAAAAACGTTCGAAATTTTTGTTTAGGAAAGTAGAGAGTTGTGGTCAAGTCGCGAAAAAATGGAATTCCGACGAAGAAGTCACTTATTTCGAGCCTCCTAAATTGTGCAGGCGAAGCTCCTTACTCTTACATCAAAATTGTTTCTATAAGGGAGACTTCGGGTACCGACAAGTTTTTCCCAAACCAAATCCAAATGGCAAAAAAGTTTGTTTTAAAGACACGAGAGCCCTAATTTATCACAATTTTAAGAAAACCTTAACTAGCATTCGTCTATTGCGACAGAAGAGAAAAGAAAACCCTCATAGGTTGTTTCCAAAAATTTTCAAATCTGGCGTTAGTTTAAAAATGCGCAACAAACAAAGACGTCTCTGCAATTGCATGAGCAACTCCACCTTTAGCTCGTCAGAAGACTACGAAGAACCGGAGACAAAAACGACTTTTAAAAATCCCTACTCGAGAAACGACTACGATTCTGATGGTTGCTACAAAATATTTGCCTATAATAGCCTCGTCGAAGTAAATTGTACGAACAAGATCATTTCGACCATAAATAAGTCTAACAGCTTCACTTCCTTAAAGTCGCTTAGATGCGATTTCGAAAGTGGTTACGAGACAAACCCGAGCAAAAATGCAAATTCTTGGCGTAAATACCGTTCGGAAGACGTGAACATTTTAAAACGCTTCACCGATTTTAGCAATTTCGAGTTTCCGTACAAAAGGTATCCAACTTTTTGTGTTTGTCCATTAGCGACCAACTACAAACGTAGCAGGCAATCTACTTGGAACAGGAACGAATCGCGCCAGTCCGATTCTGGTAATTTTTCCGCCGTAAATCAAGAGTCTTCAATTCCTTCTCGTAAGTGTAAATTGAAGAAAAATTGTAATTGCGATAAAGAAGTTTCGGCTAAGCCCACCAAGGTTTGTTTTCAACCTTGCCTCGTGGATACGTCAACTTCCACCTATTATTATCCGAATTGCGAAGCTCCACAAATTATGCCAGAGTGTCACTTTTGTTTAAAATATCAAAAGAGGAATTATAAAAGGAACAAACAAAGTCACGCGTGTGCTAACGAAAATTGCCCCCAAAAGATCCACAAGAGATCCGGCTCGTATTCGACTTCTGACGGCAATTCTTCGTGCGCAGACGACGATTCGTCCAACTACGACAAGCCCCTACAATCACGAAATGAAAAAACTACGTGTACAAACGAAACTTGTCGCTACCGGTCTTTACCAACGACAAAAATAGTTAGTAGAGACAAAGTGTGTGACGATGAAACTTGCGATGCAGAATGTTTAAATCCGAACCGTTCTCATCGAAGTCACCAATTACCCGCTTATGAAGAGGCCGACTCGTCGACCATTTGTTGCGTTCCTAGATGTGTGAGCAACAAACTGAAAGATATCTCCGCGTTAGGGGTCCCC
The DNA here is from genome assembly GCA_950108345.1 of Malthinus flaveolus. Taxonomy (NCBI): domain Eukaryota; kingdom Metazoa; phylum Arthropoda; class Insecta; order Coleoptera; family Cantharidae; genus Malthinus; species Malthinus flaveolus. Next base: position 12,162,863 of record OX467287.1, on the reverse strand, counting down.
AAAACGTGTTGTTCATTGGCTCCTAAACAGCCCGAAAAGGAAACTAAACTGTGCAAAGAAGACGCTCAAGAAACTGATTTACGCCAAGATGGACGTTATAAGCAGTTGTCCGATTTTACAGAAATGCGAAGAGTGCTCTTGTGTAAGGATGACAATCATAAAAAGTGCACAAGACAAACTTGTCCAAATTATACGAAAATGTTTGACGATAGTTCTCCAAAGTTAAAAATTTTGGACGACGAGTACAATGTTAAAACGGACAATGGAGCTAAAAGTTCGACTCCAAAATTAGAGGCTACGACTCATACGAATTTGACTAGAAGGAAGTCTTTGAGAGTAGCTTGCATTTCTACGTGCAATTTGGATTTGGAGGAAGACTGGGACGAGCCGGACCCGCCGAAGAAAAATTTAAACGACATGTCCAAGGAGTCTTTAATGGAGCTTATTAAACAACAATTCAGAGAGTCTATTAAAGATATTATTTTCGAAGGTTACAAAGAAAACGCCGCGCGTCAAGTGCCTGAAGAGGTACAAAAAGATGACGTTCAAGAAACATCGTGTAGTTGCATTAAGGAACCGGAAGCCGAAACTTCAGATGGATCTGAAAAAAGAGCCACTCCTGAAGTGGAATTCAGTAAAACAGTTGCGACGAGCCAAGTGTTATCAAGTAACACAACTTTAAGTAAAGTATCTGATAGTTTTAGTAACACCGATTCGAATGATGGCACAGTGTTGACTCTTCAAGCCTCTCAGGAAGAGTCGAGTGCGAGTTCGATGGTTAAAAGTCCTTCCCTACAATCTGTCAATTCTTCAAATTTGCGCAAAGTTAAAGCCAATTCCAATTTACATGCTAAACATTTCAATAATTTAAGTGAAGACTCCTCGAGAAAATTAAACAATCAAGTTCGTGATTCCGTTAGAATCGAGTCTGTAGACGACGAACCTCTCGTGAAAAATTCAGATTATTTATCTTGCGATTGTTGGGATTTCCAAAAGTTGTCTAAGCCAACTTTACTCAAGCTGAAGGAGAAAATTGATAATTGCGTGAATAATTTGTTGGAATCTTCAAATGAAAACAATTCTAGCCAACGTTCGACAGCAAATAGTTCGGGAAAACATTTATATGGAGAATCGTCTAAGAGACTAGATTCTTCTAGTTCCTTACATAATTACTTACGTTTATCATCAGAAAGCATAATTGATGATTCGCCGAAGCATATCTCGAAAACGTCAAAGTTTGTGTCGGTGAACACTTCGTACGGCGATCCCGTAATTCGTTCCAAAGGTCCTTGTAGAAAGGCCAGGTATTTATCTGAAGACTCGACAAAGCCCTCAACTTTGCCGCAAAGTCTAATAGAAGAGCATTTGAAACAAGAAGTATCGCGAGATTTAAATCAATCTCGACCCCACCATCCATCAGAAGCAATCGACTATAGCAAAGATTCTCCTTCGAAAGAATACGAAAATGTGCCTTCATCTGCTACGCAGAAATCGGCGAGTACAGAGCAGTTTTGCACCGATTGCGCTTGCTTTAGAATGTACGAAGAGACTAAAAGTTCGTCGAAACAATCTCCGCTTAAAGAAGTTGCCAAAAAAAGTCCGAACGGTTCTCGAAAGGCACTGACGTCCTTGAAAGAAGTTATAAACACGACGTTTACGGTCATGTTGAACGCGTCCAAAGAAGCATTGGATATGTCGTCGAAAGAGGCCCATAATCAACTAATGCAATCGTTAAGCGAACTATCTTCAAACCAAGATTTGGCTAAAAAAAATTCGACGAAAATTAAAGTTAACGTTGGGTGTTGTTGTAAACGAACTAAAAATCGTTCGAAGGAATCGAACACCAAGTCGAAAGAAATTCCGGAGTTGCCGTTAGAAGCAGGTAAGAATCGTAATAGGGCGTAGAGAAAAATTTAAAAATTACAAATAAATTTCAGATAATTCCAAAACAAGTTCAACCAACGAAAATTGTGTTCCGGCGATAATTTGTAAAGAAATCGAGACCTACGAAACTGCCGTCGAAGGATGTATCGTTGGGACTCAGTTAAAAGAAGCTCAAACGCAGTGTGATTGTTACACCGAAGAAAAGTTGGCCTCGAATACATCTCTTGATGAGGTGAAAAACAACACGAATTTAACAAAAACTGGCGAAGTCGCTTTAGCAGCTGGAGGTAACGTTCAAACGGCAGAATTTTACAAATTTGTGGTTTCTGGAACAGAGAAATATGAATTTGAGAGTAATGCGCAAGAGACTGGAACTTCGTGCGACGCTACAGAGTTGGAATCTAGATTGGATGTACTTGAAGCCCCTGCCACCGATGTAGAGACTCTAAAATCTGCAGAAGGAATTGAGACGAAGGACACCGTAGTCGTAATAACCTCAAAACCTACTTCAGAAATATTGACATCCAACTTGACAAATTTAGCCAATGAAAGTAATGTGCAGAACAATTGTGTTCCAGCGATAATTCGTAAAGAAACCGAGCTCTATGAAACTGCCATCGAAGGATGTATCGTTGGGGCTCAGTTAAAGGAAGTACAAACGCATTGTGATTGCTACATCGAAGAAAAGCTGGCCCCGAATATATCTCTTGACGAGGTGAAAAACGGCACGAATTTGCTCCAACCTGGCGAAGTCGCTTTAGCAGCTGGTAATAACGTTCAAACATCGGCATTTTACAAATATGTGGATTGTGGAACAGAGAAATGCGAATTTGAGAGTAATGTGCAAGAGACTGGAACCTCGTGCAATGCTATGGAGGTGGATGCACCTGAAGGCCCTGCCACCGATGTAGAAACTCCAAAATCTCCAGAAGAAATTGAGACGAACGACACCGTGGTTGCAATACCCTCAGAACCTTCTACAGAAATATTGACATCAAAATCGTTTGAAAAATCTAAACAAAATTATAAAGATTCCATCGTTCCTCTAGTCGAACTAATCGAAAACAAATCGAACGATATATTACAGACACCAAAAAATTATTTAACAATACCAGAAGAAGAAATTGAAATTACGCCGTTACCTTTGAAGAATTTGCGTCGAAGTTTGGACGTTGCATTTAATAGTTCTCTGTTCTCGATGATGAGCTCGCTGAAAGACTCTTCGGCTCTTCGTAAAAATGTAAATTCGTTTTTGAACAAAATTTTCGACGAAGACAAAGATACTCTCCTTCAAATCGATGTCGAAGAAGACGAAAGTACCGCACAAAAAAAAACTCGTCTACTAAACTTGGCTGTTGATCAAACTTTTTTGGACGAACTTTTGGTCGATCCAGGAGAAAATCCTTTTGACGAACCACTCGACGTATTATCAAAAGTGGCCATTGTCATGGCTGTTAATAATCAGAACCAGGGAAATAGCTCTAAAACGTGTAGGGTGATGTCGAATAAGTTATTGTTGGATATGGCTAAGATGTCTTTAGAAGCACTAATACAATTGTACAAAAAGTTTTTTCCTCGTCGAAATATAAACGTCTCGTTTAAGACTCTTGTAGAAGAGTTGCACAAGCTGAACATTTCGAATAAAAATTTGGATCGTTCGATGACCAAAAGTCAAATTGAGATCGTAAATTTGTTAAGTAAAGCTGATTCGTTGTCGAGCGGAAAGTTTGTGCGTTTACCGTGCCATTGTAAAGAAGAAAAAGGAGGAGAGGGTGGAAAGGGAAAGTTTGTAGTTATACCGTGGCATTGTAAAGAAGGAAAGGGAGGAGAGAGTGGAAAGGAAGGGGAGAGTGGAAAAGGAGGAAAGAGTGGAAAGGGTGGTGAAGGAGGAAAGGGAGGAGAAGTAGGAAAGAGATCAGAAGGAGTAAAGGGGGGAAAAGAAGGAAAGGGATCAGAGGAAAGAAAGGGTGGAGAGGGAAGAAAAAAATTAGAAGATACCATCTTTAGTAGAAAGGGTATAGTGGCTGCGAAAGATTCCATGGCAAAACTTCCAATTAAGGCAGTGAACAAAAAGAGCATAACACCCTTAAACAAATCGACGACTAAATTGAAAGATGAGGAAATAGAACTAAATGAAGAAAGTGCGAAAGCTTTGAGAGAGTTGAGAGGTAAATTAACAGATAAGGAAATGTTCGAGAAAGTTCTAGATTCGTACGAGAGATTAGAAAATATTGTCGAACGCTTATCACAAGACGAAGATTTCTTTAGGGATCAGTTAAGACTGGTTAAGAGTAAAGAGTCGATCGATTCGATGTTTAGTTTAGATTCGCGACAAGCCAAAGATAAGTTTATTTCCAACTCAAGCAAAGCACTGCTAAAAAAGACACCTACAGATTTTAACGTTTTGGACAAGTTTATAAAAGAATCCCCCCCGGTTCAGGTAAAACAAGGAAGAAAACAAAAAGATACATTAGATAGGTTAATGCTTTCGGACGAGTCAATAGATAAATCAGTTTCGCCAAGTAAGCCTACCTCAAAATCCTCGAGGCTGCCTTCAATTTCAAAGAACGATTCTAGAAAATTATCGAAAGAACAGCCCAAAAAGAAATCGATGTTATCACAAGAAGGCGTTAAAAACGAACAGAAGGTAAAGAAGGGTTATAGGAACCCACTGAACCGTTTATTCCACCGCGACTCAGTAAAAGAGATTGTCGCACCTCGCGAAGAAGACGATTTTAGAAAGGAGAGCAAAGATTTATCTTTCATATCTGACGATAGCGGACAACGCCAGAGTGAATCATCGAGTCTATCCATCTCTGACGAAAGCGTGGACCGAGTTACATTAAAAGCTGCTTTTAAGAAGCCGCTCAATAAGTCGGATGCGTTTCAGGATGCGTCGACGATTCCACATTCAGAATACCACCACATGAAGGATCTCGGAATAAGTCCTTCCGAAATTGGAAAGTGTTTTTTGAGAGGTTTTCGATCTGATAACATCACACTCTCCGGACAAATTTGCTTAGATGCACGAACTGGAAAACCTATGACAAACGCACAGTTGCTTCAGCAAACGGAATCTCTAATGGATTTTTCTGAACGCGACACTCCTTTAGATTTTTTATTAGCTTTGGGATTTAGTATCGATGAAGCAAGCAACGCGATTAAAGATGAAGATGTTAAGAATAGGCTGGCTGCTGCAATTAATGAGGTGGGCGTAAGAGATGTTTGTTCTAATGGGTAAATATTTTGATTTTTATCTTGTAGGCTCGAGTATGGATAAATAGAATAAGTTCGGTGCAAGGCACTTTGTTGTACTTAATAGCGTATAAGGCCAAGCCCAGGATTATGCGCTACTATTTACAATTAGTGGAAGCGATAATAAATGAACGTATCAGAAACGTAGTCAAATTGGATGGCTTTTTGAAGGTTTTAGAGAAAGTCGAAGATGGCGATTTAGCCATGATCACAATTATTGGAACCGATAAAGTAAATAATATTAACGTTGTGTCACCTTTTCGACTGTTTTTATTTCAGCTTCAAGATGAAGACAACGACGAGAAGGTTGTAAGGAGACAATTGCGCGAAATTTTCCTCAACATCTACACTACCGCCGAACAAGAGAGCAAAGCAAATAACGAGACGCTGACAAAGAATCAAATTGCTCTGCTTCGAATTTTGGCCGCTAAATATAGAGCTGGTTTACATCAACACCTGGAGCTTATAGCAAAATACATTGGACAAAAACTATTAAACACCGAAATACAATTAGAAGGTAATTATTTACGCGTTAAAATTAAAATAGTAATTCTACAATTAACATTTTTAGCCGCAATGATTTATTTATCTCGACTGGATACAGATTTTGTTAATATTCTAGAATTTGAGAGATATTGTGGAATAGATTGTCATCGGGACATGCAATAAAATATAATTATTACTTAATAATTCAGTTAATAAGTCAGTATTGTGTAATTTGTCTTAAAAAGTTAAATTAAAAATTGAATCAATCTTTGATTTATGGCACGACGTTCCATGGAGTAAAACTACCAGCTTTTGCCTCGTCGATACTTAATTTTTCCGTCAAAGAATCTTGACAAGCCATGCGTATTTTGGCACAAGTAGCTGGGGCGTCGTATTTAAAGGCGTTTTCATCTAATCTTGCATCTCTTCGGGCTGCCTTTATAGCTTCTCTGATTGCAAAATAAACCGAACTTGCCAAAAATAAGGGTGGCTCACCAACGGCCTATAATTAACGTTTAACAAAGATATTTTGTGGAAGTTTCGAGCTTACCTTTGAAGAATAAACTGCTCTTGGGTTAGGAGCTCCTTTTAGTAAAGAGACGTTAAATTGCAATGGAATGTCTGCAAAACCTGGTATTTTGTATGCACCTGGGCCTCTCGTAAAGACAGTTCCATTTGGAGAGTATACCATTTCTTCAAGTACAAGCAAACCGTATCCTTGCATAAATGCACCTTCCACCTGCCCAATGTCTATAGCCGGATTTAAACTTTCACCTGAAAAGGATTAATGGAGTCTTTGATAAAAGCCGTTTCTTCCGCAGCTCTATAATAGCCCAATTGGCGAAACCAGATGAGTGTGGTAATTTCAAAATAGTACCTTCTCATAAATCATCCATTACAGACGAAATATGAGGAGTGGTCTTCTAACTGCATTCAACCGAAGCAAACCACTCATCTCCACAGGTGGAGGAGGAGTAAGGGGTAAAGAGGTTACCTACTCCATAGCTAACTTCCTTGCAGGCTACCATCTACCATCTTACTATCTTCTCCAACAGTACCAATGATATAGAGTGAGACATAGTGTAAGAGAGCTTACCACCAACACAAAATGAAGATAACTAAGCCTACTATCTAACAGTAGTCTTTTCTTCAACCCTAAGATATTCTAAACCAAATGAAACCTTACCTAAATCCATGACGATGTCAGTTTTTAACACTTGATGATCTCCTGTGAGGCAATCAATTTCAACTTCGCTGCATGCGGCGCCAAAAGTAAAGTAATTAAAAGCCATCCCCGAATTTGTTGCAAAACTGTACCCAACATCTGGTGTTTTATAAAAACCCGTTGTTGATAAACTAACACGATCCATATAAGCCGCAAGAACCCAATTTTCCCATTTACCTTTGGGATTTTTCTCTTTGTAAGGCCTCAACCTCTCTTTAATAATTTGGCAGGCATTCTATAAGAAGACAAGTTAGATTTTTAAATAAAACCCATCGAAAGGAAGGTTTTACCATAACTGCCATTCCATTCAAATCCGATCCAGAACTTGCTGCTGTTGCCGACGTATTTGGTACCTTATCTGTTGATGTTTCGTTTATGTGTATCTTGGTGGTTGGTATCTCTAATACTGAACTTGCAACTTGAATCATCTTCGTGTGCAAACCTTGTCCCATTTCTGTACCACCGTGAGTTAAAAGAACAGACCCGTCAGTATAAACGTGTATTAGAGCTCCGGTCTGGTTCAAAAATACGGCAGTGAAGGCTATTCCAAACTTAGTCGGTACTATACTCAACCCACGCTTCTTCCACCTATTCTCTCTATAAACGTCCCACTTTGTTAAAGTATCGAGGAAAAAAAAATCAAGACTACTAACTTGTTAAATTGTTCTATTTCTTGTTTTCTTCCATGGAAATCGGACGAAGCGAGACACTCGCTCCAACACCTCGAAACTGTACACCTCTCTAGAGTTTGGTTGTAGTGTGTAACATCGCCGTCTTTGTATAAATTGAGCTCTACTATTTGTTCGACTGGACGTTTTAAAAATTCCGCAATTTGCCTAATCATCGTTTCGGCCGCAAGCATACCTTGAGGAGCTCCAAAGCCCCTAAAAGCCGTATTTGAGGGCAAATTAGTCTTACACGTGTAACCATAAACGCGAACTGCCGGGAAACGATAAGCGTTGTTAAAATGAAACATGGCTCGCTCCAAAATCTAAAAGTAAAGTTTGTAACTTACACCAAGCCGACTTTTAATAATTTACCATTGGTGATAAATCGACCGACCACCCGGCGTTATTATAAATGTAAATTTCACAACCTAAAATTTTACCACTTGCGTCGAAAGCAGTCTTGTACTTTAAATAAAATGGATGCCTTTGTCCAGACATTAGCATATCTTCATCACGATCCAACATACACCTTACGGGACGGTTTAGTTTCTGAGCCGCAATAGCTGCTGGTAGAGCAATAATTATCGACCTTGACTCCTTTCCTCCAAAACCACCACCCATGCGTTTAACTCTAGTCACTACGCGATTTTGTGTAGTGTTTAAAACGTGGGCAACCAATTTCTGCAAAAAAAATAATTTACTAACCACGAATTACCCCGCCATCTTTTACTAACGTTTACTTCCGACGGATTTTGAGTCGAACAGAATATTTCCATATCGCAATCTTCCCCTTTCGGCACAGCCACAGTACACTGAGTTTCAAAATAAAACTGTTCTTGCGCGCCATTCCTACACTCCCCTTCGATAATGTGAGGTGCCATTCTAAACACTTCATCCAAGTCACCTTTAAATATCGTTTTAGGCTGCAAGTGATACGAGTTGTGTTTGATAGCATCTTCGATTGTAATAATAATTGGATTTATCTCTTCGTACTCGACTTTAACTTTTCGGGCCGCCTTCTGAGCCGTCATTTGGTCAATTGCTAAGACGACCCCGATTACTTGACCTTGAGTTTTGACCGTTTCTGATGCGAAAACTTCTTCGTCGTGTATAAAGGAGCCAACTTCGTTTTGTTCTTGTTCGATGTCTTTGGCCGAAAAGAAAGCTTCGACGCCTTTCATTTGTAGAGCGGCGGATGGGTCTACTGATAAAATTTTAGCGTGAGCCTTTGCGCTCACCACAACACCCATGTAGAGTTCGTTAGAATAACGAGGTATGTCGTCGCAGTAAATAGCTTCACCTGTTGCTTGTTTGTAAGCTGATGCGTGAATTACTGGTGTTCCTACTTCGCCAAGTTTGTTGTGGGGAGAAACTTGGTAGTATTGGGAACTTTTTGGAATTTGTGTGTGAAATCCTTTGATGGCGCTTTCGTCTTTGGTTGAAATTTTTTGTGGTTGCAACTGTTGCAAAATTTGCATGTACGCTTTGAAGAAGAAGCTCAATGTTAGAGACTTTCTGTACTGGATCATTCCACCTGGAGCGCTGGGCGACAAGGGGAGATCTTTAACTAAGCTCGTATAAGCTAATTCTAAAGTTTCTTCGTTCCAAGGAAGACCTCGAAGAGCTTCGGTTGTTGTGGGCGACGTAACAGTCGTTGGAGCCATTCCACCGAAAGCCAAGTCGATGTCTTTTATAGTTTTGTCAAGAGCAAATTCTACATTTACGGCCGCATTAACAATGGCAATGTCGTCGTCTCGCCTTCTAGCTTGTTTGTAAGCGCAAAAGAATTGATTTTCCTTGGTGTAAGGAATTGTGAGCGATACCAAAATTTCGTCTTCACGCACAACGCTTCTACGATACCCAGTGAAAAACGTTCCGTCCATACAGACTTTTCTAACTCCACCCGTCTTACTTTGTAATTCCAATTTAATTTTAGAAGCTATAAAAATTGGATTGAGGTCTGAAATTGGACTACCAGTCATGATGTTTCCACCGACGGCGGCAACGTTACGAATTTGTTTTCCAGCAAACCAATGCAACATATCCACAATTTGAACGAATATACGAGTCTTGTACGATGGCTGTAGCTTAATTTCGCGCTTTAGCGCGTCTTCCATTTTTTGTAAAGTTACCGCTGCTCCAATCTTGACTCCATCATCGCGACTCACTATCGAGATCATTTCTGGAATTAATACTGGTTGGACGAGCACGGGATAGAGGCAATGTTTAAATTTAACTTCGACTCCAACTTCGCTGTTTCCAACTATAATTTTTGCGCTTGGGTGAAGATGCTTTAATTCCAATAGGTCGCTTAGTTTTGTGGGTCTGTACCAGGTGACTTCTTGGCCTTTAAAAACTAAATTTTGGCTATCCAGAGAGTCGTTTAGTTTTAATTCTGGGGGAAAGATAGGCTCTTGCGTCGAGTCGTATGGCACGAATCCGTTTACTTGGTTTACCGGCTCTTGGTCGTCTTTTGTGCCGTTTTGCAGCTTGCAACATTGATCTCCCATTCCGCAAGCTCCATTGCCGTTAGATAATAGGTGGCTGTTTTGCATCAATTCCCAATCTTCCGTAAAAGTTTTGTAGCCTTCGATAATTGCTCTGTAACCAGTACATCTGCATAAGTTTCCCTGAAGGGCTGTCTCTAAGTCTTTCATCGAAGGCGTTGGGAAGTTCCTTAGTAAGGTGTACATCGACATAACAATTCCTGGTGTGCAAAAACCACATTGCGAACCGTGAGACTTTGCTATTCTTTCTTGTACTGGGTGCAATTTTGTTTTCGTCGATCCAATTCCTTCGATTGTCGTTACTGCAAGACCGTGCATTGCGCATACTGGGGCTAAGCACGCGTTTACTGGCAAGTGCCTGAATTATTAATTAAGGTCGTAATTGGTAGCGCTAATCAGGGCTAATAAACAATCAAAAAAGGATACACTACTTTGTCGGTCTTTCGGTCGTATTTTGAAACCATAACCGTGCAAGCGCCACAGCCACCTTCTCCACATGCTAATTTCGTTCCACTTAAATTTACTATTTATCGTTAAGGAGATATTTAAATAAATAAAATTAATTTCTGAGCCAAAGCTCCAAACTCTAAAGGATACATTTCTTGCGAAGATAATGAAGTAGGGTCCATTCTGGGTTAACCTTTTCTTCTACGATCTGTCGGATTAAAAAATTCAGTAAACAATTGCAACTATTAGAAATATTGCTTAATTAGCAACAAAAGAATTATTATTTATTAATTGATAAGGTTAAATATAAACCCGATTTACACAAACTTAAAAGCCGAATCTATCCAATAGAAAAGTTTAATTCAAAAAGTACAGGGTACCCCTAAATATTTAGTGCTTAGGGAGGGGGGTGTCTCAGTATGTAAATACAAAAGGGTAGAGGGTAGTAATACGTGAGATGTTCAATTTGAAAATAGGAAGTTGATTTTAATTTCGGTGAAACCGGAAGCAAAAACGAACTCTCTCGTGTGTCGAAGGACGACGTTTGATAAGGTCGACTCATTCGAAATGCCGAATTTGAACAATTGAAGTCGAAAAGCATGCCCACATTCCGATCGCAACTGATATCTAATCAGTTAAAAGTTATCCGATTAAAACGTTAAGTTATATAAATAGCAATAATTATATTATCATAATTTATTCAAAGGAAACTCACCGGAGGTCGAATCTTTTGAATAATTTATAATTTGCATCTAAATCGTATTTTTGAAATATAAAATTCGTAGCTCTGTAAGTAGACACTCTACTGCTTGTTGCGAGCTCGTTTTCTAAACATACTTGAACACTTTTTAGACCAAAACAAGCCGCGCACATCTCAAGAAAAACTAATTCTCGTCAAGGAAGCACCTGACAACCCCCCGCTCACCTTTTTCCCGTTGACGAAAAAAATCAGATCTGTAGCTTCACTCTTCATTTTGTGTTTTTTTTCTAATTAATTTTCTTGGCCACTCACTGCTTCTTTTAACATATAACTAATTTATCAACGGTTCACACAACAACTAAAATCAATCAACCAGAAATCTTTTATCTATCCAATCCTCATGACCTTTGATGTGTTGTAATGTAAATCACGTAAATGTTTATTGCAGCAGCTGTTGCTCCCAGTGTACATACCTAAATTGGGACGAAAACTACGTATTTAAATTATTTGTTTTAATTATGAAATTTTACAATCGGCGATAAGATAACGCAATATTAATAAATTACAATTCGCTCATCTTTAATTTTAAACTTTTTATCGATTAGGCAGCTTCAAGTGTTAAAGCGCCAAGCGATTTTCTACGTCTTGAGCAATGAGCTTTATCTGATAAACATTAAAATTTGATTCAATATCTCCTCGATATGCTGAGCAGAGAACCTTTAGATTTTAACGAACGCTGAACACTGAACCTGCTCCTCAGAACCTTTTGTTAAGTGCATCGGAGTGGAGTATTGTGACAGTGGACCATTGCCAGTGATACTTTTAGAGTCTTTCAGATTTCTAATGGAATATTTAAGCGGCGGGCTCAGATTAGCCCACTTGAGACTTTGTTTCAGTGAGACCCTCAAATGATAAGAACGCAACCTTTTCTTTAACAAGCAGTAGTGACGAAATGATAATAACATTGAGGTTGAAATTAAGCAAAAGGGTAAAGATAGTGTATTAATGATTACAACCGTATCTCGCCTTTACTGTATTAGGTCACATCTATAGCACAAGCTATTTGAAATTATTAATGTTAGCGAAATCGTGAGTTTCCGTTCCATTTTCTTCGGCATCATATTTTTCCAATTTACCTTTTCCAGTGAAGATCAACAGTCACTTGTGTGCCCCGGAGACCCGGATAAAACTCTATGTCTCTTCCGTTTTCCTAAATTACGTTTAGAAAGTCTTTCCAATAACGAAAAGTGCATCTCTTCTCGTAGCTCGTAGCAAACGTATAATTTTCTAATTCGAAAATTAATCTTATAAATTAGATCGAAAAATGCTTACAGCCATATATGTGCATCGTAGTTGTAGATACTATTTCAAACGAAATTGCTAATAAATATGTAATAACAAAAAACTTTACGAAGTATTAGGTACGTTTGTAAATTATTGCAGAAAACGCCTTAAGGTGCGCCGCTTACTTTAACGTGCTGCACGATACGTTGTATACTTGCGTATACGTACAGCGAATTTAATTTAATTAAAAAATTATTTTTTAATCGAATTTTTATATTTAATTGCAGTCTAGTTGTGAATTTTATTGAGGATGTTATACAAATACCCAGTTTTAACACCGTGTTCGCTACCTGGCTGGCCGACTAGCTTCAAGCTATTCGGTTCTTTGTTCTTTCAGCACTTGCAGACTTACAGACAGAAGATTATTAAAAAAGTGCGAGAATAGTCTCTGTCAGTGTGAAAAGACGAAATTTTCTACAAATTATAGTTCTTAGGTGTTTTCGTCAGATAAACGGTTTAGGTGCTAGAGCAAGTTAAAGTTTCACAAAAATTCCAAAATCGATCCAAAAATCTGTTTTTTCTTAATTTTTCGCTTATAGCTCGAAAACTACACTTTTTTGAAAAAAGTGCTTCTATAAAAAAATGCACTACATCAAATTTCCTACAAATTCTACGTCTTAAATTTTTTTGTGAGCTAAACGCATTAAGCGCTAACAGCGCGTTAAAGTTTGACAAAAATTCCAAAATTGAAATAAAAAGCTGGTTCTTAATTTTTCGCTTATAACTTAACTCGAAAACTACACATTTTGAGTAAAAAGTGCATCAAAAAATAAACTACATCCAATTTCCTACAAATTCTACGTCTTGAATTTTTTCGTGCGATAAACGCATTAAGCGCTACAGCGCGTTAAAGTTTGACAAAAATTCCAAAATTGAAATAAGAAGCTGGTTCTTTTTAATTTTTCGCTTATAATTCGAAAACTACACAATTTGAGAAAAAAGGGCTTCTATAAAAAAATGAACTACATCCAATTTCCTACAAATTCTACGTCTTAAATTTTTTTCGTGAGATAAACGCATTAAGCGCTACAGCGCGTTAAAGTTTGGCAAAAATTCCAAAATTGACCTAAAAAGCTGGTTCTTTTTAATTGTTCGCTCATAACTCAAAAACTACACATTTTGAGAAAAAATGGCTTCTATCAAAAAATAAACTACATCCAATTTCCTACAAATTCTACGTCTTGAATTTTTTTCGTGAGATAAACGCATTAAGCGCTACAGCGCGTTAAAGTTTGGCAAAAATTCCAAAATTGACGTAAAAAGCTGGTTCTTTTTAATTTTTCGCTTATAACTCGAAAACTACACATTTTGAGTAAAAAGTGCTTCTATCAAAAAATAAACTACATCCAATTTCCTACAACTTATACGTCTAAAATTTTGTCGTCAGACGAGCAGTTTAGGTGCTAGAGCGCGCTTAAGTTTAGTATACATCTGACTTAGCGGCTAAGCCAAGAACAGGTCCAACATGTCACTATTTTCACAATTTCCGTATTTAAAACAAATCAATTAGTTAATATTTGATTTTATTAATTAAGGATCACATAAATTAATTGTATACTTAGGTAATTTCACGTCAACTACAACGTCTTGTACCTACCCGTTTGAATGTCTTCTTATAATAATTATTATAAACAGTGTTTTATGTGTTGCCTATCGTTCTTAAACTTTATTAAAATTGCAGTATAAATTGCATGAAGTGAATCGGTTCTCCCAAGACCTAAGAAGTTTATCTTTATTAAAAAATGTTTTGCCTTTTCCCTTACTCTACTATTTATTGTAGATTCAGATCTAAAATAATGATAAAAAAAGACACATTTATTAAAGAAAAATAATTTTGCCATCAACCTAATAGTAACAGTTTAGGGTTAGACATCGCAATTTATCTCGAACTTTATAACGTTCTCAACATCTCAACAAACATATAAATCTCTTTCAAGAAATCAATCAGCAGGGGTTTGATTGGTTGACACGATATAATGCAATTTATGGTGTACTTATTTTAATCCTAATACTTTTATTAAGTATGTCATGTTTCTTAGTTAAAGATGCCTAACTTAATTGTCTTCTTCTTAATATGGAACTTACAATTTTTTTGTATAAAATAAAACCGCTATTTAAAAGTAGTCGACTTATTTAATATCCAGTTGCATTTCACAAATGTAAAAAATTGCAATAATCCGTGTACGCTGTGTTTCCTGTGCCTTTTAATGGCGCAGATACTTTTAAAGCAGTGGTAAAATGTCATGGGGTAGAAATAAGTTAAAATAGCGCAAATTTTTGATTGTTCAAGGTCAAACTGTTTGGCAAAAGTTTAGCAATACCAATTGATAGTGTCTCCAAAAAAGACGTTTCACGACAAGAGATGAAAATGAGGAATTAAATTACTATAGTTTTTTAAGGTAAACTAACAATATTGTGGAATAACTACGCGGGGTCCGTTTTAACTCGGGGCTCTTGACTTCGACCTAATGGTAAATCCAGGCCTGATGGGACCCAATTCTAATACATAATTATTTTATACGCAGTTTGATTTTATTTCACATCGTTTTGAACCTCTGGAAATATTTCAGAGAGGTTCAAACCCTGCTGGTCCCTCCTTGGCTTCCTGGATAGGGTGTTGATTGAATTCCCTACTGGAACTCGCAGTTTTTTGGCAGTCGTGGTACCCTTGACAGCGAGTAAGCGATCTTTTGGGTGGTTCTGCACTGCAGTCAAGGATCAAAATATCAGAAGAGCATCAGTTTAAAAATAAATGTTAAATCTGCAACACATTCAGTTTAGTTTTTTACTTCTGTGGTGTTGGAACGTTGGAACACTGCGTAGGTATAATAATAAAATAATTGCTCGCGTATACTTTTTTGAAAAGTTAATCGGCGAACGGTTTTAGAAAAAAAATTACACAAATTTGTGTTAAGTGACTGCGTACCTACCTTTTTCGATGCAATAGCGACTTTGAATGAAAGTCGGCAGAAGACACAAAGAAAGTATGTCGCATACGAATCAATACCTTTTAAAAGAATATTTGAAACTTGTCAACACTGTCAAAAAGAAGAAGTAAATTTAGCCCAGTTTTCTACCGTTAATACGAAGAAAGTTTAAACACACATCATGTCTATAACACATCCTCACACACACACCACACACATCACGATTTAAAATTATTAGTTCCATAGCTAATAACAATGAATAGCTACCAAACCACAAATCATAAAAGCCTCTGATTAAAGGAGCGACTTAAGTGTACGATTATTAAAATGAAAGGAACTTTTAAACAATTAATTTACCATTAATGAAGTGTCAAAATTAATAGATATAAGGTGATCTGCAAAAAATTTTGAGATCAGAACAGTACTTTCTTCACACAACACACACCGTGAAGATTGGCTCTTGGCGGGCTCTCTGCACGTCCGTTTTTCATTTTTGATTCTTTTAAACACTTTAAAATCACGTTATTATTTATTCGCGAGCGACAGAATGGTAATTTATTAAGATTAATGTTTTTGGAACTTTTTCAATGCACGCAGTTGAAAATATGAATCAATCTTGACGTTTGCACGTACCTACCATTTTTTTAAAATGCAAATGGCGTGCAGTTGTGTATTTAATCCGTTATGTTACACGTGCGGATTGATTAAAGATAATTATTATCGTATCAATCTTGATTAAAGCTGCGAGTTATTGAAAATTTCTCCCACACCTTGGTGGATATAAATGGCTGTTGAAAGAAACTTTTTGTTGGAAAAATTTAACATGCGGTTCTCAAGATTGTGTTCAGCGCTTATCCGTGAAGAAATGTGTTAGGAGGCACTGAAGTGTGATGGGTGATAGCGAGGAATAACATTTTGCTATGTGAACATCTTTACGTTAACATCAGTTGCAATTAGGAAGCGGAGGCTACGTACAGTCGGAGAAATAATTATTGGCCACTATAATAGGTTTTATTCAGCAATTTCTGTGCAGCTCTCTCATCAACGAACGCTTAAACGATTCTTTTTCAAGCTTTTGAGAATTTATTTAAAATCGCCCACGTTTGAAAAGACCGCAAACCTTCCCTCGTAATTTTCGGTGTTTACTCTACGCCACCCTAGTCGGTGGTGTGTCGACGAGACCTGCAATAACGTATCCAGCGTGGGCCGCCTATGAATAGCTCACACGTATTTTTGTTGGAAAAGGTTTTTGAAAATTTCTCAACTAAACCATTAAGTAAATATGAGACTTTTGCATGTGCAAATTATTTATAATTTATAATTATCCGCGGCACGACACGACATTGTTTTGGCTTGACAAGTGAGAGACAATACCAAAATAATTTTGCCTAACTGTTCGTTTCTATTTTTTAGTGTGTGAAGTTAAATTAAATTTGAGTTCTTTTTACAAAATCTTACAATAGGAAAATTATTTTCCTAACCACACAAAAATTCTTTTGATAAGTGCATGTAGGTTAAAATTAGAGAATTGATATAGTTTTATTTATAAGAGAAATTTGACTATAGTAGGTAGGTAAATGGGTTTATTATAATAAAACTGTATCACATAGGCAATATATCTATTCGTTGGTAATATTTTAATATCAAAATAAAACTTATTCGTGCAAGAAATGTCGTTTAAAATTTACGCTAAAGAAGTTTTATTATTTAAAAGTAGGAAAATAACTTTTACCGGATACTTAGATTATTTATAAATCAGAAGAATAAAGTAACGATCTTGTAACGATGCAAAGAAGTTGTAGAATATATTTTTAACGACCGCAACTAAATGGATTTTCTATAGAAATTCAATGAGTTTTCTTTTAATGAACAATAAACCGCAAATTACTTTTGTGGATAGTGGATACTCACAAAGAGGTAATTTTGAAGTTCTAAAACGTTTTCAACTATAGGTAATACTACACCTATATGCAATTAGCGGCACAAAAATACTAATAATTCCAGTTCCGGCTACACAAGCAACTATTGTGTGAAGTTTATTGTCAGACCCATTGAGCACTTTTACTAAATGACCAAGTAGATGCAGGCTGAAATAACATTGCAAATGAGATGCCTCACATATATGGCAGCATTCGGTTTTTCGCTTGTAACTCACTTTTACTACTCACTTTAGAGAAAAGTGTTGCTATACAAATAAGTATATTGAATTTCCAATATATTATGTTTTTTAGATATTCTTCGTGCTGGAGCGCGTTTCACTTTTCTCTTTTTGGCTAATTTTGAAATTTTTGTCAAACTTTAACGCGCTCTAGCGTCTAAACTGTTTGTTTAAGAAAAAAATCTAAGAGACGTAATATGTTGTAAATTTAATGTAATTTATTTTTGTATACAAACACTTTTCTTCAAAAGTCCGTAGTTTTCAAGTTATAAGCGAGAAACTAAAACACAGTTTTTTAGACAAGTTCGAAATTTTTGTCAAACTTTAACGCGCTCTAGCGTCTAAACTGTTTGTTTCAGAAAAAAATCTAAGAGACATAATATGTTGAAAATTTAATGTAATTTATTTTTGTATACAAACACTTTTCTTGAAAAGTCCGTAGTTTTGAAGTTATAAGCGAGAAACTAAAACACAGTTTTTAGACAATTTTGAAATGTTTGTCAAACTTTAACGCGCTCTAGCACTTAAACTGTCCATTTCACAAAAAAATGTAAGAGACGTGATATGTTTAAAATTTAATATACTTTATTTTTGTATCAAAATTTTTTTTTAAGTGCGTAGGTTTTAAGTTATAAGCGAGAAACTAAAACACAGTTTTTTAGACAAGTTTGGAATTTTTGTCAAACTTTAACGCGCTCTAGCACCTACACTAGTTGTCTCACAGAAAAATTTAAAATATATAATATGTTGGACATTGAACGCACTTTCATTTTTGTATACAAACACTTTTTTAGAAAATGCGTAGTTTTCAAGTTATAAGCGAGAAACTAAAACACAGTTTTTTAGACAATTTTAAAATGTTTGTCAAACTTTAACGCGCTGTAGCACCTAAACTGTCCATTTCACAAAAAAATCTAAGAAACGTGATATGTTGAAAATTTAATATACTTTATTTTTGTATCAAACCTTTTTTTTAAGTGCTTAAAAACACAGTTTTTTAGACAATTTTGGAATTTTTGTCAAACTTTAACGCGCTCTAACACCTAAACTATTCATTTCACCAAAAAATCTAAGAGATATAATATGTTTTAAATTCAATTCGCTTTATTTTTGTATAAAAATACTTTTCTTGAAAAGTGTGTAGACTTCAAGTTCTAAGCGAGAAACTAAAACACAGTTTTTTAGACAATTTTGAAATGTTTGTCAAACTTTAACGCGCTGTAGCACATAAACTGTCCATTTCACAAAAAAATCTATGAGACATAATATGTTGGAAATTTAAAGTAATTTATTTTTGTATACAAACACTTTTCTTGAAAAGTTCGTAGTTTTGAAGTTATAAGCGAGAAACTAAAACACAGTTTTTTAGACAAGTTCGAAATTTTTGTCAAACTTTAACGCGCTGTAGCACATAAACTGTCCATTTCACAAAAAAATCTATGAGACATAATATGTTGGAAATTTAAAGTAATTTATTTTTGTATACAAACACTTTTCTTGAAAAGTTCGTAGTTTTGAAGTTATAAGCGAGAAACTGAAGCACAGTTTTTTAGACAAGTTTGAAATTTTTGTCAAACTTTAACGCGCTCTAGCGTCTAAACTGTTTGTTTCAGAAAAAAATCTAAGAGACATAATATGTTGAAAATTTAATGTAATTTATTTTTGTATACAAACACTTTTCTAAAAAATTCCGTAGTTTTCAAGTTATAAGCGAGAAACTAAAACACAGTTTTTAGACAATTTTGAAATGTTTGTCAAACTTTAACGCGCTCTAGCACTTAAACTGTCCATTTCACAAAAAAATCTAAGAGACGTGATGTGTTGAAAATTTAATATACTTTATTTTTGTATCAAAATTTTTTTTTAAGTGCGTAGGTTTCAAGTTATAAGCGAGAAACTAAAACACAGTTTTTAGACAAGTTTGGAATTTTTGTCAAACTTTAACGCGCTCTAGCACCTACACTAGTTGTCTCACAGAAAAATTTAAAATATATAATATGTTGGACATTGAACGCACTTTCATTTTTGTATACAAACACTTTTTTAGAAAATGCGTAGTTTTCAAGTTATAAGCGAGAAACTAAAACACAGTTTTTTAGACAATTTTAAAATGTTTGTCAAACTTTAACGCGCTGTAGCACCTAAACTGTCCATTTCACAAAAAAATCTAAGAAACGTGATATGTTGAAAATTTAATATACTTTATTTTTGTATCAAACCTTTTTTTTAAGTGCTTAAAAACACAGTTTTTTAGACAATTTTGGAATTTTTGTCAAACTTTAACGCGCTCTAACACCTAAACTATTCATTTCACCAAAAAATCTAAGAGATATAATATGTTTTAAATTCTATTCGCTTTATTTTTGTATAAAAATACTTTTCTTGAAAAGTGTGTAGACTTCAAGTTCTAAGCGAGAAACTAAAACACAGTGTTTTAGACAATTTTGAAATGTTTGTCAAACTTTAACGCGCTGTAGCACATAAACTGTCCATTTCACAAAAAAATCTATGAAACCGTTTGTACGAGATGAAAACCTACCAGATATAATTTGTGGGAAATTCGATGTAGTTTATTTTTATACAGAAACGTTTTTCTCATAAAGTGCATAAAGTTGGAGTTACAAACGAAAAATTGGAAAAAGAGCAAAAATCCATCCTTATCGAGTCAGCTCCAAGTTAAAACTATTATACTACCAATACTGTAAATAGCAAATTACACCGAGTCCAAATAAACTGGCGCCATGACACATCGCTATAGTATACAGTTTAAGAAAGTTATAAAAATCAAAAATTATCCCGAAGGGATTACAATCATCGTCCAAGCTTTCTTAATTCTTGGGCCACCCAGTATTACACAAAAATTGCTTGAAGTTTCATTATTCAGCGTGCTAGGAGCAATTTGCCATGTTAAGTCTGTGACTAAATAAAAAATTAGCTAAAAGAATCGTTAAAACCATTAACAATACTCTGCTAATTGATTTTTTCGACTCGAGCTAAAATGTATTAACAGTAAATAGTAAATCGGTATAGTACTATACACACGTTCTTAGTTCTTACTTTAACAATGATTCAAAATTTTGGTTCAAAATTGCATTTCAAGTTAATGAGACGTGAAAAGTGTTACAATTCAAAATTTATAATTTCCCTTCATTCTTAATTTAAATTTAATTGTTAACAACGGAAAATTTTATTTTACTTTATATTTTATTGTTTTCCTTCATGCGTGTCATGTTCAATTAACTTCTTGGTACATTTTTTAAAAATTTGAACGATTATAAACATTTTTTAATGCACCGCACAAAAGGGGCCAATTTGCTAGATGCGGTAAATTGGTATAAAATTATAATTAAACGCTTGTATAAGCATAGAGGTTGATTGGTTCAAATTTTAAAAACGCCTTACGTATGTGGATTGTGGATGTAATTCAACCAGCACAGAATAAGAAGAAGAAAAAATTAATTTCAGTCAAAGACCTGGATAAGCATCGAGTTATCTCGTGTAAATCTCAGGTTATTCTCCTATACAAATGATATTTTAATAAAAAAAATCAGTGGAATCGTTTATGTTCCGGAGCCATCTGATCTTGTTGTAAAACGAATCTTAATAGTAATTCTTTTATCTTGTGTCGCCACATAGATTTGTTTTCGAGTTAATGCCCTATATTTTATATTTTACCTTCAGTTCTTATTTCAACCTTCACGCAGGAAGGGTTAATGTACACTCGAAGTGTAATATCCTTAACATTCAATTCAGCATCTTATCGTCAACCGCGGGCTCTTCTCCAGATCTAAGTTTTCCAACGAAATTCTTAAGTTTCTAAATTAGAAATTTTTAGCAAAATTTATATGGCCCAGTTATTTTGAAAATTGTGTTAAAAATCAACTTTTTAAACTAGAACTCTTTTTATAATTGATCTAGATCACATTATAAAGAAGTTCAAAGTCATTTATAATATCACAACAAGAGCAACTAATTAAAGTTCTTCAATTGATATGTTTTTGCAAAAAATTGACTTATAGAAAATTTCTCGTACGCATTTATAGCTATAAATATTCTGCAAGTACTACGTACCTATTACCTATGGGTATGTATATATAAATAAAGAGTAGTTCTACTTCAAAAATGCAGAAGATTCCGCAGTAAAATTATGAACTAACGAGCGCATAATTACTCAAGCAGCAACGATTTTCAACAAAATCATCCATCACGAGAAGAGGTGTGATAATGTCTTTGAGCAAAAAAATTGTTTCGACTATATGAATCAAGTTAGACGGTTTAAATTGCATTTTGCCGATCGTAATAATACATTCGAGTTTCTAATCATTAAAACATTAATAAAGGATATGAAGAAGCAACCGTTTTCTCTTTAAAATTGCTTTGACACCTCATTATTTTACAATTTATTTTTCTTTGTGGAAGAAGCTAGTTGTTACTAACACTAATTACGACTTATTCTATTTTTAAGAGTGTATGTACTTGCGATGAAAATTGTTTAAATTGACTAAAACTCGCTTAAGCATAAGCAAATCGTGAATTAGATGTAATGAATGCTTCACATGGACTCTCAACTCCATGAAACTGCACCTGCACAGTTTTTGTTTCCACGGTGTTAGTGCAACAGTCTCTCCAAAAAAGTTCAATTCAATTTATGGAAAAATTTATTGCTTAGAAGATAGAAGATGGATAAACAGAAAACAAAACATAACAGTTCAAATGAGTTCTTAACTGTAATATATTCAAGTTACAAGTTATAAGCGTTTTGGGAATGATTTTCAAACTTGAACGCGTTCTACTGCCTAACCCATTTATTTAAGAAAAAAATTATCAAGACATAATTTGTTGGAAATTTGATGTAGTTTAGTTTTATATAAATCACTTTTCTCCTAAAGTGCGTAGTTTTTGAGTTATAAGAGGAAAACATAAAAAAAACACTTTTTTTGCAGTTTTGGGAATTTTTTTCAAACTTTAACACGTTCTAGTGCTTAACCCATTTTTTTGAGGAGAAAACCTTTCAGACATAATTTATAGGAAATTGGATGTGTTTTACTTTTATGTAAAAGCACTTTTCTCGTAAAGTGCGTAGTTCGAGTTACAAGCGATAAACATAAAAATAATTTTTATCTTGATTTTGGAATTTTTTTCAGACTTTAACACGTTCTAGTGCTTAACCTATTCTTTTGAAGAGATAATCTTTTAAACATAATTTGTAGGAAATTTAATGTAGTTTACTTTCATATAGAAGCACTTTTCTCGTAGTCTGCGTAGTTTTTGAGTTATAAGCAATAAACATAAAAAACATGTATTATTCAGATTTTGGAGTTTTTTCAAACTTTAACGCGCTCTAGCACCTAACCCATTTGTTTGAGGTAAAAACCTTTCAGACATAATTTGTAGAAAATTTTATGTAGTCTACTTTTATATAAAAGCACTTTTCTCGTAAAGTGCGTAGTTCGAGTTACAAGCGATAAACATAAAAATAATTTTTATCTTTATTTTGGAATTTTTTTCAAACTTTAACACGTTCTAGTGCTTAACCTATTTTTTTGAAGAGATAATCTTTTAAACATAATTTGTAGGAAATTTAATGTAGTTTACTTTCATATAGAAGCACTTTTCTCGTAGTCTGCGTAGTTTTTGAGTTATAAGCAATAAACATAAAAAACATTTATTATTCAGATTTTGGAGTTTTTTTCAAACTTTAACGCGCTCTAGCACCTAACCCATTTGTTTGAGGTAAAAACCTTTCAGACATAATTTGTAGAAAATTTTATGTAGTCTACTTTTATATAAAAGCACTTTTCTCGTAAAGTGCGTAGTTCAAGTTATAAGCGATAAATATAAAAATCTTTTTTTTTGCTGATTTTGGAATTTTTTCAAACTTTAACACGTTCTAGTGCTTAACCCATTGTTTTGAGCAGAAAGCCTTTCAAACATAATTTGTATGAAATTTAATGTAGTTTACTTTTATATAGAACCACTTTTCTCGTAGTCTGCGTAGTTTTTGAGTTATAAGCGATAAACATAAAAAACATTTATTTTTCAGATTTTGGAATTGTTTTTAAACTTTAACGCGCTCTAGTACCTAACCCATTTGTTTGAGGTAAAAACCTTTCAGACATAATTTGTAGGAAATTTTATATAGTTTGGTTTTGAGTTATAAGCGATAAACATAAGAAACATATTTTTTGCTGATTTTGGATTTTTTTTAAACTTTAACACGTTCTAGTGCTCAATCCATTGTTTTTAGGAGAAAATATTTCAAACATAATTTGTAGGAAATTTGATGTAGTTTACTTTTATGTAGGAGCACTTTTCTCATAACCTGCGCAGTTTTCGAGTTATAAGCGATAAACATAAAAAACATTTTTTTTTGCTGATTTTAGAATTTTTTCACACTTTAACACGCTTTAGTGCCTAACCTGTTTGTCTGAGAAAAAATCTCTAAGACATAATTTGGTGTATACTTTACCGTTATATAAAAACACTTTTCTTATAAAGTGCGTAGTTTTCGAGCTGCTCTCAAGTTAATGCTGTCACTTTGAAGTGCTCGCTGCCTCCCGGACTATTATTTTAGACGCGCGGGGTGCCTCCACAGAAGTCGAATTAAATAAATTAAGTGTGGACTAATAAATGTAGAACAAAAACATATAACGTTTTCACTTAATCTAAAAATTAATCAAACAGCTAAAAGCGTCCAATTAATTTTACAAAGCTCTCGAAATCCATTATTAAAACTCAACATCCAATTTTTTCCAACTACTTAAGTCAAATTTGATTTAGCATTTCTATTGCACTTCCATTGTTCTTAATAATGAGTATGCATGATTTAATAAAGGAAATGCTTAAACAAGCACGACACAATTCGTGAGAAACACATCAGACATCAGTTGGTATATCTTCCTTTTTTTCCAAACCTCACTTCATACTTATTTCATGTTAAATTAACATTCGAATCAGCGAATCAGGACACACGTGAGTTGCAGTACAAACTTACACAAATTGTAAAATTAATAGAAAAGTCTTATTTATAATAAGTACTCGAATAAGAGACTAATTAACTATTATCAGATCGTCGACTTCGGCTCAACTAACTAACTACTAATTTAATACGAGCACGAGCTTAATTAATTAACTTAAACTTATGTTTTTGCACTAGTGTTTAGTAGAACATGTTGCGACGCTAAATTGGAAATTTCATGATTAATTAATGATTGACTTTTTTGAAATTTGCAACGCTTTAAATGATCGCCGTTTTTGATGGATCGTTCGAAAGTTTTTCTCCATGCTGGTCTTATTTGTCTGAGGATGGCGTTAAATTAATGGGTATATCTCTAGTGTTCGTTTGTTGTTATTTGACAAATTGATATGATAAATTAATATCAAATTAGTAAAAAAAAAGTTATTTTTTTAATGTTTGTAACTACCAACACAAGAGAGCTCGGATGAAGTGGTCTTGCCCGAAGGTGCAAAATCGTGCTAAATGGTGCTTTCGTTTAGAAGTC
The DNA here is from genome assembly GCA_950108345.1 of Malthinus flaveolus. NCBI lineage: Eukaryota > Metazoa > Arthropoda > Insecta > Coleoptera > Cantharidae > Malthinus > Malthinus flaveolus. Next base: position 12,137,760 of record OX467287.1, on the reverse strand, counting down.
ATTATCTCTTCAATCTAAAATTTTCTTTTGAACAACGTTTATGTCGGACGTTTGAGAAACAGATGCTGTACGTACATCGTACAGGCATAGTTTGTACCAAATTATTTTACAACAAACTCGTTGTTGGACCTCTTCCTGATTTTAATCGGATTGCACAAGAGCTTGATCTAGATCAGAACTGGTATACTGATGGTTTTCTTCTTTTCCTCTCATTGTTTATTTGTTTAAAACATATCTATCGCCCTAATCCTTGTCCAGCCGACAAATGTAGCTAAGCCACGCCTTTACAAATTTAAAAATACTATTCGAACATCACTGGCTTTTTGGAGGCGTAACTTAGCTGCATCTGTTGGCTGGACAAAGATTAGTCATTTTTACGATTAACTTGACTCGTTTCTCGATCCAACACTGAAAAATGAAATTTCCGAAAACTGTCTCATACCGAGAAAGTTAATGTTTGGGTACGGTTTTATTAACTATAAAATTTTTAAATTTCTCTCCCGAGTATTAAAATTTTTACAACTTGGTAATTTTGAAAGAAGACGAAAACTGCACATTTAATGTAGCCCGCGAACATAAAATTGGTAATGATCAATCTTTAAAATGAATCTCACGCCTCTGCTCTATAGAAGTTGATTACTTGAAGTAGTAAATGGTTGTTACCTACATATATAATATTCGCAGCATGAAATTATGTACAGTAAATACTATAATCAATGATTACTTATCGGATAATTTATAAAATTTGTTTAAATTAGTATTTAAATGAAGTACATGACGAAAATAAATTAAACGAAAACTTTTATTGAGCGCCCATAAATTAAATTGGCAAAATTTACGTCTTATTAAACTTTCAATAAATAAATAACTTTTTTAAAGTCTTCTTTGAACTTTTTTTTTGAACAAATCTTGTTTAGTTTTCAGAAGTCGAGCTTTCGAAGAAATTTCAGGTTGGCATAAACTGTAAGAAGTGCGCCTTTTTTATACCTAAAATAGGTGCTTTTTAAAATTTTAATTAATTTAAAAAAGGAAGGCGAACTTTCCGAATTTTATCAGTGGCAACCATCTTGCTCTTGTTATGAGTGTCACAGCTCGAAAGTGTCCGCAAGTCACATTTCGCTCCCATGCTATTTTTTTTTGGTACAAGACCACCATGTAAGATCAGGAAGCTGTTACTTTTGTGCTAAGGTCAGTTCTAAGTAAACTACAGGTTGTATTGTACAAATTACAATTCGTGACTTACTTTGGACTTATTCATGTGGAACGTTTTTGTTTAATTGAATTTAACTTCTATAAATAGTATGTTGTATAGTTTAGATTATTTTTAAAATAATATAATAGCCAGGCATTTACGTTGTTCAAATATTATCATCACGTACAGCTACTGAAACGTACAGAAAGGGGTCGGATTTAAAATCGGATGGAAAATCTTGAAAAGTCGATGAATAAACGAATAGTAATATGATGGATGCATTATAACTGAGCTACAAAAACAGCATTATATTCTGAAGCTGACTAAACAATAGAATAGTGCCCTCACTGTTATTATCTTTTTAGTCGATTTCAAAATGTGTCCCAATGCGAGCACAGAGAAGGAGTAGCAAGTGATATTGACCCAATCTCCAAGATCATAAACACTTCGTCCTCCCCTGCGCACTTGAAATGTGCAAAAGATTCACAAGTCCACTTATTAAGAGATGCCCTTGGTATAGAATGCACAGGAGAGTTTGAATTCTTTCGAATTCTTGTGACTCGGACTGTGAGAGCTAAACAGGGCCTCAGGGTGTCTTCATTTGATGGCGTGACTTGTTCTGCAGACTGGGCCCTCAATAAAAGCCCTTTTAGCCTTGCTGCTGCTGTTACATCGTATTATCTTCTTAGTCGCTTTAAGAGATTTAGAGACGAACATAGAAAAGGAGTAGCAAGTGATATTCATCGAATATCGAAGATCACAAACGTCACAAACACTTTGTCCTTTCCTGCCCCCTGCGCACTAGAAATGTGCAAAAGATTCACAAGTTCACTTATTAAGAGATGCCCTTGGTATAGAATGCACAGGAAAGTTTAAATTCTCTCGAATTCTTGTGACTCGGACTGTGAGAGCTAAACAGGGTCTCCAGGGTGTCTTCATTTGATGACGTGATGACGTGACTTGTCATGCAGACTGGGTCCTTGATAAAGGCCCTTTTAGCCTTGCCGCTGATGCTGTTACATATATTATCTTCTTATTCGATTTTAGAGATTTAGAGACGAACACAGAAAAGGAATAGCAAGTGATATTGATCGAATATCGAAGATCACAAACACTTTGTCCTTTCCTGCCCTCTGCGCACTTGAAATAGGCATAAGATTTGATTACTAAAGTAGTTCTGTTAGATGTGACAATTTTTAAGGCGCAGGTCTACTTATCAAGAGATGCCTTTGGTATATAGGAGAGTTTAAATTTTCTCGAATTCTTGTGACTCGGACAGTGAGAGTCGAACAGGCCCTCCAAGGTGTTCTTATTTGATGACGTGACTTGTTCTGCAGACTGGGTTCTTGATAAAAGCCTTTTTATTCTTGCTGCTGCTGTTATATCGTATTATTTTCTTAGTCGATTTAGAAATGTATCCCAATGCGAGCACAGAAAAGGGGTAGCAAGTGATATTGATCAAATATCCAAGATCAAACACACTTTGTCCTGCCCTGTCCTCTGGGCATTTGAAATGGGCGAAAGATTTACAAGTCCGCTTATTAAGAGATGCCCTTGGTATAAGGTGCACAGGAGAGTTAAAAATCTCTCAAATTCTTGTGACTCGGACAGTGAGAGCTGAACAGGGCCTCCAGGGCGTTCTCATTTAATGACGTGACTTGTCATGCAGACTGGGTCTTTGATAAAAACCCTTTTAGCCTTGCTGCTGCTGTTATACCGTATAATATTCTTAGTCGATATAGAGATGTGTCCCAATGCGAACACAAAAAAGGAGTAGCAAGTGATAATGATCAAATATCGAAGATCACAAACACTTTTTCCTGCGCTGCCCTCTGGGCACTTGAAATTGGGAAAAGATTCACAAGTCCACTTATTAGGAGATGCCCTTGGTATAGAATGAAAAGGAGAGTTTAAATTTTCCCGAATTTTTGTGGCTCGGACAGTGAGAGCTCAACAGGGCCTCCAGGGCGTTCTCATTTGATGACGTGATGACGTGACTTGTCATGCAGACTGGGTCCTTGATAAAAACCCTTTTAGCTTTGCTGCTGCTGTTATACCGTATAAACTTCTTAGTCGATATAGAGATGTGTCCCAAAGCGAACACAGAAAAGGAGTAGCAAGTGATATTGATCGAATATTCAAGATCAAAAACACTTTGTCTTGCCCTGCCCCCTGCGCACTAGAAATGTGCAAAAGATTTGATTACTCAAGTAGTTCTATTACATGTGACAATTTTTAAGACGCAGGTCCACTTATCAAGAGATGCCATTGGTATAGAGTGCACAGGAGAGTTTAAATTCTCTCGACTTCTTGTGACTCGGACAGTGAGAGCTAAACAGGGTCTCCAGAGCGTTCTTATTTAATGACGTGACTTGTTCTGCAGACTGGGTCGGGTCCTTGATAAAGGCCTTTTTTAACTTTGCTGCAGCATGAAGTGCACCAGCCCATAAAGGCCTTCCGGATCTTCTAAGGTTCTATTGTTTACTACCTGTTCCAGACTTCTTCGTGAGAGTCTTAGTCGCAGTCAACGGGCGATCGTGAGTTGAACGCTTTTAAAAAAATCTCCTTGTTACTTGTTACATCAAGCGTTCTGTTCCACCAAGCAACTCTTGAATGTTCCTCTCAAATACGATCATAAAATCCTTGTAGGACTTTATTACGACCTGTGTATTACTAGTTCAGTGATGATGTTTTCTAAATCATAATTATAGGGGCGGCGGTGCTCTGGATATCTGGACTCTTCTCGTCATGTATCCCATCAGACTGTTAAGCGGGCAGTTCATTAAAAAAATGTTTTTGTATTTACCTACGCGATTTCTAACTATTTTATAGTGCCACTTCCATTTTAAAAAATAATAAAAATGTGAAAAAATTATAACTCCGCAAATTCTCGTAGGTTATCAATCACTTAATCTATTCTCAACGTCTCAACAGCCTTAAGACAAAAATTGCATCAAATATTTTCAAAATTGATCTCGATTTGCATCAAATTATGATTTCATTCCTAAATAGGCACAAATTGAAATAAACGCAATATATCAATTTGAAATTCTCAACTTTCTCTCATTATATTACGAGTAGTTGTTAAGACTAGACGTATAACTGCACCAAGAGAAGCTTAAATAAAGTGATGAACTTAATACTTTTGGCAGACAAGGAAGCTTAACGTTAATCCATATTTAATAAGCTAAAAAGTAGATAATAATAGTAATAATTTAGTTTTAAAATTTGCATAAGTTTATTTAGTTAAGTTCAAACAGTTGTAGAACTCGCTTCAACATTTCTCATAGTATACCTTTAATAAGCTTAACGAAGTAGTAAAATAAACAGGTTTATTAAAATTCAAGTTTTTGTTTCCACAAGTCTTTAAATGTTTGTACAAACCCGTGGTTTTCTTTCATACATTAATTTTTAATTGGTTTCTTTAAAAGTACGCAGAGAAGTTATTAAAAATTTAATTCCGACAAAAAAGTTGGCGTTCAAAAAGAGTTGAATTGAAGGAAAAATGAAGTATTGAGAAGAGTAGATGGAAGCACTGCTGACTACCTTATCACGTCGGGGTCGCCTCGTCCAAGTTACTGTTAGGGAACTGCCATTTCTGACTTAGAGCTTAGCGCCTTCTATCGTCTATGAAAACCCAATTTTTTACCAACAACGACTAAAGAGTAGGACCTTGCTTGAAGTCAAACGTATACGAAGCGATCATTAAAACAGACAGCTTAAAGCTTGAGCTAAAGAGATCTGCGCGTATGTGTACCTTTATAACGGTTTTATAAAATCTTAAATCACCCGTGATTGTCATCAAAAGCTACTCGACCATTAAAATATAATTTAAGTAAATCACGACCACCAACATTAAACAATGTCACAACAATAATTATAACGATATTTTATCCGGATTCATTCACGTTTTTCTGTGTTCATGGCGCAAATCGATTTACCGTTGCATCTACGTCCGAAATGATAATCATAAATACGTGTATACATGATATACTGGTAAATGCCTAGGTACATTGTAATTTTACGCTTTACAAAAAATAAGAACAAATGACTTCTTTAGTACACACGTTCTTTAGTTAGTCTGAGTACGTACAGCACTTTACTTGACGCATTAACCTACATCGATATTAACAAATAAGTAAATGTGGAATTTGCGGAAGTTCATCGTTTGTTTATTTCCTTTTATTACAAGTTAATTAATAATTAATTATCTACGACGTGATTTGCCTATATTTGCTCTCGAGTTGTAAAGGCTTGATTACACTAAAAGGTTGTTTTCGGAGATGCGTGCTCGTCCACTTAGTGAAAAGTCACAGTTTACAAATTTTTTTCTAAAAATGATAGGCACTACCCAAACTTATTTTTGTAAAGAACGCCAGATAGGCGTAAAAGGGCTCGACGAAAAATTAAAATGTGCACATTTCTGTAAACTAATTTCTTTCATGCAGCTACACTCAACCCTGTTACCTTATGGTATCGAGCGCCTAGAGCCGACCCTGTTACTTTCTACAAGTATTGTAAATTATAATTTTAATCACTTCATTGACGTTTTTTGCAAATTTTCTAATTTGTTTTTTACTTTTAATTATTCTTCAATTATTAACACCATTGAAGTCACAAATGGCAATTAACGTTATTGGCAATAAAATCATCTTCATTTGTATGCATTCGCATTGACACTTCAGTTATGTAGTGAATGTACATTAAGTTTACTGAACTTCGGTTCTAAATTTGTAATGAAAACGTTATAAAGAAATGCGTCTTACTATAAAAGTATTTTCTACAACTTCTCAAATTTATTAGATAAATTGTCGCTATTGGACGGGGTGCTTCAATTAGATGCAACAATCAAAATTTATTTGGTCTTGTACTGTTTGAAGAGAATCAAAATCGTCACAAAGTAGCAACAATAGAGAAAACAAAGAGACTGTTAGTTTTTAATTTTTTTGTAATATTTAGAGCTACGTATGTTATTCGTAAATATCCCTATATGAGCTACTACTCCACTTAATAGATCTAGAGCTAGTGAACGTTATTCCAAAGATTCATTATTTTACGGTAGAGCACGCACTTAAATTTTCCAAAATGGCTTAAAATTACGTTATTTACTTCAAGATAAAATAATAATTCAAAAATAGAGATAAAAATAATAAATATAATGTCGAAACAGATCTTCGAGATACGGGCGCGTTTCTCCGGTATTAGACGCTGATAAAGATGATAGTTGAGGAAACGTGCAAATGCACATACTTACTAAAACATTTAGTACACAATTTTTAGCACAACAGGGTAAAAGAACATTGCCAATCAATAATAAAATCCACCGTCTGCCACTTCTAAGTGGTAAAAGGGTGGTTTTACCTATCTTTTACAGTTTTTCGCTTATAACTTGAAAACGACCCACATTCTGGGAAAAGTTTTTCTATAGAAAAATAAAGTGCATTCAGTTTTCTCCAAATTATCTCGCTTAGGTTTTTTTCGTCGGACAAATTATTTAGGCGCTAAAGAGCGTTAAAGTTTGGCTAAAATTTCAAAATCGTCAAAAAAACCTGTTTTTTAGTAAATCGCTGATAACTCAGAATCTACTCACTTTTTAAAAAATATTGTCTATAGAAAACTAAAGCATATTCAATTTCCTACAAATTACATTGTCTTAAGTTTTTTCGTCGGACAAATTATTTAGGCGCTAGAGAGCGTTAAAGTTTGACAAAAATTCCAAAATCGTCCAAAAAACCTGTTTTCTAGTTAATCGCTGATAACTCAAAATCGACTCACTTTTTGAAAAAATATTGCCTATAGAAAAATAAAGTACATTCAGTTTTCTACAAATTACGTCGTCTAAGTTTTTTGTCGAACAAATTATTTAGGCACTAGAGAGCGTTAAAGTTTTGACAAAAATTCTAAAATCGTCCAAAAAACCTGTTTTCTAGCTAATCGCTAATAACTCAAAATCTACTCACTTTTGAAAAAAATGGTGCATATAAAAAATTAAGTACATTCAATTTTATACAAATTATGGCTCTTAGGTTTTTTCGTCGGACAAATTATTTAGGCGCTAAAGAGCGTTAAAGTTTGGCTAAAATTTCAAAATCGTCTAAAAAACCTGTTTTTTAGTAAATCGCTGATAACTCAGAATCTACTCACTTTTTAAAAAATATTGTCTATAGAAAACTAAAGCATATTCAATTTCCTACAAATTATATTGTCTAAGTTTTTTCGTCGGACAAATTATTTAGGCGCTAGAGAGCGTTAAAGTTTGACAAAAATTCCAAAATCGTGCAAAAAACCTGTTTTCTAGTTAATCACTTATAACTCAAAATTGACTCACTTTTTGAAAAAATATTGCCTATAGAAAAATAAAGTACATTCAGTTTTCTACAAATTACGTCGTCTAAGTTTTTTGTCGGACAAATTATTTAGGCACTAGAGAGCGTTAAAGTTTTGACAAAAATTCTAAAATCGTCCAAAAAACCTGTTTTCTAGCTAATCGCTATTAACTCAAAATCTACTCATTTTTGAAAAAAATGGTGCATATAAAAAATTAAGTACATTCAATTTTCTACAAATTATGGTCTTAGGATTTTTCGTCGGACAAATTATTTAGGCGCTAAAGAGAGTTAAAGTTTGGCTAAAATTTCAAAATCGTCTAAAAAACCTGTTTTTTAGTAAATCGCTGATAACTCAGAATCTACTCACTTTTTAAAAAATATTGTCTATAGAAAACTAAAGCATATTCAATTTCCTACAAATTACATTGTCTAAGTTTTTTCGTCGGACAAATTATTTAGGCGCTAGAGAGCGTTAAAGTTTGACAAAAATTCCAAAATCGTCCAAAAAACCTGTTTTCTAGTTAATCACTTATAACTCAAAATTGACTCACTTTTTGAAAAAATATTGCCTATAGAAAAATAAAGTACATTCAGTTTTCTACAAATTACGTTGTCTAAGTTTTTTGTCGGACAAATTATTTAGGCACTAGAGAGCGTTAAAGTTTTGACAAAAATTCTAAAATCGTCCAAAAAACCTGTTTTCTAGCTAATCGCTAATAACTCAAAATTTACTCATTTTTGAAAAAAATGGTGCATATAAAAAATTAAGTACATTCAATTTTCTACAAATTATGGCTCTTAGGTTTTTTCGTCGGACAAATTATTTAGGCGCTAAAGAACGTTAAAGTTTGGCTAAAATTTCAAAATCGTCTAAAAAACCCGTTTTTTAGTAAATCGCTGATAACTCAGAATCTACTCACTTTTTAAAAAATATTGTCTATAGAAAACTAAAGCATATTCAATTTCCTACAAATTACATTGTCTAAGTTTTTTCGTCGGACAAATTATTTAGGCGCTAGAGAGCGTTAAAGTTTGACAAAATTCCAAAATCGTCTAAAAAACCTGTTTTCTAGTTAATCACTTATAACTCAAAATTGACTCACTTTTTGAAAAAATATTGCCTATAGAAAAATAAAGTACATTTAGTTTTCTACAAATTACGTCGTTTAAGTTTTTTGTCGGACAAATTATTTAGGCACTAGAGAGCGTTAAAGTTTTGACAAAAATTCTAAAATCGTCCAAAAAACCTGTTTTCTAGCTAATCGCTAATAACTCAAAATCTACTCATTTTTGAAAAAAATGGTGCATATAAAAAATTAAGTACATTCAATTTTCTACAAATTATGGCTCTTAGGTTTTTTCGTCGGACAAATTATTTAGGCGCTAAAGAGCGTTAAAGTTTGGCTAAAATTTCAAAATCGTCTAAAAAACCTGTTTTTTAGTAAATCGCTGATAACTCAGAATCTACTCACTTTTTAAAAAATATTGTCTATAGAAAACTAAAGCATATTCAATTTCCTACAAATTACATTGTCTAAGTTTTTTCGTCGGACAAATTATTTAGGCGCTAGAGAGCGTTAAAGTTTGACAAAATTCCAAAATCGTCTAAAAAACCTGTTTTCTAGTTAATCACTTATAACTCAAAATTGACTCACTTTTTGAAAAAATATTGCCTATAGAAAAATAAAGTACATTTAGTTTTCTACAAATTACGTCGTTTAAGTTTTTTGTCGGACAAATTATTTAGGCACTAGAGAGCGTTAAAGTTTTGACAAAAATTCTAAAATCGTCCAAAAAACCTGTTTTCTAGCTAATCGCTAATAACTCAAAATCTACTCATTTTTGAAAAAAATGGTGCATATAAAAAATTAAGTACATTCAATTTTCTACAAATTATGGTCTTAGGTTTTTTCGTCGGACAAATTATTTAGGCGCTAAAGAGCGTTAAAGTTTGGCTAAAATTTCAAAATCGTCTAAAAAACCTGTTTTTTAGTAAATCGCTGATAACTCAGAATCTACTCACTTTTTAAAAAATATTGTCTATAGAAAACTAAAGCATATTCAATTTCCTACAAATTACATTGTCTAAGTTTTTTCGTCGGACAAATTATTTAGGCGCTAGGGAGCGTTAAAGTTTGACAAAAATTCCAAAATCGTCCAAAAAACCTGTTTTCTAGTTAATCACTTATAACTCAAAATTGACTCACTTTTTGAAAAAATATTGCCTATAGAAAAATGAAGTACATTCAGTTTTCTACAAATTACGTTGTCTAAGTTTTTTGTCGGACAAATTATTTAGGCGCTAGAGAGCGTTAAAGTTTTGACAAAAATTCTAAAATCGTCCAAAAAACCTGTTTTCTAGCTAATCGCTAATAACTCAAAATCTACTCACTTTTGAAAAAAATGGTGCATATAAAAAATTAAGTACATTCAATTTTCTACAAATTATGGCTCTTAGGTTTTTTCGTCGGACAAATTATTTAGGCGCTAGAGAGCGTTAAAATTCTAAAATTGTCCAAAACACCTGTTTAATTAGTTAATCGCTTATAACTAAAAATCTACTCACCTTTTGAAAAAAGGATATCTATAAAAAAAATAAAGTACATTCTATTTTCTACAAATTATGTCTCCGGATTTTTCGTCGGACAAATGATTTAGGCTCTAAGAGCGTTAAAGTTTGAAAAAATTCCAAAAATGTCCAAAATACCTGTTTGTTTAGTTAATCACTTATAACTCAAAATCTACTCACCTTTTGTAAAAAGGGTGCCTATAGAAAAATAAAGTATGTACACTTAATTTCCTACTAATGTTGCATCTTAGGTTCTTTTGTCAGATGAACAGTTTAGGGCGGCTCGTAAAAGTAGATTTTTGGGGTAAAACTAAACCATAGGGTAGAGTTTGCTTTGTCAAAGTTTTACCAAGCTTGAACGCGCTCTAGCGCCTAAACTGTTGGTCTGAAGAAAAAACCTAAAATATATAACTTGTAGGAAATTCGATGTAGTCTACTTTTGTATAGAACCACTTTTTTCAAAAAGTGCGTAATTTTCAAGTTATAAGCAAAAACCTGTGAAAAACAGCAATAAAATTTCAAACTACATACTAGAATAAATCACGTAATTTTACGTCATTTTTTTGGAAATATGAGTGCGTGCCCTACTGTAAAATAATGAATTTTTGATCTTTGGAAAAATATCAAGGGGTATAATGTTTTTTAGCTTCTAGCTCCTTGTTTATAATAATTGAAAAGTGAAATGCATCTGAATCTGAGGCTACAACCTACAACAACATGATAAAATTAAAATGAATAACTCAAATGCAATGAAAAGAAATAGATGGAATATGGGACAAAACGCTATTTTTCTAGTTAAAGTACGCCACTGACTAGCATTTGAAATATTCGACACGTTTTAAAATTGTGTCAATATTTCCAATACCTGTTTGTTCTTTTTAAAAACTATTAAAATCTAATTAGCAACACTTCTCCTTACCGTTACAGGGTAGTATTGACATAATTTCTACATTTACACAACCTGATTATTGATTATTATAAAATCTAGTTTCTAATTGCCTTTTGTAACTCGCATATTTTTTATTAAATCACACATTTACAAATTTCGTCTCTCTTACACTTTAAATTGTGCAGAATCGTTTCCGAACAGAGCTCCGAGGACAAAATCCAGCCCTGATAAGTGTAATCAGTTGCTTGTGAAAAGAATAACAGTACAGAATGTGGTAGGTGGTAGGGTGGGGTCGATAGTTCTTTTGTTGAAAGGCCTGGCGTTCTGGCCTTGGGAGGGTTTGAAGGGCTTAGAAATATCAAACATCGAGTAATGAAGCAGTTGAACATTTACCTTTAGTGTGTTGTGTAGTGCTAATTTCAAAACGTTTTGAAAACAAATCTACACCTTCCAAACGTAAGTCTTCTTCTAATTAATAAAAATTCAAGTTTGACAATTTCTGTAGTTTAGCTAAAATGAAGCCGAAATTATTAACGGGGCCCGTTTCTATGGATTGCGCCATTTGCACGAATTTCATGGCGTCAAAGAGAACAACATGCCATCTAGGGCACTGCATTTGCGAAGATTGTGGAGAAAACGTTAGTAAGTGCCCCATCTGCCACTCGGATTTTTTCCCGAGCTGCTACGTTACTTTAGAAAATAACAGTAAAATCCATCCTTGTTTAAATAAACTTTATGGATGTCCTTACGAAGACAACGTGTGTAACTTAATTAATCACAAAGATTGGTGCCAATACGAAGTTACACAGTGCCCATTTAACGCAGAATACGTTTGCAAATGGGCCGGACGCCGAAACGACGTAATTAAGCACTTGAAACAATCCCACTTTCAAGATTCTTGCAAAGCTGACGGTTCGTGTTACTTTCTCTACGATAAAGGCGAAGACGACAGTTCGCCCAAAAAAGGCTGTTTGATTTTATACGAAAACTCGCGACTTTACAAACTCGCGTGGGAAATTGACGCGAAACGCAAATATATCAACTGGCACGGAATTTACATGGGCTACGATGCCACTTACGCCGAAAAGACGTTTAAAATTGGCGTTAATTTCGACGACGCGAGTAAGAATTTTAGCGTTTTGACCCAACCGTGGAAGTTGGGTTACGACGTGCCCACCAAGTTGAATTTTGCCGAGATGAAGACTTTATTTAAAAATAAAATTTCCGATTCTGTAGACTGCAAGTTGACCATCGAAGAGGACGATTCCGACAGATGCCGCGATGAGAAAGTTGGTTTTGACGCCAATTTTCGATTGTTTAATTATAAGAGGGTGGAAGAGACAACTGCAAAGTTTACTCCAACTCTAGGTAAAGTGCTCAAATATTGCATGTATTCGTGCGGCTTTATTTTCTTTGCTTTAATATTCGCTGGCATTCTGGTCTTTATTTATCAGTTAATTGAAAAAACTTTTGTGTAATTTATATCTATTAATTTTATTTACTTTTTTACAATTTATAATTAAAGTTAGCTTCTGCTAACAGCTTTGTAGTTAATATCTCTCATTTTAATAAATTTTTGTAACTTGCGATTTGTTGATGTGGCAACACTGTAACCAAAAAAGGAATCCCTGAACCACGAGTCTAATGAGCTGAAAATTAAAGTTTAATATATTGAGCAATTACGCTAAATCAGACCTAAGGGGCTCTGCTAAGAAATGATACCAGCGCCCTCTAGTGCGTGATGAAGTTAATGATTAATGTCTACAGCACGAGCGGCAAGGGCCACGAAATCAAAAAGTAGCAGCTGTTCGCCTGGTTCCGTCCGTCTGTCCGTGAACAATTTTTACAGTTAGAGCTGCAATTTGAAATGATTGTATAGCTCGGATAGTAAGTCAAGGTTATTACAAATATGGGGGCGGCTAATTTTTCTTCAAAGAGCCTCCGCTGGATCAGCAAAGGTATTCGTAACGCCTATGAATGGAAAAAAGTTAAGAATGACGGTAAGAACAGTGTAAGATCGTAAGATGAAGTTACTTCTCGAGTTTCTCATTTAGTATGATGCTATTCATCAATTTCTGCGGAAAAAAGTGCATAATATTACAATCGAACTTGATCTAAGATTGTTGGATAGGAAAACATTACTAAGCAAAAAAATTTAACACGGTTAATAGGTAAAGATAAATTTTTTTGAAAAAATCTGCTCATATTTTAATACCAGATAATGTTACGGCTTACATGAAGATGTTTTAATACGCCACTAACGAAGGTCAAAGATATTTTCAAATCTACCTGCTTTTCTTCAATTTTACAAATCCTCGACAAAGCCCTATTGTTGCAACTTGTCCTAAACCGCACAAATTGCAGCTGTTCTAAACTTTTTTACTTTTCTGTGTAAATATTGTAAGGACCAAATCCAATCCCTGTATAATACTGTCATACATTTCCCGTTATTCTGAAACGACTTATTAACTTTACTTACTGTATTCCGTGATGAAGAGAGTTATAAATTAGACTTACAAAGCCACCTTAGACATGAATTTACAATTTTACCTATTGGAAAATAACGCACATTCAATTTTCTACAAATTATGTGTCTTGGGATTTTTCGTCCGACAAATGATTTAGGCGCTAGAGAACGTTAAAGTTTGACAAAAATTCCAAAATTGTCTAAAAATCCTTTTTTGAGTTAATCGCTTATAACTCAAAATCTACTCACTTTTTGAAAAAAATCGTGCACATAAAACATTTGGTATATTAAATTTTCTACAAATTATGTCTCTTAGGATTTTTTGCCGGACAAATTATTTAGGCGCTAGAGAGCGTTAAAGTTTGACAAAAAATCCAAAATCGTCTAAAAATCCTTTTTTTTAGTTAATCGCTTATAACTCAAAATCTACTCACTTTTTGAAAAAAATCGTGCATATAAAACATTTGGTATATTAAATTTTCTACAAATTATGTCTCTTAGGATTTTTTGTCGGACAAATGATTTAGGCTCTAGAGAGCGTTTAAGTTTGACAAAAATTCCAAAATCGTCTAAAAATCCTTTTTTTTAGTTAATCGCTAATAACTCAAAATCTACTCACTTTTTGAAAAAAATCGTGCATATAAAAAATTAAGTACATTAAATTTTCTACAAATTATGTCTCTTAGGATTTTTCGTCGGACAAATTATTTAGGCGATAGAGAGCGTTAAAGTTTGACAAAAAATCCAAAATCGTCCAAAAACCGTTTTTTTAGTAAATCGCTTATAACTCAAAATCTACTCACTTTTTGAAAAAAAGGTAAATATAAAAAATTAAGTACATTTAATTTTCTACAAATTATGGCGCTTAGGGTTTTTGATTGGACAAATTATTTAGGCGCTAGACAGCGTTAAAATTTCCCAAAAATTCCAAAATCGTTCAAAAACCCTTTTTTTTCGTTAATTGCTTAAAATGGTGCATATAAAAAATTAAGTAAATTCAATTGTCTACAAATTATGACTTTTAATTTTTTTCGTCGGGCAAATAATTTAGGCGCTAAAGAGCGTTAAAATTCTAAAAAGTGGGAAACACCTGTTTTTTTAGTTAACCGCTTATAACTGAAAATCTACTCACTGAAAAAAATAAAGTCCATTTAATTTTCTACAAATTATGTCTCTTAGGGTTTTTTGTCGGACAAATGATTTAGGCTCTAGAGAGCGTTAAAGTTTGACAAAAACTTCAAAATCATTCAAAAAACCTGTTTGTTTAGTTAATCACTTATAACTCAATATCTACTCACCTTTTGAGAAAAGGATGCCTATAGAAAAATAAAGTACACTCAATTTCCTACTTATATTGTATCTTAGGTTCTTTTGTGAGACAAACAGTTCAGGGCGGCTCGTAAAAGTAGATTTTTGGGGTGAAAATTCACAATTTTACCTGTTTTCTTTAATTCTTTCAAGTAAAATTTTGGGCAAATGTCTAAAGTGGCTTTGTAAGTTTAATTTACGGCTCTTTTCAACTCGTATTACAGTAAGTACAGTCAATAAGTCGTTTCGGAATAACTGAAACCTACACAAAAATGAAAATGTGATTGTGAACCAATCGTACCAAACGTATTAGGACTCAATTGCTGAATTATTTTTTCTCCTTGGAAGGGCTGGTTAAAGAGCCGCTGTTTATGGTTTACCACAAACATCTTCAGTCTCGGCTCAACTGAGCTAGCTTAAAATACGGAAGTTAAGGAATTTTCAACAACCAACGGTTAATCTTCATCAAACCGTGATTTTGTAGGGATTGAAAAAATGCCCAAATGTCCCTACTGTCTACTCTAGTTGTCTCATATGCTTCTTGTAGGGCCAGTATTTCCAGAAATGTCACAATTTGGGAACTCACGCGAAAGGGCTGGGTTTCTATACACCGTTCGCTGAACAAAGACAGTTAAGCCACGCCCCCAAATATTTATGGTTGCGCGCAACAAACAGTTTCACACAAGTATTTGACTAGGTAATATAAAAATTATATTCAAATGTCACTAGGTTTTTGGGGGCGTGGCTTAACTGTCTCTGTTCAGCAAACGGCGTATATTAAGGTGGCAAAGAGTCGTTACTAGGCAACTAGGCGTCTCTTGGACTTTTTTAAACAAAATATACTTTTTATTCTAAGCAATCCAAATTATCTACCAGTTTACTATTACAAGTTGCGTATGTTCATTATTGGTATGCAGTTAACACTCTAGTAATGCGAAATATGCAGATAAAGTTGACTGAACTTCTAGTTCTAAATTAAACATTGAAGTTACCTTAAATTAACGTATAGGTAATAGGTAGGTTTGGTAGTACGTACTGCAACAAAATTTAAAAAATATAAGAAAAAAAGCGCGAAATAGCTAATTACTGGAGCAAAAATTATACTTTTGTTTTACTTATACACTGAAAGTCTGCAATTTCTAGTTGTTCTGAAATCGCTCTCAGCAATTCTTTAGGAAACGCTGTATTCCATATTTAATTAAATAGCAGCAGTTATTCCTCGGCCGAGGAGACCTAATAAGTGCGAAATAGCCATCTGTGAGTCAATCAGAGGAACTACAGCAAACGAAATACCGAGTAGGGGAAAAACACAAAAAAATTAGAATCTCAAAAATTAACTATTTAGGAACGAGCACGCCATGTTGAATTGAAAGTTGCATTAATTTAAATCCCCTTTAGGCATTAGGTAAGTAAACACTTTTTTAATTTGGTCTAATTTGTTATTATTGTTCTATTTCAAGACAATGCTACGAACTGCTCATTTACCATTTAAAGGTAAAAAGGGCAAATTTAAGATGCAAATAAGCACTGCTTTATTCAATTCCTTTTATTGACAAAACAATCGTGATATATATTTATATTATAGTATGTAGTAGGTATTTACAAGAATAAATAATAACGTCAAGTATCACTTTTCAATAAGAAATAAATACAAGAAAATAAATAAATTAAAAGAAGAAACTTGACTTGCTAATAAAATTTAATACTTCATGGCAATTTATAAAAAGAAAAAACAATAATTTAAACGTTAACGGATATAAATTTGCTAACCGAAACCATCGGTGAAAAAAACGACAACAAGTCCGTTTTACTTGCAAAAAAGTAGCAGTTTTAAATAAATTGTTGGTTTATTATTAATAACAAACTAATATACTTAAAATAAGTTATATAAGTTTATGTTTAGACATTTTCATATCACCTAAAAAGCAGCTAGTTGCTAAACTTGGCGAGACTATCTAAATTTGGATTGGCCTAATGCCAAAAATACACTACGATTTAAAAATAGAATTTTAAATTTTTCCTTCAAATTTTATGGAATAATATAAAATATATTATTTTTATTTTTATTATTGCGGCGCTTCCTTAATTTTAAGTTATAGTTCACCATTTATAATGATGCATGTAAGGAATGAAGAACCGGAAATCCACGCAAAAATTTAAGCGTCCGCACACACCGACTAATCAAATTAAAAATAAAACCATTAGGCATTATTTAATAATACATACATATAGGTACGTACAAAATATAGAAATACAGGGTGTCGCCGTAAAATAAGGAAGACTTTTGGAACAAAGAAGCTTGGCACACACTCGATTACGATTACGCGATTCATTCCAGGATGAAATTATAATTTAAGAATGAGAGAAAAATGATGAATCGTCCTGTCTAAACAGAATTTTATCAGACGGGGGCGCGTTTGTCCGGTAGGCGCTGTTAAAGATTTTCATTGCATTTCAATCTCAGTTTAGTGCATAAGCGGTAATTCGACAGACGTCTGCAGCGGACAACGCGTGAGTTGGTTAAGAGGCTGTGTTGAAATATACTAAAACAATTAGTACAAAATTTTTGACAATGCACGCTGAAAGAGCATTGCAAATGAGCTAGTAAACCGAGCGTGAGTCACTCCTAAGTGGCAGCGTTAACTTAGGGAAGTATATTTTTTCAGTTTCGCTTATAACTTGAAAATGACGCCCTTTGTGAGAAAAATGTGTCTATATAAAAATAAAACTACCTATACATCAATTTTTTTACAAATTATAATTTTTGGGTTGGCGCTAGAGCGCGTAAACCTGGGTCAAAATACATCAAAACACTGATTTGTTTTAGTATATTGTTTATAACTCGAAAACAACACACTTTTAGAGAAAAATGTTCTAATATAAAAATAAACGACATTCAATTTTCTACAAATTATAATCTTTAAGGTTTTTTCTTTCAACGAACGGTTTCAGCGTTAGAGCGCGTTAAAGTTTGATAAGAATTTCAATATAGGCGAAAAAACTGATATTTTTAGTTTATGGCTTAACTCAAAAACCACACACTTTTAAAGAAAAATGTCTCAATACCAAAATAAACTACATCAAATTTCCTACAATATAAAACCTTTTATGCTTTTTCTATAGACGAACGGTTTAGGCGCTACAGCGCATTAAAGTTTGACAAGAATTTCAATATAGGCGAAAAAACTGATATTTTTAGTTTATGGCTTAACTCAAAAACTACACACTTTTAAAGAAAAATGTCTCAATACCAAAATAAACTACATCAAATTTCCTACAATATAAAACCTTTTATGCTTTTTCTATAGACGAACGGTTTAGGCGCTACAGCGCATTAAAGTTTGACAAGAATTTCAAAATACACCAAAAAACTGATTTGTTTAGTTTATTGCTTAGAACTCGAAAATAACAGACTTTTAGAGAAAAATGTTTCAATACCAAAATAGACTACATTAAATTACCCACAAACATTGTTTGTCAGGTTTTTTCTTTAGACGAACGGTTTAGGCGCTAGAGCGTGTTAAAGTTTGACAATAATTTCAAAATACACCAAAAAACTGATTTTTTTAGTTTATCGCTTAGAACTCGAAAACAACACACTTTTAGAGAAAAATGTCTCGATGCCAAATAGACTACATCAAATTTCCTACTTATTATAACCTTTTACGCTTTTACTATAGACAAACGGTTTAGGCGCTAAAGCGCATTAAAGTTTGACAATAATTTCAAACAACACCAAAAATCTGATTTTTTTAGTTTATCGCTTAGAAATCGAAAACAGCACACATTTAGAGAAAAATGTCTCAATACCAAAATAGACTACATTAAATTTCCTACAAACATTGTTTGTCAGGTTTTTTCTTTAGACGAACGGTTTAGGCGCTAGAGCGTGTTAAAGTATGACAAGAATTTCAAAATACACCAAAACACTGATTTTTTTAGTTTATCGCTTAGAACTCGAAAACAGCACACATTTAGAGAAAAATGGCTCAGTACCAAAATAGACTACATTAAATTTCCTACAAACAATGTTTGTCAGGTTGTTTCTTTAGACGAACGGTTTAGGCGCTAGAGCGTGTTAAACTTTGACAAGAATTTCAAAATACACCAAAAAACTGATTTTTTTAGTTTATTGCTTAAAACTCGAAAACAACACACTTTTAGAAAAAAATATCGCAATACCAAACTAAACTACATCAAATTTCCTACAAATTATAGTGTTTTATGCTTTTTTTAGACAAACAATTTAGGCGCTAGAGCGCGTTGAAGTTTGCCAAGAGTTTCAAAATAGGCTAAAAAACTGATTTTGTTAAATTTCTCGCTTATAACTCGAAAACAACACTTTTATAAAAAAGAAATGTCCTACAAATTTTTTTGTTAGTTTCTTAGTTATTCACTGTCATCACTATCGTGGAACACACTGTAAAATATAGTATTAGTAGAGCTATACAGAGGTAAGAAATTTGGGCTTGAGCTGCTTAGCACATTAGAAAGTTGAAGACTTATTGTTTAGAGTAACGAAATTAATTATTGCATTAGTTAAACTGCGTCTTAATTAAATTAATATGTAAATTTTTTTAAAATTTAATATTCGAAGCAGCTTAAAATTGAATAATGAACGCAACTTTCTTTAAAGTCATCAAATCTACGACAATAAAGAGCATTGTTTAGTGCATTTCAATAAAAATATGATTGATAGTTCGAGTTAACTGTTTGTAAAGAAAAAAAAATTGTTAAATGAACATACAAGTTAATTAAAATACAATATAGTATTTTAATAGTAAATTTGACAACTTAATTTAGTTGCAAAAATCGCGTACAATGGCCAACTAGACGAGAGTTTTCATTGAATTCTTGGGGGAAATCAAACGTCGCTTTTATTGTGTCTAGAGCAGCGAGTTAAAATTTAATAACGTTGTTACTTCGTTACTTGCTACACCTAAATAAATTTTAATATTAAAACATGCATTAAACATTAAACTATTTAAAGTTCAAAAACACCTACATGTTTGCGAATATTTAAATTTTAACAAAAGCGAAAAAGTAGATTACATTATGGTACCGTTTAAATAGCGTGACCGAACAAAAGATTGAAGTGGATTTTCGTAAAACAATTTCATAAATCCAATACAGACGACATTAATGTAATGGGAAATTTAAAAATTATACTTCGAGGCACTTAGTGCATCATCTTTTTATCTAAAAAGGACAAGTACCTAGTCACGCACGAGAACATTTCTAAAGGAAAGCATATGGGATCACTAAAAAGCTTAAGAAAACTCATTTTTAATATTATGAGGTCAGACTCATACTTCAAATTTCTCTCGAGTGCTTTTTTGCTGTTTGAAGCACTTGACCAAATTGACTTGACATTATTCAGTTTTATGGTTTTCACGGATCGTCCTTTTAAACTGCTGTCTATGCTATAGGAAGGCGACAGGATATTATACAAGCAGGGGCGTGCAGTTTTGGTGGCTATATGGTATATGGTTCAAACCACTTGAGCCTTTAACGGCGCATTTACTTTACTCCCTAATCTTAAGGAGGCACAATAATAGAGCTCGTCAGTGATAAAGGAGGAGTCAAATGTACACTAAAAATCGGTCGTGCAACGACCCAGTGGACTTAAACCACAGTTAACTACGAGGATGAGGTACCACATAAAAAGCTTCCTCGAGGCACCAGGTCATCCTCTATTGTTTTTCAAGTTATAAACAGATCATACAGGGGCGGACTGCATTTTCGTGGAAACTAGTGACGCCGATAATGGAATTAGTGAGAATTATTTGAAGATTTACAGAAGTATGCATTCTCGTATTCAAAATAAAAATAAATTTAGAATTAATTAATTAATTCCAGAACTAAATTTTTGTAAAATTGGGCCAAAGGGTTGGAGAAAGTGACTTGGCTCTTGCGCATTCTAGATTCGACTGGAAAAAATGGTCCCCGGGAATATTTGAACTTTTCCTTGACTATAGCACCAAATTTTACACCAGTGCTCAAGGCCGAAGCAATATATCTCCTATAATATGTAGGTACGCCATATCTTTCTTTTATACATTTTTTCAATTTTCACTTCAATTATGTGTTCGGTTGCAGCTAAATCGATAAGTGCAAAAACTACGTAAGAGGCGGCCTTTCTTGTGCGTATTTTTCTTTTAACTCGTTCTTCCATATTAGTAAAAATTTGTCTAAGATTATTTATAAACAGAAACTAGCATTTGTTGTTTTATGACAACCAAAACATTTATTGGTTTAAAAGCTTTTTCTCAATTTTTTGCAAATGCTAGACTCTCACGAGTTGAGACACTAAATGGCAGCCGACAGTCTGTAAATGTAAAGGTTGGGTCGATTTTTTAACTGTTGGATATGAGAACTATTTAGTGAAATTTTGAACGCAACACAGACAGAAAAGCTCGAAGTAGCTGGCGCTAGGAGTTCCAATCATGCAGATCCAGTTGTTGATATCTATATCTACTGGCCCTGCAGTCATGACAGCGGTCATTCCGGGTCATTCACAGATTATCTGGAAAGCTTGAAGTAGGTGGCTTTAGTGCATGGGGTCATGTTAGCCATTGGTATAATAATATAAGCTGTCAATCATAGTTTATTTTTACGCATTTTTATATAAAAGTCTTTCTTATTTCCCAAATGCTTTTGCTTTCCTATTTCTTAATTCGTCTTTAAACTTTTTTACCCTCCACGCTCATATTAATCAATCATTTTATTAAAAACAGTTCTTAAATCATTCAAAATGTATAGCTGCCACAAAAATCATAGCGACTCAAACCACGCGGGAGCAATCTCGGACATCCCATGCCGTTGTTCAATTGTTAGAAACGCTGATGGATAGATTCGTCTCGCGTAAAAAACATGGGAGACACACTTTGTAGGAAATTTGAGGCAGTTTGTTGTTGTTTTGCATACTTTTTTCTAACAGTGCCTCCGTTTTCGAGTTATAGGAGAAAAACTAAAAAATGGGTTGTTGGTCGATTTTGGAGTTTTTGCCAAACTTTAACGCACTCTGCCGCCTAAACCGTTTGCATAAAGAAAAACTCTGTAGAAATGTAATTTGTAGAAAATTTGATGTGGTCTATTTTTGAATAGAAGCAGTTTTTTCAAAAAGTGCATAGTTTTCGAGTTAGAGGAAAAAAACTCAAAAAACACTGTTTAACCGATTTTGGAATTTATGCCAAACTTGAACACGCTCTAGCGCCTAAACCGTGTGCATAAAAAAACTTTTTATAGACATAATTAGTAGAAAATTTAATGCGGTCTATTTTTGAATAGAAGCAGTTTTCTCAAAAGTGCATAGTTTTCGAGTTATAGAAGAAAAACTAAAAAAACAGTTTTTGGTGGATTTTGGAATTTTTGCCAAACTTTAACGAGCTCTAACGCCTAAACCGTTTGCATAAAGAAAAACTCTGTAGAGACGTAATTTGTAGAAAATTTGTTGTAGGCTATTTTTTAATAAAAGCAGTTTCTTCAAAAAGTACTTAGTTTTTAAGTTAGAAGCCATAAACTAAAAAGAGCAGTATTTATTTTAAAGGTTTTAGCAGTTTCTTACAACGCATCAGGTTTACGAGGTGGCCGGCAAGTGGCAAAGTTAAAATTCAAATTGAGCGTCCCAAAAAAACAAATTAATAACAATAAAGAAAGCAGCTCTTATATTTTATGTTTTTCCCTGGATGTGCCCCTTATTTTCGCCTAGAAACTGGTCGATTTGAAAGCTTCAGCTTCTTACAACTTTCGTATTTTTTAGCGCGTAGTCAACCTTGCACTGTAAAAAATGTTTCACAGCAAAAATAGCACTGAAAGTAAGAATTGAAATAAATGTAGGTTCGGAATCAAAGTATTTGCAATAAGATGGCTAGCGTCCCATAGACATCGGTTTCTTGTGTTTTATTCTAAATTTTCGTACAGGAAAAGCTTCCCATAACTCATATCAATATTACAAAAGAAATTTTTTAATTAAGAAATACTCTTTCAGGAAAGCAATATGAGAATAAAATGAATTTCGAAAATGTATAAAGAATATTTCTATCAGAACGAAGCGAGGAGTTAATTAACATTCTCCACTAAATACGTTTTTAGTTTGTTTTTATTGGGTTTTCGATACTAGGATACCACTCATTCCGCTGTTTGATTGTTCAAGACTTTTTTAAAAAGAATTTAGCTCATCATTAATTTGATTACATCGAAATCCAATTCTATTTTATAACAAAAAATGCTAATATTTTTTAAATAATGAAGTACAAAGTAAAGAAAATCTGGTGAGGAGTTCTCATGCACCATTTCCTTAAAATTGCATAGTAGGAACGGTTACGTTCCGAACTCGAACTCTTTAAGATTTTCGTTCATATAACTCGAAAACTACGCACTTTTTGAAAAAAAGTGCTTTGTACCAAAATGAAGTGCACACAATTTTGTATAATCGAGTGTCGCAAATACCTGTGCGTGCCTACTCGCTTGACCACACTCTACGGTGCAAGCAAGAACCCCCATCTATAAGAGCTAAAAGCGACCTCGTTGCAAAATTCTACTTCATATAGGTGCCCGAGAGGACCCTACACATTACACCGTACATGTAGAGGTTTCGGGAAAGAGAAGGAATTTTCCCCACGCATTTTAAGCAGATACCCAGCTACACAGTCTACCCTCCGAATTCTGCTTATCCGGGCTCAGTGGATATACCAAAGTTCCGGTTAGAAAAAATAATGATAACGAATTATCCATCATATATCTTCAAAATGCTCTACTGCAATTATTTTTGCTTCAGAATAACTTTATTGTAAGTATGGGTGGCAAAAAAGTGAATCATGCTATCATCTGTAATAATATAATAAGAACGAAATCTGTAGTCCATTGTTCTAGTGACCCCAACAACTCGGACAGTTTTATTGAAGGATTAAAAATTAATGCACATCATTGAGAATGCAATGCATTTCAGGAAGATTTGTGCTTTAAAATGGCAACCCACCGACAAAAGTTGAATAAATGAGAACATTGTTTTTTGATATTTAGTTCAGCAGCTCTATACATTCCAGCAGGAGACCAGAGGCGACCTTGCAGGTGTTTAAGGCTTTCAAGGCAGCTTTACTGTCCGTCGATATCAGTGTTTTCTTATTCAGAATTTTCCTATTCAGGATTTCGTTGACGCTGTGTAATATTCCTATCAGTTCAGTTTGAAAGACTGAGGCATACTTTCCCAGCGGTAGACTAATGTTAAGGGCAAGCTCAGGCGAGTGAACACCTGCTCCTGATCCTTTTTGATTTTTAGTTCCATCGGTAAAACCAGTTATGTCCGCTACCATGTACTCAGTTGAATCCCTTAGAGTTTGAAAGTCTGTTGAATGTATATGTTGGAGAGATACGGTCTGTATCCAACTCTAGGAGAGGTAGCTTCTTAGAACACTCCTCGAGAATTTTGGTGTGTTCGTAAATTCCTTATCTGACAGACCATAGTCCCCATCCCTTCAGTCGAAGGGCTGCTTTTGTTGCCATCTCCTCCGTATATAGATCTAGTGGAGGAAGGCATAGCAGCACCTCCATTGCTGCTGAGGGAGTGGTTCTCATGGCTCCTATGATCATGAGACAAAAGAGTCTTTGTGTTTTGTCTAGTAGACATTTCATAGTGGTCTGTCCAGTTTTGGGCCACCAGAGTCGCAACACTTTTTGGCTTTTTCGATATGATATTATTTTGTTCATCATTATGTGATTGACGTCTAGTTTCTGAAAAAAGTTTTTTGTAGTAAGTGGTAACCCCACAAAATGTATCTGCCAATTTTTGAATGATCTTTTAACATACAAAAAAAATTTGGCAACTGCCCCTCTAGACAATTTTTCATTTTCATCACTAAACTTATTAAATATGACCTTTACACACTTCCAAATTGATGATAGAATTTTGCAACTTTCACACAAGAAGTGCACTCGTTTATTATTTTTCGTAGGACGTAATTGCGTCATTACGCTTAAATTAAAAAAAAGGTAATTACATGAATTATTAATATAAAATTCGAGTGACATACATATATATTTTAAATAGTAAGACAACGGTGTGCGATGTGTCGACAAATTTGTGTCAAAATCAGTGCACCAGAACTCAACATAAATATTTTTTATGGCTAGTTAATTAGCACTTAAAAACGAATTTAGGTCTAAAAATTATTCTTTTGATTTGTAATGAAAGCGACGTTGTTTAAGTTTAACAACATAACAATAACGAAAATGTTCGGCTCTGGGGGGTTTTCATAAAAGCTTTTTAATTGATCAACGTCGAGCCTAAATAAGAAGATAATTGAATTACGCACGTAATTGAAATTAATATAGTCGAGAGTTGGCAAAATTCTGTGTAGTGGGTAGTGGGTGTAGAGTTGTTTTCATGCAGAATGAGCTCCCGTAATCACTTGCAGAGGCATCCGGTCAGAATGTGTTCTTTCACGAGAAGCATTTGGAGATATCGAAGAAGGCGTACACCTCTAAACTACTAATTTGTGTAATTTTACGCAAATAAATAATGTCAGGTTGTCTAGAGTCAGGATGCTGAGAATTCCACTCTTGTTGGACAACTATTTTCTGTGCAACCTTTGTACAGCAGGTATATGTATACGTCATGAGGATATCAAATGCAGAGGAGTATTTTATTGATATTATGTGGACATATCAAATAAACAAATTCATTTTAATAAATATGTAACACATGTACAGGGTGGGCAAAATTCGATGGTTCTATGGAGAAATCAATATTGTATTTATGGAGTTCTTTTGTTTGAGAGGAACTCAATGGCAACAACGTGCTAATATTTTTTTCAGAAAAATCGAACTTTGGCTTATAGGTGCAAAACCAACGAAGATCGCGAATTTCGGTTTCTGTCATTGAGTTACTCTCAAAAAAAGAATGCGCCATCCATTTTTCCATATACCGTTTAGTTATCGATTTTTCGATAAGAACCATCGATTGTTGCCCATCCTGTACATATAGTTGACTTTTATGGATTGTAATGTGATACAGGATAATAACAGAGCTTTTGTAAAAATTTTACCTGGGGCTATAACATATACCGGCAGTAAATAAACATTTTTATCACATTAAAGTAAATTTATTTCTTTACCAAATATGGAATTGTAACTACTATCTATGTAAATATAAATTTTAATAGGTTACTAAAATGTGCCTTTTTACCTAAACTGATTAATAACATTTCAGATCTGCAATGTTCAGGGTGTTCCCAAGAAGAATGCGTCGAAAAAAACATTTTTAACCTCTACCTAATTAGATGTTCTCTAGAAACATGGGCGCCGGCAGGAGGGTGCAAGGAGGTGCACTTGCACCCCCCCTGGCTTTTGAAAAACTCTTTTAAATTAGACTTTCATTTTTATTTATTAATAAATATAACCTATAACAATATGTCGTACAGCGACAACATCGTTAAATTCGGCGCTGGGTCATATACCTAATAAAATAGGCCCCGTGTTTTTAAGGGCCCCAAAACAGCTCATTTTATAAGAATTGTCCAATTAAATTTTCTTTCTACCCATTTTAATTGTTTTAATTATTGGAAAATGCGTAAGAGCTTTTTCACCCGGGTTTGTCATTTAGATGTAAACTATAAATTAAAATTGATACCTAATAAGAAAATAGAGCCCAGGCTCCATTTATCATAGGTCAAAAAGAGTCTCGGAATTCTCCAATAATATTTTTTGTTTACCTGAAATAATTTTTCTACTTTGTTTTCGTGAAACGTCTTTTTTGGAGACACTATCAATCGCTCCTAAAATTTCTAAACTTCATTTTAAGCTGTTTGACCTTGAACAATCACGAATTTTCGCCTGCGGCGCTATTTTATTTTACTATTATCTTCAAACGAGAGGTCCCAAAATTTGACATCGCCAAGAGCTTCAAAAACTATAAAACATGCTTCTGAATAGGCACGCCCCTTGCCCGCCTCTTAAAAGAAATTTGCACCCCCTTGCAAAATTTTCTGGCGGCGCCCATGTCTAGAAATATCAAATTCATTGATCCTGCTACGTAAATTCTAATTAGTAGCCCTTGGAACAGCCATTTTACGAAAAAAAAAATGAAAAGAGCAGTAACATTAGTGTCTTTAGAATGACTTCAGAAATCCATCCATCGATTAATGTTTCAAAATTTTTATCAAAAATTGCGTTAAACTGAAGAAATCACTTCTTCATTACCATAATGATGATGGCACATATTATGAAGGTGTAATTTGACTTCTCCTCGTCTTTATAGCGTCCCCATGTTAGATTATATCTAAATAGCCTGAGAAAAGAGGCAGCAGGCGACAGATAATATCGGATTAACCGCAGATAATTTAAATAGCATCATCTCCGCTACCACTACATACATTTACAACTTTTTTTATAAATATGAAACAGTCATCAAATTCTATTAAATTATAACTGTACTGCATTATTCAAATAGTCTTTGTCATTTGTGTTGAATAAGAACATCCGGTGGTGTATGTAAAAAATGTAAATATATAATTCTAACATTAGTCCACGCCGTAACAAATTCGTTGCACGTCATTGTCATCTAATTATGATTTGGGTACGATATTTAGAAAAATCAAAAATTTATGAAACGACAGACAATAAGAGAAGAACCAACTCGAAAAACAAACCTTCTTAGCTGCACCAGGGTCCGTAATCTTCTAGTTTCTGCGAAACCATCAAATCATTCACTCACTGACTCAGCTTTTTATGAAATTTTGTACAAGTTCTACTGAAAGCCCCCCCCCCCTCTTCCTCCTCTAGTTTCTAATAACGACGCTGAATTTTATATTAAGTTGCCGAGGAAAAGGTAATTCCTCAATACGCGACAGTGGCAGTGGGAAAGCGTCTGGTGTATGTTTGGAGAGAGATGTGAATAGGAAATTGTTTTTAAAAGCTATAGGCAAAGATCTGACGCGCAAGAGCGCAAAGAGCGCGCATATAAAGTATTTTCTGTCGGGAAAAGATGAGGCGTTGAGCCTACATCAATATGCCTTTAGAATGGAGGAGAATGGAGAAGTCGTAGAGCCAGCTTTGAATAGTAGCGTCGCAGCGTCGTTGTTAGATGGGATGTCTTGGAGATTATTGGATAGAGAGCCCACAAAAGATCTGATGGCGCATGCAAGACGTAGAGAATAGGCCGGGTGTGGATTAATCTCCCAACTGAGCTCTTGAATGGCAGGTTTTGTGATGTTAGCAGTATGCGGGCCAGCATTACCATGCTTTAAAACGTATGGGACCCAAACACTCAAAAAGAATGCAAGTATCGTACGATGGTTTATTCGTCACAATTCATCCGATTGGACAATTTACGAATTGATTGACGTGGACCATCAAATTTATCATGAATTGAATCGTTTAGTCTGCCGCCATCAAAGTCGAATGGTCTCCCTGAACGTTGGAAATCAAAATGGCCTTCTTTGAAACGAGAAAAACATTTTTGTGCAGTACTTTTCCTGATGGCGTTCTCTCCGTAAACGGTACAGATATTTGGAGCGACCACCGATGCCTACGTCGATTTTGTACTAGACACTCAATTTTCTTTAGCCAACAATTACCACTAACTTTCTACAAACTATCGTTTTCAAAACAGTTTACCTTGGAAACCAAAAACGGTACCAACTTAAAGCTCTTTCTAATCGAATTATAATTTGTACTCTCAAGAAGTCAATTCGGAATACCTAGAAACAGCATATACTACTTCTGTGCGTTTGTTTATCTATTCAAATTTCAAAAAGGACCATCAAATCTCCGAAGATCAATAAAATTCTGAAGTGATACCCATCGACACAAATTTCATTGGAATTTTGCAAAAATGGCATTATATTTTTGTCGAAGAAACCGTTATACGTTCTTGACACAATTCAACTCAAAAGACAGATAACCTGCACATTAAAACAGAAGATTTTCTCATTATTAGAAACAATTTCTAATTAACTTCTCCCATAATTAGAAATTACCTTATCTAATAGCTGGTTAAACACGATAATTTAACAGCTAAATTAAGAAGAAATAAATTTTTAATTTACAACTTAGTAGTGAAATAATTTATCAAGGTTAATTTTGTATAATATTAAACAAGTAGGTAGTTTTTTGTAAGTAAATAAAAATAAATTTTTAAATTGTGTAACACTATAATTACAGGTACGCAAATACCTACAAGGATAGAACGATTTAAATTGATTAATTGTTAACCCAAATTTATTTTTATTATTAAAAGTTATGTCGTAAAACCTCTTGTTAGGCCCTTTAAGGAAAATTAAAGAAAATTAACTGATGGGAATTGGGATATAAAGCTCGTGATGGAAGAAAATTAGAACGAGATTAAATAGTAATAAAGTCGAACTTTATAGTTTAGTGGGAACTAGGAGAAAACTTTGTTGCGTTGCGTTTTCTTTATTTTAAGACGTGGAAAACTACGTCTCAACGTCTGTTTTTGTTAAATTTGAATTATTGAAAACAAACTTTTTATATAAAAAAATATTTTTCGATCACGCCATGATTTTTCCTTAAAAGTGACTTTTACGTAAGGTTATAAAAATAAGTTTAATAACAATATACTTTTTTTGAAAAATAAAATTTATTTATTTTTCTACCTCCAAACGAAACGTGACTTCATCGTGAAAAATTTGTTGCGCTCTTACATTTATTGTTTTTCTTTTATATTTATAAAATATAAAAATGTTGAAAATTGTTGAATAATAATATAATAGTTACAGGCAATAGGTACTTAAGATTAAAATGCCCACAACAGACTGGAAAATCTGAAAATTGTGTTCTTTTGCAAATTTATGTTCTACCGCGTCTTCACTTCTACATCTTTTACTTCTTTTATCCGAATAAAGAAATTTGCGCTATATTATTAGGAGATCATATTTGATGGAGCTGATCTTTAACAATAATAATATCTATTGCCATCAATAAACAAAATAAATAGTGGCAAATGTTAACAAATACACACACACAGAGTTTATGTATGAAGAGTCCGGCAAGGTCAGAATATCAAGACTTCTCTTCTGCGCAACAAATATCTCAAACGATGCAGTCCAACCACCCCAAAAACCGAGCCTACGCGCCAGAAGACCGCAATGATCTTTCCAGTCAAGATTTTTGTCGATTGTAACACCAAGGAGCCTAAAGCGATTCACTGGCTCACTTTCAAAGTTATTTATTTTTATGCCGAGTTTTATATCGGGCATATTCTGAATATGGCGCAACTAATGTGACTTATATTAGGAATATATTAAAAAAAAACAATCAGCCACATCAGAAAGAATTCGAGAGCACTTATGCTCCAGGACGTCACAACTACCAGAAGTCACCCACAATGAAGTATCATCGGCGTACGAAGATAACGCAGCACAGTTCGCCTACTCGCAGCTTGCCAATCAGATTGTTTTTATAAATAACAAAAAGTACCGGGCCCAATAACGACCCATGCGGGGCACTCAAGGTCACAGAACATTCAGAAGAGCTAGTCTGGCACGCACGAGTCTAATCGAAACAAACTACGTAGGGGACTACAGAAATGATGAGATCCAGTCCAGTACAATAAGAACAGATCGCTCAGAAGAGACTAGTCCGACACGTGCATGTCTAACCGAACAAACTAGCAGGGGACTCCATAAATGACGAGACTATGTCCAGTAGAATAAACACAAAAGATTAAGAAGAACTGCATGGGAAAACTAGTCCGGCACACACATGATGTCAAACCGAAACAAACTAGTAGGTACGTAGGGGACTCTAGAAATGAAGAGGCCCAGTCTAATAGTAATAACGCAGATCTTCCAGAAGAACTGCAGGAAGAAACTAGGTAGTCCTCCACGCACATGTCAAACCGAAACAAGCTACGGACTCCAGAAATGAAGACATCCAGCCCAGTAGAATAAACACAAAAGATTCAGAAGAACTGCAGGGGGAAACTAGTCCTCCACGCACATGTCAAACCGAAACAAGCTACGGACTCCAGAAATGAAGACATCCAGTCCAGTAGAATAAACACAAAAGATTTAGAAGAACTGCATGGGAAAACTAGTCCGGCACACACATGATGTCTAACCGAAACAAACTAGTAGGTACGTGTGGGACTCTAGAAATGAAGAGGCCCAGTCTAATAGAATAAACACAGATCTTCCAGAAGAACTGCAGGAAGAAACTAGTCCTTCACGCACATGGCAAACCGAAACAAGCTACGGACTCCAGAAATGAAGACATCCAGTCTAGTAGAATAAACACACAAGATTCAGAAGAACTGCAGGGGGAAACTAGTCCTCCACGCACATGTTAAACCGAAACAAGCTACGGACTCCAGAAATGAAGACATCCAGTCCAGTAGAATAAACACAAAAGATTCAGAAGAACTGCAGGGGGAAACTAGTCCTCCACGCACATGTCAAACCGAAACAAGCTACGGACTCCAGAAATGAAGACATCCAGTCCAGTAGAATAAACACAAAAGATTTAGAAGAACTGCAGGGGGAAACTAGTCCTCCACGCACATGTCAAACCGAAACAAGCTACGGACTCCAGAAATGAAGACATCCAGTCCAGTAGAATAAACACAAAAGATTTAGAAGAACTGCATGGGAAAACTAGTCCGGCACACACATGATGTCTAACCGAAACAAACTAGTAGGTACGTGTGGGACTCTAGAAATGAAGAGGCCCAGTCTAATAGAATAAACACAGATCTTCCAGAAGAACTGCAGGAAGAAACTAGTCCTTCACGCACATTGCAAACCGAAACAAGCTACGGAGTCCAGAAATGAAGACATCCAGTCTAGTAGAATAAACACACAAGATTCAGAAGAACTGCAGGGGGAAACTAGTCCTCCACGCACATGTTAAACCGAAACAAGCTACGGACTCCAGAAATGAAGACATCCAGTCCAGTAGAATAAACACAAAAGATTCAGAAGAACTGCAGGGGGAAACTAGTCTTCCACGCACATGTCAAAGCGAAACAAGCTACGGACTCCAGAAATGAAGACATCCAGTCCAGTAGAATAAACACACAATATTCAGAAGAACTGTAGGGGAAAACTAGTCTTCCACGCACATGTCAAACCGAAACAAGCTACGGACTCCAGAAATGAGGACATCCAGTCCAGTAGAATAAACACACAAGATTCAGAAGAACTGCAGGGGGAAACTAGTCCTCCACGCACATGTCAAACCGAAACAAGCTACGGACTCCAGAAATGAAGACATCCAGTCCAGTAGAATAAACACAAAAGATTCAGAAGAACTGTAGGGGGAAACTAGTCCCGCACACACAAAATGATGTCTAACCAAAACAAACTACGTAGGGGACTCTAGAAATGAAGAGACCCGGACTAATAGAATAAACACAGATCGTTCAAAAGAACTGCAGAAAGAAACTAGTCCTGGACGCACAACGCACATGTCAAACCGAAACAAACTACGGACTCCGAAATGAAGAGATCCAGTCCAATACCAATAGAATAAACTAAGATACCAAACCATGCTTCTGGGTGGTCATACCCTCATTGGCGCTTTTGACTGCTTTGAAGCAGTTCAAAGCTTCTGCGAATACGTAGAAAATTTGATTTATCATAAATCATAGCCTACTTATATTATTATAATTAATTGCTAATTGATTTCTCTGTGTGCGGTATCTAAAATTTTATTCTTTCGTCGCCAACTAGATTACAATTTAATTAATAATTAATAGGATTGTGTTTGTATAATTGTGTATGTTTATAGGTAATTAAAGCACTCTGTTTCCTACACGATGCGATACAAAATTGATTTACTGTTACTTTTATTCTCATTTTAAAGATTTTCATTGCTTTGACTAATAATTCGCGTTTATTTCTTTCTCTTTTGTTTTCCTCTTGCCTACATCACAGTTTTCTTTATTGTTTTCTCACACTGGCAGACTTTCAGTTTAACGAAAACGTTTAGTACGGCCTTGTAGCAAAATTTCTAACAAAAAATAGCCACAAACGTCTGTGCTAGTACTATCGGTGAGACATGAGACCCCCCCCCCCCTGTCGTGTTCACTGTATTACTTTCAAAACTTATTTTTGAAAACTTGTCTATGTTTTTCAAGAAACTTTCAAGTATAAACCATAAATTTTGATAGCCGAGTTATTACGATCCTTTTAAGAACATTATTGTGTGTTATTTCAATTTTTAGTACAGTTTATAGTTACGCCCTCAAGTAAAACTTCAAAGAAACAAGCACTTACAGAGTGATCGATGAATAGTTTGAAATTAAACAACATCGATACTGCCTTAATAGCTCATCAAATGGTAATTTATTTCAAGATTTAAACCACAAAAACTTTGCCGGTAGATTAAGAAAAGGCACCAAGCCTCTAAAGTGTAAAATTAGTAATTTATTATTAATCCGACTTGCATAGTTAGTTAGCCGCTAGTTATAGTCATTTTTATTATTTTTTTGTGACTTTTGTACAAATGATAAATGTAACTAATAAACGAACGGGTGTTGAGTAGCGCTAATGCGCTTGTGGCAAATTAGTTAATTCTTTATTGAAATGCAAAGTAATAAAGTAATATAATATACATTTTTTTAAACTTTTTAGAAAGTATAAAATTAACAAATACAATGAGCGCAGAAAATATTAATTAAAACGAACTATTAACGGTTTATAAAAAAGATTTAAATGTATACTACACGAGATGAGTATATTATTATCAATGGGAGAAGAAGAAAAATGATTTCGAGACGACTCTTTTATTATCTCTGTATAAATCAATTTGTTTTAATTTAATATGAACGCTTTCAATATTAATTAATTATTTTAATTTCGCATATTAATTTTAAATTTGTCTAATGTAAAGTTTTTATAATAATATAGTTTTGAGATTAATTCCCAGTTATTTTCCTATACGGAAAATAGAAAACAACATCCTCTTCAAAAACGTTAATGGTTTGTAACTACATTTTCTACTAATTAAAAACGATTTTTCCATGTTTGTTAACTTATAATTAATTACAAATATTAAGTTTTGCATTAATTTGCTTCTAGATTTGTTTTAAGCCCGTTCGACTGATAAGGTTATCAAACGGGACGAATCCGGTCTCCCTCTCACCCATCCAGTCACCCTCTCACCCGTAGTATCAGTTCAGGACATGGCAGAGCCCAGACCGAAACATCAATGAATGACTGCTGGGGGCTCAGCATGCCATACTCCAAATCAGTCCTGAAGATGTCATTAACCCACTCACTGGTCGCGGTTCAAGGGCGCTTATAATAATACAGCTATACCAACAACTCTATACTATAAAATCGCTGATACACTGCTTTTTACCCTTAGAAAACAAGAAAAAAGATCGGAAATGTGCAGACAAGCTTGCCCATGACCTAAGTGGTCCCCCACGGGGAATCAGTATAATGACCGATGGCCTCGGAATGACTCCCTACCGTGTTACTCGTGTCAAACGGTTTAGTACTGTACGATTGGAAAATCCGTTATATGTAACACCCCCCCCCCCCGTCTGCCTGGCTAGGATACATCTTCCCCAATGAATGTAGCAGTACTTTGGCTAACGAATCCACAACAACTGGTCCGCGGTTCTAGCAGTAAAAATACGGTGGAGGTCATACTTTCATTGCGCCTCGGCAGTTGAGGATCGGGAAGATCCTCAACTGTTTTATTGGTAAGCTCCCATGAGAACGGGTTTACCCGCCTTTAGTCTTCGGATCCATGACCAACTCTTACCCGCCACATCAAACGGAGAACCATATCCAAAAGTGCTCACACTTACGTTTCGCCGTAAGATACTAAAAAAATCATCCTTTTTTCGGACTCGGAGTTTCATAGAATACCCACTGCACTCTTAAGGGGCATCCTTGTTTCGAGCCCTCGGCAACCAAGATCGTGAAGACCTTAAACTGTTACAGGCTATAGGTCCCAGATCCAGGACCAACTCTTTTCCGCCAGGCCAAACTAAGAGCGACATCCGAAAGTTCTAATACTTCTCGCCGTAAGATACGAATGACATCATCCTTTCCTCGAACTCGAAGTTTCCTGGAACACCTATTACACTCTAGTGGAGATCCCACTCGAAGGTTCTCACTCTTGTCGCAGTAAAAATACGCTTTAGGCCATCCTTGTCTCGCGCCCTCAGCAACCGAGATCAGGAAGGTTCTCAACTGTTTTATTGGTAAGCCCTCTTGAGAACGGGTTCACCCGCTCTTAGCTCCCAACTCTTACTCTCCAAACTAAACGGAGAGCCACCTCCGAAAGTGCTCACACTTCTCGCCGTAAGATACGGATGAGATCATCATTTCTTTGGACTTGAAGTTTCATGGACACTTATTGCACTCTGGTCGAGATCACACTCGAAGGTGATCATCCTTCTCGCAGTAAAAATACGGTTTAGGCCATCCTTTTCTCGCGCCCTCAGCAACACCGAGATCAGGAAGCTTTTCAATTGTTTTATTGGTAAACCTCTATCAGAACGGGTTCACTCGCCCTTAGACTTATTTACTTACTAGACGCACTTACCCGTCAGATCAAACGGAGAGCCATATCCGAAAGTACTCACACTTCTCGTCATAAGATACGAATGAGATAATCATGAGAACCTCCATCGTTTTATGGGCAAATCTCTGTGAGTGTGAGTTTACGAGCTTTAGGTGTGTTCCGAACCATCTGACCAAGACATTAGGCTATACGCCCAATCTAGTGGTAGTGGTGCCAGCCGGGCTTCAACTAAGGACACTCTGAACTGAATCTGAACAGTCTTAGCAGCTCACCTACCCTGGCCTTTATGATGTTTACACGACTTCCGAATCTCGTTCCAAAACTCGAGAAACTGAAGTTGTAGAAAATGCAGTCGTGTTGGCTTTCCAAGTTGAGAGTGTATGGGCGAATTGTGCCCATGCAGACTGGTCCAGACGTTGAAGCATCTCATTGGACAGTGCTAGGGGAATACTGATTTCAGATTTCGGTATGATACATCACGCTGTACCCATGGTGTAAGTGTAAACATGGGCATCGGATTTACCGTGAAAACCCGAGAAAAGCGACCTACGTGTCCTATTGCACCCCGCTCACATCGTATCTCCTAACTCGTAACTATTCCAATCACAGCTTGCTCTGAATCGTCTGAATGTTATAATATTATGAAGATTGATTTTCACCGTGTATCGGCCAGCCAAATCAATCAAAGTTGAGAAACATCTAAAGTACAATTATTTTGAGATTTGGGAATCTCAATGCGGATTTAAGGTTGTACTCTATTTATAAATCACCTAAGTAAGGAGTGAGTGGAGTTACATAAATGCATAAATCATTAATAGATTTATGTAATGGCGCGAATAAATTTCTCTCAAGTACAATATTAATCGGCGAATAAACCAATAATTAAAATAACCAAGGCAAGTTTTAACTTTTAAAACCTTAAGCCAATATAAGTTAACCCTCAAAAATTCAAATAGTCGCAATGCGTAAAGATAGACACATTCACAATTCACACAGATGCGTTGTTGCGCAACTCATCCATTCATCCCCACTTAAATAATAGGACCGCGACAACGATCGTATAATCTACGGTCCTTGTCGAATACATCGCGCGACATAACGTTCTCGCTCTCGCTAGGTCGTTGTTTGTGTTGTACGACCGTTGCCTTCGAGTAGTGTGGTCGGGTTCGTTGCATTTGTTTGTCAGAGAAGTGAACCAACAAAGAGCTTGTTCAATTTAATATTAACGAAAACGATAGTGTTTTTTTTAAATTTAGTGCGCTCTCGTTAAGTTACACGTGTTTTTTTATAAACCAAGTTGTATTTTAATTTGTGATGTGCTGCTGGTTCGTTTCCACATGATTCACTAGATTTTTGTTCAAGAGTTTTAAGGGATATTCAAACTACTTTGACAGGTGATACGAATAAATATTCTTATCGTTAGGTACGTGTTTTTAATATATTTTTTTAACGTTTCAATTTAAATTGTTTTTAATTGAGTGTTCGATTGTATTCTGATGTCTGATTATCGATTGCTTTCATAATGTAACAAGGACGTTGCCATGCCAACCTCAGTTGTAGTTTGTTTTATAAAGGGAAAAATTTGAGAAATTAAATGTGAATTCACAATTTAATTTTAACATTCTCCCCCCTCCTATTTGGTTGTTGGTGTTGTCTAGAATCTAGAATATTCGGAAATACGTAATGGGTGTTCCTTGAAAATTATCTCCAAACTAAACTAAAGTGTGAGATAACACAATGTGCATTATTTATTCATTTGTTAATCATACGTAATAAACGGAAGGCAGACATTTGAAGCGTTCGATTCTCAATTGTTTTAAAAAACAATTTTGGCATTTTTAGGTTATGTTTAAAAATTGAGACAAAAATCCTCGCTTCATCTTGTCGAATTTTACGATGTAATGAATATTTATTTCAACTACGCTTCAGACGAAACTAAGTTGACAGATGTTGTTTTAATCCCTTACAAAAAGGGGTTGAATAGGTTCTCGGTTCCCATGATCTCAATTTACACTCCCTTGCTTGTATAACTCTCGAGACTTGCTTGCTTTAGAAATTTCCAGTTTCATTCTTCTCGGTTTTTTAAACTTTAAAATTCCCGAGTAAAAGAATGAACTTGTAGGAGGGATTTAATTTCCCAAAAAACTTGTAATTCCATTGACGACTCGTAACCTTGAAGTTTAAATTTTCGATTAAATAGAAGAGCCAGGTATCGCTTCTTACACCCACTTACACAGACTCGACTCCGACCATTACATCAAAAGCGAATCTGTAGGTCAAGTATTAATTGTGGACGAAATTAAGAAGGCACATGGCCAATTAGCTTTACAAATTAACAAACAATTGAATAAATTTGAATTTGTGCGTATTTATTCTAGAAATTTGCCTTTATTCCAATTTGGCATTTTGGTCGATACTCAATCCTGTCTTTTGTGTCTGAAGTTTTTATCTTGTATGAGAATACACTCTTATGCGCTACATAACCTCACAAGTGTTCAATTTTTATTTTGGAACACTTCCGCAACTCCCCTCAATTGGTTTTGCCGACTTGATCGGCTCGGGAAGCGTACCAAACGCCGTCAAAATTACCAGTGCAGGTGCTGGTGTACCGTGGCCTTGCGAGGTAGAATGACCGGAAAAATCCATCGACGCGAACCGGGATTGACCCCTGACGTCTCGGCCAAGGAGCTCACGCGCCACACTGCCACACACTCCATTATTACTAAAAGAAAATAAAAGTTTCATACATTTATTGTTTTTTAAACGAAAATACACTTTTATTCATTGTTTAATTGAGCCATTATACCCAAGAACAATGCAAGTGCATTTTTCATATCTGAAACTTGTGCATTTAATCGTAGATAATCAAGCGGGCGAGGCGATTTCAAGCACTTGCAGTTAGTTACAAGTTACAAAGCTGCTAAAACTCATATTAATTTGTTCCATTTCCTGCAAAATTTTACCGGATGTAATCTTCCTTCATACCCGCTCAAATAATCCAATTAAAGAGCGTTCTAGAAGCGCACTTTTTTACATCAAAAGTAATGATTTTATATTAACCAAATCAGTGTAGAGGGGATGTTTTATTGCGCAACATTCAGCAATATTTTTATTAACCGATTTTTTAAAATATCCGGTAATACCATTAGCAAAATTGCAACTATCACAAAATCACAAATACAGATAAACTTTCAATTTCAAGCAACATCAGACTAGTTACACTGCACTGGTTTCATTTTAATAAAACGTCGAGTCAATGATTATTTATTCAAGTTTTACTACTAAACGATAGGTAAGCTTTAATTAGTTGAGGCGGTGGGATGATGAGGTGATTAACATAATCGGATGATGCGATCTTAAATTCTTTATCCAAACAGGATGACTTGTGCTTTGGCACCATAGTCATCATGTGCTATTAACTGGGTATTTTTTCTTCTAAATTGTTTTCCCACAAGGCTAAGCAGGGACCTATGGCCCCAAATTTTTCTTTTGATTCCATTTTCGTGCGAGTTAGAGGTTCGGACAATACGAAATGAAGTGGCTGGGCTGCTTAGTTATGGAATTAGGGTTATATTTCACCATCGAGTTGTTTCCTCTACTACTACTATTACTACTACTACCTCCCTACTACTATTAGCCAAGACCTATTCGTGATTGTCGAAAGCGTTACTGCTTACTGGAAGTAAGTAAGAGTTTCCAAACTTGAGTGCAATCTTGTTACACTCTCCATTTACATGAAAGTGTAAATGTGACCTGTCTATTTTGCACCAATAGCGCTACGAAGCACAATGATTGACAGGACACAGGGCTGTTTCTACTTTGTACGAACCAAAGTGTTTTACTTGCCTCGCGTAGAGTGCTCTGTAATTGTAATATGTCGAGTACTCTGGCACTTAGAAGCAGCTCGAGTTTCATTATGTTATACGGTAATTGGGTTTGCTTTGTTATACCTCGTGGGCTAAGAATAAATAAAATGAATTAAAAATAAAGAAAAAGTATAAAAATAAAAATAACTAGTACACGTAGTAAATGAAACGTAACAGGTGTGTGCAATATCCACAATTAAATTCGTATAAATATTATTGCCAAAGTCAAGGAAATAATTTCCAAAATTATTTTTTTGCGATTTTTTGTGAAGTCAAAAGTTTAAAATAAAAACTTGCATAACTAAGACATATTTGATTTTATTTTTAGTCTCGCGCTTGTTTATTTTATGGTTTACTACTTTGTAAATTTCATTTTTAGCTACTGTATTCTTGGATTTGAAAAATAAGATCGATTAACTAAAGTGTAAGTGTACTGTTTTTGTTACAAAATTACATTTACAAGAATAATAATGTTAGCCGAGTTCAAAAGTCGTAAACTTTTTGAGTTAAAATTTTTCTCAATGTCGTGTCGCGTATTATTCTATTTTTATCGCGTTAAGGTTGCTTGTTTGCTATACTTTGCTAATTTAGAGTGCTTTTCTAAAAATTCCAATTCACCTGTTTTTAACATTTCTCTTAAAATTAATTAAAAAATGTCCGTTTACAAAATGGCGGCCCTACCTGAAACCACCGCAACGTACGTTTTAAAAAAATATGTGGTAACTTAAATATTTTTATTGCACCTCTTCAATTTAAGTTTGTTATAAATGTTTATTAGGTCCTGTTTTCGTTAGGAATGTCACTAAGTAAATTGTGTTTGACATTTTATTTCCGTGTAGACCCATATGACATACTTTTAAGCCACGCTAACGACCAACAAGTTTCTTAAATAGGAAATAAAAATGGAAAAAAATTATCAATTATTTTACAGACAAATATGTATATGCGGTTGGAGTTACGCTTGAGATGATTCTTGTTTCTCGCATATTTTCTTCCGCAATTACATAATAGAACCACCCGGAGGTTTAATTACCATTATGTTGAATAATCATCTTTACGTGGTGTACTTACTATACTTTGTTTCAACGGGATGAGCCGTTAACTTGTATAATCCGGGAAGCAGACTTTCACTAGCTTCTCGCTTATAACTTGAAAACTAGTCACTTTATGGGAAAAGTGCTTCTATATTAAAAATAAACTCCATTAAATTTTCTATATATTATTATTTCTGAGGTTTTTTCGTCAGACAAGCGGCTTAAGCGCTAGAGCGCGTTAAACTTTAACGAAAATTCCAAAACTTGCCAAAAGAACTTTTGTTTATGGCTCGTAACTCGAAAACTACGCATTTTTAGAGAAAAGTGTTCCTGTACAAAAATAAAGTCCGTTCACTTTCCTACTAATTATTTCTCTTAAAGTTTTTTTGTAAACCGAACAGTTTAGGTGCTAGAGCGCGGTAAAGGATAGCTTCTTGAGAAGAAATCTCGAGAAGGGCGGATTTTCGTCGTTTTTCGAGTTTTTGCTTGTAACTCAAAAACTACTCACTTAAACCAAAAACTGCTTCTATATGAAAATAAACTAGGTATATCAAATTTCCTACCCATTATATCTAGTAGGTGTTTTCCTCAGGCAAGCGGTTTAGGCGCTAGAGCGCGTTAAAGTTCGACAAAAACTCCAAAATCGGCTAAATACTGTCTTCGTAGTTTCTCGCTTATAACTTGAAAACTACGCACTTTATGGGAAAAGTGCTTCTATATAAAAATAAACTCCATCACATTTCCTACATGTTACATCTTCGAGCTTTTTTTCTCAGGCAAACTGTTTAGGCGCTAGAGCGCCTTAAACTTGAAGGAAAATTTCAAAATTTGACAAAAAAACTTTTTTTGTTTTATCGCTTATAACTCGAAAATTACGCACTTTTCAAGAAAAGTGTTCTTATATATAAATCAAGTCCATTCAATTTCCTACAAATTGTTTCTCTTTTTTTTTTTTTCGTAAACCGAACAGTTTAGGTGCTATATGCGGGTTGAAGTATAGCTCCTTGAGAAGGGTGTGTTTTTGAGAGTCAAAATAAACCATTGGGTATACGAATAATTTATATATCTATATTTTCATTTTTTGTGCAGATTTTCAGTATGTTGTGGCATATGTTTAAGTGCAACCTTCGTGATAGCAGTTGGCAGACGCCTTTGAAATCGAAGATAATCCGGCGGACCCAATTTGCATTCTGCACATATTCGTTAAGGACCACCCTGTATGTTTGCTAAGTTGTCTGTAAATGAAGGACGTTTTACTAGTCCGTCCCTGCGTTAAATGTTTCTCGATGAAAGCCACATTTTTGACCCTTGTTTAAAAAGATTCTTACAATTTCAAGGAATGAGATAACCATCTATCTTAACCCATACATGGAAAGCAATGCGAACAATTTTCATTTAATATCTCCGCGGGTTCAACATGATCGTGAACTCGTAAGAAACGCAGATATTTCTTACGTGATTTATATGCACCTTCAGCACTTACCATTACACTGATTGGTACGTGTTGTAAAAGCTCAATAAATTGATCAAACGAGATCTATAAAAAATTAGATATTATGGGAAGTTTTAAGTCAATTACTGTTGCGTTATCGTAGGTTAGGTTTGTTTTACTTCAACTTCTGTCAGTTGCACGAAGTTGTGTCAGGTTAATGTTTATTAATTAGATTTTGCTGACTTTATTTATAAATACGTGCAGATAGTTACGTTAGGGAGTTGAATAATTATTGCAATTACTGTAGTAGATACATAAAAAACGACGAACTCTTCATTCTTTTACATATCTCTGTTATTATTCGATTCCTTTTGAGTCTTTTTGCTTCTCTCGATGAACAATGTCAGTTGCGAACGCTCCTGTCTAACTAGGAACGTGCCTGAAGACGAGTCCAGCATAGAATGTCTGCGCGCGGGCATCGAGACAATGCTACAATGCGATACAATGATACAATCGATATGCCCTTATTATAGA
Organism: Malthinus flaveolus; assembly: GCA_950108345.1. Classification (NCBI taxonomy): domain Eukaryota; kingdom Metazoa; phylum Arthropoda; class Insecta; order Coleoptera; family Cantharidae; genus Malthinus; species Malthinus flaveolus. The sequence continues at coordinate 12,095,641 of OX467287.1, read as the reverse complement.
TCTGTCCCCAGTCCCCAGCTTCTCGAAGAAAGCTGACCGTACATAACCTGTGGTTTCAGCGGTTTACGCCATGTGCGAAGCCTTTTCCTTTGCGTAGGCTCACGGTAGGTATTTCTCATCCCGAACCTATACAATCGGAGACCGACTCCTACTGAATGCGTGCGTTAAACGTAGTATAGCTGATTAGGCAATTCGACTCTGTTGTCTGTTCTAAGCTTTATGACGAGCGTAGAGGGTTTTATGTTACTTCTAATCCAACTTCGTAAATTTTATTTAGAAATCGTTACTCGGGCATTGCCTTCATCGTGTGTAACTTCTCGAGACATTGAGACAACCCTAGAATTTTTACTTGAACGCGGAAACTAATTAATTAATGCCGACTAGAATTGTCGTATTGTCTAGTAAGCTGCTCACGTCGGCGTCGTCGTCTCAATTATGCAATCGTCATTTACTTTAGAATCGGACAATTATTAGTAGTGTGCAATTGCACCAAATTGTACTGGTGCCAAAACGTAACATAATTTCTAGAGTCTCGCACTTACATTCCTCACTCATTAATTGAACCCAAAAAAGTCGTCCCACTTCAACTGAACGGTCATTTCTCCAACTGTCGTAGAAAAGTTATTTTTCTGCCAGATTAATTTATTTCGGACTTTTCGGAGGTACGTGTTATTCGCGTATAACGCCTAAAATTTCAAAAATAGTTCCAACAATCCGTATTTAGTTATCCGTTGCACTGTTTTTGCAATCTATGCCAACTCTATGAGTGGTGTGGTTAATGTTTCAAGTATTGCTACACTAAAAATTAGATTCGTTTGGAAAATTAGCAACATTTGAGATCAAGTTGTTTTTGTTTTAATTGCAATAATAGGTGGGGTATCGTTTGTTTTTAATTATAATCGGGCACGTTTCTTAATATTTTTTTTTCGGTTTGGATAATTCATGATTTAAACATCCTTGGGATGATACCATAATTAACGCAAACACATACTTTGCAAGTCACATTGCTATGCAAATTTTAGTGTATGCTATATGCTACGTGTTTGCATTGAAACTATCGGTATTGCGACATTACGATCGAAGTTTTTTGCCTAGTGTGACTACTGACTAGTAACGGTTTCGAGAAAAGACGTTGGAAGATTTTTTGGGTACGTGTAAATAGCCATTTACGCATTATTTGCATATAAAGCAATGAAAAAAGTAAACATTGTAATCTAAAATTGTATAAAGAGTGGAAGAGATCATTGTTCAGTAGTGAACCTTTTGAATTTGCTGCGCGTATACTACTACTAGTTTGGTAAAATTGTAATACTTACGTCATTTACAATTGGATTAAATTGAATTGTTCAGGTTTAAACGCAACAAATTGAAGGGGGCTATGGCCTGATTTTATACGTTTTTTTTCAAACTTTCCCAATTCGCTAGTTGGATTCACCAAAACATAAAAGTTGGTTGGATTTGAAATATTTTAACCGGGGCGGGTTGTCAACTTTTCTCGAGTGGTTAAAAATCGCAAATGTACATTTTTATGTTGTTTTGACAGCGGAATTACGTCCACGGTCGTCAAAAAGTTGGTAAACTTCTTCTAGCAGCTCAAATCCAATACAAGTTGAGTGACTTCTGTACTCTACGGCTTTGTTTTATGAAGAAGTGCGAGGGAGTCTTGGCGTACCATAGAAACAGCAACCAACGATTTCAAAAACAAAATTAAACCTTATGCACAGTAGGCCTAGTAGGCCTTGCAAGGCCCATAAACGTCGTTGAAAAACGTTTCTTTCTGTTCCGAAAACGGAACTCTGCGCAGTGCTTGTGTGGCCTAGTTGAAAGGAAATTTACCCCTTTTGCATCGGGATCAGAGCAGGAGCAGGAAAAATAATCTCTCCTTTTGACCCACCAGTAGATAATAATTTTCCGTGCTCCATAATTCAGACGGTATTTCGTTTTTGATATTTTAATAACTTTCCCATTAATGGTAGTTACATAAATTCAACTTTATCGCGTAAATTTATAACTAGGTAAAGTCGCATATTTCATATAAACAACGACAAGCAAAAAATATATTATTTATTGTTAATGTACTACGACAACATTGTGACTTGTAAGAACTTCAAGAATTTGCAATTCTAAACGAAATGATAAACCATTTCCGCAACTTAGTGATTGCAATTCATTTAGTAAACCATTTTATGATATAATTGCTGAAAGTGTTCCACTTTTCTTTCCTTTTTTTTTCCTGTGCTTATATGCCCACCTCAATAAAACTATAAATTAATTACGCGCACAAAAAGAACGTTTTACAATGCCATCATTGGCACTAAAATTGATTTCCACGTCGCATCATTCATTTAACGATATTTTAAATCTCAAGATCTCCTGCAGACTGCAGAAGTTCCATTATTGGACCCAATCTCTCTTCACGCCCATCTCTTACAAGTCCTTCCCGTCTAGCTACTGTCTTTTTATTGTTAAACGACAACTCTTTTGGTTCAAATTGAATGTTATCGCGATTTCGTGACTTGAACAAGTTAAGTCCCAGCTTATTACGTGACGTGTCTCAGTTGAAGGACATCTCGGAACGTGAACTTCCTCGAGTGTATTTATCGATGTTCCTCTCAACAAATTGTTGTAACCGTCTAACCAAAACTTGTAAGTAGCAAAGTTATATAAGTAACTCAATTCCCGGTACAATATTTAATTAGCAAACTGACGTAAACCCAACCACTTATTACGTTGCACTAATTGAAAGGTTGTAAGTGACGGTTAACATTTTTTAAACCGTAGTAGGCCTTGGTACCTACTCCAAGTAAAAAATTGTAGTAGCAAATGTTTTCTTTTGTTTGTTACAATACAACCAATTTAAATTGATTAGAGCGATTGAGATATAGGGGACCATTACGGTGTTGTAATTTAAGTATGCAGTACATGATTGGCTTGCTCCTTCAATCATTTATCATTTAATGTCCCTTGTCGTAAACTAACAGATTAAATTTGATTTGGTAATGAGAACCACAGATAATAAATGAATTTCCATGAAAAAGGAATTATGAGTCTGCCCAAATTATGTTGTTGACTACCTTGGAAGAGGCGGTCTGTAAACAATGCTCAACGATCTATTGAGTAGGAAGCTTCAAGAAAAGCCTCTAAGTTATGGAATTAGAAAATCAGGAGTTGGACTGCTGAAGAAACCACTTAGCGGATACATCTTAATGATTTCAATCCAGAATTCGTCCACTTGCCGAAGTTTGAGATCTTGAGAGCAGTTTCTGGAAAACTCTTTTGTCTTTTGTCGCTCTCGCTTCCAAGGCGATCTTCAGATAATTTGGACAGGGATTTGGAGGGATAATTTAGATTTGGAGAGGGGTGCATAATTTTTATTAGTTGTAGGCACTTTTTTTTACTAGAAAACAACGCATCAGTTGTTCAGTTGTGCTATATTCCTCAGCTCACATGAGCTTCAGTTTTCAATATTGGGATGGATGTTCGGATGGACCGTCTTCAACCACTTCTTCCAACTTCAATGGCGTTTTTCTCTTCTTGTCTAAGTCGTCACTTGCCTACCATTTATTTTTAGTTCTTAAATCCTCACATTTCGAGCCGTGCTCCTCCATGCCGCCAGTGTTCTAAGAAAATGTGACACAATGTCTTTGTTCTCTTGGTGAACATTGACCTAAAAATATCTTTCGGAGCAATTTCGTAATTATAGGATATAGTAAGTTGCAGTCACATTTAATTATAAAAAAATTAAACTCAATTACCTACAACCGCAGGTTAATGACAACTCAAAAATGTATTCCGCATGATTTCAGCCATTATAATAATTGCAATGATTTTAAAACTTATCGATTGTAAATCGAACCCAATGGCAGTCGCTCGTTCTTGTTAATTGCACAATTTAGTTATTATTTGAAATTAAAAGTAGGCACTCGATATTACTACACATACTATATATATTTTTTTAAATCGTAACATTATGCCAAGGTCGACCAGCCAAGTGCCAAAAGAGAAAGCTGTTCGATATTTCAAACTTGATGGAAATGCACTTCATGACTCATTTTTCCCGATTAAACACCCTCGGTGTACGCAATCCAATCCGAAGGATTAAATTTTGATTTAGTTTTAAATTTATAACCTAATCGTCGTTCGTTGGATTTCTCATCTTCTCAATTACACTCAACGAGCCTGGCGGCAAAATGTTGCTACGAAATTATGAGCGGACACAATTATTTTTGCTTACTTTGCCTTTCGCGAATCATGAGATCATCTCGAAAGGTAACACTTCTCCTTACACCTCTCGATGTAATACAACGTGTAAATTTCGTATAATCTTACGTGGTTTTTATTTTTGTAGTTCTCATTTTTAAGTTTAGATTTGGATTAACGATGGTCGTTGCTCTCGTGACATAAAAGCTCCAATTTAGATTTACCATTTGCCTTGAAGCTATCGGTAGTTTGATAGCTTTGGGCTACAAACACTTAATTGACCGTTTTTAAAGTTATTGAAACCTGCGATTTAGTCATAACGCGTGGATTTGCATGAACTCTTTGATACTTTATTAACGTCTAATTAATTTATTATGGCTATGACTCATTAAACGACCAACTTTTCGAGTATCTTTATCTTCTTGGTCATAAATTTACAAGTTCAAAGTTTTTCTTTGACATTGTCCGATTTCGATATTATGTCCAGACGACAATCGTCGTGTACTTGTATTGTTGTAGGTGTTACTTAGGTATGAATCATAAAACGTTCACTGACCCTACTTAATCAAGGTCGCCATGGGAAAACATTAGCTAATTAATAATAATAATTTAAGTGGTAACTAACCACGGTCAAGAAACGCCACTTGTAATTTTCAACTGCCGATCGTTGGATCATTGCGATCGTTATTATGGGCGTGCGATCTTCTAGATTTTCATAGGAGTTAGTAGGTGCTTGCTGCCGTTTCGGTTTCGCTTTGGTTCGAAGATGAATGGGCGTACCACCTACACCGTACAAATATAATAAATGGCTAGATGAACGAACTGTTTTGCTTAACAATACTTATAAATGCGCATTTATTTATATATTAACATAATAACAATTGGATATTTAATGTTTCGTAAGGAGTTAACAATATTATAATAGGATTTAACATTACACCATGTGGTTGGGCTACGAGTACGCCAGTTCCTGGTTGGGTTTACTTGGAAAGTGCATATATTTAATATTAAATCGACTATGCACAAGTCTAGATGACTTTGAGGAGCTTTTCAGTACGGCATGGAATGGAGACAGAAAAGAATTTCACTTTCGCTGGTTCTCGGAAGGCTCCTGTAGGCCAGCCAAGCACGACGAACCTAACCTTTCGGACAATTCGAACAATTTTTCAGACGACCATCGTCGTGTTTTGAATAATGTCGCGGTGGTCTTTATCTCTTGAGTGAGAATGTGGCTACTTCCTCTAGTAGATTTTGGATATAGTGAGGGTTTTCGCAGTTAGTTTCCTGGAATAACATCCAAGGTGTCTTATAACTATTGGAATATGTAGTTAAAATGTTATACAAAAATGTAACGCCTCATTCACTTAATTATGTAACTTTAAACTTAAAATATTTGGTTCGTTATTTTAAGGGTTGTTTATGGTTGACATTTCCTTATTAGTTTTTAATCAACCATAACATTTTAATTTTAAGATTTTTGTACGTGACTAACATGATATTTTGTTTTATTTAAACTTTAAGTGAGGAAAATGTTAACTTAGCGTTCATAAAAAATCGTCTTCTATTTTTTGCTCTAAAACTCTGGTTGTGTGAACACCTAAATAAAAACTGTCTTACTTGTGTATTTGTGTTTTATTCTAATTGCTAAGCCATCACCCTTTAACTCTGCTAATAGGTTATGGGCCCAGGCATTAACGTGTCGCGAATTCGGTAGTGAAAAATAAAAAGTTTTTGTTTTTAAGTGCCAAGACAATATAATAAATAATAAGTTTAGTTTAAGTGAAAAGACATAAAAATTCTTACAAAATTATAATGAATCATAATCAGCAAAAGAGAAATATAAAACCATTTAATGGTGAAAAGTATTCGATTTGGAAGTTTCGTCTAAAAGCACTATTTAGCGAACTTCAAGTGCTAGACGTTGTTGATCAGGACATACCAGATGAGCGAAGTCCTGAATGGCTTAAAAGAAATGCCATTGCTCGAAGTACGATAATCGAATACTTAAGCGATTCATTTTTAAATTTTGCTACAGATAAAATTGACGCAAAAGAAATTTTAATCAACTTGGATCAGATATACGAAAGAAAAAGTCTTGCGACTCAATTGGCCTGCCGTAAGAAATTATTGTCGTTAAAATTAGAAGGAGATACTTTATTAACTGCGCATTTTTCGAAGTTTGACGAAATTCTTGCAGAGCTAATTGCGGCCGGGGCAAAGCTTGACGAGATGGACAAAGTATCTCATCTACTAACATCATTACCAAACAACTACGATGGAATAATTACAGCATTAGAAACTTTAAGTGAGGAAAATGTTAACTTAGCGTTCATAAAAAATCGTCTTCTAGATCATGAAGTAAAATTAAGAAGTGAAGTAAACACTAGCATGAAGATATTAAGTGCGCCATCAACATCATCACATAAGCGTCGTACTTTCTTCAAGAAAAACAATTACTCTCGTGATTTTCACGGCCAGAAATTCAAACATCATCAAAAGTTCAGTAATCGAAGTAATTACAAAAATTCCAATATTCGTTGTGATTACTGCGGTAGAAACAATCATGTTAAACAAGATTGTTTTTATTTCAAAAAGACATCGGCTCATAATAACAGCCGTACGAGAACTATTCAGGCAATTACATCAGCCCAAACTCAGGCTGAAGATGAAACAAACAACGGTTTTGTGTTTATGCTTGGGCGACAATATCAAACTAGTTCTCACATGAACACAAGTGAAATAGTTTTTCTTCTGGATTCGGGTGCCACCGAACACATTGTGAACAACCTTAATTTCTTTACTGTCGCTGAAAATTTATTAACACCGTTCCAAATTTCTGTTGCAAAAACAGGAATATCAATTTTGGCAACAAAACGGGGCATCATTGATGTTATGACAAATCATGGAGTTCGTGGGCGCCTAGAGAATGTTTTGTACTCAGAGGAAGTGCCATACAACCTTCTTTCAGTTCGCCGGCTACAAGAAAATGGAATGACCATCATATTTGATCGTAAAGGGGTAATAATTAAAAATGGTAACCAAACCATCGCATCAGGTAAGCTTTTAAATGGTTTAATAAGGATAACATTTCAAACACCATTTTACCTGATGATTAATTACAGTAGTAGAATGAATGATACAACAAAGTATAAATTATGGCATCAGCGCTTAGGGCATATTGGTAAAGAAAAGTTTTTAAAATTAAAAAACTGTCAAATGATCGATGACATGCAATCTCTAAATGATATAATTCCATCAGACGAATTATGCGAAGCCTGTATTTTTGGCAAACAGGCGCGATTACCATTCGCTAAAGAAAAATCAAAGGATTACGTTAAAAGACCTCTATTTATAATTCATTCTGATGTTTGTGGAAAAATTAGTCCACAAACAATAAACAATAAAAACTATTTTGTATCATTCATTGACGATTTTACTCACTACACCGTTGTTTACCTGATAACATATAAATCAGATGTATTAAATTGCTTTAAAGATTTTGTGGCAAAAAGTGAAACCCATTTCAATTTAAAAATTTCTAATCTTTATTGCGATAACGGGGGTGAATACCTATCAAACGAATTTAAGGATTTTTGCGTACAAAAAGGTATAACATACCACTTAACAGTAAGTCACACACCGCAACAAAATTCAGTAGCTGAACGAATGAATCGTACAATTACCGAAATGGCTCGCGCCATGGTAATTACAGCTGATTTACCCAAAACATTTTGGGGAGAAGCCGTCCTAACGGCGGTTTATCTCATAAATCGGACGCCTACTAAAGCCTTAAAAACGGACAAAACTCCGTACGAACTGTGGCACGGTAAAAAACCTTCCTTAAAATATTTAAAAGTATTTGGTTCAACTGTATATGTACATAATAAAACAAGGGAAGGAAAATTTGATTCAAAATCATTTAAAGGTGTTTTTGTTGGCTATGAAGCAAACGGTTATAAGGTGTGGATTGCCGAAACCGAGAACTTTATCAAAGCTCGGGATGTTATAATAGATGAGATAAACTATAAAATCTCAAGGCCTCCTTTAAAAAATCAATTAGGCATGCCACAACGTTATAATAAATCTGACTTAACCAAAGCAGATAAATTAAATAAATCTGACTTAACCAAAACAGATAAATTAAATAAATCTGACTTAAACAAAGCAGATAAATTAAGTAAGTCTGACTTAGCCGAAGCAGATAAATTAAATAAATCTGACTTAACCAAAGCAGATAAATTAAATAAATCTGACTTAACCAAAGCAGATAAATCTGACTTAACCAAAGCAGATAAATTTGACTTAATTAAATCCGTTAAATCTGACTTAACCAAAGCAGATGACGAGGCCGTTAAATCTGACTTAACCAAAGCAGATGACGAGCTGAAAGTCTTAAAAAATAATGAATTTCAACCAGAAATTAGAAAAAGCGAGAGACTTTGCAAACGTCCTAGAATTTCCTATAATGATGACCTATATGATAATTTTGATGATTTTAGTACATATTTAATGTGTGCAAACACAATGCAACAAACAATCCCTAAAACGTATCATGAAATTCAAAGTAGGGAAGATCGTCATAAGTGGGAAAATGCCATAAAGGACGAATTAGAATCGCTTAGAACAAATAAAACCTGGTCACTTGTTTTGCGTCCTAAAAATAAAAATATAGTTGGTTGTAGATGGGTATTCACAATAAAAAATAATGAACACGGGAATCCATTGCGATATAAAGCACGACTCGTAGCAAAAGGTTTCAATCAAAAATATTTAACTGACTATCATGAAACTTTTGCACCTGTCGCGAGGATTTCAACTTTCAGGCTACTTCTAGCTTTTGCTAATCAATTTAATTGGGCAGTACATCACATGGATGTAAAAACGGCATTTTTAAATGGAATCCTGAAAGATGAAATCTATATGGAGGTACCCGACGGCGTACAAGCAAACAACGATTACGTATGCAAATTGCATAAATCACTCTATGGCCTTAAACAAGCAGCTAGGTGCTGGTTTCAAAGGTTTGATCACATTTTAAAGGCGCAAAACTTTAATAATTCAGACGTCGATCGTTGCCTGTATTTCAAAAATAATGGCCATATTAATCAAAATATTTACGTTTTACTTTACGTCGATGATCTGGTAATTACTACAGGTTGCATGAAAATTATGAATAATTTTAAAGCATATCTCATGAAACAATTTGATATGGTAGATTTACAAGAAATAAAATTATTTTTGGGAATTAAAATTGAACGCACAGAAAATAAAATAACACTTAACCAGACTTCATACTTAAAGTCTGTGCTAATGAAATTTAATATGACCGATTGTAAAAAGGTGAAAACACCATTACCAATCAAAATAGATTATATGGCACTTAATTCTGACGAATATTACGAAGCACCGTGTAAGAACTTGATCGGGTGCTTAATGTACGCAATGCTCTGTACACGACCCGATCTCTGTGCAACAATTAATATTCTGAGTCGTTACCAAAGTAAAAATAATGTCGAACTTTGGAAATTACTTAAAAGAGTACTCAGATATATAAATAGTTCTCTTACTATTAAACTTGTATACGTGCGAAGTGATTATAATAAAATTATAGTTGGATATGTGGATGCAGATTGGGGCAGCGACGAAACCACACGAAAAAGTACAACTGGCTATTTATTTAAAGTTTTTGATAATTGTACAATTACGTGGAATACAAAACGTCAAAATTCTGTAGCTACTTCTTCTACAGAAGCCGAATATATAGCGCTCTATGAAGGCGTGAGGGAAGCCGTTTGGCTTAAATCAATTTTAAAAAGTATTAATTGGGAATTAACTGATCCCATCACAATATATGAAGACAACCAAAGCTGCATTGCAATAGCCACAAATCCAACTAATCATAAAAGAACTAAACACATTGATATCAAATATCACTTCACGCGTGAGCAAATTGAAAATCAAGTAATAATACTAAAGTATATTCCGACAGATCACCAACTGGCTGATCCTTTCACAAAGATGACAGCACCAGGGAAGTTCCTCACAATCAGATTAAAACTTGGACTAGAATAAGTCTACATTACTTTGTAATCATAAAAATATTAATTAATATCATGGTCAACTTAAATATTCTATTGTCTTGCCAATATCTTACCGCTCCATTTTTGAGTGGGAGTATTGGAATATGTAGTTAAAATGTTATACAAAAATGTAACGCCTCATTCACTTAATTATGTAACTTTAAACTTAAAATATTTGGTTCGTTATTTTAAGGGTTGTTTATGGTTGACATTTCCTTATTAGTTTTTAATCAACCATAACATTTTAATTTTAAGATTTTTGTACGTGACTAACATGATATTTTGTTTTATTTAAAACACTTGCTCTAAAACTCTGGTTGTGTGAACACCTAAATAAAAACTGTCTTACTTGTGTATTTGTGTTTTATTCTAATTGCTAAGCCATCACCCTTTAACTCTGCTAATAATAACTTCTATTTTGTTTTATGGAGGATGTGGTAAGAGCCAAGAGGTGCCAGTATCTGCAATGACATGAATGGGGTCTATAAAGAAATTGAACAGTGAGAATAGGTACTACTTTAATTATACTTGTAACTAATTAAACCAGAAGAAGAGCTGGGAGGCCAAATGCTATGGGTAGAACCCCCCATTTCGTGCTATTTTCACTGGAATCTTGAGCGATGTAGTCACAAACCTTAAAGGAGTTGGGAGGCAAATGCTATGGACAGAACCCTCATTTCGTGCAGTTTTCAATTGAATCTTCAGTGTTCAAGTCACAAACCTGAAATGTAATTTGGAGGCTAAATGCTATGGGTAGAACCTCCATTTCATGCTATTTTCAGTTGAATCTTGGACGAATGGAGTTTGGAAACCAAATGCTATGGGTATAGGGATGGAGCCACCTTTTGGTCCTATTTTCAGTAGAATCTTGAGCGATGAAGTCACAATCCTGAAAGGAGTTGGGAGGCCAAATGCTATGTGCAGAACCTTCATTTCGTGCAGTTTTCAGTCGAATCTTCAGTGTTGAAGTCACAAACCTGAAATGTAGTTGGGAGACTAAATGCTATGGGTAGGGGTAGAGCGCTAGAGCCACCTTTCCGTGCAGTTTTCATTCGAATCTTGAGCGATGAAGTCACACACCTGAAAGGAGTTGGGAGGCCAAATGCTATGGGTAGGGGTAGAGCCACTTTTCCGTGCTATTTTTATTCGAATCGTGAGCGATGAAGTCACAAACCTATGCCAAATGCTATGGGTAGAACCCCCCATTTCGTGCAGTTTTCAGTTGAATCTTCAGTGTTGAAGTCGTAAATCTGAAATGTAGTTGGGATACCAAATGCTATGGGTAGGGGTAGGGCGCTAGAGCCACCTTTCCGTGCAATTTCCATTCGAATCTTGAGCGATGAAGTCAAAAACCTGAAAGGAGTTGCGAGGCCAAATGCTCTGGGTAGAACCCCCATTTCGTGCAGTTTCAGTTGAATCTTCGGTGCTGAAGTCACAAACCTTAAATGCAGTTGGGGGTCCAAACGTTATGAGTAGGACCCCCATGTGTAATTTTTGCCTGAATCTTGAGCGATGAAGTAACAAGCCTCTCCCCGTTTTTTTGCAATCTTCAGTGGAATCATTTTGGTGAGAAGTCACAAACCAGAAGTAGACTTGGGATGAAGTCACATTAGACTACATTAATCAATATTTGCAATAGTAGTAATCATTTTTTTAAACTAATCGCCCATACTGACAGATGAAAAAATATTTTCATCTCTAATTAACATCAACATCAACATGAAGATTATTTATAATGTGCGGTAATCATAGAAGAAACAGATAATTAGTTTCTCTTTACATGTTCAAAGCTCGCGCGCTTCCGTCTTCTATGATTAATATTAATCAAGTCTGTCATGATTTTAAAAAATTGTTTTGTTTTATATCTATTCCTATATTTTTATTATAAACTTTTTTTTTTCATTGAACAAAAATGACCTCAAATTTTCATCTAACTTAGTCATAAAGTTATTTCTTCTTGGGCTCTATGTAATCAGCTTCTTTTAGCGCACTCGCATTTCCTGTTATTGTATTTTTATTCTAGTTTTATTTTAATATCATATTTTTTTATTCTTTTTTGCTACGAGTATTATAATTATACAAACTACTTGTTGTAATAATAGGATAATTTTAGAACATAAAAAGTTCTGTGGCTTTAGTAATGAGTTGTTTGTCTAGTTTTAAATATAATTTAGTCTAAGCGCTGATGAAGTCTGGCGCTCTTTCTGCATAATAATAATACCAAAATAAAGCCATACACTACGTAATTAAACTGGGGAATTATTTCCAAATTCGGGTATTTATTAATTTATACGGGTCGCATCCAAAATGGCGGGCGATTAGACTCCAGTTGTTGGCAGATCCATGTGAGCTTCGAGAACTTTAGAACATTGCCGCACCTCCTCTTTCGCCCCTTTCGAAATTATTTATTTTTGACAATGACTGGTGATGTAATTTAGACACACTTCTCTCAATTGTTGTCTATTTTCAAATGTTTTTGTACAGTTCGCGCTTTCGACTTTGGATAGATAGCGTTCTACCAAAAAACTTAAACTCGCGTTAGTGTGGTAAGTCGCTAATTTAATATTTTACGCCGTTTTAAACTAAAAGTGTGAAAAAAACGATTGAAGCAATAAATACAATTTGAAACTTTCAATATTTTTTGCGCAAAACGCTACGCACACCTTGAGAAAACAATTGATATAATTAGCATAGGTGAAGAAATCTTACCATTCTGGTTCGTTGCATTGATTTTTTTACACAATAGAACAATTTACGAAATTATCGTTAAAAAGTGGTACTTTCAAAAATATTGATTTGATATTGGTAACACAAATAAAATCATTTGCCACACGAAACAATTATAAGGATTTATTTAACGTCAAAGCCGAAGCGAGTGCATGGTTATAGAAAATGGTCACGATGCATGAAGTTTGTTAACAATTTTTTAAGTTATTGCCCAACATTATAGGCTTATTGTTATTAAGTCTGGTGATTAATGATCTCTGTAATGTCCAACATTTCGTTTATTCGAACCTATTTTAATGCGAGGCACAGAGGGGAGTGCAAGGAGTTAATTCGGAAACAAAAGGTTTAGTGAATTCTAAAATACCATTATTGTTGCTCAGTGGGCGGTTGCAACGATTTTTAGACAATTCCTGCATGGGAACTGTATCAGGCCTATTAATTCGTATCAGATTTAAAGAAAGAATGTATAAATCGTATCTGATTTATCTCCGTCTAGTTGGCTGTTTCAAGGTTTAGCGTAAACGCCATAATATAGAAGCTCTCATTGGCGTAACCTTTGAAACTTCTTGTGTTAGCAAATTATATCAATCATCGGTAAAATGGTGCCTCAGGTTAGACGTTGTTTGAATTAGCGTGAAAGAGTATCTATAGCACCAACTAGTGAGTTATGCGAATCGATAGTGTTACTGCAACGATAAATGTTATTGAAGTAGGAACAAATTTCACGGGTGGATGATTCCTAACAGCCTGTCTGGTTTGTTTTTGGTCTTGTGTCTTGTGAGGTCGGTTTGCTGGAAAAGTTCTTCGAGTGAACCTCAACTTGGATCAAGACAGACCAGGGCCGATGTTAACCAGAACGACAAACGCATGCAAGTGAAAAGAGACTAGTACAGACGGAAAGTCAAGCAGTCGAGCACTATGGGCAGCTCAAGGCTCCAAGGCATTACAGAGAGGGCGAGAAGGAGTTGCTGGAGAAAATTGAGGAACTCTCAACTGAAGAAGAACTGTATTGTCATGTTAGACATAGATGGCCGAGAATTACCTGGGTACCCAACAATAAACTTTTGACATGTCGCTTTTATAATTTGAAATTAATTTTCTTCCATCCATTGTTAAATAAATTAATAACAAAATAGAAATTAACAGTTAATATGTCCATATTAGTAATGGGCTGGTTGGTGTTGGTAGGTAAAAGGTGAGTCATATTTAGTTGCGAAATATATTTTTGAAACTTCCTATTCTCTGTTTGGCGGTATTGCGTAGGCTCACGAATTTAATAACCATCATCGTATGATGATATTAACTAAATTTAACACAGATACATTTTAATAATTTGTGTAAAAAATTTAAAACAGTTATAATTTTTGCATGATCGAGTTCGGTTTAATTATAATTATATCAATATTAAAATTGGCATGCAAATTTTTTCCGGAACAGTTATTCGTTAATTTTTTTTGGTTATATCCGTTTGTTCTGCCCGACTTGATTAAACAATGACAAAAACGAGTCTTTAATTGTGCCGAAATAAGGTTAATTTTTTAACCTTTGAAAAAGACCACAGGAGGTTTCAAATCCCAAAAGGTGGTTTTTTCCCCTCAAAGTTAAAACTTTCTCTGCGCTCTACACGAGCTTTCAATGAGTGTACCTTTGGGAATAAATTGAGAAATCAATTTTGCAAACTTCGCAGTATAATTTGTGTATCTTTTCCGCTTCATTAGTTCCGGTTTGATGTTATTGACATTTATATTATCGTAGTATTTACGTCAAACACACTCACACATGAAGGTGCACTTGTTAATTTCTTTGTCGTATGACTCACTCGCTCGTTTGATTTTTCGTACGCTTTCTAGATGTGACTTGACATGTATTTATATTTCCCCAAGTGCTAATATCTTTACCAAAATATCTGAGTTGTCGATCTCATCGGGTACGGCGAAATTAAAACGTCGATGAGTTCAATTTTTGTTGATAGAAAGTACCCATTTGTATTTTAGAAAATTCCGTATTCGTTTGCGTTTGCCGTTTACTTATTTAAATCGCTGAGGGGGGCCTTAAATTTGCATTTTGTACATGATAAATGATTAGCTTAAATTTTACAGTTTTTAATTCGTCCGTATAAGGTACAAGTATCGATGACGATATTTATTTGAGATTATAATCTTCGATTTGTTTATAATAGTACGTAGGCACAGTATCAAACGAAATTGATATTGCATTAAATTCCAATTAAACGAACTTAATTTATTTATAACTTAATTATAGCAGATGCAAAGCAGATGTAATTATTAGAACAGGAACAAACATCAACGATTTAATTATTGACTGACATATGCCTCTTCGTGTTTAATGACTACTCAGTGAGCTTTTATGTTAAAACGTCTCTATCTCTCATCACTTGTTGCCAAAATTTATTCGTTTCGAGTACTACAAATCGATTTTTTTAAATAAATAACTCACGTTTGGCAGTGAACCACACTTTATTTTGATTCTACCTATGAGTACACGTGTCATATCTGCGAGTTCCTAAATAGCTGACCAGTCGGCGTTTCAGTGCCACTGCGAAGGGAACGGGTCCCACAGCTTATTCACTCCATTATGATTCTTTCGATTGTAGAAAAAATTTGAGAGGATGATGGATTAGATATGTAGTAATGATTGAGAAGCTTCCAACTGTAGAAAACAATCAATTGTCGCCAAAAGATGCATTCTCTGTAGAGGTGTCTTTCCGCATTGAAGTGAAAGCCGCTTTGCTTGTCGTCGATATGTAATAACTATAATTCAAATATTGTACAATAAATTTTAAGCAAGGTTTTGTTATGTTGTTGCAATTATTTATAATAATAACAATAACACTTTCGTTTGCTTAGTTCAATACTATTATGACATACATAAATTGAAATTCAATGAACGATCAATGAAAATTATTAGTTCCATTCAAACATTACCAAGATCTTCCATTATGTAACCTTATACCCATGGTGATTATTATAGTCAATTTATTTATCGTAGGAACGTATTTATAGTTCAGATATAATTATACTTTTTGATTTATAAAGCCTTAAATTAAACCATGAAGGATAATAGGTGTTTATCACAACAATAGCTTCGATGACAATAAATATCTAATAAACTCGTTAAGGTGACTTGACGAAAATAAGCTCAATGAAGCGAGTTCTTTTTAAAAAAAGAGAAGTTTGTACAAAATTCAAAAAATACATATCTCGATATTCGTATACAAAAGTGTAGGCTGCACGCCACAAGTTGATCAAAAATAATTGTAAGGTCGCGAAAAATGTTCATTGACGTCAAGGTTGTATCATTAGATTTTTTGGCTGAACTTACTTAGGCGATACCGTCGAGGTGTAATAATAAGTTGTGAAGTCATTCGAATTCGTAAAACGCGTATACACGTAAAACAATACGACGACAATGGAGAAAGATTCTATTATCTGGGGGGGAAAGCCTTCAAAAATTCGCTCACGTCACTTCTAATGGCTCGAAGTTGGCTTTGTTATTTATTTTCGAAAATAGTGTACCTTTGCCAATTTATTTAATTTATTGGAAGAGTTGAAATAAGTTACTTTGTTGAGTGCGGACAATTGATAAAATTGCTTTGAGAGTGGATTTGAGCGGAGGCGTTCGTTTCTTTTCAAGTTCACGTTTGATGGCCAAATATTTTTGTTTGGGCCACCTAAAAATAATCGTAAGGGCAGTCTGAAACACTAAACCGAAGACGTATCAAAAGACGAACTCGTCTCGTTGTGGTTTATTTTTATAATAACGAGAATTTATTAGTTGTGGAAAATTATATCTAGTAGGTAGTAGGTGCACCGATTTTATTTTGTTTGGCGACGTGCAAATAAAGAGTTGAGTTCGAGATTAAAGTTGCTGATATTCTGTTATTGTCTAGCGTATCTGTCGCGTGTCAACGTCCCAGAGATTGCGCGTGGAAATGATCGCATCACATAATAGATGAAAAAGTATTGACGCTTGGAATAAAAATCGACGTAACAGGAAAATTCCGTAGTCGACTTGAAATAAATTGAATTGTCTTGACTCTCGACATACTGTTTTGCCAATATTTCAAATAAATTTGAAGCTCGCACGTTTTGTTATTGAAAATCTCTTGGGCTTTCTGCTTGTGATTTGTGGTGTTTTAAAACTGTTTTTTTCTATAAATAGGCAACTCATTGATAAATAAAACATGTTGTTGAGTTAATAATTTCAAACGCCGCAATAAAAATACAAAATGATCAAAGTACAACAACTATTACAAACTTTTATAAACAAAACCTTCCATAAAAGTTTCATAAAAGGAAATTTCAGAGTAGAGACATCCTTGGTAGAGATCACGACAACGTGTTCATGGCATGTCTCATATTTATTTTGTAACTAAATTGGCATGGTTTGATTGGCTTTTAAAATACTTTTTGTAAGGGTTAGCAAGACTGCTTAGCAATACAGAGATAGCCAACCGAATAGAAGGAAATTCCTACGTATTTTTCTAGTTATAAGTGAGAAACTAAGAAAACGCTGTTTGGCCAATTTTGGAATCTTTGTCAAACTTTAACGCGCTCTAGCGTTCGCGTGAAGAAAAAGTCTTACCAATATAATTTGTGGGAAATTTTATGTAGTTTATTTTTATATAGAAGCATTTTTCTCAAAAAGTGCGTAGTTTTCTAATTCTAAGCGAGAAAATAAGAAAACATAGTTTAGCCAATTTTGGAATTTTTGTCGAACTTTAACGCGCTCTAGCATTTAAACCGTTCGCGTGAAGAAAAAGTTTAGCTAATATAATTTGTGGGAAATTTGATGTAGTTTATTTTTATATAGAAGCATTTTTCCCAAAAAGTGCCTAGTTTTCTAGTTATAAGCGAGAAAATAAGAAAACATAGTTTAGCCAATTTTGGAATTTTTGTCGAACTTTAACGCGCTCTAGCATTTAAACCGTTCGCGTGAAGAAAAAGTCTAACTAATAAAATTTGTGGGAAATTGAATGTAGTTTATTTTTATATAGAATCATTTTTCTCAAAAAATGCTTAGTTTTCTAGTTATAAGCGAGAAAATAAGAAAACATAGTTAGGCCAATTCTTGGAATTTTTGTCAAACTTTAACGCGCTCTAGCATTTAAACCGTTCGCGTGAAGAAAAAGTCTAACTAATATAATTTGTGAGAAATTTGATGTAGTTTATTTTTATATAGAAGCATTTTTCTCAAAAAATGCGTAGTTTTCTAGTTATAAGCGAGAAAATAAGAAAACACAGTTTAGCCAATTTTTGGAATTTCTGTCAAATTTTAACGCGCTCTAGCGGTTAAACCGCTCGTCTGAAGAAAAATCTGAAAGAGATGTAATTTGTAGGAAATTTGGTATAGGTTATTTTTATGTAGAAACATTTTTCAAATTCACCAGTTTTTTCGCCTGTTTTGAAGTTTTTGCCAAACTTCAACGCGCTCTAGTACTTCAAATAGTTTACCTGAGGAAAAACCCGGAGTAGATGCTCTTTGTATAAAAGAAAAGCTACTTCCATCTATCTGTTTTACGACTAATGTCTTACACCTCGTTGAACTTGTAAATTAGTAATGAGACATTTGAACCTTTGAGATTATGTCGTTATCGAGCTTAAATCAACAGTACGAGCGACTCGAGAGATATAATTTCACCTGAAAACCGACCTTGCGGATATTGAATTAGTAAATGGGAGAGGTAAGGCCTTTGCCATCAAAGCAAGTACACATATTAATTAAATAAAATATAGCGTTACCAGCCCACCGTAACAGCTTTCTGGAACTCTGCACACCTCATAAATAGGTTGTTATATTTCTACCTGTAATTCGGCCTTCACTTTTAGGGAAATGCTCCAATTTGAGTTTTTATGGGACATACATCTCGTTCTAACGAGACGTGAAATTTTGGCCTTTGAGGCAAAATTTGCTTTAGCAATTTGCAAGTTGGAGTGGCAAGGTGTTTTCGAGCTATTTTAAATCTTGTAAATTATGTAATTTGCATTAATGTAATGTGGAATATGACCCGAAGGTCGTTTAAAATCTAGGTGTGCACGTTGCGTTAGTTTTCCTATTCCCACAGTTTTTAACATCTGCTTTGGAAGTACTGCTTTATATAAAAAAATTCTAGAACCAAAAATGAAGCACGGAGATTATTAAAAAGAACTGGTTTTTATTAATATCATCATCAAAACTTTTTTGTGGGCTAAAAATATAATGTAACATATGTCGGCTCTTGTAAATAAGGTATTTCACAGGGGCGGTCGTCGATTTGACGTCGGTGAATGGCGTATCGGTTTGTTGAAGATTCGAAAAATGGGGGGTGGAAAAATTACTGATTGAAAAATGAATTTTTTTGAATGGAAACGTAATCGAGTTAACCTAAATGAACCTATGTCAGTTTTAATTACTTCACAGGTCAAGGAAATTAACGATAATAAAAGTTGGTAAGACATGGTTAAAACAAACTTTTTCTTTAGTTCTTCGTTAGTAGTGCAAATAATGACACAGTTCGTAGTCGCACTTGTAGCGTGTTTGTCGTTAACTTTTGCCTACGACGAAGAGTCGGTTCAATACTATTATTGTGGTTATCAGACGTTTTTAAATACGCCAATAAGCGTTTCGAAAAATGAAAAATTCGTAATCGACATGTCCGTTGGCTCGATACAAAACATTAGCATTTTATCAGATTCTACTTCGTTTCAAGTTGACGTGACAGGATGTATAACTCCACTAGAAGAAGTTTCCGATGCAATAGGCATCGAAATACAATACAGAAATTTACCTACAGTATTCAGTGGCGCAATACAAAATCTACTCCATCTGAAACTAATCAAAATGGAACACTGCGAAATCGAAGAATTAATGCCCGGAAGTTTTTTGGTACTGCCACGAATAGAAACAATCTTGTTACGTTTTAATGAAATTCGAGAGATACCCATAGGCATCTTCAACAATCTACAAGTTAAAAAGTTAATATTGAGTTACAACAATATTTCTGTTATTGTTCCAGATGCATTTAATTACATGCCAAAACTGGCAGTCGTGGAACTTGATAATAACAAATTAAAAACGTGGAACACAGATTGGTTTACTCATAGCCCCAACGTCGAAATAATATCGCTCAACTTTAACCTACTAACGTCACTACCAGCAAATGCATTTGTTAAATTAAAAAATTCGTATTCGACAACCATCCGTTTGTCGAACAACAAAATAATTTATATTCATCCTACGGCATTCGACCATGTACCTATGCTTTACACCTTGTGGCTGAATAATAATAATTTGCACGGGTTACCGGACGAACTGTTTGGCAATTTAGAGAGAATCTACGTCTTGTCTTTAGCAGGAAACAAACTTGGGTGTCTTTCGGACGAGCTGCTCGATAGCTTGAAATCGCCCGACATTATTTTGCGTTTGGAAGATAATCGTGCCATGGATTGCGATTGTCTCGAGAGGGTGCACAAGTGGGCGCGGATTAAAAATTTGTTCTTTACCAAGCGTTACGTCAAAATCGAGCTCGGTAAGAGGAAGGCGAACGGATCAGTGTGTTAATTTGAGCAATTGGCCAATTGGGTGTCCAAGAAGACATTTTCAACAATCCCCGCAAGGTTTGATAAGGGGCATGAATTTTAGCGAGACTCTTTAGTTAGTAACTGTTATGTACCATAATTGTTTTCACTTCCGGATGGAAGCGGAAAAGTAAATGGTGTAGTACCTACTGAAACGCGCCAAATATTATTGTAGGTCGTTTTAAGCTCGTTCTAGTGTAAAGCTTCAAAAATGATTTGTGTGTAATTTTATTCGCATAATTATACGTTTAGTGGCTTTTAGTTATATTTTTAACTTACACTCTGTGTACTAATCGTTTATCTTTGAGTGGGTAAAAATATCGCCGTCACGTTGGTGTTTCGAGATAAAAATAATGTTTCGTTTTACATAATATTTTTGAAATGTTGGGCGTTAATGAAAAAAATAACTAGGTAGTTGTTTATTCGAAAAAAATTTACAAAAGCGACTTGAAATGTCACTTTGCTAATTTTCTGTTTCAATGTTGCATTGAAAGTCTTTTTTGGTATCTTGTTTTACGCCCACGATAATCGCGTCATTCTTGGTTAAAGCGTTGGATGCAACAATGGCATCATTTGATATTTAATAAAATTGTGGGAAAAAATTGAAAGTGTGTATTTTATCCATTTTACAATTATAGTGTGCTTAGCCAAAGTGGCCATTTGTGGCTTACCACTAAAGGTATGCGAGACCTCGCTCCGCTCGTCTCGACCCAACACCGAAGAGTTCAAAAAACCTTTTTGATTGGAGGAGACAGGGTCGTTTCTAGGGATAAGGCCGCCTGTATACAGATTTACCCCTTGCCCCTCTCCCGGCCTGCATTTATGTTTGAGGGTGCCTTAGGTTAAAAGTTGCAAAAGAAATAAATTTCGATTGTTCAAGGTCACACGGCTTCAATTGAAGTGAGAGCAAGATCTGAGACTCTGCTGCCCCATCGCTGCCCCCGCATCAGACACCTGATGCTATCAGATACACTGGCAATTGGCAATGTTAGTAGATATCAGAAAGGGGGGCTGTTGTACGAACCACCTTTTCCAAATGGCGATCCATAAATAATGTTCTTTCTACCTATAAGAGCGGACAATGGGCCTTATAACTTTTTCTTTACCGATCGACGAGATTATTTGAAGCGCTCAAGCTTTTGCTTTCCCGTAATTACACGTCTTGTCGGAAAACAGTATAGTAAAAGCATATCTTGTTTGCAAACTGTTAAAATTCGAATTCGTACGATATTGGTTCCGTCTTTGTTCATTATCAAAGCGGGATTTACGGTATTAAGAGATTTAAAACATTTTTAAAGTCTACTTTAAATTGATTTTGTGGTCGTGCGTAATGTTACTTTAAATCGTAAATACTATTTTTATAAATTTTAATTTGGAAAAATCCGTGGCGTCCTCGAACAATCTAATAAAACGGAGTGCAAGTGTAAACAACGGGTTTATGGCTATTTGTTCTAGTTTCGTGTTTCATTTTTATCGTTTACACGCCCTTAAAAGCCCAATACTATTTCTAAAAAAATAAGGAAATTTCTTAGTACAAAATATCACCTCGTGTGAGTATCACCTTGATACGTGCGTAAACATAACCTAACTTCATATCTGTCAAATGTTAAAGTTGTGGATTTATTCTGTAATTTGTTTTTGCTTGCAATAACCATTCAAGTTGTGTATATTCGAACTAATTATTTCAAATTCTAATATTTTATTCTTTTGTTACAGTAATACTCATTAACACTGGGGCGCAAGGAAAATAGCAGCAGCGCCGCGATGGTGGACTATTACAAAGTCCTCGACGTTCCACGCGGCGCCACTAATGGTGAAATCAAAAAAGCGTAAGTTTTTCCACTACAAATTTAAGTTAAATTTTTATAAGTTGGGCCAGTTGGACGTATGTACTGTGTACTGTTTCCTATTTGACGTTTTTTTTGGACGTTTGTAACTTCCCACTCGTCTTGACGCTTTTGAATCCGTATTTTATGGAGCAACGGAGCCAATAAATGCACACGAAAACACATTCGTTTTTTGAGTTTTTCACTTCCAGAATGCACTTTCCGGATAAGGCGCCAAAAGTTTTTGGCTTTTGATACTTTGCGATGTAAGGTGTCTATTTAACACGAGTTTGGCTTCCAATTTTACTAAACTTCCATTATAAAGGGGGGAATATGGTAGGGTTTATAAATTAGCATCGCCTAATTGATATTTCTCGAGTGTTGTTTTCCTTGTATATTTTGCCAATTTGTTTCATAACCCTGATTCATTCATGATTCACTTTATTTTAAGTATTTTTACTATATAATTGCGATTGTTACACGTAATTTTCACAGTTAATCCGCGAGTGACTTTTTGTACGTATCTTTAATTCAAGGCTTTTAATCAGAAGTTAACTTTAAAGTTGAATGTTTACTTTTTTATATTGTAGGCATTTTCTTATTATATAATTTTGTTTATAGAAGGTTAAAAGTTACAAAAATATTTATAGGTTTTGTTTATTTTTGCTGTAAGTTACTCGCAAAAGTTTTGTACTTCCTTATAAATTCGTTTTTACCAAGTGCAATTTCTTTTCGTACACGCGTGTATGGGTGGTTGCATACAGTTTAGGCGCTATACTGATATGTTTGTTTCTGAGCATTTCAATACTTTTCAAAGCCTTTTACTAGCAAAATGAAACTATGGACTATGTAATTGCCAAAATTTTGCAAGCGAACCAGGAAGTTACCTCGATATGAGTTAATTGTACTCGTGTCCAATATTATAGTTATGTAAGTTGTACGAGGTTGTTGATAATGATATATCTTACGTACTCACAACTTACTAATTAAGTTAATTAAATTGACTAATGACCATTAAATCATCGTTAGACGTTAAAATTTGCTTTTTCACGTAGTCTGTCAATATTTTTTTTTATTGTAAGTAACTGACCTCTCTAAATTTAGAGTTAATAGTTTTAAAGTTATAAATATGAACATTACATAAGTAGAGTAGTAACGTAATATTACGTTACCACTCACACATAAACACTGTCCAGTAATTAGCAATCCACACGCACCAAGTAGCCAAATTAGTAAGACCATGAACTGGGTGTCTATTAATCAAGTTGCAAAACATTTTGTACCTGTTTACCGTAAGATTAAAAAAAGAATCGTCTCAATAACACTAATTTATTTAAAAAAAGTAGAAAATTGATAAATAATATGACAATAAAATTACAAATTAATACTTCTTAACTTCATCTTTTTCGTAGGTTTCTCACTCGTGGTAGTTGCATTTCTTAAAGTTTTGTATAACGTCAAATCAGTTTGTCGCTTCTCTTGCGCCCATTCGTGTAAAATATCGACGCAC
The DNA here is from genome assembly GCA_950108345.1 of Malthinus flaveolus. Lineage (NCBI taxonomy): Eukaryota > Metazoa > Arthropoda > Insecta > Coleoptera > Cantharidae > Malthinus > Malthinus flaveolus. The sequence continues at coordinate 12,071,721 of OX467287.1, read as the reverse complement.
TTTTCTCTTAAGGGCAAATTATTAACCCACAACAGCACTTTTGGATTTAAACTTTCCAATAAAACTTTCGACAAACAATGAATGGACGTTTCTGCCAAATTAAGCATCTTCAAGTTGCTCAAATTCACAAAAGTGCTCTCTTCCAAATACGTCAAATTGTAATTATTGTTTAAAGCAAGATCCGTTAAATTGTTCAATCCTAAAAGGGCGCCCGAGTCTATTGCTATTAATTTGTTATTTGATAGGTATAAACGTTCCAAGTTGTAGCGAACGTTTCTAAAGGCCCAATTTGGCAGGGTGCTAATTTGGTTAAATTTGAGCGATAGGAATTCGACTTGTGGACAATTTGCGAACCAATTTGTGTCCCAAACTCCTAAATTGTTCGAGCCCAAATTAACCGATTTTAAGTTTGGATTGTTGTCGAACGCCTTAGGTGTAATGTAAGAGATGTGATTGGAGAATAAAATTAATTTTTCCACCGTCAAGTTGCTGAAGACGTTTTCGGGTATTACGTCGATGTTGTTGCCTACCATTTTGATTATTTTTAACGACGGGAGGTTTTTAAATGTGTGCGGTTTTAAGATATTCACCTGACTCGACACGATGTGTAATGAGTGCAAGAGTGGTAAATTTTGAATTGCGCCTTCGTACATAATTGGCACCTTTTGATCTCTTATTTGAATCGCCACGACTTCTTCGAGCTCGTCCGTAGGTTCGATCCTTCGTTCGATGCAACCAGTTATGTGATGAATCGAAATCACGTTATCGGATTTTACTTTTGAAAAATAATTGAAATCCGTAATTTCGCCAGTGAGCTTTATGTTCTTTAAGCCAGTAATTGCGGTACCTTCGAAAGTCGTTTTGATACAACCGTTTGCTTGCCACAAAAGTAACACGAATAGAACCAAATTAATTTGAAACATTTTGGCGCACGTTTGTTGCTTTGTTTGATAGCAAATTTCTACTGGTATGAATGAGTTTGGTGATAATTTCGGTGAATGTATTCGAAAATACGTCATTAACCCAATCGTTGATAAGAAGGTCAACTTGATTTTGTACTAAATCCATGGTAATTAAAGAAACATTTTTTCTTGTAAATTATTACTTCCCAAATATTTGGAATTTATTTTAATTAGTTCAATTTTTTATGGCTTTACAACAGTTAAAATTGATGGAAATCTCATTAAGCGGTCGAAATGAAAATTATAAGAAAACTGCAATGAAAAATATTCACTACACGGCGGACATATCAATTTGTTTATTATTTAATTAAATTGTTGGGCGCAAAATCTTCTTCCTATCTGATCGAGACAGTTTTGAATGAGATTTTTCGGTTACAGATGTGCTCTCGGGGATTCTTGCCACATCCTTTTTCGTTAAATCCTATAATTATTCTTCGGCAAATCATTACTATAATTAAAGAAAAAATCCAAACCAGCACATTATATGTACGAAACTTGGAGCTCTAGATTTGGACTTTCTTTTATGACAACAATTAACAGTTTACAAGTCACGCAATATTTACGAACTACGTACTTCATTTTCTAATTAGAGTAATGGCATTGTTTGGCTAAATTAACGAGTTTTCGTCAAAATAAATTGGCTACGTGCTCTAAAATTATTAATTGAAAATATAATTATTACCTATAATGGACGATTCGATTTTTTCCAAATTAAATAGGCTCGGTCAATCTAATTAGTCAAGACGAGTAGATCACTAAAGGCGGGTTTAAGGGAAATATGAGGTAACACCAACGCCCACTAGTTAACTTACTAAAAATCCTCATCATCGAGGGAGGGACACGTCTCCAAAAATTAGTTTTTTGCTCAAATATGGGGTAACTAGCTCAATTATGGGGAAAGACATTAAACAAAAATTGGGCCTCACTTAAATCTTTACAAATTTGGTTCTTGGACATTTTGGCGTAGGTGCAAAGGAGAGGTCACAAAAGCGTCCGAAAGTTGAGCCTTCTTTGTTTTTTCTGGCATTACTTTTGCTCCCAATCAAAAATTATGTATTAACCGCATTTGGGACAGAAAAGATGTAAATGGTGGAATTGGGGAAAAATAAATCAGAAAATGTCAAATTTTTCCAAATTTGCCGCCCAGGACTACCAGCGCTATTAAAGCTTTATTAAAACAAATTCTAACAACTATTTAAAATATATTTGTTACCGACGACACCTCAATTAATATCCTTAACCGAATCCAAAGTATTCCTAATCCTCTCTTGCATACACTCGATGCTACGGATATTCATTTTTAAATTCGCCGTATGTTGTCTGCCCCAAGCTTTCATCTCCTTCAAACAGACGCAGTTGAGTGGATTAAAATTCAAATTGACCATCTCCGTTTGGGGCAAACCGCTTAGGAACTTATTAGACATGCAAGTAATCTTATTCTTTGTCAAAATCAAATTTTCGATTTTTTCAAACTTCCCGAACGTCCCGTCTGGAATAGTCGCGATTTCGTTGCCGCCCAAATCTAAATTTTGCAAATATTTCAACTCCCCGAACGCCTTCTTGTTAATTTTATTTATTTTGTTATCGTCCAACTCGATGTTTGTGTAAATGACGATTTTTCCCAAGCCTTCGTGTTTACCGTTAATATTTTGGAAGGCCATCGCAGGTAGTTCGGTTAATTCGTTCGATGTGACCGATAAGAAGTTTATATTTGGACTATTTGTGAACCAATTCGGATTCCACGTTTGTAACTTGTTATGACCTAATTTGACAACGCTTAAATTAGGCATGTCGTCGAACGCACCTGGACTAATCGTCGTAATGTCGTTATGAAGCAAAATCAACTTTTTGATCGACATATTATTGAAGACTCCTTCTGGAATTTCTTCTATTTTATTAGACTCTAAACTAAGAACTGAAAGTGTCGGCAAATTGTGGAAGGCGCCCGGTTTGATTTCTTCAATTTCGTCGTTTTCCAATTTTAACGTGTGCAACCATTCTAAATCTTGCACCGCTCCTTCGTACAAAACGGGCACTTTTTGGTCTTTAATCGAGATTTGTATAGCGCTTTTCAGCTCGTCCGTATTTGTGAGACATCCTGTAAATAATTCGCCCAGGACAATATCGTCAGGATCGTCTACCAAAGTAAAATATTTCGATGCCTTAATTTCGACATCCGTAAAAGACGTCTTTTCACAACACTCAAACAGTTGGATCGAAATTACTAAAATCACGAGATACTTTAACATTGTTCTGATTGTTTTTACTTGTCGAGGATTGAATTATTGCGCTTTTATACTCCCATATTAATTTTTTTTTATCTTTCGATTCCACTAATTGATTGCTGGGTCACGAACTTAAATTTGAGGAATTGTTTGTGGTTCTTCTTTTAAATTGTAAATTAAAGGACGACCGAGGTGGTTAGTTGCTATATCTATAACCTTATGTTTTGCAATAGGGCAAATTAACATATTTGATCGTTATGCAATTAATTATGATTTGAGATAGGATAGTTCTATGAAGCATCGGTATTTTTTCGAAAGATAAGAAATAAGTAGAAATGAGTTCACATTAGAAATAAAAATATTATGTTATTGCAATTTTAGGGCAAAATTCAAGGCTCGGGATAAATAGAACAAACAAAACACTTGCTTCATGTTGGTCACTTGGGCAACGTCTGCAAAATGAGATTTGTGTTACGACCTCCCATCATTTTTCGCACTTACCACTTAAACTATCCGTTCTATCAAAAAACGTTTTAGACAAAAAATGTTTATTATAAAATTGTCCGCAACTTCATTTCTTAGCATTTTTTTGTACAATTTGTCGTTACGCCAGAAAATCGAGTTCTATAGTGGAGTAACAAAACATTTTTTGTTTGAAACTATCATGCAGTGTAAAAATGAATTTTCCGTCGCTATTTTCCAGATAACAGTAATATATTTTTAAGGGACACTCTACCGAATATTATACCTTACTAATAGTATTAATTAGAATCTAAAACATTCCGATATAGAATTGAAAACATAAATAGGGCAGTATTAGTTATACGTGTATAATGTGTTGCCTATATATCTGGCGATATGGTATAAATTTGACTAACCCCATACTTTTTCAAATTCTAGATACAGAAAATTAGCTTTAAGATGGCATCCAGACAAAAACCGAGACAACATGGACGAAGCAACCATAAAATTTAAAGAAATTTCCGAAGCATACGAAGTTTTATCTGACGGTAAGTCGAAACATCATTTTTACGATTAAAAAAAATCTCTAAAATGGATAATATAACATTTCTTTTTTATTTTTGTTTATTGTAGAAGCAAATCGAAAAAAATACGACAATCGTTTTTACCAAAGGACCACAAACAGCAAATCTTCGCGTACTTTTAGAAGTCATTTTGATAACTCTTATCCTTTTCATCGCAGTGGTAGATAAACTTTTCATAAGCGTTTTCCATTTGGCTTGTTTGACTTCTTTTTAAAATAGAAAGTTCATAGTTCAGTTATTCTTAACAATATTTGAACCGACCCAATAACGATTAAAAATCAGTATGTTAAATGAACTGCAAGTTACATAGAAAATTGTAACTGTTTCAACCATCATTCATACCATGATGATAGTGACTTACTTTGAAGTCAGAAACCTAACCGAACACGAATAATACTCATAAAACTTTTTTGATTTGATTTTCGCCTGCAGTTAATAAACGATTTGGTTTTACGCTTGAAATTGCATGATTTTGATTTTTTTTTCTGTGACCTAAGATTTGTTGTTTACAATTATTTTGTTGCAGATAAAAAGAGAAAAGTATACGATCAATATGGAAAAGAAGGTTTGATAAATGGTGGTCCGCGTACTAGAAGCAGACATGACGACGATTTCGATATAGGTTTTGGATTCTTCACATTTAGAGACCCCGAAGATGTGTTTAGAGAATGCTTTAATGGTCCCGGCTTTGCCAACCTCTTCGGTGGTACGTATAAAAACACTCGAAAGTAGCTCGTCTAAATTAAGTCTTTTTTAGATCTCAACGGACACGCAGATCACAGAGGTAGACGAACAAATCGTCATTCCCATCCACAAAATGCCGTTAGTTCTACTCTATTTAGTCCGTTCGGTTTTGGGTTAGGTTTCGGTGGTACCCTTATGGAAGATTTATTTTCGCACGGTTCTGGAGGCTTCACATCTTTTAGTACGTTGAATAGTTCCTTTTCGAATGGAGCAGGTGGTGGTGGTGGCGGCGGCGGCGGCGCAACGAACGTTAAAAGGACTTCAACGTCAACTAGATTTGTCAATGGAATGAAAATCACAACCAAAAAGTGAGTTTTTTTTAAATCGAGTGTTTTTAGCCCAGAAGAACATGTAGAAAGTGAATGTGCAGTTGAGGAAATAATTATTGGCCACCATAGGTTGCTTAGTGAATACTTATGTCCGCAATTTCTGCAAATTTTTACTAATTGCAAAGGGAATGTTTTATAGTTACAGCACTCGATTTTTATGCCATTTTTAGCTAAAACGTATATAAAAATAAGAAAGTTACCAGTTACTAGTGGCCAATAAACTTTTCTGTGGCTGTACATCCATTCTTGTATGTTGCATCTTGGTTCAATAGTAATTAATTCCTATTTTTGCTTGTAGGGTATCAGAAAATGGAAAAGAAACAGTGATGGTATATGAAAACGACGTTATAAAATCAAAGACTGTAAATGGGGTACCTCAGAGCCTCACTTATTAAAATAAGCAGCGGGTTGCTGCGTGTAAATGTATTATTTAATTTTTAATTAATTTAAATTAATTTTTTTGTTGAGCTTACGTTTTTGGAAAGTTTTATAAATTAAGGTAGAGAACCCCAGCCAGTTTTAAAACTGCATAAATGTAATAGAAACTGAAAGACTTTTAAATTCTACACATGTTCCACATATTTTTTGAATAAATGTTGACGATCCTGTTTGTAGAATTTGTTAAATGTTGGCTAAATTATAATACCTTCGGCCTCACTAAACTTGTAAGTTTAGACTATAGAAGATAGTTCTTTTTGTGAGTACCTATTTTTTGTATTTCAATTTTTTTGCAATACCCCATCGATTCATTTTGGTTTAAATTAATATTTTAATGGTTCTATACGAATTGTTCATATCTGAAATGATAGATATAACAATTTAGTTACTCGTGGTAAAGAAACTGCTCAGGACTTCTAACTATAGGATCGAGAGGTTAGTTCGTCTTTAGGCTAGTTTTATATTATTAATTTTAGACTAACTTAAGAAATAATAATTTCATTTCTGATAATAGTAGTTTGTTGTAAGTTTTTTTTTATATCTTTAGTTCATATAATATATATTTTGTGATTTATTTTTGCGAAGTACTACATTGTATACTACTATTTTGGTACCCGTGCGTGTAAATTTATAAAAACTTAATTTGACTGCTTGATTGATATACAAAAAATGTGATTGTAAATTTGCAAGTTTTGGTTTTTATTTATAATTTTTGTAAAGGTTTTCGGAATGGATTATTGTTGTATATCAAAATTCGTATGAGCAGCAAAGTTGAGCTTTTTCGAACTACCTACAGTTGTTTAGCTAAAATGAAATTTCATTTCAAATGCACACTTATGATGATGTAAATGTTATATATGCAAAATAATATAAATAATTGTGTGCTTAGATTAAATAATGTACTTCAATGAAAGAAAATAAATACTATGTGACACTAATTTGAATTTTTATTTATACAGTCCGCGCAAATTAAAAAAAGGGGTCACAAATGGGAGGTAGTAAGCTTACGAGGTTCACGGTGGCAGTAGTAGCGGTGTGTAATGTTACTGAAAAGGCCAATTGGATCAACTCTCGTAGTTCAATTTTGAAGTTTTGCGGAATTCCGGATTCAGCATCATGTGAATCCACCTTTAGAAATTTGGGGGGTTATGCAATGGGCACCTAGTGAAGCAGACATCTATGAGCAATTCATCGAAGGGCAATGTTGTGAAAGCACAGGGAATTGACCGTTCTAAATTTTTTTACAATAATTTATTACAATTCATGCTATAAGTATCTTTATTTTACAAACTAACAAATTTTACACCAATAACTAATAGTATTGTGAAAACACGAATATGATAATAACAAATTGTTACATCGATAAAAACTAAATATTTTTTATATCACAAAAATAAAGTATCTTCAGTTTAGATTTAATAACATACACGATATTTTGTTATTAAAATCTACTCGAATTAATAGTAGGATAAATATGTGTTACAAAATTTTTTTATGGAAAAATATTGAATGTCACAAGTAGAGAATTATGGGGAACTTGGGGACCCCCTACGCACTTTTAATGACGTCTAGGCCACGCCTCTACCTCAATTATTACTTTATCATCGCCTACGCCTCTTTTAGCGAGTTTTAAGTCTTTGCAAGTTGGATGTTGGATGTCCAAAAATAGCTGCTAGTTGCTTTCGATTTGATATCCATGTTTGATAGTGATGTTTCAAATACAAACATTTGATTGCACGACAACGCAGAACGGGCGTTTGAATCGATGAACTAACTACTTGTTTATGGCCAGTTGTATAAACGAGCTAATCTAGGAGTCAGAGTTAACTCAGAGATTAACCTAAATTCAACATAAATAACAACTAATTCTGAGTTAAACTGAAATTCTAGAAAAAACTCTAGAAAATTGATGGATTAACCCTGGACTAAGTGCCTACGAGTTAACCTAATCTAATCTTTGCTTAGATTTAACTTTATATTTAGATCGTGGAGTTAACTCACTCCCAGATTAGCTCGTTTATACAACTGGGCCTTAGTTGGACTTTTCCTAAACCTGCGTTAAGGAAAAGGCTTCTAAATGTTCTAAAATAAATTTGACTGACTACGTATTTATCCTATAAGTACCATCAGAACAACCTGCCTGGTGGTTGTGGGTGGATGGGTGGGAGGGGGGTGTTGTTTTAAGAAACTCGTCTAACGTGTAGGTTTCTTGTAGAAGACGAGTCAACTGGTCTAGATGCAAGGCGTCTTTCTAAGGAACTCTCGGAGGAAACCGAGAAGGTTTGTCAATGACATCTCTGTTGTCCAACTGGTCTAGATGCAAGGCGCCTTTCTAAGAAACTCTCGGAGGAAACCGAGAAGGTTTGCCGATGACATCTCCGTTGTCCAACTGTCTGTCAGACAAGTGAGCGAGGGCCCTTTAATGCCTAAAGCAGTATTAATGCCGTGTTTCATCCCCGGAGAGAGTTGAAATTATTCAAAGAGGCCTATGACTTCACAAAAAGGTGGTGGGAGGTTTCCAAGTCCCTCATTATTCTCTACTATTTCTATTTAATGAATATATTAATAAGCAATTCAGAATTTTTTTAAGATATTTTCCTTTAAAATGCATAAAAATCTACATATTTTAAAAATCTTTAAAATGTGGATTATAAATATATAGAACTATCATAACCACTTACGCGTTTTTCCTTTTAATATCCAACCCGATTAATATTTATAAAAAAAATTAATCACCTCTTGTGCATTATTTCAATCTCTTCCAATATGGCTTTAAACTATTAAGCCAAATGTGCCCATTTTTAGAGGACACACTTTAAACGATTATACGCCAATCGATCGCATTTTAAAATGCCGTCTTTACCAAACGCTACATTTATTAGTGGGATTCATGGGCGACCCTAACGGACAATTATAAGCTTTAGCAAAATCCCACGAGTTGGAGAGCGGCCCTAAGACGCGTATCGGACCAGGAGAGTGTACGCTCGAACGCACCTTAGTTAGGGCATCTTCTGGTCTCATAGAGCCGCACCATATTTGAGCGTAATTTAAGAAAAATAATTGATCGTGCGTTAAGGGTAATCCCGGCAAGTCGGGCTCTTCGCCGTGTGCAGCAACCCACTTTTTGTACGCCTGAAAAGTTCAAACTTTTAGTTGATCTTTATACCGAAGTTATTTTGTTGGCAAACTGCCCACTTATTTTGGATTAACTTTCTTCTCGGGGGATTATAATTTGATTAAATCTAAATAATAAATTAGCTTTTGTATAGTAGTAACTTTTGATTAATTTTTAAAAAAGGGCTTTTATGTAACTAATTTATGTGGTCGGTTGTATAATAGCAAAATCGTACCCTAAAAGCTTCTTTGAGGCCACCGTTATCGGCAATGTTTTCTCCTTGCGTCATTCTACCATTCATGTACAAGCCAACTTCGTCAATTTTATATCGAGAATATTGATCTATAATACACTGTGCTCTGTCCCTAAAAGCCCTTATCGTGATGTTGTTCCACCATTGCATCATGTTACCGTCTTTATCGAATTGACGACCTATTCACAAAAATTTTACCATTTACAAAACGCCGTAAACGCCTCTCACTTACCTTTATCGTCAAAACCGTGCGTGAGTTCGTGTCCAATAACGACACCGATACCGCCGTAATTTAAAGACTTGGGAAAATGTTGGCTATAAAACAATGGTTGAAGTATTCCCGCTGGTATCACTAAAAAAAATGATGCAATTAATCGTGATAGAGTACACACGTAAGATTTTAGCGTGTGATAATTTGCTGTCAGAGATTAGCGGATTCGCTTAGAGAAACGTGATGTTATGTAAAAGCAGGTGATTATACGGAAAGCGCAAATTAGGCGACGTTAAATTAATCCCTATAACAAACTATATTTTAGGGGTAGTTTCGCAACTAGAGCAGCACACACGGATAAACTTTAATTTTTGTTTCAAAAGTAGGTATCTGATGCGACGCGTTTATTCCAAACAACTTCATTTATCAAAAATAAAATTGGGAGCCAAACTTTGGACGTGTTCAATTTAAGTTGAACTCTTTATCTGTGTGTATTTTGTTTTGTTGTCTCTTTTACACGTTTTGCGGCTGCTCGTAATAATGAAGGAAAATGGGTTGTTGCTTAACAGTCGGAATCGTTACGTCGAACGGACGTTTTGGCGTTTGGTGTATCACGAAGCCCTTATTCCTTATTGTGATCATTATCGTTTCCATTCAAAAGGAAAAGAGACCAAGTCTGCGATAGGCAGCTGCACAAACGCTCTAATTTTCCATCTACCCTTATTTATGAGAAATGTAATTAGTATTTGAAGTGGGAATGCTCGTGAGGGTTTTTCGTACAAGTTGAAAAGCCACCCTTTTTTCTATTTTACAGTAAATAGCTTTAGATTCTCACCTATATCGTTTTTATTTGGATTGTAAAATGCATTCACGATCGCCGGCTCTGTAGACCATTTATCTCTATCGACTGGCTGTCGTAATTTTTCAGAATTTTGATCAGCTTCAAATTTTAAGACGTTTAAAATGTTGGTCATGAATTCGTCGTCGGTTATGTTTAACTAAAATTAAAATAATTCAAATCATTAATGGAAATTTTCGCGGATGGATTGACACAAATTATTATTAAATGTCCAAAATTGTCGTTTACGATTATAAATAATTGATTTACGATGTCAATTAAAACTAGAGCTTGCCAATTTTGATGGAATTATTATCGGGACAAAATTACACAATGTGTAAATTGATTGATTGGCTATAATTCTAGGTCAACGCTTTAACGACTCATTTGAAGTTTCAATTCAGTTACATTGCCAATCGGTTAACAGTTCGAAATTTTACGAGACTCGCTTTCAAAGCTTCAAAAAATAGATTTATATTTTTGATATTTTAAATTGGCGAAAGAAATTTAAATGTGACGAAGCCACATGAGAGCCCCCATAGCGCTTTGAATGTAGATGGGTAAAGAAAATAAATATTTGAGTTTGGAAGATAGCTGTTATTGCTTTTTGTACTTGGTGAAGTCAAAGATAGAGAAGCAGCGGGCGTTTATGAAAAACGACCGACTGATTCGATTTTGGATATTAAAACGGCCCGTTAGAACACCCTTCAATATTACTTACAGCTTGATATTCTTTAACAAGCTCGTGACTTTCAGTAATTAATTGTGGATAACCAATGCGCTCGTTCATAGCATCGGCTTTTTCTTTAGCAACAGCCCTCGTCTCGTCGTCCATCCAATCATTTTCAGCTAATAAATCGTTAAAAGCTTCCCTAATGGTGTGAATCATTTCCAAAGCCGTTTCCTACAAAAATTTAGAAAATTTAAATTAAAAAAAAACTCGAAATTCCGATTGAAATACCTTGCTATCGTGATTGAAATTGTCGCGAATAAAAAGAGCGCCCACGGCCATGCCCAACTTCTTATTAGTCCATTCGACACACTGAGCCCATCTACTCCTTTCGCTTAAAACGCCAACTAAAATCTTCCGAAATTCGATTCGCTCTCTTTGGTAATCATCAATCATGTGCGGTAACAAAGCCATCACTAAGCGCCAAAGAACGTAATTATGTAGAATCCTAAATTTAAAAAAAATTCGATTAAACTTTAAGAAAATTAATATAAATGCAAAATAGGCACTACCTCCGATCGGTCTCTTCTAAAATTTTACCCATTTCGATAAAATACGACAAACCGTATGCTACCACTGGCTCATTTTCGGTAATTTCGTCGCTCAAAAACGAGCTCAAATACTTCATCCACTTAATTTGCGGTACGACGTTTTGCAATTCTTTCAAAGTTAACTTTTTGTAAATTATGCTCGTGTCATGACGATCTACTTCGGGTAAAGATACCTTAAAGTCGAACGAGTTTTAAACAAATTCGCATTTTTTAAAGAAAAATTTCAAGTTACATTTGCAAGTTTCTTTTCGAACTCGACCACTAATCTGAGTTCTTCTTCGACCGTCGATTTATTTGCCCCCAAAAGGACCGCCACGTTTGCCATGTATTTGTGATACGCTTTCAAGTCGCCCTCGCTGCTAGGCTTCAAGTAATAGTCTCGACTCGGCAATGCTAATTGCATTTGGTCTAACTGCAAAAATTAAATTTGGGACTACTTAATAAGATTTAGTTAATGGAGAAGGGGAATTTTTGGGTAGTAAATTATTTTTCATGAGCTATTTACTCCGCGGTAAAAGCGAAACTGAGTCAGATGTGTGCAATTTCGAGTGTACAAACACAAAGAAAATTCAAAATTTTCCCTAGAAAAAGAGGATTAATGTTACCACCATCGAATATCAAACAAATAAAAGAAGTAAAATCCAGCATGACTAATGCCTCACTTTATTTTCCTTAAAAAAAACTAAATTTGAAGGTAACGGCTCAGAAAATTACTCTCTTGCGGAGGAAATTTAAATTACTTTTCAATGATTAGTTTGAAGGGGTAAAAAGAGCAACAAGTGTTTTTATTCTTTTTTTAAATGTCTACTTTACCTGAATAATATTTACAGAACTATTTTTATCGTCCGGTCCGACCCATTGCTCAATGAGAACTCCCTCATTATAATCACCTCTCAAACGCCCTAAAAGAACTTCTATAGAAAATTGCGGGGGTTCCCAATTGGGAATAGTTACGGGCCATCCACCTAACGATGATAAAACTTCTCTCAAAGGAACATCGCCAATTTTACGTATTTGTGCTATAACAATACATGTAAAATCGTTTTCTTTTTTTGCATTTTGAATAAAATTTGTTTTGTTAAATTTTGTAACTTACGAATGTTCATACACGTGTTGTAAAATGTTTTGGCTTTTACGGTAGCTTCATTGTCGTCTTGTGATATTGATTCTTCTAAAACGCCTACGTAAAAAAATATTCAATTAATATCTGATTAAAGACAAAAAAAGAGCAATAATTAAGTTCTTCAAAAAATTTTTAATCCGGGAGGCAGCAAACGCTTTGACTGAACGATAAAGTGCAAAAGTTTTGACGATAACGATCCAGGCTGAAAGAACATGGCAAAGTTATATTAAAACCGACCTTCTGTCGTTCCTAAGCGGTAGCATTAAGTTGAGGGCGCGAGCGGCTGGAGAAAGGCGAGTTTTTGCTCTTTTTGAAGTTTTTCGTTTGTAACTGCAAAACTACACACTTTTCGAGCAAAGTGTTTTTAAATAAAAGTAAACTAAATCAAATTTCCTGCAAATTATATATGATAAGTTTTGCCCTCCGACAAACAGTTTAGGCACTAGAGCGCGTTAAAGTTTGATCAAAATTTCAAAATCGTTCAAAAAACTGCTTTTTAACGATTTTTAAATGTTTGTCAAACTTTAACGCGCTCTAGTGTCTAAACTGTTGGTTTGAGGAAAACACCTATTAAACGTAATTTGTAGGAAATTTAATGCAGTTTACTTTTGCATAGAAACATTTTTCTCTAAAAGTGCTTAACTTTTGAGTTCTAAGCGATAAACAAAACAGCAGTTTTTTGGCCGATTTGGGAATGTTTGTCGAACTTTAACGCGCTCTAGTGTCTAAACTGTTGGTTTGAGGAAAACACCTATTAAACGTAATTTGTCGGAAATTTAATGTAGTTTACTTTTGCATAGAAACATTTTTCTCTAAAAGTGCTTAATTTTTGAGTTCTAAGCGATAAACAAAACAGCAGTTTTTTGGCCGATTTGGGAATGTTTGTCGAACTTTAACGCGCTCTAGTGTCTAAACTGTTGGTTTGAGGAAAACACCTATTAAACGTAATTTGTAGGAAATTTAATGCAATTTACTTTTGCATAGAAACATTTTTCTCTAAAAGTGCTTAACTTTTGAGTTCTAAGCGATAAACAAAACAGCAGTTTTTTGGCCGATTTGGGAATGTTTGTCGAACTTTAACGCGCTCTAGTGTCTAAACTGTTGGTTTGAGGAAAACACCTATTAAACGTAATTTGTAGGAAATTTAATGTAGTTTACTTTTGCATAGAAACATTTTTCTCTAAAAGTGCTTAATTTTTGAGTTCTAAGCGATAAACAAAACAGCAGTTTTTTGGTCGATTTGGGAATATTTGTCGAACTTTAACGCGCTCTAGTGTCTAAACTGTTGGTTTGAGGAAAACACCTATTAAACGTAATTTGTAGGAAATTTAATGCAATTTACTTTTGCATAGAAACATTTTTCTCTAAAAGTGCTTAACTTTTGAGTTCTAAGCGATAAACAAAACAGCAGTTTTTTGGCCGATTTGGGAATGTTTGTCGAACTTTAACGCGCTCTAGTGTCTAAACTGTTGGTTTGAGGAAAACACCTATTAAACGTAATTTGTAGGAAATTTAATGTAGTTTACTTTTGCATAGAAACATTTTTCTCTAAAAGTGCTTAATTTTTGAGTTCTAAGCGATAAACAAAACAGCAGTTTTTTGGTCGATTTGGGAATATTTGTCGAACTTTAACGCGCTCTAGTGTCTAAACTGTTGGTTTGAGGAAAACACCTATTAAACGTAATTTGTAGGAAATTTAATGCAATTTACTTTTGCATAGAAACATTTTTCTCTAAAAGTGCTTAACTTTTGAGTTCTAAGCGATAAACAAAACAGCAGTTTTTTGGCCGATTTGGGAATGTTTGTCGAACTTTAACGCGCTCTAGTGTCTAAACTGTTGGTTTGAGGAAAACACCTATTAAACGTAATTTGTAGGAAATTTAATGTAGTTTACTTTTGCATAGAAACATTTTTCTCTAAAAGTGCTTAATTTTTGAGTTCTAAGCGATAAACAAAACAGCAGTTTTTTGGTCGATTTGGGAATATTTGTCGAACTTTAACGCGCTCTAGTGTCTAAACTGTTGGTTTGAGGAAAACACCTATTAAACGTAATTTGTAGGAAATTTAATGCAATTTACTTTTGCATAGAAACATTTTTCTCTAAAAGTGCTTAACTTTTGAGTTCTAAGCGATAAACAAAACAGCAGTTTTTTGGCCGATTTGGGAATGTTTGTCGAACTTTAACGCGCTCTAGTGTCTAAACTGTTGGTTTGAGGAAAACACCTATTAAACGTAATTTGTCGGAAATTTAATGTAGTTTACTTTTGCATAGAAACATTTTTCTCTAAAAGTGCTTAATTTTTGAGTTCTAAGCGATAAACAAAACAGCAGTTTTTTGGCCGATTTGGGAATGTTTGTCGAACTTTAACGCGCTCTAGTGTCTAAACTGTTGGTTTGAGGAAAACACCTATTAAACGTAATTTGTAGGAAATTTAATGCAATTTACTTTTGCATAGAAACATTTTTCTCTAAAAGTGCTTAACTTTTGAGTTCTAAGCGATAAACAAAACAGCAGTTTTTTGGCCGATTTGGGAATGTTTGTCGAACTTTAACGCGCTCTAGTGTCTAAACTGTTGGTTTGAGGAAAACACCTATTAAACGTAATTTGTAGGAAATTTAATGTAGTTTACTTTTGCATAGAAACATTTTTCTCTAAAAGTGCTTAATTTTTGAGTTCTAAGCGATAAACAAAACAGCAGTTTTTTGGTCGATTTGGGAATATTTGTCGAACTTTAACGCGCTCTAGTGTCTAAACTGTTGGTTTGAGGAAAACACCTATTAAACGTAATTTGTAGGAAATTTAATGCAATTTACTTTTGCATAGAAACATTTTTCTCTAAAAGTGCTTAACTTTTGAGTTCTAAGCGATAAACAAAACAGCAGTTTTTTGGCCGATTTGGGAATGTTTGTCGAACTTTAACGCGCTCTAGTGTCTAAACTGTTGGTTTGAGGAAAACACCTATTAAACGTAATTTGTAGGAAATTTAATGTAGTTTACTTTTGCATAGAAACATTTTTCTCTAAAAGTGCTTAATTTTTGAGTTCTAAGCGATAAACAAAACAGCAGTTTTTTGGCCGATTTGGGAATGTTTGTCGAACTTTAACGCACCCTAGTGTCTAAACTGTTGGTTTGAGGAAAACACCTATTAAACGTAATTTGTCGGAAATTTAATGTAGTTTACTTTTGCATAGAAACATTTTTCTCTAAAAGTGCTTAATTTTTGAGTTCTAAGCGATAAACAAAACAGCAGTTTTTTGGTCGATTTGGGAATATTTGTCGAACTTTAAGGCGCTCTAGTGTCTAAACTGTTGGTTTGAGGAAAACACCTATTAAACGTAATTTGTAGGAAATTTAATGTAGTTTACTTTTGCATAGAAACATTTTTCTCTAAAAGTGCTTAATTTTTGAGTTCTAAGCGATAAACAAAACAACAGTTTTTTGGCCGATTTGGGAATGTTTGTCAAACTTTAACGCGTTCTAGTGTCTAAACTGTTGGTTTAAGGAAAACACCTATAGAATGTAATTTGTAGGAAATTTAATGTAGTTTACTTTTGCATAGAAACATTTTTCTCTAAAAGTGCTTAATTTTTGAGTTCTAAGCGATAAACAAAACAACAGTTTTTTGGCAGATTTTGTATTGTTTATAAAACTTTAACGCTCTCTAGCGCCTAAGCTGATTATCTGAGGAAAACACATATTAGTTATAATTTGTAGGCAATTTAATGGAGTTTATTTGTTTATAGAATCACTTTCCTCAAAAACTGCCTAATTTTTTAGTTATAAGCTAAAAACCGAAAAAATAAAAAACCTACCGTTCTCAAGCCTTCCCCAAGTTAATGCTGCCACTTAGGAGTGACAAAAGGTCGGTTTTATTACTCATTTGCCATGTTATTTCAGTCTATAACAAATGCACGGAGCACGGAGAACAAGTGGGTGATGCCAAAAGCAGGTAAAAATTAAGTAATTTGTGGCCAAAGTCATAAAATATGTTGACCGACGTACAAAAATGTAAATTTTGATCGATAACTAACAGTTGGTTAACAATGAAATTTTAGGACAGCTCAGTTATGTGCAAAGGACTCAAATTAGACTACTTCAAATGATTTTTTATGCAACTGACTCCTCACTTCTCGGTATTCGCCTTTTTCTACTCATTCACAGTCCTCCAACTTGTAAAATTTGTTCTCTTCTTTTAAAACGCCCTGTATTAAATTTATGAGCAAAGTTTATTTCAAATTTAGAGGAGTTAGAGGATTTAGAGAATTATTTTGACGAAATGCTTTTTAGAAAACAAATTAAATTAGTAATTAATTGAGATAACTGATTACTGAAATGAAAACTTTCAGAGTAGGTATAGGTGGAGCTTTTCAAGTTGGCATGTGAAGGCAAACTTAACTTAACGGTGTGCTAGTGAACGACATTTTCTATAACGTTCATTCATTGAAAACTATAATTTCAAAAGGCACTCGTGGTACGTTTAGGTATTCGAAATTTGTACTTTGACTGAAGCGAGCGGTGTTTCGAATTAACTTTAAAGGGAATATTAATTTCAACCTCTCAACTCGTGTTATTACGAGGTTATGACTTTTAAACTTATTCATGCACTAAATAAAATTTTCAAGACCCAAACTATACTCATTTTATAAAAGCAGCTTAAAATTATTAGCTTTTGAACAACTTTTTAAAGTTATCGTAAAATTTACATAAATTTAAGTAGGATATTAAATAAGAAAAAGTTTTAAGGAGCGGAGTTGAGTACCTTTGAGAATTACTTGAAGTTGATCTGCCATAACTTCGAATGTGCTTATAGAACTGCGATCTTCGGGAATTATATGATTTTTCTTCCAAGTTCCACAGGCGTATTGAAAAAAATCTTGACAAGGATCCGCTAAATGATCCATCGCCGATAAGAGCGAAGCCGCTGAAAAACGAAAAGAAAATACACCTTTTTTATTGAAAATATTTTGCTCGCTTTTTTTAAAAATATTACTTACATTTGAAAACAAATGGTGTAAATTATTGTAAGAAAAAAGCGTATAAATAAAAATAAAGAAACCAATAACAAAATTGCATGTTTACCTGAAATTGGCTGTTTAATAAACGAGCAATTTATTTATGCTTGTTTCTATTATCTTTAAAAATTGGCCATTAACTCGACACACGCGATAATAATTTTTATCGTAAAATGCTAAAATTTGCTTTTTCAACAATCACCTCGCATAATTAGTTTAATAAAGTCGATTAATTTTAAAACTTATGCTGCGGCATCTGGCGACAAAAGTATTTTTCGACGCCCCATTTTAACTCCCGCCACCTGCCATTACCACGCTTTTTACATAATATATTCTGCGGTTCCGTTTTCGTGTTGTGAGATACGTATGCTCTAGTCCTCCAAGAGGACTAAGGTTCAACCGAACCTTTTTAACGAGTTGAGTAGTACTTTAGTCTATTTGACTCATGGATCAAGCAACTTCGTAAATTTTTATTTAAACCAGGTTCAAACATAACTAAAGGTTCATGTACCTTTATACAACCGGGCCTAAACGGCGTACCTGGCAAATAATTTTTAAGTCTGAACAGCAATTTTTAATTTCCCTAAGCTCCTACGAAGCATCTAAAAGAAGGTATGAGAGTCAGAAGAGTGGACTTCAGATCACCACAGATACTGGGAAAATTAAGATTCTGCGTAACTTTTATTCGCCGATGAGTCGAGATTTTGTTTGAAGGGTTTGTTACGTAACGTCTTGTGTCGACTACTTCGTTACCACCCGGCAGATGTTCTTTGGGGGGGCCAGGCCAGACCCAGCGGATGGTGGTCGTGGGTCCCAAAAATGGTCGGTATACGATGTCTGTAGTTGGGCGCCAAGCAACCCGTGGGCACCCCCAGCTGGTTGCTGAGCCCCGGGCGGTAACGGTAGCGTGGTAGGTAGATTACAGGCACAGGCAAGTTCAATAAAAAAAATAAAATACACCAGGCGATAATTGAGTTTATAAATTCGTACCGGTACACCAAAAACAAGAGAACGATTACACACAAACCAGGGCTTCTTTGGGGCGAGTTGGTGCCTCACGAATAACGCCGCCGGAATGAAGTGGCCGGACTGGACCCAAAAAAAATAACGTGGCCACGAATGAAAACCAGACTCCAACACGACAAAAGCCTCCACGAATAAACCGCCTGCGGACCACAAGAAAAGGTGGCGATAATAGTGAGCAAACAAAAAAAACCAACCACTTACCTTCTCCAGAAGGCGGTTTTGAACACAACGTCAATGATTTCGTCAATCCCCAAACGGGCTTCCGGGACACCGGTAAAAAGGTAACGTTACAAATAGAGATAGAGGTAACCGGGTCCCGTAACTGACGGGATGGAGTATAAATTCAAAAAAAGTAACACGAAAAACTAGACTTACAGCTTAACTAGCAGTTACACTCCACACCACGTCGACGCAAAAATCATCCGACACACAACGACGAGCTCACTACCATCACCACCACAGTCCTGCGGTCGTGGCGGGGACAATCACAAACAGGTTGCAATAGACGTATTCGACTTTTTGGACGTCCAAATGAAAGAAGTTCCCAATCCCAATGCAACTTTGCGTCCAGAACTGAATTTTACGAGGTGGCATACCTTCTACGACCTGTACAGATCTACAAGTGTTTGGCAAAAGGAATTGAAGTAGCCAAAGAACATCCGGTTGAGTATGCGAGTCGCTTATTAGCTCCTCCAGAAAAGAACTATTCTACAGTCGAGCGAGGAGCCCTTGCTATTGTGTGAGCCGTAGCTAAATTTTGTACATACCTAGATGGTGTTGATGACACCATCGCGAGTGACTGTTAACGTTTGCAATGGCTGCTAGGACTGAAGATGCCATCCAGTCGTTTAGCCCGGTGTGCCTTAAAGATTCAAGGGCTGAATACGAAAATAGTGTAATACCCCAGGGAAAGCAAATGTAGTCGTGGATCGACTTTCACGACCCTTCTGCGATCATGACGAGTCTTCTGCTTGCGAAGTGAAATGCTCAAGTTACCGGTAGAAGAGGTAGCTCATCGATCCGGAGTTAAAAAACATTTTTCGATTCACTAGAGGGTGACGAAGATTTGGAGGTTGGATGGATAGGGGATTCCGCTAAACAATGGTGTACTCTACCGATGCAACAATGAGGGAAATGTGGAAGAGCCAGTTTTGGTCATACCCAGCGGCATGAGAGAGGACTTTGATTACAGACTTGACCTCGGAGACCAGTTCCAATTAATGCAAGCTAATGCTTGACCCCACGTGGCTAGAATTGCGTACGAATACTTTCATGTAGTTGGTACTCTCTTTGTGCAATGGCCAACGAGAATTCCCGACTTGAACCCAATTGAGCATGCTTGGGACATTCTTGAAAGGCAAGTTCGTAGTCTTCAAGAACCCCCTGCAACCCTTAACGACCCAGCTAACGCATTAGTGGAAATTTGGGAAGTCTCGAACAGGATCGAATAAAGAGATCTAATTTCAAGCATTTCAAGGGTTCATAAATAGCCGACGTGGATTCACAGGGTACTGAACCCTTAAATGGCCACTTAAGAAAAATTTTTGATGGTTAATTTGGATTTAAAAAATCGTTTTTAAATCACAATGGCGTTATATTCTGATTTTTAGTGTAGCCATCAACCCCCATTGGACGTTGCTTAGTTCACCGCTTCATATTTGCCGTAGTGCGAGTTGTTTTTTAAAGAACCAAGTTCAAAAGTGATCTAAAGTTTTGTTGAACCCTCGGTCCAAGAAATTCGTCATTTTCTCGATGGGAGACCTCAACGCGGGCGCTTGAGATGCAATAAGTGTGGAGGTATAAGCTCGCAACCTTTAGAATCTTTACAAGTAGATAGTAAAAAATTCAAAACTTCAAAAATAAACTCGAAAAATAATTTGTGAAAATAATTAACTAATCGAAGTGGGTTAATGATTTATAACAACGTCATCGGCTTGAATATTGTTACATTTTTAATGAATATCAACCCTTCGTTCTTTACGTTATATCACTACCCGTTGCACTTATTTTGAAATAGATTTGGCTCAACGTTTTTCCGTTTTTCTATTAGCTGTCTCGTAAATAAACCGGCACCCTTTGGTGCAATTTTTCACATTTTTAAATTAAACTACCGCGGACGAAACTACAAAACTACAATATAGTATACGTTTATGCACTTTTATTCATCGAGTTTGAAGTTTTCATTTTAAAATATGGAAAATTCCGACATATACGTCCAAAGAGATTAACTACCATTGTAATTTTGCGGTTAGTTAAACTTGGTTAAACCGAATATGATTTTTTTTATTTACCAAAAGTACACAAAAGCATCACAGCGAGGCAACAAAAAAAGGCGCAGAATAAAATACTAGCTTGGCTTCCAGAGATTAATTCGATTTAAGCCATTTTACAAAGAAATTTGTTTAATCCGGATGTATCTAGGACTACAACAACAGGACTACAATAACTAATCGCTTTTGTGGTCGCAATTTTGAAATCCCAATTTCTGATAACAATACACAATATGTTTAAGTGTCCCACTAAATGTAAATCAAGTCCAACATTTGAATATTCTATTGTTTAAACACCCCTAATGTACAAACCTAATTGTATCGTGTCGAGCAACAAAACATTTTTTGTTTGTTAATTTTCCATATAACATTTTACCCGATAACAAAATGTCAGTTAACTAACTTTAAGTAAAATGTAATTTCGGTTAGGAATAGTATTGAAATGCACGTGTCACTATCGTCGGGAAATTTACAGGAAAAACCTCGAGAGAAAACGGAGCAGTTTCCTGTTTCTCGAATGTATCGACAACTCGTTAGGCTAATGCCAGTTTCTATTAAACTCGAATCTAATTTCTCCCTCCTGCGCTAAACTAATAATTTTCCAGAGGTTTGTAATTTGCAAGCGCTAAATTTAAATTTTACCATCCAACTTCTCCCTGATGTTATACGCTCTTAATTTAAATTTTTAATTAATTTTAATGACTCGATAAAGTACTGCTGAGATTATAAAAATTAATTTGCCATTTAAATTTTTTGTAAAAATTTATTTTTTCGATTTGCGAAATTCCAATTTTGAGTCATACTAATTAAACTAATTAGTTCAATTTACGCAGTAGCCCAAATAAGAAGCTTTTTAACAGAAAAAACTTATTGGTACCTTTAAATAAACTTTGTAATTTATCGAAAATCGATGAATAACCTTAACATGATGTTATCATTTAAAGTGGATAGATAGAAGTGTATTCCAAAGATTACTTACAACAAGTGCTTACAAAATTGATTTTAGTAGCTTCTTAGCGGTAATTAACTTCGTCTTCTACCCCAATTTTCATAATTTCTAGTTGGTGAAGCATGTTGTTTCTTAACATTTTTTCACTCTTTTAAAACAATATAAAACGACATATGTGGCCATAACAGGACCTCTTCATATACGCGTGAAAATATTAAAAAAGATCAGAAATATTACCACACGATAGTATGCTCCAGAAGCTCTCCCTGGCAGTCGCCCTAGAAATTACCACACAAAGAGCGATGGACGGGATTGTTGGGTGGATGAAGGCAAACAAGTTGATTCTCAACTCAACAAAAACAAATGGAGTTCATTTTTATACTAAGGGAGCTGTATTGAAATCCCACTAAAGATAGACCAGGATACTACCCATATGACGATAGTACAAAATTTCTCGGCCTGTACCTGGACAATGCGTTTGATTGGGGTGTACAAGTGAACGAGATGGTGAAGAAGCTAAGCTATTACCAAAATAACACATATGGTCAACTCCCAAACCCGCAGAGATAGTCTATCATGCATATTTTTAAAGTGTGCTCTCGTACGGTTTGGAGTTTTTTGGCGTCTCTAGGGACAACGAACGCATCTTTAAACTGCAAACGAGCAGTCAGAGCAATTTACGGACTTCCCCATCAGACCCATTCCTGTAGAGATATATTTCTGTCTCAGAAAATTTCGACAGTTGCAAACCTGTACATACTTAAAATATGTCAACTTATTTTAAGAACAAACACACAAACACAGACTACTTCACGTAGAGTAGGTGCACAGTCATGGCGTTCGGAGCGGACGGGAGCTCAGGTTTCCGAGAGTGTGTCTGCCTCAGTTTCAGGGGGGACCTCTGTATGCTGGAATAAAGGTATTAAATAGCCTGCCTCCGCCGATTCGGGATCTCTCGGGGGGCACCGGGCACTTCAAAAAAGTTTTACAAAAATACTTTTTTCCGATTATTAACTCAAAGTTTAATTTTGTCTAATTTACTTTTTACGATATTGTTGCCTCGCAATAAATTCAAGAAACACTTTTAGGTCAGTTTTTAGCAGCATCGAAATCGAATATAAAATTTTATTTCCACGAAAGGGGAAACGTACCAGCATAGGAAGTCTTTTTAATTAAAATACTCAAATTTGGGGTTGTAATTTTAGTGGAAACGCATTTAGTTACTGCTATTACAGTTTACAGTAACAATTTCTTTTTCATTTTGTCGCAAAAAATAATATATGTGCGTACCTATGTGCGTTATTTATCATACTTTACTCCATTTATTTGATGCATAAAGGAGATGGAAACTTGACGTTCAATAAAACATGACCAATATTGGCACTTTTCAGTTTAGTCGGATTTATAGCACCCAAACACTTCTTTCAAGTTCAAGAAGGATCTCATAAAAATTTAAATTCTCTGGTCGAGAATCGAGAAGCGAAACGCAAGCTCTATCGGGCCGGTCCTTCGGGTGTTTACTGTCGGGTTTTTGGTCCTTGTTAAAATAGTTAAAACAAACGCTCTTTGTTAATAATTTTGAACTTAACCACACACACTGAACTTGCTTCTATAATTTTCAACCATCATGTACTAGTTTGTAAAGTCGATTGTGCAGTCCAGCCCATAAATTCAATTTTTGTCTTTTTAAAAAGTTTATTTTAGAGATTTCGAATTTTTTAAAATAATTTTTCAATACAGAACGTATTGGAATTCTTCTGCGAGTATGCGAGCTTATACATGCACTTTTCTAGCGGCCACGGACTCGTCGAGGCTTTGAATTTTCGCTGCTAATGGCTTTTCGCGATTCGTCACGAGTGAAAAGTCGTAGATGAGAGAGTGACAGGCCCTTAACACCAAATTAAAGCGGCCATGCTGACACAAAACGTAAATGACACATCGCTTAGCGAGCAAGCGCGTCGCTCTTAATTCAAGTTTGATTTGACCACACCAACATGGATTTGTGTTTTAAAGAAATTTTGATATCAGAAAGTCAAACGTTTCTACAGGCATCATAATATACTGGGAAACCCTCTCCGGATATTTTCCCAATAGTCAGGTTCGATCGCTTTGTGGTGAACGGGATGTCGCTCGTCTCCCACTACACTGTCGACCACGACTTTTTACTTGCCAGCCTGGCCGAGCCCTTGCAGCTAAGGGCTTGGTTAGACTGGCGAAGTCATGTTGGTGTGGTGGCAGCAGAAAATTTACGAAACAAACGATAAATGTAGGCAAGAAAAAATTAATCTAAAAAAAATTGGAAATTTTCTGCGAGAAGATTCAAAAATCTCTCTTGATGTCCTTACCAGTTCTGACGCATTCTTCTGTAAAACAAACGTTTCTTCTAATTTCTGAAACAAAAGAAAATATATTAGTAAGTAAACTGGGCGGGTTGTTGAAAAAGAAATTTGAATAAGGTTAAAATATATTATAATGAGATGTACACGTTACCAATTCAAAAGAAACAAAAGTTGAATAAATATAAAATACAGTATAAGGGAGGATTGCCAATTTCATTTTTGTTCGTCTTGGGATGCGTAAATCGGACCTCCAAAGCAACTGACGGTAAGAAGCACTTAAGAAAACGTAGCTAACCGAATTTTTTTTTTGGTAAAAGTTAATAACTTTGATGTGGCCTTAGCTTTACTTTTTTTAGTAATAAAGGGTGTCCCAAAATTCACTCAAGCAGCAATTAAATTTTTTATTGATTTATAAAGTATACAGTATAGGGTTATGTATGGAATAGCATATCGGCTAAATGGCCTCCACGGCTTTGCTGGCACATACGCACTCTTGCCATGACCGTTTTGCAAAATGTGGCTGAATTTCGTTCATACAGCGCTCAATTTCCTTCTTCAAGACGTGGGTGGTTGTAGCTTTGTTGGCATAAACCTTAGACTTCAAAAAACTTCACAGAAAACAGCCCAACGGCGCTAAATCGCATAATTTGGGAGGTCAATAATTCTAGTCAACAAGACGCAAAATTACACAGCCAGGAAATGAATTATGCGGCAATTGAATTATTTCTCGGGCTTTCACCGTCTTGTTGAAGCCGTATGTCGTCCACATCCGTATCTTGCAATTTAGGCACAAAAACTGAATTCTCACGTCGCGACAGCGACCACCATTAACTGTTTGAAGAAAAATGGTTCGATGATGTATGCAGCCCAAAATCCGCACCAAAAAGTGACTCGCTGTGGATGAATTTGCTTTTCAACGATCACTAGTGGATTTTCTGAACTCCAAATGCGACAATTCTGTCGATTAACCAAGACATCAAGATGAAAATGAGCCTCATCGCTGAAGATGATTTTATTGAAAAAATCAGCGTCTACACACAAGACGGTATCGCATGCCATACAGCTCGAACAACGATTCAGCTACTGCATGAATCATTTCCTGGTCGTGTAATTTCGAGACTTGGTGATTTTTTGGGGGGTGTCTTTGAAGTCAAAGGTATATACCAACAACCCCACGAGTACCAATGCCTTGAAGAAGAAAATTGAGAACTATTATCAACGAAATTCAACCATATTTATGCCAGAAAAGCCGCGGGGTCAAATTTACCCGATATGCCGTTCCATACATAACCCTACTATACTGTATGAATCGATAAAAAATTTACAATTTTTAATTATAACCCTGTTCTTGCGCGAATTTTGGGACACCCTTTAGATGGGGAAAACTACGCAATTTTCGATCATCCTTCTATTTCTCTAGTAGGTGCAATTTTAGAAATGTTAAAAGAGACTAAAGAAATTTTTTATGCGAACAGAGGGATTTAAAAAAGATAGAAGTCTAAAAAGTAATACATACTAGTGTGTGATCTCGCTCATGTGTAATAAAAACGATTCCTAAGAGAATTAAATTGCGGTTGATAAGAAAGTATAAAGAAAGAAGCAAATAGAATGTGGAGATGTGGAGAAATAAAACATAAAATCGCGGATATTTCAGAAGTCGAAATCTACATATTACCCTATATTTTACAATATTATAATTAAATTAAATTTTAAAACCTTTTTAGGGGAGCTTATTTACAAAAATGCGAAATACTTTCAGATTTAAGCACTTAAAAAAACTTTTAGGGGCGCTAGCTCTTGAAAGTTTTAAATGTTTGCTTAAGGTACGTTTCCATTCCTACAAGTCGCCCGACATGTCGCACCGATTTTGTTTTGGTGTTTCCGTTTCCTGCAACATGTCGCAGATGATTTGGAGGCAAGAAAACTTAGCTGCTTCCGCGTTTGTAGTAATGGCGGGCGCCTACTATGAACTTAAAAAAAATAGACGTAAACGACCGAGATGGTAGGTTAGAAGTTTCTTTTAGCAAAACGACAATCAGAAGGGGCGTATAATTCTTTAATGTGAGACCTACGTCTTCAAAGCGGGTTCGAGAATTTTTTTCGAATGACAGCAGAAGATTTCGAATTTATATTGAATCTTATCGGACCGGAGATCGCTAAAAGCAAATTATGTCGAATGGCTATTTCTCCTGGCTAGATGTTGGTGGCCATTCTACGTTACTTAGCCACGGGGGATAGCTACAGTTATATCATGTACCTACACAGAATCTTCAAGTCTGCTATTTCAAGATTGTTGCATCATTGAAAGACTTTCAATAATACCTCTCATGTGGTTGTGGCAGGTGAGAATCGCTTGGGATGATAACCGCAGTCACAAATATTTGAGAGTGCTCTACATATATTGCATATTATGCCTGTGGCTGTCGTAAACTCCACAGCAAATGTCTCATTTAGGTGCTTTAAAGCATGTGGTTGTGACAATTGTAGCTCTCGCAATGTTATTTCTTAACCCAAAAAGAAAAAGGAATAGACAATAGCTCACATTTCAAAATAATTAGAAAATTAACGTTTCGCGTCATTATTTAACGAACAATTCAAGAATTTCTATAAAGCAGTTCCTGACGACTGCGGTATTTTCTATGAATCTGTGACAGAGAAGGTTAGGTTTTGTGGTCGGGGAGTGTATACAGTGCTCCTGCGCATGCGCGTGTCCCGAAACAAGTCGCAGACCGTTTCCATTGCCCGTGCGACAAGTCGCGGGGACATGTTTTGTTGCGCGGTCGATTGCGACATTTTTGTCCCTGGAACATGTCGCGCGACCTGTCGTGGACCGTTTCCATTCTGCGACTTGTCTCAGGGGCTTGTTGCACGACATGTCGCAAAAGTGTTTTGTAGGAATGGAAACGTACCTTTAGTAAACTGGTTAAGAATTTATTTAGGTTTTGGAAATGCTGTAAAGGAGTTTGTAATAAAGTAAGCTATTGCAATTAGTAACACATATAGGGAATGTTTGCATGTATTATACTTTTTGCTCTTGTATCAACTCAAACATAGGATTTGAACAATTAAAACAGTTTCGCGTGTTTGCCCTATCTAATTCGTATTCGTAAGTTCTAGAATTCCAACACGTATATACGGCTAATTCCCACCTTTCATGTTAAAAGTACAGGGTGGCAATTTAGGTTTAGTATAAGCTTTTTTTGAATGTTATTATGGGTCAAGAATGCTTTTTATTACTTTCCACCATTTTAATAATCGCCACATTGGGTGGCGTTGAATTTTTAACAAACACGTTAATCTCTTTTACTGGAATGTATTGGTTTCAATTTTCATTTTTTTCGAATTTTTGACGGACGGATTTTTTTAAAACTTGCGTCTCTCGGTGTCCCACCGAGTGCTCTACCAGCGAGCTACTACGCTGTTTACAATTCCCTTGTATTTAAATTTATACCCATGCACACATTAATCTCGAGTCGCTACACTAGAATAACAATAAAGTGTCACAAGAGAGCCAACTAATTAATTAGATGTGAAACTCAAGATGTTGCTTAGACATTCATGCGATAACAATTTTATTAACTAGTATGAAAGGACCTTCTGATCTTTCTTATAACAGCCCTTAAAGCACACCTCTCATTCGATAGGAAATTGCTCATCAACTTGGATATTTTGAATTAGGTACTTTAACATTTATGTCTCTTCAGTCTTGTGAGCCTTTTACATACTTCAGTAAGTCCACCTACGTACCTACTCGTATTTCTTGAACAAAATCAAATTCTTTTCGTTTCGTCGATTTTTCCTTTTTACTAGCTCGTTCTTACATTTTTTCTTTATAATTGCTAAATTTTTCCTTTTTATTTTTTATATTTGCCCTTAAAATCTAATGATTGCTTGCACTCTTCTTTCTTTTAAATCCGATAAAAGGAAATAACTTTTTTTTAATGTTAAAATTTCGCTTGTAACGCTGTAGAAAATAAAAGAAATTGCATACATTGAACATTGTGTTGATTTACATTTCAAATTAATTGCTCGAATAACGAAATTAGTATTACACAATGAAAATCGATTTACCTTCCAATTAACAACCAAATCTAACGAATCTAATAAAACAACCTCAAACGACGTATAGACGTTGTTAGAGCACTTTGGTGAAAATTTGGTTTATTTGTCAATAACACGACGACTACTTACAATAATTAATACTCGATGCATAAGTGCTTTTATGCGATGTATAATATTATGTAATTTTCTTTAAAATATGACGTGTGTGTATGTAAATAGGCACTTCGAGCTCGGAGTAAATAATAAAGTAAGAAATAAAAGAAAAATTTTTAGGAGAAATTCATTTAAACTTATTTTCCTAAAGTGCTATTAAAACTACCTCCACTGGCCCCCACTGGCCCCACCCCCGCTTTAAAGTGGTAGAGGTGGTACAACATTTAATGATGCAGAATGAAGAACATTGAAAATGAGTAATAAAACAGACTGTCTGTCATGCCAAGTGGCAGCAATTGCAGCCTTTGAGGTTTAAGAAAATTCGATCTTTGGACTTCAAAGGCGTCTGCCACAACGAAGGCTGGACTTAAAACCGTCTGCCACACAAAATTTTTCTTTATAAATTCTTCGTGTACCCTATGGGTTAGTTTGACCCCTATAAATCCACTAAACGTCAACGTAATTTTCGAGTTATAAGCGATAAACAAAAAGACCAGTTTTTGGACCATTTTTTGAATTTTTGTCAAATCTTAACGCGCTCTAGCGCCGAAGCTGTTTACTTGACGAAAAGAATTTAAAAGACATGTTATAGGAAATTTAATAGGCTTTATTTTTGTAATGAGACATTTTTCTCTAAAGAAGCGTAATTTTCGAGTTATAAGAGATAAACAAAGAGACTAGTTTTTGGACCATTTTTTGAATTTTTGTCAAATTTTAACGCGCTCTAGCGCCTAAGCTGTTCACTTAACGAAAAGAATTTAAAAGACATGTTATAGGAAATTTAATAGGCTTTATTTTTGTAATGAGAAATTTTTCTCTAAAGAAGCATAATTTTCGAGTTATAAGAGATAAACAAAGAGACTAGTTTTTGGACCATTTTTTGAATTTTTGTCAAATTTTAACGCGCTCTAGCGCCTAAGCTGTTCACCTAACGAAAAGAATTTAAAAGACATGTTATAGGAAATTTAATAGGCTTTAGTTTTGTAATGAGACATTTTTCTCTAAAAAAGCGTAATTTTTGAGTTATAAGAGATAAACAAAGAGACTAGTTTTTGGACCATTTTTTGAATTTTTGTCAAATTTTAACGCGCTCTAGCGCCTAAGCTGTTCACTTAACGAAAAGAATTTAAAAGACATGTTATAGGAAATTTAATAGGCTTTATTTTTGTAATGAGAAATTTTTCTCTAAAGAAGCATAATTTTCGAGTTATAAGAGATAAACAAAGAGACTAGTTTTTGGACCATTTTTTGAATTTTTGTCAAATTTTAACGCGCTCTAGCGCCTAAGCTGTTCACCTAACGAAAAGAATTTAAAAGACATGTTATAGGAAATTTAATAGGCTTTAGTTTTGTAATGAGACATTTTTCTCTAAAGAAGCGCAATTTTCGAGTTATAAGAGATAAACAAAGAAACCAGTTTTTTAAGCGAATTTGGAATTTTTGTCTAACTTTAACGCGCTCTAGCACCTAAACTGTTTGTTTGACAAAAATAATCTAAGTAACATAATTTGTAGGGAATTTAATGTGCTTTAGTTTTGTAATAAGACACTTTTCTCTAAAAGTGCGTAATTTTGAAGTACTAAGCGATAAACAAAGAAACCAGTTTTTAACCGATTTTAGAATTTTTGTCAAACTTTATCGCGCTCTAGCACCTAAACTGTTCGTTTGACAAAAAGACTTTAAGACACATAAGTTATAGGATATTTAATCTGATTTATTTGTGTACTGAAACACTTTTTTTCTAAAAGTGCGTAATTTTCGAGTTATAAGCGATAGACAAAGAAACTAGTTTCTTGACCGATTTAGGAATTTTTATCAAATTTTAACGCGCTCTAGAGTCTAAACTGTTCGTCTGAGGGAAAGACCTATCAAATATTATTTATAGGAAATTTAAATTAAAAAATTTTTTTATAAAAACATTTTTTTCTAAAAGTGCATAGTTTTTGAGTTTTTTTTGCAGATTTTGAACTTTTTGTCAAACTAAACTGACTTTTTGTCAGTCTAAAGCATTTGTCTCAAGCAAAAAACCTTCGCAAAATAATTTGTAGGAAATTTGATGTAGTTTACTTTTATATCGAAGCACTTTTCTAAAAAAGTGGGTAGTTTTGAAGTTATAAGCAAAAAATTAAAAAAAGAGCAAAAATCTACCCTTCTAGATCCGCCTTCAAGCTAATTCAAGTTAATTCTGCATTCTGCCACTTAGGAATAGCAGACGACCGACTCTTGTTGTTATTGATATATTTCTATGCTTTTTCAATCTGCATCGTCAACGTTCAAAAATTTTGAGATTTATTAGTAGATATATCTGCACTCTGCCTCCCGGACACTCGGCATCTAATATACACTAAACTTCAACACGCTCTAGCACCTAAACTGTTCATTTGGCAAAAAAAATATAAGACAGAGAATTTGTAGAAAATTGAATATACTGTATTTTTATATAGAAACTCTTTTTTCTAAAAGTGTATAGGTTTTGAGTTATAAGCAATAAGACAGTTTTTGTCCAATTTTGGAATTTTTTTCAAACTTTAACGCACTATAGCGTCTAAACCGTTTGTTTGAAGAAAAAAATATAAGAGATATAATTTGTAGAAAATTTAATGAAGTTTATTTTCATATAAAAGCACTTTTCTCATAAAGTGGGCAGTTTTCATATTATAAGCGAGAAAGCTTTGTATTTTATCGTTTAGTTCAAGTTTTTGCTGCCTCCCGAACCGCTGAGTTCCGTCAACATTTCGAATACCTCGTTTGACTACAGCATATTTATATTTTTCAGGTAGGTTCTTCCATTGTTATACTCTCTTATTCTATTCTCTGTAGAATTTTGGAATAAGATCCAAATAAATTGCACTCCAAGATTGTTCAAGTATCTTAAGTTACTCTTCTGTTACTCCTTGCCAAAAAAATGCGTATTTTAAAAATTTTGAAACTTTTTGAAAAAAGTATTATAATCAATTGTTCTTCTCTAGCAACAATATTGATCGATGTGTTGGAAATGAACCATTCGAACGCCATTAGGGCTTAATTTAACGTTAAAATCATAATAAACTCATTTTAGAATAAGAGAAGGGCGTTTAAAAAGAAAAGTTAATGAAATGTAGCAGTACAAACATTACGCGTTACTGTTGAGTTGAAGTTTTCAGTATTAAGTGGTGTAAACAAACCACCACTGAGATAACAAATATAACAATGGAAACCTCAACAAAATGAAATACGTGGTGTACCTATTTAAGTAAATTAATGGTGCTTTCATTAATTTCAACATTAACTAAAACTAATTTAGCTAAATTTTTGTTGTTTAAACAGTAAATAAAAACAAATTGTTGTTATTATTAACATTTATATCATACAATTACCATACTTGTAAGCATTTTTTAATAAGGAAAAGAATAGTACTTTATAATAGCTCGTTAAATTAAGAGAAGAGCTAACGTAACGTTTGGCGGCGTTTGTACAATGCGGTAGCTTATATAAGTATTGTTTTGCTACAAAAACGAAATTTTCCTTTAAAGTTTAAATTTTCATTGCGGTAAAGTACTCTTACCTTTCGTTTGATTTTATCAGACGCTTTTGACATTCTCCGCTTCTTTCAAATATTTCAAACAAAACGAGCTCTTAACGACTCAACGACGACTAAAAAAAAGCAATGAACTTGAAAATTAAATTCTTTTCAAATTTGCGCTAAGTTGTGTTTAGCAGAACCGCTTTGGAGTTTTATAAGAGACATTTTTGAAAAACGAATAATCTCTTTGTAAATAAAAATCTTATAAAATTTACAATTGAAAATTCGATTAAGACTTAAACCGTAAATATTTGCATATACTCACACACCGTGGCGTGGAAGGCTGTTACGTGATAAAAATTTTGAAAAAATAAAAAATTTACAATATTATTAAAAATCGCTGTAGCGCAACAACGGTTTCCGGCGTACTCTTAGTGGAGACAGGGCTGGGCTAAGACGTTAAAGGCGCCACTAAGTGGCGCAAATTTGGAAGTTATTTCAAAAATCGACTAGGTATATCAAAACTAACGCCCTATATTAATTTTGCCTATATGTTCCTGTTTTTGATTTTTAAAATAATAATAAAGCCCACCCATACCTACTTTTATTTATTTTTGTATGAACTAAATTAGAATAGCCATTTGCACTAATTTTGTCAGTTTGGTTGCTGACAGCTGTTTCGATACACTGTATCATCTTCGGAGCGGATTGTTAACTGTGTGCGTAAGGGTTGCGTCCGGTATTTATATGTTAGAAGTAACGGTATTTTTCCTTATCTCGTGTTCCGTTAAGACTTTTATTATCGGAGAATTGTTGAGATCAATCTGGTCGTTTAATAATGTGTAGTTACTATTGTTGTGTTTCATGATTTCTATGGTTTCTAGATAATTGAGTTTAATTCCTTTAGTGGGTCTATTTATGTAGAATCTCGGGTTTGTGTGTGAATGTGTGGTTGTGGTTAAATATATGTGTTCGGTATAGTTGGAGTCAGGTTTTCTGTGTCTGTAGCTTTTTGTTCAAAGGTTCTGCCGGTTTGTCCTATGTATACTGCATTGCAGTCGGGGCAGGAGAGTTTGTAGACTCCTGAAAAAGGGTCTATTTTGGGTTTAGTGTTGGTTATAATAGAGCTGAGGTTGTTGTCGGTTTTGAATGCTACTTTTTTGTTGCTGTTTTTGGCGATGAATTTGTTGAGTTTTTCGGATAGAAGTCCAATGTAAGTAAAAGCGGTGTATTCTTTTTTGGTATCATTGTGTGTTTGTTGTGCGAAGACCATAGCCAAAGTCTTTTTGTGGAGTTTTTTCTTGAGGATGTTAGTGATTATGTTGGGACTGTATGCATTATTTTTTATGCGGTTTAGCTCGTTTTTGTAGTTTTTGTCCGTCATTGGGACAGCAAGTAGTCTGTGAATCATAGAGTGGAAAGCGGCTAGTTTATGTGAGATGGGGTGTGTGGAGGTGTTGTGTATAGTCGTGTCTGTGTGAGTCTGTTTGTGGAAAATAGCAAAAGAGTGTTTATCGAACTCTCTGGATATGAAGAGGTTTAGAAAGTTTAGGGTTTTGTTGTCCTCTTTTTCCATAGTGAAAGTGATGTTTTTGTGGAGTGTGTTGAGGTATTGAAGGAAAGTATCTAGTTGTCTGTTCGTGCCGTTCCAGCAGACTATTATGTCGTCGACGTATCTGTACCAGTAGCTGAAGTTTGATGTATGTTTGGAGTTGTGTATTTGTTTTTCTAAGTGATTCATAAAGATTTCGGCCAAGAGAGGGGATAGAGGAGAGCCCATGGGTAGTCCTTCTTTCTATAAGTAGAATTTGATATCGAAGGCGAAGTAGTTTTGTTTAAGGTATTTAGTTGTAAGTTATAGGGTTTCTTCGATAACTCCTGGTAGGGCTTTATTATGGCTTAGTAGCGTTTCGATTAGATTTGATAGTTCGTCGGTAGGAACGCTTGGGAACAGGCTTTTTACGTCAAAGGAGATGAGGCGGCTATTGCTGTTGAGTTTAAGATTTTTTATTTTATTTATTAATTCTAGAGAGTTTTTGACTGCATATTTAGAAGTGAAATTTGTGTGCTTTTTAAGGATGGTTGTAAGTTTTTTGGCTATTTTGTTGCATGGTGCGTTGATGTAAGAGCATACTGGTATGAATTTTCTTTTGAATATAATATTAATGTGTTCCATAATGTATAGTAAGAAAGAAAAACTGAACCCTAGATAATTTTTCAAATCTCCCTCGAGACTCTTTATTTTTGATCGCCAAATAAAAGAAAACCGTAAAAGTTAAAGGCCAGTTTGGGTGTGTTTGAGCAATGAAAATAAACTCTAAAGGACTTATTTTCGATTTTATTATCTTAATATAGGTTTACTTTTAAAAAAGTCCTTAAAAACTAACACACTTTAGGCGTTACTAAGAAGTTAATGCCGTTCTTTAAGTCGTGCTCCCCTGTTTAAAAAAAATAAAAATTGTTTCGAGTGGTTCTAACGCGAGAGGGTAGGTGTTTTCTTTTTAAATTGATACAAAACAAAAAATATGGGTTTTCTATCCCCTTTACAGCTTGTATAGATCTGTAGGGTCTCAAAATTGATATCTTTTTGTGTACGGTGTATACGTGTCGGGTCGAAAAGTAAAGTTTTATAAATTATTGCGAACGGAAATTTGCACAAGTTTGTATTTGAAATGCGCCGCAATCGCAAATTTTTGTAAATTATCGAAACGTTTTTCCCTCTTTTCGTTACTGCTGTAAATAATTTAATCAATTAATTATTTATAGCAAAACTTTAATGGGTAGCTGTAAAGGAGGTCAAAGCGTACCAACATACTACATTGGCGATTTTCATAATTCACTTAAAAGTTAAAATGAAGGGAGAATTAAAAAAATTGGTATTGAGTTAATTTAGAAAGACTCGGACTATTGAGTACATAATTTACGTGTCGAGTTAATTTGGAAAATCGATAATTAACGTAAGAATTTTCATTGTATTTGTTTCGCGTTTTACGATCGTCGTAGATTACGCATTTTATTTAAATATTTTATGCAGCTTCCTGATGGAGAGGAAAGGGTGGAGTTTGTTACGGATTTATATTTAATAAAAAAGGGAAACGTTTGTAGCTTTAAAACTTACACATAATAAATTTTTAATATTTTCCCGTTTTCTCAACCAGTATTGAAGGATCAAAAATTCACGAAATAAGGAAGACTGGGATTTTTTGGTCTCGTGGGGGTTTTATCCCATAGTAAAAGACGGCTTACTAATACACAATAATAACCAACTTAATGATTATTTTCGGTGCAGAGTAGTTAGTTTGCGCCGTTAACATGCTAGCCAAAAATCAAATGCCTTAAAATCGGAAAAGTTCACTAGAAGATTACCACATTGCCTTATGTGGTAATGATTTCCTCTTTCCTCAGTTTAAGTTATAAGAGACAGAAAACATATACCAGAGGCAAAAATTGCGAGAAACAAGTAGGTAAACAAGAGCTTTTATATAAAATAAACGCTCTTCCAGTTGTAAAAAATTTCAAAACACCAAACTTAACGCCTTCTAAGATCTTATTTTGCCCCATCTCATTGCTCCCTGTTCTGGGAGACTACAAAATATCACTTTTCCAGTTTTACAAAACTCAAGCATAAAACTTATTTAAATATTTTTAAACTGAATTGCACCTTCTATTTTCTTCTAAATCGTCAATTACGCCTGTTCTCGTTGTTAATATTGTATTAGCAGCCATAAAAATGAAGAAAATTTAATTAGTCGACGCTTAAAAAAATAGAAAACAACTATGTTGACATTAGAATTAGACTAAATTCTAAATTTGTAACAGGTAAAGTTCAGGTGATATTCAAGAAACTTTAATAAAGCACTTGATTTACAGTTCGTATGTAACTGGAGTATTTTGAGCATTTTTTAGTAGTGAGGCTATGCAGACCCTCTCTCAATTTGAGGAATACCTAAATTAAGACAGGATCCGCATAGTCTCACTACTATCCTTTTATAATGTAATAATAAACTGTTAGGTTAGGCTAAATTAGGTTAAGTTAGTTTTGGTTAGGTTAGGTTGCAAAAAGATTGCGTCATCCTACAAGAAGAGGAAGGTTCTCCTGGAGATCATGTCTTTAAAAGTCTTATACGATGCAACTGTATGGGAAAAAACCATAAGCCCCGAGTTACCGAACGATTCTCAAAAAAATCTTGCAAAGAATGTTACATTTATTTATTATTCTCATTTTTCAATTTGCTCAATACATACAATAAAACAAACAATACAATACAGTTCCTAAAAGAACTGAGGGGAAGAGTCTGTAGAATAGACAGCAATAGAGAGAGCAAGGGTGTTAACAGACCTTATAGCAAGACCATGGCTTAACAAAAATAAAAAATTTGTACGTAAATACTGAGGTGAAGAGCACGAAAGGGCAGAGAAACTAGATTAAAGGATCTTCTGCCAGTTAAAAGCCATAAAGGCAATAGATTGCGAGATTGAAAAGGTTCTAAGGTCCAAGGTTCTACTTGGGCAGGATACATACAAATCTAGCACAATTATTCAGCAATCTTTTCAACTTTAAGGAGAGCTGGGAAGAGGTGTCGGAATAAACCACATAAAAATATCATTGAATTAGTAGTGTTGGCGTTCAGGACTGCATCTACAGTGTCTCTACAGGTCATAGCAGGCACGCCGTCGATTGACCTACTTATGGATTAGAAGAAGAAGATCCACGAAAGCGGTAGAGGGCACCCCATTGGTATATTAAAGATTGAACGAAAGGTGACAATTAAAGCACGACTGCAGCAGTGCGGACTGATTTTTATTTCCGTAAAAAAGGTTATATTAGGTTGTTTTAGGTTAGATTATGTTTCCCTGACTAGGAATCCTGGCCATCCATAGAAATTTTCACTAAAGTAAAAAAAGAATTCTCGGCAGAAGAGAGTTCTTGCCGCATCAGCACAAATTAAGAGTAAAAAATCGCCCGGCCTAGATAATACCTCCTGCGGTGCTATTCTGTTTCTTTTTGTCGCCGGCGAGATCGTCGAATGGAGAGATCTTGTCGCCAAAAACCCGAATCGGTATTCTGTTTCTTAAATAAGGGGCGAGAACGAAATAAGCGACATAACAAAAGCGACAAGAATTGGAGACAAGTTAACATCGCCTCGGTAGGCGATGAGAAGGAAAAAATCGGCGACAAGTAGTCAATTCTACGACTTTTTTTTAAGTTAAATTAAATTTTTGGGACACGATTACGCAAAAAATGAGTTTTAGTAAATCCTTTTCGGGCGAGGTTTATTTTTAGAACATTTTTTGATTTTTATGTAGGTTGGGGAAAATCGTAATCGTGGCTTGTGTAATATTAGAGGTTATTAAATTTAATTTACTCGGTTATTTAGTTATTAATTTTATTAGAATCATAATTTTATAAGGTTTGTAAATTTTCACATTATCACTGAGGTAGAGGTTTTATTCTTTATGTATTTATGTTACACAAATCGGGAACGGGGGTCCATTGACATTCACCCTACTAGAGGCCAAGTTTCTGTTTCTGTGCTCTTCCATGCACTTTCTGACAATTAACTCTAGTATTTTTTCCCACTAAAATACAAAGAGTAAAATAGCAAAATTATTCTTTACTCTTATTTTATTTCCATTTATGAAAAAAAATTACTCTTACTAACCCCACAATTTCGATCGTTTCCATAGTAATAACACGCTCTAAACAGCTGAATATAAACAAACAACTGTCAAAGTGGCCCGAGGTCGAAAAATATACACCACGTGACATTGGTTACTACATGGTCACTATCACAAAAAATACCCTTTCCCCTAGATTCTTGTCTCCTTTTTTACATCGAACGAACAAGCGTCTCGAGATCTCGCCGAGTAGAAACAGAATACCAATTCGGTGTAAAAGCGAGATCTCTTGTCACTTTTTCTCTTGTCGCCGGCGAGAACAGACTACGGGCGAGAGCTTGTCGCCAAAGAAACAGAATAGCACCGCTGAAGTAATCAAAACTCTAGCTCGGAACAGCCCGGAGATTGTTGCTAAAATCATGAACATATACGAGTAGTAAGAAGATATCTAACCTAGTGCTTATAGAAAAGAAAAAGAAAGATCCAGAGGCCGAGCCAAGCTAATATAAACCTATATACCTCCTATAGTAGGAAGCTATTGGAAAAGCTTTTGAAACAACGCCTCGAAGAGGAACTGAACGACAAATTCATCATACACAACAACCAGTGTGGCTTCAGAAGTGGCTGATCGAGGTAACCTACAAAAGTGGTAGAAATAACTGAAAACATTAAAAGAAAGTCATACCAGCACCGGGAATACTGCGCCATGATAACACTGTATCGAAAATGCGTTTCCTGACGCCTGATTAGTTAAGCCATCAACCAGGCGGACATAGTCTTCGCAAAAATAAAAAAGATTATATTAGGATAGGTTAGATCCGCATAGTCTCACCACTCGGCATTCCGCGAAATTCGCTAATTGAGACAGGATCCGAATAGTCTCATTACTCTCTTTTATGATTTATAAAAAATAACAAAATGTTGATTTACATTGTAATTTATGAACTCGGAGCTAAATCATCGCAAAATTTGTTTTTGATTAGAATTACTGCTCTAGTGCCGTTCTAAAATAATTTTCATTTAAAAATGAAGTGCACTCGAATTATTTGCGAGAGTTATTCTGAGGGTAATTAATCAAAAATTTCAATTGTATACGTATAGTACGGGGGCGAGATATGCTACATTAATTTCAAATTTTGTTTGTTGTATTACCTATTTTAAATCCTTCCATTCCATCACGCTGTTCAAAATCGTATTACATTTTGTCACACAAATACAAAAAAATTTAGTCACCAAAATTCAATCAGCATCTTTTTACATAAATTTACAAAAATGTCATGTCACCAGCAACCAGCACCAATTACGTAGTCAAAAATGGAGCATTTCTCCTTGAATAAGAAAGCTGTAGAAATAGTTCTAGAAATATTTTGTTCCAACGTAGGTATCCACATTTAAATCTACATTATAGGATGTGAATTGCAAGGAATAATTCTTGTGCTATTGTAGTTTGGTTAGCATCCATCCATAACTGGAGACATCGTGCCGCTGCCTTCAAATATCGTATG
Source organism: Malthinus flaveolus (assembly GCA_950108345.1). Classification (NCBI taxonomy): domain Eukaryota; kingdom Metazoa; phylum Arthropoda; class Insecta; order Coleoptera; family Cantharidae; genus Malthinus; species Malthinus flaveolus. Next base: position 12,032,718 of record OX467287.1, on the reverse strand, counting down.
TTACGGCTGTATCGCTAAAAATGGCAAAATATGAAAAAAATTGCAAATTTTTGTACACTGTTGTACACACAATCTTGGACACTATTGGGTATATGGAGGCCATTTTGGTCTCAAATTATAGCCAATTTAGTCTACTTTTAAAAAGTATTACACGACCTTTGCCGAGAAATTAGTCCGTAAAGGTCAAAATTGACAAAAACTAAAAAATATATAAATTTTCGCAGTATCGCTAAAAACGGCAAAATATGAAAAAATTTGCAAACTTTTGTACACTTGTATCTCGGACACTATTGGGTATATGGAGGACGTTTTGCTCTCAAATTATAGCCAATTTAGTCTACTTTTAAAACGTATTTGACGACCTTTGCCGAGAAATTAGTCCGTAAAGGTCAAAATTGACAAAAACTAAAAAATATATAAATTTTCGCAGTATCGCTAAAAACGGAAAAATATGAAAAAATTTGCAAACTTTTGTACACTTGTATCTCGGACACTATTGGGTATATGGAGGCCGTTTTGCTCTCAAATTATAGCCAATTTAGTCTACTTTTAAAAAGTATTTGACAACCTTTGCCGAGAAATTAGTCCGTAAAGGTCAAAATTGACAAAAACTAAAACATACAAAAAATTTTGCGTTTTTTTGTATTTTTGACAAAGAGACGAACGGATGGTCAGCCAAGGTCGAAAATATAGCAAAAACTCATAACTACCCCACTTCATGTTAAGGTAGAATGTTTTAAATGACTGGACTATTTTTTTATAAAGGGTGACCACTTTCTAACCCTTCTCAGGCCTTTTTAGAATGTCAATCTTCTCTTTCTTTTCAATTAGCAAAAATTGTTGACACTTATAATACAGCTTCCAGACCATTTTGGCATTACGTTGGCAACACCTGGATTTTGTTTAAGGGGTGTCCTAGTTTAATTGTCCCTTGGATGTCGTCCCAAGTAAAAACACTCCGTCAATCATTCTCGTTAATAGCGTCATTAGTGAAAAGCACACACGTGACCTCCTCCTTTAGACTACTTAAACCTTTTATGTTCCCAAATGTTGACAACTCAATGTAAACGCACGATTTAATAAACTTTGTGCAATCGATACTTCAGTAGTTAGTAGTAACTAGTAGTTACTCTAGTTATTAGTATTGACACCGTAGTATATTGACTATCTCGAGAGCTTTGGTAGTAAAATTGATTTGGCTACTGCCTTATTATTTATGTACTGCAACGATGTTGCGCATTTGTACCTCCCAAGTGATAAAAATCCCCAAAACGTCTTAAGCATAACTAAAATAAGTCACTTTAATTTATTGCGTACAAATCTCTTTTTTTTTCTGCTATAAATTGACATGTAATCGGTTTCTACCATCCGGACATTTTGATTATCCTTCCTTTTAGAGTGTTTCTTAAATTCCCAAAGGCAATTTGGCGTGTCACGTTAATTTTAAGAGTTAGGTTTTTTTGACAAGAAGGGAGCTTTTGTTACAAACAATCGGTTCTAATACGACACTTGAACAATTATTGGGCAGTGTGTAGGTTTAATACAGGGTGATTGAAATTAGGGATCTCGCTTTATCTTAAGAGCCAGACCATAGGTTTAAATTAGGTAAAGTTGTTAAATTCGGTGCTGGCAATTAATCTCAAAAAACTTTTTGAATAAATTCAAGCGTTTTCGCGAAAACTTAAAAAAACGAAAATTAGCATTTTCTTTTTTTAGCCACAACTCTTTTATTTGTTAATCTTTTTCAATTCTGTACAGATATTTTCACTGCCACTTTTTAACCTGTTTTCGAATTCGTAGTCACAATTTCGATTAGTTGATTTGTTCTTCGTCTTTTAATGTTAACTTTATTTTTTCTTATAGACGCGAAAACGCCTAAAATGCTGCGCAACTAATTTCAATCATCCTGTATAAGGCACTTTTGAATAAAATTGTTTCATGGAAGACTAAAAATAATTGATTTAGAAGTTTAAACGATTCCCAACTAAATTCCAATCAAAGCGTAATTCATTAATGTTGGTTAAATGTTTTTTTAACAAGAACTTAACCATTCTCGACTAATAGAATTAAACGAGGTTTAAATTCTTTTCAGCAAAAATAACTTTGGTTTGAAACAAAATTTTAATTCACGAAGTTTTTCATACACCTAATGTAAATAATGCACTGTTGTTTATGTGTTTTTAGTACACAATGCTGTTTGTAGTTGGCAATATTTATATAAATATACGCAAAAGTTTATTGTACTAAATAAACACAACGTTACAATTTCGCTAGGCTATGTCAAGGTTGGAGTTAGACATAAAATATTAACTAATACTAATAATATACGAAAGATATTGCTCGTTATTCGCAAATATTTATTTTTCTGATGAATTTTTTTAGATGGAAGTCAAGAAATATTTCAAAAAAAATGTTTTTTTATTAAATAAATAAAAAAATTTCCGGAGCTCTTACTAGGCTAGTTGTTTATGGTGCGTTTCTGCAGGGCAGTAGTCGGCCTAGATGGCGCCAGTCGGAAAAATTAAATTGCAAGCCTCAAAGTTTAACAATCACGAAGAGAAGAAGTTTGGACGAACTTCATATTTGCGTCTGAGGACATTTTAAACGTATTTTCAAGTTGACGTCGATAGGAGGTTGGGGACGCCTAAGGAAGACGTCTTCCTCACCTACTCGCCTGTCTGAAATAAAATTATAAGTAATCTCAAGCAGGGGATGATTTTTCTCCAGTATTCAAAACATGTAAATTGATTGGAAAAATACCAGGAATAGCATCGTAGAACAGGAACGTAACTACCGGGGGGGGGGGGGGTTATCCCCTTAAAACCCGCCTGGCTCCGGACTGGCTACCCTACTACATAACCAGAATGATTACAATATTCGATGACTAAGATTTATCAGATTGAAAAGGGAATTTTGAGTTATGAAGTTATCCATTAATATAAACTTACTTTACTGACTTCAGATGGTAAAAGGCCCTTTTGGATTCAAAAATAAAAAGTCATGCGCGGAGAGAAGGTCCGGCAAGAAAATGGGAATGGTTTGAGGAGCGCCTAAACATTCGGGTGGTAGAGCAACCTTAACCTACCAGTTACGCCAATCTAATAGTTTGAGGAAGGCGAGCGGAGGCCCAAAAGACCGACCTAGAGCTTATCAGCGCGGAGCGCTGATTAGGCTTTATTTAAAAATATATCCACAATTAACTCGTAACTTTTCGCTCATATGACGCAAGGTCGTAGCTTCTTGCACTTAGTCTGTCTTTTTTAAGATTTTAAGACAGTAAGAGAAGCATAAGTCAGTGTACACTCTCTCGATGCCTCAAAACTAACGCGTTGAGAAGATTCATTATTGAGTCTACATAGTCCGCAGTCTCTACTTGCAGGATTATGTTGGACACCTAGTATGAAAGATTTTCAAACCAGGCTCTCTCTATGGATCCCTCATTGCAGAAACATCTGTGGAAGGCATCTTTGTCTGTGTGTCGCTTCATAGTGCAGCGAACACTAATCCGGCAAACTAGTAGAGGAGCAGTAACTATTTTTTTAATGGTTTGTCAATGGCGTTCGTCTGACCTGTAAAAATTGTTGGGAAGGATTCAAACCCCGTTGATCTCGCCACTCCCCTACTTACCTCAAGTGCGTCTAGCAGCACCACTAGCAGGGATTTTGATGGCACACACTGCTGGACAGTGCTATTTATAGTTCTCACCATCTCCACAATATAGTTCAGAGATTCAGAATTGTATATTCCATCACATATTTTTTATTAATTGAAAATGAAATTCAATTAATCACCATGAGTCATGGCTCATGGCACACTTTATATAATAAAATAAACTTAATAACTAATTAATAACATTCCATTTCCTTTTTAGAATAAAATTTATTTTTACCCAATTTCAGCCAATTTGTGTTAGAAATTCGATGTAAATAAGAAAAGAAAAAGATATAAGTGTCATTGAAAACTTGGAAGTTACGTAATTGTGATTTATTTATTAAGACATCACATTTCACTTCAAGTTATTCCATTATTTCACACGAGAGGAGTATAAATTTATATTTTATAGGATTGCCCTTAGCCTTAACATTCTTATTTTATTGAGCCACATTACTTTTACCTACTGTCAAAAATGCTTTTATTAAGAATCATTTTCTCGAATGTTAAATTTTTTTAAAATTTGTATTGGAATAAGCATGGCGATTTTTCTTCTGTTTAGTTTCTTTCTAAACGAAGTGTCAGAGCACGATCCACAAAGTACGCTTGGGACGCTTATTCGAAGTGATATCTTTGATCTTATCAGTTTATGCGTAGTTTAGCGTAAAATGTAAAGAATTATTTTTTTCGTAGCACGCAATAACATTTTATTACAAAGCTAACACGAAATCCAAATTGGAATACCTCTCGAGTGTAAAAAGAATTTATGGTTATCACAAATAATTTTTTTGAAGGGACCCTCAGAGTACGCCCTAACTAAATAGGAAAGCGATGCAGCTCGTCAACTCGTCGTCGAGCAACTCTGGATGTGGGAGTTGATGCTCAATCGTGATTCACGTGAAATTAGTCGTTACGAAAGCATTACCACTTTCAGGCCAAAGTAAACAAAACTTAATTTTTATATTTTGCGTCTGTAATAAAGCTGTTACAGCACCCCATACGAGTGCTATATCAGCTTTTTCAGTGCTATAATAGCTTTGAAGTTGGTAGCAATATGCAGTTTGACATTTATGTCAGAGAGAAAACGACTAGGTATTTTCTAAATTTTAAATTTCGAATTTTGCAATTAGTACTGCCAACCATCACGAAAACCTCCAAATTTTGATATTTCGGATTTTTCCGTAAAAATGGGCTTATAGCACTCCTACATTGAAACGCTCTCCGCTACGCGGGTCGCATTTTACTGAAAACCCACGAACAAGACTAGTCCTGTTATTATGCATGCATGAGTAACGTGTACAGTGTGTCTCGTGATGAACGCCAGTAGGTCGTTCGTGAGAAATGGCTCGGAATAAAAAGTTCCAAAACTCTACAGAAGCTTTCCCAACCTGCCGAGACGAGAAGTATTTAAAATTTTTACCTTCAAACACCAACTTTATGCAAAACGCTCGATGCGCTCTCTTGCACCCTTTGAAGTAAATGAAGCTCGCGACTATTACGATTATTTCACGGTCCAAAGTTCCAATTGTTGGGAAGAAAACATCTCCATTGAAGTTAATTCGTTTTAAACGTACAGAGTAAAATGATTAAATTAAGCCTCGTGTAATAAATTCGATATAAAGATACAAACAAAACCGCAACATTAACTTTTAAAATAGAATTAAATTATTCGTATGCCCTAATTATAGGACTTTTTTGGGCTATAAATAAACTACCGAAAGGAAGCACGATGAAAAGTAAACAAAAACACAATAAAATTCGCAAATGATATTTATATCACCAAATATAGGAAATCCTTGACCAGTTTCCATTGGGAAACTGAATTAATTATTATACTACACTCGAAATTTTTTTCACTCCGATTTTTTTCGAAATCAAATTTAGCTTTATTTCGTTATTTTGAGTGTGATGGATTTGAAGTTTGTGATTTAGTGTAATTTGTCCAACCGATTGGAAAATAAATGCCTTTGTTTTCAAACCAAACGATAATATCGAAATAAATATTTGACGTCGTCTTTGTGGTGCAGCGGAAAAGTTTTATTTTAGTTTTCGCTTTTTACGTGAATTTGCTTCTGATTCTTTCAGTAGGTAGTTTTAACCCTCATAACCCTAGATAAACTCATTATTATTATACAAGGGGTCCCGGAAATTCACAGTCAAATTTCGACATCAGTGAGTTCCCAGGACCAAATTAGAACTTTCTTGCAATTATATTCCCAAATGCGCCCCTAAAGAGTTATATATAGGCTCTCAAAGTCGAAGGTAAAATGTAAAAAAATCACTTTATTCGGATACCCTACCCATAGTGAATTTTTTACAGTTTATCCTCAACTTTGAGAGCCTTAACTTTTTAGGAGTGCGTTTGTGGATATAATTTCAATAGGAACAAATGATCTAATTTGGTCCTGGTAGAAATTCGTTGGCAATTTTCTGGGACACGCCTTGTAAAGAGAATTTAATATGTGGGGTAACTGGTGACCCCAATGGTGTTACGTGTAGCTTTTAAAATTTTTGAAAAATAATAGATTCTACAAATGTTTTATTTTACTAAAGAAGTAATGTAAACCGTTGTATAAAGTCGCATTTCTTAAGAATTTTACTAACTACAGTTTCAAAGATATACAGCTTTAAAATACGGATGGGGTCTCTATTGACCCCATGAGAGTTGGAAGTGTAACTCCGCAATTCTTTTATCTTGTAGTTTTAATGCTAATTCTAAGGGAAAATATTTGTATGTAAAATGTTAGTTTTTAACTTTTCTTGTCTATTTGGTAAATTTACATTTTCTGAAAGAGTGTAAACATATCGTCTAGGTATGTAAACACACGAACTCACAAAAATAAAACTATTGTGTCAAACTCTTTCGTTCAACCGAGAGAAAGCATAGAAATGAAAAGTCGTCTCAAGAATGAGCAAACAGAGCAAGATTACTCGTTGAAAATTGTTGTTATTTTTTGGTTACGTTAAAATTGTTTTTTTTATCGATTTATTTAATTGAATTCAACAAAATAATTTGTTATTACCATCGCCAAAGTGGACTCTGACTTTTTACTTAAAACCAACCAGTCTTCAGAGTTTAGTTTAGAGTTTAGGGCACGCCCATTCTTTTAGTAGAAAACAAAAAACTTCAAACAAAACATCTTTGTTTGTTTAACTTTTAAGGGGTTGCTAACCGGACTGAAACTAATTGACCCTTTCTTGTAGAAAACCGCAAGTATAAGACCAAATTTTCTACGGTTAAAACATTTTTTAGAAAAACGATCAGTTTAGCAGCGAGCAGTGATAGCCATTTTGCGCAGCATTGTTTTCTGTATTTTACTCCACATTCTTAAAACCCATCGTTACCCAGCTGGGGTCTATCAGACCTTAATCGTTTTCAATTAAATCATAACTTTTGACCCATTACTATGTGGAATATCCTGTAATGATTTCAGTTTTGACTTGGCAGAGTTCGTTGGAGTCTTAAAGATTTGCGTGGGCGTGGCCTAATTTAGTTTTAAGTTGGTTTTGTAAATTTTCTGTTTTTGTTAGGGAGGCCTTTCTATCATCCTCTGGAAAGCATCAATTTCAAAATCGAGGAGGCTAAAGAAAACCCACCGAGCGGAGCGATAATTAGTATTCGTGGAAATAGTCGAGTTTTTTTAATTTCAAACAACACTGTTCACTGTAAATTTGTCTGTTTTTTTCTTCTTCTGTTTTTGCTTAGGGAGGCTGAGCCTCCATTGGAAAGCATCAATTTCAAAATTGAGGAGGCTAAAGAAAACTCGCCGAGCGAAGCGAGGCAACGAGCGTTTCGCAGGCCAAAGGAGGCGTGTCCTAATTAGTTTTCGTGGAAATAGTCGAGTTTTTTTAATTTCAAACAACACTGCTCACTGAAACTTCTGTTTTTTCTTCCTCTTCTGTTTTTGCTTAGAGAGGCTGGGCCTCCCTAGTCTCCATTGGAAAGCATCAATATCAAAATTAAGGAGGCTAAAGAAAATCCGCCGAGTGGAGCGAGGCAACGAGCGTTTTGCAGGCAAAAGGAGGCGTGTCCTAATTAGTTTTCGTGGAAATAGTCGAGTTTTTTTAATTTCAAACAACACTGCTCACTGAAACTTCTGTTTTTTCTTCCTCTTCTGTTTTTGCTTAGAGAGGCTGGGCCTCCTTAGCCTCCATTGGAAAGCATCAATATCAAAATTAAGGAGGCTAAAGAAAATCCGCCGAGTGGAGCGAGGCAACGAGCGTTTTGCAGGCAAAAGGAGGCGTGTCCTAGTTAGTTTTCGTGGAAATAGTCGAGTTTTTTTAATTTCAAACAACACTGCTCACTGAAACTTCTGTTTTTTCTTCCTCTTCTGTTTTTGCTTAGAGAGGCTGGGCCTCCCTAGTCTCCATTGGAAAGCATCAATATCAAAATTAAGGAGGCTAAAGAAAATCCGCCGAGCGGAGCGAGGCAACGAGCGCTTCGCAGGCAAAAGGAGGCGTGGCCTAATTTGTTTTAGTGAAAATAGTCGAGTTGGTTTTTAATTTTAAATAACACTGCTCACTGAAAATTTGTCTGTTTTTTTTCTTTTTCTGTTATCGGTTAGGGATGCTGACCCTCCCTCCTTTAGAAAGCATTCATTTCAAAATTGAGGAGGCTAAAGAAAATCCGCCGAGCGGAGCGAGGCAACGAGCGTTTCGCAGGCAAAAGGAGGCGTGGCCTAATTTGTTTTAGTGAAAATAGTCAAGTTGGCTTTTAATTTTAAATAACACTGCTCACTGAAAATTTGTCTGTTTTTTTTCTTTTTCTGTTATCGGTTAGGGATGCTGAGCCTCCCTCCTTTAGAAAGCATTCATTTCAAAATTGAGGAGGCTAAAGAAAATCCGCCGAGCGGAACGAGGCAAAGAGCATTTTGCAGGCAAAAGGAAGCGTGGCCTAATTTGTTTTTGTGAAAATAGTCGAGTTGGTTTTTAATTTCAAACAACACTGCCCACTGGAAATTTTCTGTTTTTTCTTTTTCTTCTGTTTTTGATTAGGGAGGCTGAGCTTCCCCAGCATCCTCTGAAAAGCCGCAACTGCTCTCCTGGGTCATAAAGTTTTATAATTTTTATAGTAGGTACCTATTATATTATAGGATAGTGTGTCAAATCTTGTTACGAAGAAGCTATATGGGTATTTTAGAGTAGAGTATTAGGATTAGGCATTTTTCTGTTGTTTTTCAAAAATATATTTTGACTTTTGAGAATTATTGTCTAGTTTCTTTTTTTTTTAATATATGTTTTTCCGTATAAAAAATTTTGCTACTAATTTGTTATATTGGGCCTTTCAGCTAACAAATGTAAGTTTTACGAGAAAATTTTGCATTTTTTTCTTTCATTATAACCATAAAGAATAAAGAAGACATACTAGCAAAAAAGTTTACCAAAAAACAAATAGTAATAATTTTTTTAAGGTTTTTTAAGTTGGGGTCCATTATACCCCACCTCGAGCTCATTCTCTCCCAAACTACCAAACGAAAAAACTAAAAAGAAACATTCATAGAGAAATTAAGAATAATTATGGAAAATCTTCTTTCGACTTTATAAGCGAGTTTGTCGATCGACATATTGTAAGCGCCCCTATGAGCGCCTATTCTTATGAGTAAACATTAAATTATAAAATTTTAAATAAAAATTCGAAAACTTAAAAGTTTTGTAACGTTCTCTACCTCTTATATGATTATCCTTCACATGCAGGCGCTTCAATTTTTCAAGTTCACTCGCATGAAAAATAAGTTACATCGTTAAATTTAACCCGTAGTAGAGTAGGTAGTAGGTAGTAGCTACTGCGCGCTACACATCCTCGCAATTAAATTAAATTGTGGCAATCCTTTCAAGACTCGAAAAACGAATTGTAAATTAATCTAGTTATTTCTTTTAGTAATTTGTCCGCAGTTAATAAAGTGCATTTCGACTACTGATTAAATTGCAAATCAATCGAGTCGACTTGTGTGGCGGTAAAATCAAATTTTCAAACTTACCATTAGTCTTTTGATGACACTCTTTGTTGTTATTATTGTTTATTAACAACAATACGCAAATTGAACTAAATAACGTTAAAGCTAAAAGTCCTACGAGTAAATATTTTTCTCTCGAGGATTTCTTTTTTGTCGGCAGGACCATCGTCTTGGAACCGTTTCCCGATACTTGAACAACTGTAGCCACTGGATTCGCACTTAATAAAGAGTCAACTACTTCTTCATTGTCCGTTTTTAAGTAACCGTTTTTTGCATCCTTACACTTCCAAGATTTATCACCGTCGTTATCATTTTGTATTGGTCCGTTGCACTCTAAAGCGCTTAAAATCGGCATTTTTCGACTTTTTCAAATTTTACCCTGCTTTTAACGAAACTTATCTATAAAATTTGAAAAATCTACGTACTTATTTTTGAAGTATTTTCTAATTCTTTTAGGGTACATTTTTTAGTAAATTCGAGCACGGGAAAAAACTTTCTTTTTTAAATATTTAACCCGCACTTTTAAAAAAAAATATTTGCGAAAACTTCCAATATTTTTACGACTTATCGATTTGGTAGTGAAAACTCACACTAACACGAGAATAATAATTCTCGAACTGAACATTTTGATTCGTTTGCAGCACTTTTGATACGCTATCTCCACAAAACCACCTGTCATTCGATTTTCTTCGAAAGGCGTCGGATAGTTACGTCGCGGCGCTTGCAATTTCTGTGGCGTTTTTAGCGTCTAGAGAGCTTTTAAAGCGGAAGAGCTTTTAATGATTAAAACGTTACTTTAGGTGTGCTGCGGTCTTTATAAACTTTATATCGAACCTCCCTTACAAGTTCCGGCTTTTAAAATCTTCTTTTTAATTGAAAAGGTGCTTTTGTTTCGTATTAATTTTCTAAACAATATTTGAGTATTAAAGCCTTTTGTTATTGTTTGTAAACAAACTTATCAAAAGTTTTTCAAATTTATGAAATGTTTTATAACTTTTCAGTTTTATAAAGCTTTTTAGCTTTAGATTTTAGACGCTAATATAAACAAACAATGCACAATACAATTTTTTCTCAATTTCTTATTTTAACTTCTATAGATGTTAATTTATCTAAATAAGTAAACCGATAAATGATGGATAACGAGTAGGGAACGCCTAAGCGACGTTACGAGTATTGAAATACGTGTCCCTCAAGGACTATCTCCAGGCCCAGTCGGCGGCGGTTTAACATATTTTGAGCCCCTAAGTAATTTTTCATTAGCTCTCTCCTCCTCCGTCCATAAATCAAATTAGTTGCACAACCAAAACAACATAAATAGTGTTTATTCGGTCATCAAAATATACATGGTGTCCCATTTAAACTCCTAGAGCTAGAATCTAGATAATTACATTGTGTGCAGAAGCAGAAGTAGCTCTTAGACATTGGTTCGAGCAGATAACTTGAGGTACGTTTAACGTTATGACCGCTTTCGACCATATTAAAGTGATGCGTATCAAAATCTTTCTTTTGTGACACCGACCGATTCAGGCCAGTATAATTTTGCTTTAAGCAAGTCCATTAAACCCCCGCCATAGTACCGTAGCTTTTCGTATACACGACATATTAGTGGGGTCATTGCCGACCCCAGGTAAAAGCAGATTATTATACAAGCTCTTCGGGAAAGTCACCTATACATTTCTACAGTGAGTTCCCAGGACCAAATTAGAACATTTATACCCTTTTTGAAATTAGTTAAATCTAATTGAAATATATCCAAATGCACCCCTAAAAATTTATAGACTCTAAAAGTTGAAGTTAAAATGTAAAGAAATCGCTATATTCGGATATCTATATTACCTAGTGATGTTTTTATACTTTTTTAACTTCAACTTTCAGAGTCTATAACTTTTTAAGGGTCCATTCGAGAATATAATTTCGAGAGGAGCAAAAATGACCTGGCTTGATTCGAGGAATTCACTGTAGAACTTTGTCGGTGATTGTCCGGGACACCCCCCGTAGAGAGAATTTAATATGTGGGCTCACCGATGCCTAATAGTTCTAATAAACTGACACCCGGTATAGTACGTAAAGAAAGACAGGTTGGTTTAAGTTTCAGTATCCACTATCTACATCTGATTTACTGTTTAAGTTGATGAATCAACCACTATACTTTTTGATTTCCAAAACTCTAAAAATGTTCGTCAATTTTTACTCGGATTGTAGGTACCTTTTTTACCGATGAACCGAAGTAAAGTTCATTGTATTCAAAATCAAAATTGATATGCTTTGTTCATTCTAAGAATTTTTTGTACATTATACAGGTCGATCAACTTATCCTTTACTGTTTTTAGTTTGGCTCTACCTCTCCTGACTCTCCTCTAATCTACATTCCTTCATTATCATAATAAATCTCGCTTTGCCCTTTTATAGTAAAGATGATAATTGAGGAATTGAGCATTTAAACTTGACGAACGAACAATATATTATTACAAAGCTGTTTTTGATCTTGTACACCTAAGCATTATTGGCAAAATGAGTGGGTCGGTATTCAAATTTGTTTTTTACATTTAAATAACAAGACAAAAGACACATAAAACGTTTTTTCATGTTATTCATACGCCAATTTGTTGCTGCATATTGTTACGTGCGTTTTCAACACTTTTTTCGGTCCCTTTTTCGTATTTCATTCCACTTGAATTGCTTCTTTCTCTGTGATTACACTACATTCTTTGATTATCCTTTGTGTCTATAATCGAGTTATTTTGAAATTGTACACGCCAACGCTTTTAATGCTCCTTTTTTTAAAACTATTTTTCTTCAAATTAATCATTACTTATCAAATAACAACATTTGTATATTTAAACATTTAAATACTCAAACTGTAGCTTCCAATTCCAAACAACTTATTTTTATTTCTAAAAAAATATTTTCAAAATTTTTTTTAGTTGTCAACGAGTCCAGCAGTGATCACTGCACTATGATCTAAAATCAAAACTCCATAATTTTCAAAAGAACGCTATTCATTCCTGGTAAAATAATAAATCCTGAATTACTTACAAGTAAAATGGCGATGTACCTAAATTTTGCTGATTCAAACATGGCAAACATGGAGTTTTGGAGAGCTTTTTTGAGACGAGAAAAATGTCAAATACTGTACTTTCTTCAAATTCTAAGAAAGTTTCCAAGTCATTTTTATTTGTAGAAGATGCTCTATGTAATTTTTCAAATTTTGGTGCGCAGCATTCAAGGTTTGTATCACAGGTAGCGCTTTATATAATGTTAGTTCAGCGTCTTCCTCATAGATGACGCCAAATACACTAGTTTTAATTTAAAAGGGCCTAATCTTTACGAATTTCTATTTTCAAAACCAAACCTTACTTTTTTCAATAACTTAATTTTATCTAAACGCAGGCACGTCGCATTTCTCTAAAAACCCATATCATTGCAATATCGCATTGAGCTCGAAATCTAACCGCTAATTGAAAGATTAATTTCACTCAAATAATTTAACAAATTATTGTAATTATAGGCGATTTCTATGTACAATTTTCCGCTCTTTCGATTAGCACAGTTCCTTCTTAAGACAAGAATAATAAAAGTTTCGCAGAAGGTTTCACTGGTTTCACACAATTGTATGGATCGAGACCACGATTAAATTGAGTATAGTCCTACCGATTTTAATCATAAATAGAAATTATTATAATTTCAGTTTCTTTTAATTTATAAAATTAGGGTAATTCCGTATAAATTAAATTAGTCCAATTAATTAACAATTTTAATAAAACACCGAAACACTTTTTCTAATTTCTCCATAGAACTTTATTGAGTATAGTACAATTATCTCGTCCTTCAAGGTCGTTTTTTGTTCCAAACTTCGAACTTTGACAGTTTTGTTGTGAATAGTTGATTTTAGGTTCGGATTTCGTTCATTGTCCTACCAGGTTATTGACTATTTTAAATAATGTCGACTGACTCTTCCTAAAAGCGTCCATTCACAAGACATATTGTGGAACGTATGAATAGTTGGTGGAAACATCCTGTTTGGATTTAGATCAAACTGAAAAATTGCAAGATGGGTTCAAGAAGCAAACCAACAAAACAAGATGATCGCAGTGTTGAGGTATTTTGTAGCTTTTCTATTTAAATTTAGGTGGCTAAAGTCTTTACAAACAATTTTGTTTAAAATTTAAAAAAAGGATTGTCAAAATTCAGAGTCTTGGCTTGATCGATTAGATATAGATTTTTTTACAAATATGGACAGCAGGCAAATTACTAGCATAAGCGATTCTGTAAGCGATTTAAATTTATTACTACGAGCTAATTTTTAATTTGTAGACACTCGCAGAAGTTTTTCGTTGCTTTATTTGTATGGAAAAGCTTCGAGATGCCCATTTATGCCCTCATTGCTCCAAACTGTGCTGCTACGTATGCATACGAAGGTGGTTAACCGAACAAAGATCCCAGTGTCCTCACTGTAGGGCTTCGTTACATTTACACGAACTTGTCAACTGTCGATGGGTTGAAGAAGTTACACAGCAACTCGATTCTTTACAGGCTGTTAACGTGAACGGGCCACGATGTGATGATAATGATCGTGATAAGTAAGATACATTGTTTTTAGTGTTAATTCGACAAGATTCATTTTGGTTTTATAGATGTTTGACCCATATGGAAAAATTATCGGTTTACTGCTGGACGTGTCGATGTTGTATTTGTCACCAGTGTGCTCTATGGGGTGGTACTCATTCTGGCCACACTTTTAAACCTTTGGAAGAAGTTTACGAGCAGCATATAACTCAAATTAAAGACGAAGTGACTCAATTAAGACGTCGTTTAATGGAATTAATCAGTATTGTACAAGAAGTAGTAAGTTTTCTTGTAAAAATTATGCAAATGATTTGTTTTATACAATTCAATTTTTTAGGAACGTAATGTAGAGTCTGTTCGTTCTGCTAAAGATGACCGTGTAAGAGAAATTAGAAATGCAGTTGAATTAATGATTGCGCGCTTAGATTCACAATTAAAAACTAAACTTCTGACACTTATGGGTCAAAAGGATTCATTGACTCAAGTAAGTTATGTTTCTTTTTAGTTTTTATGCAAAATTTTCATTAAGAAATAAAAGCTTAGAGTTGATTGTCATATACAGTTCTTCAAACGATCGCATCAGTGGTGCTCGGTGATTTACTTAGTGTTCATTTTTGTATATTTTCTATAGCTATCTACATCACAAGATTTTTGTTTGGTATGTAAAAAGCTTGGAATTGTAAAAAAAATTTTCTTGAAGTAAATAGGCCGTATTTGATGTAGTACAGTGGCGTAGCTAGAAATTTTTGGCCCGTAGGCAAGTGTAACCAAGGGGGGGCGTGTGTATCATATAGAACTGATGAACAAGTATTACAAAAGAAATACAAAGTGATATAGAAGGACAATCAAAACGCCCCTAAGACCTACGGGCCACAATGCATTGCCTTGGTTTGCCACATGATAGCTACGCTCCTGGTATGGTAGTTTATAGACTTTAGAAAATCAATTTAATTAGTTTAGTAATACTAGCAATTTTTATAACGACTATAAATTTGGACTTTCAAGTAATTTAATGTAACTTTAGGAAACAGAACAATTGGAGCACCTCTTACACGAAATTGAACATCAGTTACACACATGTACTCGTTCCGAATTAATTTCCAAGAGCGGAGAACTATCTAGAATGATACATGCTATTCGTAAGAAACCTATGACCAGTTTTGTTACTGCACCAGTTCCAGCCGATTTTCATAGGTACACTAGTCTATATAAATACTAAGAACTACAAGGTAAATTTAGTTTTTTTAGCGAAATAGTTCCTAATTACGATAGCAGCACTTTTGTAACTCATGGGTTTTCACGCTTACAACAGAAAGCAGATCCTGTGTACTCGACGCCTTTGCACTGTAATGGTTTATGTTGGCGTTTAAAAGTGTATCCAGACGGTAATGGCGTTGTTCGGGGAAATTACCTGTCGGTATTTCTCGAGCTAAGTGCCGGTTATCCTGAAACCTCCAAGTAGGTTTAAAGTTTCCTCGTTTTTTTTTATTAATTTAGAATGTTGGGTATGTAGATACGAGTACCGTGTGGAAATGATACATCAAGCAAGTCGCGACGCCTCTAAAAATATAGTCAGAGAATTTGCATCAGATTTTGAAGTGGGCGAATGTTGGGGCTATAATAGATTTTTCCGACTCGACCTTCTGGCAAGCGAAGGTTACCTCAATATTCCACTCGACACTTTAGTATTGAGGTAAGTTAAGAGATAATTGCTTCTGGTTATAAATTGAAGTCAAATTGTGTGCCAGATTCCACGTTCGAGCCCCAACCTTTTACCAAAGATGTCGTGATCAGCAGTGGTATATTAATCAACTTCAAACTGTACAAAATCAATACATATCACAAATAAATGAATCTAAAGAGGTAGTTTGTGTAAAGTAATGAATTAAACCAACTTAAACGTTTTCCCAACAGAGGTTAGCTGCCGAGATTTCGCGCAATGCTGTAGCAGCGTCGTTGAATTCAAATCAGCCGGAACAAGGTGAAGCAAAAAGCTTATTTATGTCTATGATGACTTCTCCAATTGCTCCTATGAACGATATCCCTACAGAGGCAGTACCTTCCACGTCTCAGAGTACAAACGATTCTCCCAAAAAGTTAAATTCTAACAATCTGACAGCTATTACAAAAAATTTGCTTGCATCACCATCGTCATCGAGGTTGGTTGTAAAGTTTAGGTAAATTCTGGAGTTTTAGTTTTGTTTTTTAGATCGTGTAAAAATACATTAACACCAGACACCGCAAATACGGGCACAAATGCCAATATTCAGCCTGTTTGTAGTGCAACTTCTTCCTCATCTTCTATTCTAACCCAAGCCACAACTCAAAAACCTTCCACCGAAAATACATCGAGTAATCGAACCAATGATTGCGATTTGGCCGAATATAATAGGGTATCGAGACATTTGTTTGCCCTAAATGTGTCTGTTAGCTCTCCCAGCTTATTGAATTCGTCGGCCACTCTCACAGTTAGCAGTAGTAGCAGTGATACCGATGCTAGTGTATGTTGAAATCATTTTAATTAACTCTATTTAGTGCAATTAGGTTTCAAAGTGGAAAATTTGCGCACTAATTAATTATAAGTAGTAGGAACGTGCACTGTGCAGGTGTGCAGGTCTTTTTATTATTCAATTATTTAACTCAGAATAGGCAAAATATACTTTGAAATGGTCGAATTGTAATATATATTTTGCTAATGATTGTATCATTTTAACAGGAATTGAGCGAACCTGAGGGTTTTGTAGAAGACGAACATAGGTCAACAGTAATCGATTCAAATGATGAAAATGACGTGGACGATGAAACAATGTCCGGTGAGTACTTAAATTTTTGAAAAAGTATAATAGTTGATCGTTAATGATAAAAGAGCACTTTGGTATTCTTAGTAGTCCTAAACCATAGAACCTAGCTGAAGAAAAAGTAAAATTAGAGTTTAGTTGTATTAAATAGTTCTTGGCACTTAGGTGGAGACAGTCCTAGAAGTTTGCGTTACGAAACTGCACCCCAGCACCCAGGTGCTACAAGTAGTGACAATGTGGCTGAAAAAGATTGTGCACCTTCTCCCGAACAAATTCAAACTTTGTAATTTTAAATTAGACTCACCTGAAATTTATACTAAAGCAAACAAGAAAATTACAGTCAATCGCTAATCGCTATGTAAATGTTGTCCAAATAAATAAATTAGTGATTTCTAGATTAATGTTATTCCTTATTATGTACTTATTTGTAATTTAGTAAAACTAATTTTAAGCCAAAACAGTTTGCTAAAAGCTTTTTAATTTGCCACCTCTTTACAGGTGAGAATGATGTGGAGTATGCGGAAATATCAATGGCACAACGTATGTTGATGAGGGAACTCAGTCCATGTGGAGCAGGTGCATCGGCATCTCCGACACGTACATCTTACGAAGATAAGATACTATTGTACAATTTATTGGATACACACGAGCAATATGTTCCTCCCACCGATGTGGATACAATGTGGAATTTGAATTTACCACATACTAATCAGCCACCGACTGTTGCTCGTGAGTTAATTTATAATATACAGAGTGGCAATTGTCGAAGCTGGCCATAGGGAATTACACTGTGTTGAACGTTTCTAGAATTTGATTTTAACTTCAAGGAGAATGCAATTCCCTATTGCCAGCTTTGATGGTTGTCACTTGGTGTCTTTTTGTTAAATTAAAATTTTTTGTAGCGAATCGTCGTAACAATAGTGCCATATCTCTGATAGATTTAACTCAAAATAGTAATGCCGCCAGTTTTAATTCTGTACCTAAGACCAACAAAAGTAAGTTTATTACAACAACTTTCTTTATTTCTTAAACTCGCGAAAATTAATGTTTTTTATTATTTGCAGAAGCCCCAAGTAATACGTCTCTAAGCGAAATTGCCACTTTTGAGCAGCTAGCACAAGTAACATTTATTTTTATCGGTGGTTTGCACCATTTAACAAAACCCTTTTTAGGACAGCCTCGTCGGACCCATTTTAGAATCATTTATGCAAACGATGAATAATCAACCAGATAGAGACAATCGTCCTTTAGAATCTCTATTACGTTCCATCAACTCAAACTCTTCTCAAGATCAAATAGTTCAAGACAATTCTGTGAGTAAACGTAAAAAGGCCCACCGTTTAGTAAACAAACCATCTTTAGCTTTAACTAATTCGCCACCTACTCAAAATTCTTCACAATCTTCAACTTCTGAAGGTAAATTTAAACGGACCGGTTTCGATTTGGTTTTAATAATTTTTTTTTTAAGTTATGGATTTTGCCATGGGCATTCCGAGCTCTCCTTATAGTTGGACGCCTTCTTTACTCACTCGACGAAGGCTCACTTCAAAAGATAAACCGTCTCAGCAACCTATTGATCTTAGTTTGCCAGAGAAAGATTCAACTTCGGAGCCTGTTAACGATAATGCTCGATGATTTAGCAATACTTAGAGTTAGTTTTTAAATCTCAATTTAAAGTTTTTCACAATGTGATAGTAATCGACTAACTAATTGTCTAAAAGTTACGTACTCCTTTAAATTTACTCAGCTGTAAAGCTATAAAATTTGATGTTTTAATGCTCAGTTGTAGATTGTTGTGTAGCAATTCTAATATTACTAATAAATATACTAACCCGTTATCAGTATTTAAAAAAAATCTTGCCTATTATGTAGTTGAGTTTATTTTTTACTTTAAACATTCCTAAATTAATGAATACTATTTTATAAGTTTTGTTTTTGTAAAAGTTAAAAGCTCAATACTGTAATTAAATGTGTTAATAAATTTTTCTTGGTTTACAAGTTTTACAGTACAAAACCACTTGAACTATTTTTGTTTTATCCGCTTAGAATTAAAATATTTAAAATAGAAAGAACTTTCCTGCTGCAAGCGACAAAACGAGAAGATCGTATTGTTGAGGTCGGTATTTACAATTTTGTTGTCTAGGATTTGTAAACAGTGCTGTTTAATGGCATAAAATTTAAAAAAAATTGTCAAAATTTAGAGTTTGGGTTTGAAGTTTGATTTAAGTTTTTTAAAAATATGGACAACCTGCAAATTACGAGTTCAAGTAATTCTGTACGTATACTTTGTATTTAATTTAAATTTATCAGTAAGTACTTACAAGCTCATTTTTAATTTGAAGACACTCGCAGAAGTTTTTCGTTGCTTCATTTGTAAAGAAAAACTTTGTAATGCCCATTTATGTCCACATTGTTCCAAAATGTGCTGCTTCATTTGCTTACGAAGATGGATAACCGAACAGAGATCTCAATGTCCTCATTGTGGAGCTTCGTTACAATTAAACGAAATTGTCAATTGTCGGTGGGTGGAAGAAGTTACCCAACACCTCGATTCCATACACGCTTTTAACCCAAGCGGGATACAGTGGGATGAAAATGATCGCGATAAGTAAGTTATATTCTTTTGGTGTTTATTCAACAGCAACTTGTCCATGTAGATGTTTAACTCACATGGAAAAATTATCAGTTTACTGTTCGACCTGTCGATGTTGTATTTGCCACAAGTGCGCTCTGTGGGGTGGCACTCATTCTGGCCACACTTTTAAACCTTTGGAAGAAGTTTACGAGCAGCATATAACTCAAATTAAAGACGAAGTAACTCAATTAAGACGTCGATTAATGGAATTGATTAGTATTGTACAAGAAGTAGTAAGTCTTCCTGTGAAAATTACGCAAATAATTTTATGCAGTTCAATTTTTCAGGAAAGAAATGTAGAGTCTGTTCGTTCTGCTAAAGATAACCGTGTGGGAGAAATTAGAAACGCTGTTGAAGTAATGGTTGCTCGTTTAGATTCGCAATTAAAAACTAAACTTCTAACAATTATGGGCCAAAAGGATTCTTTGACTCAAGTAAGTTAATAAGCATAAAGGTACGGACAGAGTGCAGGCCGATTCAGATGCAGATTCCGATTCAGAAAGTCGGCACATGCTGTGTCGGAATCAGATTAGCATGTGGTGGTTATAGTGGAAGCGTTTTTCAGAGTCATTTATCTGTAAATATTGGCTGAAAGTTGGTTACAATCATGGAGCCATCTGAAGACGTAGTGTTTTTATTAGTTGCGACTGAAAATGTTGAATTAAAATTAAAGAAAAGTAGAACTTCATGAAATTAACCAATTACGATATAAATTTGGTGAATATCATTACCTTTTTCCCCAATTAAAAAAGGATAGAGAACGATTTTTTGAATATTTGTCCCAAATTTGGGGCTTTAGTAACACTTTTGCAATTTGTGCTTCTGCATTCATTTTTAAACTACACTATGTGTACGCCGATTTTAAACTGAATCGGAAACCAGAATGAATAATTCATTCCGGTAAAGTATCTGACTCGGACACCTGTGCGCTTATTCAGTTTCCTGCTTCAACTATGTCCACTCCCATTGAACAACACAGTTGAATTCTCGCACCGATTTTCTGAATCTGAATCTGAATCTGAATCTGAATCGGCCTGCACTCTGTCCGTACCTTAAGTCGGGACATCTGAGTAATTTTACATAACTTTAGGAAACGGAACAGTTGGAGCACCTCTTACACGAAATTGAACAGGAATTACACACGTCTACTCGTTCCGAATTAATTTCCAAGAGTGGAGAACTATCTAGAATGATAACTCATAAAAAGACCATGGCCAGTTTTGTTACGTTACCAGTCCCAGCTGATTTTCATAGGTACATTGGTGTTTGCAAATACCAAGTACTTCAAGCTAAATTAATCTGTTTTAGTGAAATAGTTCCTGATTACGATAGCAGCACGTTTGTTATTCATGGGTTTTCACAATTACAACTGAAAACAGATCCTGTGTACTCGATGCCTTTGCACTGCAATGGCTTATGTTGGCGTTTAAAAGTGTATCCGGACGGTAATGGGGTTGTTCGAGAAAATTACTTGTCGGTATTTCTCGAGCTCCGAGCCGGTTATCCAGAAACCTCCAAGTAAGATATAAAGTGTCCATTTGTTTAACTTATAGTATTTTTACAAAGATACGAATACCGTGTGGAAATGATACATCAAGCAAGTCTTGACGCCTCTAAAAATATGGTCAGAGAATTTGCATCGGAGTTTGAAGTGGGCGAATGTTGGGGCTATAATAGATTCTTCCAACTTGACCATCTGGCTAGTGAAGGTTACCTCAACCCTCCTCTCGACACTTTAATTTTAAGGTAACTAAGAAGTCGATTGCTTCAAGTTATAAATTAAAGTTGACTTTTGCGCCAGATTTTACGTCCGAGCTCCAACCTTTTACCAAAAATGTCGTGACCAACAGTGGTATATCAATCAGCTTCGAACCGCACAAAATCAACACATATCGCAAATAAATGTGCCGGAAAAGGTAATTTACGTCCAACAATGAATTGAATGAAATGAACTTTTTTCTGGCAGAAACTAGCTACCGAGATTTCGCACAATGTTACAACAATATCTGTGAATTCACATCAATTAGAGGAACCAAATGAGGTGAAGAGCATGTTTGAAATGTGTGCGACTTCTTCTCCACCTCTTGTTATAAACGGTAGTCATGTAGAACAAATACGTCCTCATCCTGGCTGTAAAACTAGCGACACTGCAAAAAATTTAAACTCCAGCAGTCTAATTAACGTAGGAAATAGTACGTCGTTACCACCATGTATATTAAGGTGAGCCGTTATAGAACCGATGTAAGTTATAAACTCTCAATTTTGTGTTGTAGACTTCACAAAAATTTATTAACACCACACATCACAGGAATAGACATAAACGCAAATGATCCACCTGCTTGTAGTGCAACTTCTTCTATTCCAACCCAAGCTACAACTCAAAAACCTTCCGCCGAAGATCCTTCAGTTAGTCAAAGAAATGATGAAGATTTAGCCGATTATAAAATGGCGCCGAGAAATTGCTTTACTCTAAATTTATCGCTTCATTCACCCAGCTCATCTACTCTTACAGTTAGCACTAGTAGCAGTGATACGGATGCTAGTAGCGTAGGTTGAAATAATTTGAATACTCGAAAACTCACTAGGAGTTCGCATTTCCAACAAAAATTTCCTTTGGAATTGAAATTGACTGATTTTAATTATAGAAGCTAATGTAGCTGCGCCTTGTTACTTAAATTGTTTATCTCCTTCATTTTTACAGGAAGTGAGCGAAGTTGAGGATATTGTTGAAGACAACCATAGGGAGGCACTGATTGATTCGATTGATGACAATTATGTGGACGAGGAAATTATGCCAGGCGAGTAGTGATTTTTGATTATTTTTGCATTTTAAAGGACACTTCGGTCCGAACTTAAAGGACGAGAGAACTATCAAAGTCAATTTTAACGCTGAAGTGCTCTTTGAACTTGAGTAAGGCGGAAAATTATTTTTCAGGAGCCAAATGAAAGTTTACAGACGTATTAAATTGTTCTTGACATTTAGGTGGAGACGGTGCTAGAAATTTTAGTTGCGAAACTACTCTTCCCAACCCATTTGCTACGACAAGTGACGACGTGGCCGAAAAAGGTTGTGCGTCTTACCCTGAAGAAATTCCAACTTTGAGATTTTAAGTTTTACCCAACTGACATAAAAAGTGTATCTAAACTATTAAATGATAGACAGTTGTTATGTAAATGCTTATATTTTTTATGAACTAATCTATAGTTTCATTAAGGCCCAGTTGTATAAACGAGCTAATCTGGGAGTCAAAGTTAACTCCGCGATTAACCTAAATTCTGAGTTAAATTGAAATATATTTGACCTTAGAAGTGTCAGAAAATGACATTAGTTGCTCGTGGTAAACTCAAACGTTGGTGTTGGTGTTGTAAAACAGAAGTTCCAACCACTCGCAACACCTCTTTTTAGTAGGGATGATAATCTAATCCTTGTCGCAGAGTCATACAGTCGACTTCGTCAATTTTGAGGGTGTTTGTTTTAATATTGATGTCTGTTTCCAATTGAACTTGATTTCGAAACAAGTGCCTTTGGGACGCCTGGACCTAAAACGTAAATAGTCAACAAAAAATTGGTTTAATAATTTTCTAACCGAACCTCTGCAATCATTTGCTTTAACCGAGTACAATTTCGTTTCAGTTCCAAAACTTCGTTGACCAGGTGCGTTTCAACCGGATCCCTAACCGTCTCGAAGCCTTTTCTCTGAGCTCGATTTTCTATTCTAGTTTGAGCCAAAGCCATGTATTCGACTTGTTCGGCCAAACACTTCTTGATTTCGATTATGTTTTTTGTTTGATCGTTTACTTGTCGAATAATCTACAAGTAGTGCAACCGGTAGTACAATTTAAGATTATTATTACTAATCATTAATCATTACTAACCTCGCTATGTTGTTCTTCTAATTTCGTTTTAATTTCTCTCGTAGCTTCAATTCGTGCCCTAAAGGACTCGTCTACTAGCTCGCGCTGATTTGTTAAATCTTGGACAGTTTGCGCCAATAAAATATCAATGTGAGAACGCATATGTTCCGCACTGTTAATTTCTTGTGCCGTCTTGATTATATTTTTACGCGTGAATTGATTCCATTCTTCGACGGTTACGTTGCTGCAAACCAAATTGGATGTATTTGTTCGAAAGGCTAAACAAAAGTTCGAACTTACGAAGGATCGAGAGGAGTGAAGCCGTGGAACAAGCTCAAGTTTAAATAGTACTGCTTTAAGCGTAAATTGTTGTAGTCGAGTCGCGACGCGTGTTCCTTATCGTCCAGGTCGCGTTCCAAAAAGTATAAGTTTGATCTCAATTTACGAAGTTGCTCGCGTAGCTCTTCTGAAATTCGCGTTAAGGGAGGGACGGATTTTTTCATAAGTTCCAGTTCTTCACGTAACTTGCGCTCGACTTCATCGTGACACTAGAAAATTAAAATGGTAGAAGTGGGTGGTTATGTTATGAATCCTCTACCATTAGAATAGCCATTTGTTTTTTTAGTTAAAAACTCGCTCCGTAGATGATACAGTGTATCGAAACAGCTGTCAGCAATCAAACTGACAAAATTAGTGCAAATGGCTATTCTAATTTAGTTTATACAAAAATCAATCTCGATTTGCACAAAGTAAAAGCCAAATCTATTCAATAATCAAATCCTCTACCAGATCGACCACCAGGCCCAAGCTTTAGATTATAGGAATTAAACTAAGCTTTTAGGCAGTAATTTTGCTAAAACTACTGAACATTATTTTTTTTAAACATAAAGTAGCAAAAATGATTATTTATAGCAGGATATTGTTTGGGAGTTTTACTTTTTTAATTCCTACCGAACACCCTTAAGAGCTCAAATTACGTTTAAGAATGAAAATTGCGCTTAGCGACCCTCCCAAAGTAAATAACATCCTCGAAATCGTACCAAATCGATCCCGAGCCTTCCTTCGCGTAAAGCGATGCACTTCATTGTTATTGGAATGGCGTTTTTTTGAATAAAACTCGATAGGCCCTTGATGCGATCTTCGTAAACTACAAGAATTTCTACGATACGGTAGACCGCTTTTCGTTCGTTCAAAATTTCGTCCTTTTCGAATTTAATATCGTCGAGCTTGCGCTCAGTTTTAAAATCGACTTCCTTCTTATTCAATTCTGTAATTTCCTTAATTTCGTCTCGGATCTAGAAGACACTTTTATGTGCAATGGAAATATGAGTTTATTACATATTTGGACTTACGCGTTCGGATTCTGCTATAATTTTTTGTGAGAGCTGTTGTTGGTCTAAATTTGTTTTTATTTGTTGTTTGTTGTACGACTGCCATTCGTTTAACGTATATCTAGGAAAAAATATTGTTTTTTGTGTCACCAAAGTACGAATTCTTACCTTGAAGATGGACGTGAAAGAGTGGCCGAGCCTTTTTTCGCTAAATTAGTCTCCATTGCTTTAGAAGTTTGTCGTACTGCACAAGAAACTCTTAGCCCTTCCAATTTATAGTACACCCCCGTTTTGTCAATACTAACATGTACACTTGTACACCCTATTATCGCTATGGTTTTAAAACTTTGAAAGAAAACACGTATAGGTATAGTAAGACGAGATATTTATTTAGAAATTTTATTTAACAATTTTTTTGATAACTGGGTAAGATGACGTCTATTGATAATGTATGCTTTGCCTTAAAGTCATACAGTCAACTTCATCGATTTTCAAAGTATTGGTTCTTACGTTTATGTCTTCTTCTAGTTGAATTTGGGTTTTTAATAAATATCTCAAAGAAGCTTTAGCCTAAATAGGCACAAATAAGTTTTTATGAGCGTGCATTCTCAAAACAATTTTTATACCTCTGACATCATCTGCTGCACCGCCGCGCAATTGCCCCTCAATTCGAGGACCTCATTTACTAAATTTGTTTCAACAAGATCCCTGCACAATTCCATCCCATTCCTTTGCGACCTATTCCCTAAACGAGTGTGCGCTAAAGCCATAAATCCTTCTTTTCCGGCCAAATTTTTTTGCAAAGCCGTAATGGTGAGGACCATTTCGTTCGCTTGTCTCGTAATCTTAAAACGTAAAATTAGACTTTGATTTTCTAAAGTAAACTTTTTACTTCGCTATGCTGGACTTCTAACTTAGTTTTGCATTCTTTAGTTTCTTCGATACGTCTTCGAAATGCATCGTTGACACAATGATATTGCTCCAACAAATCATCATTCACCTGCTTCAGTATTGTATCGACGTAACATCTAAAGCAACGTGCGCTATTTATTTCTTTTGCGGCCGCTGCTATGTTTGTGCGCGTAAACGTCTCCCATTCTTCTGCACTTATATTTCTACGACAAACAAAATATTATTACAAAGTTAATTTTAGCGAAAATTCTACTAACGCTTGATCTAGGGGCGTATATCCGTGGTACATGCTTAAATTCAAACTGTGCTCATTAAGGCCGAGATTGTTCCTGTCAATTTTGAGAACGTTATCTTTATCTTCTAAATCGCGATCCATAAGATAGAGTGTTGATCTTAAGCGTCGAACTTGTTCGCTTGTCTGCTCCAAGCTGCGCGTCAAGAGAGATATACATCCTAACATAGCGTCAGCTTCCTTGTGGAGCTCGCGTTCGACATCGTCGTAGCACTGAAATCAAATTGATAGAGGTAATTTATGCAGTTTACTGCATCATGCACTTACCAAGTCAATTCCAACTCGATTTTCTCTAAACATAATGCACTGCTTGCAGATACGAAACGCAACTGTTTTAACATACTCCAGTAAATCCATAATTCGTTCGTTATAAGTTACCAAATTATCAATTTCGAGTACAACCTCCTTTCTCTGCCTTACTATTTCTTGCTTGTTAAATTCGATATCGGTGATTTTTTCTTGTAGTTTATTGTCGACTACAGTCTTGTTGTTGAGAGTTATTTCGTCTATAACTTCCCCTCCCTGCGATTTTCTACAATTACAGGAAAATGGGCTACGTAAAATTACTTACCCTCTCGCATTCGGCTAAAACTTTATCTGCAAGTTGCTGCTGGTCCAAACAAGCTCTAGTACGGAGTCTATTATTTAAATACCACTCATCTAGGCTAAATCTGGGGAAATATTTTTGGGTTAAAACGTGTCGGGTTTAATTTGCAGTTTTTTTACCTTGGTGGAGGTGGGGGAATGACTACCAGCTTTTCTGTATACACTTTAGTCAAATGGGTCATGTTTTTGGTTTATTTTAGATTTACAAAAAAGTCCCAAGGGGTACCACGAAGTCCGCGAATTAAATAAAGTAAAAAAATTATATACAAATAATAACAAACATATAAATAAATTATTTTGTCAATTGAACTGACAGACAAAACTTTTGTCAATGCTTTGTGTCTGCTTGATTAAAAATTACAAAAAATTCCATCAGCGTATCAGCAAGTGATACGAATCCCAAGATTCAGAGCTCTGAACCGATGGTGCAAATCCGCATCGTTTATGGTTGTCAGTGAACTACCCTTACACCGTGACTAGTATTCTTCCCTTGATCACTTTCCCTGTTGTTAATTATTAATAAAATAGACAGACACATGCGACGTTATCTAGTGTGCGCGAGCTCAAGCCTTTTCAAGCTCGACCTTGCTGTACAAAATCTTTTTAAAACTCTAAATTTCCCACACCCTTTCTTTCTGATCATCCAATTTTCAATTAACTAACATCCCTGACAATTCCTAATTTATTATTGTAATTAAATACATTAATTTCTGTAATTGTAGCGTGTAGAACGACTATCCCTGCTAGAAATGGTCACGTGCTGCGCTGTAATTGAAGAGGGTATTCCATCTTCCGGTCTTCGTCTTTGTCGAGTTCGTACCTTTGTCCTCGTATTGACCTTCTCTATGTCTTCGTAGATTCGTGCTTTGTTCCTGTGTCGTCGTCGTCGTCAAGTTTTAGTCTCGGTGAGAGTTGCGCGTTTGTTTGTAGCCAACTTCTTACAGTTTCCATGTGTGGTGATCACTCAGTGGTGGCTCTTGTGAGCCGTCGTGGAATTTAGATTTCCGCGCATTTTTGTACGTTTGTGATCGGATCCTAAGACCCACCTGCGCCTCCTTTGTACCCGCTTTACAGTATACCAAAGTTACAGGAAAGAGGCTGATAGGGATGGCCACTCCTTAGGTCCTTAGAGAAGCCGTAATACACTGCGAATCCAACCTCGCTAGAAGCAAGTTTCTGCCCGTAGTACCAATGTCAGAGTGGAATGTTTAAGGCCATCTTCCATGCTTCGCGGTTTGCGCAGATAGCGGAGCCATGCTTGCACTCACACTCCACCGCGAGTGGTAACGGTTTGGGATCAGGAAACTCTCACCATTCCACCAGACACCACTTAATTCCTTCCGGACCATCCGTAACGACCTGAAACAGACCAGCTTTTTCATGATGGTGCGCCAAGAGAGAGGGCCCGCTCGCCTTTAGCCTTCGTCTAAACACGCACCAAGAGCGGGGGCCTGCGCCTGCAACAGGGATTAGGCAGATTTCGGAAAGCCTAAACACGTACTGGTGGTCCCTACGTGCTTAATAATTTAGAGCAAGATTACTACCGAAGTATATATATTTATACTTCCTATCAGACCTCTCGTCTTCTCGTCACTATTTAAAGCACAATTGCATGTAGACTAGTCCACAGCTATTCTGGTGCAGAGACTGCAGCAGCCAATTGATTCGAAGATCACGTATGGCTCTGCCGAGATATCAACGCATCGAAGCAACGGGTGTAATGAAACTGACTATAAGACGCATACGTTTAGAACCCCTATACTTTCAGTTTTATGCGTCGGTGCTTAACCCGTTACCTGCATCTCATCAAGTGCAGGATAAGGAGAAGCATCCGACGTTTTGTGGGCTGGTTCCTGGAAACACCAGGGCAGACTTGGGGAATTTAATTACCGTGCCCCACCTAATTCGTGTAGCTTCCGTTCCCTGGTGGTTCTTAGGGGCCGTCGTGGAAAATATATAAACGCCGCACTTTCAGTTTCGGCGTGACTACCGCTCCGCGGTAGCTCTTATGAGCTGCTGTGGAATCTTCCCTATTTTTACCGACGTCGAACTCACTCCTGTGTATGACCTACACTGCCTTTAGTTAATGACCATAATCAATAAATAAAATAAAACAATAACTTTAAAGTAATATCATGTTTTAATATAATATAAAATGTAAAATATAAAATAAGGACAACAAACTAATGGTTGAAAAAACATCAATCTTCACAAACAACATTCTGATTGTACTAGTTATTTTCATTGGTTTTAGTGAGCTTAAAATAATTCACTATTATGCGATAAATAAAGAAACCTGGAGAGAAAAATTGTATCAAAAAGTGGCTTAAAAGATAACTTAACATTAAAACTGACCGTACTCCACATTTTAATATGCGTGATAATCCATGCTTTGTCGAACAGTCATACAGTCGACTTCGTCGATCTTCAAAGTATTGGTTTTTACGTTTATACATTCCTCGATTTGAATAGTAGTTTTCAATAAATATCTCAAAGAAGCTTTAGCCTAAATAGGCACAAATAAGGTTTTATGAGCGTGCATTCTCAAAACAATTTTTTTACCTCGGCCATCAGCTGCTGCACCGCGGCGCAATTGCCCCTTAATTCGAGGACCTCATTTACTAAACTAGTTTCAACGAGATCTCTGCACAATTCCATTCCATTCCTTTGCGACCTATTCCCTAAACGAGTGTGCGCTAAAGCCATAAATCCTTCTTTTCCGGCCATATTTTTTTGCAAAGCCGTGATGGTGAGGACCATTTCGTTCGCTTGTCTCGTAATCTTAAAACGAACAATTAGGTTTCAGTTTTATAAAGTAAACTTTTTACTTCGCTATGCTGGACTTCTAACTTAGTTTTGCATTCTTTAGTTTCTCCGATACGTCGTCGAAATGCATCGTTGACGCAATGATATTGCTCCAATAAATCATCAATCACTTGCTTCAGTATTATATCGACGTAACATCTAAAGCAACGGGCGCTATTTATTTCTTTTGCGGCCGTTTCTATGTTTGCGCGCGTGAAAGACTCCCATTCTTCTGCGCTTATGTTTCTACGACAAACAAAATATTGTTACAAAATTAATTTTAGCGATAATTCTACTAACGCTTGATCTAGGGGTGTATGTCCGTGGTACATGCTTAAATTCAAACTGTGCTCATTAAGGCCGAGATTGTTCCTGTCAATTTTAAGAACGTTATCTTTATCTTCTAAGTCGCGATCCATAAGATAGAGTGTTGATCTTAAGCGTCGAATTTGTTCGCTTGCCTGCTCTAAAGTGCGCGTCAAGAGAGATTGAGCTCCTAAAATAATGTCGCCTTCCTTGTGGAGCTCGCGTTCAACATCGTCGTAGCACTAAAATGAATTCTTAAGGTAAGAGATAGAAGTTCGTTGCACCAACAACGTGCATTCAATCATTGCCAACAACCAGCATATCGTAACAAGAGAAAAAACTCATAATTGGATCGCTAGTAAATTGCCGCACCTTACTCCAAATTGCACTTACTAAGTCAATTCCAACTCGATTTTCTCTAAACATAAGGCACTGTTTGCAGATACGAAACGCATTTGTTTTAATAGACCCCAGTGCATCCATAATGCGTTCGTTATAAGTTACTAAATTATCAACTTCGATTACAACTTCCTTCCTCTGCCTTGCTATTTCATCCTTGTTAAATTCGATATCCTTGATTTTTTCTTGTAGTTTGTTATCTACTACTGTCTTATTTAATACCGTTATTTCGTCTATAACTTCTCTGCCCTGAAATTTTTTACAATTGGATGCGTTTCATCCGATATTAAAAATGATTTATACCCTCTCGCACTCTGCTAAAACTTTATCCGCAAGTTGTTGTTGGTCTAAACATGATCTAGTTTGAACTCTGTTATCTAAGTACCACTCATCTAGACTAAATCTAAAGAAAAGCTGCGTAAATATTAAAGTTGTAGGTTTTGTTATGAATTTGATTACCTTGGTGGAGGTGGAGGAATTATCACCAAGTTTCTTTTAGAAAGATTGGTCAATGTATTCATATTCGTGGTTTGTTTTAAATTTACACAAAAATATGATTAGGTACCATTAATTAAATGAATAAAGTAATAAAAATATGTGTACAAGTGTAACATAAATAAATTGTGTCAACTAATGAGACAAAAGTTTTGTATGAAGTTTGTCCACTAGATGAAAAATTAGAACGAATTTTTGTAAGTGAGCTATAAAGGTTCCTCCTTTTGGATCCTCCGAGTGGATAAAGTACAAAATTTAACGATGCAGACTGAAAGAACATTGAAAATTAGTAGGAAAACCGACCGCCTACCACTCTAAAGTGGTAACAACTTAGGGGTGCCTTGAAAAAGGTGGATTTTCCATTATAACTCAAAAAGTACGCACTTTATGAGGAAAGTGCTTCTATATGAATATAAACTACATCAATTTTCCTACAAATTAAGTTTCTTAAAGTTTTTTCCTGAGACTAGCGGTTTAGGCGCTAGAGCGCTTTTCGTTTGACAGAAATTCCAAAATTGGCCATAAAACTGTTTTATGGCTTATAACTTAAAACTACGCACTTTATGAGAAAAGCGATTCTACATGAATATAAACTAGCTCAATTTTCCTACAAATTATGTCTCTTAAAGTTTTTTCCTGAGGCAAATGGTTTAGGCGCTAGAGCGCTTTAACGTTTGACAAAATTTCAAAATTGGTCCAAAAAGTGTTTTATGGCTTGTAACTCCAAAACTACGCACTTTATGAGAAAAGTGCTTCTGTATGATTATAAACTACATCAATTTTTCTACAAATTATGTCTCTAAAGTTTTTTCCTGAGACTAGCGGTTTAGGCGCTAGAGCGCTTCAACGTTTGACAACAATTCCAAAATTGGCCATAAAACTGTTTGATGGCTTATAACTCTAAAACTGTGCAATTTATTATAAAAGTGCTTCTATATGAATGTAAATTACATCAATTTTCCTACAAATTAAGTCTCTTAAAGTTTTTTCCTGAGACTAGCGGTTTAGGCGCTAGAGCGCTTTTCGTTTGACAGAAATTCCAAAATTGGCCATAAAACTGTTTTATGGCTTATAACTTAAAACTACGCACTTTATGAGAAAAGCGATTCTACATGAATATAAACTAGCTCAATTTTCCTACAAATTATGTCTCTTAAAGTTTTTTCCTGAGGCAAATGGTTTAGGCGCTAGAGCGCTTTAACGTTTGACAAAATTTCAAAATTGGTCCAAAAAGTGTTTTATGGCTTGTAACTCCAAAACTACGCACTTTATGAGAAAAGTGCTTCTGTATGATTATAAACTACATCAATTTTTCTACAAATTATGTCTCTAAAGTTTTTTCCTGAGACTAGCGGTTTAGGCGCTAGAGCGCTTCAACGTTTGACAACAATTCCAAAATTGGCCATAAAACTGTTTGATGGCTTATAACTCTAAAACTGTGCAATTTATGAGCAAAGTGCTTTTATATAAAGTACATCAATTTTTAAATTCAATTTTCTACTAATTATGTATCTTAAAATTTTTTAGCCAAATGAACAGTTCAGGTCTAGAGCGCGCTGAAGTTTAGTGTGTATCGAAGTATATTGCCAGTTTTTTTTCCTCAGACACATGGTTTACGCGCTAGAGCGCGTTTAGGTTTTCTGCTTTCCTATACTAGTTTAAAGTTAGCGATTGTTAAACCGCAAATGAAAAAATAAAACAATATTATTAAAAAATGTATTACATCTTACTAAAGATCATACAAAATAGGATGCCAAATCACAGCTAGTTTCCCAGTTAAATTAATAAAGAAAATATTTATAACATTTCAGAAATGTTTTTATGTACATTCATGTCTTATATTAAACTTAAAACAGTCTTATAGAAAGTGCATTAAAAAATATTACAGTAAACAAAACTAAAACGAGTTTACCAATTGCATAAATATATAAAACAATGAATTAAAACAGTTATAAAATGTAAAAAAAACTGGTAAACACCACTGCAGATCTCACGATAGTTTAACAGTACAAAAATTTGACAAATAACAGAAAACATTGTAAAACAATTTATTTACGAAAAGAGGAGCTTAAATTGTTATTCCACACATCTATCTAATGTAAGCTCATACAAACTTTGGTATTCTCGAAAATGCTCTCGGTTAAGAGATGCATAAATTTGGTGACTCTTTAAAAACAATTATTTTTCGATTACCTAAAATCAATAATTTACAGATTTATTTACACAAATATAAAAGAGCTCTTAGCAGCTTTAATATCAAGTTGACTTAAAAAAAAAATTAACATCACAGATATAAAACGAGCAAAAACTGTGTGTCATCTTTGAGCATATTTAATATGCCGCTTATTAAAGAGTTTTTTCGACTTAATTTATATTGCTGTTAAATGATTAACCTTCTTACAACTTAGGTAATTGAGCTTTAACCGAATAAGGTGAAAAAACATGTACTAAACTATCCCAACCACAATCTGCGAGTTCACCTTTTTTATGCGTATTCCAATCTAAACCGTAAACGAATTCGGAATGATGTTTAATAACTTCTAAAGCTTCGTTACTACGTTTGAAGTCCCATATTCTAGTGGTGAAATCGTAACTAACTGAAGCCAACATACTAATGGAATGTGGAGAAAATTGTACACGTCTTACGGCATACTCGCACCCTTGTAAACTAAAAATTGGTTGCGATAAGTTACGTAAATCCCACCCTTTGATTAAACCATCCGAACCGCCGGTCGCTAAAATATTTTGATCGTATTTACACCAATCACACGATAAAACCTCCGCATCGTGTGCTTTACAAAGTGCACTAGCATTTTGCGAATTCAAAGAATTCCATATTCTAAGCGTACCGTCACCGGAAACGGAAGCAAAACAGTGCGGTATATGCGGAGACCACATAGCATTATAAACTAACTGCGAATGACCTTTATAAGTGTTCAACGACATTTTTCTATTTGGATCCCACACTTTTATCGTACAATCCCACGATGCACTAACAATCAACTGCTCCTGACGAGTTCGAACCCAATCGACCGAGTACACCTCCTTTTTATGTTCATGCAGAATTAAAGGCGGTAATGCGGGAGTAGCTAAGTTCCACAACTGTAAACTACCATCACCAGAAGCCGTAACCACCAGCATCGGATCGCTCTCGGACCACACACAATCAAACAGTCCATCTGACCAATGAAAATTTTGCAACTGTACTAATTTCTTTTCGTTAGTTAATTCTAATAAAAATAACGTTCCTCCGCCGGCTAAACCAAAATATTGGCTTGTTGCAACTGCTAGATGTTCGGGTCGAAATGGGGAAAAACGTACACTATAACCATGTCGGTTTGGAGTTAAAAATGTTGCCATTTCTTATTGCTTTAATTTCGTTCAACTAATAATATACAAATATAATTTTTTAATATAAAACAACATATTTTTAACCATTAACAGATAACATGTAACGTCAATTGATTATTAAATGTCAACAACACAATAAAAACTATGTTAGTATTAGACCTAATTTTTAGGTTACCTAATATAGGTTTTCAATAATTGTACGTGTAATTAGCCAATTTCATATTCAAATACCGCATTTTTAATTAAAATAGACGCTTGCAATGTAATTACTATAATAGTGTAAACCCGTGTAAACCTAACGTGCTACTTTTAATTTGTATTTCAATTTAATCCTTTCTTAGGTTAAATAACAATTAGGTCTAGTGCGAAAAAAAATAGTTGGTGGCCTGTCAAACGTGTCAAATGTCAGTGTCGATAAGAAAAGTAAATATTTTTGTAAATAGGTACATAAATTATCATAATTGGTATGTAATTATCTTTTTAGTTTATTTTAATGCTATCAATAAAACATACTTAATTTTCCGTTGTGCTTTGTACAAAACATAATTTTTTAATAGCAATATATTTATTTTTGCAGATTATATTTGTAGTTTGTTATTGATAAGCAAAAACGAGCAGATCTTTTTGAAATTAATTAGTATCGATTTTTGCTACTTACGTGAGATACGTAGATCTTGCTTTTGTTGAAGTCTGGGAGACGCGTAATTATAAAGGTAAGGAGATGCACATCTCGTTAATTAAACGTTGATTGAAGTTATTGATTTTCTAAAATTGCAGTTGTGCAATAGGTTACTGATACCCACACTTTGAATTTACAGATGGATTTAGTCCCTGTCGAAGTATGGGAAGTTATATTAGGGTCGCCCAAATTAAACATAGAAGATGTTTTAAACTTCGGCTCAACATGCATTCATTTTTGTGATATTGTTAAAAATAGTCAGTATATTTGGAAGCATAAATTCCAAACTAAGTACGAAGTGTATTCTCAGTAAGTTAGGTTGTTACAAAATCAAATTGTAGGTGGCCAGAATTAAGCCATTTACTTGGTCATGGGGCCGTCGATTGGGTTACAGAAGTTCAACACATATACAATTTGAAAAAAGATATTAATTTAAAGCTTACAAATATGTCTGTCGCATTTTACAAGAAAAATGAGTTATCGGACTGTGATTTAATAGATTGGATTGATTTAGCGAAGAGTTATGCTAAATTAATGCTGAGCGATAAAAAAGACGATGGGGCGAAGATCGATACTGATTTAGATGAATGGCTCGAGTACACCGAAGAGTTTTCAAGATCACACCATTATATAGTATATCATTTAATGAATATTGTTAACACTAATGCTGCCATTAAAAGTATAAATGTGGTGCCAATTAAGTGAGTTGCCATTTTTTTTACTTTTTAACATGTTTCTATTGCATTTTTTCAGTACTCCCGGAAATAAGACTTTACAATATTACGCACTTAAAGCTCTGAGACATCTAAGACAGTTTGCTTTAACGAAAGAATGGAAAGCGCTTATTGCTTTGCCCGAAAAGGAACAACTTTTAGAGAAAGGTGCTATGATAGTTGCACAATGGTGCCAACCCGAAATAAATATTAATTATGAAGCTCTTAGTCAGCAATTAGATTCAATTGCAAATAATGTATGTATCTTATTGTTTGGTGTGTTGATTGAGATCACGACAAAGGGTTTGACCATATTAAATTAAATAGTTGCAATGATTCCTAATTATTAAGAAAAAACTGTATATACGTGATTTATTCAGAATTAAAAACTGCATCTAATGCCCTCTTTTTACGAATTTTGGGAAATTAGTTTCAAAAATTTGTGGACATTGAGACACTAATTACAAAACTAAGTAGGACATTAGAAGCAGTTTTTAATTCTGGGTAATCGATTTTCTCTAAAATAATTAGGGAAGCCAATAAATGGAACCATTTAATTTAATATGGTAAAACCGTATGTCTCGGATTTAAATTAGCACACTATTTATATTAACACGCAGGTAATAACGTACACGAAAGAATTTTATCCCAAACATCCGTTGAATAAAGTATCGAATGAAACTTTGCAAGAGTGGAGAAAAAATAAATTGCAGCACAACGCTTGGAGGGCGTTAGAATGTAGACAACTCATTCAGAGTACCATGGTCGAAGTTTTCTACAAGCAAAATTATTTTATCGGCGATAGAACTGAAAATAATTTAGTGGAGTCTTCCCTAATCAATAAGGTTCGTGCTCTTAAATTTCATTGTTATTAGAGCACCACATAATATTTTTGCAGGTACTGGTTAAAAAAATTGGCGTACAAATTATTCTCGCTATCATATACGACGCCATAGCGAGGAGAGTCGGTTTAAAATGCGATCCGGTTTGTCTGCCTTCGCACTTTTTGCTAAGATTTACTGAAGGTTACGACGAACCAGAAGCAGATTCTTATTACATAGATTTGATGAACAATGGTAGTGTTTTGCGTAAATATAATTGCCCTTACAGTAGGCACAATTCGATTAATAACGAAAAATCTCCATCTGCCAGTTCCCAACAGGTGATTCAGTGTATGGTTTTAAACTTGGAATTCGCGTGTCGACAACAAGTAAATCCAAGCGAAAGTATAACATTTTTAAGATCAATTTTAGAGTTACTGTTGGTGGTTTCTCCGTATTGCAATGCTACGATCGACAATTTGGGTCATCTTTACTTGTCGCACGATATCGACTTGACTCCAATTAAGCTATATTTCGAATCTGTTGTAAGGATTTTATTTCTGGAAGCCTACTAGTAATTAACGAAGCTTATTTTAGAAGCGTAATAAATGCTCCGATCCCGAGTGGGTTCAAAGTTCGCAAATGAGACTAGATCGCATGGAAGAGCTCATCGAACGCTATATTTTAACGAAAAATAAGCAAGCGTATGTTGTAAGTTTATTTATTTTCTTTTACAATCGATTTTTGAAGACGAGTGTTGGCCACTTTTTAAGGAGACTATAAAACCCCGTCCATCAAAAGTTAGTTTTGCCGTGGGAATGGTTATGAAGCATTTTGTATTAAATTATGTGTGCGTTATTTACGATTGGGACGCTTCATGTAAAGCTTCTGTCCAGTGGCAATTACAAATGGGTGTACATAAATTAAGGCACAAGGAAGATCAGCCGTTTTATAATGTCATTGTTGCGGATGGTACTCTTCGTTATGCGGCTCAAGGTATTCTTAAAATGCAACTCGATCGGTTAATAAAAATTTTTTTTTTAGAAAATTTGATTCCGTTTGTCAATCCAAGTAGCTTGAATGCTAACGAGACGTTAGGAAAATATTTTTCTCACTTTTTCGAAACTCATTTTGTACCAAATGCACAAAAGGAAAAAGAATATCCTTATGACGCTGAAGTTAGACATAAATTTTATCAGGATATGAAATTTGGAAGTGGCGCTAGTGGAAGTAGTCCTTTTAACTTTTTTGTCAACGGTCAAATATGAACAAATTTTACTTTTTTATACCCACTGTGTTACATCATGCTTTGATTGTTTTAGATGGCTCATAATAATATCAAATTTTAAGTGTAGGCAATTGTATCTTTGTTATGTGTTATATATACGTCTATAACTTTAAAACAGGAAAATATTTATTTTCTAGTCGATTAATTTCCTTATTTTTAAATTTCAAGATATTTGCTGCTGGTACGGCTTAGACAGATTATTGTTTTTAAATATTGTTATAAAGACTATAAAGAGATGTATAATTTTTTAAACACTATCGATCGATGGTGGTTTTGAATAGGAACTTTACAATTAATTATACTGTTATGCAAAGACTGACTGAGGGGTTTAAATCTGGAACTCTATGATTATTCAAGTCGTATAATTTTAGAAAAAAACATTTTAAAATAGCATTATTTGTGAAATAGTAAATGTTGAATTGTATCGGTGTATTTCTCAACCATGTCTTGAAATATTACGAGAACTACAATAATTGTTTGCATAAATATTTCAATTTCAATTTGTTGTCGATATATAATATTGTAACTTTAATGTATGTTTAATCCAAATATTTTATGTTTAGATTGGGGTATTATGAACAATAAAGTGATTAATATTAATAAAGCGTCGTTGATTAATTTTTTTGTTAAGCTTACTACTCTGTTATTCGGATAAGTTAGTTTCTCCACAGCAGGACGGTTTTGTGTTTACCGAATTGGAATATTCAGAAACAATTTATGCTTCGTGTACCTTTTGCAGAAGAAAATAAACTTTTGGAAAATGACAGCTGGATGTTACAGAAAGTAAATTTCCATAATCTGGGCCTGTGCCAAGCTCTCGAAGATTTCAGGCGTTTAGTAGTACCTACTTGTACTGCTAGTAACTGCTTGTAGCGGTTTTTTTTGAATTGTTTGAATGTTGAATTAGGATGAAGGTTGTAGATATTTAAGCAGTGTGCTCGTTTTCATATCCGCAGGTGTCTGTGTACGTGTGTGCGTACATGATGGATGTGTAAAAAAGACTTGAGTACTTAACAGGATAACATTACTCTGAAAAGTAGTTTTTTGTATCTTTCAATTGCTCTTGCACTAATGGTATAAAAATTTGCTATGAAAGTTTTTAATTTAAAAGTTGAACGAAGCAACTGAAGTAGGTACTTAGTATTTTAACGAGTTTCATAACAAAACTTATATCGTTAGGGATTCAAAATTCATAATTCAATAGGTTTAAAAATTGTAAATACAGCCAGATAAGATTGGTAACCAAACTCTACAATGAATTAAAAATTAAGCAAAATGGTCATAATGGTGAAGTAGCGAAGTATAACTTCAGAATGCAAAAGCTCAGTTGAGACGTATAATGCAATCACTTTTGGCACGCGTTAGGTTATAGTGTTGTGGGCTTTTTGACTCGATATAGTCAGGATAAGTACCATCCCTCGCGTAATAATTCTGCAGTTTATTCTATAGCTAGAGCGACTTAGATGGGCCTGGAACGGCTGCTCATAAGATGGACAGTAGGTCGAAATTAGTTGAGCGTCCCAAGAGCTTATAGTTGGTCCCTCCATTCAAATTTTGAAACCAATACTCTTGCAGCGCGTGCCTACTTTAATCAATTCTCGTTGGTTGTTTAAACAACTTAAACAATAAGCCAATTAAATTAGTATCTAATAGTTTGCTAACCAAAAGATTGATATTCTCAACAAAGTACTATCTTGGTTATAGTTTCAAATAAA
Organism: Malthinus flaveolus; assembly: GCA_950108345.1. Taxonomy (NCBI): domain Eukaryota; kingdom Metazoa; phylum Arthropoda; class Insecta; order Coleoptera; family Cantharidae; genus Malthinus; species Malthinus flaveolus. The sequence continues at coordinate 11,993,546 of OX467287.1, read as the reverse complement.
TAACTTTCTTAATTAGCCCGAAGCTGTTTCAAGTTTAAGAATTACAAACTACTTAAAGAGGTCTCTTTTGCAATTTGGCTCTTGCGAAACTTTCTAATGAGGATAGTTATTGTGGCATAAATTTTACAAACTTTTATTAGGTATTCCTCATTAGTTATTATGCCACGAACTTAATGTAAAAATTCTAGTTTGGCTTTATAAGCCTTTTGCACTTCAAACGCAACCATACATTGCGTTTATTCGAATTCAGATCATCCAGATTATCTGAATTGAATTTTTTTTATAACCGCAAGTAGATAACAGACAATTCAATTTCTGTATTGGAATAATTTTTTTAAAATTGAAAGTTGGACGTTTTGTGTAAAATAAGGCAAAACTTTAAAATTGGTTGCGAGTAAATTGATGCGAGTTTGTGTTGTACCGATTTGTTAATTAAAAGATTAAAAAAAGCATTCAATATTGAAGTATCGAAGCCTATATATTCATCGGAATAATCAATGGCTCTGCATACGCGTTAAAACGCGTAATGGAATAAAATTTCTTCTCCGAGCAGGTATAACGTTAGCTTTGTATAATGTTTTTCCCTTTTTTTTTGTGGCATTATAAACACGAATTTTCAATTCACTTGTTTATTTTGTTTTGAACAGGAAAATGTAAAAGTTCAGACCTATTGACTCATTGAGTGTAGCTGCAGGCTGCAGGAGCGTCTTCCAGTCCAACCCAATTTTGATAGCAAAGTAAACAAAATCAATTATAAAGTAATATAAGAAAATAAAACAAAGAAAACAAAGAGAAAAATAACCAAATTTGAAAATTGCTAAATATGAAGTTTTTCGTAATACTAAGTTCTCAGTTTGGGCACACGTTGTATGTCAGCAGGCAACCCATTAGACATTATTTGCAAATTAACGTGAACGAATTACGTACTGTAATGGAAGTAGAAAGTTGTAATATAATATTAAGAGATTTTAAAGCGACGCCACAATAAAATTGAATTGAAGATAAAACGGAAGGGAGAAATGGAAAAACAGCATGCGGAGAGACCTTTTACGGGAAGCGGTATGTGATTTAACTTACGCAAGTGTGACTATCTCGCACCTGGGTGGGTATAGAGAGAGATTAAGAAAGTAAGTAATTTGTAACTGTGATTGTGATTAATAAAGAAGTCGAGGTAGGTTATAGTTAGGAGCGTTAGGGTATCCAGCTGTCGCCATTTAAATTTCGTCGCTTGCGTGAATGCACGCAGAGCACACATTCCATAACCATTAACCAACTTCGATGTTAGTTTTATACGTTTGTAACACGGTTTATCCTCGCATATTTAAATTTTTCCTTTTTTATCACACAGTTATTTACAAATCAAAGTATGCGTAGGTACAACAGGAATGTGAAACGTTATCGAGAGTAGTAAAAAAAACGTGTAGTTGTTGTAATAGGTACGTAAACTACACGTGTAAGAAACGCGCAGTTAGTCGTAACCAAACAAGTAGTAAATAGTCGATTTTAATCTACTTTTTAAAGACGAATTTAATGATCCGTCTATATCCTATTATCAGCTACAAGCGTAAACCTCGAGGAAGTTTGTAAGTAGCAACATACGAGGTCCGTAGTAATTCGAGTAGTTTGTATTAGATTACGTAGGACGTTCTTTTATTCAGTTTGTTACATAAATATTTCGTCTAGTGGTTCTAATTTCTCGAAAAGGCTTTGGAAAATGGTTACACTTCAATGTTTGGTACTGATATACTGATGGAGTTTTCTATCCCAAGCACATGTTCAGCTAAAGTTTGGATGACTTTCAATTGCTTTCCATTATGGGAAATCGAATTCTAACAAACGCGTTAAAGGAAATGGTTTTATTAGCAAGACTGTAGCGAGTTTATAAAAAAAAATTTGTACATTTCCACAATGTAGATAAATTAAAAGAGGAAGAGTCGACTTCACTTGGCGATTTAAATTATGTATTTCATAGGCACTTTATGTCGTCTATTAGCGAAGAAGCTTACACATTCAGCAATTTAAAAAAATACCCCAGGAGTCCCCCTCTTAGACCTCTCACATCCAGTTCTCAATTTTTCTAAACAAAATGCACAAGTTATGCTCCTCAATTAGCGATGTAACCATAATTGGAAGCCTAATCTACGAAAGCTGTAAGCGCGTTACAAATTTGACGCCCGCGCAGAGACCACTCAGACTAATGAAAGTAAAAAGGCATCGTTATTATTGCTTTAAAAGCGGGCCCCTTGAAAGCACCGGTCTTTGAAAGCGATGGGAAGCTCACACAATTTGTCAAATAAAAAATTAATTTCATTAATTAACACATTTTATGGATCTGTGAGGTTTATCTATAATTTTCTGAAGTGCGATACATCGATTCACCTCCTCAACCGCATTTATAACCAAAATTCAAAATTATTGCGCTTTCGCCAAAGCTATTGGTTTGGCGATAGCTTCAGGTTGCGAGCCCACTACTCTACTTTTTTTCATCTAATGCATGCATATTCGGCCCAGTAACCAGTGCTAGCTATACCTAGGTTTTGCATCACGCATTCATCCATCATCACTCATCACTCGCTCATTATTTAAGTTAAACGAATTTGGCCATTGGTGGCCCGTGCCTCCCCGCAGCAGCGGCTCAACGTAGGCCTTCCGACGTTACCGCCCCAGCCACGAAGAGGCATCGGCGTTCGACCTTCTAGCTTGTTTTAGTTGGTTAACTTACCACTGCATTGGATATGCTTTCACCTGATCTTCTTAGCAATACTTTTGTTTTTATTTTTATTTTTTACTATATGGCGCACCTCGAAAACTCTTGCGTCTGGTGGTGCGCCTCTTCTGCTTGCAAGTTACTTGCTTTAATTTCCGGTTTTGCCGTTGGAAGCCAAGCCAAACCATGCCCGGCGTGTCGGACGCGGGAAGGACAGGAACCCCGCCTGTAAAGGAACAGAAAAACATACTAACACTCATATCGAGATAGTAGCCACCTCTCGCATAAGAAAAAACTCGGAATGTGCTTTCCGGGACAGAGGTATCCCAATCAGAATCTACGAACCCCAAAAAAGAGACTCTAAACACCTGAACAATTCGGAAAGTCCCAGAACAGGACAAGCAGAACATCTTGGAAGAAGAACGATATTAATCAAAACTATGGATGAAGAGAAGAACTCCTATGCTAAGGTACTGAGAAGGATGAAAGACGGAATGAATATGGAAAACATCGGAGCCCAGGTCAAGACAGTGACAAAAACAAGTAAGGGCGATATAAGACTCACAGTTGTGGGGAAGGAACAAAACTTGGAAAGAAAGTTTAAAGAGGCCCTTCAGCCTCTAAAGGGCATCGAAGAACACCAAATCATAAAGAAGACCCGAACAATTGTCATTAAGGGCATAGACATAGCCACGGAGAACGATGAGGTGGATGAAGCGGTGAGGAAAGCGGTTGGAGCGGAAAAATACACGGGGGAGATATTAGTGAATATAACAAAGGCTGGCAGCGGCAACGCCACGGCTTTTGTGAAACTGCCCTCCTTGTACGCTGCGGAAGCGGTCAAGAAAGAAAAAATTAACATAGGCTGGAACCGGTGTAAGGTAGAGGAAAAGTTCACCTTAGACAGATGCTTTAGGTGCCTGGGGTTCGGGCACCAGTCTAAAGAGTGTAGAGCAGAAAGAGAAGAGAACAAGAGGTCACTATGCTTAAAGTGTGGGAAGGAGGGACATAAGGCAAAAGAATGCACAAACGCGCCGGCATGTTATGTATGCCAAGTGGAGGGGCACAGAGCAGATCAGATGCTGTGTCCTAAATACAGGGAGGCCTTCCAAAAAGAAAAAAAGAACAGACGGACAAATAGCAACGCTGAACGAGTCGGGAGACCCACACAAAATGGGCTGCTTGGAGGAGACGAAACAGTAACTACACCGGGGCCATCAATAACCTCACAAAACAGAGCAGCAAGTAGCGGAGGAACCACATGCGCCTCTCACTCATAAATGCCAGTCAAACCCACAAGAACTAACAAAAACGGGACGGTCGGCGGAGACTGTCGCGGCAGGCAATTGAAAGCCCTACAGATAAATGCAAACAGAGCTCGAATGGCACACGAAGCAATAGACTTAGCTATTGTCAATCACAAATGCGACCTGACACTAATAACCGAACCAAACGAGAAAAGAATCAGACATAAATCATACATATATCCAAGCGAGGACCTATCCGCCGCCATCCAGATTGTAAACAAGAAGCGGATTAAACCCTCTAGTTACCACAGCGGGCTGCGACATGTGTTCATACACTTCGAAGGGCATATGGTGTGTAGCTCCTATGTAAGCCCTAACGCCACCGTCGAAGACTTGTCGTCCACCCTGGAAGATATAGCCTTATACATCAGAGATAATAAACAAGATAGTGGCAAGATCCTAATTGCCCCTGTAGGGCGTCCGTGAGATCGTACTGTACGCATACGTTATCCGAAGAAGCGTTTATCCGCGGATCCCAAACACCGTATCCGTATAGCAATATAGCATCTACAACGCCCTTATAAACTATCTTCACCGCCCGCGACCTCAATCCCCAGTCTCACCTATTACTCTACTCTACTAACCGAATGTTTCGCTACCCCTCAAAACATTCTACTTTTCTTGCCGGACCTGCTCTCTACGCACGACGAACAAAACCGTCAGCGACTTCTTCAACATCGTACATTTCAGTTTTGGATCAGAGGGCCTTTTAACGCCTGAAGTTAGTTCTGCCTGTTTATATATATTTCATAATATAACAATTATTCTCTAAGACAAAAATTATTCCAAATTTGGCTGTGTGAAAAAACAGCGCTAGATCTAAGGCTCGAACTGCCCCGAAATATTCACCAGCCCTTCCCCAACGAACTGCCAAACAACGGCTTATTACCTTTCACACGTTCCACGTAGACTAATTCAGTATCCGATTTGGGAGCATCTCAACAAAAATCTTTTTCGACTTTGCCATAATTAACTATTCAGTAGAGAAAACGAAATTACGTCTAATAAAGACGTAGAAGATGTGAAAGCAAACGATGAAAATAAAGCGTGTTAAGTTTAAGCAATTTAAGTTTAAGTCGAGTCGATGAATACGTCATTACGCCGAAAGATTGCTACATATAAACAATTTAAATTTAATTTCACCTTATCAGGCTGATTACTAAAATATTCCTTCATCTCTAAAGTTACGTCGAAGTAAAATTATGTATTAGAGTGTAGGGGTAGAGGTAGGTAGGTTAGGAAAGTTTTGTAGCGCTAATCAAATTATTTTGTAATTTATATACTCTTATTTTGGTTGATTAAGTTATTATTTTAACACCAAAGTTGGATGCCTATTTGTACCACGTAAAGTTGCTAAGCGTGTACTAATAACTATTAGTAGAAATAGCAATAAGTAGGCAATTAACGACGATAATCAAGACGATTTATGTACGCAGGAATAGAATTACCTTATCAATTATTAGAGAAAATTGCTGGCCTATTAGATGCTATATGTTGATAATTTCTAGTTTATGATTATTTGCATAAATAGGTTAACACGTTACCAAGGATATTTCCTACTGCGGTAATTATAATATTTCTGTTAGCGTGATTTTAACAAATGAATTTATGAAAAAAATTTTCATCGATTTTTATATCAAATTATAATAATAATAACGACTGAACAAACTTAGATGATTGCTTTTATGTTTCTATAAATTTTCTTTATAACTTGTAAATAACTCCTAACTCTTAGCTACTCATAGGAAATTTCTACAACAAACAACAAAGTGGGCAATCGAAATTTGGAAAGTCCAATAGACTCGAAAACAGTGAAATAGGAAATGATAAAGAAGCCATAAATTCGTAATTTTCAAGTTTTAAAAAGAAAAAACGAAAATAACAAAGGACATCTCTTGAGCTGTTTTGTAAATAACATTTTACATTTTTCCTCGAAATGTGAGCGCTTTCACATTTAAAGTTATATTACTCTCGACATAACTCAATGTTCCGGAATGAATTGAGTGGAGTGCAAAGTAGTCTGTTGTGACGTTTTCCGTCGTTTTCCACGCACTCGAGATGAAATTTTACATATGAAACAGAACACAAAATGAGGAAGAATATCGAGACCGCGTCAGTCAAAAAAAGTTAAAAGAAGAGCGAACCCGTCGAATTTAATGTAGCCATTTCGACTCAGCACGAGCCTCTCGCGGAGTTTTGGTTTTGATTAAGATTCGTGGATAAGGGAATTTTTCAAAATCGCTCCAGTTACCGAGTTCCCATCATATGAAAACATTGTCCGTTCTATAGTAAATAATATTCACTTTCAGCCCTTATTGGAAGTAAGAGATGACTCACTTTGTTGTTTAGACGTTTAGAGCATTAAATTGCACTAAATTCTGACACCTTTTTCAAGGTCATCGGTGAAGGTATTTCAACTTCAGGCTTTATAGCACCCCTCCATTTTAAATGTGGCCGAGTAGAAAATCTAAGCAAGCACTAAATTTTTCTAGGCATTGCATTGCAATAAATAAGCACTAAATTGTAAAACCATATTTTCAAGGTCATCGGTGAAAGTGGATATTACGCGTACATTACATCTACATTAGCAGCTCTTACTACTTGGAAAGTAAGCAAGCACTAAATTCAATTTTTGAGCCATTAAATTGCACTAAATTAGCACTAAATTATGAGACTAGCTTAAGAGGTCATTGGTGAAGATGGAATTAGGCGACAAGTTGTAATATCGACATTTGCAACTCTTCTTATAACTTCGAACGTAAGCGAGCACTAAATTCAATTTTTGAGTCATTAAATTGCACTAAATTAGCACTAAATTATGAGACTGGTTTAAGAGGTCATTGGTGAAGATAGGATTAGGCGACAAGTTGTAATATCGACATTTGTAACTCTTCTTATAACTTCGAAAGTAAGCGAGCACTAAATTCAATTTTTGAGCCATTAAATTGCACTAAATTGGCACTAAATTATGAGACTAGTTTAAAAGGTCATTGGTGAAGATGGGATTAGGCGACAAGTTGTAATATCGACATTTGTAACTCTTCTTATAACTTCGAAAGTAAGCGAGCACTAAATTCAATTTTTGACCCATTAAATTGCACTAAATTAGCACTAAATTATGAGACTAGTTTAAGAGGTCATTGGTGAAGATGGAATTAGGCGACAAGTTGTAATATCGAGATATGCAACTCTTCTTATAACTTCGAAAGTAAGCGAGCACTAAATTTTATTTTTGAGGCATTAAATTGCACTAAATTAGCACTAAATTATGAGACTAGTTTAAAAGGTCATTGGTGAAGATGGGATTAGGCGACAAGTTGTAATATCGACATTTGCAACTTTTCTTATAACTTCGAAAGTAAGCGAGCACTAAATTCAATTTTTGAGCCATTAAATTGCACTAAATTAGCACTAAATTATGAGACTAGTTTAAGAGGTCATTGGTGAAGATGGAATTAGGCAACAAGTTGCAATATCCACATTTGCAGCTCTTCTTATAACTTCGAAAGTAAGCGAGCACTAAATTCAATTTTTGAGCCATTAAATTGCACTAAATTAGCAATAAACTGTGAGACTAGTTTAAGAGGTCATTGGTGAAGATGGAATTAGGCGACAAGTTGTAATATCGACATTTGCAACTCTTCTTATAACTTCGAAAGTAAGCGAGCACTAAATATTATTTTTGAGGCATTAAATTGCACTAAATTGAGATTAGTTTAAGAGGTCATACTTAGAGGCAATCAATATCCCACTTAATTGAATGTATAACTGCTATACTTAAGTATAATATGAATCGTAAACGTATAATATGTGGCAACAGAGATATTACCTGTCACGAACGAGTATTATTCTCATTGCCGAATTTCAAGCTTATTATATATTGATGACAAATACGGGGTTATTATGCCATCGTACTTCACTTGTCTGTTATTCATCAAATAAGAACGAATTTAACGATTTAAAAAATATTTCACTAACTGGCTCATCTTTCAATCATCTACGTATACAGGGAGAGTCTCGATATGAGACTCCTATCAAGCCTAAACCGAATTGCGTAAAAATTAAGAAAAAACTTATTTCAGTTGGGCATAAGTTCTAAAAGTCTATTAAAAAAATTGCGGGTAGGTTTTAAATTTTTGAGAAAATTTTCGAGTTAAAGTTTTATAAAAAATGCAACCCGCAATACATGCTTGCACATCGGGTTGCGACAAATGGAATGCCTCTCCTATGTTATAGCAGTCGCACGAACACTGTTGTGAATCGCAACTATTAAATCCAAAAAAATAAAAAAGAGATTCTCGTTATTTCTCTTTGTTACTTATACATTTCAGTTAATTTTGGTGTATGGTCTATACAGTTTTCTTCAATACTTTTTATGCAACTCGATTTCAGACCCTCCACCGAGCTCACTCTGTATTTCAACACTTTTTGTCACATCTTCACCCCATCATCCATTTTTTCCTTTTAAAAGACACTTACTTTAGACAATATCTCATGAATTTTGAATATAAAATGTGTTGAATTTTTTAACCGTTTTGACCCATATCCTCGGATTATTGAATTACTTTTTACGACACAAAGTCTCGCGAGAAAAATTTCACCTTCTATTTTATTTTAAACTATTAAAAATGTAAAAAATAAATTTTTTACGCAACGAAAATGTACAAAACGCGTATTTTTTGTATACGCGCGCTGGAAAATATAAAACACGATCGTTAGTGGCGCTAGTACTACTATATGGAATGAAATTGAATATCGTTTTGATGTTTGTAGACTTTACAAACCACTGCATCCATTGAGTCAAAAAGAATGAAAAGGAGCATTTTGTATATTTTATAGGTACGTCGAATAATTTAATGAAAATCATATATATGACGTTGAAGTAAAATAAGGCCAATTTGTAAGCGTACCTTAAATTCTAATTTTACTATCAGTTACAGTTTCTGTATTTTCAGTATAACAAAAACCAATACTTTATGCACGTTGCATTTTAATGATATATTATAAAACATCGGAGTTCTACGTTCTAGACATAATGTTATTATAAATTTCATAAGGTTAACATTTCGTTCCACATTCAATTTGTTTAACTTTACAATTTATTACATGGCATTAAATAAGTTAATTGGATGAAAATGTTTATGGACAATGTGAACTATTTCCTTTTTCATTTTTTTTAAATGCACCTCGTATGTAAATTATTGTGTTTTAGAAGCTTCATAATTTAAACACCATGTTTATTAACACACTGCTGTCAATTTGGAGCAAAATTATGCTTTGGAGTTTCCAAATTCGACATTTCCAGTCAATTCGTGATATAATGATTATTGGTTTACTCATGCACGCCATAACCATCTCTGATCTCTGATTATAGCTACTTCGATCTCTTTAGGCCTCATGAGCTAAGTACGCCCGGGAACGAGTAAACCCACCTTCTTAATATACGCAAAAGTTTTTTCACAAAATGGATATTACATCTCAAAAGTCATCTTTACCAATTTTTTTGTGAATTTTAATGATTAATTGAGAAGCAAAAGCTAAGACACTTTAATTTAAATCAACAGCCCATAAACATTAAAGCTAATAGTCAAGTTAAATTTACGGAATACTGAATAGAGGTCAATTTTTTTCTTTTAATAAAGTTGCTGAAGTTTGAAAAGGACTTTATAAGCAGATATTAACTGCCTTCGAACAGATTTTAAGTTCATTATTTACGTCAGATCACTGTTTAAAGTTTATTTCCTTTTTTAACTTCTTATGAAAGCTACATATAATTCTAGAAATAATAAATTGTTTTTCTTTTGAAAGTCATTTTGAAGATTTTCAAAAAATTTCATTCGTGTCTCGTACCTGTCAAAGCAGCTGTAGACAATACTTTGCAAGTGTAACAACTCCGGAATAATGTGAGCACGCGTGAAATATAAGGAAATTACAAGGACCGACGAAGTAGCTTAGTGGTTAAAGCACCCGGCGCGACACCGTGGAGACTCAGGTTTGATTCTTGATAGCGATCCCAGTTTTTTCCTCGGAAGACCACCTAAGAGTACTAAACAAGCTTTTTAGAAAAAGCCGGTATAACTCCTTTGCTGTGGAGACAGCTCCAGTTGCTTTCCCATCTTTCAGTCTGTAATTGATAGGCGTTATTTGTAAGGAGGGTGTTGATCATTGTTTCAGTAAATTTTATGATTGCTCAGGGGCACAGGGAAGACCGTTTTAATTTTTCTTGGCCAGCAAACTCGTCTGGTTCATCATAACTCTCATTTTCATGATGCTCTTTAACCCAACAGAGTATAAGAACATTGGCTTTGGATATCTAATTCAGTAGCCATACAGCATTACGCACTTCATCAGGAGACTAGAGGTCAATAGGAGACTAGAGGTTACTGCCCGTTGGATTTTCATTGGCGCTGTGTAATATCCTCATAAGTTTAGTTTGAAAAACTGAGACATATTTCCTCAGCGGTAGGCTGCTATCGAGGGTAAGCTCAGGTGAGCGAACATTTCCTCCGGACACCAGATCTATCTACTCCAACAAGAGATTAAAGGTCAACAGAAGACTAGATGTTACCTTACAGACGTTTGAGAGTTGCAAAGCAGCTTTACTGCCCGTTGGATTTTCATTGGCGCTGTGTAATATCCTCATAAGTCCAGTTTAAAAAATTGAGGCATATTTCCTCAGCGGTAGGCTGCGATCGAAGGTAAGTTCAAGTGAGCGGACACCAGGTCTATCTACTCCAACAGGAGATTAAAGCTCAACAGAAGACTAGAGGTTACCTTACAGACGTTTGAGGGTTGCAAAGCAGCTTTACTGCCCGTTGGATATTCATTGGCGATGTGTAATATCCTCATAAGGTCAGTTTAACCTTTGAGGCATATTTCCTCAGCGGTAGGCTGCTATTGAAGGTAAGTTCAGGTGAGGACACTTGCTCTAGAACTATCATTAAAGACAGTTACGCCAGCTTCGATGCTCTCAGTTGGATCCATTTGAGTTTAGAAGCCTCTTAAATGTATATTTTGAGGACATCCATCTCCAAGAAATGTGGCTTCGTGGAGCACTCCTCAAAGATTTGATGGACCAGATGATCGGAGTCCCCAGCCTCACAACCGAAGGGCTGCTTTTGTTGCCATCTCCTCGAAATGTAAATCTAGTAAAGGAAGGCATAGTAGCACCTCTAGAGCTGTTAAGGTTGTGGTGCTCATGGCTCCTATTACCACGAGACTATGTCTCTGTCTCTGTGTTTTGTCTAGTAGATTTTCAGTAGTGATGTTTGGTTTTGGGCCACCTGATAAGAGCTCCATAGCAGCTCATAGTGTAGTGTCAAAGTGACATTTTAAGAGAAATTCCATCACCCTGCGCTCTGCATAATTTTGACTAGGTTTCTCCAATCAAGCTTGTGAGCTAGGGTCTAGGGTAATGCCCAGATACTTGACCACTCTCACTAGATTTAAAAAAATTCCGCTCAAAGTTGACAAAATCATTTTGCTTAGTTTCCTTTTTCTGACTCGTATTTACCGTCAAGGGGCGCTCAAGACACAATTTTGAAGAGCTTCTCATTCTTGATTTTTTCAAGTTTTCTACTTTACCAACAATTTAACTTTCAACAGTATTCAACCGTAAATCTAACGTAAATTAATTAGAAGATACGTAAATTCATAAGTCGACCCTGCGGTACAAAACTAATTTAAGTTACAAGACTTATGCAACTTATTAAATTCTAACTCACCACTGTATTAATTAAGTATTGTCTAAATTTTTTTTTTAATTTCTCGTTTAATTAATTTCCATAAGTTGACTATGTTAAATTTCTGTCTTTGAAAAGTTCAATTACGATGCAAATTAAGACAAGAGATCTATTGATAAAACAATGCATTGTTATCTTGTGTTTTGAAATCCATTATTCCATTGTTGCTGCTTGTAACCATTAATTATGATTGTTACAGAAATGTTGCCCATCTTCATACACTGTAGTTGATAATATAATATATTTACTAGTAGTAGGTGGCTCTGTTTGTACAAGTCGTAAAAATAGCCCTCAGAGGGCGAAAAATAGAACAAGTTTTCAACGAATCTATGAATCAATGAAAGATTTGTTGTAATATTTTAGTCCAGTCATTATAAACATTTGAAAATGTAAGTGAACCGAGAAAGCTGAATTTTGGATATGTTGTGGAGGGGCTCAAAAAAGCTTAACTTCAAATTTTCGACCAAGATTTCCTATGAGCTTTCGCCGCTTCTTGAAAAAAGAGTAAAATTTATTTTTTTTCGATAACTCGGCTCTACTTCGCGATACGAAAATTGTGCTCATGTACTTTTTGTTGATTTTTTTACGCTCTACAATTAAGGTTATATGATTTTTTCACCTACCGTTGATTGTTGTTGAGAATCGAGCGCGAAAGTGAAAAACTGACAGATCGAGATTTGTTTTTTTCAGTTTTCTTCTTTCTGGTGATAGAAAGATAGAATTGGAGATAGAGAAAAAATGTATGGAATCTTTTTTATAGTAAATTTAATAAGCTATAGTTTTTATCTAAACTATTTCTTCGATATCATTAATAGTTCTTGAGATATAGGCGAAAAACTAAAAAGTGTACCTTATTTCTAAGATGGCGGTCCAAGCGCAATAGTTATCGATTTAGCACTTTAGTATGTTTATCTGGAAGCCATAATGAGCTTGTATACCAAATTCCAGACTTTTACCGGTTAATGTTTTTATTTTTTCTAATTTGACCGGACTACAAGCTAATATTACAAAATCGAAACTTCACGCGGACTGGCTGACTTTTTCGATATCTATCACCAGAAAGAAGAAAACTGAAAAACAAATCTCGATTTCTCAATTTTTCATTTTTGCGGCTCGATATCTCAACAACGATCAACGGTAGGTAAAAAATTCATATAATATTAATTGTAGAGCGTAAAAAAAGCAACAAAAAAGTATATGAGCACAATTTTTGTATCGTGAAGTAGAGCCGAGTTATCGAGAAAAAACCAAATTTGACTTTTTTTCCAAGATGGCGGCGAAAGCTCATAGGAAATCTTGGTCAAAAGTTTGAAGTTACGCTTTTTTGAGCACCCTCTACAACATATCCTTTCTCGGTTCACTTGCATTTATATACCTTTTTTTCCGACGTAATGACTACTATTTCCATATTTCTCGAATAGATGGTGTTAGATTGACGAAGCTATATAAATTTGATGAGCCGAAACATATTTTTCTTTAGATCTAATACGTTGTAAATGAACCCCAACACACACACATAAGTGAAAAAACTTTAAATGAGAAAATTTAAATATTTAAAAATTTGTAATTTATTCACGTATGATTGTTGTATGCATACTAATTTGATTTATATATATTTCGCTTTCTCGACGCATTTAAACAATGCCGGATAGCTTGTGAAAGTATGTTGACCTCCGTAGTGTATTGGGTATAGGCGTGCTACCGGAAATAGCAAAGTCTTGGGTTCGATTCCCGAGGCACTTGGTGGAAAACAAATTTTCTCATTTAAAGTTTTTTCACTTATGTGTGTGTGTTGGGGTTCATTTATAACGTATTAGATCTATCTAACTAATTAACCCTAAATATTTAAAAATTTGTAATATTTTTCTTTATTGGACGAAAAACTAACAGTTACGCAATTAAAAAAGCTACGAATTTTTCAGACACGAAACAGTAATTTTAAAATAGTAATTGTGTGCGTACGTAAAATTTTTAATTAAACAATAAATTGTAGGGACAAGTTTAAAAGTTTATGAAATGTTAAATAGGGGTTTATATTCCCTTTTAACAACATTTAACAAAAGTTGTACATCATGTTGTTATTATATTAAATAAATATTAGACTAAGCTTCAAACTTTTTACAACTTATTTCGTATCGTTTAATATCAATTATTAAAATTATTTTATACTAAACTTATTTTAATGAAATATATTATTTTATGTTCGTTTATACAACAATAGTACTAAATTTACATTAAAACTTTATTAAAGCAACTTCGTTTTATTAGTATAAGTAAGTACCTACCTATTTTGGACAAATTTTAAAGCTTCGTAATTTAATGAAATAATCATATTAATAAATATACAAACATAATACGAATTGAGCTTTGAGGTCGATTCGTACGATGTGTGTTTGATAAAGAAAAAAAATTATTTGATTGAAGTAAGCAATGAAACGGTAGTTATTAATATATAATTTCTACACAAAGTGGTTTTGTATAAATATTTAAATGGAAACATTTTATGTTAATTGTGTAAGTTTGAGAAACAATTAAAATAAAGTTTAATCATTTGAATTATTCATTACGGGATTTCAACTTCCACATGATTCTTATAAGTACAATCTAATAAAACGCATTTATTGATCTTTTTATACAGGGTGCCATGATGTGTCACTCAGTCTGAAGAATTACATCTAATCTAAAGTATAGGGTGAGCAGATTTCGATGGTTCTTATGAAGTAATCTTTTGAGACCAACTCAATGGCAAAAACAGAAATTTGTATCTTCTTTTGTTTTGGAGTTATAGGCCAAAGCTTAATTTTTCCATTTTTTGGAAAATGTCGATATCTCGGTTGTTGTAAAGTTACAGAAAAAAAACACTAGCACATTCTTTAGGTAATGTTTAAGGGCAATAAAATGAGCCAAAAAGATTTTTAATATCTTCGTTAGTTTTCGGTTTATAACAAAGTTTTTTTTTTTTTAATAGAAACCATAGTTGAGTGGGACATATTTAAATAGAGTTTTTTATTCTCTTTTCAATAATATACAGTATTTTTTTAAACTTTTTTTTGTGATTTATTTTTTCTTTCATTTTTTGTTGTTTATTTGCCAATTTTTAATAAAATTGGATGAAACTAAAATAATGGACCCCACATATTACATATCCTTAAAAAGAGGATCAAAAACTCTATTTAAATATGTCGTATTCAACTGATTTCTATTTAAAAAAATATCACTTTGTGTTATAAACCGAAAACTAACAAAGATATTTAAAATCTCTTAGGCTCATATTAAATATCTTTAAAGAATTATCTGAAAACCGTGTTTATAGTTTATTTTCTGTAACTTCACAACAATAGGATAACATTTAGCGAAAAGTTGAAAAATCGAACTTTTGCTTATACCTCCAAAACAAAAGAAGATCGCAAATTCCTGTTTTAGCCATTGAGTTCCTTTCAAGAAAAGAGAACAAGAATGCGCCCATTTTTAAATATCTCTTATAGTTGCTATAGATTTCTTCATAAGAACCATCGAATTTCCCCACCCTGAACAAGAGAGAACTACAGTTCATTCCAACGAGGTGGGTCGCTAGCATAATTGTCATATATGCATGGAAGCGCCATTTGTGAAGAAAAATGTTTGTGTTAGTATGGCAGTGTTTGAAGCTTATATGGCACCAAAGAGTTTACCTTCTGTAATTTTTTGATTAAAATAAAACTGCTACTATCATCAAGGCTCGAGACAAAGGATTTTCCCACAACAGTCAATAAATTTGTAATACAAATATTTTTCTAAACGATTTGCATTTAAAATGCAATTTTGCAATCCAAATTTCCATATAAAAATGCTAGTGCTAGTGTGTATAGCTAATTAGTTTTTCTATTTGTGCAATAATCGGTAGGTCGATTTGGTAGGTAGTTGACGTTTAATTTGCATTCAATAAATCACATGGTCAATTGCGAGTTATAAATCAATAATAAAGTTAAATTTAGCAATATGAGGGAGCTTTTAAAAATTTTTCCGAAGAGTAGTTTTGAAATTTAGTAACCTTTAGGTTGTACGTGCGGTTAATAAAAATAAGTAAATCTCGTGCTTGCAATGGCACATGGAGCTTTCTCAAGATTTTTGCGCATCATTTAAGAATTTTGCTACATGCACTTATATCTACAGTGTGTCTCAAAAGCAACTTTGATAAAATTACCGATTTTAGATATCAGTGTCTTGCGAAGAGTCGTAACATTGTTCTGTAACGTCTTAAGACTAACGTGAGCGCTTGTAAAATACAAAAGAATCGCAAGTTGCAAGGGCCGATGCAGCTTAGTGGTCAAAGCACCCGGCGCGACACCTTGCAGACTCGGGTTTGATCCCCGATCACGTCTCAAGTTTTTCTCTTGGATTATCGAAGCAGCACGGACGTCCATCCATCTACGATGACTTAACGAGTTCCAAAAAGTGGCGACCCCGACGTGATGAGTCATCAGCCAGGAGATCACTTGTTATGGTATCGAGACGAACGACGTCTCTGGAAGGGTAGTACTGTAGCGACCCACAACTATGTTAAACACGCGTGAAATACAAGGACCGAGACAGCTTAGTGGTTACAGTACCCGGAGCGACACCGTGCACACTCGGATTCAATCCCCGATTGCGTTCCAAGTTTTTCTCTTGGATCATCGAAACAGGACGGGCGTCTACCCGGCGACGATGACTTAACGCGTTCCAAAAAGTGACGACCCCCACGTGATGAGTCAGCAGTTCTCCCGAATCCAACTACCGCGCACTCATGTTTGCTTCCTTTCTTCGCTCTAGCCGTCAGGGTTCTGATTAACGGACCTTAAACACGGAAGCTGTGCCCGGAGATCACATATGGTACCGAGACGAAGGGGAGTGCTGTAACGACCCAAAACCAAAGTGAGCACGCTTGAAATACAAGGGAATTGCAGAGACCTAGGGAGGGAAGCTCCCTAAGCACTAGTCTAAGCTAAGCAGTAGTCAAAGCATCCGATGGCGGTTCAAGTTTTTCTCTTGGATCATCAAAACAGTACAGCGTCTACCCCGCTACGATGACTTAACGCGTTCCAAAAAGCGGTGACCCCGACGTGATAAGTCAACAGAGCATAAGTACGGAAGCCCAGCCCGGAGATCATTTATGGTATCGAAACGAACCAGGTCTCCGGAAGGGGAGTACTGTAGTGACCTGAGACTAACGTGAGTACGAGTGAAATACAAAGAAATTGCAATAAACGAGGTAGCTTAGGGACACCGTTGATACTCGGGTTTGATCCCTTTTGCTTTTCATCACAATATCCAATTTTGTACTGGCGCAACCTAATGAAATTGCGCTCTAGTGTTGGTTGGTTGACGTTTTTGGTTTTAGCCACCATTTTCTCGGTCTACAGGGCTCATTAAGGTTTGTTTTCTACTATTAACAGATTTATGGTGCATTTTATGGCGTTTCAATTTTATTTGGCTCAAAAAAATTTAAAGCGATTTTGAGGAAATGTTTTGTAATGCCTTGTGCTTTACTTTCGGGACAGGGTGTATTTAAAAAAAACAGTGGTGAAGTAACTCAAAATAAAAATATTAGTATCCACTAAAATGATATATTGTTTGCGGTGTGATATTTCCAAAATATGAAGTTACTTGAAAACTACATAAATCAAATATGAAAAATTGTCGTTAATAATATTGAAAAATGATTCAACTGTAGCGAAAAATCTATAAAACAACGTCCTTATTCGATCCACTCGTAAAAAGTAATTCTTTATTAAAGAAAAATATGTAATAAAATCTTTTCTTAATTTAAATATACAAAAGAAAAAAAAAAGTAATTCTTTTTTTTGATTCAAAGATATGAAGTGTCTAGAAAACGAATTTATTTTAAACAAGTCGTGTTAACTCAAAAAAAGATAACAATCTCGTCAGAAGTATGGTAATGGTAGAACGTTTGTGATCAAATTTATAGCTCGGAATGAGCCTATAATGCACGTAGGAAGAAAAAAGAAAAATTTACTTTAACCTAAAAAGTGCGGTAGGAAAAAAATGCTGTAATTGAAACTAAAAATTGCTTTTAAGTGTTTGAAAAGGTTTATATTTTCGTCGTATACCGTTGTTTACAACAAACTATTTCCCGCGTATTAAATTTTACATTTGCCATTGCTTGTGATGAAATTACAACCCTTTTATAAAATAGATCGTATTGCAGTATAGCACCTATACGGGGTAGTTACGTGAGTTCCCAAGCGAGTTTATAGTTTATACACGAAAAATTAGAAATTATTCAGCGGAGTAAATTACAATTACGTCACTAGTAAGCACGTTTCGAATTACACTTTGCCTAATTATCTTATTCAATTTTGTTATACTCGACATCCATGCCAAAATTACTCTTTTGCGCTCTTTATAACGTAATATCGGAGGTTTAAAATAATTTTCCTCTATAGAGCATCGCGGTTAGCGTCTTTGGCCGGAAATGAACTCTCAAAGGAGTTCCGAGCGTCCCGTAATTTTGTCGATCGTCTCTAAAAAATTCTTTAATCTTCAATCTTCTACAGAAACATCGTTAATACAACCAATTTAGCCACAACTTCTCCTCATTCTTCATTAGAACTCCGGCACTGCCTTAACTATCTGTTCTAGTCGAATCAAGTAAATGAATTAAGCTGGGACTGTAGTTGAGAAAACCCAGAACGTCGCAGTTTAGCAATATTGCTTTGAACTTGAAAGTTTTGACGCTTTTGCCTAACTCGACCGTGAATTTACTAACTAAACGTTCGTGTAAACCCTCCGTTAGTAAGTTTAAGCCCGATTTACACGTAGTAAAAGCTGAGCCTATCTACTACTCGACAGGGAACATTCAGACGAGTTGATTTGTGTTAGGAGTTAGGACAGAAATTAAATTCTCTCGTTTATATAAATGTATAGACGTCTCTTTGTACCGTTACAAAGCGATTTTCTCGCCTCTGAAATAGTTGGGTTGAGTTTAGATTATAATGAACATTACTTTTCGAAAAACAAAACTCGTTTCATAAACTACTTAGAGAGTAGGTAGGTACTTAGTTTATAGATGTCCAAATGAGAAAACCCCTCAAAACTATTCTAATTTAATTAAACCTTATATCATGTTCCTTTGGTGGAAGTTTCACAAACACACACAAAATACTTTGTTCGTAAAGTCTTGTATTAATAATGAAAGTTGCTAAAGTTCCGTTTTCCATATTAATTTCGTATTAGGAAGTTATGCAATAAAGACACGGCCACACATTCACTTATTTTTAATTTGTAATATCGTCAAACTTACGACGAATGAGCACTCGAGTTTTTTCAGATATATCAAAATCTCTAGTGCAATATATAACGGGACCTCTACAACCCCATCAATCTTTCGAAAAGTCGTAAGAACGAAATACCGAAAGAAAATTTTAGGCAACCCACACTCGGCTACGTAGGGAATAAATACTAAAATTTCGCCCATTGTTATTTTCCTTAGATTTATTTCTACAATGTTTGTCCAATTTTGCTTCCGAAAGATGTTTGTTATACCTTTATTAGCTTTTTTTAAATTTGTTTTTTGTTTGTAAATTACATAACATCGCAAGAGTTACCCGTTACTTAACACGTAATTTTAATAACCTTTGCTTACGAACGGGTGTCTAATAGTTCAGATGATGTAGACTGGTGTCTACTTTTTTCTTTTTTGCAAAGAACAGTTAATTACTGCATATTATTCATGAAAACACTACGAAGTGTGCCAAGTAGTTTTCTACTTGAGCTCCGCTGAAAGTGGATGCTAATTATTCGTAAATTTTTTTTACTACGCCCGTGCCAAAAGTGACAACTTTCGACACACTTTTTAGTGTCAAAAGTTGCATTTAAGCACTCGTGCAATCAACACACTCGACCAGTATTTTAATATTTTACTAAACGCACTACGAGGATCGTTGGAAAAAGTCTCATGAACAAAAGGCGGTAGAGCACCTTTTAGTTACTTCCTTTCCAGAGCAATTGAGAGGGCTTTAGTTGCTTTTCCATCTTCGTTTAACTTCTCATGGCTACCGTCTCTGGGGACACCTGCAGCCTGAAGTGAAAAACTGAAGTACAGAAAACATCAGTGCAAGTAGACCAAGTTTCTAATAGTGCCTACTTAAAATAATACACCCTGTATCGGAAATCCATACCTACGTGCACGTAATGCTAGAAACATAAACCAATATTTTTCAGTAAAATCTCAAACAAATGTTTTTGTTATTTATATTTAGTGCTAAATTTACACAAAATGTTGTAAAATCGAAACGATTTATTGTTTGAAAGCGCGGATTTAAATAGTTGACATGTCGATTTTGAAATTTGCGATAATATATTTCTCTTAGGAAAATATGTGAACGTACCGAATGTAAAAGTATAAAATCACAAAGAATATATTACAAAAATATTACCATCCAGTGTGTGATCGTTTCATGAGAATTGCAATAATTACAAAATTATTCTTAAACGAAAATGTAATTAACTAACCCTTTGGGAGATGTATACTGCCCGCTACGCTCATGTACGTGCAGATAAGTTGTGTTGGTTATTTTTTTGCAAATGTTTTAGCTGTATAAATTGTCATTTTTAGTTACAAATTTTCGGCTAATTCAATGTGATATTGAATTATAAATTATTATATTGTGTCAACCCATTGGTACTTAATATCTGCACAGTCCGAGAAGCAGCGAGCACTTTTACTAAACCATAAGCATAAAGTACAACATTTTTAATGATACAGGCTAAATGAACATTGAAAATAAGGAATAAAACTTGAGCAAGCATTAACTTGAGAGTGGTTCGAGAAGCTTGTTCTTATTTTCTTGCTTATAACTCGAAAACTACGCACTTTATAAAAAAAGTGTTTCTATATGAATACAAATTGTATTAAATTTCCTACAAATTATATCTCTTAGATTTTTCTCCTCTAACAAACGGTTTAGGCTCTAGAGAGCATTAAAATTTGACAAAAATTACAAAATTTGCAAAAAAACTGTTTTTTCTTGATTTGCCACTTATAACTCGAAAACTACGCACTTTACAAGAAAAGTGCTTTAATATAAATACAAACTGCATTAAATTTCCTACAAATTATATTTCTTAGGTTTTTTCCTCTGACAAACGGTTTAGGCGCTAGAGCGCATTAAAGTTTGCTAAAAATTCCAAAATTTGCCAAAAAACTGCTTTTTCTTGGTTTACCGCTTATAATTCAAAAACTACGTACTTTATGAAAAACGGATTTCCACATGAATACAAACTGTATTAAATTTCCTAAAAATTGTATTACTTCAGTTTTTTATCTGAAAAACGGATTAGACGCTAGAGCGCATTAAAATTTGACAAAAATTACAAAATTTGCAAAAAAACTGTTTTTTCTTGATTTGCCACTTATAACTCGAAAACTACGCACTTTATGAAAAAAGTGCTTCTATATGAATATAAATTGTATTAAATTTCCTACAAATTATATTTCTTAAACTTTTCTCCTCTAACAAACGGTTTAGGCGCTAGAGCGCATTAAAATTTGACAAAAATTACAAAATTTGCAAAAAAACTGTTTTTTCTTGATTTGCCACTTATAACTCGAAAACTACGCACTTTACGAGAAAAGTGCTTAAATATAAATACAAACTGCATTAAATTTCCTACAAATTATATTTATTAGGTTTTTTCCTCTGACAAACGGTTTAGGCGCTAGAACGCATTAAAGTTTGCTAAAAATTCCAAAATTTGCCAAAAAACTGCTTTTTCTTGGTTTACCGCTTATAATTCAAAAACTACGTACTTTATGAAAAACGGATTTCCGCATGAATACAAACTCCATTAAATTTCCTACAAATTGTATTACCTCAGTTTTTTATCTGAAAAACGGATTAGACGCTAGAGCGCATTAAAGTTTGACAAAAATTCCAAAATTTACCAAAAAATTGTTTTTTCTTAGTTTCTCGCTTATAACTCGAAAACTACACACTTTTTAGAGAAAGTTGGTGTATAAAAAGAAATTTAATTAAAATTTCCACAAACTATGTCTCTTAGACTTTTTTCATCAAACGAACATACTAGGTTTCAAAAGAGCAAATTAATAGCAATTCAGTTCTCTTTGTATCATGTTTGAATGGTGCACTGAGTTAAAGTTTAGTATACATAATCATAATACATCGGACGTAGCGTGTCTGAAAGGCCGAGTGCTAGTATACTAAAATACAACATTTTTGACATTGACGATGCAAGCTAGCAAGCCTGAATAATAGAACAAATTAGCAATAAAACCGGCCGTCTGCATTAACTTAGGGACTTCTCGAGAACGGTAGGTTTTTGCTATTTTTTCAGTTTTTCGCTTATAACTTTGAAACTACGTCCAGGTGCAGATGGTATAGGGTGTGGTTAGAGGCACCCCAGGGGCCAGTCCTCGGACCATTCCTGTGAAACATCACCTTTAACAAATAATGTGTAACGAGGAATTTAAGACAGGTAGCGTATGTCGACGATTTTGTAGTCCTGGTTTCTGCGGACTCCAGGGTCGACGTTGAAAGATGAGCAGAAGAAGCGCTAGAATGAATCGATGAAGGGGTCAGGGAAGCCCGCAAGAGAACTGTGGAAGGCAAGATGGTGGCGTTTCTCCTAAGGGGAGAACTGTGGCTATGGTAGAGGTCACCATGCTGTACGGTTGTGGAATGTGGGCTTCTAGGGTGAATGTTCTTGGATATAAGGCTCTGGGTTTATCACAGAAAAAAGTTTTATTAAGAGTAAGGGGGGCGGGGCATATTATAGGGCAACCTACAAATACCAGTGCCAACGATAAACGATTTGGGCTCGGCTCGAGGGCTATTCAAGTCATCACGGGGGATGGTGACTTCGGGAGTTATTTAAAGAGGCTCGACCTAAGGGATGACGACCTATTCGCGTGCAATGGGGTGTTTCTTGACTCTTCGGACCACGTAATTTGCGAGTGCTTCTACACCGACCTTCAAAATGATCTCTTGGGGTGCCATGGTCCGGGAGGCCCAGCTCTCGGGTCAAAGTTTCTTTGTGTCTCCGAACATCCGAGGATGTTTAGCGACGTATCTGTAACAATAATGAGATTCCTAGTGGAATGCCCTCTTATCATTAAGGTCTAATCAACCAGACCCCAGTGGGGGCTTTGAGGGACCGATTGGGTTGGACTGTTCTGTTGAAGGATCGGTGGCGTTCTTCATGTTAGTTTTTATTTTTTATTTTTAACATTAGTGTAATAATTAATGAAATTCAGTTTTTGGTTCGGAGACGTTAACAATAACAGCTAGGGACTGGAGTCCAGCCGACAGGGTCTGTTATAAAGGAGATGATGGAAGAGAGGTGGTTCTCTGACTTGGTTGAACTGGGAGGTGGTAGTCTTTGGTTAGTAGATATATTAAATGTTATCTCTTTTAAGTACAGAATTGAATAACAGAAGAAAAATTTATATAAGTACCAAAAAATTGGATTTTTGTGAAGATTTGAAATTTATTGTGGCAGACGATTTTAGGGTGCAGCCTTTGTGGTGGCAGAAGCGTTTAAAGTGCAAAAACCTATCTCTCTTCAACTGGACACAACCGTTATGAAACAAAAAGAAAATTATCTGGAAATATCCTGATATCGAGATATTTTAAAATGTAATTTTCAACTTGAATTGCACTTCCTAAACCACGCTCACTTTTGCAAAAAAAGCAAACTCGATTTTTACATTTTCCTTTTTTACTCTCCCTACTTTCCGTTTTCTCATTTTCAATATTTTCTCATTACATATTACTATATTTCGTATTACCTATTTGTTTGGTTATTTGAATGCAGGTAGCTTTGTACTCGGGGAAGCACCGAAGGCAATGCTTTACTACTGTTGTTCAAAATTAATTATAAAGCGTTACTTAACTAACCACTATTTAGGAATAATTGTATTTAAAAAAAAATCCCACCAATTTAATATCTACCTTTTGACTGCGGTATTTGACGCCCCGTCACTAAATACAACCAGAGAAACCGCGAAATCTGCTAAATTTATTCCCAAGTCGCCTCATTTTCCAGTTTGGTATAATTAATCGGCCAACAACAAACAAGCAATCGATTTATACGTGTAAAACTTAAGTTTGTTCATTTGGGAATTTGTTAAAAATGAAATTGTCGCAATCCTTTTTTGTTGTCGGACAAGAAAAATTAATTTTGACGAATTCGATTTTTCTCGAAGATGTGTTTCTTTCTTCACTCATGATTTATTGTTTTTCTTTCAATTTCTCCATTTGAATTTTGTCGTTAAATTTTGCAAAAAAAGTTAAAATCGATACTTTCGCACTTTATTTTAGTATTCGGTAAAATCAAAAGGCGTCTTCCTATAGGTTAATAGGAAGCTCTGCCTGCGAATTCTAATTCGAAAGCCACTCTCGAGATAATATTTGATGTGTTGCTCGTTGCTCTACTTAAAGGCTAATCTAGGTCCTAGATCAAAACGCTAATTTAAACATTTCTAATTGTCACAATTTAAGTACTTTTCACGTCGCAAATATAAGTATTATTTTAAAGGAATATCAACAAATTCGTTACATAAACTTGTTTAAAACAATAAAATTGGGGGGTTTTGGCTTGCTTTTACGTTCGCCGCTCGAGCAAAGACAAAACGACAAAACGCAAAGTTATAATTAGTCATGCCATGTTTTTAATAAACAAAGAACATTAATTTACATTGAATATTTTCACCTGAAAAGGGAACATCTTAAAAATTAAATTATTATATACAACTTCTTGTTTAATTTGCTATTACATTGACGTTCGTATTAATTTGGCCCGAAACACATTAGTATCAAATGGTTTTGAAGACTCGAGTTTAGTTGAGCTCGCGCTGAATAGTTTCAAAAGGCTCTTTGATCTTAAATCCGTTGCCTTCAACGTTTGTTATCTTCTTAACCGTAAACGCAGATTTAAAAAACAATTTTTAGTTTGAGACCGTTTAGCCGAAACGAAAGAAAAATTTTGCTATTATAGTTTTAATTTTTATATAAATACGCCATGGTAGGTAGCCAACACTTTTACTAAGCCATAACATACAAAATGTTTGTCTATGCAGCATGAAAGCGCATTGAAAATGAAAATAAGTAATAAAACCGAGCGCCTGCCTGTTAAAAGTGGCAGCATGTCTCTTAAATTATTTTCGTCAAACAAACAGTTGAGGAGGTAGAAAAAGGAAATTTCAGAGACATAATTTGTAGGAAAATGAATGTGCTTTATTTTTGTATAGGAACCTCTAAAAGGGGTTAGTTTTTGAGTTATGGGCGATAAAAGCATTTTTTGGCAGATTTAAAAAGCTTTTTTAACTTTAACGCGCACTCGCGCCTAAATCGTTTATCTGAAGAAAAAAACTTAAGAAATATAATTTGTAGACAATTTAATTTACTTATTTTTGTATTGAAAAACTTTGTGCGAAAAGTGCGTAGTTTTCAAGTTATAAGCGAAAAACTATGAAAGATCCAAAATTAACCTTTTCGAGCGCTTCCGTGTATTATCGTCTTTCGCCCGCTCTGCGAAATCCGCTCATCAAATTTCACAGCCGTTTACCATCACAAAGGCGACACTAAAAACGGTATACTACACAAAAAATGCAATTTTTTGTTATAAAAATGTTTCATGATGTACGAACCCCCCAAAACCACCCTTACATACTTAAACGCGCTCTACCACCAAAACTGTTTGTTTGACAAAAAATATTTAAGAGACATAATTTGTAGTAAATTGGATGTACTTTATTTTTGTATAGGCACACTTTTCTCAAAAAGTGCTTCGTTTTTGAGTTATGAGCGACAAAACAATTTTTGGCAGATTTTAAGTTTTTTAACTTTAACGTGCACTCGCGCCTAAATCGCTTACCTGAAGAAAAAAACTTAAGAAATGTAATTTGTAAAAAATTTAATTGCCTTTATTTGTGTATAAAAAAACTTTGTTCCTAAAGTGCGTAGTTCTCAAGTTATTAGCGAAAACCTATGAAAGATCAAAAATTCAACCTTTTCGAGCACTTCCGTGTAATATCGCTTCTCGCTCGTTTTGCAAAATTCATCCATCAAACTTCAAAGTTGTTTACCATCACAAAGGCGGCACTAAAAACGGTCTACTACACAAAAAATGTAATTTTTTGGAAATAAACATCCCCTCCCCAAACCACCTTTATATGTTTAAAAAACGCGCTCTACCACCTAAACTGTTCGTTTTACAAAAAATAGCTTAGAGACATAATTTATAGGAACTTTAATGTACTTTATTTTTCTATACAACAATTTAATATTCTCTAAAAAGTGCGTAATTTTCGAGTTATAAGCAATAAACAAAAAAACATTTTTTTTAAATTTTGTCAAATTTAAACGGCCTCTAGTGCCAAATCCGCTTATTTGAAGAAAAAATCTTTCGAATATAGTTTGTAGGAAATCTTATCTAGTTTATTTTTATATAAATAAACTTTTTTCAAAAAGTGTGTAGTTTGGAAGTTATTAGCGAAAAACTGAAAAACGATCCGAAATTTTGATGATTTAGCATTCTGCCTACCGGACATCCGATATACCCTAAACTTTAACGCGCTCTACTACCGCAAGTGTTTGTTTGACAAAAAAATTTAAAAGCAATAATTTGTTAGAAATTGAATTTACCATATTTTTTCATAAAAGCTCTTTTCCTTTAAAGTTGGTAGTTTTTGAGTTATGAGCGATTTAACAATTTTTTTGCCGATTTTGTAAGTTTTTTCAACTTTAATGCGCGCTAGCGCCTAAATTGTTCACGGGAGGAAAATCACTTACGATATACTATTTGTATAAAATTTAATGTACGTTATTTTTATATAGTAAAACTTTTCCCAAAAAGGGCTTAGTTTTCGAGTTATACCCGAAAAACCGAAAATAGCCGAAATCCACCCTTCTCAAGCCTCTTTCTATTAGTTGAAGTTGCTACACTCTTAACAAGCAGACGGTCGGTTTTATTACTCATTTGCAATGCTCTTTCATCCTGTATATTCAAAAGTGTTGTAGAAAGTTTAGGAAAGGTGTTTGCTGTCGCCTGCACTATCAGAATTGAAGAGCCAAACAGACAATAATTGCAGTTTAATTTGAACTTGTTGCTTCTACGTGTCCTCGGCGACATCATCGTAAGTGCTCATTCCTTTAAACGAGACCAGTTCAAAATTACCAGCGATTGTTATTTTGTCGTTTAAACTTAACATATTTCTCACCTTTGCGTTATTATTTACCAGTAAATTGATGGCGAATAAATTATTTTTTTAAGACTCCACCAAGACAATGTACTGTTGAGCTCATTTGCCATTTTAGAATCGAACTGTAGTCAGATATTGTCCAATTATGAACAAAAAGAAAGAAAAGTGAATGCCCTATTGTAAACAGGGCATTTTTATTAAAATCCCGACTTTTTGCCGAAGAAGTCAACTGCATATTACTCTAAAAGAAACATAAATATGCGAAACAAAAATTGAAACGAAAATCTATCAAAATGTGAATAAACAGGATAAACTAAGAACAAGAGCACAGGATGTTGCATAAAATTGATTTCATCGACGATTTATATAAAATTCTATTAATAAATGGCTTTACAGATATATTTTATATAGTTTCTTTTTATATTTTCTTCTCTGCCTTAAGAGTGTGTTTAGCATTAAATAGTAGCTCACTACCTCACTACCATTTTCTTTATATTATACCTAACCAACATTTTCTTTTCTTACACGTTCCCGTTAGGATGGATATTTAGGTAAAACTTTTCCAGATCAATACCAATGAATCTTGGAGTAGAAATTTAATTATTAATCCTATACGAAGTTAAATTTGTTTAATGTGATCCCCTTTTCTTACTTATTCCTTAACTTCATTCGACTACGATTTAAATGGAAATAACAAAATAATGTTCAAATTTCGATTACGATAACAGTTTTTGTTATGACGATTATTGATTGGTAAGGTGAGAATGTTATTAAACATTTATGTAACCAGAGAAGTAAATAATACGAAACACGAATACAAACTTTTAAACAAAATTAAAAAACAAACGTCTTCCAACAGTGGCGCACTACGATTATTTTTACGTAGTAAAAATTGAAAAGAAAAATTTTTAAAAAAAGTTCCAATTTTTCCGCAATATCTCAAACTGAACACCTTGCATCTATCCATGGAGCTATGAAGTTTCCGATACGAGCTTAATCGACACAGTCCAGTTATTTTAACATGATTTATCAGTCCCAAAGTTTAATAGGCAAACTTCGCAAAGACGAATTTTAGTAAAGACAAGTTGGGAGATACGATATCGGCGGAGCCTAACGTAACTGTTTGCTTTACAAGATTTATCTGCAATGTTATCCGTTAACCTTAGAGAAGACAAGCCGAAGTCAAAACTTTCTAGAATTTGTCGATTGGATTTCTAGAACGACTTCTACCTGTTTTTTTTGAAAAATATATTATAAAAATACCCACAAAAAATATTTGTGCATTTCTTTCAGCATCTTGAAATGAAACATAAGCAATAGCAAAGGACGTTCTATTTTGGAATTAGAAAAATTTAGCATTCAAGTCTCGATATTTAGAAATTTGTCCATCCTGTATATTGAAACGCAATAAAATTGCAACAACGGTATCCACGAGTTATTTTTCGTAAAAGTTGTCCATCACATGAGACACTTGCATTAGTGCGACACTGCTATAATTTTATAATTTAAACTGGGCACATACGGGGTGTTTTCAATCATTCCATTCAAGACGGTCTGAATGTGGTTATAAAAACTATGTTTGCCTCATATATTACCATCCATGTCTCCCATTATAAACTACTGTCTGCAAAAGGGTGTCTTCCCAGACTTATGGAAAAAGACCGCTATTAATAATTGTTCCGGCACTTAAAACCAAAATGCCAAGTACTCTTGGGCACTTTCGTCCTATTAGTATACTGCCGGTGCTTTCAAAGATTCTCGAAAAAGTGCTCGACGAACAGTTTCGAAGTTATCTTAATACTGCCCTGTTGGATCTTACCGATGACATAAAGTCTGTTCAATTGCGGGGGGGGGGGACTGTTTCAAAATTATCTGAAGCGGTTAGGGTTGCTGATGCCTTGTCGAGGTTCCTGAGAGCTGTGTCCGGTGTCCCGCAGGTGTCTGGAGCTCCTGCTTTTCACGACCAGAGCAACTCTGGCGGAATGTGCGAGCCAATGTTTCTATAGCTGGTAATGGGGAAGCTGTTCGACTGGTGAATTCGGTTAAGAACCCTGGTCCCTCTATGGCACATGAGTCCTGAGCTGAGCTTCAAGGAACAAGTTTCCAAAGTTGTTAAGATTGCCTACCTAAACCTTCAGTTGAAGCGAAGATTACACCATGTGTATTATGTGTATATTATGATCCGTGCCTAAGTGCTTTTGACAAAAGGAGACTCCAACTGGTTCAAAACTCGTGTCTTAGAAAATACTTGAGGATCTCATTGAATATGTACGAAAGACGGTTGCTGCACTCAGTGCCAGACACAGAATGAGCCCCTTAAAAAAGTGGTCCTACCCAGGGACGGATTCTGGAGAAGAGACGGCCCGGAGTAATTAAATAGTGGCGGCCCCCAATTAATTGCTAATTTACTTTAAAATATTTTGGTGTTTTTTAACAGCATCATGCTCAGTGGTGTACTTACATAAATATTCAATGCCCTGGAGCAAGAAAAATCGGTGCGTCTATTTGGTTCTGGGAAAATTTGTTTTCCTAACTTTTTAATTTTGATCTTCCACGGGTCATCTAGCGCCGCTGGCAAAATTTTTTTGAATTGTCACGGTCAACAGAGCATAGATCCACTTTTAAGCTATAAGTTCTACGAAGTGATATAAAGTTAAAATAATCGAGCATAATATTATATTATATCGCCTAGTAGCAGAATCGACCCCTGGCCCGGTCTTGTCGTGTAAAGTTGAAAAAGTCGCTGGAGTTTTGGGCCCACAACGTCTTAAGGCTTTAGGGCAGAGCCTAGTTGGCCTATAGGTAAATCCGGCCAAGCTGCACTCTGCTTTGATTACCAGGTGATGATTTCCTCTTGTCGTATATCCGTGAAGCATGTCGTTTGTGACAAACTTGTCCATATTTTCCGACACATAAGTGGCGCATGCAAGTATGAAGCTGGAGACGATGGTAAGCAAACTTAACCTCACAAATAGTTCTCTAATTAGAGAGCTTTAAAGCTTTTTCTACCTTTTTTCCACACCATTTGCACCACTGTCTTCTTCTGTGTCAGGATTATATCGATATCGGAAGAGTTTCCCTATAGAAGTGGTTACCGAGTTAAAGTTTGCATGATACTCCATCGGCGCTGCCTTAACGGTATACATCTCCAGAATTACCCTTATGGAATAACTGAAGACAGTCTACTACTCAAGACGTCAATATGGCACCTCAAAGCGCTCTCGCAGGTAAGTCCAAGTAGCTTAGCATTTTAAAAGCCATTTGGTCTGGTTGCAAAGGCCAGTTTCTGTGTCTTGTCGATTGTTACTTTCAACATGTTGTCTCTAAATTATTTTCTTGTAGTTGTAGACAGCTGTGTTTACGAAAGTAGCATCATCAGCAAAAAAATAGCCTCCTATAACTATAATAACTGTATGTTATTCTCAATATTGTATTGTAGTATTGACGTAAATCAAAAACTTTATTGACTCGAGCACTGAGCCTTGAGGCACCCCGGTGGTAAGTTCCCTAACTCTTGACTGCCTACCTTTAGTATCAACTGCCTGCCTGCGATGTCTCAGGTAAGAAACAAACATATCGTGTGCCACGTCATGAACTCCGTAAAACTCCATCTTTTTCAGCAGAAGGTCTCACGCTCTCGGTAATCCGAAATTTTCAATTTTAATTTTAATTTGTGACATGGTAACATGCCCAATGTAAGTGTCGTGTGCAGTGCGGGACTAGGTACATTTTACAGAATATAGTAACGGCGGTAACCTTTTTACATCTCTTTTCCGCCCGTACCACTTAGGCCTAGTTGTATAAACGAGATAGTCGCAGATGAGTCAGAGTTAACTCCCCGATCTGAACTAATATAAGGTTAGATTTTGCGTGGATTAGATTAGGTTATTAGCTCGTGGGCACTTGGTCCAGGGTTAACCCATCAATTTTCTCGAGTCAAATATATTTCAATTCTACTCAGAATTAGTTGTTGATTTAGGTTGATCGTGAAGTTAACCCTGACTCCGAGATTACATCGTTTATACAACTGGACCTAAGGGTTTCATAGAACTACGGATTAGGGTAGGGGTTTTACAAAAATATTTACTATAAAGGAAGGTAGGATACAATAATTAACACGCTTTTAACAAAAATCATAAAATGAGGAGTGAGAAAATCTTAAATGTCCGAAAAATTAGAAATTTTGATATTTAGTTAATGTGAAACACCTTCTTTGGAGTCACTATCAACCGCTACTAACGTTTTTGAACTTCATTTTAAGTCGTATGACCGTGAACAATCAAAAACTTTGGTCTGCGGCGCTATTTGCTTTTGAATTTTTAGCCCACCTCCTCCCCCACATCAAAGGTGTCCGCCACGATTTCAAAATTCTGAAATGTGCCCGCCAGTACAAATAGGTTACCGACCCCTGGTCTATAGGATACGTTGTGTCACGTTTTATGAGAGAATTTGGAGGGCGAGGGGGAGGGGGATTGCCGCGGGCTTTGCAATATTAGGTGCCTTATCAGCTTGGCAACTCAATATATTAGACAAAAATTATAGGGCAAGTAGAAAAAATGTAATGGTAAAATTCAGGGGCCCCGTAACTCGCCAACCATATTTTTTGTTTATTGCCCTTGAGCAATTGAAAACGCTACTTAAGGGGCTATTATGGCAGATTCTAAGTAGCCGTTACAGCGCTCTAGCTCCAAACTGAAACAAAAAATAAACGTCAAATTAAAGATGAATCTATGCCCCTACCAAAACATTTTTTGCAATTTGTTTCTAATAAACTTAAAAAATCACGCATTTTACTACGCTGGGTTTTGAAAGAGAGGTATTTCCACGAATACTGACAGAACATTTAAAAAAGCACTCAAGGACGCACATACCTTGAACACTTTTCTATAAGAGAAAAAAAGTTTTATTTGAACCAAATATCCCTTAAAAAATTATAATACAAGAGCCGAGACTCTGCATAGGGCATATTCTTAGCAAACGTTGGCTGTATGCTCTGTCTTCCTCTCGTACACTAAAACTTCTATATGGATTGCGTTCTCGCACCATCCAACCTCGACATGAGGTTCGCACAAGTATATCCATTATCCAGTTTATCCAGTATATCTAATCTCACTTTAGAGTACCCTCAATGTTAGTTCTCGATATCGAGAAGGCGTTGTTCTAACTCATATTTCTAACCACTACCCACTACTTTTAAGCATCTACGCCATTTCATGGCCCAATCCCAAAAGCTTATCCATTACTCCGGAATTTTTGTTAAAGAACGGCTTGGCCTTCCCTAATTTTTACATGTGTACTCCTGACAAGAGCCTCTATAAAAATTTAAGCTTAGGACCCCCTCAAAAGTAAATTATGTGTCCACAATTTTATTTTAAATTTTAAAGAGCTCTTAAAATATTAATCGTATTTTTTCTGAAAGGCCCTGCTTTGTGCAGTATTGGAAAGCAGTTAACTTTACCCCGCTTGCTTGATTTTGAACGAAATCTGTGACCGTGTTAGGTTATTAGAAAATTTTTCGAGACCCTATATGTTTCTTTTAATATGTTTTTTTCACTGATTACTTATATAAAATTGGAAATACTTCTCACGTTTTCAGACCCAGATCTAGATCACAATCATAAAGTAATAAAATTGCTCTTCTCGAAGTGGAAAGATTTGTAAATTATTACATTACGAAATAGAAAATGTTGGGGATTAAAAGAAGCAATAATGTAAGCAATTTAAAATTTAAATGATATTTGCAATTTAAAAAACATTAATTAAGATTTTTTTGAAGTTTTACAGTTCCGAGCAATTAACTTTTAGCTTAGGCCGAGTAGTAGTACTAAAATGTTTATGTTTTTGCCGTAAAAGTTGTTTTTATCTAAGTAATTGGTACTTTTATGGCAAATCAATTTTTTTTGAAAAAAAAATTCATTTGTTTCTTTTATTAAGGTTTGGGGCTTATCTTCTCATTATTTGATAAGTACAATATTTCTCGAGTTCGTTAGTTAGCGATAGTGACACTATAAATCTCCAATCTAAACAAAAAGGATGCAATCAGGATAAAGAACTTTTTAAATCCCTTCTAAGGCGAGAGGGAAGAAAAAAACACAAGTAAAAATTTGTAGAGGAAAAGTTATCCGAATTCAATTCGCGTAAGAGTAACTTCTTTGTTATTACATTACATAAAGAAAAATTTAAAATTCGACTCGAAAATTAATTAAAGTATACTCTCGTTCGTGAATAAATTGAAAAATTGATGCAAGAAACAAATTGCTCAAGTATAAACCTCAAGCTAAAAATCGCGTTAAATTGTTTTAAAATTGTCAATTAGTTTTTCAGAAAAAAATAAAGTTTTAAATTGAGTTTATCCAACATTTGCCCTAAAACGACGCCTATGGTATTGATTAAGTAAAGTATCATGTTTTTGAAAGGCACCCTAATAACAATAAAAAAATATCATGCCTTCATTAGCAACTCTTAAACTTAATGCAAATGTCACTCCGAAGAAGGAAATATATTTCAGGAAATAAAATATAATAGGGAGAGATTTAAAAAAAAATCTGAAACTGATATCGACGCTCGTGTTGAATGTAGTCGGTCGGCGAGCTTCGGTTAGTTTCGTTAACGACGCTGGTTGAGCTTAGCGTCGTCGATTCAGTTTTTAAACGACGTCGCTTTATCAATACCAACTTTATGTGCGCCGATAAGATAAATATAGTAAATTTACGCCGCCAAAGCGCGTTTTTTTATATACATGGATCGGCCGGCGTAAACTTTAATCGGTCGGACTTGTGAATAAATTTACGCGCGCTATTTAAAAAAAAATACGAGAAAAATAACAATTTTACGCGAATTTGTTTATACAAATTTTGTAAGTTCGCGTTTTAAATAAAAAAAGTAAAAAACTTTATTAACTTCGTTTTTGTAGCAGAGTAACGATGTTGAGTAAATTTTAATTGGAAATGTTCATTAATCTTCGCAATCTACTTATTTTTAAAGGTAAAGATAATTTTTTTAATTTTCTATTTTCGCAATTAAGTTTGTGCTCGATTTTTTTGTAATTATTTAAAAAGCGCGCTTTGACGATTTACCGCTGTATAAAGTACTTATGGTGTATGAAAGAAAAGCCCTTTCATTTCATTGTCATACGCTTCATTTAACGTCCGTGTAGTATAGCAAACCGTTTCATCTTTTATTCAACAATATCTTATGTATACTAAGTATATTGCATGTTTTATATTATGCAATTTTTCATATTCGAAGTAAATTTCGTTTCGAAAAACGTCGTTTAGGGTAGGTAAACGCGTGTCGCGTTAACAAAAATATAAAAACTCATTTGTCCCCTTTTAATTCGTTTTCACCTTGTATTTCAATTGAAATAATGGAGTCGAGTACCGCTTTAATTTGATTTGCGCTTAATTGTTACACCACGAACAATTTGGATTGTAAAGAAGCTTTCAATTCGCGTTATATATTTTTTAACAGTTCCACCTTACATTTTAGAGACGAATCGACCCTTTTAAGGCGCACTTAAGTGCCAAAAACTAAAAAGAAATCGAGTTAAGAAATAAATGGTTTTCCGAGGAATTTTTAAGAGTCCAACTTAGTCGTTAGCATCACCATATGAATGAGACGGTTTGAACATGCTGAAAGAATAGATGATCGCCTTTTTACAAAACAGACGTATAGATGTGTGTGTGTGTGTGTGCGGTAGAATAAAGAAAAGGTTAAACTGGGAAAAGTTTAGAAATGATACGGCAAAAAATTTGAAAAATGACATAATTTTATTTTTTGTTTGGGCGCTTTTGAAAGTTCCCCCTTTTTTCCTCGCCCAGACGACTCTAATATTTAATCATTTATTCTGACTGTTAACACTCATGATTTGGTAAAACGTAGTCGATAATCTTTGTAAACTGAGCGTATTAACACGTCAAAAGCTTACTTTAACGCCGAGTTTTAGCTGAAAGCTTAAGTACGCAGACTTGCGCTACTTTCTATTCATTGCCACACGTCTTTGCGAAATCTTAAACTTTAATCGCTCACGGATCTCATATTCACTTTACGGATATATGAAGATTGAGTTGATACGAGAGACGAAAACTATATTTTATTTAACTTTAAATCGACTATACCTAATAAACATAGTTTAATATAAAGGGAAGCTTTGTTTATTATTAAGCGAGACATTCCTAACAGTTCTACTGCTTTTGTCGCTAGGAAAACGTTTGAGCTAGGAATGCGAACAACGAACATGTTAGTCTCTAGAGGGTACTTTGCAAAAGTGATGTTTTTTGTTTATTTTAAAGCAAACTTTCGTAGCCCCCGGCCCTTCGAGATATGCACAAAGTAGGCCACTTTCTATTGCATTCGCTTCAAAGTCTTCTTGGCACATTTAGAGGTAGTCTTGCACCCATTGACATAAGCCATTAGCTATTGTCCTAGCTAAGATTGGACCTAGACCGAGAATCGAACGAGGGTCTCTCAAATTGCAGTTGGGCTATCACACGAGTCCTCGTTAATCTTAAAACGTGCAGCACGTTTTTGCGAGTTACCAGTGAGATTTAACCGGAGCTTGATTTTGTTAATTGTGCCCGACTGTTGTCAGAATTACACGAGGAATTATTAAAGGTCGAGTTTAAAGTTTTTTTAGGTCGTTCCATCCCGATAAGAGAGGCCTTCGTCGTTATACAGTGAAGTGGATTTATCGAAGTTTTATGTTTTTCATACAAACTTAGGCTTAACATGTACAGAAGCCATAAAAGCGAGTCGCGTTTGAAAAAAAATCCAGGTTGAACAAATTTGTAAGGCTGTCGCTACAGGCCTTTAGAAATTTTTCGGGCGACGAAAAAAATATGAAATTCGTATGTTGCAGTTTAGTTAACGAAAAAGTTATTTTGTTTTCTTATTTTGTAGGAATTGAAGAAGTTTTGATGATTTCGATAATCTTCATCATTTCTCAAAGTTTAGATACTTTATGACATGACAAGCGTGTAGTAGTCAATAAATAGCATTAACGCGTCACGAGGTTTAACTCGTACCCTGATTGCACCCTTAAGCTTCTTATACATTGAAATCGAATTTTTTACCGTTGAAGTAAAAAAGAAATTATCGCGATAGGATCTAACACACAATTTATGAATAACATTAGTAGATCGGTAAGATACACGCAATTTTTCATTTAATTTCACCCCTAGGTTACACTTAATATCCAAATTAAAAAAACAAACATAATTAGTTGGTAAACTAAATGTAAATTTCGAGCTTGTTTAGCAGACGCGTATATTTACGTACTTTTGGGTTAGAAACCCTAAGGCTAAATCCTTAAATCTAATTCTACATGCCACCGATTCGAATTTCTATATTTATATTTTCCATACGAAAGTTCCGAAAAAGCTTGTTTGCACAAATAAGTTATGGAAAGGGCATTAAAATTTCCAACATGTTCTCAGTCAGCGTAAAATTTAGGATATATACGAACTTGAAAAGTGTGTTTTCGAAAACAAAACGAAAAAGTCTCCAAGTTTAAATTTACATTGATCAAAAGTGTAAATTAGAAACTTTCGCCCGACTCGAGGTGAAGAAAAGAGCTTCTCCACATCAAGTCGAACCGATCGAGCACTCGAGAAAATGTCTATCCTCGATATTGAATTTTTAAAATGTGTAATTTAATATTATGGAACATTTCCAGTTATAGGACGATATTTAAAAGTGACACAGCTTATTAGACGAAGGGATGAGACGGTGAATTTTTAAAAAAGTTTAATTTAATTTTGACTCGACTTAGGTACCTTTCCCACATCAAAAACTAATTTTCTAGACATTTAATAAAACATATATCATTTTATGGTTATTTCATCAGTCACCGCGCCGAAATGAGTTTTCGCTTTTTGCAAAAAAAAAAACTTCGCACGAGCTAAAAGCCACAGGGACGACACTTTTTCCTTATTATTGTTTAAAACTTTACAAAAGCACGAAATCGCGTAAATAAAATACAATAACAAAAACACAAAAAATATTTTTCTCGAGATAGATTTGAAGAAGATGAAGATGTAGTCGAGCTACTTTTTATGTGATTTTCCTTTCCTTAACTCTAATCTAATAATGGCGCTCGAGTTTATTAAGTAAAAAGTTGTGCAATAGCATCGATAGTAAAGGAATGGAAAAAGGATGTCGGAAATTAAAGACAATTTCTGATTAACTTTTTTTTTCCTTTTTCTAAGTCTCGTGTCTGATTTAAGATTGGAGAAATGCGCGAGCCGATGTTGGTAATTGTCTTTTTAAGATTTTATTATCGCGAGGTTTAGTAAATGGACGATAATGGGATAATTTAGTTGGGTTGGTAAATATAGTAAAGCTGGGAATACGTAATGGAATTAGAGAAATTATATGTTAGAAGAGAACGTTTAAACGCGAAAAACGGGTTGATGTAACAGTCGAGGAGATTACGAACAAATTATGTCTTTATATATGCAGTGACGGATTAAGGAGGCTTTAAGCATAAACCGATTTTATGCATTCATCACACATTATGTACCAATGGTAAATTTGATTTCGTCTTTCTATACTCCTTAATGGCGGTAATTTTTAGGCTAATACCCGCCGAGCGGAGCGAGGCAAA
This sequence comes from Malthinus flaveolus, assembly GCA_950108345.1. Lineage (NCBI taxonomy): Eukaryota > Metazoa > Arthropoda > Insecta > Coleoptera > Cantharidae > Malthinus > Malthinus flaveolus. Next base: position 11,955,985 of record OX467287.1, on the reverse strand, counting down.
TAACGCGCCTCAGGTTAGGTTAGGTTAGGTTAGGTGGATAGCCTTGGAATCTCTTCTGACATTTCACATAAATATCACAAAATGTTCTGTTTAAATATTAGGATTCTCACTTAAAGTGGCTGACGCATATAATGTGAAATATTTAATTTTTAAGAAGCCGTATCGACGCGCCCAGATTTACTTTTGAGGGGGCCCTAGGCTACAAAGTTTTTAGGGGTGCTTGTCATTGGCGCTTATAGAAAAGTTTTTAGGTGAGGACAAGCCGCAAGATACCAATTTTGGCATATTTATAGAAAGCTTTATTTTGGGGGTTAAAATAAAATAGCGCCGAAAATTTTTGATTGTTCAAGGTCAAAATGCTTAAAATGAAGGTTAGGAATTTTATAGTAGCGATTGATTCTTCCCCAATAAAGATGTTTCACAAAAACAAAGTAAGTCAACAATAACACAATCAGTTCAAACAGCATAAAATAATAGTATTGTTGAAGATTATAAGGCCAGGGGCGGACTGGGCCACAGAGACACCGGTAAAATTCCCGGTGGGCCGGTTACTTTAGGGCCGGTTTCTCTGGGATTTATTTAAAAAAACTTGGATCCGCTCCGACGAAAAATAGCAACAATACTTTTAATTTAATTCGCCAGTGCAAACAGGGGAAAGTCCTTGTTTTAACAAACAAGTTGTAGAAATATTTGCGAAGAATTGAGTCGATATTTTCTTTTGTGTAACACCTTCTTTGGAGACACTATCAATCGCTACTTAAATTTCTGAACTTCATTTTAAGCCATTTGACCTTAAACAATCCAAAGTTTTACATTTTTTTTTATAAAATCTAGGCCCCCAACAAAAAATTCATCTTCCACAAATTGGGCCGTCTCAAATATTTCCCGGGACGGTCATTTGTTGCCAGTCCGCCCCTCTATAGGGCCCCTTCTTAGGTATATAATAGGCATGTTTCTTATTTTCAATTTTAAAAGATTTTGAGCAAGCCCCACCACTTACTTACTATAAACATACTTTTTTTCATGGGGGGGGGGGGCACTTACAGAAAGTTTCACGATGATACACGTAGTCGGAAAGATCACGCTAAGACGTGTACCTACATGGGTAAGCGGCTTACGTTGTTTTTATTCTTCTTGGAAGCCTTTTACTTCTCCCAGGCTCAAAATACGATTCAGAACCTTTACAGGGAGAGCTTATGCTGTTTTATTCATTACGCTAGAACGTTGAAGTCTTCGACCATTCTTGGAAATCGGAAAGCGAACACTAATCGCACTAAATTGGTTGAGAAACAGTAACTATTTCTTTTAAGGTATATTAATGGCTTTTTTCCTGAGATTTGCAAACTGGACGAGGGAGGCACTTAATAGTTCAAATTTAAATTATGTTGAGCATTTTCGAGCGCTCTTAAAAAAAGGTTCGAAGTCATACACCCTCTTCTGCCAACCACAATCAACTGGTAGATGCAGTAATTGCGAAATGACAGAATACGTCTTAGAAAGTTGTTGAAAATACCACTTCTAGCATGCCCCCACTTCCTCCAGGCTCAAAATAGGACTCAGAACTTTTACAGGGGGGCTTACGCTGTTTTATACATTGCAATGGAACGTTGAAGTCGTTGACCATCTTTGGAAATCGCACAGCGAACACTAGTCGCACTAAATTGGTGCAGAACCAGTAATTATTTCTTCTAAGGTACCTATATCAATGTCTTTTTTCCTGAGCTTTGCAAACTAAGGGGGGGGGGCATCATATAGTCCCGATTTAAATCATATTGAGCATAGATGGGACGCTCTTAAAAAAGGTTCGAAGTCATACACCCCCTTCTGCCAATCACAATCAACTGGTAGATGCAGTAATTGCGGAATGACAAAATACGTCCCAGAAACTTGTTGGAAATCCCACTTCTAGCATGCTCCAACTTTCTCCAGGCTCAAAATAGAATTTAGAACCTTTACAGGGGGGGGGGGGCTTACGCTGTTTTATACATTGCAATAATAGAACGTTGAAGTCGTTGACCATCTTTGGAAATCGCTCAGCGAACACTAACGGCACTAAATTGGTACAGAGACAGTAACTATTTCTTCCAAGGTATATCAATGGCTTTGCAAACTAAGGGGGGGGGGGATCTAATAGTCTCGATATAAATCTTATTGAGAATCCATGAGACGCTCTTAAAAAGAATGTTCAAGGTCATAGAACCCCTCCTGTCAATAACAATCAGCTGGTAGATGTAGTAATTGCAGAATGGGAGAATAGGCCCCAGGATGTTGTTGAAAATCTCATTTCACGCATGCCTAGACGCATAAATGCGGTAATTTGAAGTAGATGGGGGCATATACAATATTAATACTGCAGTGAATCCATTAATTCCATTATTCTAATACGTTGCAAATGAGCCCCAACATACACACACATGTGAAAAAACTTTAACGGAGAAAATTTGTTTTCCACCAAACACCTCGGGAATTTCCACCAAAATTTGTTTTGGTGGAAAACAAATTTTCTCCTTTAAAGATTTTTTCTCATGTGTGTATGTTGGGGTTCATTTGCAACGTATTAGAGTTATCTAATTAATTTACCCAAAAAATTTAAAAATTTGTAAAAAGTTAATTCCATTGTTTTTGATTTTTGTTTTTTATTTCTTTCTACCACTTTTTAAGAAAAAGATTTTCAACCTAAAAATGATGGAAAATTAGGTAATTTTTCGCGGATTTAAAAAAAACTATTCCACTACCCTCATTTATTAGCTTTCATGCAATTATAATTATACATTTGGACTTAAAAATTGCAATTATATAATATAAGTTTAGTACGGTGCGTTAATTTTGTCCAGAAGTGTATCAATCTTTTTCGGAGCTAATTATTCAATTTCTATTTTTGAAATCGTTATTAGTTCGTAATCGACCAAGTAAGTGTTGCATATATCAAAAAATTAGGGCTCTTTAATCCCAGAAATAGGGTCGTTTTTCAAAAGTCAACTTCGCGATCTTGGGTTGACCGCCACTTTTTTATCTGCCACATTGGAATGGCAATTACGACTTTTTTGGATCCCCATAAATATGATCATACAAATACATAAGTGCTCCATTGTCAAAAAATAATTTTGATACCCTCAAATTATACTACCCCTTTCGACTAATTGTGAAACAACTAATTTTATTAGTTTCAGTGTAATTCAGGAAGAGTAGATCAGTAATATTTATTTTCAATTACGCGAACGTAAAGTTTATGTTAAGAGCAAAAAAAATAAAAGCGTTCTAAAGTCATAAAAGTAAATAACTTCTTCCCCAAAAAAGAAGAAAATTATTTTTACTTAATCCGTATAGAAATAAATTGCAATTTATTCTCGAACCAACCACGAATGCAACTACTTAATTCTTCTTTCCCATCTATTTAAATTCGAGTCAATGATTAAACTCAAAACACCAAAAAATAGTTGGCCGCTTGTAAAGCTTATTATCCTCAAATTTATTATTCTGCACATAAAGATCTACACTTGCGTTATCAACGACGAGTTCCCGCGAGGCAGTTATAAAATGCATCCCAGTTAAAATAAAATCATAGAAAGTGTATTTTTTTCCTCAAATAACTATCGCTGAAAAACATTTCTTTGTTACAAATTTTACACAAAGATATATTCTGCACTACTATACATGCGGGTGGGTTAAAAAACTTTTAACAAAAAAAATGGAGCAGAACTAAAAGCTCTCGCGTCTGTTTTATAGTTAAAGTACAATCGAGAGAAAATAGTTAACTCAAACGCGTATACTTCTGTAGTTAATGGTTAATGGGATTTCTTAATTAAATAAAAATAAAACTTTACGATTTGTGCAAATACAGTGCGAAAATGTTTAATTAACTAAGCAGCATTTTGTTGGTGGAAGTTTAAATTATATAAAAGCAATAATACTATCTTGATGATGGGTAATTAAGGCTTATAGCTAAGCTTAATGTCTGTATACAAGGAATAAGGGTAGATAATAGATATTGATGTTGATATTTTGTTGAAATCGAGTATTTTTAGTAATGATTAATCAACTATCGTCGTCGAAATAGATATCTCAATGTTATTTGTCATACGGGTGTATGTTGTATTTGACAATGACACGAAAGTGTATTATTATGTATAGGGTGTTTCAAGTTACTATTAATTCTATACATATGGGGCTTACTGACGTTATAATAGATTAAAATGATTAGTTAGGGCCTTCTGGTGGTTTACAGCTAATTTGTTTGTACGAAGTCACAAGGAATGAATCCTAAGCTTACGCTGGCTCAATACAAAAATAAAAATACCGTACTTATCGTTATCACAAACAAATAAAATTATTGGTTTTTTTGAAACAGTAGAAAATAACTTGCCTACTTAGTTTTAAGGATGTTAAATATCGATGTAATTTAACGTCCGAAAAAATTTATTTTTATTTGTGTTGTTTGTTTATTATTGAGTATTTGGTACCTACTACCTACTACCCAACAAACACAGTTATGTTTATGTAGGTATATTATACGTATAAAATTTTCAGATATATAAACATTATTATTATTAATCTTTTACTGTGTATTACCATTTCTGGTGTACAGTTTTAAAACAACATAATATTATAATTTATGGAACGCCGTTGCAGTATAAATAAACCACTTGCAAATGTCTCAGTTAAAAAGAGTTGATTTTTAATTTACCGATTTAAAAATTAACCTTCAACGGAGTGTAATATATGTGGCGACGGCGTGCCAGGTTTAGCTCGCCAAGAGCGTATAAGATGAAGCTTAAAAAATAAATACGCGAATTAAAAATTAACCCCGTCGACTTGGATCGCTACCGTTTGTATAAAAAAGAACAAACTAAAATTGACTTAATTTAAATAAAGTTAATTTTTAACTCATGTATTTATTTTTTAAGCTTCATCTTATACGCTCTTGGCGAGCTAAACCTGGCACGCCGTCGCCACATATATTGCACTCCGTTGAAGGTTAATTTTTAAATCGGTGAATTAAAAATCAACTCTTTTTAACTGAGACATTTGCAAGTGGTTTATTTATACTGCAACGGCGTTCCATAATAATTCTATCAGAAAAAAACAAAATATGTGCACACAGCAAGTACAAACATATTATATACGCTATTCACTCTCCTCCCTCAAACTTATTCCATTCCCCCCTGCTTTTCGCTATCTCCTTTGCCTCCCTCCATGTCTTTCTCCTTCTTTCCAATATTCCCACTATTGTTGCATCCCATGTTTTCCTTGGTCTTCCTCTTTTTCTATTCGAGCTTCCCATATCTGTTTCACTGGCGTATCTTCGTTCATTCTTTGTAGGTGTCTCCACCAGCTTAGCTGCCTTTCTTCTATGTATTTTAATGTCGATTCCATTCCTAGTTCTTTTCTTATTTCTGTATTTCTTATTCTGTCTCTCTTTATTACTCCTTTGACTCTCCTCAAATATTTCATTTCTACTGCTGGTATTTTACTTTTCTGTCTTTCATTCAGCACCCAAGACTCGTTACCATAGGTCAACACAGGGCGGTAGGTTCTTGTAGGTATTGCGATGCTACGTTGGGTTGGGTATGTGAAGCTATTAGTACCTTGTCATCGGCAAAAGTAACTGTCATGGTCTTTTTAGATTTTGGCAAATCGGCAGTGTATAATAGGTACAAGAGAGGTTAGGTTAGGTTAGGTTAGGTTAGGTTAGGTTAGGTTAGGTTAGGTTAGGTTAGGTTAGGTTAGGTTAGGTTAGCTATGTTAGGTTAGGTTAGGTTAGGTTAGATAATAGGTACAAGAGAGGCCCAAAAACACTTCTTTGCAGGACGCTTGAGTTTGTTTGATGTAGTTCTGTGTACTCTTGTTGGTGTTTTACAAGAAAATTCTTGATTTTGTACAGTAGACCCGGATGCCAGACTATGCCTGGCTAATATCCAGGAATACGGCATAATACAGGAATACAGCAATATTTCTTGTCGTTAAAGCTGTCATTAACGTGCTTCACCTGTTCTATTGTTGCATGACTTTCTCTAAATCCGAATTAGTAAATGTAGAATTATTTGTCAAACGTCCAGGTATGGTTTGATTCTTGCTGCTAGTAATTTTTCCACGACTTTTGATAGGGCATGTAATAGACTGATTGGCTCATATGATGCAGCATCTTCAATATTGTTCCCAGATTTAGGTATGAGTTTAATCTCGGCGACTTTCCATTGGATCGGAAAGTAATTCGACTTTAATACGGCATTGAAAAGATAAGTTAAGTACGTCTTTAACGACTTCAAGACACACATATCTGAAGAAATGTGCTGTCAAGTGGCACGGAAAAGAATAGAAGACCTCGAAAATGCCACTCGAATTCAAAAGTATTAATTATGTAAGGTCTTAAAAACTCTGATGGATATTTCATCATCAGATAAAAAACTCTCGACTCTGATTTGGACTACACGCCAACACCCTACACTTGGTATAATTAGGTAATTTGACTAATACTCTAGGATTACGTAGACTAAAATAATATCTACTTTTATAATATTTAATATTTAATATTTCTTTAACGACTTTGAATTATAAATTGGGTTAAAAAATTAAGTGGCGCATAAAAGCTGAATATTTCCCTCAAAGTGTCAATATTGGAAAATTTCTGTCGTAATAGAATGTTACAGCTCGAAATTAATTGTAAGTCCCTTTATAAGCCTTTAAATATCGATACCGAAACTTTTATTCTCCTTAAAGAACGCCGTTGTAATATTTTATTAATTTGTACCCAAAAAACGTCAAATTTGAAAAGTTACCATTTCAATAATTGTTCATCCCTCAAACTCAAAAAGGAAATTTGTTAACTTAAATAATGGTCTAAACGAGGTTTGGTTATTGAATATATTATATTAAACTGCTCTAAAGTGACAAGACACACGAGCTAGTTCAATTTTACCAAAGTAATACCTTGCTTTCTAGATTGTGTAGCGTGTAGCCTATATCCATGGAAACTGGGCGTCGGACGTGCGATAATTTACACCCAGATAGGTATGAATAAATTTAAAATGTGGGCAGTTGATAGTTCTTTTTTCAAGCCGTTTTTAAATATTGTTCCGCTTTAACCTTACAGCCAATTTTTAAAACAAATTTTCTTACCGGGAGCTAAACAAGTGACTTGCAAAAATATGTAACCGAATTACATTCGCTTCAATCCCCGAAATGCGTTTTACACCCAAAGGGAGTAACTTTAGTCTCGTTCGTATTATTCGAGTCGTTTCTTGTTTGTTTACTATTTTAGTGTTTGTGTTTTATTATCTGTGCTAGGTTTACAGATTGACCCGCACTTTTATACAGAGCTCAAGAGCTGATATTACTACTTGTAAACTAAACTTAACGTGTGGATAACTAACTTAGCTTTGAAATGAGAAACTCTCTTTGTAACACTTTGATTTTTCTGTAACAGACATGTTTGGGCCACAACAAAGGTTTAAATTAGCGCCACTTGTATGAAATAACAGCTTTGCATAAAAAACAATTAGCTGCTTTTTAGGGTGCATAACAGGTGATAAAGTAGCCTATGTCGTTTTCTATTAGGGGCGATTCTTAGAGGTGAGTAGGTATGTACTGAGAGCAAAATAACTGCTGTGTACACGGAGGTCAGCACGATCGATAAGGATGTAAATAACCAATTACTTAATAAATTTAGTGACATCTGTCGTGAGTCTCGATTAATCAAATAAAATTGGTTTTGTTGTTTTGCTCGTCTTGAAGTTTTCTTAAATTGCAGTAGGCTCCAGTAGGACCAAACAGACAGTTCTTCAACTGCTTAAAACTGCCATGAGTACACTGTCGAGAAAATTAAAAATCTACGGGCCTCGGAGGTTCGGATGGAGCTTCTTAGGATTAAAAGTCCCAATCATCATTTCTTTAAAACGTAATAAACCTTCTAGTGAGTGCCACCGTTGTTTATACGAGGATATATTGAAAAATTCTTAGCCTACTACAGAACCAAACAAAATTTCAATGTCAAAATATTTTATTACTCAACATATTCTCCTCTTAATTGGATACATTTATTACAGCAAACCTGCAACGTCTCTAGACCTTTAAAAAAAAATGTTTCTTCTTGCTCTGCAAACCAGACCTCCACAGCTTTTATTACCTCCTCGTTGGAAGAAAATTTACGACCTTTTAAAATTTTTTTCAGTTGAGGAAAGAGATGATAGTCGGAAGGAGCCAAATCTGGAGAATAAGGGGGGTGTTCTAGTAATTCAAACCCTAAATCACGAATTTTTTGCATGGCAACATGAGATTTGTGTGCGGGAGCGTTGTCCTGCAAAAACAAAACACCTTTGGATAGCTTTCCGCGTCTTTTCTCTTTAATTTTTTCCCGTAGAGTGGTCAGTAATGTCGAATAGTAATCTCCAGTTATTGTTCTACCCTTATCGAAAAAAATCAATCATGATTACTACATGGCAATCCCAAAAAACTGAAGCAAGAACTTTTTCAGCAGATTTTTGGACACGAAACTTCTTAGGTCTTGGAGAACCAGAGTGTCGCCATTCTATCGATTGTTGCTTTGTTTCTGGATCGTAGAAATGTACCCAAGTCTCATCCATAGTAACAATTCGGTTTAAAAAGTCTACATCGTTTTCAAATCGAGCACAGATCGAACGCGATGTTTCTACCCTTGCACGCTTTTGGTCAACATTCAAACATTTGGGGATCCATTTTGCAGAAATTTTTCTCATGTCCAAATTGACGTGAACTATATGATGAACGCGTTCGTATGAAATATTCAGTGCTTCAGATATACGTTTTAGCCCAATTCGACGGTCTGATAAAATCATGTCATGAACTGCATCGATATTTTTGGGGACTGACACAGAAACTGGCCTTCCCGATCGGTCATCATCTTCAATTGAAAATTTACCTTTTTTGAAGCTTGCAGTCCAATTTTTCACGGTCGCATACGAAGGGTGTTAACCATATCTTTGTAAATCTGCTTACCTCTTAACCCTTTTAAATTCAGGTACTTGATGATGGCTCGATACTCCAATTTTTCGATTTTCACAATTTCGGTGGACATCTTTTTTCTTTTAATTTATTGCTTAACTCTGGTTTACTTTTTTGACGTCAAACTTTACACTGACACTTCTAATAAGTTATTGTTCGTTGCTATGGTAACGCAATATTTTTTTTTGCATGGAACTGGTCTAGGCTAACTAGATATCAATACATCCTCGTAGTTTATTTTGTAGAAAGTGCTCGAGCAACATTAGAATTTACAAATTAGAGTTACATCGACGAGTTTGATAGAAGAAGCAAACAGTAACTTTTCCGACTGCGTTTAGATTGTCCAATTAATTCCATTTGTTGAGCATCAACAAAATAAAGTAGGTTCGTTTCCTTAAACTTAAACTATGTTGTTGCTCCTACTTAAATAGAGGAAATTCGAGTTTCAAATTGATTAGCGAATTAAAGCATCGAAAAGTTACAAATAATGGTGTTAAGAAAGGAAAAAAACGTTTTTATAACGGCAATTTGCGTTTTTCATTTGTAATTATGTTAAGTCGAGTTTAAAGAATTGCCAATTAAAATTCAATTCCGAATCAAAATTGACTAATTCAAAAACAATAAACGAAAGTGTTATTTTACGGTGTGAAATAATCGGTTTCTAAATTAGCGTGGTCTGGAGAAATTTATTCTCTTACATCTTGTTATAAGGATGAATTTTAATGACCATTTTCGTGGCATCTTGTTAAAATTGAATTTTATATAATATGGTACAAGTGAGCTCTTACCTTGTTATAAGTCGTCAACTATTCAAAAAGCGATATCTTTTTGGGGCGATAATATTTTTTTAAATTAGTGCGTAAAAGATAAAAGCCCCACAAGAATTTAATGATGTGCTTTTTTATTAGAGTGGAAGAGCCACGATAAGAATTTTCAGTTTAATACCAAAACCTGACACTGATTTTACAACTTAAACTTTGTAATATTAATAATTAAGTGCTAAGGGTTTAAATTTCACAAAATTGTTTCTATCTTCACAAAGTGGATGTAATGTAAGGGGTAAAATAATTAATTATGCAATTTTTAAGAGAAACTTGAGCAGCTCGATTATCTTTTTCCTTTAATAACGATAATCTATAGCGTAATATTGGAAGGGAAAAGGCTTTTCAACTTCAAAAAAATCTCAAAAATTACTAAAGTTATAGAACAACGACGCTAGGGGTCGTTGTCGTCCGTCTTTCATTGTCTTAAAGGCCATGAGGGCTTTATCTGTTGGCGCCAATTAAATAAAACGATTGAATCAAATCGAATTGGCTCTGCTCAAAAGCAGTGGCGCAACAAAAGCTTGCTACTCATTACATTACCAAAGAAATTTATTTACAAGGCGTAGCGCAGGCACTGAGTTAAATTGTTGACCAAAAGTTACATGGAGAATTCTTTTTTTACACTTCTGTGCAAGTAGCCCGAAGTCTTTCAATTTAAATAGCGACCATCCTGTATATTGAAATTTGACGTACAATGCTATTTTGCTAATTCTGAAAGTAAACCTTGTTTCCAAAACTGAACAAATAATAATCTTGTAAGGGCTTAATATACACATTTACATATTTGCGTTCGCAAATCGAGATGGTTACGATAATGGTAAACTACGTGAACAATGGGTACGTAAAATAAACTACAAAATTGGTTGAAAACGTCTGAAAAAAAAATGTAATGAGAGTCATGGACTGAAACATTTTAAAACCCGCTCGAGATTGTTTTGCAAAAGACTGTAAAGAATGACTGCCATTTGTTTTTTTTAACTTTAATAAAGTAGGTGTAGTAGAAACCTAGAAACGAATATTTAAAACAAAAAATGTAAGCATCTAGAGAGAAAGATAATTCGTTTCGAAATCAAATTGGTGTGAATTAGTAATTTTCCACTAAAACTGTTTTAAATTAGGGCTAATTTATATTATTAGGTTAAATAGTAGAGACTAGAGACACTCTATTCTAGAAGTTATACATATAACGTTAAAAGTTTTATAGCAACTTTAGTGGGTTATAATTGCTTTTACGTACGAGTTGGTAAAAGGTGCGTTTTTGGAAAATAAATCTGTTGCAAGAAAAAATCCGTTTTGAGAGTTTTCATACCTACGAGTGTAATCAAACATGTATATTGGCTGGTTATGAGAACCAAATGCATGGTATATTGGTAAATATTCTAGAAGTGTAAGGGGATCTCGGTGAAGGACCTCTTAAATCAGATTAAATCAGATTAATCAGATTAGCCTTATAACACCGAATTACAACTTTCAACTGTTATTCTTTGTTTACCCCCCCCCCCCCCCCCCCAACCCCTTCCCCCCCAACATTCTTGTTATAACACAAAAATGGAAACTAACGTTTTTTTAAAGACACTGGCTTTCCCTGTCACCTTGTTTAGTTTAACCCCCAAAAACCCACCAATCTAGAGGCGCTATACTGCAACGCGCTCTCGCACCTAAACTATTCGTTTGATGAAAAAAGCTAAGAAACACAATTTATTGAAAATTGAATGTAATTTATTTTTGTGTATACACACTTTTTTTTAAAAGTGCGTAGTTTTTGAGTTATAAGCAATAAACGAAAAAAATAACAGTTTTTTGCCAATTTTGGAATTTTTGTCAAACTTTAACGCGCTCTAGCGCGTAAACGGCTTGTTTCAAAAAAAATCTTTTAAGAGTAATTTGTAGGAAATTTTATGCAGTTTAGATTGGTATCAAAGTACTTTTTTATAAAGTGCGTAGTTTTGGAGTTAGGAACGATCAAACAGTTTCTTGGCCGATTTTGGAGTTTATATCAAACTTTAACGCGCTCCAGCGCGTAAGTGGTTTGTCAGAGGAAAAAAATATCAAAGATATAAATTTTAGAAAATTGTATAGAGTTTTTATTTATATACAGGTACTTTTCTTATTAAGTGCGTAGTTTTTGAGTTAGGAACGATCAAACAGTTTCTTGGCCGATTTTAGAATATTTGTCAAACTTTAACGCGCTCTAGCGCGTAAGTGGTTTGTCTGAGAAAAAAAATGTAAGAAATATCAGTTGTAGAAATTTTATAGAGTTTGTATTTATATACAAGTACTTTTCTCATAAAGTGCGTATTTTTCGAGTTAGGGGCGATCAAGCAGTTTCTTGACGGATTTTAGAATTTTTGTCAAACTTTAATGCAGTCTAGTGGATAAACGGTTCGGCTGAGGAAAAAATATACAAATACAATTTGTAGAAAATTTTATAGAGTTTGTATTTATATACTAGTACTTTTTTCATAAATTGCGTAGTTTTTGAGTTAGGGGCGATCAAGCAGTTTCTTGGCCAATTTTGGAATTTTTGTCAAACTTTAATGTGCTCTAGCGCGTAAACGGTTTGTTTCAGAAAAAAATCGTTTAGAAGTAATTTGTTGAAAATTTTATGTAGTTTATATTTGTATATAAGTACTTTTTTTTATTAAAATCGTAGTTTTTGAGTTAGAGGCGATCAAACATTTTCTTGGCCAATATTATAAATTTTTTGAAACTTTAACGCGCTCTAGCGCGTAAACGGTCTGGCTGAGAATGACAGTTAATGCTGCAGTGGCAAGCGGACGGTTTGCTACTAATTTATTTGTAACATTATTTTAGTCTACGCCGTTAAAAGTTATTTACTTTTTCGTTTAGCTGCCTCCCGGAATATTATTGTATATTTCGTCTTTCGCATAGGAATGGACTTTACAGAGCCTCCTATTAAATTTAACATTATTAGAAGAACCTAAAGAAGTCTCACTAAATTATTCAAAATATTTACTTTTTCATCATCATTTTCTGTATCCTGAGTCAATAATCTCGAATACCTTTCGTCCTACGCGTCGATTACCTAAATAATTATTTACCAGAGCCCAGGATGCCTTTAGCTTTCAGTTTATAATCGTGACTGTTAATATTTAACAGTTGTTCCGCCTACACAATTATTTGTTTCAATAATTTTACAGTCTCGTAATGATAATTTTTTTAAAGTCGCAACCTCGCAACAGCAGAAGCTTCTCATTAATTTCTCATTTTTACGTAAACCGAGAATAACGAATAAAAAAATTATAAGATGATGACAGATTAAGATACCTACTTAAGATTAAAAGGAAAAATTACAGCGACTTTCAGCTTTTTTAATTACTTCATAACCGTCCTTATTTACTTCTTCTCTTGAAAGCTTATTTCACGAAGTAAATTTAATTGAAATTTTGAAAAGTGACTTGTGAAAAGTCGCATAATATAATAGAAAAACGAATGCACAATCGAAAACATTTTGTTATGTTGCGTAGTGCTGCTTTAAAAATTAATAGAGCGCAGTAGAAGCGCCAAATATTTTTTCTTGAAAAGGTAGAAATTGTTTGTTTACTTCAGAAAATGTATTTTGAATTGAAAGAGTTTGTAAATCCAATACGCTTTTCAATAGAGTAACTAACCGATTTTCTACGTACCTATATAAATGAAAAATATAATATATATGTGCAAATAACAATCAATCAAGTTGTATGTACCGATGGAATTTTTTTTAGTCTTACATGAAAGCTTGATTAATATGAAAAATTGAAAATCGTAGAGGGTTAAACACGGGTTGAACCTCATTGACTCGTTTATAGGTCAAATCGTTACGATATATACTATGAAATTTAATTTTAACACTTTTCTCTAAGTTTTGTGGCGAAGAATTTTTTTCGAATTCTTCACTCACTACAGGGATTTCGGACACAGTGGGAGTTACGAAAACAGTTAAATTGAAGTTAATTAAAGTAATTAGAAGTTAGATAATGTGCAAACAAGAACTTAACTTAACTTTTATGCTTTTCTTAGGTATTTTAAGTACACCCCAATTTGAAAAATTTTATTTCATTTTGTTTTATGTTATTTTGCTTGTAAATAGAAATGCTTTTCCACTTTCCAGTTTTTTGAAGAATCCGATTAAGGTCTCCGCACGTCTACGTCTTTTAAAAAAATGCGTAGTTTTCAAGTTATAAGCGATAAATGCAAAAACTATTCTTGTAAAACTTTAAGGCGCTGTAAGCGCCTAAACTTGAAGTTTGAGAAAAAAATCTAAGAGAAACAATTATTAGGAAATTTAATGTATTCTATATTTGTTAGAAAAACTTTTCTCGAGAAGTGCGTAGTTTTCAAGTTACAATCAAAAAACTAAAAACAACAGGGACCAGGGTGGTCGAGCGGCTAAGACCGTTGGATGCAAATCTAAAGGTTCTTGATTCGAATCCGACTGACACCACTAGATTTTTCTATGTGTCAAATACCTTGGTCCGGGTGGTTCGAAACCTACCTAAAGCTATAGGTCCCGTCTGCTAATAACCATAGTAGTTGATGCGGACGTAAAATACCACGTGTAATAAACAAAAAAACAGTTCTTTATCCCATTTTGAAATCGTTGTCAAACTTTAACAGACTCAAGCGCCTAAACCGTTTGGGCTAAAAAAAAACATAAGAACCATAATTTGTAGCATATTTAATGTAGTCTATTTTTTGTAGGAAGTACTTTTCTCAAAAAGTTCGCAGTTTTCTAGTTTTTGAGCAAACAATGAAAAAAAATTTTTTTTTTAACTTTTGAAATTGTTGAGTAACTTTAAGGCGCTCTAGCGCCTAAACCGTTGGCCTGACGAAAAAAATATAAGAACCATAATTTGTAGCATATTTAATGTAGTCTATTTTTGTAAAAAGTACTTTTTTCTAAAAGTGCGCAGTTTTCAAGTTTTCGAGTGAACAATGAAAAAAAAATGTTTTTGCAAACTTTTGAAATTGTTGTGAAACTTTAAGGCGCTCTAGCGCCTAAACCGTTGGCCTGACGAAAAAATATAACAACTATAATTTTTAGCATATTTAATGTAGTCTATTTTTTGTGAGAAGTACTTTTCTCTAAAAGTGCGCAGTTTTCAAGTTTTTGAGCGAACAATGAAAAGAAATTTTTTTTGCAAACTTTTGAAATTGTTGTGCAACTTTAAGGCGCTCTAGCGCCTAAACCGTTGGCCTGACGAAAAAATATAAGAACTATAATTTGTAGCATATTTAATGTAGTCTATTTTTTGTGAGAAGTACTTTTCTCTAAAAGTGCGCAGTTTTCAAGTTTTCGAGCGAACAGTGAAAAAAAAATGTTTTTGCAAACTTTTGAAATTGTTGTGAAACTTTAAGGCGCTTTAGCGCCTAAACCGGTGACCTGACGAAAAAAATATAAAAACCATAATTTGTAGCATATTTATTGTAGTCTATTTTTTGTGAGAAGTACGTTTCTCTAAAAGTGCGCAGTTTTCAAGTTTTTGAGCAAACAATGAAAAGAAATTTTTTTTGCAAACTTTTGAAATTGTTGTGCAACTTTAAGGCGCTCTAGCGCCTAAGCCGTTGGCCTGACGAAAGAATATAAGAACTATAATTTGTAGCATATTTAATGTAGTCTATTTTTTGTGAGAAGTACTTTTCTCTAAAAGTGCGCAGTTTTCAAGTTTTCGAGCGAACAATGAAAAAAAAATGTTTTTGCAAACTTTTGAAATTGTTGTGAAACTTTAAGGCGCTCTAGCGCCTAAACCGGTGACCTGACGAAAAAAATATAAAAACCATAATTTGTAGCATATTTATTGTAGTCTATTTTTTGTAAGAAGTACTTTTATCTAAAAGTGCGCAGTTTTCAAGTTTTCGAGCAAGCAATGAAAAAAATTTTTTTTGCCAACTTTTGAAATTGTTGTACAACTTTAAAGCGCTCTAGCGCTTAAACTTGAAGTCTGAGAAGAAAAATTTTAGAAACATAATTTATAGCACATTTAATGTAGTCTATTTTTTGTAAGAAGTACTTTTCTCAAAATGTGAGTAGTTTTTAAGTTTAGAAGTGAGAAACAAAAAATACAATTTTTTGGCACTTTTTTCTACCAGTCTACGAAGAGCGGTGCTCACTGCTCATCATTTTCGAAGATTTAGAAAAATTTATGTTTTCTACAAAAATCCCTAGGTCAAATGCGCAGTTACGCCGAATTAATACTGCCTAACTAGTACAAATTCAAAGTTCCGAGGTCAAACTGAGTTTATTGATAATGAGAAAATCTATTACTAGTTATGCTATGATAGATTAGGTTTCTACAAGTTAATTTATTGGCCATTCAAAGTAATAGTTCAAGTGAAAAAATAGAATTAACCAGAGAGCATTTTCGAAAAATGATTTATTACCATTTTAAAGAAGGTTTAAGCGCTTATGAAAGTAAGGAAAGTTCAGATTCGACTTTCAGTAAACAAGTACGATCCTTGGCTACAATTTATCGCTGGTTTAAGGAATTTGAACGCAAAATCACTTCTGTTCAGCATCATAAAGGAGCAGGACGTGCTCTCTTAACAATGTTTGCGTGAAGCCTTCAGTCGAGTTCCAAAAATGGGATTATTGCAATTTCGAAGCCTCCCCTTCGAAATTGGTTAGAATCGGATAAAATGTGACACCCTGTAATATTAAACTTTTCAGTTTTCTCTTTCGTCTTTAGATAAATCTTTCTTTGTACCTCTTTTTTTTTATAGCGCTACTACAAAATATTCTTTGGATATCATTCATTCAATCAAAAAGCCGACTTTCAGGTGATTTTTCATCGCAAAAACATGTGCAGCGTATAAAATACGAACTTGTCGGATTTCTCGATATTTTGTACCGACCGTAATATCTTTTAGAAAAGAATTGTAAACTAAAAGCGTAAAAGCTTTACGTGTGTGTTTATAGTGTTGTTTTTTATTCTTTAGTTTTTGTCAAAACAAAACCTCAATTTTAAGAAACGCCGATAATATAAATATGAAAATGGTAATGAAACGGCGTTCAGCGTTAATATTTCAAACTGAATTGCTTTTCGCGTTTTATTGATAGTTTAACTAATGATATTTAACTTTGGACAATGATAAACGAATCGTTTGGTAATGTTTTAGTCGTTTTAATTTAAATGTGGATTTTAATGGTTTCTCACACGATCGAAATATTTAATTACTATTCAAATGCATTTTTAAGGAGAGAAGGTTTGGGTTTAACACCACCTACTCTAAAAAATATACCGACTGCCACTCGAAACTTGAAATTGAATTTGGCCATTCAAACTTTTTTGCCTTCGAAAACGAGCTCACATTCAGAATAAAATAGTTTAGAGGACCCTTGACTTAAAATACTTACGGGAGGTGGTGGGGAGCAATAGTTAAACTCTGGCATTTATGTCTCAGATCTCATAATTTCGTTGATAACAGCGCTCAATTTTCTCCTTCAAGACGTGGGTGATCGTGGGCTTGTTGGCATAAACCTAAAACTTCAAAGAGCCCCCCCCTCCCCCAAAAAAAGTCCATGATCTGAGCGGCTATAGTTCTGATAACCAAAACGCGAAATCACACGGTAGTACCTAAATTGTTTCTCGGTCTGTGTGGCACCGTTTTGTGTGTTGAGCGATGAGGTTCATTGACATCTTGATGGCTTGGTTAATCGACAAAATAATTGTTGTATTTGGGGTTCAGTAAATCCACGAGTGCATTCACAACGTGTTACTGTTTGGTGCAGATTTTTGGCTGGATACGTCATCGGACCATTTTTCTTCAAACAGTTAATGGAGGTCGCTGTCGCGACATGAAAACCCAGTTTTTGTGCCTAAATTGAAAGATTAGGACGTGGACAACATGTGGTTTCAAAAAAAACGGTGCCACGTTTCATACGGCCCAAGAAACAATTTAATTATTGTCCTGATCATGTAATTTCGCATTTTGGTGATCAGAATTGGTTGTCCAGATTGTGCGATTTAATGCAATTGGACTTTTTTTGGGTTTCTTTTGAGTCAAAGGTCTATGCCAACAAGCCCACGACCACTCACGCCCTGAAGGAGCAAATTGGGCGCTAATATCAACGAAATTCAGTCACATTTATGCAAATGGGTCATGGCAAATTTCAACAAAAGCCAGCAAAGTTGTGAAAGCCACATTTAGCCGATATGCTGTTCAATACATAACCCTATACTGTATACATCATCATGAATCAATAAAAAGTTTACAAATTTAAATTAAAAACATGGGTTTTCTATAAAAATCACTTCTTGCGTGCATTTTGGGTCACCCCAGGCGATGGGAAATATGCGGGCATGACCCACAATTAGCCCATTGCTCATAATCCGGTAAAACATTACACAAGAGTTCATTGTATTGTTAATGCGGTGCAGTGCATAGAAGCGGTATTTTGATAAATACCTACCCAATAAACTCAGTATTGAATGATTGCTTTCAGCTGTTATTAGTTTCAGTCTCTCGTTATGTCGAACAAATCACCTATTAGTTACACTTGAACAAAATGTAAAAATTTATGTCAACTTCAACGACACACAATAGCATTTTCGCAACTTTTCTGTTTTCTCCACGTGGAGTGATATGATATGAGTCTATGCACTGTACCTAATAATTCCTCTTGCAGATTTATTGTGTAAAGAGTTGTTTTGTGTTTGATGTGTTCAGAATTACTAACATCTACGCAGTTTAGTGTTGCATTTGCATACACTCCTTGTAATTTACACAAATGTACTATACATGTACAAGTTTAATGCCCATATATCTTCGAATGTAATTGTACAACACACGATAGCGTACTTTACATCAAACGCCACACTTTATACAATCCACATTTTTATCTTTAGAGCGTCCCTTTCAACATCGAATCGCCCAAGTGCTTAATAACTCGACCAAAAATAGTCGTAAAAATATTTTTAATGATGCGCTTTAATAAATCAACAACGTAAACTTCTCGAGCTATAAATTTTACGCTTTGTACATCTTCGAATTACACCCCCGTTTAATTTACAGACACAAGAATGTTACGGTAAATTTCAAGAATTCGCCTGTAATCATTTCTTGTTACGCTTGTCTGCTTGAACTGAGAATAAAGGGCTAAAATGAGATGCAAAGACAACGGCTTCAAAGGGTAATTTCTTAAAATGTGTGTATAAATTTTATTAAAAAAATTTTTTTATTTCAATTTTCTCGCCAGTTGGAGAAAATTGAGATTTTCTTTTTGTATTAGAGTTTGTGACCGAAAATCTAAAATAACGTTGTTAATTTGTTAACAACGAGAACTTTCAAAGCAAATTGAATAACAAGTTTTCATCCGGAGTTAACATTATAACAGTAAACCAGTAGTACTAAGGTATTATTTGTTGAAAAAGGTTTCCGCTTTAATTCTCGAGCCTCGCATTATTAATTTATATCGTTATTCTGTCTTTGGATTCCGGAAGGTTTCTTGCGGCTTTAGGAACGGGTAAGTTTATCCTTATTTACATGGGCAGTGCCTATTTCGTGGATAATTACAAACCAATAGCCGTAAGGTCAAATTTATCGAAGATTTTCCAATAGCAAATAGTTCCACAACTTATTTTCCCGTAAAGCGAAAGATTTTTCTTATAATCGTCTAATATATTACACGCTTTGAATAGACTCTGTATATACTATAGGAGTGCATTGTTGTAAAAGCTCCGTTTTCTACAGAATATACATATCTATAGGTTTAAAAATTTGCTTTTATTTAAATTAGTTACGTGACTTGTGTACGTCAAAGCATTTTCTATTGGTTGAATAAACTTTTGCGAAATTGTGTGGTCATCTCGAAACCAACTCACAATATTCTTTAAAATTGGTCTTTGGGACTAGCTTCGATTGGCGGCCATTTGTGTGTGCACTATTGATAAAATGAATTTTGAAAAATTGGAATGAAATCGAAAATTGGAAAATGAGAAGAAATTCACTAATTACTAATTATTTTACAAGATACGATAAGAAGCACAAAAGAAAGCTGTACGAGAAACGCGACTTTAATTATTAATGCTCTTATAATGTACAAAATAAAATGTTTTTTATTTTTATTTTTCCTTTATTGAATCACATCCGGGTAATTAAGTTGGAAAATAAATTGAAAAAAATTTTTATTCAAAACAAAAACATATCCTTTCATTGCACTAAGTTTCTTTTAACTTTTGCATTTACCTTTTAAGCAATTAAAATTATGTTTTGTTTTTCTTTTCAAATTTATTTACAAACATATTTTTGTTGAAATTCGAAAACACCAAATTTGTGCTAATTAAATTGCTTTATACTTTTTCTTTTAATGAGGCACCTACTTAAAAAATTATTTAAAATTTCATAACTTATTTGCGAATAACTCCATCCCACGCTTCATATTTTTTAATTTCAATTAGTAGTATTTTTCTAAAACTAGCGCCTTCTTTATAAATCATTAAGAAACTACAACAAAACAAGCAACTGATGCGGCGGCTCTCTTTGGACTTAGTACAAGCTGAAGTGACACCGTTAAAATTTTTAATTTCGTCGCTTTGTATCTTCGACCAACGAGGTAAAACCTACCCAAACAACCCCTCGAGTGCTTCATCTTACCATTTTTAATTTTAAAAAGACGACCATTTAAAAAAAATCGTTTAGGTGAGTGAGTGAAGGCGCCCAACTTTATAGTGATCAAGGGACAAACCGTCAATGTAAAAATGATGTTTTCAGCTTAACAGAGTATTTTCTTATTTGGGAAGTTTTGATGGTAAAAGTGGTTGAGTGTACTACGACAACGAATAACTAAAGTTGACAATTTTAAATGAAATGCGGCATATTTAAAAATTAAAGTAAATAGGGGAATTTTTAAGATATTGTAAGTTTTCGAACATTTTCTTTATTAAATATCGAACAAACAAGGCAAGAATATGCCCTAAAACAATAGATATTGGTTTTAATTAAATACAAACGTTTACCAAATAAACAAGGATTAAAAAAAATAATTACAGACCAATTTATTTTTTACACAATTTTCTTTTTTTAAATAATACTTAATAGTATATTATTCAACGAGCGGCTAACGATCCTCATTACTCACTAGAATGAACCATTCGTGTTAGTAATGACCATTACGCGCAAGTTGAATACTGTGCTTTATCCATAACCGTAAATATTAAGTTGGTAGTATAGTGAGTTTACTTTGATTTTAGCAGGATTTTAGTTAATGTGACAGTTAGTCAAAGGCTCGGCACTAAGAATTTGGGAAAAACCCAAATTCTTGAAACAAAGTAATAAGGACGGCAATTGTAAGTACAAAAAAAGGGGGAAAAGGTGTTGATAACTATTCCTGGTGGCAGCTGTTGTTTCTCCTTTTGTAGTTTAATTGTCAGGGAGGTAAACTAGTAGTTTAATTTTCTTCCCCGATCCATGATTTTGGCCTTGTCAACTTCGCCAACGCTAAAAACTCAGGGTTTGCCTTTGGGTCGCTGTTGGCAAAGTTATGGAAGACACGCCAGTTTTAATTGTCTGCCCCTGGGGGTATTGTGTAGTTAGGCTCTTCATCGCCAGATCTGTAGGTATGTACCTACTTGCCAGGTACCCACAGTGAGGCTTTGAAGAGCCTTGGCAGTCTGTCAATCTTTGTAACAGCCAGTTGAGTTCCCTCAGTGGAGACAGAGATGCTTTATTTAATTTCAACTATTCGAGAGAGTCGTCATTACATCAGACAATTCTACTAATCTCCCCTGCATGTTGCCAGCTCTCGAAGGTTGATGCTGGTATGCTCTTCTCTGGGGCTATGTTTAGTGTGTGATCAAGCTTTCCACCACTTATGCTTGGTCACTCGTGAGCTTGCCCAGGAGGTTTAATCTGTCAATTATAGCAACTCGGAGGTACCTAGAGGCAGCTTCCTTGTAGCTGGTGCTTGTACTGCTATGACTAGCAGCAGTTTTTGGATTGTGTCTAACCCTCTTCCTGAGGGTGCCAGGTGAGGGTTTCAGCGACCTGTCGGACCTTACCCTCTTTTTGACAGGCCAAGCGACAGGATGCTTTTTAAGCTTTGCCTGCCACCGAGAGTCAGAGGTGACCTTGCTGAAGATAGAGGAGGTGCAGGACCTGGCTACCGTGGCAAGAGCAAGTCTAGCTTTCTCTCTTCGCTTTTTTTCAGCACAGCTAATCCTGTGCGTCTCAGAGTCCAGGGATGCAGCGGAACCGCAACTAGCGGTGTATCCGAAGGCGCTACAGCTGTGCTTTTCCTATCAGAGAACTTAGAGTTGTTTGATTTTCATTGTCCATTTTAGGTTCTGAGGATTCATCCTCTAAGCCCTCATCTACCACGAAATGCAACAATGGGCCGTCACAGTGTGACCCCAGAGCTACTCAAAGGATATAGCCTCCAGGAAGATGTACAGAAAAGCTGGCCGCTGTGCGCCCCATACTCCCTCAAAGACTCGTCTTGACGGTCTTCTGACAGAACGATGTAGCCGATTGATGCTGCATGGACTTGTCCAGAACTTCCCATTTAAGTGGAATTTAAAGCCAAAGTGGAGTTTGCCAGACCATGGGGAACAACATCCGCCCCGGGCTACCTCAGCCACCAGGATCCCTTCCTCTCAACGTATGGGTTTCCACGCACGGCACAAACGCGCGGTTTGAGACGCCGACGCCCTCCTATAGGTTTATTGTCCAATACCGCATTATTTAAAATATTCTTAGGTAAAAATAATCGATTTAATTATAAGTCCACAATTTATCGATTTGTAAGAGGAAATTACCTACAACTATATTTAGTAGTTTTTAAGAAATATAATCTTTTGGGTAACGTAGTTTCGTAAAGTTAAGTTATTTAAAGTTCGACACGACAACATGTAATTTAAGACATTTAATGACGCTTTTCCAAAACTAATACTCCTACGCTTTGAAAAGGAAATCATTTTCAGAAGTATCTAATATTTTCTTTAGCAAACCTGCACACAACAATTTTTTATTCAAAGAAATTTATAAGTATGCACTTTTAGGGAAAAATAATCAAATAACTATACCGACGAAAAGGGGCCTTTCAGAGAAACTGGATAATCAGTACTTTAGAGGCTCTTTAAAATTTAAAAGAAAATTGTGGACAAACAGACTCGAGGTTTTTTTGAGGGGGTCCTAGACTGATAAAATGGGGTCTGGGCCACAAGTTAGAAATAAAATGAAGTAGCGCCGTAGGTGAAAATAATTGTTCAAGGTCAAAGGCTTAAAATGAGGTTCAGGAGTCATATATGGCCTCCAAAAAACATCTTTCACGATAAAAGTAAGAAAATTAATTTTTCTACTCCATGAAAATAGAAAATTCTAATTCCATGCCTTCCCCTCTTTATTTTTGTTTAACATATTGAGTTGGAAAGTTGGGACTCCTAATGTCACGAGGCTCGGGGCACCAACCTCTCTAGCACCCCTTCTGATCGGCCCTGCCTACAAAAATTACCACTGAATACTACGAAATATAGAGTTTCTAATTTTATATCCTGAAAATGGAACTGATATTTGATTTAAAATTTCAGCCGCCCAATATTTGCGATGTTTAAACCCACAAAGGTCGAGTGGCTCGATTTAAAGTGTAAAAATCTATGCAACTAATCCCAGTTTAAAGTTTCACGTGTACTACCTTGTTTTTATTGCACATCCCTGAAAGGGATAGCTTAGAAGTTTTTAAGTCCACTTCAAACTTCAACAAGACGAATTTGCCCGCAGCTTACTCTCTTATTTAGCACCAAACAACAAGACAAAACTGCTGTTAAGAACGAAACAATTATCCACCCCTTGGTTTTATCCATACGAATACACATCGGAATGTTTCCAATGTAGGACGGGACGCATTAGGAGGAAAAGTTCTGTGATAACACGTCGGCAAATTTTTTTTTAAACGGATGGGGCCCCTCTTTCAAGTCACTTGTTCGCGATAATTACAAGCGATACGAAATAAAAGGGCAAATTTTCCTTTTTCCGCCCAAAACATCAAAGGGAAAAGAATAAAATACTATCGGTGAGTGTAAATCGCGGGCCAATTTAAACTTGTCCCACTCTTTAAACGGCGCTAAACACACTTTTTTTGTTGATTTCTTACTTTCAGCGAGACAAGGATTTAACTCAAATGGAAACTCATTCTGACTACAGTTTTTGAATTTAAATTGCCTCCCCTATTCGTTTATTCTACTTAACTTTTCTTTTGACTTTTAATTTTTATTTAAAAAGAAAAGAAGTCGAGATGAAAGTCGTCCTTTTGTGATGAGAGACGTAATAATTTTAATATTGCGCATTTTTGTTAAAAGTTTCTGATAATTGGGGCGAATTTTTAGATGATTATTTCGTAACATGCAGTTTTAATTGGGTATTCCGTGGGCATTGCTTAGCCGAGCTCTACGTTGGTTGAATTTAAATCGGTCGACTGTATCAAATTTGCCAAACTTTTCAGCGAGGGTTAATCAAGAAAAATATTTTTTTTAAAGTTTACTGTGTAGTGCTATTTTCGAGTTCTACCAGATGAGATTTTTCAAAAAGTGTCAAGAAACTCCCAAAGCTTATACCGCAATGCGCCTCTACTCTGTTTCGTGTGTGTGAGAGTGTGAGTGTGGACCTGACTTGTAGAAAATAATATAATTACACTAGTAGATATAGTGTGGTGTGATATATGGCGTTGGTTAACTTATTAACTTTCACAATAGGTAGCTTTTGTGCTTTATTTGCGAATTAATTAAATATATACGCCAAATTCTCTGTACACACAACATAAAAATACACTCTCTTTTTTGAATAATAAAAGTTTTTGTGGCTAATCTAAATTTTTTAAATAAAACACACCTTGGGAGAATTAAATTTTTAGCCCTCCTTAAAATTATAATTTAAATAAGTGTGCGTTTTATCAAGTCTCACTCAAAAACGCGCATTAAAAGGTGTAAGAAATGTGACAGTAGTGAATAAATTATAATGAAAGGAAGAAAGGAGAAAAAAGAGGACCCATCATAACGAATTTCGCTTAACTTATAATTGATTTTTTCAAAATAGTCCAATGGCGCGTAAAAAAATCGTGGAGTTTAATTATAAATTAGTCGTGTAACACTAATAATAAACAATTCGATTTTTTAAATTCTTACAATCGCACTAAAAGCTTAATGAGCCAATATAAAATATTTAAATATTGAGTAATCGATACTATAATAATAGTAGGTAAACCTCCGAAAGTCCTTGGAAAAAAATTGTACATTATATAAAAGTGTGAGAACGATACAAATATACGAAAAAATCAAATTTGGTTGTTGGAAAAAATTTATCAAATTTATGTTTAGAAGGAAATCTTCTAACGACGAGGATAGAAAAGTTGACTTGTTTCATTTTCGTGACACATACATTATACATAATTTATAAAAATGAAACAAAAGTATTTTTTTGTTTAGAGAAAAGATAAACTAATTCCAGCCCACCACCACCAATTTTACAAAAGTTTATTTAACTTAACTTTTATTAGCAAACAAATAATTGAAAAAGTTAAAAGCAAAATTTATTTACTTGCGCACTTATACTTTGTCGAGTATTATTTACGGATCTTTCAAATAATAAAACGTGGTCCATTTTTAAGTATTGGTGAAACCAAAGAATTTCGGGCAAACTCTTATTTATTTGCAAAAATTGTAAGAAATCTTAATCGTGCCTCTAAGTCGAGAATAAAAAGCTCTTGAAGTTGAATAGCGCACTTCTTGATTTTTCAATTTCTATACAAACTTTTTTTAAAATTCTTCATAAAATGCAAAGTAGGGACCTGGTACCACTTTGTTTCTAAAAAACCCTTAACTACGTCCTTATTCTATCAGATGTGATATGGGAAATCTTTATCGTGGCTCTAAGTTGTGAATAAGAAGCTCTTGAAGTTGAATAGCGCGCTTACTAAGTGTCACAATTTCGAACTATCTGTTTTTTAAAGTTCTTTGCAATATGTCAAGACGAGACCTAACACCATTTTTACTTTCATAAATCTTTAATTACATCCTTTATTCAACTTTATACAGTGCCACATTATTTATCAGTCGGTAAGTTTAGTAGCTGACTCCTTTATAAGACTTACGCGTCTTACTCCGGAGTTTATCCATAACCAGAACTCGACTCTTCTCCGCGCTATATCTCGAAAAGGGTTAAACTTATGAAAAAAATGTGTATAACCAATCTTGTAGCTAATAATGTTTTCTATAATTTTTATAATAACCTTCATCAACGTCATTTGCCAAAAAACATTTTTGTAGCCTTTGACCTTGAATATCTCAAATTGCTCCGCCAAAATTTTTCTGATTTTGTGATATACTGATTTGGAACATTTTAATGTACGTGTAGACCAATATCCAGCTTCGTAGGAATTATTCTGACCAAAAATCCTTATTCGACTGGACTATTTTCTTACTATACCTTCGTATGCCAACTGCCGGGCATCAGAATATTGCCAATTTGGGAGAGGTATGCTTGACCGAATTTGAAAAATTTTGGTACACACGAACGCAGAATTAGATGCTCTACAACTTTTATTTAATGAGTTTTTCTCTTAATGTACTAATTTCTAAACAGCAGACTCATATATAATGCAATATGTCAGTTTTTGAAAAAGTTGGGAAAAATCGTTGTTTTTTGACCGCGGTTGGCGACCATACCGCTTGACCAAATTATTAAGTGTTGGTACTCATTCGACGCAGAGTTTAATGCTCTTTAATTTGTTATAGAAATACTTTTTCCTGAAGATGCTCCATTTAGGAGTTATAGGCAAAAAAACAAAGCAAGTCCTAAAATTTTGGGGTTTTTTGGCTGCCAAAAAGTCTCCCGAGGTCGCCGGTGTTAGCATTTTTGTTTTTTACATGTTTACACCCATATACACAATTAAAAAAAAATAAAAGCTTCTACCCCATTTATTGCATCATAGAAACCCTCTACTGACTGGCCTATAAAGGTTAGTCCAAAAATATAAAATCTGCTTCAAAAAGTCCACAAACTTAGACCGAAAGCAACGGTTTCCTAGAAGTTTTTATTTTTGTTTCAGTTTGCTTCGCAAACTTAAAATTGACCAAGAATTGACAAACAGACGAGACCAAAGAGACAAGACGAGATGAAACGTCTCGTGAACGAAAAAATGGCATTACTATTTTACTATTTTATGCTCGATGTACACTTCTCAAAGAAGTGTTTGGCTGTAAAGTACTTTTCTTTTCACATTTTAATATCTCGGGTATAAACAACTCAAGTATTCGAGCCCTTTTAGCTTTCGCTTACAATAAATTTAACTTGCTCTTTTCATCTTAACTAATTTGAACATGTTCAGTGAGACCTGTAAAATGGAAATTTAATAAAGCGTTTGAATTTTAATATTTTTAATAAAATATTTCGTTTCCAACTTCTTCTTTACTTCAAATTTAATTAATTGCCTTGTTCGTTATCTTTAAAGTCACTCGTAGAAATACATAAAATGCTATATTTATTTTTTAATTAAAAATTCGAATGATCATATAATTTTTGCTGACGAACTAATAAGTTGACAGGACCTATCGGGGAAGGGGAGGGGGTCAAGAGGGGCCAAGCCTCGCATTACTAGGGGCCTCAGCTTGGCAGAGACGGTTAGTTTTATTACTCACTTGCAATGTTCTTTCAGTCTGCTTGGTCAAAATCAAAATTTTTGTATTTTTGTATTTCGGATTTCTGCCGGACACTCTAAACTTTAACGCGCTCTACCACCTCAGCTGTTTGTTTTAGGAAAAAACTTTAAGAGGCACAATTTGTTGAAAATTGAATGTACCTCATTTTTCTATAAAAACACGTTTTTTTCAAAATGCCTAGTTTTTGAGGTATAGGCAATGCAAAATTTTTTTTGCCGATTTTAAAAGTTTTTTAACTTTAACGCGTGCTAGCGCCTAAATTGTTTACCTGAGAAAAAACGCTGAAGATATATAATTTGTAGGCAATTTGATTTTCTTTGTTTTAATGCTGATAAACGTTTGTCATAAAATGCGTAGTTGTCGAGTTACGCACAAAAAACCGAAAAATGAACCAAAATCAACCCTTCTTTAAGTTAATGCTGCGCTTTTTTGAGAGAGGCAGACGAGTAAAAAAAATATGATTAAATTCAGGGGCCTCGTAATTCTTCAACAATAATTTTAGTTTATCTGGGCAAATATAGCAATTTAATTCTTAATGTTTCTAATTTTGTTTTTGTAAAACATCGTTTTTGGAGACACTATCAATCGCTACTAAGATTTTTAAGCCGTTTGACCTTAAACAATCTAAAAATTTCCATTTTATTTCTCAACCCGTGTTGTTTATTATTTAACCACTACTTTCAAGTATCTACGGATTTACGCCATTGCATGGCCTAATTTCAAAAGCTTAAGTTTTAAAGAGTCCCTAAAATATCATTTGCCCCGGACCTCACATTTTTGTTAAGTTTTGGATGTACTTAGTATACCACAAAAGGGTGGGAAAGGTAAGTCTAAAACGAAAAAGGGGTAATGTGGACGTAACAGGATAACATGAAACAATGGAATGCTCAGAATCTTTCCCTAATTTTAAAAATTAAACATTATACAGGGTGTTCCGTTTGTCATTGGAAATCTACTCTCATTTCCGGCCGAGCCGAAACTCAAAATATAAAATGTTTGATACCTGTTATTAGAGAGTTAATTTAGCGACATTTTTACAATTTAAAAATATACAGGGTGTTTTCAAAAACTTTTGAATTTGTGTATTTGGGCTTCTATCTCCCGGACACTCTAAACTTTAACGCGCTCTCCCTCCTCAGCTGTTTGTTTTTCAAAATAATTTAAAAGGCATAATTTATTGGAAATTGAATGTACTTTATTTTTATACAGTCACACTTTTCTCCAAACATGCGTAGTTTTCTAGTTATAAGCAATTAAATCGCTTAAATCGTGCACCTGAAGAAAAAACTTTTCAAACATAATTTGTAGGCAATTTGATGTGCTTTGTTTTTTTGCTGATGACCTTTTATCATAAGGTATGTAGTTTTTGAAATATACGCAAAAAACTGAAACAATATCCGAAATCCATCCATATCGAGCCTCCCTATTTGTCATATGAAAGCCAATTTCATTTCCGGCGGGGTCGGGAATCAAAATATAAAATGTTTGGAACCTGCTATTAGAGAGATAATTTAGCAACATTTTGAACAATTTAAAAATATACAGAGTGTTTTCCAAAACTCCCATTTCTGGTTTGCTACAATTCAGTCGTGTTTGGTGCTTAGTAGGTGCTTTGTGTTAACAAATTAGTTTCATGTTTTAGCTATTACTGGTCAACTTGATCCAAAACAACAAATTGTAAATTACTTAATACGCCTTAAAAGCCCTACACGTGAAAGTGAATCTAGGTGGCAAAAATTTACAAATCTAAACTAATCCTTCTGTGGTTTATTCTAACTTAGCAGCTTTACATTGAATTAAATCATAAGTGGAGTACTTTAAATTACTCTGCTCGTTTCTATTTTTACACAAAACAAATTTTAGTTTAAATAACATCAAAACGGTGTTTTTGTATAAAAAAAGGAATGCTAAAAGGAAAAAAAAACGAAATAAAAAATGTATTTTCCCCAACTTTCAATTCTCTACACTTTTTAAATCGAAAAAATCTTTTCTTTGTCTCTAAAGCTTTACACTAACACTAACTAATGCAAATCCCTAAAAACCCATATATTTTTCATGAATGACATATCAGATTGTAAATTTAAGAAAGCCAAAAATAAGTTCAGATATTCGTGTCCTATAAACCTTATATAGTAGTTTCAGTTTTCTCGAAAGCTCCAAAGTAAGATAGTTTTATTTAAGGTCGGATGCTTGGTAACTTTTAGCTATTAAATCTTCCTTTAATCTTCCATACTTTTATAATCTCACAATTTAATGAAATTAAATTTTGTTTAAAAGTTTCGAATAAAGTACGAGCGAAGATGGTATTGAAGTTCCTTCTCTTTAAATATTACCGACTCTTAGATCATTAACTGGTTAGTTAATGTTCTGCCGTTAGTATTGCGTGACAGATAAGTATTTAGATATTTAAACCTGTTAATCAAATTACACATTAATTTCTTTGTATTGACTTTTGGGTTTAAGATTTTTATCCGTTTTGTAATTAACCGTACGAGAAGATACACATCGAACGACGAGCTTTTATCGAAATTTGTTATTTTTAAGAGGGTCCTTGCTTGCCTAAGAATACAAAAGCGTCGAAGTTTGTATACATGTTATAGAGATAAAAGTCGTCAAAAACCAGGTTCTAGTAAAAGTCTAGCCCGGCTCAAGTCGGGCTACCTATACCTACCAGAAAGAAAAGTCCGGGAGAAAGCGTGCACTGAATTACAAATCTTTTAACGATTCTGGCTAAAAGAAAACTGAAAAAGAGCACAAATCCGCCTTTTTAGAGACGCCCCCAAAGTAATGTTGCTAATTAGGAATAGCAGACGGTAGCTTTTATTACTATTTTGCTATGCTCTGGAGTCTGCGTCGTCAAAGCCCAAAATTTTGTATTTTAGCATACCTGCCCTCCAGGACACTTTACGTCCGATATACGTTAAACTTTAACGTGCTCTACCACCTAACTTGTAAGTTTTACGAAGAAAATCTAAGATACATAATTTGTAGAAAATTTAATGTAATTTATTTTCGTAAAAGATTAATTTTTTTGAGAAGTGCGTAACTTTCGAGTTATAAGCGATAAAACAGTATTTTAACTAATTTGGAATTTTTGTCAAATTTTAACGCGCTCTAGCAGCTAAACCATTTATCTGACGTAAAAAAACTTAGAATCATAATCTCTAACAAATTTGATGTAGTTTATATTCACATAGATACACTTTTCTCGAAAAGTGCGTAATTTTTGAGTTATTAGCAATAATGCAGTATTTTGACTAATTTGGAATTTTTGTCAAACTTTAATACGCTCTAGCACCTAAACCGTTTATCTGACGTAAAAAACTTTAGAAATAAAATCGTTAGAAAATTGGATGTAGTTTGTATTCCTAAAAATACACTTTTCTCTCGAAAAGGGCGTAATTTTCGAGTTATAAGCGATTAAACAGTATTTTGACAGAATTTTGTCAAACTTTAATACGCTCTAGCACCTAAACCGTTTATCTAACTTAAAAAACTTTGAAAATAAAATCTTTAGAAAATTTGATGTAGTTTGTATTCATAAAAATACGCTTTTCTCGAAAAGTGCGTAATTTTCGAGTTATAAGCGATAAAACAGTATTTACACCAATTTGGACTTTTTGTCAAACTTTAATGCACTCTAACACCTAAACCATTTATCTGACGTAAAAAACTTAAGAAATATAATCTCTAGCAAATGTGATGTAGTTTATATTCACATACATACACTTTTTTTGAAAAGTGCGTCATTTTTGAGTTATAAGCAATAAAGCAGTATTTTGACCAATTTGGAATTTTTGTCAAACTTTAATACGCTCTAGCACCTAAACCGTTTATCTAACGTAAAAAACTTTAGACATAAAATCTTTAGAAAATTGGATGTAGTTTGTATTCATAAAAATACACTTTTCTCGAAAAGTGCGTAATTTTCGAGTTATAAGCGATAAAACAGTATTTAGACCAATTTGGACTTTTTGTCAAACTTTAATGCACTCTAACACCTAAACCATTTATCTGACGTAAAAAACTTAAGAAATATAATCTCTAGCAAATGTGATGTAGTTTATATTCACATACATACATTTTTTTTGAAAAGTGCGTCATTTTTGAGTTATAAGCAATAAAGCAGTATTTTGACCGATTTGGAATTTTTGTCAAACTTTAATACGCTCTAGCACCTAAACCGTTTATCTGACGTAAAAAACTTTAGAAATAAAATCTTTAGAAAATTGGATGTAGTTTGTATTCATAAAAATACACTTTTCTCGAAAAGTGCGTAATTTTCGAGTTATAAGCGATAAAACAGTATTTAGACCAATTTGGACTTTTTGTCAAACTTTAATGCACTCTAACATCTAAACCATTTATCTGACGTAAAAAACTTAAGAAATATAATCTCTAGCAAATTTGATGTAGTTTATATTCAGATACATACACTTTTTTTGAATAGTGCGTAATTTTTGAGTTATAAGCAATAAAGCAGTATTTTGACCAATTTGGAATTTTGGTCAAACTTTAATACGCTCTAGCACCTAAACCGTTTATCTGACGTAAAAAACTTTGGAAATAAAATCTTTAGAAAATTTGATGCAGTTTGTATTCATAAAAATACACTTTTCTCGAAAAGTGCGTAATTTTTGAGTTAAGTATAAGCGATAAAATAGTATTTAGACCAATTTGGACTTTTTGTCAAACTTTAATGCACTCTAACACCTAAACCATTTATCTGACGTAAAAAACTTAAAATATATAATCTATAGGAAATTTGATGCAGTTTATAAGAATATAGATACACTTTTACACACAGTTTTTGAGTTATAAGCGAACAAAGGAAAAAAGAGCAAAAGTTATCGTTGGCGTTATGCGTTTGAGAGGTGCCTGCGTATTTATTCTTATGTTTCCATCTATTCCATCCATCTCCTTCAGCCATTTGTTCAAAATTGAAATTCAAGCCCTCAGGCGGTTACTTAACGTACTAATGCTCTCTACCTTCCATGCGTAATGTAACTTTATCACTTCTCACACTCGCTTGAAGACTTCGTCGCCCGTAATTATCACTATCCGATATCCGAACGGGAACTTTTCACACGGAGCAACTTAAAAAATTTATTAAAAGATCCTTAAATAATTAGTTATAAATTCCTTATTTTATTGCCGCTTTAGAGTTAAGTTAAAGGATAAAATACAAACTAAGTGCAACAAAGTTTTTGTTACATTTTGCTTTTAGTTTGCAAATTTAAGACCGTGAAAGTTCCATTCTAACAGAAATTCTCCTTTTACTGAACGTTATTGCACCCACGAGAAAAGTGCAGAGTATTAAACTGTAAACGTGTAATTAGAACCACTTCTTGTAAAGTGTTCTAAATCAATCGTTAGAAGCTGTAAAGGGGCCCGAAGAATATTTAATTGGCTCCCAATTAAGGTGTACTTACTAATTAAATTTATATTTTTTTGCGTGGCCTCATTTTTTTAAATTTGCCGAAAAAACGTCAATTTGTGCGCAATTAGCAATAGGATTTAATTGTCTAAAACAATCAGTTTCGCATAATGGAGAGAGGAAAAAGAAAATATAAAAAATGCGGTTTTACGAACGCACCAATATCGTCGATTCATTTCTATAAACGCATAGTGGAAGTCTAATTGAGAGCCACTCAATTGACTTAAATAGCACAATGAATAAATTCACTTAAAAGGCCATTTTCAAGTGGAACTATTCTTTTCGAAATAATGCGTTATCAATACTTATTAAAATTTAAAATTGATGAGATGGTGAGTTTCTTTGTGTACCGGGCGTTTGGAAAGTAAGTGTTGTATTGAGCTAATGATGAGCTTAGGTTGTAAGTCAACTTGACTCTTGAAATTATATTCTGAAATGCACCCCTAAAAAGTTATAGGCCCTCAAGGTTGAAGTTAAAATGCTACGTATACCTACATTTTTTACATTATAACCTCTACTTTGGGAGCTTATAACTTTTTAGGGGTGCATTTGAGAATATAATTTAAAGAGGAGCAAATGTTTTAGTTTGGGCCTAAGAACCCACTGCAGAAATTTCCGTACTTTTTTGGGACACCCCTTGTATAGAGAGCTTAATATGTAGGGGTCACCGGTTACCCCAACGGTATTACGTGTGACAAAAAGTACAAAATTAAATTATATTAGAATTCTACTAACGACAGTTTCAAAGCTTTACGTTTGGGAGGGGGGGTCTATTGGCCCCACAGCATTATGAGGGTTAAAAAATATCCCACAAATGAAAATTAGTTGACAAGTTTAGTTTACAATCGCACAAACTGGAATCGCACGGCTAAACCTTTCAGATTGCCTCATCCTACCGCGGTCTAAATCAATTATTGTGAATCGAATAGTATCCGACGCTTCAGAATTTCGCTTTTTTTTCGATGTTCATCTGATTTTCACGTTATTTTTTGGACACGCTGAAAAAAAATGTATTGTAGGTAGATGGGTAATATCAATTATTACAGTTCAACGTTCGGAAAATTTCGGACCTTTATTTTAATGAAAAGTAGTTCATTTTCTGGCATTAAGAGAACCTTTTGTTGTAATTTTTATTGTTCATATACATCGCACAATACATTTTATCATTCTATTCTCTAAATATAATTGCTAACATTTGAGAAACGTTTTATTTTTATTTCGGTGATGAACTTTAACAATCGTGTATTACGCAGGAAAAGATGAAATATTAAAATTGTTGCTGTTTAATTACAAATTTCATAATTAATTTTTTAAATCACGTTACGCAAACCTGGCAGAGCTTTTACAACAATTCACATTCGAAATTGAGCTAAAAAGTGTTTTTGTTTGGTTACGCTTTACAAGCCCCGATTTTGTATTTTTTTTCTCTAATTATAAATAATATATTTATGTCCATTTCACTTCCACCTAAGTTTCTCACTCTTTATTTTACACTTTTCCCCTTATTAATCAACTTGGGGCCTATTGGGAATCAACTAATCGATTTGATGCCTCACTATCTTACATGTAATTTATTCATCGTTTTTTATTATATTTATACCTAGTCTAGTTATGAATATTTATCAACCTCAAACTACCTACAAGTCTCTAGGGGTCGGACCTCTCTTTTGGCTTGATTACCACTACCTCTTACAATAACAAACGTATTGTTTGTTGCTCAAACCACGTCAGAACAATAACACTTTCTCACCGCGAAAGCACGAAACGTTAACAAACCATTTACATACATCAGTTTCATTGGAGTTAATTCTTGACTCTTTTGACGTCGAAACTAACAATTGATTGATTGAATTGTACTAGTTAGTAGTTAAACACTACAGATAATTCTGGCAATTATTCAAATAGCGATTGGACGTATCAGGTCTGCCGCGTTGGTTTGCAACGCGCTTTTGAATCAGCCTACAGCCTACAAAATTGGGAGTCTGAATGAGGTATTTTGAGGAAATTTCTGCGAACGAAATAGTGAGCACCGGCTAGATCCAGCTGACGAGACTCAAAAAGGTCAAAATAGCAATCTCGGGGAAGTCGTGTGCTAGTAAACCAATTACTGAAAGAGAAAGAGGTAAAATATTGATACTCGGTGTAATGTAAATGCATTTCTCACTCGTAGAAATTTAATATAAGGCAATTCTAGTTTAATAACGTCAAAATCGATAAATAAAATCGTTCTTCTGATAAAGCCATAACAAATAATATCATCGTGACGTCGAAATCTCTAAAGAATTCCCTTGAGAACGTCTTCACGATATTTAAATCCATATCATTACGTTTTTATGGAAATTTCATTTCAAACACGATGTTTTTAAAAAGAAACCACATACGGTAAAACAATTGAAATCAGATATCATTAACTGCAGTTGAGAATACTTTATGGTGAGTATATATATATATATGTCTTTTCTTCTACAAATGGTATTGGATAACACACGCCACATTTTTATTGAAAATGTTTTCCAACGAATTGAATTTCTACACTGCAGCAGTGCAGTAATATTAAAACAAATGATTCTTGAAAATGTTCAATCTATACTGTTATTGTTCCGGTTTCAATTTTAAAACGTAAATATCATTTACGTTACAAAAAGAAATTGCAAATTAATTGTTAAGGCCTTCGCCCTTTTGTGTTATTAAAATTAAGCGTCGAAAATTGCTTGTTTAATTACGTACTGAAAAGTTAACTGTAGGAAATTTTATATTATGGCGAGGATACTACGTACAAGAAAGTAATTATTAGAGAAACAAGATTAGTTAATGAAGTTACATAAATTGGATTTTTGGTAAGTTTCTGAAAAATGGCCTAAAATAACGCAGTTTAGATGCAACCAACCTATGAGTCTAGGGTATGGGACAAAATCGCTGACTTGCAAACTCTTAAAATATTTAAAAAGTTATCACGTTATCAGAAATAGTACACCAAACAACCAAACAAGAGTGCTATGCTTAGAAGCTCTTCCTGATTTTAGTAAACTTTCGTGCTTCAAATTAGTCAATTTTGAAAGTATTTTTAAAATCGACTCTATCAAAACTAAACCCCTATTTTGTCTATAGGTTAGGTTACGTTTTTTGAAGAGGTTGAGGAATCTTCAAAAAACGACCCCTGGATTACCAGGGGGAGTGTTGGATTCAGTAGGGCCTACTAACTAAAGCCTGTCGCAGCAGCATTTGGAGGACGCGCAAGTTTTGCCTCATAATGACGCTCGACGTAAGGAACGCGTTTAACTGCGCGGGCTGGAAGTGGATCCTCGAGGCACCGAGACAGTTGGACCTGGCTCCTTACGTCCTTACCTCTACAACATCGTTGCGTCTTATCTAAGTAGCAGAAGGATTAGGCTGGGTCACTAGATATGATTGAGGTGACTAGAGAAGTGCCATAGGGCTCGGTGCAGGGACCTACACTGTGTAACGGGCTTATGTATCTGACCCTACCTGAGGAGAACACGCTGTTTGGATTTGCGGATGACCTCACCTTGGTCGTGGCCGGCAAGGAGGCGAGCACAGTGGAAGCGAGGGCCAATGTAGCTATCAAGAGGCTGACTCGCTGGACAGCGTCGCGGGGGCTCACTCTAGTTCCGGAGACGCCGGAAGCGGTTATGGTAGGCGGAAGAGGATCTTGCTTGCAAATCTACCTTCGACGTGATGGTGCCAAAATCCAACTCAAGATCTCTTGGCGTACGCATCGAAAAACACCTAAACTACGCTGAGCACATCAAGAACGCCACAGAGAGAGTAGCATCAACTACCGCGCAGTTGGCTCTCACCATACCCAAGGTCGGAGGACCCAAGACCACCAAGAGAAACTGCTAAGCACGGTAGCGCAATCCATCGTGCTCTACGCAGCCCCAGTTTGACAAGAGACACTTGCGGTCCTGAAAAATAGAAACCGACTCTTGGGAGTGCAGAGAAAAATGGCGTATAGAGTTATCGGCGCCTGTAGGACAGTCTCACTAGAAACAACGCTCGCTATCGCGGCTATGCCACCTCTCCATCT
Source organism: Malthinus flaveolus (assembly GCA_950108345.1). Classification (NCBI taxonomy): domain Eukaryota; kingdom Metazoa; phylum Arthropoda; class Insecta; order Coleoptera; family Cantharidae; genus Malthinus; species Malthinus flaveolus. Next base: position 11,919,055 of record OX467287.1, on the reverse strand, counting down.
GGTGGCAGCCAAGCGGACATATCGGTGCGGGATAACACTGACAACTCGCGTTCAAACCCACTTCGAATGGCAGCGCTACTGGGAGGAAGCACAGAAAGACTAGTGGACCAGGACTCTGATTACCGAACTCCAACCGTGATGGGTGCAGAGATGACACGGGGAGCTGACATACAACCTGACACAGATCCTCACTGGTCACGGGTGCTTCAATTGTTATAAACACGGAATCAAAAAGCTACGATACTGCAGAGTACACCTTTTTCCACTGTCTTCGATGGGAAAGACAGAGGATAATGGCCTCCCTTGCGGTAGGAGAAGAACTGACCCGGTAATCTCGTTCGTGCAATGTTGAGGTCAGGGGAGACATGGAAGGAGGTCGCTACCCTATCCACTAACATACTAAAGGCCAAGGAAAAGATAGAAAGAGAGCAACAGCGGAATGCTGGGCCAAGAAACTCTCGACACTAAGTACTCCGAGCCGAGAGGTGACAGGCGCCAAAAAAGCAAGTTGCACCAGATGAGAGAACCACAGAGAGAAAGACAGCGGTAGAAAATAATTTCGAAGAGAGTTAAACTCTGGAGGTGGTGTGCGGTGAAATGTAGAAATGATATCCCGTCACCATCTGCAAACAGACAAAAAAAAAAGGTTAGGTTAGGTTAGGCTAGGTTTTTAGATTCTTAGAATAATGATTATTTGCAAAGCTGTAATAAAAAAAAACTAGAAAATGAGACAATCGCTATCTGGCCGCCATTTTGAATTTAAAAATTTGAAAGGAATCTTTTTAATTAGAGGCCGTGTAATTTGCCCTTTTGTTCTACGCGAGGTTTCTGTTCTCTTTGTGTTGGCCCTAGGACACCTGCGTTATTCTTTGACAGATTGATGTACAGCCCCAGCCAAACTCCTCGCCTGGCACGGTCCTCGAATCGGATCGTGCAGGTGTTCTAATCGACGGAAGGATTTTGGGCCACTCCATATCGATTTCGTTGATGTCGATAAAATTTTGATAAAGTAGCCAAAAGAAAATCTCTGTAGTAGGTAGTTGTTATTTGATGGCGTTACATCATACACACAGACTGACAGACATACTTTTTCTAAGAGGTTTATTTTTGTACTGGAAACTGTATGTCCTTGGAGTCAGGGGGCCCGAAACTTCGCGAAATTAAATTAGAAAAAAATTATTTTTTTGATCAGTTTGTTGATGACAGTACTTTTTCGAAGTCGATTCGCACAAATAGGAAAAAAAGAAGTTTGACGCAGACCTGGCTCATACAATTGCGGCCAGTTATGAACCCACCCATAAACCCGAATTTCAATTTTTGGGCTTTATTCGAGCTATACACACAATTGTTTCAAATTTCTCTTTATCCTGAGTTTGCATAGCGTTAATAATTGGTTTTGTTTTTTCCCGATTTCAATAGTAACGCGCAATTTTATATGTTTTCCATAAAACAAAAACAAATCCCTTTTTAGAACTTGCAATATTTTCAGAAATAGATACGTAGGTACAACAATTGTTAAATACGAGTACCGTGTCTCTCAAATCCTTGTTCTCGCCTTTTACGACTTTTGCTGTTGGAAAAAACAACGCTAAAGCCCAGTTTTATTTAAAAGTCTCTAGATATATTTTTTTGTTCCGGAATATTTATTTGAACTTATTTATTTTTTGAATATGGACGATTGGAGCGCTTAGCGATTCGCCTAAAACCAAGCGTTTGAACAAATTATTAATATTTTCTCTTCCACAAAGAAGTCACTTTTTTAATGGATTCGAAATTTTGTTTGTTGTGTGTATTTTGTATAATTACGCGTTGTTCGTTGATGTATTATGAAAACAAACACGAAAATTATTGAGTTTTTCGATTGAATGTTTTAAAATTACAAAACAGAGTTAGAAATACGTACCTATATCGACAAAGTGTACATATTTATACCAACGAAGCTTTTTTTTTACTATATTAACGTCGAATTAAAAATTATTTCGGAAAATATTTTGCGTTAAATCGAGTAAGATTTTTCCAATTTTTGTTTGGAGCACCTATACACGGAATAATATGAAGTTTCGAAACTAAAAACAAATATTTGAACATTTTTACGTATGTGTTGTTATAACGTTCAGGAAATTGCTAGACGGTAACTGTTGGCTTTTCTTCGATAGTACTTTGGAATTATTTATATCCAACAACCGTTGCATTCAATTTATAGTTTCGAATTTTTAAAACTTATTTAATTTACATAATATTTATCAAATTAGAGGCTTCAAATATACAATTTAATTTATAACTACTTTTGACCGTTTTAAATATTTAAATTTAAAATGAGGCCGCGTTATATACCAATTTTATATTCGTTTTGACTTTTCTCTTTTTTTTTTTTTAACCCACCGTTAGTCGCTATAGAGCATTTCCCTCACAATAATATTATTGCTCCTCTCGTTTCGTCTAGTTTCCTGATAACACTTCCACCACCAACTGGAATAACTGCTTTATGCAACATTAGTATAATTCTTATTATTATTAACAGAGTGGTTAGAACAGAGGTATTGCTACCTGTAAGTCCACTGATACAAAAGTACAAATTAAATTCAATAACTGAAACATAATTTCACAAAAAATCCTGAAGAAGTATAAAAGTATTAAGAAAAGCGGTTGCTTAAAAATCAAAAAAAAATCAAAAATCAACTTCATCCAGCCGATTCTTAAAAGTATTCAATGAAGGAGCACAAACCACTGAACTCGGCAGACTGTTCCACGACTCGAAAACACGATTAGTTAGAAAGCATTGTCTTTCTCTAGACTTAAAGTTTTCTTTTTTAACTTTAAATGAATGGTCGCGCATGCGTGTGTCACTATTAAGGGGAAACACATGCGACAAATCCACATTAAATAACCCGTTTAAAACTTTCAATGTGGTAATTAGATCACCGCGTTTTCTACGGCTTTAAAACTGTTGCAAGCGAAGAATCGACAAACGTTCCTCGTAAGATGGTCTCATTGGCCCCAATCGCATACGTGTTGCTCCCTGTTGAACACCCTCTAAAGCAGTACGGTCCCTGACTAAGTCTGGGCTCCACACAGGACCAGCGTTTTCTATGATTGGTCGAACGTAAATTTTGTGCAATTCAACAAAGCAAGCCCATGGGATGTTTTTAAATGCCCTGTTCAATAGATACAGCTTAGTGTTGGCCTTCTTTACAACGTGTGCGATGTGGAGTGACCAGGACAAATCCGCTGTTATTACTACACCGAGATCAGTTTGAGAGTTCACACCCTTAATAAGTTGTCCGTTTAGGAAGTACTCGCGCTGTGGATTATTTTTCCCAATATGTAGTACAGAGCACTTTTCGGAATTAAGGGGTAGAAACCACTTATTGCACCACGCATTCAATTCAATAAGGTCGCTCTGAATCTGATTCGCGTCACTTAAAGGGTTGCCGTACATTTTTGAGTCGTCAGCGTAGCATGACATAGTACTGAGCATAGCTGAGCACTCGGTTCCGACTCTCACGCAGAACTGCCTGTCCGACAAGAAATCCGATATCCATGCATTCAGCTTTCCACGAACCCCAAAGTGCTCCAACTTAGCCAACAACCTCCTCCTGGCCACCCGATCGAAAGCCTTGGCAAAATCGAGGTAGACCACATCCACTGGATCCCTTCCATCAACGGCAGCTGCCCAGTCGTTCAGACACATTAGAAGATTTGTTGTGATTGATCGTCCCGCGACAAACCCATGCTGTTGCGGGGGGATGACCCCATTTTCCAGACAAAATCTCGTAAGGTGCCGACATACTATAGATTCCACGATCTTTGAAGATACTGGCAGGAGACTTATAGGTCGATAATTGCCAGCTCGTAATTTATTGCCCTTTTTGTAGATGGGAGTGACTGAAGCTTTTTTTTTGTGAAAAATTCGTGTGAAAACGTTATTCCAGTCGGCGCAATATAATGTGAGGGAAACGCTCATATAGCGACTAACCGCGTATCAATTTTAATTAAATTTTTTGTGTGCGACAATTTAAAAATACATCATTTGAACAACAGTTTGAACTTACTAACTTTTGAAATAAAATAAAAAATGAGAGTTGAGTGGAGTAGCTCTATATTTACAATCTAGAAAGAAGTCACCGGATATCATTACATGCTTTATTTCAGAAATGCGCGCTTTTTGAAATATTTCGAAACATTTTCACAATAATAGTTTATCTAAAACTAAGCCACGATATTTATTTTGAAATGATGTACAGCGTGCGATGCGAGTTCGATTGAAATTTTTAAACGACCTGTCCTAATGGAAGTCGAGATTTCGTAAGTAGTCTCAAGAGGGTATGTTTGGAAACTACTGCAAGCCGCACGATTCTATCTCGCATAAAAAAGAATTAGCAGGAGCTGTACGTTATTCTTTTGTGACGTTACACAAGAAATAAGAAAGATTCTGAAACTCCTTTATTTCCATTTACTTTGCAATTTAAAAATTTATACTGTTTTTTTATATTTCTAAACTCATTTTATCTCACCTGAAAGCACTTTTACGTTCTCTAGGATTAAAATAATCTTAAGAGTTCCGTTTCCCATGGCGTTAACTACCGTGAGAAGAAAATTAGGCGAAGGGCAACAGTCTAGTTCTTTGTCATTTGTGAGAATTGTTTACAGCTTTCAGTACACCTTCCTCAGTTTGATGTATGTTCACGATAACACACCTTTCCTTTGAACTGTTGAATTGGCATGTTACATTAAACATGCCAATATGTTAACAATTGATCGACTTTTGACCTCTTACCCTTATCAAACCCAAGCGGCCAGAACAACAGTAAAGGGATATTCTTTTTTTTTAAGTTTTTATTACTATGCCCTATTCGGCTTGCAGTACAGTTACTAAAAGAACACATAAATATTTTTATTAGAAACGTATACCTTTAAACTTTAAACCTTTCACAGTATCCGATGTCATGAAAGTCAAAGTTCTGTCAGGTGTCTGGATAACTCGCGCTATAAACTAAAAACAAAAAGTTTACGAATCTTAAGCTGCGTATATTATGGTGTATTTCAGGAGAAGTTAAAATTCAAGGTTAAAGTTAAAAATCTCACTTTTTCTATACATTTTTCAAAAATTTGGGTTTTGTTTGTTGTGGGAAACTAGCAGACCTTACACGATCAATAATATTGACAATAGCTTATGAGATTGACGATGCTATTAGTCGGGCAAGTACGTAAGAACTATTGAGAAAAATTCAGATTTTTAGTTTTTCTGGCGTCAAGAGTAGGGGTACGAGATTTTCTCAATATTATTGACCGTGTAAAAATTATCGTCAATACTGTTACGTTATTTTCACGAATAACCTGCAAAATAACGAAATGTGATTGTTCCTGTCACGATCGCGGGTACGTGGGGGTGATAAAGGTGAGCCCGTCGTTGCATGGCGGAGATTGGTAGATTCACGTCGACGTATCGTGGGGTGCAAGTTGTTTTTTTCTTTTGCTTCGTTATTGGTTACCAGCTGGGGGGGGGGGGGGCTATGGGCCCGTGGGCTCGGCGCCCAACTCTATCAACTATCATTTAGAACTCACGACCACCTCCCTTGCCTCCCATCTGCCGGGTGGTAAACGAGTAGGGTCAATTCAGTTTACGTAGTTCTCTTGTGAATGTGACAATGATCAACGATGCAGATCTTGCTTGCTGGCTTATGCGGTTCCCATGAAAAACAAGACGCCCTTCGCCACTTCATCGAGTACTACGCGCTATCCCCAGAACTGTGGAATCTGACGAAGTCAATGTATTTGAAGAAAACAGCAAGAAATTCAGCTCTTGGCCTCTCCATACCCTTACAGTGTGGTACGAACAAATTATAAGAAAAAATTGAAGATAGCCGCGTCGAAGAGACCGGGACGAAGCGGAAATAAAGTTCCTTATTGATGTATTTTGCTCTGCCGTTTCTTGAGAGGTTATAGAGGCCAGTTCAGCACGAGACGACAGAACCAGCAGTGCAAGTGTTCAACTCTTCAATTTCTTTCAGTAGCCAAGTATCTCAGGGTTTAGGCCAATCTTTCCTTAACAGTTTTCTCATATTTGTGCCCTCCCTTTTCAAAAACGCTTCAACCATCTGTAACAGTTTTATAAGTAAGTACTTTCCTTTTATTGGAGAGTAGTTCTTGAAGTATTAAAGCTTTTACAGCCGGCGTCACTAGAGGTAGGGATTTTAGGGCCGCGGTCGAAAGGTTAGGTTAGGTTAGGTTAGGTTAGGTTAGGTTAGGTTAGGTTAGAGGTCACTAGAGATAGGAGTTTTAGGGCCGCGGTTAAAAGATTAAGTCACTCTTGAACCACTGGTACGCATACTACGACCACCACCGCACAGGATTTACCGAAGTGCCCTTTGTAAATACCTACTACAGTAGTAGTGGGCAAAACGTTAGAATTCGCAAATAGAACCTTTCAACCACGGTCCATTAGCCCTAGAACCTCTACCTCTAAGTTCTTAAGTCTAAGGCTGATTTCTGTCAAGGAGAATATTATTCTCTCTTCTTTAACCATTCCTTCATCCAGTGTTTGCGTTTCATCTGACGAGTAGTTTCAACCATCAAAATAATAGCTTGCAGCCCTGTGTACGATTATTCATGTTTTGGAAGGCGAAACCCCAGAAATAACTGAATAAAATCACAGAGATGGCAGAAACAGAGGTACTGAACAAATTTATTGACAAAAGTATTGCCAATAATATTAATCGTGTAAGACCCTCTACTGTAAAAAATGATAAAAAGATAAAATATTGGATCCACTAAGAATTATTATTCTCAAAAAAGTGTAAAATAATAACATCGCTGCTTCAATGTGTCTAAATGGTCTGTCCGCTATTTTCCAACTTTTATGAAACATTTGGGCCAAAACAAAGGCTATGTTAAACTCACATTTGAATGTAATGTGTAGGTTATGAGTTGTTGTGACATCAATACGTCGCTTTTATTTATTACTTTTGATCGAGGTTGACTCGCGTTAATAGTGATTTGTTTGATACACTAATTAATTGTTAAGAGCTTCATTATTTATTATTTCTAATGTGTACATATTATGTTGCGAGCACACTTTTCGGAAACAATTAAAAATTATATTAAAATAAGTTCAACTTTTAAAGAGAAATAAAAGTTAAGGCTCGTACTTGAATTATTTATAAAAACTCGGGCCGTTAAGTTTGGAAATGTCAATACTTGTTACTACGAAGGAAGTGATTAGTTATTTATCTCATTTGTTTTAGTTAAAGGCCTATGGTTAATTTATCCACTTTCGGCTACCCTCTCTTACTACGAAATTTCCAAGTCAAATGCTCGTTGGTATAGAAAACTCAAAAAATAATTTTTAATTTAATCCAGTACTTACCAACGATTGCGGCAATAAAACACGTAATTTAAACGGACATAACTTCATTGAAAAATAATTGTCACCAACATACGTGTCACAATAAGTTTATTGAATTTATAAGAGTAAATCGATTGGGGTGCACATAATACTTACCAAGGTTTTATTTATAAAACTTAAAACTCAAGTGCAATTACACATTGGAGATTGTAATTTTATTTGCCAACATTACTTAAGGCGATAAAATCCCTTTCGAGTTTTATACGAAAAGAGTAGTATTTTAGAAAAGTTGTACTTAAATGCGCCACAATACTTTTATGAGGTTTATAATTTTATTTGTTCGCGCTATAAAAATTTCTCTCGCCAAAATTGGCCAAATGAAAAGCTTACACCTGCCTCCTAAATAAAAATAAATTGATCGAAAGCTTTGGGCAACTGTAAAAAGGTTCTGTCAAGAAAGGAGTATTAAAGAAGTTTCGCACAGTTTACACTTAAAATAACCTTGTCTTAATTACAGGCTCTTTCGCAGGGTGGGAGAGTTAAAAAGTTTACTAATTAGAAATTATGTTAAGAAATAATTTCGTTACATATTATACAATAATGAATTTGAACAGTGGGCAGGTATACAAAATTGAAATTGTGTTCAGAAATTCAATTTGCGAGGCAACTGCGAACCTATAGGTGTTTTATTAACAAAAATTTCAAGCTTCAATAATAATAGGTACCTATGTCACATTTGTCAGTTTAAGCAATATTGACGAGGATACTTGAAATTTAAACTTCGTTCTTCTTCCACCAGTTGATTTGAGTTTCTTTCTTCCTCCTTTACTAATTAGGCGTTATGTATCGAATAAATTCAAGTAGTAATAAACCCTCTATATTTATTTCCGTGAAAACAGTGGAAGAGTAGGGAGTAGAGGGAAATATAAAAACGAAATTCGACTCACATTAGCGTCAAGTATTCTCGAACTCTACCCATTTTTAGAAATTCGGCGGTCGCGTAACGGTGTCGAATTTGTGAAGTTGAGAATTAAAACCGTGTGTGCCCTCAAAAACTAATCCTTCTCGAGACGCTTCAACGCGTTCGAGCACCTAAATTGTTCATTGGGTGAAAAATGTAAGCAGCATAGTTGATAGAAAATTTAATGTACTTAATTTTTCTATAGAAGCGCTTTTCTCTAAAAGTGCGTAGTTTTCAAGTTATAAGCAATAAACTGAAAAACAGTTTTTTGACCAATTTTGTGATTTTTGTCAAACTTTACCGCGCTGTAGCATAGAACCCGCTTCTTTTAGAAAAAATTCTACGAAATATAATTTGTAGGAAATGTAATTTATATTATTTTTGTTTACAAGCACTTTTTTTCAAAGTGCGTAGTTTTCAAGTTATAAGCGAAAAACTAAAAAACAGTTTTTGTACAATATTGTAATTTTTGTCAAACTTTAACGCGCTGTAGCGCAAAAACCGCTTGTTTAAAATAAAAACTTTAAGAACCATAATTTGTAGTAAATTCAACTTGTTTGAGTTTTGTACAGAAATATTTTTCTCTCAACGTGCGTAGTTTTCGAGTTATAAGCGAGAAACTAAAAAACAGTTTGTTTGGCCAATTTTGTAATTTTTGTCAAACTTTGACGCGCTGTAGCGCAGAAGTCGCTTATCTAAGAAAAAAATTCTGTATATTATAATTTGTAGGCAAATTAATGTATTTTATTTTTGTATAAAACACTTTTCTCCCAAAGTGTGTAGTTTTCGAGTTATAAGCGAGAGACTCAAAAACAGTTTTTTGGCCAATTTTGTAATATTTGTTCAACTTTAATGCGCTGTAGCGCAGAAGTCGCTTATCTAAGAAAAAAATCTAAAAAATATAATTTGTAGGAAAGTTAATGTATTTTATTTTTATATAGAAACACTTTTCTCTTAAAGTATCTAGTTTTCGAGTTATAAGCGAGAAACAAAAAAAAAAGTTTTTTGGCCAATTTTGTGATTTTTGTCAAACTCTAACGCGCTGTAACGCAGACCCCGCTTGTCTAAGAAAAAAATCTAAAAACTATAATTTATAGAAAATTGAATGTACTTCAATTTTCTATAGAAGCACTTTTTTTGAAAAGTGCGTAGTTTTCGAGTTATAAGCAGTTCACTAAAAAACAGTTTTTTGACCGATTTTGTGATTTTTGTCAAACTTTAAGACGCTGTAGCGCAGAAGCCGCTTGTCTAAGAAAAAAAATCTAAGAAATGTAATTTGTAGGAAATTTATTTTAATTTATGTTTGTATAGAAACAATTTTTCTCAAAATGTGTAGTTTTCGAGTTATAATCGAGAGACTAAAAAACAGTTTTTTGGTCGATTTTGTGATTTTTGTCAAACTTTAACGCGCTGCCTCTTTGAACTGGTAGGCCGTCGGTTTTATTGCTCCTTTGCAATGTTCTTTCCGCTTGAATCGTTAAAGTGATTTTAGTGTTAACCTAAAAATTCAAATAGTCGACTTGAACTTACTTACGAACGAACAATAACCGTGTAACAGTTGTCTTTGCACAAGAACCGGCGATTTTTATACAAGTATTTCAAACTTATCATGCAATCGATTTGATTAAAATTGGGAATAATAAATTTGGCAACCTATATTCTTGACATACCACATAAATTGTCAATTGATTCAAAACCTTAGATTCGACAATTCGTTAAAGTGAGGTCATTTTTTGTTGTCAATCTGATATCATACCAAAGTTCGAGCGATATTTGATTTATAGTTGAGAGGGATCTTCCCCTGCGCGTAAAAACTAAAACAGAAGTTATTTGGAATTGTTCATAAGAGAAAATATTCTTCAAGAATGCCATTGTTAAATAAGATTGAATTCTTAAAGTAGCTGTACCAACATTTGTTTGGGAGACTCGCCAGTAGAAGTTGTACCGAATCAAACATTTTTAAAAAGTTAACACTTCGGGATAATGTTGCCAATATGGCGTTGTTTGGTATCTATAATCCTACGTTTATTGAATAAAACAACAATCAGTCACCCCCCAACAATCAACTTACAATGTAACGATTTTAATTATTATTTACTAATTGTGCGGATGTCTAGCATTCTATTACAAAGGTTTAGTATATGGTGTACGAAAGCCAATGCACAACCGTTTGCGGTTAGTGCTATGTGTGTTAGAGACCTGATAAATAGTTCAGTTTAAAATTAGTGAGCTGAAAGTAGCAACCACACCACTAGGTTACCACCAAATCCCTATAGCTGCCTAAATTTACATTTCAATCAAATTTTTGCACAAAAGCCCCAACTTGTTTAATTTCGAATAATTAACTTTTTTTTATTTGCGCAACAGCCATATTGTTTTTCAATGTGGCTTTAGATAAATTGAATTTGAAAAACGTAATGCTGCTAGCCGCAGGAAAACTGTCTGAAGTCTTAAAGGCAAATTATGCTACGTTGTGTAGTATTATTTGTAAAAGTTTTTTTGATATCTAAAATGCAATCACCAAACTTAGGTGTAACGACCTCAGCAGTTAGAAACCCCAAATATTAAATAAATAAAAGAACTGAAAAAAATATTAATTTATACGCTTTTTGTGTAGTAATTGACCTGAAACTAATTTCATTGATTATTAAAATGTCCATTGTTATGCACTGTCAAAAACCTTACGTTTGTTACAGCCATAGTACAGAATCACTGATGGTGATCTACGAAATCCACGCATAATTTGGCCAACAATGTTTTTAAATCGCCGAAAAAGTTGCAAATAAAGTTTTTCACCACTTCATGTTAGTAGATAGTCTATGCGAGTTCTGCCCGAATTCGTATATTCTCCGGAAAGTCGCGTTTTTTGGCGAAAGATTTGCGGTTTCAAAAGCGCGGTAAAATTATTTGATTCACTACCGCGATCGAAACAAAATTATGTCGATTTATGCCACGGAATATGCAAAAGGCAGAACCCGCACACACTAACTATTTATATGTGGTGTCACAATTTGTTTTTAGTATGACCTACTTAGCTTTGATGTAGTCCACCCACCTGGTTGTCCGTGTTTTTACTAATGAGAGTGTAAAGGGGTAGTAGAACGAAAATATCTCTAACCCAAGCGGGGATTCCCCGGAACGGATACAATAATTTGTCGTCGTCGTACTTCTGCGAGTCACCGATACACTTCGTATATCTATTATTTTTCCAAAAGCCCATTGTTTGAGCTGCAAAAATATTAAAATTGATCGCCACTCGTAAATAATAAGTTTCTTAAAAAGCAAAAGTTTTTTATGACTTTTCGCTGACTTAATCGTTTGATATATTAAGCGAGTTGATTTATTTACAACATTTAAGGTAGCGGCTCAAACGAAAATATTAGATTAAAAATTTTTCAAAGGAGCTATACGCGGAAAACAATTGTTTTTCCACAAAAAAAATATGAAACAAAAAAAGAGTAATAAAAATTAAAAAAATATAAATGTTGATTGATTGCCCAGATTAAAAGGGGCAATGAAAGGGGATGATGGTTATTTAACATTGTTTCAAAATGTGACACAGTTTAATTTTTCACGCTTTCAATTTATACCAAAAATTCGTTGGCCCAAAACGAACTAAGCTTTTTACATTTAGGAAATATAAAATTCTTGTTTGGGTTGGTGTATTTTAAGTAACGGGCGTTTTAAATTACTTTAGGGATTTAATTAATTCGAAATTTTAGGAACTTCCATTTATTCTATAACACGAAATTTCAATCTTGTCGATACGAGTTTCTTCAATTAATTATAAGTCTCGTATACTTTCAGAATTTATTAGTTGAGGAATTTTTTTTCCTCTCGAAAAACTTTTTTTTACATCCCCAAAATTGATTTTATTTCTTCGCGTCCTTTTAGTAAATTGTCCTCATTTACAGTTTAATTAAATAGTAGTTTGGGTGCTAAAGCTACGGAAGAGTGAAATTGCAAAATTCTAGATTTAAATTGCATAATAGATGATGCAACCTTTAATGCTTTAACGTTATATGATACTTTAGGAGCTTTTAGTTCGGTAGTATTTTGATTTATTCCGTTTCAACCCACTTTCGTCAACTCGGAGTCCGACAAAATAATTTTGGTTCAAAAGGAAATTATTTAGATGGAAAATTAGTTGTAAACGTGGCTTCTTTCAGACGGTGGCTTCGTTTACAGAAATTTTGCATCGTCTACAAAGTATACAACCATCGACTCGTTTTTAGTTGTTCACAACATCAGATGTCTGACCTACTTGAGCCAAAACTTTAAATTAAGAACAACCATCTTCGTAAAGAGACAAAACTTAGATGTTAAAAATATGGCAGGCGTTTGTACAATAACACTTAGATTGAACAGGCTTTTCACCACTCTTAGAAGGCCTCGAGAACTACGCGTATAGCTTAGTTAGTGACCGGATTTTGGAAAAGCGAACGCTTATTTTACAAAAACATCGAGTGGCGGTTAACCAAAATTGTTCATAGATCTGATTTGCTTTGTAAAAGTTTCCCAACTTGCTCAAATGGACCTTTTGCGAGTATAGGTCAACTCTCCAAGTTTTCTTAGCAAGTAACCTCTTTTGTGGGCGCTTCAACTTTACGTTTCTGAAAGAATCGCAAAATATTCTAAAATTTGAAGAAGCCCGCGCGTAGTTTAAGTAGGGCCAATCGCTGTGCCAAACCCCGAATTTCAAGTATAAACAAAAGGGTAGGTAGACAAATATTAAAACTCGTGCGAACAATTTAAATGATTTTTACCCTTCGAGCTATTGACAATAAAATAAGGGTCGAGGGGTAAACTTTTACCTTTTGACTTATTCAAACTATGCATTTTCCCTATCTCTTGGAAAACCACAAACACTAAAGTCATCGCGATCGACCCTCTTTGGGGTTATATTTTACGTAGTTTTCTGGTAAGTCAGCTCAGGACATTTTTTTTAAGAGATAGCAAGTGCAATTTATTGGCCATTTTCTTTTTTAAAGCGGAAAAGAATTTTGCATCATTATTTAAAACTTACATTGAGGAAGTTTAAATATTAAAATTAGATTAACCTTTGTTTTTCTCTTTATTATTAAACTTTAAATACTTTTCCTAAAGTAATTTAGTTTAGATTTACATTAAATGCCAATTCATATCTGTTCGATAGTCATTAGTCTAGGTCTAGACTTAACGTTTCGTTATTTATTAAGATTGATTTTTGTTTGGCAAATCGAACTCAAGAGGGTGAAAAATAGTTGTTTGTACAAAGACACGTTTTTATGCTAAAGTTCGAAAGGAAAATAGGGCAAAAGTTGGCTATTTCCCACTGCAGCTCGTCTCGCAAACTGCTTAATTATTATTAATGAATATTGACGTTAATAATAATAACTAACTGTTACAAGACGTTAATGTTACGCTTATGATCTTGCCAGAAGTTGATTAATGTTTGATAACTAAGGACTCTACGCTAAGTTTAAGTTTGAGATGTCCTCCTCCGCGTTTTAATAAAATTACGACGAAAATCTTAATTATTAAAGTTGCCTAAACAGTTGACTCAAATTTTTCGTAAACTAAAATTGCCAGTACGTCTCTATGCTCTTTAAAAAATTTTTTTTTCAATCACGAGTCAGTGGAACATTAATCACAATTTTAAGTTTTATAAAATGACTGCTGTACGAGAATGGGGACCTTTATCGATATTATAACAGGGGCTCGAATAACATATAAGCAGATTAATTCATTTCGATACCAATATTTTCCGTTTGACGTTTTGAAAATTATTGAAGCGAAAATTTGATTTTGGCTTTGCAATAATTTAGTGGGATAAAAATTGGGTTTTAGAGAGTCGAACGAAAAATAAATATTTAGCAAAAAATATTTTTCCATTTATTTAAATTACATTTCCTATAGTCTACTTTAATTTCGCGTTCGATCACTTCTGAGATACTTTTCACTTCTTGTAAGCTCAAAATGATGACCTAGAATGCCTGGTAATGCTCATTTTTTAAATGTAGCACAATACCAGGGTAAGAGGCACGTTTTATCTTATATATCTCGCATCGGTACTCTCAGTTGACTTCTTTACTTTGTCTCCAGCTCCAGCTTGAAGAAGTTGAGGAGTGAGTATGCTGTTTTAGTTGACGGTAGAATCATAAATAAATATAAAGAAGAATAAGAACTCCAAGTACAGTTGTTGAGAAATGGCACTGCTTTATCGCGGCTTTCAAAACCGATCAATTATTCAAAAACGAAATGTACGAGGCTATATTGAAAAATTCTTAGCATACTATAGAACCAAACAAAATGTCAATGTCAAAATATTTTATTACTCAACATATTCTCCTCTTAATTGGATACATTTATTACAGCAAACCTGCAACGTCGCTAGACCTTTCAAAAAAAATGTTTCTTTTTGCTCTGCAAACCAGACCTCCACAGCTTTTATTACCTCCTCGTTGGAAGAAAATTTACGACCTTTTAAACTTTTTTTCAGTTGAGGAAAGAGATGATAGTCGGACGGAGCCAAATCTGGAGAATAAGGGGGGTGTTCTAGTAATTCAAACCCTAAATCACGAATTTTTTGCATGGCAACATGAGATTTGTGTGCAGGGGCGTTGTCCTGCAAAAACAAAACACCTTTGGATAGCTTTCCGCGTCTTTTCTCTTTAATTTTTTTCCGTAGAGTGGTCAGTAATGTCGAATAGTAATCTCCAGTTATTGTTTCACCCTTATCCAAAAAATCAATCATGATTACTCCATGGCAATCCCAAAAAACTAAAGCAAGAACTTTTCGATCGGTCATCATCTTCAATTGAAAATTTGCCTCTTTTGAAGCTTGCAGTCCAATTTTTCACGGTCGCATACGAAAGACATTGATCACCAAGGGTATTAACCATATCTTCGTAAATCTTCTTACCTCTTAACCCTTTTAAATACAGGTACTTGATGATGGCTCGATACTCCAATTTTTCGATTTTCACAATTTCGGTGGACATTTTTTTTCTTTTAATTTATTGCTTAACTCTGGTTTACTTTTTTGACGTCAAACTTTACACTGACACTTCTAATAAGTTATTGTTCGTTGCTATGGTAACGCAATATTTTTTTTTGCATGGAACTGGTCTAGGCTAACTAGTTATCAATACATCCTCGAATCCTCGTATAGCAAGCATTCCATGCTACTGCACTCTAACGCAGGAAAATGAATAGATGCATCTATAGAAGTTTTCAAAATTTCATCAACACTTGTGTCCACTCACAGTCATTTACTAACACAAAAAGTTATAAAAAGTCCAAACTGTAACGTAATAAACAAAATGACAGTTCAGTCGAGTCAACGAAACCTTACACAGAGATTTGAGATTACAACAAATGTCTTATTTTGTGATCCTAAATGGAATCCATGTTTAGTCCAATAGAAAGTGTCGGTTGAAGGGAATGAGGCTAATTTACAACCTCATT
This sequence comes from Malthinus flaveolus, assembly GCA_950108345.1. NCBI lineage: Eukaryota > Metazoa > Arthropoda > Insecta > Coleoptera > Cantharidae > Malthinus > Malthinus flaveolus. The sequence goes on along the minus strand of OX467287.1, from coordinate 11,903,300 downwards.
CACGAAGGTTAATACGCATAAGGACAAAGTAAAACAAAAACTCTGATATTAGTTATGAAAACAAATCTGTAAAATAATCACAAAATAGTATAAACAAAGGCCCTAATTATAAGTTTTAACAATCGAAACAATAAAAACGTTTTTCCCTTTAATGTTCTTTGCTTCTTTGATTAAAATTTTCCTGTGCTTGTAGTACTTATTCTACTTTAAAAAATAAAACTTCAAGTCACTTACGTTAAGAAAAAATAATTCTGCGTTCATTAAAAAAACATGAACAAATATTTGCACATAAAGGAACTAAGGCGTATTCAAATTAAACCTTTTGAATTGTATAGCTTAAAAGCTTTACGAAAACACATCTTCCTGGCGAAGTTTATAAAATAACTAAACTCATTTTGACGAAAACGATAACTAGAAATTATTCCTTTGTCTTACTGGGGCACATCATTTATTTTATCGTATATATGTACAAATGTACATTGTACATACTACGAGAATGTGCCGCTTAGCTGTGCAATCAAATAAATTGTACCCAGCGAAATTGTATTTAACAGACCTAACCCATTAAAATTTTAAGACTAATTGGAAAGTTTAAAGATCGTTCCTCCAAAGTGCTTTCTTTTCTTGCGAAACTTCATTCAAATTCTTTACTTATTAATTATGTCATATTGTACCTTTTCGAGCCACGATTTTAGATGGAGGTTGTTTGTTTAAAAAGGATTATACCCTTTGTACCCATTACGAGTTGTTAGTTTAGCAGCTTAAACCAACAATAAAGAAATTGAGCCGTAGTGAAACGCAAAATTGATAAGTGTGGGTCTTCTCGCGATTATGTTGTATGATAATTTGATAATTAGAGCGGATAAAAGAGTTTACGAAAATTGCTATTTTTGCATTTGACGTTTTCGGACTTCAAACGGCTTGTGTGTTAAAAAGCCTTCCCGATTGGGTAAAATTGTATAGAGCCTTTTTTAAAGAGCGTAAAATTTACTACAAAAAAGTTCTACACGACTTTATTCAAACATCAATAGTTTAGTCGCGGATAGTACGTAAAAGCGTTATTTGAAAATTTTCAAAAAATTCGTACTCTAAACAAATTTTAGCGGATAAGCTATTGGCGATTATTTTTATGCTTCTTGTGAGCATCTCGGGAGCTTAATTTTTCTGAAAACATTAGCTTGTGACTCTGTGTCGTTTATAAAGCTCGCAACAAGAAATTTAATAAGATGTTGTTCTTGGTTTTATTTAGGCGCGCTACGTCCGATATACACTAAACGAAACGCGTTCTAGCACCTAACCTAAACCGTACGTCTGCCGTAGAAAATCTTTGAGACATAATTTGTAGCAAATTTAATGTATTTTATTTTAGTATTAAAAGACTTTTCTCTAAAAGTGCGCAGTTTTCAAGTTATAAGCGAAAAACTAAAGAAAAACAGCGTTTTGGTCGATTTTAGAATTTGTGTCAAACTCTGACGCGATCTAGCGCCTAAACTGTTTGTCTGAAGAAAAATCCTTAAGAACTGTAATTTGTAGAAAATTCAATTTAATTTCTTTTTGTATAGAAAGACTTTTTTTCTGAAAGTGTGTAGTTTCCAAGTTATAAGCGGAAACCTGAAAAAACAGCGTTTTGGCCAATTTTGGAATTTTTGTCTAGCTTTAACGCGCTCTAGCGCCTAAATTATTTGTCTGAAGGAAAAGAACTATAGTTTGGAGAATATTATTTATTTTCGTATAGAAACACTTTTTTCTGAAAGTGCGTAGTTTCTAAGTTATAAGTGAAAAACTATAGAAAAAACAGCATTTTGGGCAATTTTTTCCAAACTTTAACGCGCTCTATCGCTTAAACTGTTTGTCTGGCGAAAAAAACTTAAGAACTATAATTTGTAGAAAATTGACTTTTCTTTATTTTCAATTACTAACACTTTTTTCTGAAAGTGGGTAGTTTCCAAGTTATAAGTGAAAAACAAAAGAGAAACAGCGTTTTGGCCGGATTAGAAATTTTTGCCAAAGGTTAACGCGCGTTAGCGCCTAAATTATTTGTCTGAGGGCAAAACTTTAGGAACAATAATTCGTAGAAAATTGAATGTTATTTATTTTTGTATAAAGACACTTTTTTCTGAAAGTGCGTAGCTTCCAAGTTATAAGTGAAAAACAAAAGAAAAACAGCGTTTTGGCCGATTTAAAAATTTTTGCCAAACTTTAACGCGCGTTAGGCCTAAATTATTTGTCTCAAAAAAAAAAACTTTAAGAACAATAATTCGTAGAAAATTGAATGTTATTTATTTTTGTATAAAGACACTTTTTTCTGAAAGTGCGTAGCTTCCAAGTTATAAGTGAAAAACAAAAGAAAAACAGCGTTTTGGCCGATTTAAAAATTTTTGCCAAACTTTAACGCGCGTTAGGCCTAAATTATTTGTCTCAAAAAAAAAACTTTAAGAACAATAATTCGTAGAAAATTGAATGTTTTTTATTTTTGTATAAAACCACTTTTTTCTGAAAGTGCGTAGTTTTCAAGTTATAAGTGAAAAACTAAAGAAAAAACAGCTTTTGGTCGATTTTGGAGTTTTAGTCAAACTTTAACGCGCCCTAGCGCCTAAACTATTCGCTTTAAGAAAAAAACTTAAGAACTATAACTTGTAGAAAATTTGATGCTCTTTTTTTTAATATAAAAGTCGTTTTTTAAAAAATGCGGAGTTTTTAAGTTATAAGGGAAAAACTGAAAGAAGAGCATTTTTGTCGCAGTTTCTTACAATTTTCTCAGGACACATAACTTATGTGGAGAAGTTGAAATTTGGATTCAGCAAGCATCCCAAAATACATAAAAAGTGATAGACCAAAAAGCTTCTGTATTTTTCCACCGCCAAACTACAATTTAACTGGACTTTAGCAAGGCGACCAATTTTCTGCCGTTAAAATTCAAATTTCTCACTTTTAAAAACCGAAAAACTAATACTTTCCTTGCTTCCCCTTCCAGTAAAGTTGGGGGAAGCAATAAATAAATAAAATTAAAAAAGGAGCAAGTAATGTTTAAATTTATTAAGCGCGAAGAAAATTAGCGTCATAAAATTCAAATTGGATCAATTAAATATGAGGCCGCCGAAATTGTTTTATTCAAATTTTAGGTTAATTTTCTTATTTGTCATCGTTTGTATTTATATATTTTAATTGCAAATCTTAGTTTCTTTTATTAATGAATATATTTGTATTCATTATTCTATCTCGAGCGCGCTAAAATTGAACTTGATGCGAAGTATTGCCTTGCTTCTTGAATCACAATTTTGTTGGTTGCTCGCCCCGAAAAATGTCGTAATATATATTTTTTTTGAACAGAATGTTCCAGCTAATAGAATGAGATTGTATCGAGAAGGCTTAGAAACGTCTATAATACCCCATCAACCTAAACGGCAGGACGTGCGTTGTCATGTTTTAAAGCCCTTCAATAAATTCTTATTTTGATCATACAATAACCAATCTCATTATACATTTTTCAATTTTATGGCGCGAGTCGTTCTTTAATACGAGTTGAATGGTCTTTCAATCAAAATTTGCTATTCACCTTTAATATCATAACATCGCGCGTCTATGAGAGCTAATAACAAAATTATTATTCATAAATATAATGATGATATTGCTTTGAGAATATTTGGCCCGACTACGTTCAAGTTAGACAATGCTTAATCGATATCTCTCCTCCGAGTTCAAAATTGATCAAGCGACACTTGAAATATGATTAAAGACTTAATAGCTTTACGAATTAGCGAATAAATCGGTTAGATGTAAATTACATTCAGTTCCACGACGGCGTAAGTATACCTACTTAGAGCTTTTGTAAAAGTTTGAAATGGCGGCTTTTGAAGCACAAAATTGTGGTATAGTAGCGGAATAACACAAGCTTTTGTAAAGATACCCACAGACCGCGTGATTGTTCATCGGTCATCGTGACAAGCCGAGACATCGTGACAAACAAAGACAAATTGTGACTGGTATGAGTCCACCCACAGACTTCGTTACTAAATTCGGTCATTGTGACAAGCATCAGGCTCAGTCACAACGGTTTGTTTGTTTGATGACTGATGAACAATGGCGGAGTCTGAGTGGAGTATGAGTTTTCTATATTCAGGCTCATTTTTCAAAACCCTTATCGGGTATTGGCACTTGGGACTAAAGGTGATGATGAAGCAATAGGAAAATTTCACAGGGACACATCCTGTCTCTGGGTGAGTGGGGGTGGGGGGAGGAAATATATTTGAACTCAAATTGACTTGATTAGTTGTGTCCACTCCAATAAAAGACATGAATGTGCCTACATGAGTTGTGAAGTGTGCAGTGGCACAGTAGTGCATGTGAGGTTAATTACGTAATTACCTCCAACACAGCCTCCATTTTGATCTCGCACAAAAGTCCACGAGAAACAATTTAAATACTAAGTAGATATTAAACTGAAATATAAACAACAAAAAAGTAACTCAACCTACTCCCTAAAGGAATACCAAATTAAACAGTTTCGAAAACTTCTTGTAAAGAGAAAATAAATTTTTCTCGGATGAAACAAATTTCTATAAATTTAAAGAAACCATTTATAAATTTTGTGCAACACAAATTTAAATATTTCAATTACCTACCTACTATTGTTAAAAAACAAAAAATGCTCTTTTCATATGCTCAGAGTGTGAGACTAGCAATTTGGCTAACATTACACGTTTTCTATTATTGGTGCACAGTGCACAAGTGCACATAACTCAATTCAACACAACTTCAGTAATTTTCTCACCAAGGCAATGGCATTTTAAATCTGCACGTCTGTCGTAATTTCTCACCGTAGAAGTCGCTACGAACTTTTCAGTACAGTCCCACTGGTAAGCATCGGGCACGCTATCGTTTCTACACCCGATGCCCCTTTATGTTAATTTAATTGAGTAAGTCACAAGCCCACAAGCAGCCTTCACTGCAGTAAGGCTCTATTGGCGTGTTTTCGTCTAAAAAATAGTAAATTTTCTCTGTTTAGGAACAGATAAGTGGTTTATGTATCTCGAAGAAATACAAAATGTGTTTTGTCGATTTTATCTAAAAAAATTGAAATGGAAATCTCGTAAAATTTCATAGTTGACTAAATTCTTTCAAGACGAGTTGAAAATAAAAAATAAAATAAAAATAACATCAACAAACTAAAAGTTGGAGCAGAAGAAAATTTTTTAAATTAATTTGCTAAAACAATTTTGGAAATGAAGTGAGCGAAAATGAGATTGAAAAAAGTCAATAGTAACAAAATTACTTTAGCAAACGTCAATTATTTTTAGAGAATGTGTTGGAAAGAGCGATAAACATTAAGACTTTAGGCAATTTGACACCACGAAGATAACAAAGAAAAATTAGAAAATAAGTATTTTTCCTCAAGAACCGTTGTTTTCTAATTAAAGAGACTAGCCGCTTATTTTTTCGGCAAACATTCTTCAAACTCGATTACTAAAAATTATAAAAGCATTTTTTACGCGTAGGCTAATTTGTCAAAAGGTCGCTAAAATGGGGCTCGATATTAAAAATATTCAATAATAAAAATAGAGGATGATAAATATTGAGTGACACTCATTGTTTTGGATTCTGGGGGAAAAAATTCGCATTTTTTCAATATTAAAGCGTAAAGTTCCATCAAATCATCGATTTTTAATTATTTGCGGAGTGGCCGTAAATAAAATTGAAAAATTTTTGTTTGTGCCCCCAACACGTATACGTTTGTTTCCGTTCGACAAAAGAAGCAAACTTGTTATTTTTTCCGTACGCCTAATTTTTTTATTTTGGAATTAATTATCGGCTAAGCAATTCCCCATCCGTTATTGAACGTCTATATCTCGAGTTGGAGAGTCGATTTTGTACTTTGGAGCAAATCTCTTGCGCACAAACACAATGGCTCGGTTTTGCTTTCTGTTAGTAGCTTCATGTTCTGTCTCTACAGTACGATTGTGGTTGGTTTATACTTTTCAATTTTCGAAAACTCTAAAAACCCATTTACAAATGACGTCCTTAAAAAGAAACATCGCTCAAACGATGTGCTCTTCGAGTTATAATAATAAGACATTTCTTTTTTAAAAGATGACAATAAAAGTCTGATCTTTAATCTTAAAACCGCAAAAAGGGAAAACATTTCTTCTTCTGGAGAGCTTTTGAAAATATGACCTTATAAAAGCTCGACAAGTTGAATCGTTTTCCTTTTTTTTTCCTCCTTCCTTTTTAAATTATATCCATTGCCTTAATTATTGTTACATTCTTTTTCCACAATTGGTTAAATTGTGTATGAAATTAACTAATCGAAATTTCGAACTAATTCGTTTTTAGCGAGTAAATTAAATTCAAAGTACTACTTCGTAAGCACAAGTTTATTTTGTCGTCTTCGCGTCTTGAGTTGAAATGACACTTTTTGCACAAACAATTGATTAACATAGACAGAAACTTACTCTTCATTAGCATAACGCTCAAGTGAAACGTGACACTTCTACTTGATAAATCTGAGGAACAAAAAAATTTTTTAATACAATTTCATTTGCACATAAATTGCTCATAATTCTTACGCAAGGACGTCGGCGTCGCGCCGCGTAATTTTTTTAAATCTTCATTTTTATAAGTTATCCTCTGGCGCATCGCCAATTAACTTTTTTTAAATGATAAATTATGATGTTTTAATTCAACAAGTGGTTTAATGAAAATCTGTATTGAATAACTTAAAAATAATTATTTAGAACATTTTTTCGTACATATTAATTCTGTAGATGGCGCTCGCAATTTATGTTAAATTTTGTTAAATGATGGTTAAAGTTAAGCAACTCTCTCCGAACAATGTCTGCAGTGAATTTTCTTTTATTATTACTTTATGATATCAAAAATGCACATTATTTAAGCAATATGTTTCAAACTTTTCAACTCATTATTTAATATAGGTATAAACTTCTAACAGCTGCTATACACGATAGTTGAAAGTGAAGTTTCAAGGGGGGGCCACGTTATAGAGGGTGCACAGTAAGTTTAAATTTATCGAAGTTATATACAATACAATTCTGATTTGTTTAAAGATTCCCACCAACCTCGCTAAAACACAAATTTCGACCACCCTGTATGCATGAAAAATTTTAAATTTAACATGTTGTATATAAAACACTTTTTATTGCTTTGTAAAGTTAATGTTGTAGATTATACAAGACGAAACATAAATACAAATATAAAACCGGGCGTTAACGATTCCACTTTATTATTGGCACGGAATGAGCTCTTCTACAGCTTTACAAACGATACTTTGTTTCTTGTGTCTTGTGTACGTATCAAAAACACCTTGCACGAACCATCGTAAACTATACTTGATAGATATAATCATGAGAGTCGAGTCTCTATAGAAAACCGCGACTAATTTGATTTCGAAAAATATGCAAATTGAGTCAAAACCGGCATAGACTGTCTACTGACAAAAATATCAATAGGCTTAAGTATTATCTATTGGGCCGATAAAGCAATAATTTAATACAAAAGAAGCAAGAGAGGTCATAAATTTAGAAACGTCACAAGAGCCCAAGTTGGGACATAATAAGGCGATACAGCTCCCCATTTGTTTTTGTTTATTATAAAAGTGCAAAAAGTCCTTACTAAAAGTATTAAAAGGGAATGTAAGTAGACATAATAAAAAAAAGAGGCCCCTTCCTCACATACCCATCCTTGGAACGCTGAGGGCTTTCCAGGAATGCCCCTCCTTGTAGTGCTCCTTTCATTTATCCTCCTTTGTCAAAAAAACAACTTCTACAACAAAGTAAAACAATTTTTAATAACATGTCAAACAAGAAAAAAAAAAGGCAGACTAAGGTAAGGTGTGAGGGCCTAACTAAGATTCGTCCAAGTATCCCTGGTCATCCGGGCAGCCACAACTCTCAATTTTGCTTTTGCTTGCAAGGCAGATTATTTCTGCTATTAGATTGCCGATCGGAGGTTCTCCTAATAATTACCATTTTTGTCTATTACGTGCCATAAAAATGCGCCTTTAAAAAATGTAAGCACAGTACGCCACCAGAGGCACGACCGCCAATCTTTTGAGGCTCTGAGAGCCTCAAAAGGAGGTACCGATAGGCCAGTCAACATTCTGTTGAGTTGGTGAAAGATGCCTTTTTGGCAAACGTTAGAGATATTTATGCTCACCAAACTTTAGGCTCTTGTCAATAAGGACCCCCAGGTATTTAGCCGCAGTCGACTTTAAAATTTGTTAAGCGCCCAGCTTCGCCGTTGGATTTCTACTTAACTTAGTCACAATAAACGTCGATTCTTAGCCGAAAACCCCAGCTTATTTTTGTCGGTCCATACGTAAATCGTCTTTAGCCGTTTTACGTTGTCATAACCGCTTTAAGAACCGGCGGGTTATCCCCACCCCCCTCTGGCGAAGTTGTCTGCGTATGCAACCATACCAGGAAACCGTTTTCGTGATAAAAATGATTAAGACTTGTGGGCATTCCACGATAGATCTCTCTCGACCGCAACACTCCCAAATTACTTTTCTGTTCACGTAAATCGTCTTTAGCCGTTTTACGTTGTCATAACCGCTTTAAGAACCGGCGGGTTATCCCCACCCCCCTCTGGCGAAGTTGTCTGCGTATGCAACCATACCAGGAAACCGTTTTCGTGATAAAAATGATTAAGACTTGTGGGCATTCCACGATAGATCTGTCTCGACCGCAACACTCCCAAATTACTTTTCTGTTCACGTAAATCGTCTTTAGCCGTTTTACGTTGTCATAACCGCTTTAAGAACCGGCGGGTTATCCCCACCCCCCTCTGGCGAAGTTGTCTGCGTATGCAACCATACCAGGAAACCGTTTTCGTGATAAAAATGATTCAGACTTGTGGGCATTCCACGATAGATCTCTCTCGACCGCAACACTCCCAAATTACTTTTCTGTTCACGTAAATCGTCTTTAGCCGTTTTACGTTGTCATAACCGCTTTAAGAACCGGCGGGTTATCCCCACCCCCCTCTGGCAAAGTTGTCTGCGTATGCAACCATACCAGGAAACCGTTTTCGTGATAAAAATGATTGAGACTTGTGGGCATTCCACGATAGATCTCTCTCGACCGCAACACTCCCAAATTACTTTTCTGTTGCTAAAGTAACTACAAATCCATCATGGATTTGGAAACCTCCAAGATGGTGGGCACCAAACGCAGTCGAATGCCTCCTTAATGCCCAAAAATATAATCACTGTATATTTAGAATTGCTCTCTCTTGTCAATTTGATTGTTTTAGAGAGCGCAGAAACGCGTGTTTCGTGTTATGAAAAACGGTCTGTAATGGGTCTTAAACAGTACCTAGTGGTAAACCTAATAAGCCTAAATACCGTTATTCTCTTGAAAAACGCACGGAGTCAACGGATTCCATAAACTTCTGCGTGTTGATTGCTTGGCCGATTTTGCCTTTAAACACATATAAAGAATAGATAGTCTATGCGGGTTCGGTCGCACTTTGCAGTTTCCGTGGACTCAATTGACATACATTGACATACCGCGAATCATTCGCGGAAAACCGCGACTTAATTTGATTTCCCAGAATATGCAAACTGAGCCAAAACCCGCATATACTATCTACTCATGTCTTGATGAAGCAGTGGATTAACGAGCTCGGTAATTACTCAAATATAAGCATTCGGAAATGGCTTATGTTCGTTTTTTTACGTAATCAAAAGTTCGTTATTATAATGATAATTGGTCATTTCTAGTGATAGGAGCTAATTTATAAAATGATTTTATTGTCTATTATCTATTACTAATGCTGACAAAAAAAACATGATATAGCAAATGACTGTAAATGAAAGAACTCAATTATATTTATGCCCCTCGATGGTTCAAGAGTCTCGTTAATTTCCAAATCAACTTGGGAAGTTGACTGCCGCTATCTAACTCAAATATTTTTTGAGGAGTTGATGGTCACAGTTTACGACTGTGAGAGAAAGGATGTCACAAATACAGGAAACTGTAAAGAAACCCTTAAATTGAAAAGAAATCTACCTGAAGAAGAGATGGGCTCTCTTGAATTATATCCAGATTATCAATTTTTTTCTCCAATTTATTCATTTACGCTTTGATATCAGTCAGAGTAAGGCACTACTTTGCCGTGTTCAGTTTTCGAGCGCGTCAAAATAGCTGAAAAGTGTTGATTGGCGAATTTATTGTTAAAACAATTTTTTCACCGTTCGAACAGCGGGAAAAAGTATCCACTTTGTGCGAAACTGGGTCATGAGCTCATGAGAGACCTTTTGATTTAAATTTAAATTTTTAAATAGCACTTGATCATTAAAAGGAATTTTTTCTTGTCAATCCGTCAATCAATCAATTAACAATTCATCGATACGTTTCAGTAAAAAATTAAATTGGCCCACTCGCTCGTAGCGTTTGCAAGAAGATTTTGAATTGTTTAAAGATGCATACTAGTACAGTCAATGGGGGGTTTATTTGCCCTACAAAAGGTGGTGTAGTTTTGATTTTTAAATATGTTATTGGGCAGTGGCGGCCCGTGAATTTCAAAATTGAGGAGGCTAAAGAAAAATCGCCGAGCGGAGCGAGGCAAATAGCGCGCCGCAGGCAATTTTTTTTGAAAGGGGGCGTGGCCTAATTTAACTTGTTTTTGTGAGGATAGTCAAGTAATCTCCAGTACTATAAAGATCACTAATTCCGGAATTAACTAATTCAGACATAAAATTTTTAATTTTGCCGACCAATCAGACCAATCGACCAATCAGAATAATTTACAACTATTATAATTTAGTGTTAAAAGTTTACCCAAAATTTAAAAAAAATTATCTATAAATTAGCGCCAAAAATTTGATTCAATTTCGCAAAATTTAAGTATAATTCAAATGTTCGGTTAGTCTCGAATACTCTCGCTTGGAACTCAATGGTTATTGGCTAGAGGCTGTGCCTCCGTCACGCCTCTTTGGTTTGAAATTTCTACAGGTAAAATTCATATGAAGACGCGTTTAGAATGTGCTCAAGGTCGTTTTACATATACGAGCTTGAGAGGCAAAAATCAAGCAGCCTCCGATGTCAGGTAACCCGCCGTATACTGGGATAACAAATAATAGAATTATTAGCGCGGGTAATTTCAAATTACCTACGTATAGTTAATACATTTTATAATGTTTATTACTTATTAGAAAATTTAGTATTATTAAATTTTATCATATTAATGAATATTGAGCAATATAAATTAAAATGACTATTTTATATTTTGTAAATTTTCAATTTTTTCTTTCTTCTTCTGCTTTTGGTTAGGGAGGCTGTGCCTCCGTAGCCTCCTCTGAAAAGCCGCCACTGTTATTGGGTTAAGGGTTTTGACGAAAAATCCAAGTTTTCGACTTTGAGGGTGGTCTGCGCGATCCGCCATCTTAGATTAAAGGTTTGAAAAATTGATTTTTCCGATTTAACTTCTTAACGGTTAATTCCACAACAAAAATGTCCAATCCAAATTAGAAGAAGACAAAATTCCCTACAATATTTATTCTAGTCATTTTCTTTCTATCTGTTACGGTTTCTGAGATATAAGCTGGGGAAAATCGCTATTTTTAGAAAAAATGAATTTTTTGGTAAACTTCAATTTTCTCCAGCTTATATCTCAGAAACCGCAACAGATAGGAACAAAATGGCAGAATAAATATTGTAGCGAATTTTGTCTTTTCTAATTTGGATTTGACATTTTTGTTGTGGGATCAACCGTTAAGAAGTTAAATCGGAAAAACCAATTGTCAAACCTTTAATCCAAGATGGCGGATCGCGCGGACCACCCCCAAGGTCGAAAATTTGGATTTTTCGTCAAGACCCTTAACCCAATAACATATTCAAAAGCAGAACTACACCACCTTTTGTAGGGTAAAGGCCTTGTTTTCTCCCCATTGACTGGACGTTACGTTTTACCATTTTATTTATTAACCGCTTAACGTAAACTCGACTCATAAAAAGATTTTTCTATTTTTTTCCCGTAGTGTTTCATTATGGCAGAATATTTGGCGTAACGTAGCGAATACGTTCCTGTTCGCAGCAATTGATTTATAATTTACGGCGAGCGCTAGGTCTAGCAGATTACGAGCTACGCACTGAACTAGTAGAGCGTCTCAAAATTCCAGCCACCTCTGTAATATAAAAATGCCTGCCAAGTTACAATATTTTATTAGAGATTTTTTGTTATTTAAATTTGACAGTATCGCCAGCAAATTTAACAATATTTATGCACATTATTAAAAAACCAAAATATCAAGTCATTTTAAATCAACTCTATATTCTTTCATAACTTCATATTATACGTCGTGTAAACCATTGCTCTTTATTTTCAGCTAAGTAAATTAAATGTTGTTGGGTTTATTTTATTTTTGAATACGACACGAAATGAAAATTATCGCAGATCCGCGCTTCGCCATCCACACAACATCGTAAATTGAATTTTCCCATTTTTTTCGTTATACGCGAACCCCTTTTTCACGTAAAATTGAGAGTGGAAGTTATTAAACACTCAAAAAAAGCTTAAAGCGCACATCGACGATCTCACTTGATAAGTTTTTTCTCCAAGTACCACGATCAAACTTTTTGTGGCAAACTTTCATTTTTATTAAAGCGCGCACCTTATGTTTAATACACAGATTACTCAACTACCCCAAGTTAACGAAAAAAAAATACAAAAAAGAGGCGATTTTCGGTAACAAATAATACTTAATAAAGCTCCACGTTCGTTACGGATAAATTATTGCTAACACGATTTATCGTTTTTCGCATTTAATGATTCATCCTGGTTGAATTACACTAAGTCTACAGGGTGATAAGTTTACTTCTTTTATTGTTTATTGCCGATCGCAAATGCTCGACAAGAATTGATTATTGTCCATTAAATAAATGATGTTGGATTTAATTTGCTTAAATTATTTAAAAAAAACACGATCGAATTATATCAACATAATTGTAAATTTATAACAACCCCGTGTTAAGTAGTATCAGGACCTTCATCAATACATTTCATCGATTTTTAACGGTATATTAATATCTTATTTTATTGTTACGTGTGCTATATATTTCTCTTGCGAGCAATTTACATTTCGTTTCAGTTTAAGAATATTACACCTACGCCCAAAGGCGGTTTTAATACGTTTTTCGCGAAACGGAAAATTTAAATTAGGCAAAAAATGGTTAATTTCAAGTTGAGCGATCGAGAGATTTATTATTAAAGTTGGAAAAAATTGATAAATTGGCCCTTAAAAACGACTTAGTTATTTATTTAAGCATCGAGTTTGGCGTATCTGGAAGATTTTTGAAAAAAATAGCTATTCGGAGCACTTGCGGCTTCTACGTGCGTTTCTATTGCGTAAGGACATCTTCAACCTCACTCAACATTTGAGTCCCTCAAGGTCAAATTTTGGTAATTTTTGCATACTTTTTTTTCCCGCGGGCTCACAACCTTCATTTCGTTCGTAATCTTTCTTCTTTTATCTTTTAGCCACTTCTAAATTTACAGTCCACTCCCTACTTGCACAGTTGTCATGTCGATACTTTTAATTTCCTCCTAAACCACACCGCACGTCAATTTCTTTCGTTAACTTTTAGGTCTTGATTTTCTTTCTCAGTTACAGATATTTTTGTTTCCCCACAACTTTATTAATAGCCTCCAACTTGGGGAGCAGAGTAGCTGTCTTTCTTTCGCGAAATTTTTTGGTAGTAAATTACTTAATTAATTTCCCAGTTAGCAGAGTAGAAGACGTTAAATTCCAAGTTGAGGGATAGCAAAATTTATTATATTTAGGCAAATTAAAACGAAAGTATAATAATTATTCCTCCTTGTTTGCGATTGACCGTGTGACTTTTTTGTAGGTTATACCCATTTAGGCCAGTCAGTAGAGGACCAAAACCCCCTTCTATGATGCAATAAATAGTGTAGAAGCTTTTATTTTTTTAAATTGTTTATTTGGGTGTAAACATGTAAAAAACAAAAATGCTAACACCGGCGACCTCGGGAGACTTTTTGGCTATCTGGTGTAATATAAAAAATTTTATCGTGCCTCTAAGTCGTGAAAAAGAAGCTCTTGAAGTTGAATGGCGCAGGGCGCTTCTTACTTTAACAATTTCAAAAAAAACTTCTTTTTAAATTCTTCATAAAATGAAAAGAGAGGACCTGGCATCACTTTGTTCTTAAAAAACCTTTAACTACGTCCTTATTCTATCTGATGTGATATAGGAAATCTTTAGCGTGCCTCTTAGTCGTGTATAAGAAGCACTTGAAGTTCAATAGCGCGCCTAGTAAGTGTCACAAATTCGAACAATCTGTTTTTTAAATTTTTTTGAGATAGGTCAAGACGAGACCTAACACTATTTTTAGTTTCATAAAGCTTTAATTACATCAGTGCCACATTATCCGTCAGTCGGTATGTTTAGTGGCTGACTTCCTTTAGGAGATTTATGCGTCTTACTCCGGAGTTTACACAGCGTCATCCAGTAACCAGAATTCACCCCTTTTCCGCGCTATATCTAGAAAAGGGTTAAACTTTCTTGTAGCTAATAATGTTCTCTATAACTTTAATAATAACCTTCATCAACGTATGATCTATAGGAGGCGAGTTATTTGCAAAAATTTTTTTTTATAATCTTTGACCTTGAATATCTCAAATTGCTCCGCTAAATTTTCCTGATTTTGTGATATACTTACTTGGAACATCTTAATGTATGTGTATACCAATTTCCAGCTTTGTAGGAATTATTCTGACCAAAAATCCTTACTCGACTGAACTATTTTCCTACTATACTTTCGTCTGCCAACTGACGGACATCAGAATATTGCCAATTTGGAGAGGTGTCCTTAACCGAATTAAAAAATTTTGGTACACATAAACGCAGAATTAGATGTTCTACAACTTTCATTTAATGATTTTTTCTCTAAGAGTACTAATTTCAAAGCTGCAGATTCATATAATGCTATACGTCAGTTTTTGAAAAAGTTAGAAAAAATTGTCGTTTTTTGACCGCGGTTTCCGACCATATCGCTTAACCGAATTATTAAGTGTTAATACTTGTTTGACGCAGAATTTAATGCTTTTTAATTTGTCATATAAAAACTTTTTGCTAAAATGCACGGTTTAAGAGTTATAGGCAAAAAACAAAACAACTCCTAAAATTTGGGGTTTTTTGGCTGCCAAAAAGTCTCCCGAGGTCGCCGGTGTTAGCATTTTGTTTTTTAAATGTTTACACCCATATAAACAATTTTAAAAAATAAAAGCTTCTACACCATTTATTTCATCATAGAAACCCTCTACTGACTGGCCTAATTGAGGAGGAGCATTGTCGTACCTCAAAGTTTGCTAATATCACCATCACGGACATTTTCAAATTGCACAGTAATTTGCCCCTAAATTACCTATTTTTGGTTTAAAAGCCTCGACTTTGAAAGAACATAAGAAGGAAAGCGTTTCTTTGAAGCCGATTCTCACAAAATTTCCTTATTTCCTTTTTAAATTAGAGCTCGGAAAAACGCCCAATCGAGTTCTTAAACTTTCACTCAATCACAAAATTTGTTACACCTATAACGAATTTTTTTTTAATTTACTTGTTGGACACGTAGTTAAGAGTAAGAAAAAGTTAGTAAACGTCAATTATGTGTTGTTCGCATTGAAACAGACATCAATATAAAGAAAGCCGAACAAAATATAATTAATAACAAGGGTACGCGGGCGTAACGATTCTGTCAAAGCTTTTTTAGCCTGATTTACTATCGCACTAATTCCATTCAACCGCTTTTATTAAATGCCTGCCAGGAAAGGACCTCGTATAGGCTTATACAAAATGCCGGACAAAGAATAAAACAATAAAAATACTCACTCACTCTTTGCGTTTCTCAACTAAACTAAAGTGTCTACTCTCGCAAGTTTTCTTTTTTAAAAAAAGAAAAACTCGCGAATATTTTCACTATCTTTCTCTTATGTAAACATTTGATAAGTTTATTTGAGCTACTTTACATATCCACTATATGGCGATGGCGTTTTGTAACGCTTTTTTTCTTATTTGCCGTATGAGATTCTTTCTTCAACTTTCAACTTACAGATATTTGATTTTTCTTATATTTTCCACTCGCTTTATTCTCAATTTTATCCGAAACAAAATTTCAAACCCTTTACATTATTTATGTTTTATAACGCACCCAGTCTATAAAATTGAGAACACGGTACTTGTAAACGTAATGCTGGCCACGATATGCTGTATCGCACAATAAAAGACAATTGCAACTCTTTTTAACGAAGTTCATAAGTCACTCCTCCACTAACACGCTCCTCGCTACGCGAATTGCATTTTAAACTTGGAGTCGTGCTAAAATGACTCATAAAACGGACTTTTTATACTCACAATTTTTTCTATTTTGCGCCTTTTATCCATTTTCAAAGAAACATCGAAATATAAAAATTTTGGGATTTTTGTGACGGTTGGCAGCTGTTGGCAGTACCTCTGCCCCACTGCAGACGCAGATGCATCCAGTGGTACTTTTACAGAATTTACATCGACGCCTACGATTTTTTGTAATTTTTATAATTACATGACCTACGTTGAAATGTAATGATACGACATCCAATAGTATACCATATTGTCACAGTGTTGCGTTTTCGCAACAACGATGGTCAACGCTTTAAAAACCACATAAATAATACTTTTTTTGCAAATGTGCTTATTGTAGTTTGAAATATAAGCATTTTTGATACAAATTTGCTAAATTAGCAATTTAATTTGTTTTTAGAAAGAGCAAATTATTAGCAAAAATCATTGCGGTATTTCAAAGCTTAAAATCGTGCTTTTTGAAAGCGTACTATAAGACACATTAGGCAAATTTTTTGATAATAAAAATTATAATTTGTTATATAGATATATTATCAAACCTTTGTTAAAATATAAATAAGAAATAATGTACCCACCTACCCACAAAAAAATTAAATTTATAACGTTGCGAAAACGCAACAATGAGAACAAATGGGTTAAACGTCAGTTCAACTTGACGCAAACTTAGCAGAAGAAAATTCCCCAGAGTTAAGCTTCTTACGATTTTGTTTTGAGTTCCGAAATAGAAAAAGTTGTTATTATAGCACCAAAACAGCTGTTATAGCACTGATATGGGTGCTGTAACGGCTTTCTTACAGACGCAAAATATAAAAAGCCAGCTTTGTTCTCACAAACAGTTTTTTCCGAATAGAATTTCCCTAATTTTACCAAAACTTTTAGACAAAACTTTCTAAATTCAACATCTATTAGAAAATTTATTTATTCACAATACCTCGTTAATTTTTAGTCTCGGAAAAAAGTAAAAACAGTTGCCAAAACTAGTTTTCCACTAAATTTTAAAATAAAAACTATTTTCGTGCGATGCCAACCTTTTGCGGCCACTGTTTGAACGTTAAGCGACTGTGTCGTAATGCCTTTAATAATTTATTATTCCACTACGCTCATAGCATTTGTGCGCCATTATCTTTATTTAAATGCGTTTGTTCGAGATGAAATTTTAGAAGCGCTTTACACTAAAAATTTGATTCGAATTTTCAACAAGGCGGCGTCCGTAACAACTGAAATTGTCATTTTTCTTTATTAGATGTCTGGTGTCTCATTGCGGCTCGATATTAAAGAAGAGGATTTAGGATTGTGGTCGAAGCTCGCCGAGATCTCATAGCAATAGTTACTGTCACGATATTAATTTACGATACGATTTGAGTACCTACTGTTACTATGTACACAAGGGAAAGCTTGTACATTGCATACGGCTTCACATGTTGTGTATGACAAGTAATCATGTTCTGCATCTAGTTTCTCAATTCAGTGAAAGGACTTAACATAATATATGCTTTTGACGTTATCGTTAAGTTGTCCGTCACGCCTTATTTGCTAAAGGTATCTAGTATTGAGGTAGCGTAAGCCAATACACTGGTTCTGACTCACCTAACTTACCCACTGACTTATTGACCACTTACTCCTTGGTGTTTCGCATACTTAGGATTTGTCCAAATTAAAAAAAACAATTTTCCTGGGTTTTCTCTTTAACAATTGTCGCTTTTTCTGTGGCCTTATTTTTGTTCGGAAATAATACGCCCCTACACGCATTTTGGCCCTCCTTACCTGTGTTACCTGCGCTTCGCCGAGCTTATGCAGTATATAGATTATAGATGCCCTCTCATTTATTAATTGCCTTTGTGGATAGTTTCGTCACAGTCAAGAACTGCCATTTACGACAAAGACGTTGACCTAAACCATTTTCAAAGCGAGTAATTAGCTTTTGAAAGTTGAAAGTACAAATGGTTGCCGACTACAATTAACTGCACTTCTTAACTCTTCTTGGGCATTGTAAGTAAAATAGTAGTTTCCAAGTTTCTCTAGAACAATATCTGCCCTTTGTTGTTTATGTACAACACTTACGTTTGTAAGTTGGAAGAGACGGACCAGAACAATGCGTTTTTCCCGCGTTTAATATATTAACCACTTAAAAGTTTTAATAATTTTACAAGTTTAGTGGCGACTACTGGAAAATGTCGACAGTTTTCATCTTGAACAAATAAATTTGTACTTTTGGAAAGATTAAAAAAATTCTATTTTAAGGCCGTCCCTTCCTTCAGTTACAGCTTACAGTTTTTTTCGAGTTCAACAGCTGAATTGCAAGTCTCCACAAAGAAAAAGGAAGGAATAGTAGTCTGAAATGATAAATGGGGCTCTTACTAAAGTTGTTGACGTCAGATTAGTGTAGTTTTACCTACAATAAAGTATTTTTCTTCTTTTTTATGTGGAAAATTCAAAAAAAATTACGTCAACTAATTTTATTATTTTCTCTCAAAAAATAATCTTTTTTTTTTAGAAATTACGCTCGTTTCAATATTAACTTTTTTCGCGAAAAAAAAACTCGATTAATTGTGTTAAAAAATAATAAATTTTTACTTTTATTTTTATTCAAATTTTCAACTGTGGCTTGTTTCTTTGAAGAGTTTTTCTTTGTAACCCAATTATTTACTTTTCCAACGTTCAGATTACAATAATACTAAGCTCATGAATGCTAAGCACAATTATTGTTTAATTTAATTATATTTCTTTTCGAACAAGAAATTTAATTGCAATTAATTTCCTACGAGGAGCAACTTGAACAAAAAATGAGTACTTTTAATTAACTTTCTAATTCAGAAACGCACCAAAACCTTTTGGGACTGCTTAAGGTTTCTAAAGTGCTTTGTTCTCTAACAAACCTTAGAGATCGTGTTTGAAGTGGCAATTTTTCTGCGACTGTGGCACTTGGAAGCAACGTTTGTTGTGGGTATGCTGAAGACTACTAACAGTCGGCATCAATCGACGGTTACTCAGGTATCACTCAAAGCAGGTCGCAAATTTTAGGTGACAAAATGTGTTTAAACAGAACTTTTAGAAGCGCTTAGATAGAAGTTCCTCCGCAGCCTTCGGAAGGAACACTGCCATTGTTTGCGTATGGACAAGGCTACGAACTTCATTTACATAAGACTGAATTATTCATTCTGCGCTTTGTTTGATGTCAGTTAAACATCAGACGTCTTGCTAAAATAACACATCGTAAGCTCCGTTGAACAGGTGTAAAGGATAGTAGGAGAATCCCACTTACCTACCAACGAGAGCTTGGTTGTGCAAGTAAATTTGTAAAGGCTTTGTTATAATAGACCGCTTTAGTAGTATAAATGTACTAGAAACTGGTGGCAAAAACACTACAGAATAAATTATCAGAGTTTAAAAAATCAAAAATGATAAACACGGGTTGTAGTATGATAAATGAAGCTAAATTAAAGTTCAGCAAAATTGACAAAACTAAGAAATATTTATAATAGAATTATAAATAAAAACCTTATATGGTGTGCACTGCAAAAAGCTCACTTTGGTATTAGTTTTTAGTGTTTTGTTTTATATTCCTATGACATTTAAAAACATTTTTTTGTATGCGTTAGAAAGATGCATAAACTGGAGGCTTTCGAAGTATATAAAGTGATTTATTAACCTTTTAAATTTTGTTATTTTTACGATGCATTTCAATTTTACAAAAAAAAGAATTTAACATTATAAGGATCTATAAAAGTAGCTTTATGCCGTTACATAACCAAGCAGTAGAAAGAAATTTTCTTCTTTTTCTCTAAATTATGGCTCCCAACATAACCTTATCCCTAAAGATTTGACTTGAACCTTTTTGTGCAATATGACTTTTACAGTCAACATTAAAACACATTTTTGTTATAAATTGTTCTAATAAAAAAATTCCTCATTTATTCCCCCGGAAAAAAAAAGAGAAAAGTAACGATCGTGCCCGTAAAGTGTTACAAAAATTAATTGATCGAAAAGGAAATGTTTTCTTTTTTTTTTTTTGGGTGAAATAGATAAAATTTTGCCTAAGCTTTAAAATCCAAAGCTCATTAATCATTTTCCAGTAATACTAGTAAATCTGCAAACATGCTAATTGAATTTTTATTGTGCTTTCATTGAGCGTTCTGGATTGTTAAAAATTTAAACTCCATTAAAGTCGAATTTATTTGTTTGTGCACAACAAAAGTTCTTTTTTTCGAAAAAAAAATAAATTTTGCACTTTAATCGACGCTTTCGTTTTTTAAAAATAATAACAATGTAACCGCACATAAATGTTAAATCTTGTATGATTTAACGTCTAACTTGAAAACAGCTTGTCATTTAGATGCTTGTGAATTCGCCTGAAGGAAGCCATAATCTACTCCATTATCCTATTCTGTTTTATTCGCATTTCCTCTAATAATTGAAAATCTTAAAATTTAACGAAGTATGTTTTTCGAGCTTTTCTTTTCTGAGAAGTTTCTAAGTATTTTTTAAGATACAAAGAATATAAAAGGAAACGCTTCGGCTTCGTGGTTGTTACGCAGTAATTTTTAAATTGTATTTACAAGTCTATTTTGTTATTTTAGTACGACGCAGCTTTTAGTTTCATTAATTCCGTCAATAAATTTTAGGAACAAGATCAGGAGTATACGCTCGCTATCTTCTGAGAGACACTTCGGCTAAAATAAAATTACGGCCAACAGAGGTTTCCAACTGCTCAGGTTTTGAAATTGTGAACTCGGCACTTCTTGATGTTGCTCCTAGACATTGTAAAATTAGCTATCTAGGGTTGTTTTAACTGAGAACCGTTTGGCTTTTGAGCTTTTAGTTGGGGAAAAAGATCGGAGTTCTGTTTATGAGTATACTGAAGCAAACGAGTGCTATTGATTGTTCTGCTGGATAAAAAGCAATACGGCACCCAAAGAAAACCGTACCACACTTTAAATCATCAAAGAGACCAAGTTCATGATACTGATGACCCGAAGCAACTATACTAGCAGGATTGTAAAGAATTAAAGCAGGCAGTGAAAAGTTGCAAGAGAAGAAATTGCAGTCGCATTATTGAAGCATCACCATCATCAGAATAGATCGACTGCAATTATATGGGATATATTGTGAAGCAGAACAGTAGTCTGGGCAACAAGCATACAACTGGTGTTCCCAAGTTTTTCAAAATTGAAAATGAGGCCGTAACTGACCTAAACACGATAGCTAACGAATTTAATAAATTTTACTGATGAGCTGTTTTTAAATCCTAAAATAGTACTCAAAGCCTGCACAGTTTATTTCTGGCTCCCCTGGCTGGACAAACATTAGTCAGTAAAATATTGTTTCACGGATAACTGGATTTCACGGATTTCTGGCTCTCTGCTCTGAGTCTGAGATACTTAACCTAATTGGATTTCATCTATCTGTGGGATGGCTCGAGATCTGATGGGCACGGAGGCTGCTTGGAGGTAGTACAATGGACCCGATTAAGTGGCCTAAGTGCAGGGAGCTTGCTCCCCCTCCTCAATAATCCAGATCCAGACTTAACATAATTATGTCATTGAAAAAACGTTTTTGTGAATGAGACGAAGTGACAGTGAAGATTATAAAACAGTATTCTCGAGACATAGCAGCACCTTTATGTTACACAGTCAATCTTTCTTTGGAGCAGGACGTTTTTCCTGATTTGTTGAAGCCGGCTATCATTAAGCCCTTATTCAAGAAGGGTGACAGGCACTCTGTAGACAACTATCGTGCGGTCACGCTATTGAGTAATATCTCAAAGATTTTAGAAATTGCTGTGGAATTGAAAAAGTCTAAATTTGCTATCACTGTTTGACCTGTCAAAGGCATTTGACTGTGTTTATCATGATTTGCTGTGTGACAAACTTGCTAAAATGAGGAGCAGGATTAAATCTGATTACTTATAAGGGAATACCTGTCAAATCGTAAACAACTGATTCAATTAATTATCGTCGACTATTACCGTAACCAACCAGTCCGGTCAGAATGGGGGAGTTTAGAAAAATGAGTTCTACAGGGTTTGATATTTGGACCTTTACTGTTCATTTGTATAAACGACTTAGCAAAAATAGAAAGCAAGGATATACTATTTGCTGACGATACAGAGGTCGTCTGTGCTGAAAAAACATAGAATCGCTCTCCTCAACGGTAGTCACTTTTAAACATAATGCCTACGCCGAATCTAATCTTCGACATGGAATTGTGATGTGGGGCGTGTCTTCGTATGTTGACAAGTTCTTTATTACTCAGAAAAGAAGTTTCAGATCTATAATGAAACTAAATATTTTGACTTTGTTTAATTTGTAAGTTATGGAATGCAGTGTTTTCTTCAAAAAGTATCCTGAATTGTTCTCAAAAAATTCTATTGAGCATATACACACAATACTAGACTGATGACTGTTACAACCAATGCTAGTGTGTCGACTAAATGTTTAAAGAGTCCTTTCAACAATGTTATACGAGTTTGGAATAGGCTACCTCAAGAGTTGTAGGACATGACCGTAATTCATATATTTAAGAAGAGACTTAGGGCATTTTTGGCGGGTTCGTGTCTATACAGCCTGAGGAAGTGGTTCAACGTTACCTGTTAGGAGTATGTCGCCTTTTTTATTGTACTGTGGTATCATTGCTTTTTTCGGTCTTTACGTTTTGTATGCCATTTATTAATGTGGTGTGAGGCTAATGCATGATATTATTCCCTATTAGTCCCTGCTCGAGCGCCAAATTATAACGAGGAAATAGCTCTGAAGTATTTCGTGGATTGCTTTGATGCAGTGTCTCAGGTGATTTATCTAAATTTGTTCATCAGTTTAACGGGGGCGGGGGGGGGGGAGATCAGTTATATTATACGATCTGCCAGTTAACACCTTTAACAGTGGCACGGATCTTTCGAAACATTGTGTAATTAACTTTGATGTTTTTCTTCGTTTGGACTTATGAGCCGACTATCCTAGCGGCCTCTCTGGAGACTATTGATGTATTTATTTCGTCCTTGCGTAGCTACTACCTTAAATATTATTTGTTTTAGAACGTTCTTATTGTAAAGTAAACTCCGACTTTATTATTTACTTTTTATATTTGTTATTTTTATAGAAGACATATACTATAAATTACTGTTATTATTGTATTCGATATCCAAATAAAATAGAAATATAAATTGCCTATTTTTTATTAAGCTTTTTAATATAATAACGATACGAAAAGCTTTCAATACCTATCAAACACAAAAATGATACAAAATCATATTTCATCAATACAAATATAAAAATTTTGTTTCTTGAATATTATTTTTCTTAACTTAAGGCCAAAGACGTAAGAAATAATGGATCACTGAGAAGTTGACATTTTTTTCCTTTCAACTTGATGGAAGCTTCCAAAATGCTAATGTCTAAAAGCTGCAGCATTTTGTGTGGATTATTGATTGACACACATTAAATACAAGTTTTTCTTTTATATTATTTATAAGTACGTACCTCTAAATACCCAATTTATATATCGCATTTAAAAAAAAATAAACACCAAACTTTACCTTAATGTGTGTTGAAAGCTTTTATGGTAAAATCTCGGCAGTTCCTGTACCCATTTAATAATTCTAGTCTAAGTAGCGTGAATATACCGCGTGTCTCACTTACAACTAAAATTTTTACGATTTTAAGTACCAAAAGTGTGTCCAATTAGTGGATAATTAGAAAAACTAAGTGCAAAGTTTGATTTCGGTTTATAACTGTTCAGTTAGCTGCTTGTGAATCTTTAAGGACTTGATTACTGCGCCGCTTCATATATCGATTCTCTCTGACCGCGGTTACGGAAAATTATTGTAATTAAAGTCAAATTTGAAAATGTCAATGACAAATACTAAGGAAAATTTTCAAAAATAAATTTAACGAATCTACCGCTCTGTGATATCTCTACCTACTTTCAAAAGCTGATCGTGTAATAATTGTGTTATGAGCTGCATTCCACAACAGTTCTACGCGTAATTGCCAACTTAGTGACCCATGGCCCTTTCATAAACTTGATATTTTTATACTCATATCGATGAATCGCAGCTTCGATTTCTATTTGTAATAAATGCGCCTTTGTTAAAAAAAACATTTGAGTGGCTAAGTTAATGACAAGGTGATTTTTTTTAAAAGAAGAAAATATCAGGCGAGCAACCTCGTATTAATCAATTTTATTTGAGCGTGAAAGAAGCCTTATCTACAGTGACATTAAAGAAGGTCCTATTTACTGCTAATAATTAACTCCCGCATTTTAAGTAATCTCCGACACGAAATTAATTACTGCGTGTTTTGAGATTTAATATGGCGTTGCAATATGACTTTTAGAGCTTACAAAAATTTATCTAGAAAATCCGATAGGATAGTTTCTCTTTCGTGCATCCATCAAATGCGCTTACAACTTTTTTGTATTTTTGTGCATAAGGATATAAAAATATTGTCGTAAATTTTACGAGTTGACGTTTGATAAACTTTATGGAGATGCAAAATCTGCTTATGGAAAATAGGTGGGTCGTAATCTATCAAAGTTTTGGAACTGCTGACGTAGATCACGATGGCAACTATTTTTGTTATAAGTAATCTTAGCTTATATCTATAATTTTTTGTACATTTTCGCGACTAAATTACAATTTTATTTATTTTTACGAACGGGCTGGTTGGTAATAAATAATAAGGGCGTCAAAATATGTTATGGCTCAAGTATTGTTTTCGGCTTACGAGTTATGTCTTGAGCCGCACGAAAGGATTCTGTTATCCTTCCGAGACGCACGCACACCTGCTGTTACCTTCACAGACACCTCGGTGTATAGGGAGGTGGGATTTTACGAAAAGGATTAATTAAAAATTAAATTAAATTAACCCGGATTAGTTGCACCTGAAAGGATAATTCATTTTTTGACAAGCTTATACGTAAAGTCCATTACCTTTTTTTTTAAATTATTAAATTGAAAAAAATAATTGTGTTAACGGGTGGCCTATTAGGCGAACTTAAATATTTACGTGAAAATGGCTCACTTTTCAAAAATTTCTGTTTTACAACAACTGATCTGTGCGCTGATCTAACTTCTAGGTCGGCCTTAGAAGGGTTAGAAGACATCGTAGAGGGCCTTTTAATGTTGTGAGCCAGTTCTGTAGCTTATTATAACGGACTGCCTCCTTAGATACCCACAAGTCTCATTTTTTGAGACTTTGGTACTTTGTTAGGCACTTACTCGAATGTAAAAAAGCACTAGGGACAATTTTCGATATAATTCTTCCGTATTGGTAACTTCTTACTGGTTGTTTGGTACCATTTGACGTATACGAATTAAATTGTTGCGATATAGCTATGGCACGTACGTCGATTGTTAAAATGTGTCTGTTGTTAAACTGAAACTTACATTCACTACTCTACAAGTGGTTTTCATCTAAACGCAAAGGTACGTCTCAATTATCATCGTGGATGGAAACACACGATAAGATTAGTTACCCAAAATGAGATATTTATAACCAACAACAAATTAATAATGGAAGTTACTCTACAGCTTAATAGATTTGAGAGAAAATATTTTCATTCGCCACTGTAGGACGTGTTTCTCTTCTTATCGTACATATTTCAATTATAACTAAGAAGTAAATCCAATATCTTTTAAGTAGACAGCCTCTGAGAGACGCCTTATACGCGTCGTTATTAATTACACAAAAAGAGCTTATATGATATATTTACCTTCTCCTAACTATACCCTAATATTAATTTAAAGATTAGTTTTTTTCAACTTTAATAAAGAAAAATTAAATTATGCGAAACTAAAATACGGGCGTGAAAATGAACCTTTTCCTCAATCTTGGGACTTATAAAGCCTTATAAATCTCAATCAAATTGTATAACTCCCTTTACGAGATTATTATTTCGTGGTATTAGTTTTTGGCCAAAATAAAGTTTTATTATGGAAATTAATGCCACTCCAGTAAAAAAAAAGTCAAGTCGCGTTGTTAAAAGTTTTATTAAAGTTAAACACGCAACGAGCAATTTTGTCTTTTAATTTAAACTCAAAAACTTATGCAATGAGCAAATAATTTTTAAAACGTCTAATTAATGCAAAAATAATAAAATTATACGTTAGGTATACGATATCGCCGAAATCTTTCGAGTATTTGAAACCAACTAACGAACTAACTATAAAGGTAATTTCCGTCGTTTTGTGAAATTAATCGGAGCGTAGAGGTGGTTTACTTGTAAATATTTTTTACGCGAGATTTGGATCTAAAATGTGTTTTGGAATTGAGCGCAAGAATGTAAAGAATTTTTTTCTTTTATACTAGAACGAGGTTAAACAACTCAATTTCCATAGCAATTTTCAAGAGGTTTTATTTACAAGCTCCATCTTATCCCTCTCTGATCGGAATCGCTAATATTTTTTAAATTGAAATACGGCCTATGAAGCTCGACGAAGAATTCGGCACGTCCGCGTCGCCTCGTTTGTGCGTAACGCGGGCCTTTGAGGCCTAGCGCATTCGGCCCTATTTTGCCCTAATTAGACCCTCTGAGACCTAATAATAGGTAACTTTTTTGTGATACAAACTTTTAGAAAGGACCTTCTTTGTTTACTTTCGTTGGGAATAAAACAAAGTGCTTATTTATTATGCATAAAGCCAGGCACTTTCCGTACAAGAAAGGTTCGTTTATAAGGGCATAATATTTAATTTACCACGCTCTCGATGAAAACATCCCCATGTTTAATTGTTGACAAATCATCATTATTCAAAAGTAAACTTGCAGCAACTCTTTGGGCACGTAATGAAATTTAAATTTTATTAGTTTAAGGCTAAACCGAGACCCTTTTCGGTTTTGAGTATCTTCGAATGTCTAGGCCGTGCAAGGGTAAATTATAGGGATGACCGAGACCGAGACGAGCTGATAAAATATTCATAAACTTGTAACGATTAAAAATTTTCCGAACTGCATAAATTTATAAAGTACTTACCTACACAATTTACGTAAACTTTCAGCCTTTAAACTTTCCAAGTTTTATCAAGTTACAGATCATTGCTCTTAACTGAACGTTTATGTTTCAAGACAACTTTATTGACGTTTAATGTACCCAACCCACGAATTGTATACGCAGCAGCTAATTTGAAAGAAAAATTATTGAAAAAACCAAAATTTTGTTTTGTAATTTGTAACGCTCTCCAGTCTCCAGTTCTATAGAATAATAATTGCAATTTACTTAAAATTTACAGTTGCATTACTGTCAACCGCTCTTTACGTTAACAAATTGCATGCGCAATTAGAAGTGTTAATTGGAATAAAGACAAATAATTAAGCTGGCGTAGTTGTTCATGTAAATAAATGCAGTTAAAAGTAATAACATACTGAAATTACTTTAATGGGGCTGCGCTATTATTGTGTTATAAATTTAATTTAAAGTGTAGTTTAAAGTTTGATAAGCCGAGTATTTATTTGTATTTTACACTACTTTAATTAAAGGGGGTAAATATGTACCTTTTACAAACTTCAGTAAGCTAATATGCGTCTTACTTAAGCCCCAGTGTGCTAAAACTGACGTGGAAATGTGTTCGAATAACAAAATCAATTATAAATTTCCATTGCAATTTTATTGCGCTTTCTAAATTCTTTCCTTAATTAAACACCCCTCGACAGTATAATAAACCAAGAAATGGCTAATTTGATTTTCTGGTTTAAGATTAACGCAACTTGGGCCCATTTTAGTCAAAGACGATAGTAACTGTATCAATTTACAGAAGCAATCACGTGGAAATTACGATGCAAAAGTGCCTTTTTCCACAACGAAGTTTAAGTTGAAAAATTGAATTTAACTTCTACGCAAAGGGTGTCCAATTTTAACGTCGACTTGATACCATTTTTGCGTAAGAATAGCGAAGTAACTTTATAAAAATCAAGTTCATTCGTAAGGGAAGGTTATACCTACTCGTTAAATATTAAACGAAAAGTTTTTTAAAAAATTAACTGTCAAAACTGGAATGCCTAGTGAATTTTATTCGTGGGCGACTACGTCGGCTATTTTATCATTTTTATGTAACGTAAATGTTTTTATACGTATAAGTAACAATGCTAGGAGGGCGAAGGGCTCTTTTGTACTCAAAAATATTTATTTTAACGTAAGTTCAAACTTTTAAAACTTTGATGGAGCTTTGTAGGTGCGATTGCCTAAGATTTTGGTATTAAAACTGCTTTTGGTACGTAAAACTAAAGCCCCATTTTCAATTTTAAAATTTGAAGGGTACAGTCAATAACAAAAATCTCGGCTTGTTAGTATTTTTCCTGTTTTGATGGTTAGAAGTTACAACGTATTACAATTAGTTAACCTGTCACAAAAACTGACGCATTTTTAAATTTGCCGCCAAAATACTTCTTACTTTGACTGTACCATGAAAATTGACGCGCTACCTGCCACGCCTCCTCAGAGCTCACGTTTGAATCTGTTGACTGTAGTAGAGTGAATACAATAAACCCTTATTTTTGTATATTTGATAAGAGCCTAAATTTAGTCCTTTTGGCTCTCGAGAAATCAATTTTTAGTGTAACAAATAATAAATTAGATACGAGAGTATCTAACAATTAATTAATTAAATATTCAAACTTCGTAATTGTCAATTAGCAATTAAAAAAGTTTGTAGTCGTCAGACTTCCCAGATAGAAAGTTATTACTTATTACAATTAATAGGAGAAGATGTAAATGTACGCTACTTAATAAAATAATAAAAATTATATAAAAAACCCCTAAAAATGTTGATTTGTACGGGTGGGATGCAAAGGATTTTCCGTGCATTTTTCTTGAGGTAACACTGACTTGAGAATTTGAGTAGCGATTGACAGTGTCTTCAAGAAAGACGTTTCACAAAAACATTTAAAATAAACAAAAAATATTGTTTGCTAATTATGGGGCTCTTTAGGCCAGGGCTCTAGGCTTTAGATTAATGACAAATCCAGGTCTGATGGTGTCCAATTCTAATATGTAGGTAATTATTTTACACATAATATGTACCTACTGTAGTTTCTTGTGTGGCACTGTTCTGTCATCTTGCCACGATCGCGAGAGCGTAGGGGTGATAACAGTGAGCCCGTCGTTGTACGGCGGATGCTTTTAAAAAGTTGAAAGTTATGTCGACGTGTTGTGGGGTTTCCAATAAGTAAAGCAGTGTACTTGGTTTTTTCAATTTATTAATGTGCCTCCCCCCGGTCGTTAAAGGGAGTTGGCCATCTCTTTGCTATCTGTTAACTGGTTCCGGTGAGCCCGCGTAGCTGATTTGAGTAGTTTTTCTTATCTACTTAGCCGCTTTCTTACAGAAGGTAAGGGGTCTTTTGTTGTTTCGTTTTGCTCACCGTTCTCGTGATCCACAGGCGGTTTCGTTTCCGGCTTCCGACTTTTCTTGGCTGGTAAATTTCGCCTATTTTCTTCCGGCTCTGGATTCCGGCGTTGTTTTGTGGCAGGTTGGACGAGGATTAGAATCTCTGTTGTGTGCTTTAGTCTATAATTTGTGTTATCGTCGCGTCATTATTTAGATATTTAAGTCACCAACACCTGCCTTGGGCTAGGCGCTTGTATTATAGTTATATTGTATAATATTGATAAGCGCAGTTATTGAGTTAGTGTATATTAAAAACTTTTGCCGCGTAGTGAATGTCTTATTACCGGGGATTACCGTTATCGTTACCGCTCGGTGCTCAGGAACCAGCTGGGGGTGTCCACGGGCCAGGTTCCTTGGCGCCCAATTTTTATTAAACTGTAATTCGAACTCACGACAACCCTACTGAGGCTAGCCTGCCCCCCCTCCCGACGACCACCGACCGGGTGGTGCACGAGCAACTACAGAGAATACGTAACAGTTCTCTGGGCCATGGAGTGGGGGAATGCACAAAATCACAACACAATAAGTAACAAAATTTTGTATTATTTTCCTATTTCGTAATCGAAAGAAGTTTGCTGCTTGTAGCGCCAGGCTCAGCCAAAGTCCAGTGTATGTAGCACAAACCCTTACCGAACCCTTCCCATACAACAGGGGGTATACGCATACCCCACTTTGGGAAACACTGCAGTAGACAATCGCCTGTTTACCTCATGCCGGATCATCGAAAAGAAAATTAATAGCAACCCCAGTTACATAAAAAGGCGTTATGTCGTTATGTGTCCAATCTGAAGGACAGCAATTAGATTCCCAATAGCGTAGCGGCAGTGGACATTTTTGGGCGGTTTTGGCGCAGTTTGTTTGTTCTCGAAATATTCCGTTCCAATTTCATAACATCTGGTATAGTTGCGGATGATTATGTAGCCTCCTATAAAACTTTTACTTTTATGAGTACCGTGAACCTAACCGAACCCAGTTTATCGGTATATTAATTACTATAGTTATCAGGAAGGGCCCTATTCACTGTTATGAGCAAACCTCTTGCTTAACTGTTTTAAAACTCGATTAGGGAGTGTGTCAGTGGAAGAAGACTGTCGTTGTGCCTGTTCACAAGAGTGGCAATAGGAGTCAGGTCACGAATTACAGGCCCATTTCTCAGCTGGATTTGCTTGCGAAGGCCTTTGAGCAGGCTACAGCAGCACGGTTTTTTGGCAGTCGTGCTGTCGAAACTAATCTCATCCTTTATACCAAATATCGCCTTGCTGCCCTGTACATTAACCAAATACAAATGGATGCTGTCTACTGTCTATACCGACTTCGCGAGGCTTTTGATAAGGTATATCGCGTCGAAAATTCTTGAAACTTGGTATTCGTGGCGATTTGTGACCTTCATAGATGACCGTCTTCCTACATGTCGGGCATCGTAGTCAAATTGCAAAAATCTACGGTTTTCTTCAAGTCGTCCCCGGGGTTCCTAAGAGTCTTTACCTGGGCCTTTTACTACTTATTGCGTACATAAGTGGCGCAAAAGATTTTTCTAAGATACTCAAACATTTTCATGTTTACTGACTATCTGAAAATTTTTTGACACGTGGAAAGCGAAGACGATTGTTGCCCGCTTCAGGCAGACGTGCCTAGACTGGATGCTGTTCCGGTTTCAGGAATAAGCAGGAGCTTCGATCTTTATATTTCGTGTACGTACGCAGTAATCCGAATTTCTGTTCAGCTGTATGGAGTCCTTTTTACCAAATTTATAACTTATAATGAACTTGAATCGCTTCAAAAAACATAAATTACAATAGATCTAATACGTTGTAAATGAACCCCAACATACACACATAAGTGGAAAAACTTTAAATGAGAAAATTTGTTTTCTACCAAGCGCCTCGGGAATCAAACCCAAGACTTTGCTATTTCCGGTAGCACGCCTATACCTAATACGCTACGGAGGTCAACACAACTTTCACAAGCTATCCGGCATTGCTTAAATGCGTCGAGAAAGCGAAATATCTATAAATCAAATTAGTATGCATACAACAATCATACGTGAATAAATTACAAATTTTTAAATATTTAGGGTTAATTAGTTTATTACAATAATATGTAAGACTCGAGGTGCTATTTTTGAAGATATTGAAGAAGATACTTTTGAAGGAGTTTAAGTGACTTCAAAATCTAAAAACTAATTCCCAGCACAAACTTGTCAAATACGTTTAAGCCCCACGTTGGGCGCCAAATGTACTTATACTGATACCCTTTATTTATAGTGTGTAGCTCTACAGGAATCTTTACTATATTACGAATTATTGTTAACAACAAATATAAACCCACACAAATTTTAATAACTACATTATTTATTTTTGTTTCAGGTGCGTGCCCAAAATTACTTTTTTGGTAAAAAACACGATGAGGTGAGTCAGGTCGATTTCTATTATTTTAAGCGGTTGGTCGGCTGAATTTACTCTTCGTTGGCAAAGAATTAAAAACGGCGCTATTCAAAATGATTAATTGGTGCAATTTTGGCGTAACAATTCAAAATAGGCCTAATAGTTATATGTTGTGTTATAGTAATATTTTTGGCCTTTCTTATGACTGCATAATTACATGCAGGTAAAACAAAAAACAAACCATTGAAATACCGTTCGTAATATTAATTAGCTTACGTGAAAATGCAATAACTTAAGTGGGTAATTTAAATGTGGAAAATAGTAAAGAAGTATTTTTTTCTTTTTCGTTACGTGTGTAATTTTAAAAAAAATTTCAATTAAGAAAACAGTTTGTTTTTGTGTAGTAAATGTAGAGTGAGAAAAATTTAGTACTTTCAATTTCAATTTGCTTAATTTAGCGGCAAGAAAAAAATAAAATTTTCATGGCTTTTCATCAAAAATTAATATTCGACTTAAAAGAAAAGCTTTTTCAATTTAAAATTACGGAAAAATTTCTTTTTGAAAAGAGAAAAAAGGAAATATTAAGCGAACACTTTTATACACGTCAAAACCAAAGAAATTAAATCATTAACGTTGGCGTTGCTCGCCTTTTTGAGTAATTTAACTTGGGTTTTCAACATGTTATAATTGGCACGTATTATTTTTATGTATGCAGAAATGGGAAAAAATTAAAAAAAAATTCTTTCGCAAGATCTAATTATTATACTGTCAAGCTTTGTGAATTATGTATACTCTAGAGAATTTACACTGTTTGTGAAATTAAAGTGTCAAGTTTACTAGGTAAGATAAGTGGTAGGGTTACGTGATTAACGAAAATAAATGAATTGTACTTATCATGATTACGGAATCAATTAACCATTAGACTAACACGTCTTGAACTTATGTTACATTAAGTACAAATTAACTCCTTTTATAAAGGATTACCAAAAATTTATTATCTAGATGTCGAGCTTTCCAAAACGAATAGAATTTAATTTAATTTCGCCCTTAAGCCCAGTTTAAATAAACCATTACATCACTACATCAGTGGTACGCCATTTCAAAATTGGGGAGGCTAACGAAAAACAGCCGAGCGGAGCGAGGCGAGTTTGTTTAAGGGGGTGTGGTCTAATTTAACTGATGAGAAAATGATGAAATGGGTTTTTAATCATTTCTCACTGTAAATTTTCATATAATATCATTTATTTGCTTCAGACCACTTTAATAAATGGCATAAAAATCGTCAAGACAGAATAAACTCAATGATACTACAGTACAATTTAAAAAAAGACACTAAACTCCTAATAGGTACAGCTGAACTACTCCCTCAGGCTGTATAGCTTCAACAAATCAGGAAAAACGCCCTGCTCCAAAGAAAGATTCACTGTGTAACATAAAGGTGCTGCTATGTCTCGAGAATACTGTTTTATAATTTTCACTGGCACTTCGTCCCATCCACAAGAAGAACGATTTTTCAATGACAATTATGTTGAGTATTTCAGACTCAGAGCAGAGAGCCAGAAATCCGTGAAATCCAGTTATCCGCGAAACACCTCCCAAAAAACGAGTGGAGTTCGAATAGAATTTTGTATTGGTCAAATTTCTATATTACATTGTTGTTTAATCTACATAACCAACCAGGCCTCACTTCTAATGTTATAAGGACCTTTTGGATCGTAAAGTGAAATGTGCTATTTAGAAGAGGTTGCAGGCGGCTGTTAGATAATTGTTTTCGTCGTGCGATGAGAGGAGTCGCGGCAAGAAAAAGGGTGGCGAGACATTCGGGTGGTAGATTAGTTGGCCGCAACCTGTAATTTTGACGGTTAGGAATGAGGCAGACGGGACGAATCGATGTACCGCGCACCGGAAAATTGTGGATCAACCTCAGAGATCAATAAAAATGTGCTAATTAATAATTAATTTAAAGAAAGGAGCATTTATACGGTATTGGCTGGTGAATATATTTGTATCGTGTGAAACTGGTTGTTGCGCTCATTGGGCTGCGCAATCATAAATTTGTGGGGGCGTGGCTTAGCTGCATCTGTCGGCTGGACAAAGACTACTTCTCGTATCAACTTGGCGGTCAATTGATCACTTTTTACTGTGTCATCGAACGTCAACTCTCTTGGATTTAGGCCACTAACTTCACATCTTGATCGAGAGTACCTTTTTGAATCGCTATTTCTTTTAAAATGTCTTTTAGTCGCTTACTTTCCAACAAACTGTTATTTTTTTAAACTAGATCTAGCTTTCCCTACAGTAGTAGTAGGTATCGTGTTATAAATACGATGATAACATCTGACGCTTTCACGATGAAATTTTATATTTAAAACGTGTGTTGCAAGATTGAATTACACACATTTATACACTATTTTTTTGTAAAAATTTATATATTATGCTGTTTCGTATACAAGTAACTTGGAAGTTAGATCGTCAAACAGGATCTTAGATCGAACCTTGAGATGGCCCATACTTACTTTCAGTTCTACACGATCTTCACATCTCCACTGAAATCAAATCGACCCATGTATTTCGAGTTTAAATACATTATTTGTACAACCGAGATGTGTAATTGTGTAATGTGGGTGGCTGCGGATTTAATTATGCTCAACCGCTCCATTACGTATTGACAAAAAAGTTTAATATTTAGATAGGTACGGTACAAGAGGCGTAATTTCTTACTTGTTCGCAAAAAATGAAATTGAAAGACATTTTTGTGAATAACGCCCTTTTTAATATTTCAGTTTCTTATTGAATTTCGTACACAAAAGGTACTGGTGTAGGTGTATGGGATGTAGGACGTTCTAGTTTTTTACCGCAAACTTTTTCGAAGGCTGTTTTGATCAAAGCTTCCTCGAGCTTTCAACAAATTACAGCAATTGCCTTCCCATAACAACTGAGAAGGAAAAGTCTATTTTTGAAGAAATTTTATTGCGGAAATATCCGTTTTATAACTTTATACTTCCATAAATATCAATTTGGAGAAAAAATAAAATATTAAAATAATATTGAATTTAAATTAGTTTGCTCGGAAAAAATAAACACGAACATGTATTGACATTGCAACAAAACAAACAGAAATTTTGTAAAAATTGAGTATTAATTCTAACAAACATGTAAAAAATACATTTTACTATCCCTCTGATCGCCACCAATTTCTGTGCACTCCTGTGCGGTACAATAAACTCAGCACACGAATATGTTTAATAATTCAATAATTCTTTTCGGGCACCAACCGGCGTTATATTATATGTTAGGCTCCAAGACCGAAAACGGCCACTGAGCGAAAAAGACAACCACAACGCGTTCTGGCCCCAGTTAAATACCACAACGCGAAATTCGTGTCGTGGCTATTACAAAAACGCTCACAACGCGTTGTGGTCTTTAAAAAGAGGTCACAAAGCGAAATTCGGGCTGTAGCTATTTTAACCCTAGAACGCATGAGTAAAATTTTATACGTGGTTACATGAGCCGCGTCATTTTGACGCGCATTTAAAATACATCGAAAAGCTAAAAGTAAAGGAGTAATCTAGTCTCTTTTATTAATATTTATTTACTTATGTACCTACTTATTTACAGTTGTTACACAACATAGCACTGTGTTCTTTACATAATATATATTTTTTTACATTTATAGCAGATTGCTTTGGTCATTCTATTTATTTTTGATGGACAAATGGAGCAACGCTTTCTTTTGATTTGCGGTTCTTCGTTTTGGGTCGTATTATCCGGAATGTCAACAAATACTTTGATAGCTTCAACAGTATTTTTACGTAGATTTGTAATTTGAGCTCTTTTCTTCATGTGAGGCAACACTAACGTTTTGCAAAGTTCATGAATAAATAGTCTGCGACGATAATTAGTCTTACTTTCATACTCCGGATTTTTAGACACATAAAGGAAAAAGGCATTTAACGCACCAATGTCTAGAATGTTGGAAAATACTGCAAATGGCCATCGTCTAGTTTGCCTTTTACAAGAGTAATTGCTGACCATTTGATCCATGTGATCAACACCGCCTTTTGTCGAATTATAAAAATTAATGATTTCGGGTTTTTTCTTGGCACTAGTATCATCTATTTTAGCATCATGGTGCAGTGTACTTAGTAATAACACTACTTTATTTTTTTTTTTGGCACGTAACTAACTAAAGTTAAGTTATCGGTAAAAGCGAATTTCGAAGTGCAGACCTGTCGCTCTTTTGAGACTCTGAAGTCGGAAGGAATTTCTCGTTTATTTTTTCTCAGTGTCCCTACACCAGTTATTTTCCATTTCAGCAGATTTTGAAATAAGTCCACAGATGTGAAAAAGTTGTCACACGTTAAATTCCGAGAAGAATTTTTTATAGAACTGATAAGTGTTGTCACAATTTTTTTCCCTAACTCTTTCTGAATTTCTTGACCAGGCTGTTTTCCAACATAAGGAATGCCATCTATCACGTAACCAGTTTCACTTTCGCATAGCCAAAAAAATTTTATCCCATATTTAGCAGGTTTGCTTGGCATATATTGGATAAAACCGCAACGTCCTCTAAATGCCAGTAATTGTTCATCAATTGACACATTAACTTTTGGCAAGTTTTACACTGGTTTATGAACATATCCCAAACGTAGCGTATAGCTGCAAATTTATCAGTTTCTTGACGGACCGATCGAGTTCGTTTATCATCAAACCTAATGAAACGGCGTATATTTTCAAATCGGTTCAAGCTCATTGTGGCCTTATACATAGGATTGGAAGTTTGATTCAAAAACAATTCTCTAGTAGGAACATCCCATTGTTTTTGAACTCCAGCTAACAAAAGCAAACCTAAAAATGCATTCAACTCATCCATATCCAAATTTTTCCAAGTTTCCTGCTTTTGAGCATAATAACGCATAGATTCCTTGTTGGTGCAGTTCAAAATTTCTTGTAGAATGTCCTTTGTTACAAAAGCATTCCAACTGTCACTTATAGATAAAAATGGGTTTTTTTGCTTGGCGCCAGGCGTAAATCGAATTATATTACGGCACAATGTTTTTGTTTGCTGCGGAGCAACAAGTTTCCATCTAAAGCCATTTGGACCTGTCACGTTGGCACCACTATTTTCGTCACTAGACACATTATCATCCTCACTTTCGGAAGAAACGTCCTCGTTATTG
Organism: Malthinus flaveolus; assembly: GCA_950108345.1. Lineage (NCBI taxonomy): Eukaryota > Metazoa > Arthropoda > Insecta > Coleoptera > Cantharidae > Malthinus > Malthinus flaveolus. Next base: position 11,865,993 of record OX467287.1, on the reverse strand, counting down.
ATGTCATCATCCGATGCTTGTGGTTGAAACTGTTCTTCTTCTGAATCTGAACTAGACTCAGAAATATCTAAGTCTGATTCTTCAGCCCACTGCAAAAGAGTTTCCTCAAAATCCTTATCGCCGTATCTAACAGATCGTTTTCTACTGCTTCATGCCATATGTATAACGCTATAAAAAATTAATCTTAATAAAATTGCTATAAAATTACTGATCGTGGCGGGACAATCACATTTCGTTATTTTCCCGGTTATTCGGAAAAATAACGTAACATTGCGCAAATTAAAATTTCTTACCTTGTTATCAAAATTAGGAAAGCAAACTGGAACGTTTATATAAATACTTATGAGAAAATAATAGGTGTCTGCTATTTCACTAGAAGAACAACACTAGAAGAACTACACAACCGGATGTCTTTATGTATGTTATCCTATTATAAGTAATGCGCGTCAAAATAGCTCGGCTCATGCAAACTCCGAGTAAGCAAACAAATTATTTTTTTTAACTAACTTTTTAGTAATTATTTACGCTAATTTTTTGGAGTAATATGTAAAAAGGTCCGTATGAGGCATTCCTAAAAGGAAAATCGTCTAGTTTAATAGGGTTTTAAAATATCGGTGTTTGAAGAGCACGTTGAGTCGTTTTGACGCGGCTTATGCGTTCTAGGGTTAAGAAAGCAACCAGAACGCGTTTTGGAATTAAAAAGTGCCACAACGCAAGGTTTTCTAATGTAGTGTAATAGTCCAGTCAAATAGTACCTATATACTTTTAAATTGCTTTAATTAGAAGTTTGATGAAATTTTAATGGTAGGTAGTCCAGCCAAGTTTCCCTCTCGAATTCCGCAAGAGGTGGCCGGGAATTTGAAATTTCTTATGGTTCAGAAGTTACAAATTGTCAAAAATGACACTTTTGGGGATGTAAACGTTTTTTTTACGATTTTACTACGAAACGGTCAATTAGGGGCGAGAAATAGTGAAGGGAAAAGTTGTAGCTTTTGAATTTTTTTACAATGTACATGTGCTCAAATTTTTTTCTGCAAATTGGCTATGAATTCAGAAGCCGCCGAAACCGACCGGCCCCAATAATGCCGGAACGCGTTGTGGTCATTTATTCCGCTCAGTGGCCGTTTTCGGTTTTCGAGCCTAACATATGCATTGAGCAAAATCCAAACAGATAGCTATTACTATCTTGCAAGTAAGAGTCTCACTATACCCTATAACTGGGGCGGTGCCCCCAGGGTTCTATTCTCGGCTCTCTTGTGTTGTCTCTTTTCAAAACCTCCACACATTCGCATTTATGGAGATGACTGAGATTGAAAAGCCGTTACATTAAGCCATTCAGTGGTTTTGAACTTCCTCTTCAAATTCTAAATCGATGTATGTTTTCTCATAATCAACTGTGTTGATTTTTAGGCGGGAAATTTTGAAGAGAATGCGTAAAAAATATATGAAATTAAGTCTCTTTTAATATTGCAGAGAATAAATAATTAGGAAGGCTCTTCTGCGACTTTATTTTCATTTTGTTGCCATTTCAAGTTTCTTGACGACGCTGCGATAATTTATAATATAAAAATTTAAAAAAACGTACACAACTTTCAGATACGTTGCAAAATAAAATAAACGTAATAATGGAGGTATATATTCCTTTAGGAATCAAGAAGGAACGGCAGCCCCGGATTAGGGTGTGAAAAAGGCCCTAGGGGTAGATAAAGATGTAGGGCTCCTTATTGATCGAAACGTTTCTATATATTTTTGTGTATTTTTTTAAGTTTAAAATTAAACAACGCAGTATGCCATTTTAACTCTAATTTTTTAATTTAATTTAATTTTTCAAAAATATATTTAGAAGCTCAAACCGCAGATTGGACCGAATTTGCGTTGTTTACACGAAATCCGTGTTGCTTTATCTGTAAGGGGTTGTTAATGTAACAATTTTCATGTTACAAACAAAAGTATTAGTGTAAAATACTATAAAAAAGTTTGGATGATACACACAAATTTACACATAGCTTTTATTTCGTTTTTCTCTTAAAAAATTCTAAGCCTGTTCTATCGTAAAATATTTATGTCGCTAAAAAGCAAAAAACTCCATATTCGAAATGTTAAAAAATTTATTTGAGCAGACGTAATTTTGTTTCTAAAAAATTGTACAAATTTTGTCGTATAGTGTGACACATAGCACACTGACAAAAAAATTCCCGAAATAAGTTTTTTTAGCAGAAGAGGACGACGGCTGTTTTTGGGGAGCTTTTATTGACGCGCATTAAAGCAATTTTCGTCAAACGGATTTCCTTTCAAGGATTTATGAACAATTATCCTCATTAAATAATTAATGCATTTAAACTGGTTATAATGCGCTTTGTTAAGCCAATTATTTCCCGAAATTGTTTTAAATCGATTTGCGCGCACTGGGTGACCGAAACTACTAAAATATTACCAAATGATGACGTTCAAACCATCTCTAAAGCTCTCGGATATAGAAATTTACATAAGCCGGGCTTGCGAGGCCTGAAAGCGTTCGAATTAAAGTTTTATGAGTAAAAAAGTAAACTTTGTAAAAATACAAAAAAATGTTTGTAAATATAAAATCATTTATGCACAAAGAGGCACTATTTAGCGTAAGTACTTACTTGAAACGCAGCCAAATAATATAGCTTTTACAAACGGTCGTCTTGCAATATTGATGAACATCTTTGCTTTCCTGCTGCGATACAATAAGCTCTCTTTTCTTGTCGGGCGCTCATGATATTTCTTCATTCGCGTATTTCAAACTTCATGGTCACCTGACGTTTCACACAATCGCAAACATTTCGAAAAGCGTACAAAATACAAAACTGCGCATTAAAAAACAAAAAAAACATTTTCGGCCATCTCATTACTACTATTTGCTTCTAAGCACCTCTGTGAGCGTAGAGGATTGAAAAATATCGTTATCGTGGGTTGTGGCATCAACACTAGGCGGACTTATAAACCAATTTCCATCCTTCACTTTGTAAAAAGGCACTGTAGCGACTATGGACTAACGCGAGCACGCTTAAAATACAAGGGAAATGCAAGGACCAGTGTAGCTTAGTGGTAAAAACACCCGGCGCTACACCGTGGTTTTTCATCTTGGACGTCCACCGTCTACGAACAAACGAGTACCACATTGGTGGCACCGACGTAATATAAGTCGGCAGTGCCCCCGAATCTAACTACTGCACTCGCATGTTCGTCCTGTCGCTGAAATGGGGGATGGGGTTCTCTCTCTAAATGGGAGTACTTTAGCGACTCCAGACCAACATGAGCACGAATGCAAGAATGAGCTTTTTTTAGAGCAAAAATTTTTGAGACAGACCTATTAAAAAAAGTCGGGCACCTTAAGTTAGGTGAACTTGGCGGTAGCACCATATCGCCGTTTTTGGAGATAATCCGCTCAGAAAACATTCTCCTCAAAATGGCTATTGTTTCACGCGCTGTGTGCGCTGTGGCACCATCCTGTTGATACCACATACTCTCCTGCTCACGCTATTCCATTTTTGGAGCCAAAAAATTTTGTCACATTCTTTTATAGCGCTCTCAGTTAACGGTAGTGGTTCTTCCTCTCTCGTTCTCAAAACAGTAAGGCCCAATTATTTTTTCAGCACTAATCCCACACCATACAGTAACTTTTGACTCATGTAGCAGTAGCTCATAATAATTCTTGGGTTCTTACTACCCTAGAAACAGCCCCATTCAGACAGAAATGGGATTTGCCGATTATTGTAAATTTTTTTTTTTAAATCTGCAATTTCCTTTTCAAAGTTTACCATTACTGTGCTGTAGGCGCTTTTTGAAGTCTGCGGGCAGACTTGAGTTACCTGCATTTTGAACGGAAATAAGCGCAAGTCTTTTACTAAAATTCACTGCAATGAGCATAGGGAAATTGCTAATTGCTGGATCGTTTTCTTGTTGAGGCTCTTGGCCTTTTCACCACATCCTCACGTACACGGCCTATGTTCTCCCTTGAACGAATTATCCGAGGTCTGCCAAAATGTGGTCTGTCGGTCGTAGTCCTAGTTTGCTCAAATTGTGCAGCTAACCGTCGAAATGTCTTCGCCGATCGAGTCGGATGTCTACCATACTTTCTACGATATTCTCGTTTTTAATGAACGTAATTAACGAACTGTTTGTGTAAAAAATGCTTACAATTTCTACGCGTTCTTGAGGCGTATACCGATTCATAATGAATTCCCTTACTTGTGTCTACTTTTCAACTGAAAAAGAAAATTCTTATGCAAGAGAATTGCAAGGGCCTATGTAGCTTAGTGATCAAAGTACCTGGCGCGACACCATAGAGAGTCGGGTTCGATCAACGCAGCACGGACGTCTACCGTCTACAGTCACCTAAAGCGTGCCAAAGTACTATAAATAGTACCTCTTTAGCCGACGTTAATTTTCTCTTTAAAACTTTTGGAAAAACATTTAGTGACAAAATTTTTATTCGTTTAGAACAACCATAACAATGTTAAAATGGTTTTATAAATATTAATTGAATTAAAAAGCTCTGAAATATTTTATTACTAAAACACTGAATAGGGTTAAAAGTTAAAACCTTTTAAATTAGCCATTGTTTGTTATTCAAATCATTAATTATTCATTTGTTATCATTATCATGCACTTTATACTTTTTATATTAGAAAATTACTAAATTGCTTTCCACGAAAGATAGGAATCTTTTAGTACCTATAGTAAAAGGTTGCTCGTTTGTTTGTGCCCATAGATTGTTTCTAATTATAAATTTTTGTTTCGCACTAGTGTAACGCCACTGCCATCTATCGGCGAGATACTTAAACACCAGCTGTTAACTTCAACATTCGATAGCTGGTAACGTAACCTAATTGTTGGTATAATTATCGGCGGTGTTACTGTTCTACTAAACTAGTTTTTTACTTTTGTAGAATTAGTAATGATTGTTTTGCTTCTGGCATGCTGGAGATATTTACAAAGCAATTCAGATCACTACACTTGTGAGCAGTTATGAAATATATGAATGGTTATGGGATTTCCCGATTATACGAAAACTGTTGCTAGTTCCTAAAACAAATCATTGTTTATGCTGCACCTGTAGGTACTTTGCCGCAATGTATAATTTTCAAAGCGACTATTTAGAATTTAAAGTAAGCACTACGAAAAATTAGATCTTCTTTCTTTTTTAAAAAAAACACATTCCCTCCGTGAGCCTTTTGCAATTTATTTAGTAATCGTATTTTGGGAAAAAATTTAAATAATCCCGAGTGTTTTTTTTCTTGAATTTTATAAAGCCTTTATTTTGTTCCTTGTGTTAAATTATACTATATTATGTATGGGAGCAATCCCAATTTAATGCATTCTCGAGTTCCGACCTTATATATATTTTCTGGAATTTTTTTCAACATAACTCGCAATTCTCAACATTCTTTTCTCAGATAATTTATCCAACACCCATTGTTAATAAACAGAGGTTATCTTTGTAAGAATTTGAAAAACTTTTAGTTTTTATTTATACATAAGTGTCTCCTTTCTGAAAAATTAATTGTGAAGAAAACAATATGTGATTCTACAGAGTGATGTGTGAAAAATACGCCAAACTATAGACGCAGATACTTGAAGACGTATTTTACTGACGATCCATCAGAAACTAAAAATTTGGAAAACTGACTTTGGAGATTGTAGAATGACAATACTTCCTTACCTTCTCATTACTCACAGATGGCGCCACTTACGCAAGGTTAGGGTGGTAGCTGTTTTAAACTTCCGTTTTAGTCAGAAAACGTTTTCCAATAAGTCTCAATTGCGACGCAGCTGGTACATACGTACTAAATCGTGTTATTTTGACCGTCTGTTTCCTCAGGGGCAGTCCTGTATACATAACTTCTCGTATAAACCTCGGTTCAATTTCCATTTTTAGCAAACAAAAAAAAAGTTGCAAAAGTCAGCTTTTCAATTAGTTACAGCGAATACCTACTCGCCGTTGAAGTGAACTTGATACGTGCACGTAACTTGTAAAGGTATATTTAATTAATTTTTGAGTATCCTCTTGAAATTAAACAAAACGTCTAACTATATTTACTTTGTTTCAATTAATTAGTTTGCGTCTATATTCATTTACTTTTGTAATAACATAATTGCCCTCATATTGCTTTTACTGCACTTTAAACATCGCTTGGGTAAAATAGGTAGTAGTCGTTTTCATAAAATTTTCTATTTTAATTTAAAAGCTGACTTTGTACAATTCTTTTAGCGTGCATTTTATTTTTTACAAAGTACAAAAGGGTCTAAACGTAGCTTACGTTACGTGCGTACATCAAACAAAAAATACATAATTTACGTTAAAACACAACTTTCGGCAGGAACGGTCCTACGCAAGAAAAAGAGTTAATTTCAGGACTTTCTTTTTGTTTATATTTCATTTCTTTTGAAGATCTTGCCGTTCTCGGATTAATGAGTTGTACGATCCAATAAAAGATAATAAGGCGGATTAGTCGAGCGACGTTTATCTCTTAGTAAATTAATCTAATGAGACTACTGCTATAGGCTTAAACAATCCTTACGATTATACGGCTGAAATTATTTGAAATTGAGCATTACGGAGACCTATGTTAAATAATGAATAAATTATTGTAGCGCTGAAATTTTTTTTCTAAACGTCTTTACGTATGTTCAGTATGCTCATAACGTTGTCAGTCTGATGTGGTAGTACTAAAAAGGGTTGTCACTTTTGACACAACCATTTTTTTTGAATCAAAATCTAAATTTCTGACATTATAAAGTCGCAAAACGGAAATCCGGGCTTTTTCTACCTTGTACAGAAAGCAAAAGTTTTAGTTAGACGAAAAGTTTCGTGAACTACAACTTTACAATCGTTAAACGTACAGCCGTTTTTGTATATTAAAGAGTAGTTGCCAAGTCTTCCTTAAAATTTCCAAACTAAATAAAGTAAGTCGCAAAATCTCGCGAAGTAAATTCACAAATATAATTTCGAGAACACGTTTCGGTTTAAAACATATAATCTTACAAGAGACACTTGCAACCCTTTTACGCTCTTAGAGACACTGCTATATTTGGAAACCGTCACTTTAAAAAGTAAAGTCGCCCAATATTCGGAATAATCTCATTTTATGTGACAAGATGGCACACCTTATATAACTCGGCTCAAGTACCTAACGAGATTAACAGTATCTATAATAAGGTAGAAGGTAAGTGAAAAATCTTTACAATCTTGCCTACCTAATCCGAGAGATAAATTAATTATTTATAATTAAACTTAATTATTGATTTAAGAATATTAGATTACGAAAGGTAACTAACTGAGCTTTAATTATGTAGATTATGTTCTTGGATGTTACCAACGAGTTTTGTCGTTTTATACTTGCTAATTCTCTCATAAGAAGCGCATCTGTTTCAACTAAACTAATGGAAAAAATTAAGGGATCAAAAAAAAATTTCAAATTTTTAGGTGATTTTAATAGGCTGTAACTTAAAGAAAATTCATCGTAGAGAGATTTAAAAAAAGCAAATTGTAGCTCTGAGTGTCTAGTTTTTGGGTCCAAACTCAAAAAATTTTTCTTTTCAATTTTTTTCCAGGTAATTTTGAAAAAACCACTGACAAAAAAATTTTTTAAACTTTTTTGATTTTTTTTTACGTCTACGGACTTTAAAATAATTTTATCGACATAATCACCATATGGGTCAGATAGCTTGTTTATTCAGCTTCAAATTTCTTTTTTTAAATCCTTGATACGATTATTTTTCGCGGAGATATCAAACTTTGAATAAAAAAGGATCATTTTGTCTTTGATTATCAATATCTCTGCAACTAATGATCGCACAGAAAGTTGAAGGTGGGTTCCGAAAACTTGAATAAATTTCCTACAAGGATGAGCCATTGTTTTTTGAAAAAAAATTTTTTTTTCATTCTTGACATGTTTTTGAAAATGCAACAAAAATAAGGCTTTCGGTGGCTTTTTGGAAAGTACAGCGCTAAATCGAAAATATTGAGGAAACCCCTAATGTTAAGTGTGCATTTTACAGTTCAATATACTATACAATATATTTTATTCAAAGTTTGATATCTCCGCGAAAAATAATCGTATCAAGGATTTAAAAAAAGAAATTTGAAGCTGAATAAACAAGCTATCTGACCCATATGGTGATTATGTCGATAAAATTATGTTAAAGTCCGTAGACGTAAAAAAAAAATCAAAAAAGTTTAAAAAATTTTTTTGTCAGTGGTTTTTTCAAAATTACCTGGAAAAAAATTGAAAAGAAAAATTTTTTGAGTTTGGACCCAAAAACTAGACACTCAGAGCTACAATTTGCTTTTTTTAAAATCTCTCTACGATGAATTTTCTTTAAGTTACAGCCTATTGAAAATCACCTAAAAATTTGAAATTTTTTTTGATCCCTTAATTTTTTCCATTAGATGTCCACTTTGTTTATAATTTCGAAAAAATCCAATAAACTACAACCTTTCAACTACTTACCCAATTACTACGTGATGCCAATTTCAATAATAAAAATGAGTTCGAGTGGCCCTTACGACTTCTTCGAAATATCACGCTTTAAAAGATATTCCAGCCTAAAGTTTTCTCTGCTCTATCGATTGCGCAATAATAATGTAGGTCATTTCATCCCTTTTTATAGTCTGCAGAAACTAAATTGACAAATTTACTTTAAGTAATGGAATGTAATCAAGCTGTAAAAAAATTGTTTTGTACAGGGTGACTCGAAAGTGCACGGAAACAGTTTTATAATTTTGTGTAGATTCGGTCAAGTGGTCTAAAATGCTAGTTTCTTCTTTACTTCGTAAATCACGCTAAACTGGGGTGTTTTTCAAACTATGAACAATGAACAAGAAAAATTTTCTCGTGTACCGCTTTATTATTAATTCATCTATTAAATTTCCTATGAAACCATCTGTCACTGGACGCGTTTGTAGCTTTGCTGGTTTTTCTCTTTAAGAGTGTAACGTTATAAGTTATAAGAAGCACTAGTCTTTCAATTTTGGCAGAATTATTTTCAAAGTAGCACCATTGGTTAGTCTTTATGACTCGAAGCCAGTAAGCGAAACTCTCAACCCTTATGTGGTGACATAAAAAATAGTGCTACGTATAGATATCGTTCGAAACTTCTCCGACTTGAGCAGAAAACCAAATTTCGTACAACATCGTAACCAAGGTTACACACCAACCTGAATACACAAATTGGGCGTCTTTTTCTACCACTTTCTCACTTCCCTTTAGGCGCATCTAGAGTCAGTGAGGTTTTGAAAGATGTCTACATAGCGACCATAGTGAGGTATGTTTTGTACTATTGACAAGGGAAAAAGTAGAATTTAATAGCAAAGCGCAGCTTTGCCATTATCCAGCTCGAACGCCGTCGAGAAGATCCATGTTTGGGGGTTTCTGGCTTGAAATTGTCAGAATAGGTACTACCCCTTCCGCCAGAATTCTGGAGTTTATCCTACAAGTAGAAGGCTCAACATCTAATGAATCTGATGATGAATTAAAAAGAAAGAAAAGGAGGAATCGACGATTTGAGGTCTTGCCAAAGGGGTGTAGGTGTCAGGAATAAATAGATATTGTTTTTCTACCAATTTTCCGGAATAGTGTTTGCTGTGTTATGAAGTGATACACAACATAAATATGCACATGCCTTAAATTCATTCAATAAAATTTCGCTCTCAAAAAGAAATCGCTTACCAATGTAACGTATTGACTTAACTTTTCAGACACCGTAGATTAAGTACTACCATAAAACCTTTTTAGGAGCGTCAACCCCTCTCGTCTTTGAGATGAAGCTGCATGTAAAGGCTGCTGGTAAAAGAATGGATCTTGCAGCCCCTTAAAAACCAACACTACCATCCGCAAAAGATTTAACATTCAACTGCCCTACTTGATACACTCATATTATACCTGAAAATTTTAAAATTTACTCAAACCAATTTACTCGAAGATGCCCTAGAAGTTTAAGTCGATACGGTTTCTTCAAAATGAAATATTTCACATTTTATGCATAAAGAAGTACCCGTGTACCATCTTCAGCCACTTAAAGGGCGATAGAAAAAAAGTGCTTTCAACGCAGTTTCTGGATCAATTTGTGAAGCGAGTTCGTGAAACTGGATCGTTAGTAGATAAAACAACACGTTCGCGTTCTCGTCCAGTGCGCTTAGCCGAAAATATTGATGTTGTTGTTTAGAGAGTGCGTGACCATCCATCAACATCAACTTGCCATCGTTCTCAAGAACTGAACATCTATCATCGCACTACTCTGAGAAGAATTTTGCATAAATACCTCGGTTTGAAGGTCTACAAAGTTCAATTAGTCCAAGAAATGAAGCCTCATGACTCATGACCATTGACCATACGTTGCGTTTTCAGTTCGCCCAACAGGCCAAAGATAAGCATTCTTATCAAAAACTCGTGTTTTTCGATTAGGTTAATTTCCATTTCGGAGGCTATGTCAATAAACAAAATTGTCGCATTTGGAGATCAGAGAATCCACACATTACTATTGAGCAATGAGCAGCCTAATATGCATGTGTGTATCCACAACGAGTAACTGTTTGGTGTGGTTTTTGGTCCGGCGGCATCATTGGGCCATTTTTTTTCGAAAATGAGCAAGGGGCCGCTGTTACCGTCAATAGTGAACGTTACTGACCCATGCTAAGCGACTTTTTGTTTCCAAAAATTGATGAGTATGACATGGATGACATTTGGTTTCAACAGACCCAAACTTGAATTGTAAATCATTTATTTGGAGTTTGCTGCTTCTAAATTTCTTCTACAGGAATGGTAATAGTATCCATCGAAAGAAAATTATTTTACGAGTTGCCTATAGGCACCAAATACTTTTTAATTATCAGCTTTTTAATTAAGAGAAAGTATAGGTATATGTCAAATTAATACTTTGGCGTAATTAAAAAACTTGTTAATTTAAAATTATTTGGTATTATTAGGAGACTCGGACGATAATTATTCTCATTCGATAGATACCAAACTGGAGAGCAGCAAACTTCAAATAAGTAATTTGTCCTATATACCGCTTTGAATGTTTACACACGGTATAAAGGGACCATTACGGTTATTTTAATTAATAAATTTCAAATATTAGGTAGCCAAACGTTTGAATCTCTTAAATAAACGAATTCATTTCATCCGAGGTTTGAGTTTGGAGTTTGATTTATTTGTTAGACCAGGTCGTCATACTAATATGTTATAATATGGTATAATATATTATTTATAGTCTAATTCATTCAATAATATTTAATAAATACAAAAGAATCACAAAAATGGCATCTGAAGTGTACTACCTAGGAGGAATTTTTTGCGAACAATTTAAAAATTAATGTTTCAGTTTCCATAAAGACTCGAAGCAGTCCTAATTGATAGAGACGCAGATTTCTGGTTCTTCGCATTCCCCTTGCCCCCCCCGAACACCTTTTTGGGACAAAGGTTGGGCCATTCACCATATTGGAGCTATCACTTTTAGTGCTCACCAACAAACAATTCTGAGAAAAATTGTGAGCATTTGATCATCTGCAAGCTACAATTGATAACTTCTGAGGCTCTGAGGTTTCGCTTCCGTCACTAGATCTAAGGAAAATTGGTATGGTTGTTCGTTAGAACCTGCAGTACGACCAGTATAACGTACTAAAAGTCCTAAAAGAGAGCGGAGAAAGGAGCTGTTTAAAAGGTGACTCGTTTCTTGCAAATAACTCTTCTCTTATAGATTGTAAGTTGATGAAGGCTATTATAAAAGTGCAATATTTGGGTGATGGGTACTCGGGTGAGCACCGCAACTTAAAGGGTGGGCACGTGCCTATCGCATCGCTACTAAAATTTTTAAACTTCATTTGAAGCCGTTTGACCTTGAGCAATCAAAAATTTTCATCCCGCTGCTGAAAAATAAAATTGAAATTAAATTTTAGTCTTTTCGTTTTGGAGCGGCAATTTTAGTGTGCGTAAAGCCGCAAATTCTTTGATCCGGCACTGATGGCCGGTGTCGTCTTATAATTTTTTTAACTGATATACTGCTAACGTGGAAGGGGCCCAAAAACACGTTTTTTAAAATATAAAAATTTTTGGAATGATTTTTATATTTTCATACCACTTGAGATGTTTCAAAATGCAGTTATCTGATAAAGACACATCATTTGCAATTCTAGAACCGCTAATTATACGAAAATATCCATAAACGACACAAATATTATTTGTAATAAAAATTCAGAATGATTGTTATCAGACCTCCACATTTATATATTTTTAAAACTTAAATTAAAAGTAAAACGCATAAATTATATAATCGTATTTATTTCCCCCCAAGTATAATATAAGGCATTGTTAGATTTTATAAAATAGGTGATACCTAAATTAATAAAATTCATATTGAATAATTGTAGGATTTTACGGCTGACGCCGCCTTCCATTCTAAAATTCATCAACCTCGAAAACAATTTATAGACAATTTGCATATAATTGACGGAGTTTCCGGACACGAATAATACTCTTCTTCGTTGATCAGTAGGTACTGTGCTGGTCTTCTGCCGCTTTGTTTCCTCTAAGGGCACTAAAGAGTAAAAAGGAAAAAATCAGTACTCACGTCAATTATTATTAAAATTTGAATTTAAACTTACGCATGGGCCACAAGGTCCACATTCACCACGAAATGAAATATAAATGTTTGCTTATTGAAATTGTTACTATAACAACAAAATTTTGTTTCGGCTCCTAAATTTTCGCCAACTCGACGTCCATACATCTTTTTTCGAATTACATCAAAACAAAATTTCAAGTCGCTAGTCAATAATTATATGTCAAAATTGCAGTTGGGCGAATTTTCGGCTCTTTTTAAATTTTGTTTTTTTTCTAAATTTGTGTAATTTATTTTAATTAATAAATTTCTAATATTAGGTAGTAGTCCAGTTCAATTAGTAATCCGCGATCGGAATTATTCCGGTAGTCCCAATTTTTTTAATTTGTTTTATAGAAAGGTCTCCTAATGTTAAATCCAAATTCTCGACCTCCGAGACCCTGTGCTCGAGCCGCCATCTTGAAAAAACTAACCAAAATCACGGGTAGATCTAGTTTCTTGAGAATAACTTGATTCCTGTCCACCGTGCGTTAATAAAGGCAATAATAAAAGTTACTGAAAACCTTATTAGCTACAAGATTGGTTATAGTCATTTCCTCCATAAGTTAACCCTTTTCGAGATATAGGACGGGGAAAGGGTAACTATGAATTCACGTACTGGATAACTGAGCAATAAGACGCGTAAGTTTTATAAACGGAATCAACCACCAAAGTTATTCTGTCTTGGATAATCCTGCACTGCATAAGGTAGAATAAAAATGTAAGTAAGGATTTCTAAAAACGAAAGTGGTGCTAGGTTTCGTCTTCACCTTTTATGAAGAAGTTAAAAACACTTTTGTTCGAAATTGTAACATTTATTGACCTTAAGAAGCTTCTTACTCATAACTTGGAGGCGCGATAAAAATTTCTCATATCACAGCACATAGAATAAGGACGTAGTTAATGATTTTTTAAAACCAAAGTGGTGCCAAGTTTCACCTCTGGCTTTATGAAGAAGTTAAAAAAACCTTTTGCTCGAAATTGTAACATTTGTTAGCGCTCTATTGAACTTAAGATGCTTTTTATTTACAACTTGGAGGTACAACAAAGATTTCCTATATCACATCACATAGAATAAGGACGTAGTTGAAGATTTTTGAAAACCAAAGTGGTGCCAGGTTCCACCTCTGGCTTTTATGAAGAAGTTAAAAGAAACCTTTTGTTTGAAATTGTAACATTTTTTAGCGTATTGAACTTAAGAAGCCTCTTATTTACAACTTGGAGGTTCAAGACAGATTTCCTATATTACATCATATAGACTAAGGACGTAGTTGTAGATTTTTGATAACCAAAGTGGTGCCAGGTTTCAACTTTGGCTTTTATGAAGAAGTTAAAAAATACTTTTGCTCGAAATTGTAACATTCGTTAGCGCTCTATTGAACTTAAGAAGCTTTTAATTTACAAGTTGGAGGTACAACAAAGATTTCCTATATCACATCACATAGAATAAGGACGTAGTTGAAGATTTTTGAGAACCAAAGTGGTGCCAGGTTTTATCTTTGGCTTTTATGAGGAAGTTAAAAAACACTTTTGTTGAAACATTCGCTAGCGATTTAGTTTTGGATTTTTGACAAAGGTCCGGAGGTCCGTAGAGGTCGAAAACTTGAATTTTTTATTAGGCATCCATCATGTATAACATACCAAAAATTCATAACTACCCCATTTGATGTAAGGTAAATAATGCGGATCATTGTCAAAAATCAAAAATTAAACAAAACTAAATCGTTTTATTTTTGGATTTTTGACAAAGATGCAAGGGTCTACACAGACCATTTTGGTCTTCAACTGTAGAAAATTTAGCCTACTTTTAAAACGTTCAAAACGGCCTTTGCCAAAAATGAAGTCCTTCCGGGTCAAAATTGACAAAAACTAGTCATTGACTTGATTTCGGTTGCTTTTTTCAAGATGGCGACTCGAGCACAGGGTCTCGGAGGTCGAGATTTTGGATTTAAAATTAGAAAACCATTCTATAAAACAAATTAAAAAAATTGGGACTACCGGAATAATTCCGATCGCAACCGAATTTTTTGCGCTAATTGCACTGTACTATAGTCAAACGTTTGAATCTCTTAAATAAACGAATTCATTTCATCCGAGGTTTGAGTTTGGAGCTTGATTTATTTGTAAGGCCAGGTCGTCATACTAAATTACGGTATAATATATTATTTATAGGTAGTCTCAATTCATTAAATATTTAAAAGATACAAAAGAATCACAAAAATGGCATCCGAAGTGTACTACCCAGGATGAATTTTTTGCGAACAATTTAAAAATTAATGTTTCAGTTTAACGTTAATAGCGTCACATTTATTTAAAAATATAAAAACTAAAAATACACACGGCTAAACAAAGAAATTATTTTTATGTTAAAAACGTAATGTTTCTATTTACCTTTATATCGATAATGTGATTATAAAAATTACCAAGCACGTAAACCATTGTTACATTTTTTCACCATTCGTATAGATATACCTTGATTACTGTTTTTGCAAGATTAAAATTTTAACCAAACAAATCAATTTATGTTAAAACGTTTTCAACATCACATTAAAAGCGCACAATAAATCCTACAAAATTTCGGAATAAATTAAAAAATAAATTGCGTTGCAAGTTCAACGGGAAAAAATACTTTTTTTCAATTTCAATTTTACTTCTTACAATAGCAAGAGGAATAACTTGAAATAAAATATTTACATGTTCTTGCTCGAGAGAAGAGAACTTGCTTTTAATTAAAACGGCCAAGTTACAGAGCGACGTTTCGAAAATGCGCCTCATTTTTAAGAATTTCTCGAAGACACATTCCTAAAATAGGTCAGTAAAGTGACTTTAGTGTAGTTATCCCAATTCAAAAGCTTGGAATGGGAGTAATTTACGTGGGAGTACGTGCCCATGCCGAAGATTACAATATTTCCTTTGGTTTTGCTACCCTTCAACACTTCTGAAGAAGTTCAAACTTATAACAGTTGGGTAGATAAGTCTTTGTCCTAACTAAGAAAAAAACATTTTTTTGGCGAAATTTAATTTTGTTATTCAACCTAGTTGCCTTCAAGGGCGATACAGCGATTATAGCGATCTTTCAACTTTTCGATACCATTTTTATAGTACGATTTGTTTTTAGCCTCAAAATAGGCCTCAGTTTCGGCAATCATTTCATCATTGGTCTTAAATTTCTTGCCAGCAAGCATTCTCTTCAGGTCTGCGAACAAGAAATAGTCGCTGAGGGCCAGTTCTGGAGAATACGATGGATGGGGAATCAAGTCAGAGCCCAATGCATTGAGTTTGGCCATCGTTTTCATTGACTTGCGGCACGGTGCATTGTCTTGGTGAAACAACACTCTTTTCTTCGCAAAATGAGGCCGTTTCTTAGCAATTTCATCCTTCAAACGCTCCAGCAACGCTATATAATAGTCACTGTTGATCGTCAGTCTCTTCTGGAGATACTCGATAAATATTATACCTTGCGCATCTCAAAATACAGGCGCCATCACCTTGCCAGCCGACTGTTGCGTCTTTCCACGCTTTGAATTGGGTTCGTCGCGTGCAGTCTACTCCGTTGACTGTCGATTGGACTCTGGTGTGTAGTGATAGAACCATGTTTCATCCATTGTCACATATCGACGCAAAAACTCGGATTTATTACGCTTAAACATGGCCAAACACTCCTCTGAATCATCGACACCTTGTTGTTTTTGGTCGATTGTGAGCTCGCGCGGCACCCATTTTGCGCAGAGCTTTCGCATGTCCAAATGTTCGTGAATAATATGATGTACACGTTCCTTTGATATCTTCAGTGTTTCAGCTATCTTGCTCAACTTCACTTTACGGTCATTAAAAATTATTTTGTGGATTTTTTTGATGCTTTCTGGCGTAACCACCTCTTTTGGGCGTCCACTGCGTTGTGCATCGTCTGTGTCTGTACGACCACGTTTAAATTCACGAAACCAATATTTTATATTTGATTGTGTTGGCGCAGAGTCCGGGTAATATTTATCAAGCCATTGTTAGGTTTGCACAGTATTTTTTCCCATCATAAACCGGTGATGAATCAACACACGAAATCCGTTTTTATCCACTTTTTTCACAATAACAAAAGTTACTTCACTCAAAACGCTACATCTCACGAACCAGTCGACTGATTGCTGTCAAATTTTTACACGATTCATTTGAAAGATGGCTGATTCGAGTCATTCGAGTTTTTTTTCTTTAGTGACGCCATTTATGTGTCAGGACAAACACTTATCTACCCATCCGTTATGTAGGATTGTAGCGACTCAGGACTCACGTGAGCACGCGTGAAATACAACGGAATTGCAAGGAATGAGGTAGCTTAGTGGTATAGACCACCAGGCGTGGTCCTATCCAATTTTTGCCCTTGGATAATCACCGCAGCACAGACGTCAACCGTCCAAACAATTTTTGGTAAGACCAGAACGACCAAAAGCCATTTCTTTGAAAATTCATCAAGCGTTTCAATGAGTTTTTTTGTCCGTAGACGTTTTACTGGTAGTCGCTCCAATTATTGTCCGTTAACCTTTGACAAATCCATTATAAATCCACCGCCATTACCTACCAACGAATTACTGAAACGATATTGGCTTTTACAATCACGAGCACTAATCAGCTCTTAAGTATCGTTAAGCTGCGCGAAGACGCTGCGACGCTCTCTCGTGAGCCAACCTCTGGTGCATTTTATACAAAAAACGCGGTGTACGCTTACCCTAATAACCTAATGCTCTATTCGCTCATAGTCATAGCTTACAGTGTTTTCAAACACACAACATAATCTATTGATCCATCAATTATTACCTATTTACATAGGTAGGCACCTGTATAATTTCGTGAATTCCTGTCTTTTAACATTATGTAACATTGGGATCCTTTAACCCATAATAATTCTTTGAGTTATTTGTGTTTATTTAATTATGAATAATAAATTGTTAGTTATGCCTTTCATTAGTGTAGAGTGAGGTAGCTACATTTGACAAAGGGTCGCTAATTGGACATTCTTGAGTTACGTTTGTGAATGCCCCTTCAGTTTTCTAAAAAAACATTTTTATGCTTTCTCCGTTTATTTATTTAAAATATTTATTCAATTTATTTTAAGTTTTAACGGAGTAGTTTAAATAATTTGACAGCTGAGCATAGCATTATCGACTTCGCTACTCCTTATCTTCTCAAGTGCTATTTTGTGTTAAAGTTGAACACGCCATTGTTGAGGTAGCTTAGGCTAGGTTAGGATAGATTAGGTTAGATTAGGCTTGGTTAGGTTAGGTTAGGTTAGGTTGGGGTCCCGGCTTTCACAAACATTGAAACATCAGCGGAAGGCGCAGCGTAGCCCTGGAACACTTGTACTTGTACTGACCTCGGTATAAGGCGCTCATCGCTCTTAAAAACCCTGCCGGGAGCACTGAGCAAGATATAAAAAGATAATTTTGGGAATCCGCTAGGAAGCATGAGAGCTCGAGAATTATACTAAAACGAGCACAAGATAGACCCTAATAAGGGATTCCCGTATTGGTAGAATGAAGAGGTATGGCCCCTACTAACTAACATGCAAGGTCATCAGAAGGCCACGGAAGCTAAGAAGGATGTATATAAACAGCTAGGAAGACACCCAAGAACAGGATCAAATCTCTTAAGAAGCAGCAGTGGGGCCTTTTTATTATCAAGCTGAATGACATCTTTGTGGAGCGTGCCGTATCGTACGCTCTCAAATAGCATACAAAACTGCCAGGATAAACCTGGATATAAAACAAAAGCGGAGGAACTGTTTCCCATTGCAAAATATATACACGGTCAAGAGGGAGATAAACGCTCAATATCAAAATGCGAACCAATCACGGAAACAGAAATCTTGGTGGCAGCGGCATCAATAATTAAAACAAAGAAGGCTCCAGGCTCTGATGACATAACTCGAGAAGTTATTAAAATACTAGTCCACAGCTATTATACTAAACAATTCTGTGGTATTGTTAATCAATACCTAGCGGGAAACCATTTTCCAAACGAAAGGAAATGGTTTTTCCAAAAAACCATTTTCCTGATAGCAAAATCGAAGAAGAATGAAAATGAGTCTACTAAATTTAGATCAATATGTCTGATTGACGGCAATCTCTACGAGAAGGCCCTTAATACAAGACTGATAAATGAAATACAAAAAAAGGGGGGGTTTAATCGTAACTAGTTCGGCTTTGTGAAAGTTCTCAATCCACGCCATTCCGACAATCTTGCACCTGAAAGAAAGACATAAAAAGAGTGGAAGTGAGTAGAATGCCCTAATACAAATAGATGTACAGAATGCCTTCAACGCAGCAAACTGGGAGAAAGTAAATAAATAAGTAATAAATACCTACCTAATTGTCCTGATTGAGTCGCCAAAAAAAGACCTCAGTGAGGAGATCAAATACAGACCTATATGTCTGATCGACGTCCTGTAATGAATAAAAGGCTAACAACAAGGTCGAGTAGGCAGGTGGACCCACTCTATTATTTATAAGTTATAACTTAACACAGCTCCTTAGCAGGCATGGCTGCTTTAGAAAGTACCTCAATGCCATTAAGAAGCAAAGCGCAGAGGTACGCTGGTTCTGCGACGAGGTGCCAGCAATGCACAAAGGAAAAGACAGAGCTAATAACTACAATCGGAAGGGCACCTGAGATTGCCCACCTACAGAATATAATGCTGGTTAGTGATACAAACTGGAGTGCTTTAGAAGCCTTTGCATTAACGGTAATAAATGCCAAAGAAAGGCACGACCAAATGTTTAGACAAGAGCGTACGTAATAACAACAGGACTCCACCCCGAAGAATCTGACGATATACCACAATGGTGATTTCCAAGTCTCTCTTGGCCGTTGGTGATGAGTGATGAGAAGATAAAGGTTAGTGAGTATGCCAGGGTGAAGACCTTCCCTGGTGAGTTCCACACTCCGTCTTTAAAAGATTTCGCATATACCTCTATTTAAAAAAATGGTTAGGTTAGGCTAGGCAATTTATAAATGGGCGCACACATAGTACTTTTTGGCTCAATCCAATCAATCAAAAATCCTTACACGTTGGAAACATCACAGAGGGTGTTCCAACTGCCATTGTGGAAAAAGAATTGGGATAACTTTAAATGTCTAACGCCTCTTCTTAACTCGCGACGCAGTTATAAACATGTCGTTTCGACTAAACGCAAATTTCAGAACATGCTGTATAAAAAAGTTATTTGCAACTAGGTATACATGTAGTAGCCGTAAAACAAAATAAATTACTCAGATAGACTCAGTTGCTTTATATCTCCAACAAGTCACTTTTTCTTCTTATGACCTACAATACATTTCTAGTTATTTCGTACGTATTTTTTCGCTAAACAAAATAGAATATTTTTTGGGGGTTGGTAGTTACGTCAAATTAAATTCCTTTAAACAATACCTCCTACAACAACTTTTTTTAAAACGTAATTAGCTCAGAACAACGACTGCCGTAATAAATGTTTAAAATATTTTCGTTTTATATTTTGGTTAATGCTGTGTAAACTTTGGCGGTATAAAATTGCTGGCTATTATGTAAACTCACCAAAGGCTATGTTATTTTAGTACAAAACAAAAATTAGCGGCATAAAGATCCAACCCTTACTTATTGACTCACTTTAACTCACTTATTAGTGAACTGAAAGATGGGCGCATTTTTAATGAGTAGCTGCGTGCAGAGAAATGTAAATATTAATAACATTAAAGAGGTTGCAAAAGAGCTACATGGAGGACGGAGACGCTCTTTTAATTGTTCATTTCGCGTTTACCCCGTCCCGTAAAACGCTACGTCCAATAGGGGAAATTAACTTTTTGCGAATGAATCTATTTTTATTTCCCAGATGATAGTAGTGTTGCCTAACTTGTTAGGAGTATAGCATTTTATACAAAAAATTGACTGGATGGTTTTTAGTCTCAGAGAATGTACGAGTTTTTTGGGCGTTAAAGTATATTATAATACCTTTCTAAAGGAGTGTGAGTGGAAAGGAATTCTTTCCTAATTTAATATAAATTTTGCTTTTAATATTCCGAAGGCGAATTTTTAAAAAATAGCCGAATATTGTAATTTCGAAAAAAAAACGTTAATAAAAAACCGAAATGAGAAATTGCTTATAGGGAGCCTATAACAAAAATGTCGGCAATTTATGCGAGGATTTTAAATTCTTTATAATCCTTGTATAATAATAAAGTAAACACGTCCTCATAAAAAATTTTACAAGAGAGACAACTCACGAGGGAACGACAACTTACAAAAATGATATTCGTCACTTGCTATTTGCTACACAATTTTTTAAAACGGTCTTATATCCTCATCTCTAACAGACATAATTTATTCAGTTTGCTGCAAAAAAAAAGTTCAAAGATGAGCCGAGAAGGGGTTTCAAAAAAACGATAGTTGCAATAAACTAAATAATAAAACCATCGACGGCCGTAAACTTTTACCAACACTCAATTTTCAGTTTTTTCGTTTCACATTTGCCCTCTATTTTAAAAGTGCTAATAGGGGCTTCCTCTTTGTAATTTAGGCCAATCACATCAATCACTTGTTGACTTTTGGAATTACTCTTATTACTGTCAAATGATTTTTTACCTCACTCTTCCTTCGTAAAGTTATTACGGTGTAACTTTGCCTACGTTTCTACAAAAAGTAAAAAGGTAAAGATAAAACCTGCGGCTTTTTTCAGTTTTTGCCCACGCCAAGCTGCTTTTTTAATTTAACTCCAATTCGGGCAAAACTATTCATAATTTTGTCGCTAAGCAACTGATGTCAGCTGTATAAGCTCACGTAGAACCGCAACATGTTGGTAAAGTTGTAGGGATTAAATTAAAAGCTCGCCTAAGGGCATACGTTAAAACTGATTATCTTACACGAACGTAATTTTATATGTGTTTTGACAAAATTTAAAATATGACTATTTTAATTTATACCTTCATTTTAGTTTAAAACCCCCTTTATTGTTGTTTGTTGTACGAGTGGAGGTAATAAGCCACATATTAACAGGCAATTAGTTGAGTTAGGTTAACGTGTTTGGATATAATTGTGTTTAAGCGAAGTTTAAACTTGTTTTTAAATAAAGTAAAACGTAAAGGGTTATTTTGAGCACGTTATAAAAGTACACCGCATCACGGGGTACTTGCCCTTTATGCATCTATAGCAAAAAAAGTTGTTCTGCGCAAGACGCGAGACTCTACAAGACACTGGGGCACCAAATTATCCAACACGACCTTCTCGAAGTCAATAATAATGAAGGGACCTTTTAAGGGCTAGGTTAGGTTAGCCCCCAGTACGCCCAAAAGTCTGCCCAAAAAATTCTAAATTCAGGAAAAGATGTTGCCTTTGTTGCAAAGGTTTGGCCCCTTTTTGACAAGCTGTTTCCCGACTCCCGAGCCTAAAAGATGCGATTTATTGTTTTTTACAATTATATAGACAGACGCTATGGCATGTACTGGTGACATGGTAGGGAAATTTTTTTTCATTTTTGGTAATTCGTTGCTCGGCTTCCTGGGCCTAAGTGAAAGCTAAAAATTAAAATGTAGAAAGTCAAACTAGGGCACAATCCCTGAAATATTTCTTGAAGCCGGGCAAGCGGCGATAAAGTTGCCTAAAAATGGAACATCCTGGAAACGAGATTGGAAATGAGTTCGTTCCCAGAGCCTTCCGGACAGTGACTCTGCTAGGACCAGAGAATACTGGCATTGATAGCCCCAAGGCATGGAAGGGGCCAACCTCTACGGGAGCTCACCGGAGATCGGCTTTCGACCAATGACCGGGGTTCCCTAGTTCCCTAGTAGTAGCAGCCGTCGAGGCTACTACATGTACGATGACAAACGATATGGACACCAACTAGAGGTTCTTGACAACCTATAATGCTCTTAAGCCAAGGTAGGGGTGGCGCCAAAGGCTGAATAGCATTGGACGAGAAACCGATGTTCCTAGCCACCCTGGTCCCATATATGACTTTGCCGTAACCACGGACTCCTTTGGAACGTATGCCAGAATCAACAAAAAATTTATGAATGGCGGAAAATGTAACTAAACTACCCCAGATTGGTACCGGTGAATTCGGGGCAGCCTCTCGGATTCAGGAGTCAATTTTTCGTTCGGTTTACAGGGGAGTACCGATAATCCCTTTTTAAGAATGAGTAAGATCAGTAGGTTTCCTCCAAACCGGAGCTTATCTAGTGCTGACGTGGCAGCTATGGCAAAAGCGAACTTAAGCTACGAGGAAGAACAGTAAGAAAATTTATGGGTAGGGCGAACAAAAGTTGCTTTATCAGGAAATAAGTGCATGATGAATAAATTGCCAAGCAGATTGCGGGACTGGTTCAAATCGTTAACACGAACTCTAACACTAAGGTAAAGGTCAAAAAAGGAATCCGTTCAGCGATAAGTAGGCGAATCAACTGAAAAAGAAACCGAATCAAAACACGAAAGAGCGGCAAGTCAGGACTGCCCACGTGCCCACCATCGAAGAGAAGATGGTACAAAAAGCAAACCCACCAAAGCAATTATAAAAGACATGGCAACGCAAACAGAGGAGAGCGACGAGTAACTCTCGGGGAACATTTATCCTCAGACGGTTTTTAGGTCATTTTCCAAAATATCTGACCTCACGGAATACCAGAAAAGAACTCGATGTTCCACAAATCATACTCACTGACCCAGACGCGACGCTTAAATGGTTTTATAGCCAGTGCCCTCAGCTAAAATGGGTCATGAAGTAAAAAGCCATAAAAATGGGAAAATACCCTTCCTGAAGAATAGAGCAGCACTGATCTCATCCAATGAGGCATAACCAGTGCAAAAGAGAAGAAACCAGCCTGATTTTGGTGGGCGTCGAAGCAAATGCCAGGGGCGGGCACAATAAAGACGAAAAAGCCTATGATACCCTCAGGAAACGGAGGTGTATTATGGAACGGCAGTGGGAGCCCACTGAGTCTGAAAGCCAGAAGCTACCCGTAGCCGGAGCTTGGGACGGCCAACCGCGTCGGTCTTCGTGCGTTTTTTTTTCCTACCACTGTAAAACGAAAAAGTTAGGTTAGGTTAGGTTGAGTTAAAGGAAGTCGTTTTATCGTATTATCTCGCGTGTTAACCAAAAGGGGAAAAATTAACTAGCGGTATAGTGCGGAAATACTTATAAGAGTACAATTAAGCGATTATAATAAAGGTAATCATATAGATGGGGACCCCCTAAGAGCGACACGACTCACACCTCATATTATTTAAGTTGGCCTATTACTTTGTCTTACTTTCTCTACAGAACTGTTTTTATACTTCTTTTCCTTCCATTCAAACGTAAATTTGAGGTTCTTATAATATTTATCATCGCTTTGTTGAGATTATGTTTACAATAAGAAGATATTAATAATGGAAAGCTCGATCTTCTTTTGTACGCAAACAGTGTCTAAAATTTAAATTTGAATATTTATCGTAAACGAATATTTAACGATTTTTCCCATTTTAGTGAAAGGGCTCTTATCCTTGCTCGATGAAGCGTGTATAATTATTGCAAGCTTTCTCAATTTGACGTTCTGAAACTGATTGCATTTTAAGTTGCACTTTTTATCGATCATCGGCAACTTCCTATACTTATAAGTTATGGATTTTTGATTATTTGTGTACTACGTTATTCTAATTAAGTGTGGTGGTGTAAAAGCGACTTTGCAATTTATGGCGTTTACTACACTATTGAAAATTTTATGTTGCGAGCTGTCTAGTACGACCAGCAATCCACTCGGTATTATTCAAGCCAGTTACTCAACAACAAATAACTTTATAGTTTATTATTGTTGGTAAGACGAGTATGAGTTACGTATGTAAATTTTATTCTCATTTTATTTAGCCACAAACTATTGGTTAATATAATTTACAACTTAATATAATGGGTTTTGTGCGGTATATATTACATGTTGATGACAGAAGTTGGTATAATAATGTTTGCATGTGTCGATTTGGTTTTGTTCCACCGTTGTTTGTATAGGAAGCTCGCGAGCTTTTAAAGGACTGTTGTTGAGATATGTGGGCAAGCAAACTACAAGAGACCAAATACGTTTTTCGGCGGAAATGTCCAATGATTTATTTCTAACAAATTTTTCTATTTCATAAAAAAGCTTCGATTCGTTTCCATAAGATCAATCATTAACGAATGAACGATTTTTGCGAGTCAACTGAAGTCAGCCTTTCATGTCTTATATATTTTTAAAATATTCAGAGGTAGATAGCTCCAACTTTCATTTTTTCACTTCTTGGGTATCGAGCCCATTTCCTGTATTTATTTGTAAAACATGGAGTGTAAATCGTGGAAAAGAATTTCGTGACTTGGTGGTTGGTGGACTTGATTTCACTCTAATTGATAATGATATTGTAGGTAGCTTAGTAGTCAAAGCACCCGGCGCGATACCGTGGAGACTCAACAAGAGCTACACCAATAAAATCTCCGGTAATAATTTTTCATACCCAAAAGAAATCATCTCTAATCTCTAGTTGGACACGCAACTGGCCAATTTCTGACTTATTAAGTCGATCCGACTTCAACAAACAAATTCTCGTCTCATGTTGATGGTTATTCCATGCGAATGGGCATGTATTATGTAAGTAGCCAATTGAGAACTCATAAAAAGCGGTCAATTTTTTTATTTAAAGTAAACGGAAGAAACGCCCAACTGTTCTTTAATATTAAACACGCGAAAGCCCTTAAAAGACATTTATTCCCAAAGCAGCAAATGTAAATTTTTTATTCGGGCAGAAAGAAAACGAAACGTGTTAAGTTTAATTTATAAACCGATCAAAATTCTAGTACCTGCACATTGTACAAATACGTAAATTCAATTCGATTATAATCATTCAATTTGTCTTTTTAATGTTTCTGTACATTCATTACGCTCGAAAAGACTTAATCTTATTACGTGTTAGCGCTAGTTAATCTATTGTTTAAATAATCGTCCCCTAACCTAGATACAATATGAATGGAGGGTCGTCTTTGAGCGTTCAGTAGCTGGTAGCTGCTAAAAAGGAAGGCAATTTTTGCTTTGCCATATTTGAAAAATGCTCTAATAAACGACTTGTTAGTAACACCTCCACTTTTCTTTATGAGAGTGCCTTTGACGTCGCTGTCTATAGCAGAGTAGGGAAAAAAGTAGAAGAATGTATCTCAATCCAATAATTATTATAGAAGTCGACTTCGAAAAGTGGCACTAAATTATTCATAGTCTCAGTAGTGAGCTTATACAAGTAGAGAAAATAACCAAAGCACCACTCTAACATTGCAATATTTAGGAGAAATAGTGGATGTCACAGCTTTTTTCGCTTGTCAGCGAAACTGTGCAAAATTTATCATTTCGCCTTTAATACATTAACGTAACTTCGATGTTTGGTAAAATTGTACCTTTTTGAAAATTCGTATCTGTTTAATTTTTGAGCATTAAAAAATATTTATTTGTAGGTTGAAGGGTGCTTTTACATAAATCTAGCTTTGAAAACTCTCACAATTAACTGAAGCATGTAATTATTCATTTATTTAGTTGTGTATAGCCACACAACGAACAGCTACTCAACTGCCACTATCAAACAAATAGATACTACGTATACTTCACAAGTAACGTCCAAACCCGCACCAAGGAATCGTAAACAGTTCAACAGCCATAAAAGCAATTTAAATAAACATTAGTTTAAACAACCACCTTTCAGATTTTCATCTATGTCAAATCTAAACAAGGGCTTGTTTTGTAAAACTGACGAATTCTCCAATATTAGATAAATTAGACAAAATACGAGTATAATATGGGCATTTAAGGGGAAACAATCCAAGATTTTTAAAAATACTGCAACATAGAGTTCCGGAGGGTGATGCCTGGCGGGGAGATCGGAAGCCGTCTAAAGGCGACTTTTCCTCGTTTTTCGCAAAGAACTCGCCTCCTATAGATCGTACGTTTATAAAACTTATTATAAAAGTTATAGAAAACATTATTAGCTACAAGATTGGTTATATGCATTTTTTCATAAATTTACCACTTTTCGAAATATACCGCGGAGAAGGGATTACAGCGAATTCGTTTACGGGATGGCGCTGTATAAACTGCGGAATAAGACCCATCCCATAAGTTTCATGAAAGGAATCAGCCATTTAAATCATTCACTTTTGGATAATCCTGCATTGTATGAGGTGGAATTAAAGATTTCTGAAAACAAAAGTCCTTCCAGTCTTCGTCTTCGCCTTCTGTGAAGAAGTTACAGAATATTTTAGGTCGAAATTGTGACACTTACTGAGCGCTATATGGAGCTTCAGAAGCTTCTTATTCACAACTTCACAACTTGGAGGTACGATAAAGATTCTGTGAAGGTCTGTGAGACCGCATAAACACTTTTATGAGCACCAATTTGTAAAACACATGCGTAGCCCCCCCCCTCTTCAAAGTACTTTCTCAAATGCATTAAACGGAGGAAAAAAAAATTAAAATCGCAATACTTAAAAAATTGACTTTTTTTTAAAATCGTAAATAAGATTTGGAAAAATAGACCAAATTTTTAATTTTAGTTTAATTTATTGTTTTGCTGAAACACCTAAATATGTAATAATTTCGACAAAAATGTTTTACAATATATTTTTGAAAGCAAATTAAATATGTGGTCTCTGAGACCGGGGCGACTACCCGTGTCTCAAAACTTTGCGCGACTACTGGAAGGTTAACTACGTCCTTATTCCATGTGATGCGATAACGAAAATCTTTATCGTACCTCTTAGTTATGAATAAGAAGCTCTTGCTAATGAGAAAAACAAAAAGTGCATTACTTTGTTGTCCCGAAATTGAAACAAGATGTGGCATCATCTCAACGACAAAGCAACTTTCTTGCTGAATGTTCACTGGGGCCTTTGTCACACCTCTGCGTTTTTTCTCAAGAAAAATGAATAGGGTCTATTTTAGAGGAAATTTTGTGTACTTTAATTTTGTATAGAGATAAATTTTCCGTATGGTTGTTAGTTACGGAGATATAAGTAAAAAACGAAAAAAAGTTTTTTAACAGCCCCCTGAGTCTGGATGTACTCGGTTCAAGACTCGCTGGCACCACTAGATTTTTCTGTGTCAAATGCCTTCCCGGGGGGTTCGGAACCCACCTAAAGCTGTTGTAGGTCCCGTCTGTATAAAACATGTGCCGTTGAAGAGGACGTTAAATACCACATTAAAAAAACTTCTTCGCCCTGCTCTCCCCCGGACTTTTAGGCATAATGTACTGCGCAATTTTTAAAATGTAAGATCATCTTTCAGTAAACAACGCGTGCTTCATATTAGCAACGCAGGAAGTTACCAAAAATAATAGCCAGTCGGCAGGTGACTACCGTAGAAGTCACTTGGTGACTGCGATCCTAGAAACGACTTGCGAGAGGTCTCCCAATAAAAGGATTAGTGGGACGAAATGAGAAAGTTACTTTGTACCGTGCAATATTTTGTTCCGTAACGTTGTAAGGTGAACATAATTTGAAATAAAATAGTGCCTTTATGTTGAGTGAGGTTCCTATATCCTAAAAAACTGAGTGCCTACTTGTAGAAATTTTGGAACATCCTCCTTACTCAAGTAATGGCAAAAAGAGTTTCTTTAGACCGTTATCTGTCTGAAAACTGCCCGGCATCTTCCTCCCAAGCACTTGCTATTCACTTCTTCATTATAAAAAAAATAAACTGACGTTGATTCGTTGATATTTTAGAAAAGGGCCTCATTTATTTGAGTTTAAGAAGCTTAGCTTAATGCATAATTGATATTGGTTAGGTATAATAATGTATCAAATAGAGAATTGTTACACAAATGTCTTTCTACAGAACGTTATGTTTGAAATTATGTTCTTTTATCACCGTGAAACACGTGATAATTAAACCGCGTTTAATTCTAATCTACTATTATAATCTCTATACTACTACAACTAGTGTTGTAGTGCGAAATTCAAATCCTTAAACGTCACAGTTCAACATTCTACTAAGCTCGTAAATTCTTTTGAATTTATATTAATTCAAAATTCCAAACGCGACTTTACTTCTCAAGTTTTTTGTTTTTTTAATTCTTATTTTCATACCTTGCATTTTATGTATTTTAATTAATGCTTTTCTGCGTCTTATAAAGATATTTATGCTTATTTACGTACAAAATAATAATTAAATAAATTAATATAAAATTTCAAGTATTACAAATCATAAACCAATAAAAGGTTATTTTTACGTATTTTTTCTTCATCTTTTTATACCCACATCTTGCCAGATATTGTATTTAGGTTCATTAATATTTCCCCAATTCCTCTTGTAGACTTTATTCTTGAGATTTATCCACAAAAAAATTAGTCTTTGTCAAATCACGGAAGCATGAAAGCCACAGCAAGCTTTCTAAGCGTAAAATTATTTCCACCGGAAATATTACGCGTTGTAAGCTCAAAATACAACACCGTTGCAATATATACATATTATACAGGGTGGCCATAATGCGTAGCTTTTTATAAGCAACTATTTTAGAAGCTTTTTTATATCTTACGTTGTTTTAGATAATATTCTAGATATTTTAAAAATCTTAATAATACTGCTGAATTACTGAAGAGATGCCAGTAGAGCTTAAGAGGTTATGAAAGCTCGAGCTCTTGATTGATTTGGAATTTAAATATAAATGCTATCAGAATGAAACAAAAAGTAAACGTTAAATTAAAGATGGACCTATGTCCCTGCTTTAACGTTTTTTGCAATTTTTTGCTAATAAGTTTTTATAAAAATTTCGCAACGTATTTCCAGGAGTACTAACAAAAATTAAAAAAACAAACCCTACAGCACGGACCTACCTTGGGCCTTTTTCTATAAGCAAGAAATGATTTATTCAAAAAAGAAAATTCTTTCAATTCTACAAGAGTTGAGGCTCTAATCTCTACACTGTACATTAGGCATTTAAATGCTCACGTTGGCTAATTTAACCGATCCTAAACGATTTTTTACAAAACGACGCTGGTGAATTATGGCAACCTTGTATATTTATTGCAAACTTGTTAAAATAAAAGAACACACGCTGTGGTCAAATAACTTTTTACGATTTTTTTTCTCTTATATTTTGCACTTTAATTTTCTACACCGCTTTATTAATAAAATTTGAATTTATGTTGGTTTTTAAATTGCTTGTCTTTAATTTTACGGCCTGTACGGGGGTTATTTAGTAGATGCTAAAGTTTTAGAGCTGCAAAAGAAATTTTATTAACTTTCTGAAATAGTAGCACACATGAAATTTCGTCAATTTCGCCGTTCGTAATAAGTAATAATAAATTCCCAGTAAGTACTCATTTAGCTCTTAGTATTTTTAATTTTATTGTTATCTCTTCACATCCAGTTCACCTCAAATTTGTGAGTTTTTCTTTCTCCCCTTTGCTGCCCTATTCAAATATTACAAGTTTTTGGTTCTCAACTAGATGGAAAGAACCAAATTCAATAAAAACTTTGTAAGTTAAATTGTGTTACTACACTTAATGGTTAACCTGGTTTAACAAAATTAAAGATTAAAGTTGGTTCTCGAAATTGAAGTAAATAGAAGAAAATGTAGATAATAATACTTCTACTAACGTATAATTTTCGTTATTGTTTTTAAGAAACTCAACTAGCATTATTACATTATTACTTTATAATTGAATTCGAATGTTTGTTTTCTTTTATGTATACTTGTTAAGATTGTTTGGTTTCATGAACGTAATAATAAAATTAGAGTGCTATGTTGTAGGTATTTATTATTTTAATTAAAATGCACAATTTTAGTCGTAATGCTCATTGCTCATCTCGTAACGTACGTTAATTTTTCAATTGAAACCACACTTTTTACATATTGCTTTGAGATGTTAACATTTATATTAACAAAGTAGAAAGCGAACCGTGTGTTTTGCGGAACATAAAAGCCGTCGGTTCTAGTTGTCAGCAACCGCCTTCGGCAAAAAACTTTTAATACCCGAGAGGACTATCCCCAGAAGAGCAGCCCAGTAAGGTTTGGTATGTCTGATTTGTGGATGTGAAAATTTCCTTATTTACGTTTCACGAATATTTTATGTGCAATGTACATGTGTATTATTTGTGTGTCAGTGATTTAGTGCACAACCATCACAAGACCTTCGATCGTGCTAGTTGTAGCTGGCCACTCTAGTACTTTCATGACGTGCAACTCACAGATAGTATCGTTGGCCTATGAGTACAGTTACCTCAAGTAACTTTTGAATTTTGATATAAATCCTCCACCTCTCCACCACATACCGAGCGTTAGCTATACCGGGAAATTGGAGAGCAGGCCGATAGGGTTAAACACTTCCTAGAGAAGCCATAAGCCACACACGCCAAAGAGCGGACGAACCATCGATCAGACGCGTGAGCGTGATTGGTGACGTTCGAGATTAAGTAAGGTAAGGTAAACCATCACCCTACCACCAATCGACCTAACCTTCATTACGCACACTCCAAGAGCGAGGCCGAGCAAGCATCGTGGAGTTGATGCAAGAGATCGTGCGCTGTGACCTAATTAACCATCATCCGGACACACTGAAAGTGGGACTTGTGCCTACAACAGTGATAAGGTAGATTGCAGAAAGCCTAAACCCATACTGGCATGTGCTTAACCATTTAAAGCATATAAGGCCTACCAAAACTCGTGTCTTCGCGTTTCTACAACTGCAGATAAACTAGTCTGTAGCTCCTCCCGTGCAAAGCCTGCAGCAGCCAATTGACCAGAAGGCCACCCCCTCGAAGGTCACAACGCACCGAGAGAGCGGGTATAGTTAAATCGGGCATGAAAACTCCTACTTTCAGTGAAGTCCGTCGGTGCGCATCCGTTACTTGCACCCCATCAAGTGTACGATTAGGCCGAGCAATTGACGTTTTAAGGGTAAGCCCCCGGAAGTACCAAACTTGCCGGTTACCTCGAGTATTATTTTTTGTTTCATTTAATTCTTTCTTCTTGGTCCGGTTTTTAGTTTCCGCTATACCTGGGCCTTGCGTCTGAGCCACTCCCGGCATAGTTGCGCCGGATGATGCTCCTCTTCTGTTTTGTGTCATTTTTCATGAACAGGTATCTTTTGCAAACACGCTGGCGGTTTTTTGACCTTTGTGGTGCTTAGTTCCCACTTTTCCATAATCTACAACTCTCTAGCTCGACCAGCGGCTGGGAACCTATATTAAGCAATTCTTAATTTTCAACTCTAGTCACCGGTGTTTTCGAACCATGAACAGATCACGACAGTCTTAACAAAGTGTTAAAATTAAAACTCTTAACAAGGACTACGGCAGGCATCCCGTTGATCCCCCAACAGCGAAAGGGGCTGGTTGTTTCTCGTCTCTTGAACGTCATGATAGATTCGCAGATGTCGCTGATGATCCTCCCCGGACACCCGGACCATGCCACTCCAAGATAGCAAACGCTGCGCTAACGTTGCATTAGCGTTGCATTCGTGTTGCATTCGCTGTAGTCTGGACGACGCTTAACACTCGGCAGGTATTTGTAGGCACGTCTTCCCTTGTCGGCCCGATCCCACCCACGCTGCCAAATGTTCAGGTCCTCAGCCCAAAGTTCACCAAGATAACCTTCCTCTCGGAAAGGTATACCAATCCTCAGTACTCCACTCTGCCTCATAATTAGATTTTGCGACCGCATTTAAACAGAATGCCCATTAATGCCCGCGAGGACCGATAGTGGTGGGTTTTTCTTCCCCGGTACTACTCTAGTAAGAAAACTTTTAACCCACCATCATACTGTGTTCCCTACAATCTTAAAATAAATTATAAATCGACTCCAGAGAAGTTACTGAATATTTTGGCATCTAAATGGAAATAAGAAAAAGAAAAATTTAACGAGCGAGAGGTGTTGGCCAACTGTTGAAAATTAACTTCTTTTAAAGGCTAAATTTATACTTTTTTTTTGTTTTTCAAACGAGATATACACAAAATGGTGTTTTTGCAAGCTGTTTTCGACCCAAATAAAATCACTTAAATGGTGCCTTGGCTGAAAGATTTCGTAAATTTATTCTTAAGTACAATTTTATATGTGGGAATATAAAACCGTTGTTGTGTAACCACGCACTTTATTAAGGTACTTGTGCTTTCTTTTGTTAACAATAATCAATATGTAATCTGACAGCCTATTTTTTTTCTCAACTACGTACCTACCATTATAGGAAAAAAGAGAAAAGTAATTTTTTTCCATTCAACAACAATTTTTATTTAAAGTGATATAAATTTGATATAAAGTAGCGAAATTTAATTTTGCGAGAAATCTTAGCGAGATTAGACACGAAGAGCAATTTGTTTGCTAAAATCCAAAGTACAAATAATGACATCTGAAATATAACCAAATACAGAAAATCTAAATTAAATTTTGATTTAAGCATCTCTCGCTGGTGTTTGAACAGATCCGTTACAGACATGCTTCATTTCAATTTTTATTAGATAACTTTTTGATCTCAATTAATTTAATGAGCAAATTTATTTTAACAAAATTACGAATTTTAATATTTATTTGACTGAAATTCCCAACTAAATTTGATGTTAAATTTTAAACTCGTTACACGGGGTGCTCATTAATTTCATAAATAAATAAGTTATTAGTATAGCAGCGGAAATTTAAGAAAATCTAGCCTCATTCGAAGAAATACACGGTGCGCAAGACATGGTATTAAGAAATTTTCCGGGATGTAATGTTTGGAGAAACAAGGAACTTTTTATTCAAGTTTAAAGTCTTTAAAACTAACCAGAGGATGCACGATTAATGATAAAACAGCTCCAACACGTGTTTCAGAAATAAAAAATAATCAAAATGATAATCGTTTTTTAGAACTGGAGTACCTATGTCTTAGTATGCTTTAGAAGTTCATCTGATAAACAAATCTAAGAGGCAAAATTTGTAGAAAATTGAATAGAATTTAATTTTTCAATAGGGCCACTTTGCTCAAAAAGTGCGCAGTCTGTGAATTATTATAAGCGAAAACCTAAAAATATCGTTTTTTGGCCGATTTTGGAATTTTTGTTAAACTTTAACAAGCTCTAGCGTCTAAATCGCTCGTTTTAGAAAAAAACATCAGAGATGTAATTTGTAGGAAATTCACTGTACTTTATTTTTTTATACATACACTTTTCTTCGAAAAGTGTAGTTTTTGAATTATAAGCGATACACTAAAAACATCGTTTAGTGGCCGATCTTGGAATTTTGATCAAACTTTAATGCGCTCTAGCGCTTAAACCGCTGGTCTTTGGAAAAAATATAGGAAATGTAATTTGTAGGAAATTTAATGTATTTTATTTTTCTATAGAAACACTGTTTTCAGAAAGTGTGCACTTTTTGAGTTATATTATAAGTGATACACTAAAAAAGCGTTTTAGTAGCCAATCTTGAAATTTTTATCAGATTTTAAGGCGCTTTAGCGTCTAAACCGCTTGTCTTAGGAAAAAACATAGGAGACATAACTTGTAGGAAATTGAATGTACTTTAGTTTTTTATTAAAACACTTTTTTCAAAAAGTACACACTGTTTGAGTTATAAGCGATAAACTAAAAGATTGTTTTTTTACCGATTTTGGAATTTTTGGCAAACTTTAACGCGCTCTAGCGATTAAACCGTTTGCCGTAGGAAAAAACGTAAAAAATGTAATTTATAGGAAACTAAATGTACTTTATTTTTCTATAGAAACACTTTCTCAGAAAGTGCGAACTTTTTGAGTTATAAACGATAAACTAAAACAATCGCTTTAGTGGCCGATCTTGGAATTTTTACCACATTATAATGCGCTCTATCGCCTAAACCGAACGTCTCCGGAAAAAACATCAAAAACGTAATTTGTAGAAAATTTAATTTATTTTATTTTTCTATAAAAACAGTTCTCAGAAAGTGTCCACTTTTTGAGTTATAAGCGATGAACTAAAAAAATCGTTTTAGTGGCCGATCTTGAAATTTTTATCAAACTTTATTGCGCTCTAGCGTCTAAACCGTTTGTCTTAGGAAAAACATAAAAAGTGTAATTTATAGGAAATTAAATGTACTTTATTTTTCTATAGAAACACTTTTCTCAGAAAGTGCGAACTTTTTGAGTTATTAGCGATAAACTAAAAAATTGTTTTAGTGGCCGATCTTAGAATTGTTGTCAAACTTTGACGCACTCTAGCACCTAAACCGCTCGCCTTAGGAAAAATCATAGGAGATGTAATTTGTAAAACATTTAATGTTCTTGACACTGACGACTTTTGTTTCTTTTCATTATGCTAAAAATTGATGCTTCTCTTAATACACTTGCAGTGTTTGCACCAATCATCCGTATTGTAAATTATTGTTCTCAAAAATGCGCCATTTACTTATCTACTTCTGTTATTTTTTTGAAAAATAAAAGCATCATTAGCATCATTACAACAAACCACTTTCATGTCTATTTTTTTCCTTTAACAACGCGAATTGTTGAGAATAATCTACTTAACAGTTGAATGGTTATAAGCAGAGGTGGATAAAAAATGTATGTGGGATACGATTTTACATAAAATTTTTCCGTACTTTTTTTATATACTATATGAGTGTTCTGATATTTGAAACTTGCGTTATACATAATTCAAAAGATGTTTTTACGAGCACGTTAAAAAAGCTTAATAATATTTTAACTTTTTTGGCAAATTTACTGACGCTGGTGGAGCTTAATCAAGATGTTTTGTAACTCTTTTTTGTACCCACAAATAACTTTGTGGCTCTGAACACAGTCTTTGACTTTTCCTAACATATTGTTGTTGTTAAATCAAGCCAGTAAGTTGAGAATATTGTACAAGCTGAAGAACATCTTAACATGCGCCTTCTCGCTGCCCCACGTCATCAAATGATAGGAGTCGAGCTTAGAAACTACTAGTTTGTCCAGATTTCAGACTTCACCATAAAAAAGTCGAGAGCTCATCAGATGGACGGTTAGAACAATTTAGAAGGAGAATGAATTGTCGTTTTCATCTAAAAGGTGGAGTATGAGGCCTAAGTGGGACGCAAGCTTGCTTCAAAATTGAGATGATGAATCATGAGAAGAGGAGCGCGAGTTTCAAGGATCTTTTTCATCTAAAAATAATTTGAAATGTACCCGAGCCCTATTATACAAATTAGCCGTTTAAGCGTCTGGTTCTTTGGGGACTTTCGTGCTTATTTTACGTTACAGATAGCAATACTTAGTAGCTCTAAACTTGCAGATATTTTGGATGTTTTCTTTTCCTTTGAGGATACTTTATCCGTTGTATTTCCGCAATTGATTGTTGTAACTTCCGCGTAGTTAAACTTCGCCACTTGTTCCATTACGTGGCATTCTATCTCTATCTCCAAGTTGAATTTTTTTAAACTCTTGTGCTAGTGGTCATACTTTATTTTATTTCGTCGATCGATATAATTCAAAGTTGCATTTTCTATACAATGCCAGTTTACACGAGAAATTACGCTCGTTCGCCATTCTTCGTGAAATAATATATTATGGAAGAGACTCGTGTGCTCGTGTTGGATGATTTTTGATTATTTAATTGCAATCCTGCATTTATTATGTACCGAGTGCACTTTTTACAATTTGCCCCTTAAAAGTCAGTTTCTAACTCCAATAAATTTTTGTTTGTTTTCGATTTGATTTTGCATCTACTCGATATTATGCATCAACTTTGCACGTGTCAAGATATACGATCGTGTAGTTTTAAGTGGTAAATATACAAAAATACGTCTTGAAAATTTAAATTTGCGATAATAGCTGAACCCAATATCCGCTTTAAAAGGTTAGCTTCTTTTTACCATGTAAAATGCAGGAATATAAAAATTTTCCCGTAATCTAATGCCGAATAATGTATAATTTTGCATATATGAGCATTTTTCGAGCATTTGATGCTTTTTATTGTTTATTTACAGGCTCACTAAACGTAGTATGTGATGAGTTGATTACTAGTTTATCCAAAAAAATCCTAAAAATGCAACTTTCGGAGAAAGGGAAGTGATACTGAAATGTATGTACTTGGACGGGGCCCGAGTTTAAAATGAGTGATGGATTATGAGTTTAACAGCAAGTTTTCCCTAAAAAGTTTCTCTTTGAAATAAAGTTTATGAAAATACGTAGACGAAGTACTTGGGATTATAGAAATACGTCGTTTAAAGTTCTCTCAGACTTCTCGTAAAATCACAGAGAACGGCTGCTCACAATAGAGACGTATATCGACGACATAATAATTCTGTTACATCGTACTGTGCTGTACTGATCAATTTGTTATTGTTATGTATTGAGCACCTAATCTAATCACTCAATGTACCTATTTAAAAAAAGAACGTTTTCCAATTGACCCAATAAACACGTTTGGGAGTATGCCAAGCGTGAGAAATGGCAAAATTCCCATTTTTAACATTTCCTTAGCGGAAAAAAGTTTAGGTCGACATATCTTAACAATAAATTTATTTTTAGTATATTTCGAACCTATATCACACGTGCAATAATTTAACCATTTTCTCGAATTTCCTTTACATATGTTTTCACCATCTCGAAACACTTACTAAAAATTTAAATATATTTTTAATAAAATATAAATCGTAAACTACCCCCGTCATAAATTTATTCAACTCTCAAATGTTCCTTGTTCCTTATTTGCATATTTTTATTAACATTAATTGGAAATTACGTAAAGTGCGCTTCACAACTGCATTTTACTTAACTAATTTATCTGAGAAACAAGAATTTGTAGACATAAATTAACAATTAATTTAGTGCAAGACCCATTTGTAATAGTCGAAAATTTTTATACCTTTAATTTGATTAAAATCCATTAGGAAAATGTAACTTGGAGAAAATTTAACCTGTAAAATTATTTTCGTTTCATTTACTACTCGTTTAATAACTTAATTTAAAAATTAAATTAAATTAGTGCGAGTAAACGAAGAAGTACTAAAATATTAGTTAGTAGGAAAATGAAAATTTAATTACGTATATACTACGGTTTATTGCTGCGAAATAAATTGGTATTGGAAAATACAATTGTATAGTTCCAAGCTAACTAATATTATTCTGCAGTTAATTACCAATTTTTTGTTAGCGAACTGTATCAAATGGATTGGTAAATTTTAAAACAACAATTAAAAAGGTTAAAATTGCTTTTTAATTTTAATGGAACTGGTAATGACTTAAAGCTGGCTCACACGAGCGAACAACCGATGTCGTGACAAACTTTTTTCTGATTGACGTTATTGCTCCACACCACACCACAAACCGTTGAAATTCTCTAGTAGCACTGCAGTTGTTTAAATCGCGAGGAGAAGGCAGAAAAAAAGTAAAAATCGAACCTAATAAGCAAAGAAACAAAGAAAGAGTAGACATGGGCCTGTATAGGAATTATGTTATGCGTGGGCTTCATAAGGAGCGGAAAAACCTAAAACCTGAAAGTAGCGCCGAATTGAAAATAGCCCACTGCACCAAGCATGTGAGTCGGCCGAAGATGGCTCGATCCTAGTGAAATCAAACCTTGTCCGCACCTCGTTCATATGCTGACCAATAGCGAGGTCCCCAGTCTTCAAAGCTGGTTAGTGTGCTCTTTCAAGTCTTCAAGCATGTGGTTTGTTGAAATAATGTTCAGTAATTTCAAAAGTAATGAGTTAGGAATGATAGCACTTGCATTAGAGGAGGAAGATGATAAGGGCAGCAAAAAAACGTAAAAGTAAAAAAATAAAGTAGGAAGAACAGGTCGGTTGAAGGGAAGTTTGCACGCTGCTGCCTCATCTGATTTAAGAAGAGACGAATTTGATGACTTATGAGTATTTTAGAATGACAATATCCACTTTCCAGGCGCGGGCCTGATGTCTCGACTTGGTGACTTGTGTAGAATCTTCGAGGGTCGTGAACTGCAAGTGTCCGTCACGCATTCTATTTTCTCTTATTGTGTGGGCGAAATACCAGTGTGGTTATAGTTTTGTGGTTGCTCGCAATGGCTGTCGTGGAACCTCATTAGCCCCGTTGTCCCTCTCGTGTAGTTATAGTTTTGTGGTGGCTTGCAAGGGCCGTCGTGAAACCTATTCAGCCGCCGTATTCCCTCCCGTGTGGCTTCTGTCTCTTGGTGGTTTGCAAGAATCGTCGTGGAACCTATCTAGCGCCCCCTGCCTCTGTTCCCTGCCCGTGCTATTGTATATAAGATCTGTGGCTTGCAGTTATGTGGTTATTAGCAGCACAAGCGGAGACTTGGGGACTAGCAGATTGTTTAACATGGTGCAGATCTTCCAATGTATGATTGCCAACACTCTCTCTCTATATCTCTTTCTCTCTCCCTCTCTCTCTGGGCCAACTCCCGTTTCGGACGCAGTGCGGTTATCTGTATCCCGACCTTTGGGCGCTCAACACTCCTTTGGACTTAAACCACGGGTATTCACTGTCATATCCATAAGAGACATGGGGTAGGAGTATTTTTGCTTAATCGTCCGGACCAAGCGGACGAGGTACCACTATAAAAACTCTTCCCCGGGCGCCAGGCGCCCCCAGAGTAATTCAGTCTTACCAGTAACCAGTAAAATAATAATATTATATGCTTGATGTGACCAATACTTAATGGAAACTTATCCACAGTCTTGGAGTCTCTGAACAAAGCTCAAATAATGAAGATGGTAAACCACCGGCGATCTAGGTACCCGACTGAACGGTTGTTTGTACAGTGATCGACGCTAGGTAACTGTACGGACGAGTGGGTTTGATTCAAGTATTCAGACGTCCAAAGCAACAAAAATATAGAAGGTACACTTACCACACTAGCTACAAGAGAACAGCACAACTTTTGAAATCAACAAAAATATTTAAACATTTCATATAGTATTTGGAGCCAAAACTGACGAGATTTCTCAAAAGACATCAACGACAAAAAAACGCAATCAACATGGCGAAATTTGAATAAATTACCAACTCGCTGTTTCGTCAGCGTAATCGTCGTC
Source organism: Malthinus flaveolus (assembly GCA_950108345.1). NCBI lineage: Eukaryota > Metazoa > Arthropoda > Insecta > Coleoptera > Cantharidae > Malthinus > Malthinus flaveolus. The sequence goes on along the minus strand of OX467287.1, from coordinate 11,826,422 downwards.
GTAGTTGAGAACGACATATCAGCTGAAAAAATACCAGGTGTCAATAACGCGCACCCCAAAACAAGAGTTTCCACAAAAGAGTGGTACTGTCCCCCTCAAAAAAATAGCAGAATGCGCTATGTTCATTTTGATTTTGATTTATTCGTGTTCTTGTTCCTCGCATTTATTGGAAATTGAAAATGAATAAATTATAATTTAGTTATAAATTCATAATATTTATATAAATTCGTAAATAACAATATGAAACTTTTCGTAAAAGTTTGTAATAATTTGAAATTTACTGTCAAGCCAATCGAACCTTTGAATTGGGTACGATTTACTGATTGAACCAGATTGTTTTGGAATGTTGTCAACTAAATTGTTCCAGACGGAAACGTCGTCTGCAGGAAGAAGGAGGTCGAAAAGAACAAACGTTGAATACTTTATTAGCAATCTATTCTAAAACAGACAAAAAAAGTCGATTAAAGACGTATTGGGTATAAAAGAAAATCATATTAATAAATCAAAATAATGTTTGTGGATAGTGAATAGTGTCTCGCTCAATAATAGTCGTATCGAACGAGAACATTTATATCACTACGAAACTGTGTCGTTTGTTTGAATAATAAATATAAAGTCAAAAACCGCAATTGAAGTTGCGTAGGGCGCAAACTAGAATTATTATTATTATTATTATTTGAGCGAGCGTTGGTATAATACGTGAGCAGACGCTGCAAATGTTACCGGCTAGTGATTTGACTAGGTTAAGTCGCATTTATCTATTTGACGTAAATACAATTTATTACACGTCAAAAGTGACAACGTAATCAAATCTGTGACCGTAAAATATTTCAAACCTTCCCTCAACATATACAGTGTGGTAAGAAAGTTCCATAAATCTTATTTTATGAAAAAATTAAACAATTAAACTTAAACCGATTTTTCGGTTTAAGGTACGTGGTAAGGGGGTTCCCCGAAACAGTTTCGTTAAAAAAATAAATTCTTATACACAGGGTGATGGTTAACAATAATTAACTAATAGTCTAAACCACCACCCAGTATAATAAGAAGATTAGCAATAATAATTAGTAAATTACTATTATCAGCATTTAGGAAATGACTATTGATATTTAATAATATTTTATATCTTCTACAATTTCCTAAACGTCCATTGTTTGAAAATTCGATTGTTTAACGTGTCCATGGAAATTTAAGCTGACGTTTCAATAATTATTTTAATTAAAAATCTCAGTATTAAACTTGTAATTAATAATCTCTTCAGTTTACATTGAAATGTTAAATGTTTTTATATTATCTCAATTGTTTTAACGTGTTATTGTTAAAGATTAAAAACTTTAAAGCTCGAGCAAAAGTTAATTTAAAATTTAAAGGAAGAGTTTTGTAGAATAAGGGCTCTAATTACATACAAAAAATATAACCAACGTCTGGAAAATTGCTAATTGTACAGATTCATTATGATAATGAGAGAGGTAAATTGCTCAGGAAAATCGGAGTTTTTACAGAAAATGGAGCTTTTATCAAGGCTGTAATAGCTAAAAGCTGTTTTGATTTAATTTTTTTTTGTACCTGCATTTTAAAGATTAAAATTTATTTTATACACTCCTGGGCAAAATTAACGTGCCACTATACTTTTTTTAAACTCGAACATGGAGGTTATTTTTAAGTGGCTAATCACGTTGCTCGTTAGGCTTTGCATCTCTTAAATGTTGGTTTTAAAATTACCGCTGTTTTTGATTCAAAAAATGAAGCAAAAATCAAGTATTATTATTATTTCCATGTTTCGATTTCTGTTTGTTTTTTTAGTTTTACCAGTTTTTAAAGGTGTTAAGTTGGGGAGAGACACGGCTAGTTCTCAAAACCTACGTTGACATAAACTGTTAATTTAATCTATTTTTTTGTCAAATATCTTCGAGTCACCAAAAATACTTTTAGTGATTCCAATAGCTAATTTTGCGCCCTCCCATTTTTATTAGAGTAAAATTCGCCTCAAGTTATTATTAAACGTGTTAAATTGGGGAGAGACACGGCTAGTTCTCAAAACCTAAACGTTGACATAAACTGTTAAGTAATTTAATCTAATTTTTTGTCAAATATTTTCGAGTCACCAAACATACTTTTAGTGATTCCTATAATTAATTTTGTGCCCTTCCATTTTTATTAGAGTAAAATTCGCCTCAAGTTATTATTAAACGTGTTAAATTGGGGAGAGACACGTCTAGTTCTCAAAACCTAAACGTTGACAGAAACTGTTAATTTAATCTATTTTTTTGTCAAATATCTTCGAGTCACCAAACATACTTTTAGTGATTCCAATAGCTAATTTTGTGCCCTTCCATTTTTATTAGAGTAAAATTTGCCTCAACTTATTATTAAAGGTGTTAAATTGGGGAGAGACACGGCTAGTTCTCAAAACCTACATTGACATAAACTGTTAATTTATTCTATTTTTTTGTCAAATATCTTCTAGTCACCAAAAATACTTTTAGTGATTCCAATAGCTAATTTTGTGCCCTTCCATTTTTATTAGAGTAAAATTCGCCTCAAGTTATTATTAAACGTGTTAAATTGGGGAGAGACACGGCTAGTTCTCAAAACCTAAACGTTGACATAAACTGTTAAGTAATTTAATCTAATTTTTTGTCAAATATCTTCGAGTCACCAAACATACTTTTAGTGATTCCAATAATTAATTTTGTGCCCTTCCATTTTTATTAGAAGTAAAATTTGCCTCAAATTATTATTAAACGTGTTCGGGGAGAGACAAGGCTAGTTCTCAAAACCTAAACGTTGACAGAAACTGTTAATTTAATCTAATTTTTTGTCAAATATCTTCAAGTCACCAAACATACTTTTAGTGATTCCTATAATTAATTTTGTGCCCTTCCATTTTTATTAGAAGTAAAATTTGCCTCAAATTATTATTAAAGGTGTTAAATTGGGGAGAGACACGGCTAGTTCTCAAAACCTAAACGTTGACATAAACTGTTAAGTAATTTAATCTATTTTTTTGTCAAATATCTTCGAGTCACCAAACATACTTTTAGTGATTCCAATAGCTAATTTTGTGCCCTTCCATTTTTATTAGAGGTAAAATTCGACTCATTATTATTATTTTTTTTTTTGATAATAATTTTATTTCCCAATGTAGATACCACAACCCGAATACAAAAAATAATAATGATAAATTCAATGATTAGGTAACACTACCCCGTAACAGGGCATATGGGAAAATACTCCTTTTTATTGACTGTGCATGTGCAGTAGTACAGCAGCTCGTAGTTTCAGAAGGTTTCGTAGTTTTGAAGGTGTTGAATTGGTTGTGCCCTTCCTTTTCTATTGGAGGTAAAATTCGCCTCAAGTTATTATTTAGAAAAAAATTTTGAACCTAAAAATGATGAAAATTAGGTCGTTTTTCGAGTATTTCTTTCAACAACTATTCCACTAACCTAATTTATTTATAAGCTCCATGGGATTATAATTTTAGTTTAAAAATTTCAATTACTTATGTAAGTTAAATAAATTGGTTAATTTATTTTTCCCAGGAGTGTATTATTGGCAGTGGGTCTACTGTTAGTTGTAAAAAGTCAGTTAAACAAACAGACGGTGCTTTAAAAATGACTACAGGTATGTTTTGAGTTTGTTTTTGACGTTTTTTGAAAAATTATAACCAAAAATTGAGCTTTCACCTTCTGTGTGCATGTAATTGAACTGCGGTATCTGCCATGGTGTGTACAAACTTGCATTTTTTGTTTGATTGTGGACCACAGCACACTCAACTACCTTCCAGTGGATGCCTGAAAGGCCGTAACTTAGAAGTATATTTTAGATCTTCTGATCAACACCCCTCTTGCAAAAAAATTAACTTTTGAGATGAACAAGAACGAGTCCAAAGCGTCAAATATTACCAAATCTGACCTTTCGTGAAACTCGTGTGTTTTTGTTTAGACTAAAATTACTTAGATAATGATATTTGCCATTAAGAAGCTTATATCGTTCAGCTTATTAAGTTGGCCCCGGATTAAAGTGACCATAAAGTCGATCAAGTTTGCATTTATAACACCCAAAGTGTGTCTCCCCTCGTGTAAGACGACGACGTCTCGTGCGCCATTCTTAAAAGGTAAAACTAAAACGTATAAACATTGTAATAACAACATTAAATTTATTCCTAGTTACTATAAAAGCGCACTTACTTCCACTCAAACTTTAATATTTATACGCAATATAATTATCGAGATGATGTGTATGGCGAACTACACTTAGAATTTCTAATTAATCTATGGTTTCATTGTATCAACGTACTCTTATAATCCTTCATAATTTATAATAGAAGGTTCTTCTTAATTAGCTTTTCTCGAAAGGATCACTTTGCATTTCGTTTTGTATTATATAATTTAGTACATAATTACTTTGGCTCTGTGTAAATAATTTATTACGAGAAGAAGTTGCTTTCTGTTTGTAATAACGAGACGTAAACTTACTTAAAATACATATACGACTAGTATTAAAATTGTTATAAATTTTTTTTTTGTTACAGGATGATGAAACAACAAATTTTTGTGTTCGTCTTGGTGGTGAATTGGGTAGAAGGTGAGTAAATTACACTTTATTATTGGTTAAGTTTGTATTTTCTTATTTTTACACGTTTTTAAGTGGCTGTAGCAAAACTTTAATACCTACTAACTAGTAAACGTTGAAATTTGTTTGTAATTGCCAAATTGGATTACCCTCCACGAAGTTACAAATGACGGCAAACAAAGAGAGTGATAATCTGTATATTTAAAAGGCAGTTTTCCTGCTTTCAAAAGAACGTATTCAAGTAGATTTGAAAATTTACATTACATTAACTTTGAAAATGAAATCTTTCGCCACAGTAGTTTTCTAAACATTTAGGATGAGCCTTTTGGGTCGATATATTGCTTTAAGTAATAGAAAAGCAAGCTGCTTTAATAAAAGTTACATAGGAAATAGGAACATGACAACTACAAACAGAAGTACTACTACTACACTCTAAACTATCTTGAACTATACAGTGGACAGGGGGCTACGATGGGAACTTTTTGTTAGGGAATTACAACCACAACCACCATCAACCATCAACAAAGCGTTACAGATACTTTCAGAACTCACAAAAGGTGACCTTGAAAATTTTGAAACTGAAGAACAAGAACTTAAATTAGTGTGAGTAGTTTTTGGACCCATGGCCGGTGTCGAGAGGCTCTTGGTTGGTGTAAACCGCTCCTACACCTCTCCACCATGGCTCGTTAGCCCAAAAACCACTTAAACATATCAACTAATTTTTTTGTTCAAAAAAAGTTTAATTGTTGAATCGAGTGAGCTCCATTCTTTATTTGGACAATGCCTCTGATACATTATTAAGCAGTGCATAATTATTATGTTCCTAATTATCGCATTTATCATTTATATCGTGCATAAGTAGGTAAATATGTATAGTAAATTACAGCAATAGGTAGGTATTGTATACTTATCCTGAACAATACACAAGCAATTATAAATCGTAATTTCCTTCAAATATTGTATCTCGGAAAAAATTTATTTTGTTCCATTGTATAACTCCACAACAAAGCCAATTTTTTTTTATAAAGACCCATGGTTAAAACTGTACGATTTGGCATGTTAAACAGTACTACTGCTGCAGCAGTTATTCGTTCTGCTACTTTGCTCGCTTTTTGTTTTATATTGATCATCGTTTAAACGTTTGGTAATCTCAAACGTAGAAAACTGGGTTAAAGAGTCATCGCTTTGAGGTGATGTAGTTTCTTTTCTTAATTTTCTTCCTTTTTTTTTTCGTTTTAAAAACAAAAACACAAACTTTTCGTGCCAAGCTTTTATAATTTAAATTAACTTATAATACCCACTACCGCCGATTTGTTTAATATTTATGAAAATCTATGCAGGTAATCTTCGAAAAAGTTTTACATAAAGCTTTTCCCTTAATAAAAGATTTTCTTAATCCATTACAAAAGTTTTTAATGTGCGGAAAGCTGTTACGCGAAAAATGTATGTTTAGGTGCTGCAAAATAAAATACAAAATAATGTGGGAGTAGGTGCAAAAATATTTTGTTCTTTCTGTAAGCGGATTTAGTATTTTCAATACAGATTATTTGAAAAGTGTGTGCTGCTTTCCTTTCGATTCTTATATATCGCTTTTTCTTGCTCTTTACCTTTCTATATTTCTCTCTTTCTACCCCCAACTTTGTTTGAAAATTTCTTGAAAAGTAACAATTTTATATTTTTTTCAAGAAGCAATTTGACAATATGGGCCAATGAAAAGATTTGAGCTACTTCCACTTTATTTTGAAAATATAACATCATCTGTTAAAAGTATTAGATAAGTATAACTTAACAGGAATAGCTCTGTAGGCTTAGCAATAAGCTTTTTTTACTGAATGGGCTGACCTAGAGCTGACTTTAACAAATGAATCACTGTTGTAGTTTAATTAAAACTAAAGTGAATGGAACGTGCTGTTGAGTACCACAGCTGCAAGAACGCACTAATCAGCTAATGAATTTTTTAAACTAAAAATGGGTTTATTATGACCCCTAGCCTCGTTTATATAATCAGATTCACTCTACAACCCATCCACTTTTTCTACTAATGTTTAAATAGAATTTGTTGGTTACTTATATTACTAAATGTCAGGAAACGTCGTTGATTAATTATCCAATCGAATAAAGGGCCTCATTTGGAGCGTCGGCCAATATTTTTTGAAGATTATTAATTAAGATGAGGGTAGAGAGCTAATTTGTAAAACGAGTCGGCCTCATTTAATGTTGCTACCAATTTAGCAACCTTTCAGTACAAAGAGTTAATTTAAACTTATCAAATTTCAATTTTATGAATTTTAATTTATTGTTTTACGAAGGAGATGGCAAGTTCAAGAAATGGCAATTTGTACCACCCCGCTGCATTGCTGTCTTTGAAAACCGTTTTTTTAAATAAAGTCTGTTTGTTATCATGTGTCTGTGTGGATTTAAGTGAGTTTCTTTGGACTAGTCTAAATAATTAATTACGTTGATTTTATAAAAAGTCAGTAATACGACGATAATACGATAATAAAGAGGGAATGGAGATTGAAGAGACAATTATGTGTGGTATTAGATGTGTGGGATTTGTGGGATTAAAGAAGGTGTCAAATCTCTGTCTCACGAAGTGAGAGTGTATAAAACGAATATTTGCCGAAAGTGTTAAAAAAGAACACAGAAAAATTTATAGAGGCAGAAAAGTGGGCGAATGTGTGTAAGAAGGGCAAACGGAGAACTGACGAACATCTATGCCGACCTAAATATAGTTAAGGTACTCAGAGTAAACAGAATGATAATATGGTGGGGACATTTCATGTAAATGACAAATGACAAAATTACAAAGAAGACACTAACAGTAGCATTGGTGAGGGGAAGGGGGGGGGGGGAAGACCATAGAAGAAGGAAAAATGTAGAACTTATGTGAACCTGTGTGTCGACCCAAATATAATTGAGGTACCCAAGACAAACAGAATGAGATGGTGGGAACATTTGATGTGAATGACAAATGACAAAATTACAAAGAAGACACTAACAGTAGCATTGGTGAGGGGAGGGGGGAGGAAATCCATGGAAGAAGGAAAAATGTAGCACTTATGAACCTCTGTGTCGACCCAAATATAATTGAGGTACCCAAGACAAACAGAATGAGATGGTGGGGACATTTGATGTGAATGACAAATGACAAAATTACAAAGAAGACACTAACAGTAGCATTGGTGAGGGGAGGGGGAGGAAGTCCATAGAAGAAGGAAAAATGTAGCACTTATAAACCTCTGTGTCGACCCAAATATAATTGAGGTACCCAAGACAAACAGAATGAGATGGTGGGAACATTTGATGTGAATGACAAATGACAAAATTACAAAGAAGACACTAACAGTAGCATTGGTGAGGGGAGGGGGGAGGAAGTGCATAGAAGAAGGAAAAATGTAGCACTTATGAACCTCTGTGTCGACCCAAATATAATTGAGGTACCCAAGACAAACAGAATGAGATGGTGGGAACATTTGATGTGAATGACAAATGACAAAATTACAAAGAAGACACTAACAGTAGCATTGGTGAGGGGAAGGGGGAGGAAGTGCATAGAAGAAGGAAAAATGTAGCACTTATGAACCTCTGTGTCGACCCAAATATAATTGAGGTACCCAAGACAAACAGAATGAGATGGTGGGGACATTTGATGTGAATGACAAATAACAGAATTACAAAAAAGACACTAACATACAGTATTATTGGGGGGGGGAGCATAGAAGAAGGATAAATGTAGAACTTTTGAACCTCTGTGTCGAACCAAATATAATTGAGGTACCCAGGGTAAACTGAATGAGATGGTGGGGACATTTGATGCGAATGGCACACGACAAAATTACAAATAAGACAGTATCATTGGTGGGGTGGGGGGGAGGTATTTGTGGGTATTTTGGGGGTGTGACATAAAAAGATCGTGAACATTAACTGACAGTTTAAAGAAATCCATAAAACGCCAGTGTTAGTTTGATGAAACGGTTGTTTCAGTATATTTCAGAGTTTTCTGAAATCTAAGCCAACATAGCTGTAACTTAAAGCTTGAGGAAGATACCAAGCAAGGCATACCAACATGTATTACAGAACAGAATTACAAAAAAGACACTAACATACAGTAGCATTGGAGGGAGGAGTGTAGAGGAAAACCATAGAAGAAGGACAACTGTCATTCTCTTATGAACCTCTGTGTCGACTCAAATATAACTGAGGTACCCAGAGGACAAACTGAATGAGATGGTGGGGACATTTGGTGCGAATGACAAATAACAGAATTACAAAAAAGACACTAACATACAGTATTATTGGGGGGGGGGGGCATAGAAGAAGGACAAATGTAGAACTTCTGAACCTCTGTGTCGACCTAAATATAATTGAGGTACCCAGGGTAAACTGAATGACATGGTGGGGACATTTGATGCTAATGACACACGACAAAATTACAAATAAGACAGTATCATTGGTGGGGTGGGGGGGAGGTATTTGTGGATATTTTGGGGGTGTGACATAAAAAGATCGTGAACATTAACTGACAGTTTAAAGAAATCCATAAAACGCCAGTGTTAGTTTGATGAAACGGTTGTTTCAGTATATTTCAGAGTTTTCTGAAATCTAAGCCAACATAGCTGTAACTTAAAGCTTGAGGAAGATACCAAGCAAGGCATACCAACATGTATTACAGAACAGAATTACAAAAAAGACACTAACATACAGTAGCATTGGAGGGAGGAGTGTAGAGGAAAACCATAGAAGAAGGACAACTGTCATTCTCTTATGAACCTCTGTGTCGACTCAAATATAACTGAGGTACCCAGAGGACAAACTGAATGAGATGGTGGGGACATTTGGTGCGAATGACAAATAACAGAATTACAAAAAAGACACTAACATACAGTATTATTGGGGGGGGGGCATAGAAGAAGGACAAATGTAGAACTTCTGAACCTCTGTGTCGACCTAAATATAATTGAGGTACCCAGGGTAAACTGAATGACATGGTGGGGACATTTGATGCTAATGACACACGACAAAATTACAAATAAGACAGTATCATTGGTGGGGTGGGGGGGAGGTATTTGTGGATATTTTGGGGGTGTGACATAAAAAGATCGTGAACATTAACTGACAGTTTAAAGAAATCCATAAAACGCCAGTGTTAGTTTGATGAAACGGTTGTTTCAGTATATTTCAGAGTTTTCTGAAATCTAAGCCAACATAGCTGTAACTTAAAGCTTGAGGAAGATACCAAGCAAGGCATACCAACATGTATTACAGAACAGAATTACAAAAAAGACACTAACATACAGTAGCATTGGAGGGGGGAGTGTAGAGGAAAACCATAGAAGAAGGACAACTGTCATTCTCTTATGAACCTCTGTGTCGACTCAAATATAACTGAGGTACCCAGAGGACAAACTGAATGAGATGGTGGGGACATTTGGTGCGAATGACAAATAACAGAATTACAAAAAAGACACTAACATACAGTATTATTGGGGGGGGGGGGCATAGAAGAAGGACAAATGTAGAACTTCTGAACCTCTGTGTCGACCTAAATATAATTGAGGTACCCAGGGTAAACTGAATGACATGGTGGGGACATTTGATGCTAATGACACACGACAAAATTACAAATAAGACAGTATCATTGGTGGGGTGGGGGGGGGAGGTATTTGTGGATATTTTGGGGGTGTGACATAAAAAGATCGTGAACATTAACTGACAGTTTAAAGAAATCAATAAAACGCCAGTGTTAGTTTGATGAAACGGTTGTTTCAGTATATTTCAGAGTTTTCTGAAATCTAAGCCAACATAGCTGAAACTTAAAGCTTGAGGAAGATACCAAGCAAGGCATACCAACATGGTTTGCTTTTTTAATTGAACTAACCTAATAGTTACAGTTCAATTTCTAGACTCGACTATCATCCATGTTTTCACTTATATTTTTAGGCCTGTGCTGTTATTTCTCAATTTTTTAAATAATTGATCAAAAATTGCAATTTAAAGGCTTGCTGCTAATTCGATTCGCTTTGCATTTCTATTTTACTAAAAGAAAACTTGTTATTATTTGAAACTAATTACATTTTACAGAAAAAATGTTAACAATTTATAATAAATATTAAATTTAAGAAAGATTCCAAAAAACGCAACGAACTAAAGAATTTTCTAAACTCCGATAAATCCACATACTTATGAAGACCGTTCCAGTGTAATGAAAAATTTATTTTGAGCCCAATTTTGTCGGTTAATGAAATTGAAATTTTCTTTCATATAAAAAAAAGGTGCAAAAAGCCTTTTGTAGAGATATAATTAGGTTAGGAGGTTGCACGAGCTCACGACTAACTACCTTGATCCTTCTTAAATATTAATTACAAGTATATTGTTCCCTAAATTATTTACACTAACTGCTCGTGGTTAAATTATTTACTCAGTATAATACTTAAACATAAATTACACAGGCTTAAGATCCTTTTGTTATTTTATTTTCTAGACGGCACCCTAAAAGCACAATTTTAGAACTTTAATGCAAACTGTGTGTAACTAGAAATAAATTATTAATTTTTAATAAATAATAATAGTTAATATAAAATATAGAACGCGTATAAATGAATTTAACAATAAGCCCACTAGAGCTTTTATGTAAATATATGAACAGACGTAAGAAAACCACGCGTCCTCTCCTAAGTGAATATTATTTGAGGTTTAGAGGTTTTGATAGTGTAAATTAGCATTTTCTTGTTTGTTTAAAATCACAACTATTTTGCATAACAACGACGACCGCCGGCGCAAAAATAATTGAAATTGTTAGGTGTCTGATTTAATGAGAGGATTACAAAAGTTTGCAGTTTTCACTGAAAGACGCAAATTTTTTTAAAGTTTTTATTTAAATTATTATTTTGTGCGCGCTTTCATAAATTGCATTATTTTGTTTAGTTTTCTTTAGTTTAAAATTATTCGTTTTCTTAATGTTTTATTTTTCGTTTTAGTATAATTGAAATGTTCCCATTTTTATTTTATTTCTAATTTACCGGGGGTAGAAAAATTAACGGCTTTTTAGACTTTCTGCGGAACATTCTGAAAACTATAATCTCATGATACTAATTCATTATTTACTCTACGACAATTCTCGGATCTATTAGCATATTATGCAAGAAGAAATGAACATTTTTAATTTTAGATTATACCAATTTCCTTTTACAACTTGGGACGAATTTCGACAAGTGCGGTGACATTTTTAAAAGGTGGGAACTAATTCAGAAATTTAAACAGAAGTTTAACTTTAAAAACGATGAAAAGCTTTTTTAATGTTTTTCATCTTTTGTTGCTACAAAAAGTAGAAACGTAACCAAGGAGCTTTGCGGCAGTGTTGACACGTTATTCCGAGGGCTACAACGCGCAAGTTAACGGCAAACCCACACTTTTTAAATGTAAATTCTGAACTACATGGACTAGAGATGATAAATTTATAATGATTGGTATTTATAGTAAAAAAAAAAAAATTTTGTAGTCTGCCCAGAGGTATATCTTAAGCAAAACGTTTATAAAAGAGTACTGACGAAGCACCATACTGGGATTTGTTTGTACAGTTGCAGAGAAAAATATGAATATATCTTCATTTTACATTCATAAATAATAAAAACGTAAACATATTTTTCATTCAAGGTATGTTACAATGTATGTTTTGGTTTTTTTATAATACATTATTTTACATTTTTATAAATAAATTAATATTTTACGCGATCTAATAACTTTGTTCATTTTAAAATTTGTTCTTAGGCATTCAAATACCCACTAGCTACTGTTTATTGCAAAATAAACAATTTATCCCCTCCTCCAAACTTCTCAACACTTGACTAGTCGATTGTATAAAATATTGATGAGGAGAAGAAAACTGCAAGCGCTGCGAGACGCGCCGTGCTTGATTAGCAGTTTTCAAAGTTGCGTGCAACATGAGCAGCGCAACTTTGGCCTTGGATTGGTCGGCGACCAATCGACCAATCAAATAAATTTTTACATCAAAATACGCATAGTTGAATCTTCTTTAAAATCCATTTTAGTCATCAAAGGCTCCGAAGCACCCTAAGCAAAAGAAAACCGTACAACGAGAAAAATTAAAAAAAATTTTCAACTTTGAACACTAATAACTCTTTTCTCGTCATCGGAGCACTTCCTCTCACATAAATGCATTTGAAGGAAAAATACTAACGAGTCCAACGACTCCGAAACCATCGAGTTGCGTTCTAATAGATAGAACGCGAGATATATGGGCTACACCGCATTTCTAAGATGGCGGCAAAAGGGGTAATTTTGCGGATACGCAAAATCAGAGTTAAGGTATCCGACCAACCCTCTATCAAATAAAAAAATAAAAATAACAAGTGCCAAAACTTTTAGGTCGATTCGTAAACGCACTGGACTATTTCTAATAATAGAGTTGATGCAAGCTTCACAAAAAATGTATTAAAAAACGGCATAGTAACTCTTGTAAGCAATATGTGTGCTAACTACTTAAAACTAGGTCTAATAGATGTAATTAGGTGTCGTGAATAAATCGCAAGAATAAAAAATTAAATATTTCAATCGGGTGTATTGTAAAATTCGAGTGTCCGATTCATAGTCATAGACCGTCCACTTCAAGGCAACTCTCCCCCACAAGCCGCGTATAAGTTGGGTAACGCTTTCGAATCAAAATCAAAATGTAAATCTCGCCCGTCCAAAAAGAGACAGAAAGCAAATGTAAGATATTTCACATGCTAAGTTGTAAACTTAACCTTTTAGCATAAAATTACTAAAAGTTTACCTATTTCAATAACTCAACACTATAAAATTCATTTGCGCGAGCTCCGACTTCCCTAAAATTTTAGCACAGAAATAAAGTTTCGCAGAAATGTAAAATTTGTCTAACTCTTCGATAACAATCAAAAAATAAATTACAAATTCAAATTACTACGAAATGAATTTAAATTTAATTAATTTAATTATCACAATTGCACTTGTGTCTATCAATCATTTTAAACTAATTTACAAAACATCATTAACTGAACTGGAACGTTTTAGGTTTCAAGTGAATTCATCAGTGGCCTATATTTGATAAACTTTGTTTGTATATTAGCATCGATCGTATTAAAACGGTCATATTACCTCAAATTAACACATGCAGGATTTATTATGTACGACTGCATACACGTACTTCTACACATCTACACTACAACACTCTGTAACCGTCGCTACATTATTTATAACGTCATTTGATCAGGATATCACTGTGGTAAAGTGAGTATTTTATTTGGCTAACGTGTGTGTACCGAGTCGCATTTATTTGCATATTATTGGTTCGTTTAACCTAACTGATGGCGAAATTGCAGCTAGTGCACAGTTGGTCTTGCGCCAGCAGTTTCCACTCAGAAAATTTTGGTCGGAAACATTGTTGACCGCGGCTTAAGGCTTACGCCGTACGCGCAATACATACACTGGCTAAATTCGACAGTTTAAAGAACTTGGAGACACTCGAGTGTCTCTAAGCGTTTCATCTAAATAATCCAACAAATATTATGTTGACCTTACAAATGCAGATGGAAAAATTGGGAAAGCTCAAACAAAACGATAAGGTTGTGACAAATAAAATCAAAGTCACGCAAATCGTTCATAAAATCGAATTAAAACATTATGACCCACTCTGGTCGTTATTGGTCAGTTTTGACGTTAGACAAACTTAATTAATTAGTTGGCCCTATTTAAGCAAAGGCACATTTTTATCCCGGCTCTGCTTTGAAATCACGTATTCTGACAAAATAAAACGGTTTAATTCGAAAAAAAAATGTCCGCCCCATCAATTGTTTGATAGAAAATAGATTTGCGTTCGTAAAACTTGATTGCTTTAAAACAATTTGTTTTCGATTGTAAAAGTACTTAGATATGCCGACGCCGAGGTAACAACATAACAATAGAAAATTTTAACAACCGACAGGATCGAATTTGTGATTTCGTACTCGTCTCGTGCATTTGATAGATTATCGGGCAACTTTAGCGAGTAACCCAATCTTTAAGATGATTAATAGCGCCGCTAAAATGGCATTAACGGGGTAATTTTGATACAAAACTTTAAAGTTTAAGATGCGATTTATCTCAAGGGCCAATTAAGAGGATCGGGGCTCGAAAACTACAAAGATTGTGGACGGTTCCCAATGGCGTACGATTTAACACTTTTTTATCATAAACTTTGAGTGACAGTTTTATAAAAGTTTTGAAAACAGTGTTTGAGAGGTGGCCTTTTTATAAGGTTGACGTAGTGACCCTGACCAAGTTAAGGATGTCTCAAAGGTCTAGTAGAGCAAGGCACTCACAACTTAAAACTTGAAAGACAGGCAAGATACCGTCCAGATTTTGACCAAGGACCAAAGACCAAAGTAAAGTCGCAAAAACAATCTAACATCGTTCTATTTATTCAAAGGCGGTCGCCATTTGAGATATTAACATATATCAATTCCTTAAATAGAATTGGAATAAAAACAGCTAAACTGTAAGGTTACTAATGGAATTGCATAACACTGTATTTCTAATTGGGAGTCAAAGCAGCGCCTAATGAGCCAGAAAGCAGCGTAAACTAAATTCTACCCCGACCCTCTCATCTGGAAAAGCCGAATGAGAAACAGAGGATGATGAGTGCTAGAACTTATACGACTCTTCGCATCGCATCACACACAGTGGAAAGTCAAACTTTGAGAGAAACGTTGCTAATACCAAATAACATCACTTAATCAGTAGGAATGATCCGTTGCAAATTTTGAGCATCGAGGGAATATATATTCGGAAAGAAGCGAGTTTACATTACAAATTTCGCTAAACTTTGGCGGCTTTATTGATTTACAATGTCTCGGATGATATTTTTGTTAGAAGAATGTAATACTGAAGATTACACCTTAACAACGAAAATTTGAATAATCGATTTTTAATAATTTTATGCCGGAACTGAAAAATATTTTTCGGGTCGTATTTTCGATTAGTGGTTCTCTAAAGCGCACCTACAAACACCTTGTTGGAGATTTTGCATTATATTATTTGCGATAATATTCCAAGTAATCAATTATCAACTATTATACTGTGATCCTTTCATTAAACCATTACGCAGCCGTTTAATTTTCGTGAACAAACAACGAACTAAATTTTCAACTCAGATAGTCGTCCGTATTGGTTGGTGTATTCATGCCTGAGATTAAATTGAAATTTTTAGATTATTTGCGCAAATTGTTAGATTCAATTTGAGAGATCCACACGCTATTATTACAAACGCATTAAATAAACAATTATGCAAATAGCGGTGAAAATTCTGTTCAGAATGAATATTTGTAATCAGCTCTTGAATTAATGTCAAGGAGACAGATATTGCATCGCTTTAAATGCATCCCATCTTATTGTTATATTGAGATTAGTCTCGGAGCGGTTTCGAATGTAATTAATTTGTTGCAATATTCCATGTTTACCTTAGCAGATGGTTACGATTATTATGTTTACCTTAAATCAAACCATCATTATACGTATTATAGTGCATAATCGTCGACAAGCACACAAGTTTCAGTTTGGTTACAATTTTCAACGCTTCCTCTCCCACGAAACATTATTTCCGTTTATACAAAAATGAGAGATTTTATGGATTTCAACTGTCCAATGAAAAGCCAACGTACTTCCGTTAGTTTAAAAAAACGACTTTACTTGCGAAAGATATAAATTGGGTGATTTTTTTACATCACGCAAGTAAATACAAAACCAGTGGCGTTCTCCGCAATCGGGCGTCTTGAAATAAACGTTTGTCACAACGGTGCTCGTAAAAATGTGTCTTTCTTGCTAAGAAACGACTATAAGGACTAGCTGAACCGGGACAGCTAATTAAATAAATTGAACACGATTTTAGGAGACGCGTGGGCACTAGAAAGGGCAGAGAGAGAAGTCACGGTAGTAAAAAGTCATTTAGAAAGCGAAATGATAGTCGGCGAGCTAACCTAACGATTCAGTCATATAAAAACAGATCGAGCAGGCATTGCCTGGTCTATTATTATTAGCGAAAAGTATGGACCAGACAGAAAATAGTCAAATGGTGAAACAGTTAACAATATTCTCTCAATAGGAATCGACAAACAAACAAATGGACAAATGTGGCCGTAGGCCAATTTGTTGGTTTTCCTTTCTACTCAATATTGCAAAGAAATCTGACCACTCTACCACACTCTAATAGGATGTAATAGAGTGACATAAAGATCCAACTATCGGTTACTTAAGTTTTCCACTTTGTACAGCTCTTTGAAGGAATAGAACACATTAAGAACAGTTAGGGGAAGCTCAAGGTAGCTCAAAAGGCTCAAAAGTCCGCAGTTCGTAGTACTTTTTTTTGGATTGGATTGGAGGATTGACCTACCACCGATCAATCTCTAGCTACGCCGTAAGCCACTGCAAATTCAATCTCATCAGAAGCAAACTTCTGCTCGCAGTACCAATGACAGAGTGGAAAGTTTAACGCCATCCCCTATGCGCCGCGGTACGCGTAGAGAGCGGAACCATGTTCGCCTTCACACTCTACAGTGGTTGGTAACGGTTCGGGATAACCCCCACCCTTCCACCAGCGACCACATAATCATCCATTACGACCTGATATAGACCAGGTTAACCATGATGGTGCGCTAAGAGAGAGGGCCTGCTCGTCTCCAGTTTTCAACAGCGGGGGCTGCGCCTGCAACTGGGATTAGGTAGATTGCTGAAAGCCTAGACACGCACTGGTGGTGCCTACGTGCCTAATCATTTAGAGCATGATTACTTACGGAAGCACTGAAGTACTTCCTACCAGACCTCTCGTCTTCTCGTTACTATTTAAAGTACTACTGCAGATAGACTAGTCCACAACTCCTCTGGTGCGGAGACTGCAGCAGCCAATTTGATCCGATGATCACGTATGGTTCCGCCAAGAGCCGTCCCCGTACCCAAACAGCCGGAGTAACTAGACCATGGAACTAGAAAATAAGTGAAAGGGGTGAGCTCTAGGCGCAGAACAAGCTATCAGTTGTGTAAAGAAGGTCCGATAATTTTGTAGTAGGGAAGATTGAGAAAGTACCATGGCGTACTTGGTCGCGCACACTTCTGAGCAACACTCCCCTTACGTTACTGATACTGCACTTTTAGATACCGCCAAACCATTCCACTTATTTTCTAGTTCCATGAATTAGACAGTCCTTGAGGCGAATACGCTGGAAATTTCTAGTTTTATGTATCAGCGCTTAACCTGTTACCAGCATCCCATTACATGCAGGATAAGAAAGAGCATCCGACGTTTTACGGGCTGCCCCCTGGAAGTACCACACCAGCCCCAGCAGTTCGTATTACTAACCCGACCCATCCTCGCTAAAGTAAAAAATGAAACAGATCTGACATTTTAAAACCCGCCACCGCATAAAACTAATCACTCCGTACAAATTAAAAGGGTTAAAAACGCAAAAGATTAGCACAGAAAGTTTAATTTTCAGTGGATAAATTACAAACGAACACTGTAAATATACTCGAATTCGCAGAAAATCCCTTAAACCGTTCAGAGATAACAAACCAACAGCAGAGCAGATCTTGATTATTTTTAAGTCGTTACACAGAAAAAAGAGTTTCTTTAATGTTACTATTTTAATTTGTTTGACGACAATTTCTTTAATTTGAAGAAGAAAACATTAAAAACAAACATCTATGTCTTATTACAAACAAATCGATAAATTTAAATTAAAACACCCAATTATTTAGTTTTTGAAACAAATACAATGTTCAGTTAAAAAAAATTTATTTCGTAAGTAGATAAAAAAATAATAGAACAGCATTTGTTTGAGTTAAAGAAAAATTCTTTGAGATTCATTTATTTTTGCAAATAAATATTTTGTTTAAATCAAATCCTCAATCTTTTGAATGAATGAAGCATTTTCATTTGACCTAACTCTAATTTGTTAAATCGGAATAAATGTTACTTTGATACAACTCTTGTTTTGTTTATCAACATTTACGCGAAAATGCTGAAGATGCAGGAGTCGGATGGTTGGGTGTAAATACTGCGAAGCGTGTATTGCATCATTTCTCAACAGTCTTCGTTGTGCTTGTGTAATTGTGGATTGTAATAAATTATTAATTAACTTGTTTTAAAAATGGATGATTTTTTAAGTTCACATGGGCTAGATCATTTGATTGAACCGTTTAAAGGTAAGTGGTGTGTAATAAGTTTCTTAAATTACCGTTTAGATTAATTTTTACTTCTGCTTCCATCTTTTGACGCAATTTTTTTAGATATGGCGGGTAATTGATTCATATAGGTAGTAGGCAACCTATTTTTTTTAAATAGTGCCACAAGTGCAACACACAAAATTATATTAATTAAGTAGCTAAATATTATTTTTATAAATTCCACTTTAAATTATTTTGAGTGCAAAATATAAATTGAAAAGAATGTAAAAAAATTAACCCGCCATTGATGATTCAATCTTGCCCTCCCTTTTAGCTGAGTTTTCAACTTTCGTAAATACCTTAAATTTAGTAAAAACAAAACTGCCATCGATTCAAGATAATCTTAATTACAATGTAATGTATAGGTAGAGGTATATATATTGTTTTTTGTATTAGAACAGAATATTGATAGTGTTGAACTACTATTGGAATTAACAGAAGCACACATATAAACACACTTGTTCCAACCATTGGAGACCAAATTAAGTTTTGTAGGGCACTGAAGGCCCTGAATAAAAATCAGGTTATTATTTTAAAAATATATAAATGATTAGACGAACTTACTCTATGCGTTTTAGACAACCTCAAACTCTGAAACTGTAGAGAACAATCAAATTTCACTGAAAAGACAATCAGTAGTATTGGAAGAAGGAGAATCGGAATTTTTATATGTGGTAAACAGTCCAGTACCAGTACTACCACTTACATCTCCTGGGCCATCATCCACGTCGCACGCTTCGACCGTTACCCAATTAGTGAATAGTAATTGCGGATTAAATTCATCCTTCTTAAGCTATTGTATTACTTCCGATGTTGAACGTTGCGAGCTACGCAGCATTATTGAAGGAGATGCAATTGGGAGAGCTATCTTAACAAAATACTGTAGTAGCAAACAAATACTAAACTCGGAAAGAAATAGCCTCTGTGAAGTTATTATTGCTCATTTTCTGAACAAATCCGTTAAGTTAACAAATGAGTCCTTGTCTAGCCTTGCTGAAAAAATCACAGAACTATTTCCAACTGAAAATAAAGCCACTTATTTTGTTGAACCAATACCTAAAAAAAAATCTCGACTTAATCGTCCCGAAGTAGCTAAAGGAAAACTTGTAGACAAGCACCGTAACAAACTTACAGCTTTGAGAAAAGCTCAGCAAGATTCAGCACCAGCTCACCACACCCCACTTTTGTTGCACGATATCGAACAAAAACGTAAGAATATTTTGAAACAAACATTTAAAATTTATAACTAAATCATTTTCACTTTTGTATTGCAGAACCTTCTCAAAGCGCAAAAGACAGTCAAATTTGGTTACAAACTAATTGGGAACCAACAGCGGATGTTCTTCACCACTGGAAAAATTCTTTCTCAATTAGAGATGAAACTTTAAAAAAGCAGGAAATCGACGTAATTTTTGAGACATGGCCTGTATTACAAACACAAATTGCCATTGAATTGGTAAGTGGTTTACAAATTTTTACATTATGAGAATATCGTATGAACCCGTCTCATTATTAACTTTAATTTTCAATTGAAATTTTAGTCAGTATTTTATAACAATTTTATTAAATTATAACAATGTTTTTGTACTTTTTTGCAGGTGACACTTGACTTCGACAGAATCTTTCAAAATGTACGAGACATCGATATTTCGCAAAAATTTGATGATTTGTTCACAGTAGTGCTGGAAAAGCGCAAATCTCGTCTAACTACGAGTGAAAGTACACTACTGGAACTTACAAATGATCCTGAACTTTCCACAGGTAATATTATTATTATGTAGTTTAATTTTAAAATTAATTGAAAATATTTGAGATAAAGTCGGTTAATATACATAAACATACTAAATTTTCTTTTTTTAGATTCAAAGGCTACAATAAAATTATTCTTATTGGCATCTCTAATTCCTCCAAAAGGAAGAACCCGTCTAAAACTAAAGAAACATTGGAAACCTTCTGTCACAGAATGTCGCGATGGACTCTTTTTACATGCAAAAACTCCAGCCGAAATAGAGACTTGTAAAAAAAGTAAAACAAATGTGATGTACCAAAAAGGATTGACGGTACAACCTTATATAATTTTAGTAGGTCCAACCCTAACGAACATAAGTGCTTCGTACGTGGTAGTGAACAATCACATTTACAAAACGTTGTCACTATATGATTCGCTAGATTTCTGTTTTAAGTGCTTTAACATCTTCGAATTGAACTACCCTTTCGAATCTAACCATATTTGGTATTTGTTTCAAAAACTTATTTATAACTTAAATACGAAATTTGATCGAGACATACCATTTATTCAAGACATTTTGCATACTTAATTACACAAAAAAATTTTATTTCGTATCTTAAACATATGTAAAAACGGTTATTATATGGGTATAATATTGGTAAAATTTACTAAAACTATAATTATGGAGTCATTTTCATGTTTTAAATGTAAAAAGTCATTTTCTAATGCGGATCAGTTAATTAAACATATTAAGATTATGCATTCCCTTTTGCAAAAATTTGAATGCAAACAATTAAATTGTTTTCGTAATTTTTCTAATATTTCAAGTTTGCAAAAACATTTTACATCTCATCATAGACAAGTCAGTAATTTAGTAAATAGAAATGAGTCAATAGAAAATTCATCTGAAAATTTAACTGGGGCAATAGAAAGCTCATCTGAAAATTTAACTAAACCTGTTTTGACGTATAAAAAAAATAGTGACAATCAAAATTGCGAAGATGACAATTTCTTGGACTCGAAGAATAATTTTAATGCTGTCAGTGAAATTTTGTCTTTTATCGGAAAACTGTATTGCAATGTTTCGTTGCCTCGAAATTTGATTCAGTCAATTATATCAAATCTAAGAGATATTTTCGCATCACTATTTGAAAATTTAAGTACAGTTTTAGAAGCATTAGATTTAACTAATAATATAAAAAAATCTATTTTAGAGATTTTTCTCAATATTAATGATACCATGTCTTCTCTTAAAACAGAATATTTACGATTAAAATATTTCAAAAAAAATGAAAGTTATGTACAGCCACAATCAGTTTTAGTTGGCGAACGAGAGATACTTAGAAATATTAATTCAACTGGTATGCCACAACTGGGTTTTAAAAAATCTGAAACTCAAATTATTCCTTTAAGGAAAACTTTAAAACTTTTTTTGGAACTTCCTAAGGTCTTCGAAACTATGATGAGATATATGAAACTTGAGGAATCTAGTACAAAAGATATATTAAGTAGTATATTTCAAGGAAATTTGTGGCAAAAATATAAATTGAAATTTCAAAATAAAATAGTTTTGCCAGTTTTTATGTATTATGACGATTTCGAGTGCTGCAACCCATTAGGTTCTAAAGCTGGAATTTATAAAATAGGAGGCGTGTATGTTTCTTTAGCTGCTATTCCCCCAGAGTTTTCGAGTTTATTAGAAAATATTTTACTCACTCAACTTTGCTACTCTGATGATCGAACATTATTTGGAAATAAACGAATTTTTTACAAGCTCATTGAAGAATTTAAATATTTAGAAGAAGAAGGCATTTCTATTTCTATTAATGATAAATTAACAAAAGTATACTTTACGTTATTTCTTGTTTTAGGCGATAATTTAGGAATGAATTCTGTATTTGGTTTTCAGGAGAGTTTTAATTCCAATTATTTTTGCCGCTTTTGCAAAACAAACAAAGATGAATCAAAAAATCAAATAGTAGAAAATCCAGTAACGTTACGAAATCCCACTAATTATATAGAAGATTCTATTACTTTTTCATACGGTATAAAAGAAGTGTCTGTTTTTCATGAACTACCAAATTTTAATGTGACACAAAATCTATCATGTGATCTTATGCATGATATGCTTGAAGGTGTATTGCGTTACGATATGGGTCATCTTGTGGATTATTTAATTAAAAAGAAGTACTTTAATTTGAATGACTTAAACAATAAAATTCGAGCCTTCAAATTTTCTGAAGCGGATATAGGGAATCCCATACCGCAAATTAAGATTGATCACGTTAAAAAACAACATATTATTACAACTGCTTCAGAAATGCTATCATTTTTTGCATATTTCGGAATTTTGGTGGGAGAATTAGTTCCTGAAGATGATCCATGTTGGGCTCTATACATAAATTTACATCAAATCATGAATATTTTGTTAAGCAGAACTATTTCTAGAGACACAATTATCTATTTACAAAATCTTATTGAAGAACATAATACAATGTATTGTGAATTATTTCAGGATACGTTAAAGCCCAAGCACCATTTTTTAATTCACTACCCGTCTATAATATCACAAGTAGGTCCTGTAAGATATATTTGGTCCATGAGGTACGAAGCTTTCCATAAAGGTTTAAAATCAATTGCGGATTCAGTGACAACTCGAAAAAATATTTTGTTAAGTGTTGCTAATAGACATCAGATGAAATTTGTTTTTAAAATTTTAAGTAAAAATGGGTTCAATGAAAAAATAGAATCTGGTCCAATTGAAGAGCTTAATTTTCTTGAGATATATACGCAACTCCAAAGGTTATTTCTCTCTTTAAATTATTTGCAAACAGATATTGACAATGCATTTGCATTTACCTGGCTAAAATTAAATAATATATGCTATAGAATTGGTTTCGCTCTTCAAATATTTGAAAAAGAAACTCCACAATTTGGACTAATAAAAGCAATAGTTAGCATTAAGAACGAGATATGTTTTATTATCAGCCCACTTTTAACTGTGGGTTTTAATTCACATATTCAATCATTTGAAATTAAAGAGCCGCGTGATAATGAAACTTATATGGACAATTTGTTGGTACACAATAAAGACAAACTTCTTAATAAGTTACCATATAATATTCATTTTACAATGAACGGAATGAAAGTAATATGTAATTTACAATAAGTTCTATTTTATTTGTTGGAAAATAATATTTTTGTTTTAGTTTTAATGTGTTTTTATGTTTAATGTTTCATGTTGTAGTAGGTAGATATGTTAGAATATCCAAGTTCAAATAAAATTATAATAATAATTATTTAATTGTTTTATTTTCAAAAAATAGCAAAAATCTATAAATAATATAACTTTGCTTCAAAAAAATAATTGTTTAAAATACTATATACTTGTGATGAAATTTCAAACGCTTTGTTATTTGAAATTAATAAACTTTGTTTGAAATATTGTATCTTTGTGATAAAATTTCAAAAACTTTGGTATTTGAAATTAATAAACTTTGTTTAAAATATTATATTTTTGGGACGAAATTTCAAAAACTTTATTATTTGAAATAAATAAATATTTCTTTTACAAAGACTTAATTTTCTAAAAAAATATTTATTTGTTTCAAAGTTGTCTGACATTTTTGCTTCAAAATAACACAAATGTTAATACAACCAAATATTTATTTCAAATTTTAAGAAAAGTGTTGCTTTAAAACAAAAGCAAGATTTACTTCGCCATATACAAACAACAAATTTATTTGAATTAAATGAATTTTGTTTCATTGAAACAACTTCTTTTCTCTGTGTACTCTGACGATTTGTATAAAAAGGTTTTATATACGTTGATGATGAGCGTTTTAGAAAAGACATAATCGCATCTACTAGGCTGTACATAATCCACCACATTGTTCTTAAAAGAAGACATCAGCATGTGCTTTTCATTAATGTTTAGTGTCTAAAGGGCCTTACGGAAGAGGATTTTTTATTTTATTTTTACTACTACAACGATTTTAATTTATTTAATGGTTTGTAAGTCCAACGTTTGGTTAAAAGAAGGGTACTTTGATGAAAATTAATTTTAAATGTGTACAAATTTTGAGGTTGGTTAATTAATTTTCTCGAATATTTGTTTAAGAAGGATAAAAAATTGGCTTCGAGGTATTTATTAATTGAAATTTTTCAATATATACTTTTTTAATAAACGGAAGGTGGGTAAGTAATAGAAGTGGTTTTCTGAAACAAACAACTCATCGGAGCGAGAGTCGTACGCTTATTTACGGAACGCTGACAAATAGTGAAAACGGGCAAAATGGCGGACGGACAGACGGACGAACAAGTAATAGAAGGGCTTGCCCGGAAGCAATAAATATTTGTATTAAATTAATCATAAACTTTGATAGACAGCACTTAAAAGTTGGGGGAGGTTCAAAATCGTAGTTCAAGTGCTGAATCTAACTGTGGTATCGGTTTTTTCACTAAATTTCGAGATTATCTATTCTATTTTGTTTATCCACTCACACCAGGTGCTTATAAGATCAATAAATAATTATTAGATACTTTTTTTTACTTTCACAAGTCCACATCATTGGAGAGTGGAGAGCCCATTTCACCATTGTGTGGGATTATTAGTTACGTCTAGGATTAAGTTTTAATGCCTCGTTTCCTCAAACTTCTTTACTTTGGGTCAATTGTTTCACTCGTGTGGCGTTAAGTTTAAATTAATTTTTAATTGAAAAATAATTTCATTAAGTGCTGTTAAGCCCAATATCGCTAGAGCTGGCTCAATTAAATTTTTATAATTAATAAACTTCCAATAATAGGCAAGAGGAGGATTTTAAAGGGCTCCATTTCGAGGTCCTCCAATCGAAACCGTTTAACTGGACTCTCCATTATTGTGGACTTTGCTAAAGGCGTGCTAGATCAAACTAAAACTATTCGAGCAGACTTTATACCAAAATCATCACCAATTTCAAAATTTTAATTACTTTTGTAGCTTCGCTGATGGGTTAATTTTTAAATCGAAAACACTCGCTTTGAGTCGGTATTTCTCTTTCGGTTCCTTTAAAACGTTTTCTGGAGAGGGGGAGAATACAAGATTTTTATATGCAGGACGTACGGCCCTTTTATCTTAATGAGAGTTGTGTTGAAACTGTTGCTAAAATGTCTAAAGGATTCAACTTAGAAATTAGGGTCGTTAATACAAAGGATGTTAGCCGTAAATGAAAGCGAAAATAAATCGGCCAACAACCCCGTCTGTTTTTCGTTGTTTGCAAAATTTCAATTATTTTAATAAAGAGAAGTAAAAATTAAAGCGTAGGCATTGTTTTAAGTGGTTTGAAATTGGGCAATTTGTTGTTTTGACATTGAAGGGCCTATAATGAAGTAGGTTATACACGTAATGAAAGTCGTTTCCACGTTAATGGCTGCGTTGGCAGTGTTAATTAAATTGAGTTTAACACAAAGTTTGGATTACAAATTTTCAGGATAACTACTACAGTATGTAATTTCGATTGAGATAAACAGAAAAGAGGCAAACAGGGCGGATATTATCGAAATTGCTAATAATGTTACATTCTCCCAACAAATATTAATTCGTTTCTAAGCTTGAAGCTTCTCTACCCAACACCCCCCTTCTCTTTCAAATTACTTTAACAATTTGTATAAATCTAATTGCAAAATTATAGGGCCACGTTAAAGCCAGATGTGTTTAGTGCGTCTCAAACGCCACTGTCTCAATAATGTACATCTTTCTAAAATTGTACTTGTCACGAGTCATGGCAATTTCCTCAAAATAACAACCGACCGACTTAGCCGACTCATATTGGACATGAAGCAGTCCTTGCGTTTTATTACTCAAATTCAAAATTAAAGCTTTACAAACGTATTTTTTACCAATCTCTTCCTGCACCAGGAGTCAGAGTCATATTACTCGATATCCCCCTGTATACAATTATTGTCTTTTTAATAAACTGATGGATTAACTAACTCATTAATTAATTCGTTACACTTTGTGGCTTTAATTGTTTCTAGTAAAACCAAAATCGATCCCCTCCACCCTCTCGTTACTTGTAGGCACTTCTACTGACAAGGGACGCCGGATCCAAACTCGAACAAACTACTTCAAGATCCTGCATATCCCCGTAAAGTTTAAGATACATTTTGGATCAAATTACAAAATTTAAAGATGATTATATCCTTCGTCGTGTATTTGAAAGTGTATTATTGAGTATTGCATTCACTGTAGTATTTAACGGAAACAGGTCGAAGTAGGGTTCGTGAAACCCAAACATTAGACATTAATAAATGATGAGGATCTTCGAGTTAAGCTTAACAATGTCCAAAGGGATTCGAATATCTCAAATGTGGAAGATGTTGACAATGCAAATGACTAAAGCAACTAATTCTATTAATTTGCAGGTTTGTTCGACGTAACCTTTAAGCTTCGAAATAACGGAAAAATTGAACGCTGAAAATGACGTGTTTCGAAAATGCCCAGCGAGTTAAACGTTTATAAATCGAGAAGAGCGTGAAATTATAAGCTGTCAATGTATTTGACAATTTTTTCCTATTCTCTCTGTTGATCGGCCCTTATAAGCTTATGTCTTCCAACTTGTCTGGATGAGCACATTATTTGTTTTCTTTTTCTCGTCGAATTCTCTCTCGCCTACCTACTACAAATAACAAATAAACAAAAAATATCTTAGTTACAACAAGTTCTAGTGGATGGTACTCTATTTTTTAGAAAAGTACTGCACTATTTTCATCTAAAAATCAGTAATTTTCTATAGCATCCTATCATCAGCGTATTTCTGTTAATTTTTGTTTTTAACATCAGTCTGGGTCTCTATCGAGTTCTGAAATTGTATTACTTATCTTAGTGCGTTGTTACACGGTCCGTTTTTGCGGGTCCCGCAATCCCGCATCCTTCAGTCCTGCACTGCGGCAGCATGCTGCCGCACATCCCGCCAAAACGGACACGTGTAACACCTGCCATTTAAGCTCTTGCGTTGTTGCCATCTTGCAAAGCGGGACCCGCAAAAACGGACCGTGTAACAACGCACTTAAGGCGCCCATATACCCCTTGATTCTTCAACGGTCATCCCGACAAGCCGTCGTGATTGGTTTTCAAGCCCGATGAGCCCACTGACCTCGTGATTTTTCATTACTAGGTATGTGGGAGGCTTTACGGTTACACTGTGACTTGGTAGGAGCGCAGGTTATCATCTCATGACTACCATAGTTGTTGAGACATCTCAAAACCGCTAAAGAAGAGACCTATTATTCTCAAAACTTACATAACGTTATCCCGTACCATGGCCGCGTTAATATCCCTTTTAGCGGCGTCTTAATAGTTAAACTATTAAGACTGGAGAAGTTGTGAATAGCGGTAGTAATACGACATGAGTATAATTAACTAAAAAGGTTTTAATTGCCATTGCACCTGTAAGTCTAATTGGTTTAAGACTTAAACTTTATATAATAGAGTATAATTAGACTGCTTTTACGTATTATGCAATCTAACTTTGCTATATTGCATGTAATCCTTTATATGTATTCCATGTGCGCTCGGTATACTTATTAATTAAAACGTCAAAAAGACCCGTCTGTATTATTCTGTACCAAACTGCATTTATGTCATCTTTTGTATGAGAAGAATTTTTATTAACCGTTAAATTTATTACCGGAGCGTACAAAAACTGTTATATAATAGAAAATTGCAAGTTTATTTCCATTTTACAATTTATTTAAAATTTTGATTTATTATTTATTCGGCTTGGTCTGTATACAATGCCATAGTTTCGCATTCAAAAAGTTTGTCCGATAAAGTTCTTTTAAAGTTACAATAAGTGGCGCAAGTGCAATTTTATGATAGTGCCTCTTATGTGGAGTAGTCTCGGTCTTTTTTTTTTCGAAAAAATACCTTAAAAACCAATTTATATCTAGTGCAAATATAAAGCGTTCTCGAATGTGACCTTTTTACTATGCTCAAGAACTTTTAGAACAAGAACGATTTTACCGGACAGTAATAGAGAAAATCCATAAAATTTTTCGTTTGCTACGGGAGGAAATAAAGCTTAACTAAAAAAAAATAGACAAATTTCCTTTTATACAAACAAACTGTAACGTATTTTTAACATTTTTTTTTTAATTTAACCCAAAAAGTGAACGGGAAAAAATGGTATAAATTCAAATGTGCATTTTAATTAAATCACGCCTCTTGTTGGACATATAGGATGTCGGGGTCTAGAACCTAAACTGTTCGTTTGACGAAAAAACTTCTAAAGACATAATTTGTAGGATTTTGAATGCACTTTATTTTTGTATAAGAATATTTTTTTCTGAATCTGCGTAACCTTTGAGTTATACGAGATAAACAAACAAATGGTTCTTTAGGAAAAGTTTCGAATTTCTGTAAAATTTTAACGCCCTCTAGCGTCTAACCGTTTATTTGAGGAAAAATATCTTAGAGGCATAATTTGTAGAAAATTGAATGAACTTTATTTTTTTATAGAAACAATTTTCTCTAAAAGTGCGTAATTTTCGAGTTATACGCGATATACAAACAAATGGTTCTTTGGGAAGATTTTGGAATTTTTGTCAAATTTTAACGCACTCTAGCGCCTAAACCGTTTATCTGACAAAAAATATCTTGGAGACATAATTTATAGAAAACTGAATGAACTTTACTTTTTTATAAAAGCACTTTTCTCTAAAAGTGCGCATTTTTTGAGTTATACGCGATAAACAAACAAATGGTTCTTTAAGAAGATTTTGAAATTTTTGTCAAATTTTAACGCCCTCTAGCGCCTAAACCGTTGATTTGAGGAAAAATATCTTAGAGACATAATTTGTAGAAAATTTAATGCACTTTATTTTTTTATGAAATACTTTTCTCTAAAAGTGCGCAACTTTCGAGTTATACGCGATAAACAAACAAATGGTTCTTTAGGAAGATTTTAAAATTTTTGTCAAAGTTTAACTCGTCCTAGCGCCTAAAGCGTTTATCAAAGGAAAACTATCTTAAAGGCATAATTTGTAGAAAATTAAATGAACTTTACTTTTTATAAAAACACTTTTCTCTAAAAGTGCGCATTTTTTGAGTTATACGCGATAAACAAACAATTGGTTCTTTGGGAAAATTTTGAAATTTTTGTTAAATTTT
Source organism: Malthinus flaveolus (assembly GCA_950108345.1). Classification (NCBI taxonomy): domain Eukaryota; kingdom Metazoa; phylum Arthropoda; class Insecta; order Coleoptera; family Cantharidae; genus Malthinus; species Malthinus flaveolus. The sequence continues at coordinate 11,796,738 of OX467287.1, read as the reverse complement.
AACGCCCTCTAGCGCCTAAACCGTTTATCTGTGGTAAAATATCTTAAAAGCATAATTTGTAGAAAATTGAATGAACTTTACTTTTTTATAAAAACACTTTTCTCTAAAAGTGCACATTTTTCGAGTTATACGCGATAAACAAACAAATGGTTCTTTGGGAAGGTTTTTGGAATTTTTGTCAGACTTTAACGCGCTCTAGCGTCTAAACCGTTTGCCTGGTGGAAAATATCTTAGAGACATAATTTGTAGGAAATTCAATGTAGCTCACTTTTATATACGAAAACTTTTCACAAAAATTGTGCAGTTTTGCAGTTATGAGCGAAAAACTAAAAGAATTGCTGAAGCCCACCCTTCTCGAGTTAACCCAAAGTTAATGCTGTCACAAGTAGAACTCTCCGACTATTCAAAGTTTTAATTCTCGAACACGAAGCTTCTATGTATTATTTTTAGTTCGCTGTAGTCAAACAAATTAAATTAATTATCCGAAAAAGTTAATTAATGTTTCTTAATTACCCTTTTCACGTAGCAATAACTGAATTTGTTTTACTTAAGTTTTCGTATATTTTTAGAAAAATCTTAATTTAGTTTTAAATTATGTTTGTTAAAACATAAAGCAGTGTTTGACGTGAAAGTTGGTAAAAATTTTTACGTTTGATATTCACGAAAGGACTTACAACCACTTTATGAGACATATTTATGGCAAAATTTTGAAATTTATGTGATTTATTTGATAAGTTAATACCTCAAATATATTTTAGCAGAAGTAGTGCAAGATTATCCAGCCTATGTGTATTTGCAAAGTGGAAGAGAATGAAAACTGCAGGAAATCTCTCACCATTAAGCTTGGCATGAATTTATTTGATACGGAAACACTGGATTAATTCGTGTAAATTCTTCGTGGTTGTGCCGTATATAAAAATGTGTATTAGGTAAAATACACATTTTTAAAGAAAAAAAAATTGTATATTCTCCTCAAAATTAAAATTTCCAAAGCATAAAATGAGACGGTTTGAAAAATTGAAAAGTTAGCCCCAACTTCGTTGTAACTTTCTTAAACTTCGGGGTAAAAATTGTTAGGTAACATTTACATGTTGACAAGTATTTAAATTTGGCGAAATTAATTAAAATTGTTCAATTTCCTTTCCTCGAAAGAGTTTGTAATTTGAGGAAATTTCGGCAAGCCACAAATAGGTTGTGTTGAATGAGCACAATTTATTAACCAATTTTCCGTTGTTAACTTAAATGTGTAATTAGCGATGACGCGTTAAAGGACCAGGCTTGGCTCCTTTCAATCTCTCGGTTTTATCTCGTGTCCCTTCTAATGACGAACATCGCTGAATTCCATAACAGGAATTTGGCAAGCAGGTGGGTAGGTAGAAAGTTTTTGAAATTGCAATTATTAAATTACATTTTACCTAATATTTGAATAAGCTTTACTCGATAAGTGCTTCATTTCAGTTATTTCTGCAGTGTGTGGATTGTGGTGAGAGTTTAAAAGCAAACATGCAATTTACATAGCGTTACTCTTATAATCGTGTGTTGATTTTGGAATCGGGGAAGGCCGGGAAGTTACTAGCTCGAATTAGCATGGATATATCTACAAATTTCTTAAAGTACGAGAACAAACGAATTACACTTTTTAACGTTTTCGTTTGGTTAAAGTTTAAATTACTAAACTATGCTAATATATGAAAAACCACTATGGTTTATAATGAAATTCTCGATGTATAGGTATGAGGAAATCCAGTTCAACTATTTGCGTTATTTATCGTAGTTAAAAAGCTTACTTTGAAAGTCGGCACTTAGGGATGTACCTAATGGATTTTTAAAAGAGAGATAAAGAGCGAGAATTAAAATTTGGTTAATTGGATATAGTTAATTTTTTGATAGTGAAGACGTAAACCTTCACCTGAAGGATGAAAATAAATTTATCCAAAAAGAGTAGGTACGTGAAAAAATTCCCAAAAATATGATCATGTTTTCCACTGTACAAAAGTACGATATTATTTAAAAGTAAGTTGGTTCTTTGGTCAGTATTTAACTTTGATAAAAATTTCAAAATCCTTTGAAAGAACTGTTTTTTTGTTTATTCGCGTATACCTCGAAAATTACGCACATTTAGAGAAAAATGTTTTTATAGAAAAATTACGCCCTATAAATTTTCTACAAATTACGTTTTTCATTTTCGTCAGATAAACGGTTTAGGCGCTAAAGCGTGTTAAAGTGTGCCAAAAATTCAAAAATCCTTTCAATGAACTGTTTTTCTGTATATCGCGTATAACTCAAAAATTAGGCACTTTTAGAGAAAAATGTTTCTTTAAAAAAATTAAGTTTATTCAATTTTATAAAAATTATGTTCTTAAGATATTTTTTCTCAGAAAAACGGTTTAGGCGCTAGAGCGCGCTAAACTTTAACAAAAATTCCAAAATCTTCCCAAACAACGGGTGGTTTGTTTATCGCGTATAATTAAAAAATTACGCACTTTTAGAGAAAAATGTTTTTATAAAAAAATAAAGTTTTTTTAATGTTCTACTAATTATGTATCCTAGATATTTTTTTTCCGACAAACGGTTTAGGCGCTAAAGCGTGTTAAAATTTGACAAAAAATCGAAAATCTTCACCCAGAACTGCTTTTTGTTTATTGCATATAACCATAAATATAACTCAAAAATTACGCACTTTTAGAGAAAACTTTTAAAAAAAAAAATAAAGTTTATTCAATTTTCTACAAATTATGTCACTTAGATATTTTTTCTCAGACACATTGTATAGGCGCTAGAGCGCGTTAAAATTTGACAAAAATTTCAAAATTTTCCGAAACAACTGTTTATTTAATTGAATATAATATGATGTAAACCAACTCTAAATTAATCACATAGTAGTGCGAAAAACGTTTTTAGGAGAAAAATGTCAAACATCCAAACGCCTCGGGAATCGAACCCGAGCATGCCATATCCGGTAGCATGTTCGAACCAACGTACGCTAGGCGGGCGGCTTATTTATCTCCCAAATTATGAAAGCCGATACGTTCAAAATTATGGAGATAAATAAGCCGCTCGCTTAGCGTACGTTGGTTCGAACATGCTATCAAATATGGCATGCTGGGGTTCGATTCCCGAGGCGTTTGGGTGTTCGACATTTTTCTCCTAAAAACGTTTTCACACTACTATGTGATTAATTTACGGTTGGTTTACATCATATTATATTCAATTAAATATTTATACTCTAGTGTATATTATGTATATTTGAAAAAATATTAAATTCACGTATAAACTGCTTATTTGTTTATCGCGAATAACTCGAAAATTACCCATTTTTAGAAAAAAATGTTTTTATAAAAAAATAAAGCTTATTTAATTTTCTACAAATTATGTTTCTTAGATATTTTCCGCAGACAAACGGTTTAGGCGCTAGAGCGCGTTAAAATTTAAAAAAAATACCAAAATTTTCCCAACAACTATTTATTTATTTATCGCTTATAACTCGAAAATTACGCATTTTTAGGAAAAACTATTTCTATAAAAAATTAAGTTTATTCAATTTTCTACAAATTATGTCTCAAAAATATTTTTCCTCAGAAAAACGGTTTAGGCGCTAGAGCGCGTTAAACTTTGACAGAAATTACAAAAACGGCCAAAACGCTGTTTTATCGCTTATAAATCGAAAACTAAGCACTTTAGAAAAAAGTATTACTATAGAAAAATAAATTAAATTAGAAATCCAACAAATTATATATCTTATGTTTTTATCGTCAAGCGAACAATTTAGGTGCTAGAGTGCATTGAAGTTTGATGTACCTATATCGGACGCAGATAGCACAAATGCTTCGGCAGCCACCCTGTACCTAATAGCGTGAAATTTAAAGAAATTTATTCAAACAGTGAATGAAGGTATGTGGATAGTATGAATAATTGTTAAGCACACTCTCAATGTAAATCACGTATTTTTATAATAGCGATTACAATTCGTTTTAAAATTGTATTTTCTTATCGTCTAGATCTAGATGATTCTCATACTCTCTTATTAACAATTTATTGCTTTATCAAACCTAAATTACTTTAAATAACATTTACACGTACCTACACAATGTAAATTCTCGATATAATTTAATGTCGGTAGATTGTACTTCATAATTTCATATGAATTTTTTAATAATGTGCCCAACAGTAGGAATGTATTGTGTGAGGTATGAGGCGATTGTAACATTTTTGTTTTCACCATTTTAAATTATCATTTAAATTTAAATGGACATGCCTATATACGGGCAAGCGTTATCGATTTTCATTTTTCATTATGTGATTTTTAACAACCCATATAATAACTCAATCCGCGCCTGCAAGCTCCTTATACTTTTGTAGGCAATTACTACTGTGGTATAAGACTAACTCGAACATCCTGTATAATGACAGCTTTTAAAATTTTTCTTTGTTTGTTTTAGCTAATCGTACAATTTTTCTTGGCCGGCTCCGCTCAACCCGCAATTTATGAATTTTTGCCAACTGCAATATCTGGAAACAATCGCCCCAAATTTTTGGCACTTTAATAAATTGTGTTAAGAAGACATTTGCAAATGCATACATTGAACACGACGTCCATTTAACACATTTTGTCCACACATAATAATGTAATTTCAAATAATATTCGCAACAGATGCTACATCTTCTATTCCATTGTTCAAAATGGGCTTCTATTTTGATAACACGGATTTGTTGTTAATACGAGTTTCAGTTACTCTTAGCGAAATTTTCAAGTAAAACTATTTTGTATAGGGTGTGTGTGTAGTGCACCGAATTATACTTGAAAGCCTAAGGCGAGGTACACGTAAACTTGTGCGAACTTATAAACAAAGGATTATTCGCTGCAGTTAACAGTCTCTCACACCGAATTATTTGAACCTTCCTCACTAAATGCCCACTTTAGATTAGACGTTGTATTTTGCCGTGTTAAAGCTTCTGTTAATTTTAAACATTTACACTTGACTCTAATGAAAATTTTGTTTCTTTGTGCGCTTTCATTCTTAACTCTGGGGCAATTAAATTAAATTTATACCGAAACTTGACAATAATTGGTGGAATTTTTTGAGGGTTTGTCCGGAACTCGTAAATTTGCGCAAAGTGCACCACGAACTTGGAGTGACAGTTTTCTATAAGCGTCGAACAGAAAGAAGTGCGTGTGTCAGTTTCCGCGAGACTTTTCTAAAATTAGTCCTTTCTAAAAATTTCTAAAAAGGGGTCTACCAAATTTTGAGAGCGTCGAGGTTTTCTCGTTTTTCGTACTAATTTATCAGAAATTATTATAAACAATTACTATTGCAGACTGAGAACTACTCTCATGCTTTGTTACACAATGAGCGCTCCCACAGCCCTCTAGTACTATAGATTTGCGCTTATATAAAATGTCTGCCGCCTGATGCTAAACTTCCGTTACAGTTAAAAAGAAACGATCTACTTACTCATTTCGCGTCTGAATAATACATTATTTAAAATGCATTTTTCTTGCAAATATTAATAAAAAGGGAAAAAATAAATTTCATCCAAGTGAAAAATGATTCAACTATTTGTTAAAGTTGAAAAATTAGAGAAAAATTTAAATTAAATCTGGAAAGGAAGAAAAAAGAAATTTGCCCAGCTTAAAATAAAAGTTATAAGGATTTGTAACATTTAAACTTGGGAGAGATTTAAGAGGGTTTATAGCTTTTAATAATTTTTTTAGATAAATATGAAATAAAATATTTTCACCATTTTTTCTAGTTGAAGATTTTTTAAAACTTCATATTAGTTTATTTATTCAAAGCAAACAAGATATTGCATTTGTACCTGGAACTGGAACGTATATACTCGTAGGTACTCGTATTAGTGTAGTTTTCATAATTTAATCATTTTAGGAAAAAATGTTCGATATTTCAGCTATGATTTATTGATTAACTAATGAGGTTTTTATAACTCTTATGTTTAGTGTATTGAAGGCTGCCTACGGTGAATGTTTGGAAGGGGCCTAAAATCGACATTCACAAACTGTGGCAAATTTGACCCGGTTTTGGTGGGTGTCTCTTCAATAAAAAAGAAAAAAATTATCCCTTAGATTGTAAGCCCGAAAACCGGTAACTTATCTTTCTTTTACTCTTCAGCAGGATTCAGTCGTAGACGGGGGTGAGTTCGTACACACAATTACCACAAAGTACCATACATACAGAGGAAGAGAGAGGGGGGGGGGGAAGAGGGGGAAAGAGGGGGAGAGGGGGGAGAGGGGGGAAAGAGAGGGAGAGAGGGAGAGAGGGGGGAGAGATAGGGAGAGAGGGAGAGAGAGCGGGGAGAGAGGGGGGAGAGAGAGACCGAGAGGGAGAGAGAGAGCGATAGGGAGCGATAGGGAGAGAGAGAGAGCGAAATAAACTATTTTCTAATGCGCAGGTTCACCAGAAACCAGATTAACCACTTAACCAGGCTACAAACTACTTTTCTATTTCAAACTTTACGTTTTTGATACCCCAAGACGGTAACCGCCATGATCCGGGGATACTTCAAGGTCATGAAAACTGGCATGTTTAATTTCAATGTAAATTGCCGTAAGTGTCGCTTCTTTTTTATGTGGTATTTTACGTCCGTATCAACTACTGTGGTTATTAGCAGACGGGACCTACAGCTTTAGGTGGGTTCCGAACCACCAAGACCAGGGCATTTGACACATAGAAACACTCTAGTGATGTCAGTCGGCTTTGAACTAGCGACCTTTACATCAGCATGCTACGATGTTAGCCGCTACACCACCCCGGTCTTTTAGTGTCGCTTTTTGTTGCATAAAGTAAATATTCTTTGGTGACAAGACGGTTGACAAGAACCATCACAAGGAAGCTGTGCGTAGTTGGTAGTTTGAACAAACACGCGACTCCGGATCACCGTTTTTAGACGAGAACAGAACATGACTACATAGGAGCGGGGACTTTTTCAATACTGGACAAATGTACTTTCGTCGGAATCGCGGTTATTTATTAATTTTTCGTCATTCCTGGGAAACCACCAATTACAGCGCAGCATGTGACCATTGCTAGTGGGACGAGACGTTTGACATGTTTTAAATTAATAATTAATTGTAATTACTAAAATTCAATTAATTTAATTTGATAAAGGGTAACGAGCAGGCCCGTAGTCAGACCGGTTTTCTCGGGTCATTTGTCCGGGGCCCGGCCATAAGCCTTGTTTTTAGGGGCCCGGCCTGGCCCTATAAAAAATTTAAAATCCTCAGCTTGAATGAAGTTTAGGTAGCGGACCCCACAAACCCTAAAATGTTTATTTTATATGAAATGATAATTGATAAATGAAATTTTCCCTGTGTTAACCGGCTAACGCGCAACATAAAAAAATAACCCTCACGAAAGTCGCAGTAATTGTATACTGTTTTTATGAGCTGAAATAGCGTAATAAGTGATGTCCTAGTATGTAATTTTCAAAAGTTTTCCGGGGAGAGCCCCGGATCCCCCTCTTTACTGGGGGCAAAGAGGGGGTAGACCCCAGACCCCCCGGTAGAGCAGGGCCAGGGAGATAAGGTTTGTCCGGGGCCTGTCAAAGCTGACTACGGCCCTGGTAACGAGAAAATGCGCTGTTAAAACGGACTTTCGATTGGTATGGAATTATTAGGGTTGCCTAGAGATCATCCAGGGATGTTAATTGAAGATTAGAGGTTAGAGGTTTAAAAGAAATGGTAGGAAAAATTTATAATTATTATTATAGGCCAAATTTTAAATTTTAAAAACCTTTTGTACAGCAAGGTCGAGCGTGAAAATGTCTAACTTCTAACTCGACGAATGTACAAGATGGACAGAATTCGATGGTTGGATAGAAAAATAGATGTTCTCATTTTTTTTCTTGAGAGAAACTCAATGGCGAAAACCAAAATTTGCGATCCTTTTTAGTTTTGGACTTATAATCCAAAGTTCGATTTTGTAATTTTTCGCTATAAGTGCCGATATCTCAGTTGTTGTGAAGTTGCCGAAACAAATAGTAGCACTTTATTCAGACTCTAGCCGAAGGGATTTTTAATATCTCCCTTAGTTTCCAGTTTATAACACAAAGTAGTGTTTTTTAAATAGAAAACATACTCGTGTTAGGCCCCAATGTGACTTCTGAGGACTTGGAGGCCAATGATTTTGGGGACTTTTTTGTTGCTGCTGTAAATGAGATTGTGAAGTCTTTGGATTCTGAACCAGTTTCGTTGGCATGTGGTGGTGTGACTGGCCTTCCTTTCTCTTTTGTGAAAACCTCAATTATAAGGGTCAGAGATGTTATTGCTAAACTGAAGAATAGTGCCAGCTGTGATAAAATATTGTTTAAACGTAAAAATGTTAAAGAGTGTGAAGGGCATTGTGGCGGCTCATCTGCCTAAACTTTTCAATCTGTGCATAAGACGAGGCTGTTTGTCGGATTGTCTCAAGGTGTCTAAGGTTGTGCCGGTGCACAAAAAGGGTTCTCCGGAAAATGTGAAGAACTAAAGACCGATAGCACTGATGCCCTTTATCAGCAAGGTGTTTGAAAAAATTTTGGTGAAACAACTTGTGAGTCATTTCGAGTCAAATAAGCTTTTTTGTGAACACCAATGGAGTTTCAGAAAAAATAGATCTACGGTTGATACCATTGGTAAGCTGTGTGGGATGGTGTATGACGGTTTCGAAGGTGGCGCCCTTACTGAGGCTGCCTTTTGTGACTTGAGTGACTTCGACGTTGTATCCCATGACCTTTTATTAAAGAAACTTGAAGCTTATATCTTTGATGTAAATAGTTTCAACCTTATAGTATACTCGTATTTGAAAAATAGGATACAGATCGTTAGCTATCAAATCATGAGTCCCACACGGGTCATTAATGGAGCCTGTTCTGTTTCTAGTGTTTTTAAATAATCTTCCGAAAACCATTTTGGCTCCTGAGGTAGTCTTATACGCGGAGGACGCCATTCTCGTCTCTGCATCAAAAGACAGAGTTACAAGCAATGGCCAACATGACGTCGTCTGCCTAGAGATTGTTTCTACAGAATCGGTTAAGTTTGAACGTATCGAAGACCCAATTTGTAATTTTCGGCACGGTTAGTGGTGGAGAGGTTGTGAGTTTCCTGGGGGTGACTCTGAACTCAAAGCTGTCGTTTGCAGCTCACGTTGACAAGTTGTCCGAATCTTTGACTGGTAATATTTCATTGTATGATACAAACACTTGTTGTGGGGCGTCACTAAACATTTTGCCAGAATGTTTGCTTTCCAGCGAAAGGACTTGCGCATGCTTTGTGATTTGGGCTATAGGGAGAATTGTCAGCAATTTTATGTTTACAGTCGAATTGTGACGGTAAACTGTTAGAATATATTTATATACGAATGCCTGATTTATGTAAAAAAGAATTTGTACCAGTATGGTAGACAGGGCCAGTCGCATAGCGTGCTACTGCACGCGTAATAATGGGGATTTGGTGCTGATCTATAGTAGAATTTATAGGTCAGTAGCATAAATTATTATGAATATCGCAAACTCAAAAAAAGACAACGTGGATGCGCTATCCATTTTTCCACATCTTTTATAGTTATAGTTATATTGTTTTCTTCTAACGGAATAACCATCACCACTTCCCTATCTTATGCGCGCCTTTTTTCGCAGCGAATTAACATAATATTGACTATTTTTAAATTGTAAAACAAACATACGGTATAGAAAAGGTACTTTTCCATTTTTAAACTCTGTTATTTAGTTTTAAATTTTAATCAATACTTTGGTATGATAGTATACGAAACATATAAATATAATTTCCAATTTTCTCTATAAAGCAATCAAAAGTTCAAAAGAGAAGAATATTTTAAATTTTTTGTTACTATACTTTGTGAGTCTTTTTTTATAATTTGCTACCGAAACATAATATTATACCTTCGTTACTTTTTCATTTCATGTATACAAATTCTTATATTTCTATACATTTTTTTACAACTTTGATACATGACATTCATTTCTCTCTTTAATTTAAACAACAATTTCGGCATGTAAAAATATTTTTATAATGAGCAACTAGGCATTTACGTATTAACCAAAGCATTTTCAATTATTTTTATGATTAGAGGACAACCCTACCTTTTAATTTATTTCGTAAAGTCGTTATAAAATCGTTCTTTCGCTTCCGCCCACTTTACAGTGTCGAATTTTTGTAATTAAGAAAATCTTGAGACGGAAGCATTGATTTTTAGACTTTTCTTATTAAAACGAAGCTTGTCAGCTTCTTTTTTCGAGTTAATTATTTATTATTTTACAGCCGACTAAAGGGTTATAAGTAGCTGACCAGCTGGGAAAATAGGTGATGCTTTTTATGCAAAACGTTAAAAATGATTTTGGAAATAAACAAAAAAGATAATTCGGCTCTACTTTAAGGTTCTACTTTAGTGGATAGACCGCCCTTTTTTAAATTTATTTTACAATTATTTTTTATTGATCTATATTTTTACTTTTAAGTCGCTTCTTTTTTAAATCTGGAAGTTTCTAAAAGAAATCACAACTGCTTAATAATTAAAAATTAAGTGCCTATCGCAAAAATCATTTCTTCCAATAACTTTGCGATTAATTAAAATTCAAAAGAAATGTTCGTTCTTGGATTAATTACCTACTACTAATTTTTCATTACGAAAATTTGAAATTAATAGAAATGCGAAACGTCGGATGCCGTTTCAATTTCCACTTTAATAATAATAATGGCTTTCATTACACATGAAAACGAATTCATTAAAAACATTTAACTGTCGTTAATCTGACAATATATAACATCTTCCACTATCTAAACTTGTGCCCTAGTAATTCTTATAAGATGGAGACACTTTTATCACTATTTGAAAATTTATATCGTTGGAAACTTTTTATCTTTCGTTAAATTTGTGGCATCTTCAACTCGGGGCCTAAAATATTTAAAATTATATTATTAATTTTGTTAATTTTTTAAACCAAAGTATGCACTTTATTTTGAAATCTAAATTTGAGCCGTAAATAAGTTTCGAGTTTAGGGAAAATAAATCATCCAAATCAATATGACTAATGGAGAGATGTCAAGTTGGTTTAAATGCACGAGATTTAATGTTGGAGCACGAAAAATTTGAAATATAAGACAAGAAGTACAAATGAAAAATTGCTTTATTTTAATATTTCTTAAAGAGGGAGTGCGAGCATGCTTTTATGTGCTTTTACGTAATTGCTTTGTTTATTAAGCAATTTTACCTTTTCGTTGACTTCGTCTGCGTTGAAAAAGTATTATGAATGGAAACTAATACAATAAAACTCGAAAAAGTATGTTGGTGGGTGTGTTTGGGCGCATCAGCTGTGGCATCTTGTGTGAACATAGAGCTGCACTGTGGCATCCGTTTTCTTTGTGGCATCCTATACTCGCTACACAAGTATTATTTGAATTATTTTTTAAATTTATATCCCTACGATAAACAATTAGCCAATCACCGTTTATAACGTTATTAAGGTTGTGCATGGTGTGGCGCAAGTCGGTTTTACGCATACATTCTTCGGGGGGGGGGGTACTTATTGTCTTAAATTAACAATAACTAAAAAATTGGGCAGTTTCTACCCTTTAAAATCAGCATGTTTTTAACAACGTATAAGAAAATATATACCGGGTGTTTAATATCTACCTGCGTTATATGGGTAACTTTGTTATTATAAGAGTTACGGAGTCGGTTAGGTTACCAAAGTTGGGCAGAATTTCACTACTAATCAAATGCCGTTAAGAAAATTCAGAAATGTTGCCACGTTTCCAAGATATTTAAAAATTACTCAAAATTGTCAAAAATTTGAATTGGCTCTATCTCGTTTATTATTAAAAATACCAAAAAAGGTGAAGAAAGCTTTTCGATAGATAACTATTGTATCAGTGTAAAATAGAAGTCAAATAATCATTTTAGTTGTAAGTGTTCGAGTTATGACCCTAACTTACATTTTTTAAAATAGCAATCATAGTCGGCTGGGCTCGGCATGAACTCGTTAAATTGATTATTTTTTGTGATTTCAAAAATGTGTGGTTTTGCATATTTATTGTCACTGGTTATCTCACAATAACAAAAAATGTAACTTTAATTATGAACGATATGATAATATGATATTAACGACAAAATATTCAGGATGCTCGTTTTTAACACCCTAAAACAATGGCAACAAAAAAATCAATTTTTCTCTTCCAGAAGTACGGAGATATACTACTCTAAAACTTAAAAAAGCATAGATCTTAGCTACCTTAAATTTAAAATTTTATAAATGAAACTTAAGGCCCCTACACACGACCTGACGCGGTCGGCCCGACAGTCGGTCCGACCAAATCAGGTGTTGCTTACACGTTAAATCGTCTGACAACGCTCCACACGGCCTGATTTGGTCAGGCGGTTAAGTAGTCAGGTGGACGGGCCATTTGATAACATCCGACGACCCGACACAATAAATGTCAGACGACAAGCCTACACACGACCAGATATTCTATCTGATCAGACCAAATCGGCCCGACCGCCTGACCAAATCAGGTCGTGTGTAGGGGACTTTAGTATACACGCTCATAAGGGCTGCATCTTTCAGATGACATAAGACCCCTCAAAATTCGTTTAATACACTTCAGAGGGTTGTATAAAAACATTGCTACCACCCTTGAACCGGATTATACGAATTTTTGGGGGTCATTTGAAAGACGAAGCCCTTTCGAACTTCCAACTTTCTTTAAGTTTTGGGTTAGAAAATTACAAAAAAGTGTCCTATTGAAAATTATACGAAGTTTATTGCCAAAAAAATTCCCGTCTTTTAAGAGAACGAATCAATATCCCGCTTTATTGGCTTTGGATTATGAGATAAAGTTATTTTTAAAATTATTGTGTTATCTTTCTCTCACCCTAAACTTGTGGCATCGATGTCGCTAGTTTAGTTTATGCTTGCCAATATAAACAGTCACAGTTTCACTATAAAGGAGTGTATAAGGACTAGAATCACACCCAAATTGTTCTCTACAACCAAGCTATCCATGGTACGCGGCTCATCGATAGTGTCACATGTCGGTCTCATGCATGAATGTCACAAACATTTTATACAGGTCTAGATGGATGGGTGTATGTGTGTATGTAATACCGTCAAATAAAAACTACTGAAGCGATTTTGTTGAAATTGGGTTTCGGACACTTTAATAAAACCGACAAAATAAGCTTTTAACCCTCGCAGTCCCGAAACCGGCTCACGACTTACCCAAAGTCGATATTTCTTTAAATAACTTCTATGATAAATTTTTTAATATAATTTCCTTCTGTGTATTCTCCTAAAATACTTAACTACATAATATACTGCTGGAAAATATCGAAAAATGTATAATTTTAGAAAAACGTTAATAAAGAACACCCTGTATAAAAATCTGCAGAAATGAAACTATGAATATTAGATTTGAAACAAGCAAAAACTTTTACGAAGAGTAACATTTTTTGATAAAATCACTAATAAGCGAGATTATATTGAAACCAAAATGTCCTTATTTCATCCGCAAACACAAAATAAAAAATGTGTCATCGATGACCCGGTTTTGGTAAACGATGATTGTAATTTATTTTGGGACTGCGAAGGTTAAACAAAATCGATACAGGGTGGCCCAAAATAAGAGGGTTATTTTGGTCGCAATTTTGGCCGACACTATTTATACTCTGTTAGTACGCAAAAAAATACTTTTCAAATTTTTAAATTTAAAATGGCGGCCAGTAAAGTGATTGTCTCATTTTACAGTTTTTTTTATTAAGCCTTTGGAGATAGTTATTATTATAAGAATTCAAAAACAGGAATATACTACAGGCAAACTATAGAGTTTTAGTTTTGGTGTAGTGGATTTTTGAAATACTAATTCCAAAATTGACTACTTTTAAATGACCAAAATTGACTATAATTTTACAACGCATTTTCGACTAAATCGGCTCCGGTTGTTTTTTTGATATTTTGATATGTTGTAGATATGCAAGTTTTTAATTATATACGGTTGTATGGTTCATTTGCTATCAGCAGATCCGGAGCTATGATTTTTTGAAAGTGAAAATTTCAAAAATTTATGATTTTTTTTGTAATTACAATTTGAAATTGCAAGTTGGTATATTAATTTACTACATAAATTTCTATTATTTGTTACTATTTTAGTTTAAAAAACACTTTTGGTTTAACCGGAAATTAGCCAAGCAAAAGGACGATTTAAAAACACCCTGTATATTTTATAATTTTTTAAACTATCGTAAGATTAGCTGTCTAATGATATTAAAAACGTTAAATTTTGCCTTCATGTTCAACCGGAAATAAATTAAATCAGGGAGAGCTTCTGAGCATACTATTGCTCGGTACTATTTTTGATATTGTTTTTGTGTCTGTTCTTAATACTTGAAAATGTAGTAAATAAATATTAGTCAACCTAATTTTAAATAATGAATTTTAAGCATAAAATTGTCTAATCCGTGTTTTGTTTTAATTGAATGCAAAATTTACTTAAAATTACGATGTTTAACTTGCAAAGATTTGTAGAAGATTTTAACACAAAACGAAAAACAATAAGGTCCTTGACTCTCCCTAAATTGTCAAACCTAAACAAACAGTTTAAAAATTACTCGAATAGGCCAATTTTACCAACAGAACAGGACTAAAAACAACTTAAAAGTACAAAGAGAAAATTATTCAATTTTAAGTCCATTAACCTGAAACAAAACCAACCCTTTAAATAAACAAACAAATTGAATAATGTAAGGGAAGGGACTAAAAAGTATAAATGTTAACAATTAAAATATTCAAACGTTTGTATATTACGTGAAAATTGTTTTTAAATTTATACCATTCAGGTCCGTACTCGACGCTATTTTTGAAACCTTGAACTCGATCTGAATTTTAAATAAATGGATTCATCTAATCGAAAGTTGCTCTTCTCAAATTCTTATGATTCAAAAATACCAAAAATTTCCCCTGTACGTATGAACTACGTAAAATGTACACACAAAATATTCAAAGTGTGTACTTATGAAACGGGCTGTTAATTAACTTCCCTTTGCTGCTTTCAACAAACTAATTGTTCGTCGCAAACCGTGATTATCGATTTTAATTAACGATCAATTGATTTTTTTTTTGTGCGGGGAGTTTTTAGACACCCACACGTAAAAATGAATTAATTTAAAACTTTTTGTTAATTAACAAACACTTTAATTTAGATACGTGCAATTTATTACCTCACCATGAGGCATTTTCCACTTCACAACCGCATTGTGTGGTATTTTAAATATTGATCCCCTCTTGTTATAACAATTACGTACGTAATGCGTAGTTAGAGGAGCACAAAGTAAAATTTAATACGTTTGCTTTGGCATCAAATTAACAGACGCACTTTTGTTGAATTAAAAGTTAGTAATTAAAAATTAACGTCGCTTTCAGACCAGGAAGAAATTATCTAAGCAAGTGCCACAAGTTTGGTTATTGATTGTCTGATAAAGGATTAGATTACTGAGGGACGATATCCAAAATTCGACCCAACTATTGCTGGGCGCAGTGTTTTCCACACCTTGTTTTTCCAATCTACCAACTATAAGTGTTTCGGAGGTTTGAGACAGATGCGAAACCCTCGGTATTAGCTCCAAATTGTTGAAAACGGTTGATCGAGTCCCTCTATCTCTATATCTGAGATGTTTTTTTTAAGATGCTCGGTGTCTGTCATTCTGTCAACTACCCCGTCTACTAACTGCAGTCTTATTTACATTATACATTGAGTTACAAACAAAGCGAGGTCGCGAGCAAGATCTCGTCAGATGTGTTGCTAAACATGTAAATTGGATAAATTAGTTCTCAAAGTTTCAAAGGTACATTAGTACATTTTTTATTGTGATTTAAATCTGAAATCAAAAAGTAAGCTGGTATATTTTACGATTTTTCAACTCTTATGCAAATTTTGCCAATAAAACGAGAATAAAATAACATAAAACCGACACGAAAATACTTGCGGCGTAATTAAAAAAAATTAATGACTCCCGAAACTCGACCCATAACATGAAGAAAAATTAAGCTAAAACAAAAAATACTTTTACCATTCCCAAAACGGATAATTAATGAATTTTATTTAGATATAAATAACTTACACTGTTGCAAAGTTAACAGTTCGAAAGGGATGGTTGTAGTTGGTCCCGTTTATTAATTTGTTTAGATAACATAATTTGACCTAATTAGAATGGATAAAATTGCGATAATAATAAACTCGTACATTTGAAACTCCCTTAAAGAAGATATAGCTTTTGTGTGTATTGATCATATGCTCATAAAGCGCAGAAACGTTTTGCCTTGATGTATTGTTAAATGCGTTATACAATTTTAGAGTACATAAAATCTTCCCCGAGTCGTGCATAATCTCAATAGCATTGAAAGGGTTTTGGATTGATGGAGCTGAATGAGATATATTTTTTTTTATCTTTAACAACTTACAAAATGGCTTGTGTGGTTTCTAAAAATCTTTATTTAAGACAAACCACAGTCGTAGTCTGTTTTTTTTAATTCGAGAAGGTGTCGATTCCTTTTACAGGGTCGGCTATAAGTTTTAAGCTTTGTGGTCCAGTCAATTAAAAGACGAAATACCGCCACACTGTCGGAAAAATTTCCACAAAGCTGAATTTTTATATATTTATAGAATATTTATTGAACTTTTCAACGAAATTTTTCTTGAAAGAAAAAAGAAAATACAAACCTGCAGAATGAAGCAAAAAGCGTGGCTATCAGAAGAGCTTAAGCAAACTAAAAACCAACTGGAGGCATTATATACTGTAGCCCGAGTGAGGAAGGATTCGGATTCGTTTGAAACGTACAAACGATATAAATTTATATACCACCGAAAAATCAAAGAGACTAATAGAAACCACAATGTCAGATTGATTGAGGAATCTGAAGATAAGCAGAAGAGCGTGTGGAATCTGATTAAAAAAGAAACTAGAACAAAAAACACAAATAAAGTGTCACATAACTGTAGTGAACTTACGGCCGAAGATCTAAACAAGTTTTTTGCCAGCGTGGGCGAGGATACGGCTAGAAGTATAAAAAATATAACTATAAAACCACTAGAACTCTTGGCGGGAACAGGTATCACTTCTGCAAACTCATGTTTCCTTTTTCCGATGGATAGAGGGGAGATCCTGAGAATAATTGCTTCTATAAAAGCTAAGAAATCTCAAGACATAAACGGCATATCAAGCACCTTCATTAAAAGCATAAAACTTGAACTATGTCAGATACTGGTGGCGCTGATAAATAGATGTTTTTCGGAAAGAGTATTTCCTGATGAATTAAAGATTGGAAGAGTGGTGGCAATTCACAAGAAAGGTGATCTGAATGAATGTGACAATTACAGACCAGTGTCTATATTACCCGTCTTTTCGAAAATTTGGGAGGCTGCTTTGAAAAATACATTGGTTGCGTACTTTGATAAGTTTAAAATGTGGAATCTCAACCAACACGGCTTCAGAGAGAGGAAATCCACGACAACTGCTATGTTGCAGTTATTTGATGGTATATTTTCGGCAATAGATAAAAGTGAGGTGGTTAAAATGGCTTTATGTGATCTGAGTAAGGCCTTTGACACAATATCACACAAGATTTTAATAAATAAATTGAACTTCTATGGAGTGAGGGGAAAATCTGGAAGCATAATGGAATCCTACTTACAAAACTTGCATCGTCATCACTGGAAGTGAAATGTGGAGTGCCCCAAGGGTCCATTCTGGAGCCTCTTTTAGTTGTAATATATATCGATGATCTTCCTAATAAAATAAGGGCCAGCAATACATGTATGTATGCCGACGATACGTCCTTTTTCGTCGCGGGAACATCTGAAGTAGAGACTCAGCGGAAGTTCGAAACAGCTGTGGATGACGCTGAAGAATGGTTTAGGGCAAACAAGCTCAAAATGAATAACAATAAAAACAAATTGCTTACCTTCGGCACATCGGTCGGGCAGGACTCAGTGTGCTTCCTTGGGCTGCATGTCAACGAGAAATTGAATTGGTCTGATCACGTGATGCATCTCGAGAGAAGGTTGTCCTCGGCGCTGTATAGTATTAGAAGAGTACGTGAGATAGCCAATAAGAATGCTGCAAAGACCGCCTATTATGCAAGCTTTCACAGCATAATGTCGTACGGGATTGTGTTGTGGGGATCGTCGAGTGATGCCCACAGAATACTGCTGAAACAAAAGAAGGCAGTCAGAATAATATGTGGCCTCGGATGGACCGATAGTTGCCGAGAATATTTCAAAAGAGAAAGGATACTCACCTTTTCCTGTCTGTATATAGTATATGAATGCATAAGGTACATCTCCAACACCAGAGAAAACTTTGTAACGTGTTTCCAGGTCCATAACCGGAACACGAGAGGTGGTCCCTTACTGAGGACACCATATCACCGGTTGCACAAGACACAGCACCATGTGGACTACTGGGGCACTTAGTTTTATAACAAGCGTTCGCTACACTCAAGGCAGCTACCGAGACGAGAACTCTTTAAACAACTGAAAAAGAAACTATTGGACCGTCCATTCTATAGTCTGCAAGAGTTTATTGAATGTAGAGATACATTTTGAGGTGTCAATGGTATTTTAAAGTGTTAACTGGGTGAATGTCCTTGTGGTGTTGTCGATTCATTTTAAAGTGTCAATTATTGTATTTATATTTTAAAGTGTCAATTGTATGAATGTCCTTGTGGTGCTGTCGATTCATTTTAAAGTGTCAATTATTGTATTTTATTTTAAAGTGTCAATTGTATTTTTTAAAGTGTTAACTGGATGAATGTCCTTGTGGTGTTGTCGATTCATTTTAAAGTGTCAATTATTGTATTTATACTTTGAAGTGTCAATTGTATGAATGTCCTTGTGGTGCTGTCGATTCATTTTAAAGTGTCAATTATTGTATTTTATTTTAAAGTGTCAATTGTATTTTTTAAAGTGTTAACTGGATGAATGTCCTTGTGGTGTTGTCGATTCATTTTAAAGTGTCAATTATTGTATTTATATTTTGAAGTGTCAATTGTATGAATGTCCTTGTGGTGTTGTCGATTCATTTTAAAGTGTCAATTATTGTATTTTATTTTAAAGTGTCAATTGTATGATTGTCCAATGGTTTTAATTTTTACTGACCATGAAACGATTGATCGTGCAATAAATATTAAAAAAAAATATATATACAGGGTTTAACAATAATAATATATAGGTAGCCGCAATTTTTTTCTGCAATACACACCCTGTAAATGGTCAACTCAGGTTCGTTTACCAGAGTGAAATCGATGAATTTAATGTACTATCTTTTCTCAATAAATCAGGACTAATTTCATGAATGATTAGGATCAATTTTCAGTTGCTGTAGAACCCAATAGGCGAACTCACTATGGGCACGATGGTCTAGTTCTAGGGTCCACATACTCTTATAAGGGTTCAAACCAATTTTCTTTCTCAAAATACCACGCATATGGTTGACGTTCCAGAATTTTTCATGGAATCGAAAAGCACCGTTTAAGCCTTTGCGACTGCTTGTTGGAAACATTTTGTAGTATTTTTTAATAATAAATTAGATGTAACAGTAAGCCACTGTTTGAACTCACAAAGGAGAAATTGTAACATCGAAATTAGAGATTAGAATTAGATAGAAACTTTTGAAACCTAGCAACATTGCTAGGCATCACATAAACAAATTAATCCAAGTATTAAATATCGTACCTTACTAGGAAAGCCAAAATAATTACCTTAATTTTCCACGAGCTCTTAAATTACAAATTATGACAAGTTCCTTGTACCACTCACATTCACAATAATTAACAAACTTAAAAAAAATTAATTTTCCACGTTGCTCTCGTCCGCACTTTCTAAAAGTTTTAAATAAACTAAATTTTATTCGAAAACACGTTAAATTCCTAGCGCATTTGGCATTGTTATCAGTTACTATTCAATACCAAATGGCAAATGTACCTATACCGAGTGCAAAATTTTGGTTTTATAACAAAAATAAGTAACTATCTATAAAATTCTCCTCAAAATTTCTAAAATTATTCCAGTCAACTTGGCTCGAAAAAGGTAGATTTCGAGCAAAAAAGGTTTGGTATTTGTCGATTCGTGTTCCTTAGGGCATGAGAAACGATTATAATAGAAGTTTTCGGCATTTTCTTACAGCAATAGCTTTTTAAAACTTTACATGCTCGAACCTACCGTATCTACAGGGTGTTTGATACGGATGCAGTCTACTATCGCTTCTATGTCGAATGATTGCGTTTTTATTCACTTGAAAACAACTTTAGTGTGCATTATGTCTGATGGAACGTCGAAAGATGCCCATTTGACAAGTATTTTGAATTGTGCGGCGTTTTTTCTACATAGACCAGCCTGTATACATATAAATAGCCCATTATAATAATAAACTGCCTTCACTGATTTCCGACTTTAAAAGGTCCTCTTGGACCCATAAATGAAATGTGCGATTTTGAAGAGGTCGCAAACGGTTTTAAGGCAATTTTTTTAGTCGTAGGCGTAGAGCAGGTCCGGTAAAAAGATTGGAATGTTTGGAAGGGTGCCAAAACGTTCGGGTGATAGAGTAGTGGGTTCGCAATCTTCGGGTATCACCAAACTGATGGTTTTGGCGAAGACGCAATTTTTACGGTTACAAATGTGTCCAAGGAGGTGAATCGATGTACCGCACACCGGAAAACCTCACAGATCCGTAAAAATGTGCCAATTAATGAAATTATAATTACCTTTAGGCGTCAGTTCTCATTTCGCTATAAAATAATAAGTATTTAATTAGAGTTCTTGACATTCTTGTAACTTTTCTAAATAGTTAGTACAACAGCCCATTCTCTCAGAACCCCAATAATTTAGTGATAGGTCTACTCAACACTTTAATATCAAATTTTTGTATTTTATCTCACAAAATCCACATCCTTAAGACACAAATAACATGTTGCTCCTAGGTGACATTGTGTGCACTATGTTGCGTTAACAACACATTAAAGCGCCGCGACCAACAGTGTTTTTAACCGCCGGCAGAAAGTGTCATTTTCGTTCATTATTCATTATTAATTATAGAATTTTTCAGCGTTTTCACTCGTTCTACAAAATACTAGTGGATTGATAATCGGTCAAATTATCATAAAATAAACAAATGCATTATGCACTGTTAGTTGTGAATAATTGTTCCGACTCAAAGCTTCAAGCAGCATTATAAAATGAATGAATACGTACTTACAACTTACAACCCACATAAGGGTAGGTTAGGTTTATGTTTTTAGTATGTACAAGATATGTGATGGGTGATGGGCATTGTTTCAATTTTAAACTTGAATTAATAATAATTAGGGCTTGCTTATTTTAAAAGGGTTTAGATACAATTTTCAATGCTTGTGTCCAAAATATTAATAATTAATCGACCTCTGTAGATTGAGAGCAATCTTTTTTGTTCAATGCGAAGCATCAGGGGCGTTTTATCCGTAATATTTACCAAAGAAGAAAAGAAGGCCAAGTTTGAATGGGTTTTAGAAAAAATTCTTGCTGTCAAGAGTTACGCCTTGGTGCTTTAGAGACTCGGCTCAATCAGAATGTAGTCCGACGAACACACAGAATCACCACAGGTCGACTCATGATAACGAAGTATAGGACGAAGAGGACAGGTCTAAGGAGACGTAGGTACTTGGTTTTATTGCCGTTTGATGGCAATCGAATCAGTCACAAGACAACCGTAGATATTTTGTCGTATGCCACTCTATAACCATCTATGAGCTTCCAAACCATCTGTGAGTTTCCAAAGTAGGCTAAGTTGGTGTCATCCGCAAAAGTGATCACTTTTCTTCTGCTAAGTAACGAATTTATGTACGCCACGAACAAAAGCGGGCCTAACTCTGAGTCCTAGGGCACACCGGCATCCACTATTGTTTAATCACTGTGGCTTCAATTTTCAGCAACATAGGTTTATCTAAAAGATATGATTCGAGCCATTCATAAGCCAATCCACGAAACCCGGCTTGACACAGCTTGCTGAGTAACATCTTAGTGATGTCGATAAAAATTCCCGCACATCATTTGGCACCCCTATTCAGCGCAGTGTACACGTTGTTTATGAAATATAGTAGTCCATCTTCGGTGTTTAGGCCCTTCCTAAACCCAAATTGAACTGAACTGAAAAGTTGTTTTTGTCGAGAAAACTGGCCATTCTCTTCTTAACAAGTCTTTCCAGGACTTTCGAGAACACCGACAATAAAGAGATCGGCCTGTAGTTGATGCAGTCCAAAGGGTCCCATTTTTTATGAATCTGGATTACGATGACGGCCTTTATTAAACATTCCGGAAATACTTCGTCGCTAATAACCCCCTATTGTACAGATGCATCAGGACATCGACACTTCATTCAACACTTATTTAATTAGGCAGCTACTTATATTGTCATATTTACTAGATTTTTAGTTTTTGAGCGGTCTCATTTCTGAGAGTACCTGGTCGTGACTGGACTGAAAAAACAAGGGTTAGATTTGCCAATTTTAATGCGTGGTAGTATAGGTCTTCGTCCAAAACAATTTTCTCACTCAACTTGTTGGGGATAGTGGAAAAGAACATATTTAACGCATTCGCAATTTCCCTGTTTGTCTCTACAAGCCGCTCAGTATCATCCCTAATCCTGGACATTTCTTTTTAATGTTTTTGTGTGCCTATGACGTTATCAACGACTCTTTACTGATTTTTGGAATTTTTTTTTAAGTCAGATTTCAGTTTGTGGTAGTAGCGTAGCGGTTGAAAGAAATAGTTAAGGGATGTTTCCTGCAGGTTTTAGCAATTTGGTTATTATAAGTTGGCAATGCTATTAGTTGATTGGTTATCCAGGACTGATTGAAAATCGCTAACTTTTGGTTCTCCGTAGACCCCAGAGCCCAACTTTCAATGTTTAGTTACTATCTTAGAGCAGCTTAGTCGACTCTCCTAAACCGAACGTCCACCCGTGGAGATAAAACTTTTGCTGAAATTCAACTCACTAGTCGAAGGGAAAACAAATAAATTATAGAGTCTAATAGCGGCCTCTAGCTTGGCAACGGTCCTAATCCTGAAATATATACAAACTAGTAAGAAACATTTTCGTGGAAGTTGTTAAAAAAATCTTAAAAATGTTGTTATTTATCCATATAAAAACAATTTATTTTTTTATGTTCAAAGTATCGCGAGTTTATGATGATATAACTGTACTTAACATAAATTTTTATGTATTTAGCAAATGACACCATTCGGAACATACAACCCCAACATTATAATACCTCAACGCACGAACTAAATGCATTATTTTTCTACGTTATTTTTACAAGGCATAACTGTAGTATAGAAGGTGTGCATATTCATTTTTATATTTATTCGTTTCGATTGCATTAAACAACAGGTATAACGGAGAAATTAATGTCGGCACTAAAATCTGATAAATAAAAATTCATTTCACCATCTGAAGTAACCGATAATTATTGATATGATAAATAGTGCTGTAATTAGAGAACTAAACTATAACTCACTAGCGATGAAAATCTACCGTTGTAATGTACGGCATATTATTACTTGGGGCGTTTCAAACTTGATTAATATTCAATTGGACTAAGTTGAATATGATTTGATTATCTGCGAAAATAATTAAAAATGATTGATTTATCTCTCGTGAACTCCAAACCTGGTAATTGAAAGAGTTACAAGTTACAATCGCTCATTAATGTAATTAATGTCGAGTTCTTTCATGCTGGTTCAGCGATCTCGAGTCCGAACCAGCAATTAGAGGCAATAACAAGAAGCTCAAAAGTATGGTAGGTGTTGTAGGGGGGGATAGAAAGAACCTTACAGGGCTCGCTATCAAGACGGGTGAACCGAGGTGGTGTAAACGGGTGGGGTAGTTGGGTTTTTTTGCTACGAAAAACATAATTTTTGAAGCCAACAATCTCAATTTTTGACTTGTGGAAAACTCCTTCATGCGTTCTGCATCACTTCTTTATTTCTTTCTAGAGGACACTCAAATTGGATCTGGAACTGGATACTTTCACCTACTGCAAGCAATTACAAAAATTGTTTTTATGAGACCCACTGTCTGATTGGCTGATCAATATGCTAGATAGTAGAGACAAAAATGGCATGATGAAAGGTGCCTACTGCATCAAACAGAGCCTTTCCTTCATCTTTTATAAAAATATGCCGAGTTGTAACGAATGGCGTTAAAAGTGTCTTGGATTTTAAATATTTGTGAGTGCGTGCTTTTCTGAAACATCTTTGACAAGATGCGGAAGATGCTTATCTGCGGCAACTTGGGAAATGGGATTAGTTATTTTTTCAGTACACAAATAGGGAATATGCGTAGGATGATTTCAAGACTCGAGCATTTAATTTTTATTTCTCATAAGAAAACTGCCCTAGTTGGTAGGTACATACGTTTTTCTCTTATCCAATCAGAGAAACGACCAGCATATTTGTTTTAAGCGGACCTTGTATTACGTATAATATGTCGAATAGATATAAATTTATTATGGTTTCAATTGAATTTTATACCGATACAAATGCCATAAAATATTATTTTACTACGAGCCCTTTAAAGGTTTTAATATAACTTGAACGCTAATAAAAACGATCACCGTTGCTACCCGCAATATAGGAATTTCTAATTTATGAAACATTTAGAAAATAAAAAACTTGCAAACTTCCCACTTTGGGCGTTAAACTTGAAAATGAGATAGAATCTAGTTGGAGACCGAAATCAATACAGATTCATGTTAAAAAAAATTAGGCTCGTAGTGGAGGTAATCCGTGCTAGTTTAGGAGTTGTCCAAATAGCTTTAACTAGTATAGTTAGTATCGGTTTTCACACGTAATACTCATACACTTCAAACTTAATCCGTACCTAATAATTCTAAGTTTTCTGCCTTATTTCTGTTTGCGATTTTACCGAAAGATTAATATTTTTCCGATACATTCATATTGCAGCATTTCTTCTAAAAATAACTTTGAAAAAATAACTTTTCGTAAAACATTAAAGAATTCCCAATCCTATGTTTAATGTTCTGAAAACGCGAGTTTTCCTTCATTTTTCAACGCTTTAAATTAGCCGGAGGGACAAGGGTGGGATTTTCAGTAAGTTGGTTAGTGTGAACCGCTCTTGACTATTTTTTGATAATTCTCTTACCTCAATCCTAGCTTTAAACCCCTTTTTGGACTTAATTCCGCCTAGACTACCAACCTGCGTTAGTGATTATTTTCCACATGTAAGCTTTTCTTGTTTTAATACAAATTTCCACGTATTTACCTTCGTTGCTTCACTAATATTAAACAAACATAATTATATTACTCAAATAAGCACACGCAAAGCTTAAAGCACTAACATAGTTTCGAGAAAAATTCTTACGTTTCGCAAAGCTCCACCTAGCTTGCCATCCTATAACTATTTATTTTGTTTGTAAACCATCGTATTGTTGTAATAACAATTTCTGTTTCATTTTCAGGACGAATAGACCTAAAAGCTGAAAATAGTCCATACTGGGAACCACCATTTTCTCAACCATACTTCGATAACTTAACTAGAAGAGACGTCACAACCACAGTCGGACAAACCGCTCATCTTCATTGCCGCGTTCGAAATCTCGGAGACAGAGCTGTAAGTCGTAGCCAAATTAATTTTTTAATAACTTTCGCGTAATTATAAGAAAAGTGTTCTTTACGCAATTACACCGCTCTTTGTGAAAGTTTCCTTTTCTAACTAATGAAGTTAATTTTGTTTTCTGATTGATATGTTCAAAACTGTTGCGAACCTTCACACAAGGAGAGTAATTATAGCCCGAGCAGACGTTTATTATTAAGTAATGAAATCGTAAACTTGATGGTAAAATTGATTACCTCAAGACTCGAAAAACGTGTAATTCCTTCGAGAGCAAAGTTTAAATAACACGGTGCAAAATTTGCGACTTCTTTGTGCAGTAAAGTGGATATTTGCCAGTAGATATTCTCGCAAAGTGTACCGGGGACATTATTAGCTAGTTGAAATATACAGCGTGGTTTGCATATAACTGCCTAGCTCAGGACTACAAAGATGCATTACTTGCGATTTTTTAAAGTAACGAATATTAAAAATAAATAAATCGTTTTGGCCGATTTCAAAATTTTCGGGTGAGTAGACTTCGAAACGTTAAAAGTAAATAATTCTTACAGATATACGAAAATAATGAGGGCGATCAAATATTAGTTAATTTTAGGCAAATGAGCTGTTTACAGTGAATAAACAGTCGTGGAACAATTTTTGTATCGAATTCGCCTCCTAAACGGAATAGATTACGCAATGACAAATATTTGAAAATCGTTAATAATTAATTATGCGGATGCTTATGCTCCTACTATCCACCTAAGTCACTCTTATTACTTTTAACTCTCTACTTTACTCTCTGAACTAGCACGTCCTTCTTGACATAACTCTATTTTGCTTGCCCTCTCCGTAAGTTTTTGTTTCATTTAAAAGGAACGAACAATAGGATTATCTACAGACTTACACGAGGATTAAAACTGTGTTTTGTTAATTCCGCGTTTAATAAAAAATATATTACGCTTGGGCGTAAATGAAAATTGAGTTTTAAAAAAAAATTTAATCCTTATACGTAAATTAGATGATGAAAGAGTATTGATTCGGCCTCTCTGGTAACGGCGACGCTCGTCAATGTGCGTAAAACAAAACAAAAAAAATTCGACAATTTCCATAAATTTTCCAAATTTTCTTTTTGCGCTATATATAAATTCGCTTTGACTTTACTATTCGTTTTAAAGCGTTTAAACAAAACCACCACTGGTCGATATAATAAATCGTAGAGCGTTACACTTGCTGCTGTACAGAAAACCTGACTAAGCACTAACTCTTAATGCATGTACGTAAAAGAGTGCATGATTAATGGTGACTGTTCATGTTTGTTGTTTAAAACACTATCTTTAACAAGTGCACTACGTGTTGTATTGTTTTGCGTTACAGCGCGTTTGAGAGTTGTTTAAAGAAACTGAAAGTGGGACGAGTGAAATCGAGTAGAATTCAAACTGAAAAGAAAATCACCCTGCATGTTCCTTTAAGACAAGTGTCTCGTGGCATGACCAGTTACAATTTGTTCGACACTTCTAGCTATTATAAGCTTACAAAGGGCTTTAATAACTCACCCATCACTGGCCTCTTTTTTAGATAGCTAATCGTAAATTTACGCCGTAAGAGCTGTTCTAAAACGTGCATTTTCTGGCTTAATTGGCTTTTAACTGACTAGACAGCTACTCGCTCTTCTTGCTGTTTACAAGTTGTGAACAATTTTGATTATAAGTTATTAGTACTTTTTTTAAATATTTTTTTAAGCATCCGTCTAGACTGGTACACTTGCTTCATTTGAGATCTATTTTCGAGTTCCAAGAGCAGCTTTTTTTGTATGTTTAAGGCTGCAATGCTTTGTAAACTTTGATTTGATTTTCTTGTTTTTAATTTAAAACTGCTCTCCAAGCTATTAGACCATTTTTGTATTTTTTTTCTAAATCCGGGTGGCGTTACCAGCTCGTTTCTGGGCCTGATGCAGTGCATGCCTTGTAGAATACGCCACAAATTAGATTCTCGGCTCCAATTTAAATATTTAAAGTTTCGTTTGCTACCCTCAGTAGTTTGTTATTGATTTATTTGCCCGGACTCAGACTTTGGGGACACTCGGTATATTAATTATGATTCGGAAGAAAGTGCTAAATTTGAGAAATTGTAAAAACTTAAGTAGAGAAACAAAGTGAGTTCTGCAACGGAAGTAGGCGTGTTGCCTACCCTGCAGGGGTGGTGTGATGGGTGTTGGTGATGACGTGTTTTAAGAAGTGACGAGGGGGTTGGTGAAGATGTAACGAGGGGTTGTGATGGAGGGTTAGGGGTTTGAGTTTAAGAGGTGGAGTAGGGACAAATTAAAAGTCACTGTTTGATATAAGCAAATTAATAGCGTTAGTAATGAGAATATGCGGATCTTGCTACTTTCAGTGGAATGTTCAAATTGAGGCAGGATCCGCATAGTCTTACTACTAGCGCTATCAAATTGCCTATATCGAACAGTGGCTTTCAATTTCTCCCTATTCCACCTCCTAAAATTTTTTAAGTTTTTACAATGCCCCAATAAAAATTTGCATATTTTGCTGAAAGGCTCAGGATGCGTATAGTCTAAAGTTACGTTTTGGTGCATCTCGTAATCGAAGAGAGTTCGCTTTTGCTCTACGTCGCAACGGCGCTGAATTTGGCTAACGGTTCTTAGGAAATTTTAAGTTTTCCTCCCCAATCTATAGTTTTAGCTTTGTCCTTCTCCCCTTACCAAAAATCAAAAGGTTGCTTTGGGGCTCAACGGGGTCGTGGAAGACACCTTTTTTTTCTGATCAGGAGTTGTTTTGAGCAGTCGGGCGCTTAAGACGCTTAAGCACTAGATCTGTGGGTATGAACTCGCCAGGTGCCTACAGAGAAACTTTAAAAACCCGTTGTAGTCGTCTGTCAGTATCTGCAACAGAGGCACAATGGAGACAGATATGCCACATTTAATTTCAAGTCAGTAGAGCCACCATTACAGCAGGTGCTTCTAAGAGTCTCCCCTGGTGGTTGGTGCTATTATACCCTTCTCTAGGACTATGGTTGTTGTGCAGTTAAGCCTGTCAGTCACGCTTGTGACCAGGTGGCTGTCATCTTCCACCACTTTTGCTTGGACACCCGTAAGTTTGCCCAAGAGGTTATATGTATCTATTGTGGCTACTCAGAAGTGCCTAGAGCCAGCCTCTCTGTAGCTAATGCTAGGTGCTGCTCTTTTTGGGTTGTGCAGCCTAACTTCCTAACCCTAACTGTAAGGTAAAGGTTTCTACAACCAGTCTGACCTTATTCTCTTTGTGACAGGCTCGGAAATGGGAGGCTTTTTAAGCCTGACCTGTCCCTGAGAGTCAGAGGTGGTCTGATTTATAACCGAGGAGGTGTAAGGCTTGCTCTTGCCGTGGTAATAGCAAGCCGCGCTTTCCTCCTACGTGTCTGTTTGGACTGCTGATTCTCTGCTTTTTAAGGCCCAAGGATGCAGTGGCACTGGTGGTGGCAACAAGCGGTATATCCGAGGTGGACGCTCCCACTGTGCTTTCCCTATTGGGTTGGGGGCTTTTTGTTTTCATTTATTATCCACGTTAGGTGTTAGGAGTCTTTTACTTTTACTGGTAATTTGGGAAATTGACTATTTGTACAACCAAAAACCGAAGGCAGTATATAACGTAACGAATTTATAAATTGGTGCTATTTAAAGTTGTGGGAGAAGAAAAAAAAGCAAGGTCGGTAAAAAATTTACCTACACCCTTTTTAAGTCTTTCATTGTTGCGAAAAATAAATCTCGTCCTTTAGGGTTCCGTTGTACTCGAATTTATGCGGCAGGAGGAGTCAGACTTAAGATATATTGTTAACAGCTAACAAACGTCGCAGAAAACTTTACAATCTTATTGAAATTTATTATTATTGGAAATTATTCGGAAACAAGAAGTGCTCGGCTTCGAAAAAAATTTTTTTAAAGAAAAGAGAGCTAAAATAATTAGGTAATAAATGTAAAACGGCACACTTAGCTTGTTTTGTGCGTTTGAAAGGGTAAAATTGGGCGTTTTAATTTAAAAACCGCCAAGAGCAAAATTTAAACTATTAGCAATTTAAATGTGAAATCTCTTTCCTAATTCTTAACATAAGCTCTATGCAAATTTAAAGCTACGAAAAAAGAAAAATCTTTTCAGTTTTCAGGATTATACTTACGTATAAGTAGTGTATCCAATAGCACCTGTGCTCTTAAAAACACACATGAACTTTCTTCTTATACGTACTCGGATCGACTCCTGAAAACCAACTCGAGTGTAGTGTCTGTAAAGTATATAGTGACCCAATCTATATCGAATTACCTATTTTTACGAGAGACCGAGAGATTGCAACAAAAAAAATCTTTCAGCCAAACTTTCGCAAGTTTTATATTTAATCAACTCGATTGATTTCCTTTAACTGAAACAAAAACTAAATTACAAAGGGCGCTCTCGCGCAAACACAACTTTTATTTAGTTGTTATTATTTTATTCGAGGCCCTTGTTTTAGTTTAACACGTAATTATAGTTTAAACATAATTGATATTAATATCATACATGGTTTATTTCATCAATTAAATTTAATTGTAATTTAATTATCTATGTATCGGAAATCAAGCGGTAGCATTAAATTTGAAATTCAATATTCAAATCGTCACGTTCGCGTCGACGTTCTTACTTAACCCAAAGACAAACCTTCAATAGATAAAAGGCGTTGTGTTTCCCCCTACAACGAAGGTTTACGAATCCACTAATAAGCAGCTTACACTTTTGTGTTTAATGCTCATAAATATACAGAGTGTTTGGGTAGTCGCCCAGGCATTTAACGAAAGCTTTCTTTGGCTTCTCGTATTACGAATAAGTAATGGGGTTAATCCATAAACACTCTAACATGTTTCTCGTGGTAAATAGTCTTTAAAAGCCACACCCTGTACATGTGTACATCTATACAATAAATCTACTAGTTGTGTGTATTTAATGCTTTCTGCGAGTTGAATGACAGTTTTTATTTTAGCGAAACTTTTCTCCTTGAGGGCTCTATTTTGTCTTTGCACTTCGGTGCTTTTAAAAACGTATTGTGACTCCCGAGTGAACGACAGTTAGAGCAAATTTAATCATCCGCCACTTATCAAACAAACTTATCTACTTTATTTAACTATAAAGTTTTTGAAAGTCGACCGCATTTCGAAAGAGACTCGAATTGATCGGATAGTTTGGCGAGATGGGAAAAAAAATTTAAAGTCGTCGATTAAGATAAATAGATAAGTGAGGAGGTTCATTTAAACGTGTGCGGGTTCCTTTACGAGACGTTATTTTGTACCAACAAATCTCCCTTATCCGGCCTTTCTTTGCTACGGTATCAACAACAAAAAACGAGTTTATCTTGTACTTCTCAATAATAATCGTTGACGTAAAGCCTCATACTAAGCTTTATTGTCTACACTCAGTTAAGTCCATTTAGTTTAAAAGCGCTCGTCAATTTCGTACGATTTGTAATTTTTTGCATCGTTGACTTTTAATCTTAATGGTCTAAATATGGTAGTACATATTATATACTTTTAAGAGCCGAATAATGAAGTCTAAATTGCTTAGAAAAGATTTTTGATCTCCTTTATCCTATAAAGCGAAACCTTTTGTAACTTTACGGAATTTATATTTTCGAGCTGAACTTCGATACTAAAGTTCAAGTTCTTTTAATAAAATTTTTTAGAAATAATACTCGTAAAGATTAAATTATTGTTATCGATAAAATTGCATGTTGGTTCTGAAAGGTGCACAGGAATGATTTCGTTTTTAGCGTTTTGTAAGAGAATCTTGAATAGTGTGCTTCTTGTTGGAAAGAGTAAATGAAATTGCAAGAAGAAAACTCTCGCAATTGAATATTTGTGGTACGAAAATAAAATGAAATCATTTTGTGTACATACATAGTATTTATTATTGGAACGTATAAAAATGTTTGCGTGATTACTCTTTTGAAAACGATTTCTTCGCTTTTATTATATTTGACGTAATTCTTTCATTTTGTGACCTTATACAGGGCGAATCAATCGAATTTTTTCGGATATGTACTTCAAACACCAGTATGTTTTGTATGTCCGGTTGGCGTAAATCTTCCAATTAAAACCACTTTTCCAAAGTTTGCCAGAGGTCTCAAATTTAGGATTTAGGAGGAAGGGGGCACTCCCTCACCTATGGGATTGAAATTAAGTCGACAAATCTTATTTTTATTCAATTTATAAAAATAATTTTTTTCTTTTTGTCTGGAAGAACTCAGGGTATCAGTGCCGTTTCCTAATAATGTCGGTATTTAGAAGATTCATTCTCTTTCCTGCAGCCTTTACATGCCGGATGTAAAGGGCAAAAGGGCACATAATAGTATGTATGATTTTGAGATAAGGTTTCTTTATAAAACCCTCATCGCTGGACAATGGGAAATTTTCTACTCTTTTCATTTTCGATGCTACGAGTGTCCTATCAAAGATCAACATTCGTCACAGGGTTTAGTTACTAAGATACAAAAAGCTCGGAGGAGGGGAGGGGGGGAGGGGGGGGCTGGTGCACAGAAAGTTTTGTGATGGTATTTAAATCACGTAGTCTGAGAGATCAAGCCAAGACGTGTATCACAGAAACAGCTATTTACAACTATTTCTTTTAAGGTATATCAATGGCAGCCCCCCCCCCAATATCCCATTTTGCTTAATATTCCTTTCACTATAAAGTTAAATTGTGATTTTACAATCATTTAGTTATTTTGCCAAATTCGTTTGCTTTAGATTTAAGCCTAAACAATGTAAAACACACGGTGGTGCCCGGGTACCACTGCTTGTTATACAGGGTGTTTTCCATAAGTGCGTCATAACTTCAGGGGCTGTTACAAGAACTCAAAAGAAGTCGTTTGACCCCAATTTTCTTATACCGAAAGTTCCCCCATTTAGAGTTACAGGGTGTTTTAGCTGAAATTTTCAAATTTTTGAAAATTTATTGTGGCGAAACGAAAGCAGTTGAGAAAATAATTTTTATGGAGATGCCTTATGTATTTTTAACTCTATGAGATAGATGTGGTACTTTTGTTTTTCAACTGCCAATATGGCGGATTCAAGATGGCGCTCATCGAAATATTAATGGGATTGCAATAAAATCTTAGATACATGGGTTTCTTGAAAATTCGTCGAAAAATCTGAAATTAGAATTTTAAAATTAAAAAAAAAATGACAAACGCGTAACCTGAGAAAAAAAATTGTTTTTTCAAATTTTATTAAAATAAATTATACTGTTAGGTAATTTCAAATATTGGCTTTCAAACTATCAAGTCGGATTTTCTAAATTTTATCTAGAAAAAAAAATACAGCTATTTGAAAATACTTATATCAGTACAAATACAAATAATAATAATAATAATAATATCATTTATTTCGCCAACAAGTACAATCCGAGTACAATCATCAACCACCACGACCAAAATAAATGATTAAGAGGGAAAATATTTTATAAAGTAGGCACTTGATTTTAAAATTTATAAATTAATTACTTTCAAGTAGCTATATTTTTTTTTATAGGTTGAATTTTGAAATTCTGGCTTGATAGCTCGAAAGCCAATACTCGAAAGTACCCACAGTGTAATTTTCATCAAACTGGGTAAAAAAAATTTTTTTTTCAGGTTACGCGTTAGTCATTTTTTTTTAAATTTTAAAATTCTAATTTTAGATTTGTCGACGAATTTTTAAGAAATCCATGTATCTAAAATTTTATTGCAATGCTATTAATATTTCGATTAGCGTCATCTTGAATCCGCCATATTGGCAGTTGAAAAACAAAAGTACTACATCTATCTCATAGAGTTGGAAATACATAAGGCATCTCCACAAAAATTATTTTCTCAACTGCTTTCGTTTCGCCACAATAAATTTTCAAAAATTTGAAAATTTCAGCTAAAACACCCTGTAACTCTGAATGGAGAAACTTTCGGTAAAAGAAAATTGGGGTCAAACGACTTCTTTTGAGTTCTTGTAAAACACCCCTGAAGTTATGACGCACTTATGGGAAACACCCTGTATACGTAGCATATGCCGCCACATAAGGGTTAAAAAACAGCGAGGAGGTTTGATATCTTCATTGATGTAGCGTAGCGGTTTTGGAAGAAAAAACATTTTGAAAGGAGGCTTTTTTTAGCTGAAGAACCCTCGAGCAAGTCTCGTACTTCCAGGGGCTTACCTTTAAAATGCCGATTGCTCTGCCTAGTCCTGTACTGATGGAGTGCAAGATGAGCAACGCAATAATTCACTGGAAGTAGAGAGTATCCGCGTATTCGATTGACAGTAGCTCTCTAGTATACCCGCTCTTCTGCTACGTTGATGCCTTCAGCGGAGCCATACGCGACCTTTTAACCACTAGGCTGCAGCAGTCTCTTGACCGGAGGAGCTATAGACTAGTCTATCTACAGTTCTACTTTAAATTGTAACGGGAATAGTCCAATAAGGGCAAAATCTCCAAGGAGTGCTCAAGAAGATACCTCTCCTGGTGATGGATGCAGACCGTATCTTCCTAAAATATACATTCAACAGAGACCAAACTGAGAGCATCGAAACCGACATAACTGTCTCCACAAATGAACATAAAAATCAAAAGGGACCTGGAGCTGGTGTGCACTCACCTGAGCTTGTACTCGAGCAGAGCCTACAACTTTTCAAACTAAACTCACGGGGTTATTAAACAGTACCAAGGAAAGCCTAAACAATAAAGTACTGGTATCGACAAAGCAGTAAAGCCATAAGTACCTGCAAGATAATCTCTAGCCTGCTATTGGAATGCACAGAGCTGCTAAATCAGATATCCAAAAACAATGTTGGGTCAAAAGACATCAAGCAGACAAGCTGGACAAGAAAGGTTCAGGCCGCCTTCCCTGTGACTCTGAACCAATCATTAAAACTATTACTACCATCCTTAAAAATAGTACCCATCGACTACATACAGATGGACAAGCAATCTAAGCTGTCGGCAAAGCAAAAGAGCTATTATACCGGCTCCTTCTGACACAATACTGTGTACAGTTGTACCGAAATAATCTTCGAATAATTGCAGGGACTCTCAGGGGACACTGCCAAGTACAAAAGCATCTTTACATACTGGGTTTAGTAAATAATCCCTTATGCAGTCGATGCAAACGTGCTTTGTAACTGCCCAGTTCTAACGTCGACAAGAATGAGCTAGAATGAGCACCACCCTCCTTCCTGAATTCTAGAATTCATTCTACAAGTGGGATGGCTCGAGATCTGACGGGCACGTGAAGGCTGCTTGGAGGTTGTACAATGGGTTCGATTAAGTGACCTAAGTGCTGGGAGCGCTAGGTGATCTAGACCCTGTTTGGTAAAAGGGAGTTATTTATACTACGGATGCCATGCTCTAAACGGTTAAACACATATACTGGATCACTAATATGTATTTAGGCTGTTCTTAATCTCTCCTATTTCTGTTGTGAACTCAGGTTCCGCGCTTGGTGTGTGCGTCTGGTGGTCAAGTTAGTACACCAGCTCTTGAGGCATTCTATGATGGTAAACCTGATCGTAATGACTCAGGTTCGGCTCTTGAAGTGTGGGCAGGATGATTAAGTCATATACCATCTCTCTCTCTCTCGGCATGCCATGATGGCATACCTGGCTTGTGGGCAACGGATGATCGGAAAGCCATTTAGTGGGTGCCTGGTGGTAGAGAGAAGGGTGCGCTTTTTGTGCCTAGTGCATCGGGTGCTGTTGATGGTAATCTCGGAACTTGAACTCGATCATTACCCATTATGATACAATGAGCATTCGTATCATAACTTCTGAGGAGACTAGATTTGCAGTGGCTTAAGCCTTTTCTATACTTTTCTATTGTCCGATACTTTGGTATAGTTGGCGCTGGATACGGGTAACGGGGCGGGATTAGGTGGAGCCTGGTTCTAATACACGACCAAAAGTTTAAGAACCCTGTACGACGTACGTTCTAATAATTATATCCAATTATTGGCAAAAGCTGGTAACATAAAACTTTTCAATACTTTTATTTTTTATAGGTATCATTATTTCTTCAATTTAGGCAATCTTGAAAAAATAAAACAAAAAATGTTACTTTAATTTTACTCGAATTTTCAAACGAAATGTAATATCCGTATATTTAATAACGTGCTTTACGTACGTTTTGATTAAAAAGCTCCGTTTCAGAAAATTTTTAAAGCTTGGAGGTATTATTAATTACATTTGCGCTACACAAAAACCTGGTAAAAAACGTAAACTCGGAAGAACAAAACTATAAATAAATAAAATGAAAAAAAAAAATTGTTACATAACTTTTTAACCGCGCAACTTTAAATTCGTACCAAATTATTTGCCTGTAAAGTAAATAGCGTGCACTTAATTTCGGTAATTGTAGTTCAACTAAAATTTGTCTTACAAACGCCATTTCGTCTGTACACAGTAATTGCCTAATTATTTTCCTTCTGTACTTCTTTTTTTTTCCTTGCCATTAACAAAAATAAAACTTTTCGAGTTCGTAACGTAATTCGTAAGCAAAATTTGATTTTAATTAAATGGCGTATCGAGTTTGTTTCGCCCCGCTTGCTTTCTTTTTTAAATATTTTCATTAACCGTGCTCTTTTTTTTAAATACAACGATTTACAACCCTGCAAGTTTTAAATTTTTAATCTTGCTTCGAATCGTGCTCATTTCCCCGACATAAAACAATTTTATCAATGGTTTTAATCAATTGGTTTCTAACTTTCGCGTTTTTAACAAAATAATGCATAAATACAGGGTGGTTGTACTATGCGCTTTTATTTCGGAATAACGTAATTTGCAGGGGATGCCAATGACTATTGTCGGGTTTGGCAGAATTTTTTTGTACAGTAAACTCTCGATAATGGCTATAGGGCAGTTGCAATTTAAAGGTTTTACTGTTTTAGGTCTTCCTTCGAAGTAGCCCCGAACAGGTAAATAAATAATAAAAACTACGTAATGTCTAATATAGTCCGTTCTCAAATGTACATTCGTGGGATCCTAGAACAAGCAAGTGTGGCATTGATCTCAATCTCTCTATTTGAACTTGGATAAACATAATTTTGATGTTGGCACTCTCGAAAATTATGCGTTTGACTGCTGCGCGTGAAGAACAAAATGGCTAACGTAGCAAACACTTTTTCCAATCTATCTGAGTAACCATTGGTGTTACGAAAAAAGTTTAATATACAAAATATTGCTACAACAATTTTACACAAAAAAGCTTATTACCAATTTTTATGTAGGACTCGCTGTTTTCTCAGAAAGCTTACAGCCCCCTTGTAATTGTACAAAACTAGGCCCCCGTCGGAACCTTGGTAAAGCAAGTATGTTATTGATCTCAATTTCTTTGTTTGACGTAGGAGAAACATAATTTTGATGTTGGCACTCTCGAAAATGATGCGTTTGAGGGCAGCACTCGAGAAAAAAATGACCGATATCGCAAACACTATTTAATCTATCTAAATAGTTCTGATTTTTTAGTACCTTGTCTATTACTTAGGCTTAATGATATATTGAAATTTTGGACCTCGGCAGACCTCTGGATTTTTGTCAAAAATCCAAGAAACAGCGAAGTTTTAAAAACTTTTTTAGTTTCTGTCAGTTTTGACCCCTAAGGATTAATTTTTCGGCAAAGATAGTTTAATACTTTTTAAAAGTAGACTAAATTTTTTACAATTTGAGACTAGATGGGTCTCTATAAACCTAGTGGTGTCCGAGATACAAGTGCACAAAGTTGACAAATTTTTCTTATTTTGTTATTTTTAGCGATACAGCGATTCGGATTATTTGCCTTGCCCAAAATGCAGCAGTTATGATTTTTTGATATGTCTTATATGATGAAGATGTAATGATAAATCCACGTTTGGGTTTTCGGTGGATCTCCGGATCTTGGTCAAATATTCAAAAATATATACGATTAAGTTTTGCTTTACTTTTGGATATTTGACAAAGATCCGGAGATCCGCCAAAGACCAAAACTTGAATTTATCATTTGCTGATAGGTAAATAATACGAACCCGTCTCAAAAATCTCAAACTAAAACGTATATATCTAGACCCGGACTATTTACCTTACATTAAATGGAGTAGTTATGATTTTTTGGTATGTTGTACATGATGAAGGTCTAATGATAAATCGAAGTTTTTGTTCTCGATGGAACTCCGGATGTTTCTCAAAAATTTAAAACAACAGCAGATCTAAATCGTATTTATTTTTGAAGATTTGACAAAGATCCGGAGATCCACCGAAGTCAAAAACTTAGATTTGTCATTAGACCTTGTACAACATACCAGAAAATCTTAACTGCCTACCCTATTTGATACAAGGTACATAATCCGAGTCTTTGTTAAAAGCTGTATCACCAAAATGTGACAAAATTGCAAACTTTTGTGCACTTGTATCTGAGATACTATTAGGTTTGCAGAAACCATTCTAATCTCAAATGGTAGAAAATTATGTCTATTTAAAAAAGTATTCAACTATCTTTGCCACCAAATTAATCTTTCACGGTCAAAATTGACAGCCACTGAAAAAAGGTGTAAAATTTAGCAGTTTCTTGGATTTTTGACAAAGATCCGAAGGTCTGCCGAGGTAGAAAACTTGGATCATTAGGCCTCCCTAATAGACAAGATACCAAAAATTGGAATTGCTAAGATAAATTGGAAAGTATTTAAGGTCTTAGCCATTTTGTTTCTCGCGTGCAGCACTCAAACGCATCACTTTCGAGAGTGCCAACATCGAAATTATGTTTCTCCCAGATAAAACAAAGAGATTGAGATTAGTGTCGCACTTGCTTCATCAATAGCCCACGAGTGCCTGTTTTTGCACAATTACAAAAAAACAGTCCTCATTTTGAGGAAACGGTTAATCCTACATAACAATTTATAATAACCTTTTTTATGTAGAATTGATATATCAATATTTTTTGTATAGAACTTTTTTTTGTAATCCCAATAGACAAATAGAAAAGTGTTGCAATGTTGGCCATTCTCTTTCGCGCACAGCACTCGAACGCATAATTTTCGAGAGTGCCAACATCGAAATTATGTTTTTCCAAGGTCAAACAAAGAGATTGAGACTAGTGCCACACTTGCTTTATCAAGGATCCCACGAGAACCTGCTTTTGTACACTTGAAAACGGACTAATAAGTAATAAGATTTAAAACATTTTTGTCGCCATTCAAAAAATGAATGAATATTTATGTGCAATATGAAGCAAAACGACAATACATGCAAATACGCGTTTTAAAATTAGTCTTAATCATCCCTAATTAGTGTAATTGGCACAGATACTAAATAAACACATAATATATGCAATAAACAACAAACATGCAAATTTTATAAATTCTGCTCTGGTGGTCATCACTGCCATCATGCGACACAGCACTACTGTATGGAGTATGGGACGGCCCTGTACGTTAAATGTTGAAAATGTTCATTAGCGCCATATTAAGTGTCGTATAACATTTTAGTTTGCCGATGGTAAATTTACATAATATAATTTCGTTCAAAATAAATTGATGGAGGAAAATAGTGTTTCTCAAATATTAATTTAAATTTGCACAGTTTCATCGCAAAACTAAATTCCAGAATTCCATTTATTGTATATTTATTTATGTCATTTCCAACGCAATTTAGTTCTCATTCAAGTATTTTCTGTACGTCTACAAGGAATATAGATTTTGTATTGGCGCATCTTTATTATTGTTTTAGAATTAACCGTTATTTCCAATTGTTTCTTTTTTTATCTTTTCGGTATTTTATTTATTATTTCCGACCACTCTTTTTTTGTTTTTCTATTTCTTACTTTCGGCGCTAAATTTATACTTTTATTGTTGCTCCTTGCTTAGAAATTTATATTTTAGTAACTCATTTTCGGTCATTTGTACTTGTTATGTACGCTTTAATAATTTAGTCGAGATCAAATGACGTTTTAAAATTAATGAATGCAATATTAGAAGACGCACGAGCGTCGCTGAGTAGAATTGGCTTTATATAGCGTCTATAGACGTGTCCTATCTCTAGATTTGTTTATTTGTTTCATTTTTCGCAACCTTTGCATGGATAAAGAAAATAAAGGACGTAAGAACACCTGCAGAAGCATTCGAAAAAAGCGGAAATTGAATCTGAAATCTTTGTCTTTAAATTAGTTTTCTCGTAGCTGAATTTTCCGAAAAATTGACAAAAATACAATTTTTTGAACTTTGCATATTAAATTCATTTCCACAGGCCTAAAACATGAGGTAACGTTCATTTTATCATTTTGGTAGGTATCACTTTCAACACTAGGCCCTACTTATGAGAAAATTATTGTGAGAATAGCGCCACAAATGAAACCTGAACACCCGTTAATCGTTTCGCACGCAATTAAAAACAATAATTTCAAACGAATACGTGCATCGTGCATTCAATTATCGTTCCACGCGAGAAATAGAATGAGAAGCGAATGACTCGTCAAAAGTATGTAGAATTCCTCCGGCACGTAAAATGCTTCACGCCATGAGCTTTCATTAAAACACCAACCTGCAAGACACGTACCTATATTGCTTCGGAATTGCTCAAATGAAATTTAAAAGTGCAAGAATGTTCGTGCAAAAACTAACTATGACGTGCGAAAAGACTGACGGACAGGCGAGTAGAGATAGGCAAAGATAGAAAACTGTATAAAAATACGTACACGGGTAGACAGCTGGAGAAATAGAAACCTGGAAGAAAGACAGGCGGACGGACGAACTTAGAGACACACACGCAGACAGACGATCGTGCTGACTTTACAGAAGCAGGCGAGCGTTTCAGCGTAAAACACTTAGGTGGGACCGCATAAAAGTAAATGAAATGAAAATGTTACACATAAACTCACGCGTGGGGAATAAATAAACGCCGTTTCATTAATATCGCGAATTTGGACCAATAGCGGTGCCTAATATGTTAAAATTTTAGAGCTGAAACGAAACGTATAGCGCGGCGTAGTTATAAATTTATTAACTCTGCCCTAAAATGGTACAAAATTCATAAAACTTTGAGAGGTAACTAATTATTAGTTATTCATTAGCGGTTTAACGATAAAGCACACACGCTTTCATCTAAATTGTTACATGCGTGTGTCGAGCACTTAGCCCCATTTTATACGAAACGAGGTGTGATGCGTTATTTATGCACCTTTCCTTTTAAACTTCGCGCTCTTGTAACTTGTAACTTGTACAAACGTCTTTCGAATTTATTAGGCAAAAAATATATTTTTAATGGCTTCATTTGGACTTTTTTTATTTAAAAGAAAGCGTCTTTTAGTTTATTAGAATTAGCTGAACTTTGTGAGGAGCTTTATTTTCCCCACCATTAAGTTAATAGTCGTCTGACATTCGGTGTCCTCGACTACAAATTTGAAAAAGTGAGGACAAATTCCCCTTTTTTTCTTGCCGAAAGTGACTTCTTTATTAGGACAATAAAATTTTTA
The DNA here is from genome assembly GCA_950108345.1 of Malthinus flaveolus. Lineage (NCBI taxonomy): Eukaryota > Metazoa > Arthropoda > Insecta > Coleoptera > Cantharidae > Malthinus > Malthinus flaveolus. The sequence goes on along the minus strand of OX467287.1, from coordinate 11,755,625 downwards.
GATTTCTTATAAATTGCGTAATTAATTTACTCGGGACGTAAAATTTGTAATAAAATTTCATTTGGATATAGCAATTTGAAGTTTGGTAATGTTTTATTTTTGCCTCTTTTTTACGACTTTTCGCACAGCTTTCTTTTTCTTTTTTGTTTCTTCTTACCTTATATATTTGTAATAAGACGAAGACATTTATTCAATCTTTCAACATGTCGAAACAGCTTAACAGCTTTACCTCGTACACATTTAACAAAGTCTCGTTTATCGCAAAATCTTTTACTGCCTATTGATTCATAGAGAAGTTGGCGTATTAATTTTGCCGAAATTTCGATTTATCGCCAAATTTTTTAAATTTTTACAAAAATAGTTGTTTCTCTCCAAGTGTCTAGAACCACATCTTAAAACTAATCGTGGTTTTGATCAATTTTCGGCCAGGAAGGACCCAGTCGTGGAAGCACCACCATACCACCATATTTCAAAAAATTGGGAGGAAAATTTGTGGGTGGCACTTTATGAGAAAAGTTCTTCTACACACAAATTAATAAAGTAATACATTAAATTTTCTACAAATTATATAGGTTACGTTTTTTACGTCAAACAAACAGTTTAGGTGCTAGAGTGCGTTAAAGTATGACAGAAATTCCAAAACATTTCAAATAACTGCTTTGTTGGTTTATTGCTTATAACTCAAAAACTACACTTTTCAGAGAAAAGGTTTTTTTATATAGAAATGAAGTAAATTCAATTTGCTACAACTTATGTCGGTTGCGTTTTGTACGTCAAACAAACAGTTTCGGTGCTAGAGTGCGTTAAAGTTTGACAGAAATTTCAAAACTTTCCAAATAACTGCTTTGTTGGTTTATTGCTTATAACTCAAAAACTACACTTTTCAGAGAAAAGGTTTTTTATATAGAAATGAAGGAAATTCAATTTGCTACAAATTATGTCAGTTGCATTTTGTACGTCAAACAAACAGTTTCGGTGCTAGAGTGCGTTAAAGTTTGACAGAAATTTCAAAACTTTCCAAATAACTGCTTTGTTGGTTTATCGCTTATAACTCAAAAATTACACACATTCAGAAAAAAGTGTTTCTATACAGAAATGAAGTAAATTCAATTTGCTACAAATTATATAGGTTACGTTATTTACGTCAAACAAACAGTTTAGGTGCTAGAGTGCGTTAAAGTTTGACAGAAATTTCAAAACTTTCCAAATAACTGCTTTGTTGGTTTATCGCTTATAACTCAAAAACTACACACATTCAGAAAAAAGTGTTTCTATACAGAAATGAAGTAAATTCAATTTGCTACAAATTATATAGGTTACGTTTTTTACGTCAAACAAACAGTTTAGGTGCTAGAGTGCGTTAAAGTTTGACAGAAATTCCAAAACTTTCCAAATAACTGCTTTGTTGGTTTATTGCTTATAACTCAAAAACTACACTTTTCAGAGAAAAGGTTTTTTATATAGAAATGAAGTAAATTCAATTTTCTACAAATTATGTCAGTTGCGTTTTGTACGTCAAACAAACAGTTTCGGTGCTAGAGTGCGTTAAAGTTTGACAGAAATTTCAAAACTTTCCAAATAACTGCTTTGTTGGTTTATTGCTTATAACTCAAAAACTACACTTTTCAGAGAAAAGGTTTTTTATATAGAAATGAAGTAAATTCAATTTGCTACAAATTATGTCAGTTGCGTTTTTTACGTCAAACAAACGGTTTAGGTGCTAGAGTGCGTTAAAGTTTGACAAAAATTTCAAAAGCTTCCAGAAACTGATTTTTTGGTTTATCGCTCATAACTCAAAAATTACGCACATTTGGAGAAAAGGTGTTCTATACAAAAATAAATAACATTTAATTTTCTACAAATTATTCCACCAAACAAACAGTTGAGGTGGTAGAGCGCGTTTAGGGTATATCGGACATGTGGGTTCAGAAGACAATAATACTGAAATACAAAAATACAAAATTTTGATTTTAACCGATGCAGGCTAAAAGAACACTGCAAGTGAGTAATAAAGTCAACTGTCTGCCTCTTAAAAGTGGGAGCGTTAAGTTGGGGGGCGGCTCAAAAAGGGTGGGGTTTTGCTCTTTTTTCAGTTTTTCGCTTATAACTTCAAAACTACGCAGTTTTTTAGAAAAGTGTGTCTACGTAGAAGTAAACTAAATAAATTTTTCTAAAAACTATGTCTGAAATATTTTTCCGCAGACGAATCACTTAGGCGCTACAGTGTGTTACAGATGGGCAAAAATTAAAATAAAACAGTTTTTTTGTGTATCGTTTATAACTCAAAAACTACGCACTTTTAGAGATCTATCTTCCTATAAAAAAATGAAGTCCATTTAATTTTCTCTAAATTACGTTTCTTGATTCTTTTCGTCAAACGGACAGTTTAGTGTAGTTTTCGAGTTAAGGGCCATTCAAGTATTACGTAAGCAGATTTTTTACAATTATTTACCTTTTGCTGACAAGTGGGAGGAGGGCTCCCACTTGTCAGCAAAAGTAAGCAAACCTCTCCCCCCTCCCATGCTTACGTAATCATTGGTTCCTATATGCATTTTTCTTTTAATGTATTCTGTTTTTGTGTTGATTCGTGAGCAGCAGTTAGCAAATAGGCTTAAGATAGAGCTGACGTAATCACGATATCGACCCACCCCACCCACCATGTCATCAAAAATAAGCAAAGAAAAGACCCTCCCTCCCCGCCCCCTTAAAGCGCTTACATAATACTTGAATGGCCCCTATACGAGCGCTAAAAATATTTTTCACCAATTTTTTAACTTTTTTTAACTTTAACGCGCACTAGCTCCTAAATCGTATACCTGAGGAAAAAAACTTAAGAAATATGATTTGAAGAAAATTGAATGTACTTTATTTTTGTTTAGAAGAACTGTTCTCGTAAAGTGCTTAGTTTTCAAGTTAAAAGCGAAAAACCGAAAAAAGAGCCAAAATCCATTATTCTCGAGTCTCCGCCAAGTTAATGCTGCCACTTTTAACAGGCAGGCGGTTTTTCATCCTCCATAGTCAATAATTTTGTACTTTACGGCTTAGTAAGGGTGCCCTTTGCTTCCCAAACTATTATGAGAGTAAATTGTATTTTTGGGACAACTTCATTCGAGTTCGTTTGATAATAATAAAATAATCTAAAGTACCAAGCAGCTTTTCTAGGCAACTTGTCGTAGTTTACTGTAATTATAACAAAGCAAATACAATTTATGACTTTACTCTGAAGGACAAAATCAGCAGAGTTGAACTGACACCTCGATAATGCTAGTCTAGTAGAGTGCTACAATGTAGGGATTAAAAATTATATCATCGATATCTCGAATGCTTGTAACAAATAACTTCGATTAATATAATTTTTTCCCTTTTCCTATAAAAAATATAAAATCAATAATATTATGACATGTTAAACTCTTGAGAATTTCGTATGGTTAGAAAGGGCCAGTGGAAGAGAATATATTTTGGGCGTTATCTAACATAACTCAAATTTCTAGAATACAAGTTTTTGGTTATTTGCGATGATGGATGGCAAAAAAAACAAAACGGTTTATATAAACACGAAATATGTTGGTATTATTTTATTTTTATATCATTGCAAATCATAATCTATAACTCTTGGTTGTCTGAAAAAAGAAATTCTCTATAAAATTCTCGAACGTTGTAGAAAACTGATGCGAGGTTAAATCTGTCGAAAGGGATATATGGGTTAACAATTTGTATTTTTAGCATCTACACTGATTGATTGCTCTTTTCAAAATAAAGAATATACGTACCCGCTTTGATTTGATACGCAATAGTAGGTACTTCTCGAAGATAATTTAATTACAAACTGAAAATCGTTTATTTAAATTAAATTACGTAGTTTACGGTACGTACTTTTTTCCTCTCCTTCTTTCAGGCCGAAATACGCAAGATGAGCATTACACGTCGTTTCGATAAAATCGGGCGGAATTTTATTCACCAAACGGCTCGACTGATTACAAAACTAGTTGACTCGACAACTTTTTTGACTAAACAAGAAGTTTATCTCTGCTGAAAATCGACAAGAACTTTTTTTCTTTATAAACACCGTGAAAATGTAAATTTGTACGTCAGTTTAAGAAGTTTGAGAAGTCCTTCGATACAAATACACTCACGATGACTATTTCGATGCTAAACGAATCGTCCCCATCAATCTTAGTTTATGCGAATGGAACTTCATAAACTACAACTTTTCTAAAAGTGCCTTAATTATTATTCTTGTTCTCTTCGGATGGAAAGGGTCGCACTTTATTTTTATTAGGACGCGCTTGACACTCGTCCTCGCTGGAGGTGGCACGTTGGTCTCTTGTTATTTTCACAATATTTTTTTGTTGGTCATGCCGTTTACGTTGCGCTATTTGTGTTTATTGCACTCATTTCTGATGTTTTCGTTTGTTTTTTTCTACCTTTTCCTTTTGTTTCCGACGCCACCGTGACATTTTTCAAGCGTCTGAAACAACTCAACCGAGATGAACAAAATCGCAATAGATACAATGCCATCAAAATTCAATTGAGATTTTGTCTTATGTTTACGGTACAGAACGTCACATCCGAAGGATGTGACCAATTTGAAAATATTTTTCTCGCCTGGTCTCGCATTTTTCGTCATCGAAGGATTATGTTGCTCATTAATAGGCGTTAGAAAATTTCCAAAGCTACCCACTTGTTAAAATTCCAAGGAGAACTTTGTTCTTACCAAAGTAGAAAATAAATTAATGAAGATAATTTATTAGACGCCCTGATGAAAGGTATCTATTTGAAATACTACTCTAAATAACACCGAAAGCGTCATATTATAGCCGCAACGACATTAACGTACATCCTGAGAGTTGGCAAAATTGATTTTACTTCCTCATAATTCATTCGCTATAAAATTATTATTCATACACCACCCACCACTATGTTGTATAAGAGCAACTAAATATAATTTCGCTAAATTTAAACGAAATAAGTTCACACTGTTTGATTAGGTTCAAAGTCGAAATTTGTTCATCATCTACGCCATATCTTTAACTTCATCATTTAATTAACTTCCCAAATCTAGACTAAGTAAACGAAAATACAACATTTTTAAAAATGATATTAAATTACTATAAATATATATTATTACATTTTTCAAGCCTCAATCTCAAATTTAATTTCCTTTGTTAAATTAGCTTTTCGTTGCATCTTATACCATCGATATTTACCTATTGTGAAACCAACGTGCACTTTGAAATTATGTGCCTCTCTTTAAAAATAATAGTATCTCTTAACTTTTAACTTGATTGAACTAGCAAATTGCATTTCTTCTCTTTAACTTATTTTATAGGTATATCTCGACGAATTATTTTTGAATAGATACTTAGTTTAGCATATAAAATATATTGTTATCAAAAGAAAAATTACTATAATTTTCTTCTTTTTACATAAATGTTCTATCACGGCTCGTTTATTATCAGATGGTGCGTCAATATCCAACCTTTTAGATACTATTTATACTTCTCTTTTTATTTTCATGACATTAGTATTCTGATTGTAATATAATGACGATAGACGACATTGCCTCAATGGTTAAGGACTATTTATCTGGGCATGCTAAGTTTTTTTGTAGAGACAGTGACCTGGATGTAAATAGCCCATGGTCTTCAGAAGTGTCTTGCTGTGGTTGTATATCACAATCCCTTCTGATTTGTATGTCTCTTTAGGAGCAATTTTTCTGGCTTTCAGGCTGGAACTAAGTTCCAGACTTCCTCCTTACGTAGCGCCAGCTATAGCAAGATTGACCGTACTGCCCGTAGTACCAATGTCAGAAATGAATACAAATGCTCACCCTACAGTAATTCGTAATAGTCGGGGTCAGGTTATCATAAACTACACCACCTGGTGCACAGGCCCGAGAAGTGGTTCTTTACCTGGAAGAGTAATTTTTGTTTTCGTTTATATTTCATATAGTTCTTCTCGGCTTGGCCTTTCGCTATACCCGGACCTTGTAATAGCAACCGATCCTCCGAAATAAACAACTCGAAGAAGTTGGTCTATTGAAGCCCCTACAAGGGGAGTGGTTCATTAAACCCCTTAATGAGAAGAGAAATATCATTAAGGAGCATCGGCTTTTTCCTTAAATCTCACGTTGTATTATACACATGGCTAAAGATCCTTCGATGTTTGGGGACCCGAGAGAAGTCCGCCTGGAGAGCCGGCCACCGGCCAGCCCGGACCACGGACCTCTAGGAGGTCACCTTAGAGTCTGGCATAAAAGGGGCATTCACGAAGCACGTGGTCTGGAGAGTTAATAGACACCCCATCGCACGCGCGTCGGTCGTCATTCCTCAGTCAAAACCTCCTTAGATAGCCTCCAAAGTCGCCATGACCCGTGATGACCTGGATGGCTCCCGGACTCAAATCACATGCCTGAACAAGAGTTCCCTTGATTATTAGTATGTGTCTATTAGACGGTCTCTTCTTGTCGGTGACATCCCTGCCAAACTTCAAAAGCCTCTGCCAGCAGCCTTCGCTTTATGCTTATTTTATCGGACGTGGTATATCGGTCAAAGACGCAGGCACCAAACCTTACTGTCCCTACTGCTGATTCGGAGACCCACCATTCATGGATATTTACCCTGGAAGCCCACGCTCCACATGCATACAGCAAGACGGTAGTGGTTGACTACAAATCTATCTTAAAACCCTTTACGAGTAGCTCCATCGTCTTGCTTTCATCAATGGTTACGCGGGACCGGGCCCCTTTGACCCATTCATCAACTCCTTTTAACGTCGGGGCGGCACCACCCTCAAGCTCGACCTTAGAGTTTACAGAAAGCAGAATTACTAAGTAGTCTTAGTAATTGGAGTGCTCTAAAAGCCTGATACTGGCCGAAGGGCCAGTATTAGAGAATTCCAAGAGCCTTTGAAGATGCTGCCAGAGAGCTTCTCACTTCTATCTCGCCCCAAATCTCATTCTACTGAATTCCCTAATGCGTGGGTACCTACTGGGTATCTGATACAGTGTCATAAACTGGTCCATCGAAAGAGCTTGCAGAAACGGTGGAAAGACAGACAAGCCGCTTTGATAGCATACAGTTGAGTGTTTGCAAACACATTATTTGTCTAACTATACAATAAGGAAATTTCAGAATAATGCGCCTTTATTCTACGTCTTGAACGTTTAGTTTCAAATAGTTTGTTGGAGAATATAAGACTTTATAATTTATACGTTACAAATATTTGAACAACTATGTTATGGTTTAAATTCAGTACTAAACTAGTGATTTATTTTATTCTGTCGGAGCTTTTTTTGTTTTGGGCTTTTAATAATAATAATAATTTTTATTGGTACACACGAAGGAACATAAGGAATTAAATTTAAAGCATAAATAAAAAGAGTGCGGTTTTGTCACCTAACAAAAGAAGTTCCATCAGTTATTCACTTCAGAACTTTGTGGCTTTTTAGTGATCCACAAAGAAACATTACTCAAACCGTCGAAGGACCAACAAGACCTTCACGATCACTAAAACGGACTACGAATCTTCTTTCTGGAGATTTCCATATAAAATATTACTCCAAGAAGATGGAATGAACTGGGAAGCTCATAAGCTGGTGCGGCAAAGAAATTTAAAAGATTCCTAGTATGCACTTTACAAATACAAAGGCATAGGTACTTTAGGAACTTAATGTGGAAATGGAACGACTAGCAAATGGAATAAATTGCAATATTTTGAAAGCAGCCACAGAGTCCCCCGTTTTTCTCTTGAGCTGTTGAAATTTCCACAGCCTACACTGGAAGCAATGGTTTATTCTTTGGTCTAATTTCATGGTACAGATTAGTCTCTCGTTATCAGTTAGAATATTATCCCGTTTTGCACTGGTATATCTCTTTCGCATTGTATGGTCTACAGTGAGTCTCTTATGACTTATGAATGACATAGGTTACATAGGTGTACAGCAAAATCTTAAGGGAAGTAACAGAACTACCCAAGTCACTTAAATACTTGGTTCCAACTTTATAAACCTCTACTTGGAGCGGTTATAATTTTAAGAAGTGACAAAGTTGGAAACAAAAACTGAAAGAGTAGTTCTGCGTAACCTCAACACATAATAATTTTATTTGAAGCCAATTAAATCGGCTTAAATGTTATTATATTCAAACTATTAGAGCATTCTGAATTATTAATTTCCTAAACTAAACAAAACTTGCCTCGTGGTCGTTGATTGAGTTGGGAATTAAAACTGATAGTAGTAATTCGTGCAGAACGTGTTAATAAATTAGTTATTATTAGGCCATAAACTTCCATGAATTAAAAAACAGTTTGAACATGTTTCAAACTTCAAAATAAATAGACATCGGATAATTTTGGATATAAACTTGCTTTGCATACCAAGTATACTAAACTAAACTAATGTCCACTCGAGTGTGAATATTAGAAAATTTCTAATTACCATTCTCGTAGCCTTTACTTCCGATCAAGTTTAATAGAATTAATAGAATAGGAAAACAACAAGAAACGTCTTCCTTTGTAATCAACTCTCGTACAATAATATATTCACGAGGCGTTTAATTTTCATCCATCATTTTATTTTATTAAATAAATGAACAAATTCTATTAGGCCTCAAAAGATTTATGTTTATACATGCACAAATGTTTTTAAATTAGGTTTCGGGTTGCTTAAGAAAGGTATAATTTATATTTATTGTATTGAAAATTATCTTCGATAATAAAAGCGTTTTAAAAAAATGTTCACATTTAATTTAATCTAAATGAGCACGCAGCTCACCCAAGGGTAGCCACGTAATAATTGTAGCTCGCTTCTAGTTGGCTCCAGTAAATTTCTGTAGCCGCTCGCCCTTGCAAGGCTTGGATAACGTAAGGAAAAAGCGCTTAACGTCTCAACTTGCGAATGAGGTCCTCCGAACTGGTGTCGGTTAAGAGAATCAGCCGACACCTTGAAGGAAGAACCGGACTACATTGATTGAAAATCACAACTAGCTCACCGATTTCACAAATCTACAGAAACCAATCCGACTAAATCCGAAATAGAAGGCGCTGGTAATATCTCCTCTATCGCGTTTACCGACGACTTAGCCTTAACGGCAACTAACGTGCTACACGCGAGAGGACTGCTAGAGCAAGCGGAAGCGTACTAGGGATGAAACTGTCAACGCAAAAGTGCATCGCCTTCCGGGTTATAAGAACCAAAAACTTCTGGCGTCTAGCAGACCGAGGACTGGCACTATCCAGAGGAGATGGCATACCGTTCGCCCAGGCGGATGCTAAGTTGGAATATTTGGGGGATACGGTCTTTCATTGGCACGGAGTAGACATTGAGGGCGTCGTATATCAACTCTGCACAACTTTAAGCCGAGGCAGGCGGCTGAAGTTGAAACTTCCACAAAAAGTCGAGCTAATCTCCTGATTCTTAGTCCGCTACCTCTATCGGCTGGTAGTAGAAATGGCAAATACTATCATGCTGAGCTGGTTAGACCAGGCGTTTAGAGTAGCTGTTAAAAATATAAAGTCTTATTAGCGCAAGAAACCGCAGACAGCTTGTTGTATCACTGCTGTTGTTAAAACAGTGAGCTAAGAATCCCAAAACTAGAAGTTGTGTTTTTAACCTCAACTCTAAAGGCCGAAATTCGGTGGCTGGGCAGGTCCAATCCGGCGATAGGAGCTCTCGCAACTGCTAGATTAGAATATTCACCTACTATAGATACTATGGAAATGTGCAAGAAGCAAAGCGAGAGCTCGAAAAGTGAGGAGCACTTAGTTCGCAAGACAAGTCGGCTTAAGATCTCTCCGACGAAAAAATTGCGGATGCCTAAAGTCAGACAGAATGATTACTCCACAGGCGGAGCCCAAATGCAGGAAATGCGATATCCAGTTGAAGACACTGGGTCACATATTATTAGGGCAACGCATTTATACGAAAGTTCAATCGTGGAAGGGACTGCACAGAGAGAGCATGGGTAATAGCAGTGAGGTACTTAAAGCACTTTAAGGCTTTCTTCAGGCGGATATCTCAAACCGGACCTTGTAATAAAAAGCTAGGAAGGGGCCTTCGTGGTTGACGTCACAATCCGCCGCGGGGACGTAGATGACATGACTTGAAAACATAAAGAAAATGTCGCCACGGCATAGGTGATTGGGCGGACACTTACAAGCGGTTCCCCACAGAAGTTGGTGAGCCATAATCAGGGCGACTACCGAGATGCGTTTCCCAATACTAAGAACTCTGTTTCCTTGGCAAGAGTTTAAACCGGTTTCGACCAGAAGTGTTAAAAGTAAGGTGTCAGGCCCTTATTAGGACTATTACCCCATTAAAACCAGGGATAGTCTCTTAGCCAGAAACGCCAATTATTGTTAAGACTGGCCCCGGTCACTAGAATGGGGAATGTTTTCAAGAACCTCATGGATCGAGCAGACAGTGGCCCCAATCGATTTTTGTAGTCGGTCGCCCTTGCAAGGCAGTTTGAGAACCATCAAAGTACAGACGTGTAGCTGGTCGAGCGGTTGGAGGTTCCGGGTTCAAATCCGAGGGCTGCTGATTTGAACCCGGCTCTTACGCTTTCTCGTGACAATGTCTATGTTTGATAGTTCGGGACACACCTCAATTCGTAGGTCCCCAATAATCGTATCTGGATGGTGAGTCTCGACTGGCATCGCTGATGAATTTTATTCGAGCGAAATATTTAAGAGACAAAACCGACCTTTTTTAAAATAAATAAAATTATTTGTGAGTTTGAGTCGACGTTAGCTATTCGAGAAGAAATATCAAAAGGTTTATTTGTGAGCTCTTTGAAATGTGATCATTTAACGAACCCCTAACAACAATTTAATAAAAAATAAAATTTTATTTTCAGCTCGAAGAAAAGTCAAAATGTTCGACCCAATTTTTAAAGTTGGGGAAATTTCACAATGGAACAATAGAAAAATTTTTAAGGTTTAATTTCACTACCTCTTCATAATCTTTTTACATTTCTGTAAAATAAATTTCAGTTTTTTAAAAGACGATGATTTTTCACGACTCTTGTCATCTGCACTGCATTTAATACTTACAGCGGTTTTCTTTTTATTCTTTAGAAATTAATTACAGTTGGCAACACAATAATTCCGGCGAACGTGGTTATTTTTTGTATAAGTGAAAAATAAAACAACAATTTATTTGAGTTTATTATAAAAAACAGGTGCAAAATATTGCTTGTGCTTCCCCGCAGTTTTGTTACAAAATCATTTTCTGTCGTTTTAAAGCAAAAATCGCATTTTTTTCTAAAAGTACCTCTATCTCACGAACCCTCACCTGTCAAAAAATATCAAAATTTTAATCAAACAAGCTTAGTAGTAGTAGATAAATAATTACGTGGTAAACCATTATAAACGTTCGGTTTTATTTTGCGACGAAATAAACGAATGTAAAATTCCAGAACGTAGCTCTCGAAACGTCAACGGCAGGAGGCATCGTTAATATAATCCATCACCGAAATACTTAAATATATTATAGAAAGTCATCTACCTTTGTCAAAGCAAACGTGTAGATGTAACCGATAAGGTGAGAAGTTATACCCATAATGCGATTTTGAAAATAATCGAGCCTATTTTCGTCTACGAAAACTTCGACTCGGATCAATATTTTTATACGTGAAAATCGCCCGAAATAAATTTTCAACCAACTTTTACCTGAATGTTTCGCCCTTAATTGCTGTAAATTATTCATTTGCGTAATAGAATGTGAGATTTAGGGATTCGCAGTTAAATTAATTAAATCTTGGTATTTAATAAAATTTTCCAATAGGTAGAGGTGTTAATTCACTCTTTATGCAAATGTGTAAAATCGTTTATCAAATTTCAAGACATTTTTTACTAATTTAAGTCGTTAGTGATCAAAAGGCTAAATACGTTAAGCCCTTAATAGTTTTTGCAAAACATACCCTTTTAATCTCCTTTACTCGATGTTACAAACTAGAGAAGTTTATTTTTTGTGTTTTTTTCCAACGAAGTTTTATATGAAAGTCAAAACATTTTCAGAGCGGCGATTAGCCTCATTTAAAAAAACTCGACTACGCCTTCGTTTAAGTTTTGTTGCAAAACGTTAAAATTATTGTAAAATTAACGGATGATGGTTTTTTTACAACAGTTGTAATTGGGCTAATTATAGAAGGTATAACAAATAATCTTTTTATACAGACATCAAATTGGATGAGCTGATTGTGAACCTTCATTTTCTATCGCTGCTCCCAATAATAGTGTAACAACTTTAAATTCCTCCAAACTGAATTGAAAGGTGGAGTACTTGAACGCAATTTATCGCAATCCTCTTCTGTAAGACACGCTTTAGTAATGCTCTATACAACCACATTTTAAGAGTGTTGGCTTTCTTTATCTTCATTTTCATTTGTGAGGAAGTCCAAGTCTCAAATCTTGCGCTTCAGAATTTCAATTCTTTGAGTTTGACGCAAACGGTATAATGCAAAAATAATTTCAAAATAAATAATATAATCCCGAGAGACACCTTCAGAATTGACAAAGTCTGTATGCCAAGGTTCTGTAGAAATAACGGTAAGAATGACTCCAGAGAGAGAGAGGGGGGGGGGGAGTCCAACAATGAAATCTAAACTTATTGGAGGGAAAAGAGGACCAATGAAAACTCTCTGAAATTTAATGAAGTTTATTTTCGTATAGACAGTTTCTTCAAGTGCGTAGATTTGGAGTAACAAACGACTTTAGGGCCCTCTAACGCATAAACCGTTTATCTGAGAAAAAATTCTTTTAAACATAATTTATAGGCAATTTTATCATGGTAATTTTCATATGGGTACAATTTCTTCATAGAGTACGTCGTTTTTGAGTTATAAGCAAAAAACAGAAAAAAACAGTTTTATGGTTTATTTTGAAATTTTTATTAAACTTTAGGACGCTCTAACGCTTAAACTGTTTATCTGAGAAAAAGATTTTTTAAATATGATTTATTGGAAATCTCTTGAAGGTTATTTTCATATTGATAGAGTTTCCTCATAAAGTACCTTGTTTGCAAGTTATTAGCGAAATACAGAATAAACAGTTTTTTGGTCAATTTTGGGATTTTTATTAGACTTTGGGGCGCTCTAACGCTTAAACTGTTTATCTGAGGAAAATTTTTTTTTAATATGGGTTATTGCAAATCTCTTGAAGGTTATTTTCATATAGATAGAGTTTCCTCATAAAGTGCCTTGTTTGCAAGTTATTAGCGAAATACAGAATAAACAGTTTTTTGTCAATTTTGGGATTTTTATTAGACTTTGGGGCGCTCTAACGCTTAAACTGTTTATCTGAGGAAAATTTTTTTTAGATATGGGTTATTGCAAATCTCTTGAAGGTTATTTTCATATAGATAGAGTTTCCTCATAAAGTGCCTTGTTTGCAAGTTATTAGCGAAATACAGAATAAACAGTTTTTTGTCAATTTTGGGATTTTTATTAGACTTTGGGGCGCTCTAACGCTTAAACTGTTTATCTGAGGAAAATTTTTTTTAGATATGGGTTATTGCAAATCTCTTGAAGGTTATTTTCATATAGATAGAGTTTCCTCATAAAGTGCCTTGTTTGCAAGTTATTAGCGAAATACAGAATAAACAGTTTTTTGTCAATTTTGGGATTTTTATTAGACTTTGGGGCGCTCTAACGCTTAAACTGTTTATCTGAGGAAAATTTTTTTTAGATATGGGTTATTGCAAATCTCTTGAAGGTTATTTTCATATAGATAGAGTTTCCTCATAAAGTACCTTGTTTGCAAGTTATTAGCGAAATACAGAATAAACAGTTTTTTGTCAATTTTGGGATTTTTATTAGACTTTTGGGCGCTCTAACGCTTAAACTGTTTATTTGAGGAAAAATTTTTTTAGATATTGTTTATTGGAAATCTCTTGAAGGCTATTTTCAAATAGAAAGAGTTTTCTCATAAAGTGCTTTGTTTGCAAGTTATTAGCGAAATACAGAATAAACAGTTTTTTGGTCAATTTTGCGATTTTTATTAGAATTTGGGCGCTCTAACGCTTACACTGTTTATCTGAGGGAAAATTTTTTTAGATATTGTTTATTGAAAATCTCTTGAAGGTTATTTTCATATAGATAGAGTTTCCTCATAAAGTGCCTTGTTTGCAAGTTATTAGCGAAATACAGAATAAACAGTTTTTTGGTCAGTTTTGGGATTTTTATTAGACTTTGGGGCGCTCTAACGCTTAAACTGTTTATCTGAGGAAAATTTTTTTTAGATATAGGTTATTGGAAATCTCTTGAAGGTTATTTTTATATAGATACAGTTTCCTCATAAAGTGCCTTGTTTGCAAGTTATTAGCGAAATACAAAATAAACAGTTTTTTGGTCAATTTTGAGATTTTTATTAGACTTTGGGGCGCTCTAACGCTTAAACTGTTTATCTGAGCAAAAAATTTTTTAAATATGGTTTATTGGAAATATTTTAAAGGTTATTTTCATATAGATACAGTTTCCTCATAAAGTGCTTTGTTTGCAAGTTATTAGCGAAATACAGAATAAACAGTTTTTTGGTCAATTTTGCGATTTTTATTAGAATTTGGGCGCTCTAACGCTTAAACTGTTTATCTGAAGAAAAATTTTTTTAGATATGGGTTATTGGAAATCTCTTGAAGGTTATTTTCATATAGATACAGTTTCCTTATAAAGTGCCTTTTTTGCAAGTTATTGGCAAAATACAGAATAAACAGTGTTTTGGTCAATTTTGGGATTTTTATTAGACTTTTGGGCGCTCTAACGCTTAAACTGTTTATTTGAGGAAAATTTTTTTTAGATATTGTTTATTGGAAATCTCTTGAAGGCTATTTTCAAATAGAAAGAGTTTCCTCATAAAGTGCTTTGTTTGCAAGTTATTAGCGAAATACAGAATAAACAGTTTTTTGGTCAATTTTGCGATTTTTATTAGAATTTGGGCGCTCTAACGCTTAAACTGTTTATCTGAAGAAAAATTTTTTTAGATATGGGTTATTGGAAATCTCTTGAAGGTTATTTTCATATAGATACAGTTTCCTTATAAAGTGCCTTTTTTGCAAGTTATTGGCAAAATACAGAATAAACAGTGTTTTGGTCAATTTTGGGATTTTTATTAGACTTTTGGGCGCTCTAACGCTTAAACTGTTTATTTGAGGAAAAATTTTTTTAGATATTGTTTATTGGAAATCTCTTGAAGGCTATTTTCAAATAGAAAGAGTTTCCTCATAAAGTGCTTTGTTTGCAAGTTATTAGCGAAATACAGAATAAACAGTTTTTTGGTCAATTTTGCGATTTTTATTAGAATTTGGGCGCTCTAACGCTTAAACTGTTTATCTGAAGAAAAATTTTTTTAGATATGGGTTATTGGAAATCTCTTGAAGGTTATTTTCATATAGATAAAGTTTCCTCATAAAGTGCCTTGTTTGCAAGTTATTAGCGAAACACAGAATAAACAGTTTTTTAGTAAATTTTGGGATTTTTATTAAACTTTAGGGCGCTCTAACACTTAAACCGTTTATCTGAAGAAAATCCCAAATAGAACGAAAAACCACTCTTCACGAGCCACCCACCCGCAAGTTAACACTGCCACATAGGAGAGTAGTGACTAAAGGCAGAAGGTCAGTTTTATTACTAATTTGCAAGGTTCTTTCAATTTGAATCGTTAAAAATTTTATACTTTAACAAAATCCCGCACTAGAAGGTATTTGTTGTTCTAGTTAAGTAGGTAGCTCATTGACATTAATTTGGTGTAACAAGTTGTGCACTAACGCTATGTTTTTTGAAAATTCAATAAAGGAGAGTTTCAGACGAAATTAGTGCTAAAGTTACCATTTTTTAATGCTCAAAAAGCACCATTAAATGATGACGAAGCACACAAGTGCGAGCAAAGCACACATAATTACTGCAAGAACTTCGTAAGTAATATTAAATTAAAAGTAGGTACGTGCCTACCTCTTACCTAATTTTCAAAGTACATAAAGGAAATTTAACAGAGAGGTAATTAGGGCAAGAATCGATAAAGGAAATTGCAAAACGAGAATATTTAACAAACGATAATTTTTGTCCGCGGTCAAAACGGGACGCTAGGGAAACAGTTTTTTTGTTAAAATCTCCCGTGTAGTACCTACTACCGCCGTAATGTATTACGAAAAATACTAAAAAATGTAACTTCATAAACCCTCGCTACCAAATAAATTAGCTGCAATTTTAATTTTAGCAACAGGTTTAAAAAAGCACCACCACCTTTTTTTTATTATTTTTAAAACGCAAATATTCGCCTACACAGAAAAAAGAGTTTCTTTAATGTTACTATTTTAATTTGTTTGACGACAATTTCTTTAATTTGAAGAAGAAAACATTAAAAACAAACATCTATGTCTTATTACAAACAAATCGATAAATTTAAATTAAAACACCCAATTATTTAGTTTTTGAAACAAATACAATGTTCAGTTAAAAAAAATTTATTTCGTAAGTAGATAAAAAAATAATAGAACAGCATTTGTTTGAGTTAAAGAAAAATTCTTTGAGATTCATTTATTTTTGCAAATAAATATTTTGTTTAAATCAAATCCTCAATCTTTTGAATGAATGAAGCATTTTCATTTGACCTAACTCTAATTTGTTAAATCGGAATAAATGTTACTTTGATACAACTCTTGTTTTGTTTATCAACATTTACGCGAAAATGCTGAAGATGCAGGAGTCGGATGGTTGGGTGTAAATACTGCGAAGCGTGTATTGCATCATTTCTCAACAGTCTTCGTTGTGCTTGTGTAATTGTGGATTGTAATAAATTATTAATTAACTTGTTTTAAAAATGGATGATTTTTTAAGTTCACATGGGCTAGATCATTTGATTGAACCGTTTAAAGGTAAGTGGTGTGTAATAAGTTTCTTAAATTACCGTTTAGATTAATTTTTACTTCTGCTTCCATCTTTTGACGCAATTTTTTTAGATATGGCGGGTAATTGATTCATATAGGTAGTAGGCAACCTATTTTTTTTAAATAGTGCCACAAGTGCAACACACAAAATTATATTAATTAAGTAGCTAAATATTATTTTTATAAATTCCACTTTAAATTATTTTGAGTGCAAAATATAAATTGAAAAGAATGTAAAAAAATTAACCCGCCATTGATGATTCAATCTTGCCCTCCCTTTTAGCTGAGTTTTCAACTTTCGTAAATACCTTAAATTTAGTAAAAACAAAACTGCCATCGATTCAAGATAATCTTAATTACAATGTAATGTATAGGTAGAGGTATATATATTGTTTTTTGTATTAGAACAGAATATTGATAGTGTTGAACTACTATTGGAATTAACAGAAGCACACATATAAACACACTTGTTCCAACCATTGGAGACCAAATTAAGTTTTGTAGGGCACTGAAGGCCCTGAATAAAAATCAGGTTATTATTTTAAAAATATATAAATGATTAGACGAACTTACTCTATGCGTTTTAGACAACCTCAAACTCTGAAACTGTAGAGAACAATCAAATTTCACTGAAAAGACAATCAGTAGTATTGGAAGAAGGAGAATCGGAATTTTTATATGTGGTAAACAGTCCAGTACCAGTACTACCACTTACATCTCCTGGGCCATCATCCACGTCGCACGCTTCGACCGTTACCCAATTAGTGAATAGTAATTGCGGATTAAATTCATCCTTCTTAAGCTATTGTATTACTTCCGATGTTGAACGTTGCGAGCTACGCAGCATTATTGAAGGAGATGCAATTGGGAGAGCTATCTTAACAAAATACTGTAGTAGCAAACAAATACTAAACTCGGAAAGAAATAGCCTCTGTGAAGTTATTATTGCTCATTTTCTGAACAAATCCGTTAAGTTAACAAATGAGTCCTTGTCTAGCCTTGCTGAAAAAATCACAGAACTATTTCCAACTGAAAATAAAGCCACTTATTTTGTTGAACCAATACCTAAAAAAAAATCTCGACTTAATCGTCCCGAAGTAGCTAAAGGAAAACTTGTAGACAAGCACCGTAACAAACTTACAGCTTTGAGAAAAGCTCAGCAAGATTCAGCACCAGCTCACCACACCCCACTTTTGTTGCACGATATCGAACAAAAACGTAAGAATATTTTGAAACAAACATTTAAAATTTATAACTAAATCATTTTCACTTTTGTATTGCAGAACCTTCTCAAAGCGCAAAAGACAGTCAAATTTGGTTACAAACTAATTGGGAACCAACAGCGGATGTTCTTCACCACTGGAAAAATTCTTTCTCAATTAGAGATGAAACTTTAAAAAAGCAGGAAATCGACGTAATTTTTGAGACATGGCCTGTATTACAAACACAAATTGCCATTGAATTGGTAAGTGGTTTACAAATTTTTACATTATGAGAATATCGTATGAACCCGTCTCATTATTAACTTTAATTTTCAATTGAAATTTTAGTCAGTATTTTATAACAATTTTATTAAATTATAACAATGTTTTTGTACTTTTTTGCAGGTGACACTTGACTTCGACAGAATCTTTCAAAATGTACGAGACATCGATATTTCGCAAAAATTTGATGATTTGTTCACAGTAGTGCTGGAAAAGCGCAAATCTCGTCTAACTACGAGTGAAAGTACACTACTGGAACTTACAAATGATCCTGAACTTTCCACAGGTAATATTATTATTATGTAGTTTAATTTTAAAATTAATTGAAAATATTTGAGATAAAGTCGGTTAATATACATAAACATACTAAATTTTCTTTTTTTAGATTCAAAGGCTACAATAAAATTATTCTTATTGGCATCTCTAATTCCTCCAAAAGGAAGAACCCGTCTAAAACTAAAGAAACATTGGAAACCTTCTGTCACAGAATGTCGCGATGGACTCTTTTTACATGCAAAAACTCCAGCCGAAATAGAGACTTGTAAAAAAAGTAAAACAAATGTGATGTACCAAAAAGGATTGACGGTACAACCTTATATAATTTTAGTAGGTCCAACCCTAACGAACATAAGTGCTTCGTACGTGGTAGTGAACAATCACATTTACAAAACGTTGTCACTATATGATTCGCTAGATTTCTGTTTTAAGTGCTTTAACATCTTCGAATTGAACTACCCTTTCGAATCTAACCATATTTGGTATTTGTTTCAAAAACTTATTTATAACTTAAATACGAAATTTGATCGAGACATACCATTTATTCAAGACATTTTGCATACTTAATTACACAAAAAAATTTTATTTCGTATCTTAAACATATGTAAAAACGGTTATTATATGGGTATAATATTGGTAAAATTTACTAAAACTATAATTATGGAGTCATTTTCATGTTTTAAATGTAAAAAGTCATTTTCTAATGCGGATCAGTTAATTAAACATATTAAGATTATGCATTCCCTTTTGCAAAAATTTGAATGCAAACAATTAAATTGTTTTCGTAATTTTTCTAATATTTCAAGTTTGCAAAAACATTTTACATCTCATCATAGACAAGTCAGTAATTTAGTAAATAGAAATGAGTCAATAGAAAATTCATCTGAAAATTTAACTGGGGCAATAGAAAGCTCATCTGAAAATTTAACTAAACCTGTTTTGACGTATAAAAAAAATAGTGACAATCAAAATTGCGAAGATGACAATTTCTTGGACTCGAAGAATAATTTTAATGCTGTCAGTGAAATTTTGTCTTTTATCGGAAAACTGTATTGCAATGTTTCGTTGCCTCGAAATTTGATTCAGTCAATTATATCAAATCTAAGAGATATTTTCGCATCACTATTTGAAAATTTAAGTACAGTTTTAGAAGCATTAGATTTAACTAATAATATAAAAAAATCTATTTTAGAGATTTTTCTCAATATTAATGATACCATGTCTTCTCTTAAAACAGAATATTTACGATTAAAATATTTCAAAAAAAATGAAAGTTATGTACAGCCACAATCAGTTTTAGTTGGCGAACGAGAGATACTTAGAAATATTAATTCAACTGGTATGCCACAACTGGGTTTTAAAAAATCTGAAACTCAAATTATTCCTTTAAGGAAAACTTTAAAACTTTTTTTGGAACTTCCTAAGGTCTTCGAAACTATGATGAGATATATGAAACTTGAGGAATCTAGTACAAAAGATATATTAAGTAGTATATTTCAAGGAAATTTGTGGCAAAAATATAAATTGAAATTTCAAAATAAAATAGTTTTGCCAGTTTTTATGTATTATGACGATTTCGAGTGCTGCAACCCATTAGGTTCTAAAGCTGGAATTTATAAAATAGGAGGCGTGTATGTTTCTTTAGCTGCTATTCCCCCAGAGTTTTCGAGTTTATTAGAAAATATTTTACTCACTCAACTTTGCTACTCTGATGATCGAACATTATTTGGAAATAAACGAATTTTTTACAAGCTCATTGAAGAATTTAAATATTTAGAAGAAGAAGGCATTTCTATTTCTATTAATGATAAATTAACAAAAGTATACTTTACGTTATTTCTTGTTTTAGGCGATAATTTAGGAATGAATTCTGTATTTGGTTTTCAGGAGAGTTTTAATTCCAATTATTTTTGCCGCTTTTGCAAAACAAACAAAGATGAATCAAAAAATCAAATAGTAGAAAATCCAGTAACGTTACGAAATCCCACTAATTATATAGAAGATTCTATTACTTTTTCATACGGTATAAAAGAAGTGTCTGTTTTTCATGAACTACCAAATTTTAATGTGACACAAAATCTATCATGTGATCTTATGCATGATATGCTTGAAGGTGTATTGCGTTACGATATGGGTCATCTTGTGGATTATTTAATTAAAAAGAAGTACTTTAATTTGAATGACTTAAACAATAAAATTCGAGCCTTCAAATTTTCTGAAGCGGATATAGGGAATCCCATACCGCAAATTAAGATTGATCACGTTAAAAAACAACATATTATTACAACTGCTTCAGAAATGCTATCATTTTTTGCATATTTCGGAATTTTGGTGGGAGAATTAGTTCCTGAAGATGATCCATGTTGGGCTCTATACATAAATTTACATCAAATCATGAATATTTTGTTAAGCAGAACTATTTCTAGAGACACAATTATCTATTTACAAAATCTTATTGAAGAACATAATACAATGTATTGTGAATTATTTCAGGATACGTTAAAGCCCAAGCACCATTTTTTAATTCACTACCCGTCTATAATATCACAAGTAGGTCCTGTAAGATATATTTGGTCCATGAGGTACGAAGCTTTCCATAAAGGTTTAAAATCAATTGCGGATTCAGTGACAACTCGAAAAAATATTTTGTTAAGTGTTGCTAATAGACATCAGATGAAATTTGTTTTTAAAATTTTAAGTAAAAATGGGTTCAATGAAAAAATAGAATCTGGTCCAATTGAAGAGCTTAATTTTCTTGAGATATATACGCAACTCCAAAGGTTATTTCTCTCTTTAAATTATTTGCAAACAGATATTGACAATGCATTTGCATTTACCTGGCTAAAATTAAATAATATATGCTATAGAATTGGTTTCGCTCTTCAAATATTTGAAAAAGAAACTCCACAATTTGGACTAATAAAAGCAATAGTTAGCATTAAGAACGAGATATGTTTTATTATCAGCCCACTTTTAACTGTGGGTTTTAATTCACATATTCAATCATTTGAAATTAAAGAGCCGCGTGATAATGAAACTTATATGGACAATTTGTTGGTACACAATAAAGACAAACTTCTTAATAAGTTACCATATAATATTCATTTTACAATGAACGGAATGAAAGTAATATGTAATTTACAATAAGTTCTATTTTATTTGTTGGAAAATAATATTTTTGTTTTAGTTTTAATGTGTTTTTATGTTTAATGTTTCATGTTGTAGTAGGTAGATATGTTAGAATATCCAAGTTCAAATAAAATTATAATAATAATTATTTAATTGTTTTATTTTCAAAAAATAGCAAAAATCTATAAATAATATAACTTTGCTTCAAAAAAATAATTGTTTAAAATACTATATACTTGTGATGAAATTTCAAACGCTTTGTTATTTGAAATTAATAAACTTTGTTTGAAATATTGTATCTTTGTGATAAAATTTCAAAAACTTTGGTATTTGAAATTAATAAACTTTGTTTAAAATATTATATTTTTGGGACGAAATTTCAAAAACTTTATTATTTGAAATAAATAAATATTTCTTTTACAAAGACTTAATTTTCTAAAAAAATATTTATTTGTTTCAAAGTTGTCTGACATTTTTGCTTCAAAATAACACAAATGTTAATACAACCAAATATTTATTTCAAATTTTAAGAAAAGTGTTGCTTTAAAACAAAAGCAAGATTTACTTCGCCATATACAAACAACAAATTTATTTGAATTAAATGAATTTTGTTTCATTGAAACAACTTCTTTTCTCTGTGTACAACCTAAAAGCTTTGTTAAAGTTTAATATCAAAATTGTTAATTAAAATTGTAGTCACATCATATCCGAGTACTACATAAATGTATCCTGGAAGTAACTACAAGGACTTTTGAATTAAAAGCTCCAAGTGTGCCGTGAATTTGAAAATTTGTCGTTTTAAAATTTACTTATTAAAGTGTGGCGCTTTTCAGTTTATTTTATAATTTATTCTAACGCCATTTACGTTAAAAAATAATAATGTAACAACCACATTACTTTTTTTAAACCGTTTTTGCTACCCCCTACTTTACGAAAAGTTGCAGAATTTTTAGTAACTCAAAAACGACTTTGACTAAAATAGCAAACCTTTGAAGAGGATCTAAACTTTGCTGTAGTGACTTTTACCCTCAAAAGATTAGGGACGCCGATAGGTTAGAAAAGATGTTTTTGCGTTTCGAACACCCGGTAATAGCTACACGAAATAAAAGAGCATCTCATTTAATTATATTCGTCGTCTCGAAAGTTCTTCTAAAAATATTTCAATTAACGTAAAATTGGATGATCGAACGAGACGTTGGAAACGCCAACTTAATAAATTTAAGAAGAATTTAGCAATAAATTAAGGGGCGAGTGTACGTGAAAGAAGCCTCGGTAAACTATTTGAATAACCACCAGAGCAAAGTAGTTTATAAGAGCCATAATTTTAATAGTTTGTTTTCGAAGACAATAATTTAAATTTATCGTTTTCGATCAGTTACTCTCTAAAAGTTTGTTACGTTATGATTGGTGGTTCGACTAATTTGAAAATATTTCAAATATTGTGTGTTTAAACCGTACACGGTGACAATAAACCAAAGTTTGCGTAATATTTTATTAGGGTAATAAATTTGAATTTACAAAAGGATTCAATTTTAGTGGTGAAAAAGCAATTTTCTTAGCATAAAATAAAGAAAGAGAACAATAAATAAAACAAGATCCGAATAAAGTATCGAAATTTAATTTAACGCAGTTTTAAAGTGAGAATTGCGTAAAGGTTGTAATAAAAATAAATTAAAATCAAAAGGAAAGAGATTTGGCCCAACAGTTTTGGAAATAGCGCGAACAATTTATTGATAATCCATCGCCGTGGAAGTGTGTCGTTTGTGGTCAACACAAAAATCTTTTAATTTTTATAAGAAAAATGGCTTTGTTGTCAAAGCAATCGCACAGTATTGGTTTAAAACGAGCCTATTGTAAAAGGAAAAGGTTTGTTAGAAAAAAAATCGAGTGCCGTGTTAGTTTTACGAGAGTTTGTTCTTTTTTTGTATTATAACGTGAACAAAGGGCTTGTTTTTTAACTTGTGTAGTGATTGAAAAATATTAGGATATAACGAAGATGGCAGAAATAATATTAAGTAGTGTAGTGTAGTTAACTTGCCTCGAAGAGTATCTCTCCAAAATACATATTTATCAGAAAGATCAAGACTCTCCTAAATCGAACAGGCATCACCTAGTTTACGTAATGTTCTACAAATAAATTAAAAGAAGTCGAGAGAACTTGGCCCAATTCGTCCAAGGTGCACGTTGCACGGTTTGTCATTTAAAACTGTCCTAATTAACGCTCATAATACTGCAGGGCAATGCATTTTAAAGCTCAAAGGGTTTTAGGAGTACAACAAAATTGAATTTTTGTGTAGATTTCGAACATAGAATACATACATACTTACATATCTTAAGTGAAGCATGGTGGAGGGCACCTTTAAAACTGACGAAAACTCGTTATCTAGACCATTTTAACTTAGGGAAGGCTCGAGAAGGCTAGATTTTTGTTCTATTTTGAGCTTTTTGCTTATAATTTAAAAAATACGCACTTTTTAAGAAAATTTTGCAAATACAAAAAGAAACTACTTAAAATTTGCTACAACTTATACTTGCAAGGATTTTTTTTCATAAAAACGGTTTAGGCACTAGAGAGCGTTAAATTTGCACAAAAATTCCAAAATAGGGCAAAACACTGTTTTTTTAGTTTATTGCCTATAACTTATAACTACTCATTTCTGAGAAACATGCTTTAATATAAAAGTAACTTACTTTAAATTACCTACAAATTGTATTTCCAAGATTGTTTTTTTCAGACAAACGGTTTAGGCGCTAGAGCGCGTTAAAGTTCGAAGAAATTCTAAAAACTGCAAAAAAATATGTTTTTAGTTTATCGCTTATAATTTTAAAACTAAGCATTTATTGAGAAATATTTTTTTTAAAGCAAATAAACTGCATTAAATTTGCTACAAATTACATCTCCTAGGTTTTTTCTTCAGGTAAACGGTTTAGGCGCTAGAGCGCGTTAAAGTTTGGAAAAAATCCCATAATCAGCAATAAAACTGTTTTTTTGTTTAACGCTTAAAACTTAAAAGCTATGCACTTTTTTAGAATTGTGCGATACTATGGAATTGATCTAGATTTAATTTCCTATAAATTACATTTTTTAGGTTTTTTCGTCAAACCAAGGATTCAGGCGCTAGAGCGTGTTAAAATTTGGAAAAATTCTAAATTCGGCCAAAGAAACTGTTTTTTTAGTTTATTGCTTATAACTTCTAAACTACGCACTTTTGAGAAACATACTTTCATATAAAAATAACTTAAACTAGATTTCCTAAAAATTATATTCCCAAGGTTTTTTTTTCAGACAAACGGTTTAGGCGCTAGAGCGCGTTAAAGTTAGGGAGAAATTCCAAAAACTGCAAAAAAATATGTTTTTTGTTTATCGCTTATAATTTTAAAACTACGCACTTATTAAAAAATATTTTTTTAAAAGCAAATAAACTACATTAAATTTCCTATAAATTACAGCTCTTAGGTTTTTTCCTCAGGTCAACGGTTTAGGCGATAGAGCGCGTTAAAGTTTGTAAAAAATTCCAAAATCAGCAATAAAACTGTTCTTTTGTTTAACGCTTAAATCTTAAAAATTATGCACTTTTTGAGAATTGTGCGATACTATGGAAATGAGCTAGATTAAATTTTCTATAAATTACATTTCTTAAGTTTTTTCGTCAAACCAAGGATTCAGGCGCTAGAGCGTGTTAAAATTTGGAAAAATTCTAAATTCGACCAAAGAAACTGTTTTTTTAGTTTATTGCTTATAACTTCTAAACTACGCACTTTTAAGAAACATACTTTTATATAAAAGTAACTTAAATTAGATTTCCTACAAATTATATTTCCAAGGTTTTATTCTTCAGACAAACGGTTTAGACGCTAGAGCGCGTTAAAGTTTGGAAATAATTCTAAAAGTAGCAAAAAAACTGTTTTTTAGTTTATCGCTTAAAACTTTAAAATTACCCACTTTTTGAAAATTGTGCTGTATTATGAAAATGATCTAGATTAAATTTCCTATAAATGATAGCTTTTAAGTTTTTTCTGCAGATAAACGGGTTAGGCGCTAGAGCGCGTTTGAGTTTGAAAGCATTCCGAAATCGGCCAAAAAACTGATTATGATAAGGTGTGATTTCGTTGCGACGTCTGCGGTCGCGTCCGGCCGCGACGTCCAGCAGTCGACCACACGATCGAGCACTGCTACAATGCACTTTAATGTAACTGAAGAGAGAAGCAGTGCTCGTGTGCTCGACTGCTGGACGTCGAAACGAAATCACACCTTTAGTTTATCGCGTATAACTCAAAGTTATGCGGGTCCTACATAAATTAGCTTGTACTTTGTTCCGCTAGTGTAAAAAAATGTATATAAATTAATTCGTTGGACATTAAAATCATGCAAAATCATAAGGGCTGTATTAGTGTAAATATTTATTTTATCATACCGGGTGGAAACTACCAAAGCCTAACATTGCGTGCTTCATTTTGCCGATGCCTGCTCACCAGTTCGTCTTACGGGAAAACTAAAAATATCAACGGAAAGTATAATAATTGCGTTCGTGTTTTCCATTGATAAATATTATTTTTATACGCGAAATTATTAAAGCTGGCGATGACTTTCAAACTCCTCCGCTCATTTTTATCCACTAATTAAATTATAAAAAATGCAATTTAACCTTTTAAACGAAAATACTATTTGTTCTGTTAAGTAGGCAACTTTATTGAATAAAGTCTAATGCAGAATAAACATTAATTTTAAAATAAACCTGTTTAATAGGTTAAGTTTTCATAGAGCTAGGGGAAAATGTACTTTTAGAAAATATTCAGTTAAGAACTAGTTCCTCTATAAAGACCGACTTTATTTGCAAAGTTTGTGAAGTGAACTTTAAACATTAAGGTGCATCGTGAGGTCTCGAAATACAATTATATTACTCGAAGAAACTTTAAGTTTTTAAGGATACGTTTTTTTTTTCTCGGGTTAGATTTGAATTTAATTATTGGGGCAGTGTTTTAGTTAAAAAAAAGAAAAAATGGAAGACACTTAAATAAATTATATTATTAATATTAATTCAAAATCTACTCACTTCACATCTTTACTTGATAATATTATGTAAAATATTTACTTTAGCTCTAACTGTTCTTATCTTCTCGTTTTAGTTTCCGTATTAAATTTATTTAATATCCAGTTTAGTAAGTTTGGATAATATATGATATTAACTTTCTTGTTAAAATGTATTTCTAAGCATAATATATTCATAATTAAAATTTTTTCTGACTAAAATTTCTCTAATGGAAGTACTGTGGATTTTTTTGAGAAATCACCCTCGTAACGCCATCCGTGGACAAGTGGACATACTGTATAATGTAACTTAAATATTAACTTAACTATGAATTAAAATTTGTTTTGCTTCTACCAAACACCCTTAAAGCGCGTATTTTTACTAAATAGAACTAGGACCGGACCGTAGATCCGAGAAAGCAAGCCCAACAAGCTGCCCTGTTAGAACTTACAGTTTAGCGACCAGACCAGCCATCAAACTCAATTTTGGTACCAATAAAAGTACCTACTTAACAATAAAGTAGATACTTTTTTTAAATTATTCCATCCAAAGTTGACAAAGAAATGAATAAATTACGATATTTAAGTACAAACTTTTCCCCTTTCAAAGTAATACGAAAATCTCGCAATAGTTAAACGAGTTAATTTTCCTTCTTATTAAATTTTATTAAATAGAGATGAAAGAAATTTAATATCGCGTTGAAAAACAAAATTTAAGCTCTTTACTTAGTTGCTTTTAGTATAATAAAATGTTTGATATGGTTGAAGTCGAGACACCCTTTAGCGAAGATCATTAAATAGATGTTACGTGTAATTTCGCCGTGAACATCAAATTCTGTGATCTATAATTTATGTGACGTGCTTGAAATGTACAGTAAATAAATACGCGAACAAAGCGTGTTACGCCTCGAGGAAATTTTTGAAAGAAAAATAACGAAACAGAACTACAAAACAGGAAATTTCACTTTATTAAAAGAAAATTAAGGTTGATATCGTCGTAATCTAATTCGAGGTGAAACTTTTAATTATAAAAGAAATTTGGATCGAGACCTTTTTTTACTTTTTTACATTACTAAAGTTTGTGTGCGGTGGCTTTCAAGAATGTTAATATTAGAACTTATAACAAACTTATACAATTTGATACCAAAAAAGGGAAAACTAACCTCTGTTTAACTTAACAAAAGTTTTTCGTTACAATTTTGTTAACCCAGGTGTACTGTCATTTTTGTCGTTAATTTTACGTACATTTAATATACGTACTACCTATTATATTTTATCCATCTAGCTATTCGCAATTTAGAAAAACATAAATAAACAAAATAAATATTTTGGGGCCAGGCTGTTCGAACGTTCGACCTTAGGAGTTAAAACGGACGTAAAAATACGCATAGAAGTATTTTTTCTTTTCCTCTTTCTTTGAAAAAAAGAGAAAACATTAATAAATCGTTTAGTCTAAACAAAATTTGAACAGGCGGTAGCGTTTGTCCAGCAGACGGTATTAAAGATTCCCATTTCGTCTCAGTTTAGTGCATAAACGGTAACTCGATAGACATCTGCAGCGGGTAGTGCATGAGTTTGTTGAGGCAGATAATACGACAAAATAACGAGTATAAAATTTTTTACAATGCTGGCAGTACTAACATTGCAAAATAGTAATAAAACCGACTGTGTGCGACTTCTAAGTGACAGCTTTAACTTAGGGGAGACTCGAGAGGGTTAGATATTTGCTATTTTTCAGTTTTTCGCTAATAACTTGAAAAATACGCACTTTTTGAGAAAATTGTGTTATATAAAAATAAACTATATAAAATTTTATACAAATTGTATCTGTTAGAATGTTTTCTCAAATTAATGGTTTAGGCACTAGAAATCGCCAAAGTTGCACAACAATTCTAAAATAGACTAAAGAAACTGTTTATTTAGTTTATCGCTTATAACTTCAAAACTACACACTGTTTCAGAAATCTGCTCTCTAACATAAAAATAACCTACGTTAAATTTCCAATAAATTATAGTCTTTAGGTTTTTTTTCAGACAAACGGCGTAGGTGTTAGAGCGCGTTAAAGTTTAGAAAAAATTCCAAAACTAGCAAGTAAACTGTTTTTTTTAGTTCCTCGCTTATAACTTCAAAATTAACCACTTTTGAAAAATATGCTTTAATATACAAATAAACTGCATTCAATTTTCTATAAATTATGTCTCTTTTATGTTTTTAGTGAGACAAACGGTTTAGGCGCTAGAGAGTGTTAAAATGGGACTAAAATTCCAAAATTATCCAAAGACTGTTTTTTTAATTTATCGTCAATAACTCAAAAACTACGCTCTTTTAGAAAAAAGGGGTTAAATAAAAAAATAAAGTACATTAAATTTTCTACAAATTATGTTTAGTAAGGTTTATTTTTTGATAAGCGGTTTAAGCACTAGAAGGCGTTAAAGTTGCCAGAAATTCTAAAATAGGCTAAAAAACTGTTTTTTTTTAGTTTATCGCGTATAACTTCAAAGTTAACCACTTTTGAGAAATATGCCTTAATATACAAATAAACAGAATTAAATTTTCTATAAATTATGTCTTTTAGATATTTTTTGTAAGACAGACGGTTTAGGCGCTAGAAAGTGTTTAAATGGGACTAAAATTCCAAAATTATCTAAAGACTGTTTTTTGAATTCATCGCTAATAACTCAAAAACTAAGCACTTTCAGGGAAAAAAGGCTTAATAGAAAAATAAAGTACATTAAATTTCCTACAAATTATGTTTGGTAGGATTTATTTTTTAATGAACGGTTTCAGCACTAGAGGGCGTTAAAGTTGCAAAAAATGCTAAACAACGCTAAAAAACTGTTTTTTTAGTTTATCGCGTATAACTTCAAAATTAACCACTTTTGAAAAATACGCGTTAATATAAAAATAAACTGCATTAAATTTTCTATAAATTAGGCCTTTTAGATGTTTTTCGTAAGACAAACGGTTTAAAAGCTAGAGAGTGTTAAAATGGGACTAAAATTCCAAAATCGTCCAAAAAAACTGGGGCCCTGTAGAAAAATCAAGTAGACTAAATTTTCTACAAATTATGCCTCTTAGACTTTTTTGTCAGACTAATGGAAACTTGGACTGTAATAGAGTTTTCAGTCAGTAACGTTTTACTCGCAAAGGGGAACTTTATACTTCGTGAAGCCACGAGAGAGTTTTATATTTTCTATCTGTCCACTGTCCATCATAGGTGTATCTTGATTTACAGTAAGCGTTTTACGATTTGTGAACAAACCTTTAATTTTTTAAAATAAAAAGTTAGCCGGGTATTAATATTTACATTTCATTTTAGCATTGTTCTTATGTTTACCTTTCCAAAATTTGAACGTTGTAGGTAATAATTTTTCCAAAGTTAAAGCGCTCGAGGTATACTACTAGAGGTTTGTAATTAACAAACACTTTTAGCGACGTAATTAAAAAGAGCGTTTAAAACTCAAAATTATTACTCAATGGGTAGTTTATTGATTTTAAAAAGAAGCAGTATGTTTTAAAATTTACAAAAACTGGATGTTAACTTAGTTTGATTAGCAAAAGATGACTTAACAAATAATTTTACACGTTCAAACACTTCGTATTTTTCCTTACCAAGAAATTAATTATAATTTATTCGGATTTTTGTCAAAATTTGCATTTATTCGAGAAGCCGTAATATTCAGAATCTAAAGAAATTAACATCACATTTAATTCGTACGCATGTAGAATAAATAATGAAAAAAAGAGCTTTATAAGCCCTTTCAGTGAGACTTAATTAC
The DNA here is from genome assembly GCA_950108345.1 of Malthinus flaveolus. Classification (NCBI taxonomy): domain Eukaryota; kingdom Metazoa; phylum Arthropoda; class Insecta; order Coleoptera; family Cantharidae; genus Malthinus; species Malthinus flaveolus. The sequence continues at coordinate 11,725,048 of OX467287.1, read as the reverse complement.
TTTAATATAGCCTCTACCTAGAGCTTTTTTTAATTTACCTTAATTAAGTTTTAAATTTTTTAAAAAACTGAGCTTATCTATAATGCCCTTTGAGTTATAAACGGACTTTTTTATTATATTCTTTAAGTTTGGCTTTTGAAAATGTCTAATATTTAGTTTAAGTTAGTAGACGCTTTGTCTCGCAGGGTTTTCTATAAGAAAGTAATTTAAAATTATAGTTTTGCGAGTGCCCTAAAATTTTGATTAAGAAAACTTTTTCATATTTCTAATAATAAAGCTATAATTTAACCAATCTGGTGTTTAAAAGAACTTAAATGAAGCAAAATTGCGGTGGAGGTATTAAAACATCAAATAGAGGGTAGATAAATGGCTTCATTTAAAATCACATCGAAAATAATCATAAAATTGTGGTGAATGGTAAAGTATCAAAAAAAGGTCTAAATTAACGTCCGAATAATTACGCATTTACTCGAAAATTACCTTAAATTTAAAAATAATGGCGTTTTTTCATTATTTAACGAAAATTACACTAATGCGTTTTTTGTGTTTTAATTTTTTTTACTAAATTCAATTACGGCGTAGAGTACATATTTATAAAGTATATGACTTATTTAGTACATACATATTTATAATAAATTTCGCTGGAAACTTTTCCCGAGTGCTATTATATTTATTCAAAAACAAAAACACGCAAATAGAAATAAAGTTGCAAAACTAAAGAAGAGTCTAAAGAAGATCAAGCTTTTCTTCGGTATAGTGAAAGTAGATAGCTTGGAAATAGCGAAAGGTTTTAAAGTTTACTACTGCTAGACTGAACATATAGGTGATCTAGAAATACAGGGTGTCCGGATAACCCATCAGGAAACTTCTAGAGGTGATTAAACAAGAATGGACCTCGACCGACCATTTATTGTAAAAATTGAAGTCCATTACTTTTGGTTATTAACTGGCAATTGTTTATTATTAATTATTACATTTTCATTACCGAAAATTCAATTTATTTATCAAAAGTTTAGGTTCGATCGAGGTCCAAAGCTACTAGATCCCTAAGTCGCTCATTTAAAGTTAATTTGTCAAAACTTTGAGGTGGATTTTCAGCTAAACGATTACATTTATCGATTAGAAAAAAGAGTAGGTACATCGATTTTCAGAATTTTGACTGCCTTCAAAAATGTATCGTAAATATTGTGATACCCATCAAGACACAAAAGTTAGGTGAGAGGGGGGGGGGGGGGTGTAACAAAAACTTCGAGCTGCAAACACTCATTTTTCGACATTTATAGGTTATCACAAAACTGCTCTAACTTTGGATCTGCTTGAGCTAAAATATCAGTGATACACTCAGTTTGAAGACAATTTAAAATTCTACAACTTTTGTTTCAAATAATTTTCTTTCAAATAAACGGTAAAAAAGTCTCCAAGCAAAGTTTACCAAAAAAATTCATTTTTTCTAAAAATAGCGATTTTCTCCAGCTTATATCTCAGAAACCGTAGCAGATAGGAACAAAATGAATAGAATATATATTGTAGGGAATTTTGTCCTCTTCAACGTTTGATTGGACAGTTTTGTCGTGGGATCAACCGTTAAGAAGTTAAATCAGAAAATCCAATTTTTTGTACCTTTAATTCAAGACGGCGCATCGCGCGGACCCCCCTCAAGGTCGAAAATTTGGATTTTTAATGAGAGCTCCTAACCCAATAACATATTAAAAAATGAGAACTACACCACTTTTTGTAGGGCAAAACCCCCCATTGACTGGACACTTAGGAATACTTTTAAAAAAATTTATAATTCAAAGATTTGTCGAAACATTAATTATTCAAGATGCTATGTCATAAAACCTAAACTATCCCTGAAGGAATGCTTGTATTATTTGGTAATGTTATGTTTGCCAATTCAAATCTTTGTTAGGGACGCACGACGTACGTGACGTAGTGAACCGAATCGTCACGAGCGGCGTAAAATTAGTCAAAGAGAAGTTTATTCTTGTTTAGATTAACGAATGGTGAAAAAAAAAATTTTTTTAACTGCATTGTACTCAGAAAACATGCTTCTTTACATGCTGGCTACCACTTTTTTTCAAAAAAATTTCCAAAAAGAATTTATTTCAAAATTTTTGAAAAAAAAGCTAAATTTAAAAAAATAGTCCGTTAGCGTGAATTCTAATAGCGTTATAAGTCATTTGGGCATTTCAGAACAAAGCAAATTTTTTTAATGTGCTTAGAAATAGCTAATTACTTTTCCGATAAATTTGTCTCTCTTTCACACTTGGTCGTCCGGTTTCGCCTTAAAGAAGTTACATCAAAAATAAAAAACAAAATATTGAACTTTGAGTAGCTGTATCTTTGTTATTATCGAGATTTGACATTTTTCTTAGAGAAACTTCTACCATTCTTTTAACTTTTTTAAGCACCTCTAGAAGTTTCCCCATGGATTATCCGGACACCCTGTATATAACTTTATATACTTAATAGTTACAGTACAATGATATTAAAGTTTTAAAACTACTGTTTTCTTATAATGCGAGTAGTTAAATACTTTTCGTCCAAGCCGAAAGTACTTACCGTGCTGTGCTCACTTTGTAAGTTGGATTGATAATAGAATTTTTATTCCTTAAGGACTAAATCTAAATTAAAACTTGATTTTAATTTTCAAATGCGAACTTTCACAAAGCCAAAGCCACGAAACTCCAATTCTGACCTTTAAATGATGTATACCACTAACGGCGCTTGTTTCGCGAATTGAAAAAGATCTCCTCGATGAAATTAATGTGTGAAAATTTTAGATGTAATTTCGGATGAGACAACCTTTATTTTACAGAAACAGTTTATCTGAAAAGCCTTTATTAATTCCTTCTCGACTCCTCCTAATCCTTACATGACAAAATTCACATTTAAGTAATTGGAAAACCTTTACCTTCGACTAATATAAATTACCTGAACGTTATTTTATGATACGCCGAGAACATGCGGCATTAACGCGTAAAATTATTCAACTCGAAAATGCTCCTTTTCGAAATTTTCCGTCCGAATTTTTTTGTGCTTAATAAAATTCATAAATCTTACAAGTTTAATAAGCGATATCGAATAAAAACTTTTTTTTGTCAATAAAGTCAATGGTCAACTTACCAGCGACCGTCCATAATCTAATCTAATACTTCGAATACTTGGCCATTCACAAAAAAAACGACTTTAAGGATAAAATAGGGCTGAACTCGATTTTTTTACTTCACGCGCCGTTTTTCAAAGAATTATTTTCTTTTACAACATTTTGTGCGTTTGTTGACATATTATATCCAGTTATTGTTTATTCAACGACTTTGAGTTTGTTTGGCATTACCAAATCTAAGCTCGAAAGAAAAAATTTTTGTACAAAATAAATCAAACAAAAAGTTAAAAAAATTTTTTTGTTATGCGAGCAAAATTAAATTTTATTGCTTACCCCGCAGATAAGGGCAAGTAAGCTTGTGGTTTTCCATTGAGACGGAAAAGGGGAAAATTCCCTAAACTACCACTCCCTCTTTGAGAGGTCTAATTCTCCCGACGATTTTTTTGGAAAATTCAAGACTTCCCAAGCGAGTAGAGATCAGTACGAATAATAATTCATAATTTAAGGGAAGCTGCCCTCTGTGACTAAAACCAGACATGTCGTGTCCATATTATTGTCCATTTCCCATCTTTAATTGTCGCTACCCCCTTATCCTATCATCTATGATGTAATTAAAGTGCGACGTGTCTTCGTATGGTGGTTGAAGTGGACGTATCCGTATGCCTGGCTACCTATTCATAATTATGTCGGTCTGTGTGTGAAAGACATCGAAATTGAGTAAAAGAACAGTATATTTTAGCGGTTCATTGGAGTCGAATAAACACCGCTAGTAATAATTTGCAGTTGTACTTTATTAAATAGCCATTTTAACCCAAAAAAGCAAACTAAATACAAGTTTATTAAGAAGCCATTTTCAGAAAAGTGAATAGTACGGAACGAAACGTACGTGACTTAAAATATAAAATAGCTCTTTAGTAAATGTACTTTAATAAAAATATCAAAATGTTTGTTCAAATTTTTATTAAAACTGTAAATGGAGTGTAATACGTTATCAACTCGTGTATTTATTTTAAATGATTAATGTTCTTTTCTAAATAGGATTTCAACTGAATTTTCTTGGCTTACTTGGACGGCTGAAAATTTTTATTAAAGTTACTGCCTAACTGCATTTGTGTTAGTGTAAAATAAGTTTGTAGAATAAGCCGTGCGAGTTAATCTACACCTAACCTAAAAGTGACGTGGCGTTATTTCATTGTGACATCATTAGGAAAGGCAAGAAGTGCAAGTTTAAAATAATACCGACCGAAGAAGTCACGGTGGTCGCTTGCACAATATTTATTTATAGTCAGATTTTCGTTTGGTGAGCGTCAAATATTAGGCGCCCAACGTGAGACATTAATTACTTAGGGTTTGCTCTTTTGAACGATGCGCTCACTATTTAATAGTCCAAAAACTAGCAAACACCTTATGTGAAATCGCTTGTCTGGAGGACAATCTTGTCCCAGTAGGACACGTACTCAAATTGGGCCAACAAACACCCTACAATTTACTTAATTTATTCCACAATATTAAAATTATAATTTTAAAAAGAGGAAAAAACAATGAATCGTTCTGTGAAAACAGAATTTGAGCACACGGCTGCGTTTGTTCGGTAGGACACTGTTAAAGATTCACATTTCATCTCAGTTTAGCGCATAAGTGGTAACTGGATAGAGCGAGACGTCTGCAGCGGGAAGTGCGTGAGTTAGTTGCGACTAATAATAAAATAACGAGTATCATCAATTTTTGACAATGCAGACTGAGTAACAAACCCGACTGTATGCGGGGGAAGGCTCGAGAAGGCCAGATTTTCGCTCTTTTTTAAATTTTTCGCATATAACTGGAAAACTACGCGCTTTTGGAAAAAATTGCATTCATAGAAAAATAAGCTACATAAAATTTTTTACAAATTATATTAGTAAATGTCTTTCTTCAGACAAGCGGCTTAGGCACTAAAGGGCGTTAAAGTTTTACAAGAATTCCAAAATAGGGCAAGAAACCTTTAGTTCATCGCTTATAACTTATAACTTTAAAACTACGCGCTTTTAAGAAATATACTTTGATATAAAAATAAACTATATTAAATTTGCTACAAATGATATCTGTTAGATTTTGTTTTCAGACAAACGATTTAGGCGCTACAGCGTGTTAAAATTTGGCAAAAATTCCAAAATAGGCAAAAAAACTGTTTTTTTAGTTTATCGCTTATAACTTCTAAACTACGCACTTTTGAAAAATATGTTTTTATATAAAAGTTACTCGCATTATATTTGCTACAAATTATATCTTTTAAGTTTTTTACTTCAGGCTAAGGATTTAGACGCTAAAGCGCGTTAAAGTTTTGAAAAAATTACAAAATCAGCAATAAAACTGTTTTTTATTAGATTATCCTTAAAACTTGAAAATTACGACTTTTTGAAAATTGAACTGCCAAACAAACGATTTAGGCGCTAGAGCGTGTTCAAATTTGGAAAAATTCCAAATTCAACCAAAGAAACTGTTTTTTAGTTATTGCATATTTATAACTTGTAAACTACGCACTTTTGTGAAATATCCTTTAACATAAAAGTAACTTAAATTAAATTTCCTACAAACTATATTTCTTAGGTTTTTTCTTCAGACAAACGGATTAGGCACTAGAGCGCATTAAAGTCTGGAAAAATTCCAAAATTAGTAATAAAACTGATTTTTAAGTTTATCGCTTAAAATTCTAAACTTACACATTTTTTGAAAATTATGCGAAACTATGAATATGATCTACAATAAATTTCCTACAAATTATATTTATTGTGTTTTTTCTTGAGATAAACGGATTAGGCACTAGAGCGCATTAAAGTCTGGAAACATTTCAAAATCAGTAATAAAACTGATTTTTAAGTTTATCGCTTAAAACTTTAAACTTACACATTTTTTGAAAATTATGCGAAACTATGACAATAATCTACATTAAATTTCCTACAAATTATATTTATTGTGTTTTTTCTTGAGATAAACGGATTAGGCACTAGAGCGCATTAAAGTCTGGAAACATCTCAAAATCAGTAATAAAAATGATTTTTAAGTTTATCGCTTAAAATTTTAAACTTACACATTTTTTGAAAATTATGCGAAACTATGAAAATGATCTTCATTAAATTTCCTACAAATTATATTTATTGTGTTTTTTCTTGAGATAAGCGGATTAGGCACTAGAGCGCATTAAAGTCTGGAAACATTTCAAAATCAGTAATAAAACTGATTTTTAAGTTTATCGCTTAAAATTTTAAACTTACCCATTTTTTGAAAATTATGCGAAACTATTAAAATGATCTACAATAAATTTCCTACAAATTATATTTATTGTGTTTTTCTTGAGATAAGCGGATTAGGCACTAGAGCACATTAAAGTTTGGAAAAATTCCAAAATCAGTAATAAAACTGATTTTTAAGTTTATCGCTTAAAATTTTAAACTTACACATTTTTTGAAAATTATCCGAAACTATGAAAATGATCTACAATAAATTTCCTACAAATTATATTTATTGTGTTTTTTCTTGAGATAAACGGATTAGGCACTAGAGCGCATTAAAGTTTGGAAAAATTTAAAAATCAATAATAAAACTGTTTTTTAGTTTATCGCTTATAACCTTGAAATTACAGACCTTGTGAAAATTCTGCTGTAATATAAAAATTATCTACAATAAATTTCCTACAGATGATATCTTTTAGGTTTCTCCTTCAGATAAACGGTTTAGGCACTGGAGCGCGTTAAAACTTAAAAAAATTCCGAAATCGGCCAAAAAACTCATTTTTTTCGTTTGTCGCGTATAACTCGAAAGCTACGCATTTTTATAGCAAATTGTGTACCTATAGCAAATTTTATAGAAAAGTGAAGTAAATTAAATTTACTACAAATTACAACGAGTTTTATTCAGCTTTAAAGGCGCCCTCCACCATAAAGTGACACTTTTGAGCGCCTTCCATGCTAGGTTCGAAATCTACACAAGAGGAATCTACAAAATTTTGTTTTATGTAAAGTTTTCGTGCACCCCTGTTTAGTTTGACTCCAAAAACCCAATTTCTCAAGCTTTAAAATGCATTATGAGGGGCGTCTATTAGCCCTGCGGTATTATGGAATGTTAAATGCTCACTAGAACAGCTTTAAATGATAAACCGCGCACTTTGGACAAAAAGTCAAGTTCTCTCGGTCTCTTTTAATTTATTTGTACCTAGAACATTACGTAAACTAGGTGACGCCTGTTCGATTTAGGAGAGTCTTGAACTTTCTGTTAAATATGTATTTTGGAGAGATACTCTTCGAGGCAAGTATCTAATTTGATATACAATTTGTGCTTCACAAATTTGAATACTTCAAAATATGTAATTATTGCCGAACTTAAACATTCCTCATATAATTATCCGACAATAATTTGATCCATTAACATCAACAATCTAACTTTACACAAAAGTGCACTATTTTATTTAAAAATTCTTTTCGTCCACCTCAAAAACTTTAAATAATGCAAGACGTTCAGAACTAACTAGTAGCATTTCCAAGTAGATTCGATATTTGATAATTCTCTCGAGCTTTTTATTATTGATTGCAGTTTGTAAATGTTAAACCCACCCTCGAAGCCCCGAACTATAAATGTTACAAATGTTTTACTCACAAATTAAACGCTTTTGAAAGGTATTAATTTTACTTTTTAATTCTCTCCGGTATTATTTGTACCTTCCTACGTTTAAATTAGTCTGTTGTATTGATCAACATAAGTTGAACTTTGTAATTACGTCTAATAACATTTAAAGTAAAGCTTTGAATTTAACTTGTTACACAACTTGAAATGCAAATTTATGCGCCAATTTGATAATGTACCTTAAAGGTTTTGGTTAACGATTTTAGAAGTGGGTTTCTTTATAGTTTAGATTTAATTTAAATTCCAGATATTGACTGCAAGATTTTAGGCTGTAACGAAGTAATATATTTAAACTACCCCACGAGCTACTACTACTACGTTACCGTTTTGATGATTTAATGCACATTTTGCGCAACATTAATATAAGGAATTCAATTACTTACAAATAAATAATTTCCGTGTTATGATGGAAAATGATTTACAGTTTAGACATTGCTTTATTAAACGAACCGAATTTTCTAGACTAGTGATTCTAATTTTAAGTACAAACAAAGCATTCTGTTAATCTCCCTTAATTTTGCTTTCGGTTTAGATAAACAACACCTGACGTATTTGACGAAATATAAACTGATGGTTTAGTGAATTCTTTGCCAGGGTCGTATCTCACTATTTTACTACTTTTGCTGCATCACTTAGGCCACATTCTTCTCAAATCAATGAGTCTTACTCTGCGTATAACAAGCTAGTCTTTAGGTACACCCTGTATGAATTAATGGTTAGATGGGAATCAGTCACAGAATTACAATAATTTAAAGTGCATCGTTCGTGCTTGCACGACACGTCTGCTCGAGACATCCCTGAGTATTTGTGCTAATGCTCTTAAAATTACAATACAATTATCCCAAACACGAAAAATGATAAAAAAATAGAGGCGTAGGAACACGAAAATTGCCACAGAGAAAATATTGGAGTGTAATAAAAATTTTGTTACTAAAAATAAGATATTTATGGATGACAAATTGGACAGGTCATAAAATATTTACAGCCCCAGGCAAGAAAACTTTTCAGTTCATGAAGTTGTTTTGTAACACTATGATAGGTAATTTTTTTTAGTTGTAACCAAACAAAATTGGATGTTGTCAAACACAAAAGATGGCTTTTTGAAGGATGCTTTACGTGTAAATTGGAACTGCTATAACATCGATTTACTTGAGAAACCCATAAACTCGTTTGGTGATTATGAATTGATGTAAATGGGATATCTCGCCACTTGATATTTATTTACAAATGTAAAATTGGACCAGTTCTTAATAGTAATTAATTTTTTTGTCAAAAAGGCATTTCAGATTAAAATCTAGATATTAGTTTTCCATTATCCGCCCTAATAAGTTCTCCAGTCGATCTGGAATGCGAGCGTAATAATTAGGCAGAACGAAACGAACAACGTGACTAGGGCGCATTAAAATAAGAAAATGGGAGCAATTAACAATTTCCACATATTACTAAAGTAGTTACTAAATAAATAATTAATTTAATATTCAGTTAATAAACACATATGACCGATTTAAATTATTCCCTTAGGGGCTCTCGGTGTTTACGTTGGGCTTAATTTTATATGAATTATAGATAGCACCTTACGTATACGTAGGGCAAACGGAATTTTTGATTAAATAAAATATATCAGTTAATTCGACGTTATCAAAAGTCGAGAATTGAGAGGACTCTCTTGTATAGTGTTTAGGAATGCGAAGAAGTAATTATTTACAAGTCGCGTCGAAGTTACTAATGAAGTTTTGATCACTCGTTATTTTGTAGGTAAATACAACAAAGTTTTCTGTATGGTAATTACAAGATAAATAGTTTAATTTGCTCAATAGAAGTTTTAATAAGAAAAGCGCTTTGAAAACGTCCGATGTAGAAATGTTTTCCAAACAACTTATTAACAAATGAGAAAGTAGAGTAAAATATGTATAGAGGTAGATAAACAGTTTTCTCCTAACTTAAATAGCAACTTAGTTGTTTGACAGTCTTTTGCCTCTAAATGTTTAAATGTACGCAGTTTTGTTTGTTTGTAGAAGGCAAGAAGGAAAACCTTGCTTAAAAGGAAAAGTTGCCAGGTGTTTGTTTGCTAAAACACTCGTATTTGATAATAGAAAAGTAGACGGTACTTTTGATTGATAATTTTTACTTTATCCCACTTCAAAAAATACGAAATTAGTATCTAAAATCAGTAGTATGTAATCAAGCACTTAGAGTCTCCCCACTACTTTTTGGACAAGATCGTAAGTCCGTCTATTTCGAAGGCGACTGCAGTTTAGATTGTGGGCGCTTAGAAACCTCACACTGCTCCTGCTGAATAGGCACTACTTTGCTACACTTAGCTCTACTTCAAAACATTTTTGGAAAGTATTTTTTTTAAATACGCCTTCTACACAGGTGTTACGTAGTCTCTATAGTTATACTCGTGCACTATCTGGCCGGTGGTCGTCGGGGGGCCCAGGCTAGACTTAGTGGAGGTGGTCGTGAGTCCGAATAATAGTTAAACGAAAAATAAGATTGGTCGCCAAGCAACCTGGTTTTTGACCCCCCCCCCCCCCCAAGCTGGTTGCTGAGATCCGGGCGGTGACGATAACGGTGTAGATAATCACTAGGCGGCAACAGTTTTTAAAATACATCACCAACTCGAGAACCGGACTTATCAATATACATTATAAATCTATATAACAATCATACAAGCCCTTAGCCCCGAAGGGGTGGCATAGCGCAATGGCTGTTGGTGACCTAAATGATATCTGGGCGCGACGATATCGCAAATTACAGATTAAAACAAACGACAGAGATTATACCCGTCCAACTCTCCACAAAACGACAAAGGAGTCCCGAGTCGGAATGTAGAAGCCGGACGACGATAGTCGAAATCCACTAGCCAAGGAAAGTCGAAAGTCCAAAACAAAAAAGTCGCCTGTGGATGGTGGTGATAACGGTGAGCAAGACGAAACAAAAAACACTTATCTTCTGCGGCTAAGCAGATAAGAAAAACCACTCAAATCCCCTACACGGGCTGACGGGACACCGGTAAATAGATACCGAAGATACAGCCGACTTCTGATTAATAACGGGGGGGGGGGGGGGTATACTTAATAAATTGAAAAAAGTGCATCACGTTCTTCTTCTTCTTCTTTCTCAGCCACTTCTCGTCCACTCCTGGACATAGGCCTCCTTCGTGTTTTTCCATGCTGTCCTGTCTTGTGCCTTCTGGAACCATCTTTTCCCTGCTTGTTTTTTGATGTCGTCAAGCCACCTCCTCTGGGGTCCCCCTGTACTTCTCTTTGTTTGTCTTGGTCGCCAGTACGTTAGTTTGGTTACCCATTTAGCATGATCTTGCCGGGCTACATGTCCTACCCAGCGCCACTTCAGTTTTGCGATGCGCCTTATTATATCCTCGACTTTAGTTTTATGTCGGATATCTTCGTTTCTCTTTCTGTCCCTTAGACTAATCCCGAGCATCGCCCGTTCCATCGCCCTCTGCATAACTCTTAACTGATTTGCAGTCTTCTTGGTCATGGCCATTGTTTCCAATCCATAGGTCGCTATTGGCAGTATGCAGGTGTCGAAAACTCTTCGTTTAAGGTTGATGGGTATGTTACTATTTCTAAATATATCGTTCATTTTCCCGAACCCTGCCCAGGCTAGTCTTATTCTTCTTTTAATCTCCGCTGTCTGATTTTTTTTGCCTATTCATATCGCATGTCCCAAGTATATATACTCCTCCACGTTTTCCAATCTTATACTATCTATGTTTATAGGTTCTTCGGTGTCACTTATTATTTTGGTTTTTGTGATGTTCATTTTCAATCCGATCTTTTTTGACGCATCGTTAAGTTGTTCTAACATGTTGCTTAGTTCTTGTACGTTATTACTTATTAAGACGATGTCGTCGGCAAATCGGAGATGGCTCAAGTAGGATCCGTCTATATTTATGCCTTTCTTTTCCCATTGTAATCCTTTGAAGATGTTTTCTAGCGCCAGCGTAAACAGTTTTGGAGATATTGTGTCGCCTTGACGTACTCCCTTATTCACTCTGATCTTATCCGTTTTAAAATCTTCATTTATTTTGACGTGAAAAGTGGCGTCTTTGTATATACACTTTAGTAGGTTCGTATACCTGGAATCTATTCTAGCGTCGTCCATAGCTTGCATGAAGGCCCACGTTTCAATAGAATCGAACGCTTTGTGAAAATCTACAAATGCCAAGTGGAGGGGTATGTGGTATTCCGTTGTTTTTTCTATTAATGTTCGAATGGTTTGTAGGTGATCAATAGTGCTGAATCCCTTGCGGAAGCCCGCCTGCTCCACTGGTTGGTACTCGTCCAACTTATTTGTTAGTCTATTTGTTATTATCCTGGTGAGGAGCTTATACAAATGGGATAGAAGGCTAATTGGTCGATAGTTTTCTATATTGCCACTGTCTCCTTTTTTGAAAAGCAGGATCACTTCTGCGTTTTTCCATGTGTCCGGGATTTTGCCCTCTTGTAAACGTTACTCGTTGGAAACTCCATAACAAGTCGACGTGACTATTCACTCTCAAAAGCATCTGCCGTACAACGACGTACTCACCGCTATCGCCCCTACGCTCTCGCGATTGTGGCGAGGACAATTAAAATTTGGTACTTTTCTTAAAGTACGAAAGGTAAGACAGAACATTAGAACACTAAGAAAGAACGTGGTTAACGGCCTCTCTAAAAAGGCAGGGTGCAGGGATAACGTAGGTATTTTACTTGCAACGTAAGAAAAGTCTATTGTCTTCTTTCAAGTGACACTCCCGCGAGTGCTGGTCTTGATGTGGACCTATCATCTTAAATCTGCACCCTAAAAGTGTGACAGATGACAGATTAAGGGAAAAGCAGTAAGTTTAGTTACGGATTGTGGAGAAGACTATGCCCTGGATAGGTGATTTTAGTTTTCTCATGGCGGTAGGGTAGTCAGAGCTAATTTATTAGGTGAGGTAAACACCGTGCTCTTTACTTGTTTTTTGATAAAAACGCTTCGAAGCACTGACCTTGAGTACCCTCAAGAGAGGTCTAGCGTTGAGAGATCAAGTGGTATTTTGTGTTCTCTGTACGTATCTTAAAAAATTGATACTGTAACAATGTGGATTTTGTTACTGTTCTACTTGGGATTCTGGCCCGAACTGGCAAAATCTTGCTCGTTTATACGCTTTATCTCTGAGAAGTTTGGTAGTCACTGAGGTTTTCTTTGTTTTACAGACCCATAATTTCTAAATTACACCGCTTTCGATATTTAAATTTTGTCCTCTTTTCAACTTTTTAGTGTTAAAATTCAAATTGAATATTTTTACCGTGTTAGTAACTTTATCTACGCTCTACGCGTCTATCTCGACTCTATGGTCTACGCTCATCCTTGCAGGCTTTTTGTTCAGTTTAAATTTAATTATCTTATTAGTTTAATTAAAAATTCTACTTTGTTTTTGGTTTCGTTTCATTATCCCCTGTAACATATGGTGAGTAGAATGTTATCTCTGTACAGTAGATAAGCTGCTGTACAATTTAACAGGCACCTTACCATATATTTTTAAAACTCTCTTCATAAATAAATCTCGGTTTTTAGTTAGTGTTTTGCTTCTATTCATTATCTCCTTTAAAATATGGCGAGTAAAGTTTTATCTCTGCGCGGTAAATAAACTGCCGTAAGGTTAACATGGACCTTACCCTATTTTGTAAATCTTTGTTTTCAATTTAATTAGTCCTTAACTGTTTATTCCTCATTTTACTTTGTCATTAGCCCCGCTCTTAATGATTGTCCTGTAATTGTAAAATTTATATCCGTGTGCTCCCAATTTAAGAGCGCATTCACCCCTCCCACGATTTTTTCCGAATTTTAATCTCTCTAAGAATTTTTCCTTCTATTGTGATAACTTGCACCATTTCCATCGAAATCTCCACCAGTATCGCCATCACGAGGTACGCTCTGAGCGAGCGCGCGAGTGCAGTGGCAAAAAAGTTATAAATAGAGCTGTACCATTCTTAGGAGAGACGATTTATAGTCCCATGCAGTCTAACGTAGAACTTGGTAACCTGCTAACCAAACCTTGCAGTGACACTATTATTTCAACTCTAAGCCTTTGTAGTGGCTGATCTGTTACGGTTTTTGTTGAGTTTCAGTGGAACCTACGCTTCCGCTATGGTCTTAACTTTACCTGGCGACTCTCTGTAGCGGTTCTTTCGGAGCCGCTGGAAAATTTCAACTTCCACATTAGTTGTACCACTTACTCCTTAGTCGTTGCCGTTTGTTTGTTTCTTCCTGAGCAGCAGTGAAGCCTAAGCTTCCGCTTCTCTCAAGACCCTTTTGAAATATAAAATTGTTTGTGCCGTTTTTTTTGAATTTATTTTTATATTCGATCGGAATAATTATTTTTTTAATTTAATTACGAACCCCCACGATCTTTAACTTTGAGTTTAATCGTCGGCACTTTTATAACCCACCCAAATTCTGAGTAAATTCTAATGTAGTAATTTACGTTTCCATTTTTCATTTTTACCCACTAAACTTGAGCTGTACGTTGTAGCTAGTAGCTACTCTTGTATTCAGAATACAATTAATTTTCACAAAAGTGCGCGAGTTTTTCTGATACTTTTCAATTAGTTTTCTACTTTGATTTATAGACGAATTGCGAACATTTTTACTTTTCAGGTTAACTCGCTTATTTTTTTCAATAGCAGTCCGTGTAATAACTTCTTTTGTTTAGTTTTAAGAAGCGAGTAAAAAGAAATCATTAATTTTCTTCAACGACAATGTGCCAGTTCAAAAGGTATTGTCATCTTTGCCAAATCTCTCGTTTACACGTTTTGAACACACTTCACTCCTTTATTTTTCTCTCCGCCATCAGAAATAAACTTTTCACAAACGAACGACTCGACGAAAAACAAAAGGAAGCGAAAAACGTCTTGCTGTCGGCTCGAAATTTTCTTATTTGCGTATCTTAATTTCGGACTTTGGTGTAACCCCTGTAACCAACCGTATATTGTATAACCCTTGAAAGCATTTCGCGAGTTGGTTTTTCATTTTTTCGACTCGTATTAAAAGTGTGTTACTTGAGTTATTTAATTTTCACCAACTTTGCAAAAATGTACAACTGGTACAACTCAGAAATGTAATTTTCGCTCTCATTGTTTACTTTTTCTTTTTCGTTTGGGTACACATTAAAAACTTTTTTGTAACTCGATAATTAGTAAAATTTAAAGTTTAGTTAAATATGAAATTTTGTACTTTTAATACAGACCAACCCTCGAGGGTGTTTTTTAATTTAAAATCTCAAACTACATTTACCCATCGTCGCCTTTTTTATTTACAACTAAAAGAGGTCCTTTTAAAGGTTCAAACAAAGACGTCGGTTGGCCCACAATTACTTCAATTGCTTTTGTAAATACCCCACTACCTAATTTTAGATTAAATGTAGTTTCAACAAACTTTTTGACGTTACTCATTGATTAATTTATTTTAAATTAGTATAAATGTTACAAATAACGTCCAAATTGCGATGTGGTTTGAACGGAGTTGCTCTAAAAAGAAACAAAGGCAGAAAAAAGTTTTTGTTAAACTGCCGTAACACGTACTAAACTTTGCAAATTAATCTTGAAAGTACAAAACTAATGAAAATTAAAATACTTTTACTAATAATTCTTTCTCCTCTTTTTGTACCAACTATTCATGTTAATGTATAAGAGCTGTGCTTTTTAGAATTTTAAATAATAAATGAATCCAGCACTAAGTACCTACCTACTTAAGTAAGTGCTCCCTTTATTTTTTTTAAATGTTGTAGAAATAATTGCTTTTGTGTACCAATTAAAGTAAATTCCTACATCGACTTTGTTTTGTAGAAAAAGTTGACACTTATAATACCATGGGGTCAATAGAGACCCCAAACGGATTTTAAAGCGTATATCTGTGAGACTATCGTTAGTAAAATAAAAATTTTGTATCATGCATTGTGTAAAAAAATTAAAAAGTCGCACGTAATACCGTTGGGGTAGTAAGTGACCCCACATATTAAATTCTTTACTTACACAGGAGGTGTCCCGGAAAATCGCCGACAAATTTTTACACTGAATACACAGGGCCAAATTGGAACAATTGTCATTCTTGAAATTATGTCTAAAAATGTACCCCTAAAAAGTTATAAGCTCTCAAAGTTGAAGTTGAAATGTAAAAAAATCACTATCGGTATTATAGGTACCTATCCGATTTACTACATCAAGCTAATTAATATTTAATCCAATGGAATGGGCTCTCGTAGAAAAACTATGTAAAGATTTCGGCCACTTTTAAAGAAACCAGTAACCACCCCGAAGTTTTAAAACGTCTGTTAAACAATTAACTGAACAATGAATTACATATTTTTTGTACGTTTTTTTGTAAACTCGCCATTTTGAATTCGAACCTTTAATTTCCAAAGTGATTATTCTTTACGTAGAAGATTAAATTGTCTACCTAAAATAGTTAACTCATTTTGACTAAATAAAGTTAGTTTTGGAACTATGCCTGATGTGTCACTTGACACCCTTTTGTTAAATAGACGTTGAAGAAGATTAATCTACAAGTTGAGCTTTTATTTAAATACGTAAAAACACGGCAATTTGCTTATTAATAGGCAGGTACTTGAAAATTCATGAATAACTCATTCAGCATTATTAGACACAACTTTTATAGGATTTTTATTAATGTAGTACCTACTACTAACAAGTAACGGACTAATCCCTTCTTAATCTCTTTACTTTGATCATTTTACTATAATTTCTTTCAGTTTTTGATTTTTCTTTCCTTTTACGTCAATAAAACTTTCCTCGCTCTCATTACAATCTAACCAAACCAATGGGGTAAATAAAGACCTCATGGTCTGGATCTGGATTATTAAAAATGGGGAGCAAGCTCCTTGCACTTAGGCCACTTAATCGGGCCTATTGTACTACCTCCAAGCGGCCTCCCCGTGCCCATCAGATCTCGAGCCATCCTACATGTAGGATGAACTCCAGAATTCTGGCGGGAGGGGTGGTGCTTATTCTGGCCATGTCGAGCTAGAAGTCCCCCAGCACGGATCTCTTATCGACGTTAGAGCTGGACAGTGACAGAGCACATGTTTAGCGGTTTCGTCTTCTAGTTCGCATCCACGACATATGGGATTATCTGCCAAGCCCAGAGTGTGAAGATGTTTGTGTAGTCGACAGTATCCCGTGAGTGTCCCTGCAATTATTTGTCGATTAGTTCGGGACAGCTGTAGACAGTATTTTGTTAGCTTTTTGGAAGATGCCAGTATAAAGCTCTTTTGCTTTGGCGGCACCCTTCTTTGCTTGTCCATCTGTCAGTCTGTAGGTGATCGGTATTATTTTTAAGGAGAGTACTAACAGTTGTTACGGCTGGTTTGATGATTGGCTCGGGGCCACAGGGAAGGCTGTTTGAACCTTTCTTGGCCAGCTCGTCTGCTTTATCGTTATCCTCATTTCCTTGATGCCCTTTCACCTAACCGAGTGTAAGAACATTGTTTTTTGATATCTGGTTCAGCAGATCTATACATTCTAGCAGGAGACCAGAGGCTACCTTGCAGGTGTTTAAGACTTGCAAGGCAGCTTTAATATCCCCATGGTTTCTAAATTAATTAAATTACATCTCTATATTTTCTATACAGGGGGTGTCCCGGAAGATCATCGATAAAGTTCTACAATGAATTCCCAGGACCAAATTAAGACATTTGCCCCTTTTGCAATTACATCCCCACCAAATGCACACCTAAAAGGTAGAAGCTATGACTTTGGAGGGTGTACTAAGAAATATAATTTCAAGAAGGTCAAATGTCCTAATTTGGTCCTGGAAACTAACTATAGGAACTTGTCGGCGATTTTTCGGGACACTCTGTGTTAAACATGATTGTACCTGGGGGTCGACTGGTACTGAGTGTAGATTAAAAGTTACGGTATTACGAGGGTCTTATTTTTCTTAAATAAAAAAAATAGCAATCCCTAAATTTTCGCCTGAGAAATATTCAATTTAAGCCTAGAGCAGAAAGCGACCCTTTTCTAAGAGGGTAAGCGCCGTGTTATCCTTAAACGGCCAACTTTTCATTTTCAAACTGTTGTTCCAATAGTTGACTACGAATATATCAATACACCCCCTAGTATTCATATAAAAATAAGTCACGAATTCGCCAAGAAGTGAGTGATAAATGTAACGGTAGCAACACGCGAGTCGCAACTTTTGCGAGCGGAGCGAGCAGCTACCCCCACAAAATAATAAATCCATCCACGTGTATATTAGTTATAATTTGACGTATTCTGCACGATAACACAATCAATGTGAATAGACCTTTAAATACTCACTTTAGTACCTTTAACAGCTTGGAGTAATTATTATAATCAAATTAGCAATTTGCAGACCGCAGTTCAGAATATAAATGCGAAATTATTCCGTAATTTGGAAGATTTCGATTGTTGGCAAATTTCAAACGATTCTACTTTATTGTCTCTTAACGAAAATAAATTTTTATGTCCGAATAATTTTTTTTACCATACGGAAAACGCGTTTTTAAAAGAGAAAATGTTATTTTCATAAACGTAATAGAAAATTGAAAAATAATGACATTTTTGTTCGTTCGGCTTGAAATATTTATCTTAAAAGGAATATAATTACACTTTTTAAACTATTTTTTGTTTTTTCCAAAAAAACGGGACCCCCGTGATTTAATTGACAGAATTTTCGATTATAGCTTGTTGTTATTAATTCTGAATCGCGCGCGTATAAATTTATTTTCGCTATTATTTCGTGCTCGGTGAGCAAAACGAAACAGTAAAATTTGTTTTCCAGTTATTTATTCCTTTTAACTTACAGAAAGAAGTCACGAAACAATTTCAATTCTGTATTCAATTTTTAGTTTTAAAATAAGTTGACAAAATGCACAACGAGCGATCCAAAATTCGATCGCGTTTGTCAGGAAAAAGTCGAAAGCTCTCTGGAGGTCATTTTAGTCAATTATTGTTTGTACTATTCACTCATTTAAATTTTACGAAAAAGTAATGAAAATGTTACACCAGTCTTTATTAACGTATTCCATGTTAATCCCTGGATGCTTTAGGCACTTTCCAAGTCACGAAATTCGGTCGAATTGCAACTCGAATCGAACTTGGAGGTATTGTAGTTCTGAACGTTTGTTTATAACGGTTTTCTAGTATCCTTCCTTTTTATTCTTTTGGAAGAACGATGTTTCGTGACCAGTATGGCTTCCTAGATTACGAATACACTGGCAACTTCTTTCTATTTAAGATTTATAAGTGTTTTGTTGTGGATTATTTATTTCAGATACTTAAAATTGCGAGAAAGGGGAAAAAGTATTGATTTTGATCGACTCCCAGGCTATTAATTAACAAACGAGCATTTAAATAATTATAACTCATGTGATTTTACAAATTGACGCCCGAGCAGGGACTATCTTAACAGCCCGTGTTTAAATTTTTTCTTAAGAACATCGTTAAGCCTTTAAATCCAAATTTCCTTTTATAACTTATTTAAAACGTACCCTAAGAATAGCAGGGTGGTCGATATAAATTGACTCTTGTTGAGTATTTTTATTTTCGAGACATTAAAATGTACTCTGATTGTAGTAAAACAACAAAATAAGGTCATTTGAGAGTTCGCATATTTCTTGTTGTATTCGCCTGAATAATCGAAATAAAAACGAAAAGCAAAGTACATCCCAAGAGTTTACCTTATACACGCTCTTGATGTCGGAGACAATTCAAATAGAATAAACAAAGGTTTTTGTAAAAGAAAACCCTCTCTCTTGATATTTAAAAAAAGCTTTCGAAGCGCAAAGTCAGCAATTTAAACTTTCTACTTCAACCCTTATTTTAGAATATTATTAGTTTAGTTTATACCTGAAGACAAAAACTTATTTTCTCTCAGTTTTCCTAGTTACAAAATAAGAGATATTTGAAATATGTGTAAAATAAAGAAAAAGTTGAAATAAAATTTTAGTAGATACGAACGAGAGGAGTGCGAGATTTGGTGATAAATTTGGCTATTTCTTAAACCCTAAAAAATTTGTGGTCACAGCATTTCATCGAAATAAGAGATTGATGATACGTTTGTGACATATTTTGTCAGGATTTTGCCAAATGTGCGACACACTGTTTCTGAAGGATATAAAGAAAGTATAAAGTGAGTTATAGACAAAAGTTGAAAACTATTCGAAAATGCACTTTATTTGGTTTAAAAATTTGTTTAAAATTGAGCGCACAAGTAGGACAAGCCCAATCAACTGCACAGAACGACGAAAAAAACGTTGTTGCGTAAATTCGCCTCTCTTGTTTTTGTTGTCGAAATACTCTTTTGAGAAAAACTGAAATTAGAATTATACGACAAAGAAAAACAAAATCGATGCGTGTGGCAAGTATTATACTGTCACGTAAAAATAATAAAAAGTGTCATTTTATTGGATTTTTCTTCGTGGCGTTTATATCTCATGTTTACAGTTCAACAGTGGCGCAAATTAAAAGCGATTTTAAGGTTAAAGTTACGTCAATCATTAAGTTTGGGCGTTTATTAGGATATGGCCACATTAGCCGTTCGGTAGCTTAATGTTTCTAATGAAAGCAATTTAATGGTAATGCATTAAACATCTCACACATTAGACAACTTTCTCTATCTTTAGTATTTTCGCCATTTTATCCAATTCTATTGTGCTCTTTTAGTTCGATGCGTATACTTTATTCTGGATCTACTTGTTCTTTTTGTTTGCTTTCTCCCGCAATCGATGGGCGTTAATAAAAATTTCTTTATGCCACATCAGCATTTTAAACGAACTCATTTTTAAGTCTTTTAAGTCAGCTAGCACAGCATTAACTTGGAGGTGGCTTGAGAAGGGTGGGTTTTTGCACTTTTTTAGGTTTTCGCATATAACTCGAAAACTATGCATTTAATGAGAAAAATTCTTCAATTTAAATATAAACTACATAAAATTTACTACAAATCATATTTCTTAGGTTTTTTTCTTTAGGCGAGCGGCTTAGGCCCTAGAGCGCGTTAAACTTTGCTAAACTAAACCGAAATAGCAGCTTTTTGAAGGTTTTGGAATTTTTTTACACTTGAACGCGCTGTAGCACCTAAAATGTTTGTTTGGCGTAAAAAATGCAATTAACATAATAGCTAGCAAATTGAATTTTCTTCATCCTGTATAGAAACACTTTTCTCTAAATGTGTGTAGTTTTTGAGTTATAAGCGATAAACTAAAATAACATTGTTTGGGCAGATTGTGGTATTTATGTCAAGCTTTAACGCGCTCTAGCACCTAAACTGTTTCTTTCACGTAAGAAATGCAACAAACATAATTTGTAGAAAATTTAATTTTCCTCATCCCATACAGAAACACTTTTCTCTGAATGTGTGTAGTTTTTAAGTTATAAGCGATAAACTAAAACAACATTTTTTAGGCAGATTTTGGTACTTTTGTCAAACTTTAACGCACTCTAGCACCTAAACTGTTTGTTTGATGTAAAAAACGCTACAGATACAGTTTGTAGAAAATTGAATTTACTTCATTTATGTATTGGAACACTTTTCTCTGAATGTGTGTAGTTTTTGAGTTATAAGCGATAAACTAAAATAACATTTTTTGGGCAGATTTTAGTATTTATGTCAAGCTTTAACGCGCTCTAGCACCTACACTGTTTGTTTGACGTAAGAAATGCAACAAACATAATTTGTAGGAAATTTAATTTTCTTTACATTTTTATAGAAACACTTCTCTCTGAATGTGTGTAGTTTTTGAGTTATAAGCGATAGACAAAAAAAGCAGTTTTTTGAAAGATCTGGTATTTTTGTCAAGCTTTAACGCTCTCTAGCACATAAACTGTTTCTTTCACGTAATAAATGCAACAGACATAATTTGTAGAAAATTTAATTTTCTTCATCCCGTATAGAAACACTTTTCTCTGAATGTGTGTGGTTTTTAGGTTATAACCGATAAACTAAAACAACATTTTTTAGGCAGATTTTGGTACTTTTGTCAAACTTTAACGCACTCTAGCACCTACACTGTTTCTTTCACGTAATAAATGCAACAGACATAATTTGTAGCAAATTGAATTTACTTGATTTATGTATTGTAACACTTTTCTCTGAATGTGTGTAGTTTTTGAGTTATAAGCGATAAACTAAAATAACATTTTTTGGGCAGATTTTGGTATTTATGTCAAGCTTTAACGCGCTCTAGCACCTACACTTTTTGTTTGACGTAAGAAATGCAACATACATAATTTGTAGAAAATTGAATTTTCTTCATTTATGTATAGAAACACTTTCCTCTGAATGTTTGTAGTTTTGGAGTTATAAGCAATAAACCGAAAAGGCAGCTTTTTAAAAGTTATGGAATTTTTGTCAAGCTTTAACGCGCTCTAGCACCTACACTGTTTGTTTGACGTAAGAAAAACTCATAATTTGTAGGAAATTTAATTTTCTTTACATTTGTATAAAAACACTTCTCTCTGAATGTGTGTAGTTTTTGAGTTATAAGCGATACACAAAAAAAGCAGTTTTTTGAAAGATTTGGTATTTTTGTCAAGCTTTAACGCTCTCTAGCACCTACACTGTTTCTTTCACGTAAGAAATGCAACAAACATAATTTGTAGAAAATTTAATTTTTTTCATCCCGTATAAAAACACTTTTCTCTGAATGTGTGTAGTTTTTGAGTTATAAGCGATAAACTAAAACAACATTTTTAGGCAGATTTTGGTACTTTTGTCAAACTTTAACGCACTCTAGCACCTAAACTGTTTGTTTGACGTAAAAAACGCTACAGACATAATTTGTAGCAAATTGAATTTACTTGATTTATGTATTGTAACACTTTTCTCTGAATGTGTGTAGTTTTTGAGTTATAAGCGATAAACCGAAAAAGCAATTTTTTGAAGGTTTTGAAATTTTTGTCAAACTTTAACGGGCGATAGCACCTAAACCGTTCGTCGAAGGAAAAAAACCTAAGAAATGTAATTTGTAAGAAAATTGACGTAATTAATATTCGTGTAGAAGCACTTGTCTCGTAAAGTGTGTATGTTTCGAGTTATATGCAAAAACCCCAAAAAAGAGCGAAAGCCCACCCACCGATAAGTTAATACTGCCACTTTGGAGTGACAGACGGTTGCCTTTTTTGCTTATTTTCTTTCAGTTTGCATTGATAAAAAGTGTGTACTTCATCCTTTAGTAAAAGAGCTCGCTGCTTCCCGAACTAGAATTACTTATTTTTGAATAAGCAAAACCGTTCTACTTAAATGCGTACGTGTTAAAAAGTTATATGTTGTTTTATACGCAATTAAGTTGAAAATTCATAAGTTTGCTATTAAGTGCAGCACCTGGTATGACGTTTATACGAACAATATTTTACTCAAAAGTACTACGGAACAGGTAACGTGTGCTTTAAGCCTTTAAGGTGCACACAATCAACTGAAGAGATGATAATTGAAGACGTAAAAGTAATTATCGTTAATTCAACAGCGACTAAAGGAAAATAACTCCAAATTCAATTTATAATTGTTTCAACAGTTAGTAGATAGTTTTGTATCTTATTTTATAAATTCCGAGTTGTAAAACAAGTCGTAAAAAGGGTTTGTGTGTTGGTACGCGCCGTTCTCGCCACAATCATTTATTATTTCAACAGTCACACGAGTGTATAAAACAAACGTCTTGCAAGGGGTTTCTTAGGCAGCCTTAAACAAGAAAAATGACTTCAAAGTATACGTTATCGTAGAAACAATTTACAATATTGCAAATATTATTTAGACTGTTGTATCTACTGTAATAATTGTTTCCGCTTTCGCCATAAACCTATTTTGCGCAAAGTACGCATTCAACGCCGACTTGATAATTTAGAGCCCTCGCAAAGAGAATAAGAACAAAAGGTCGCTTTCGACAATAAATTATAATTAAAATTAAATTTCGTGCCTTGAGGAAGGAGCTATTCATATTTTTTTGTCTTTTTTAGGTTTCGTGGATACGCAAAAGAGACCTTCATATCTTAACCGTTGGAATATTAACTTACACGAATGATCAACGATTTCAGTCGTTGCACGCAGACGGATCGGACGAATGGACGCTCAAAGTGACGTCTCCTCAAATTCGCGATTCTGGTATTTACGAATGCCAAGTTAGCATGGAACCAAAGATAAGCCAATCATTCAAGCTTAATGTTGTGGGTAAGTAATTAAGGGTTTTGAAACAACATCAATAAGCTTATGTCGGTATTTCGTTGTATTGGATAAGCTTCTGTTAGATAGTATTGTCTCCTGTTTTGCCACTGGGTATAACAAATTGAGCTTTCAATTATTGTCGCTTTAATTGTCCTTTAGATCGCAACAAAAAGACCAAAATCGCCCTTAAATTTCGAGATCGTCGATTCTATGAGAAAGGAAAAAAAAAGTTTGCAAAAAGGTCAACATGAGACAAACGATGTGTTTCTTTTTAAATTTCATTCTTGTTTAAAGAGTGGGAAAAGTAAAGTTTATTTTAGGACCATAAGGATGGAGTTTTTGTTTGTTTAACTTTTAAGGGACGGAAATAAACGCGCAAATACTTTCTATATCAATAACTTTCTATATCAATAACTTTCTATTAGTTAAATTTGCCAACTTTTCAGTTATTGAAAGGGCCATTTGAATTAAACAAAGTTTTTGTACAAAGAACTGAACTGAAAGTTGGGAGGCTGTCAGTTTTAAATACCACAAAATGTCTTTTCTCCAACGTGACGTAGCGTCCCTGTCTTCGAGGATAAAATACAGTATTTAATAAAGTAAATTAATTATTTAAATAAAAGCTGTAACTCGTTACAATAAAATAAGGAAAATTATAAAGAACGTTTTCAAAGAGCTTTGGTAGATTGAAAATTTTTTTCGCTTTTCATGGGTTTAGCTTTCAAATTTTTAAATGTAAATTTTGTTTTAATTAATGGTTTTATAAATTGTCAAGAATATAAATAAATATTACAAAAGACTGAATAACCAATTTGATTAATCAAAAGTATAAAAGGAAATGAGAAAAATAATCATTTTTAAACATTGTGAAATTTTTATGAAGAGAAATTAGAGAATTGGGAAAAGTATTTTAATACTTAAATATGAAGCTCAAATAAAAAACAATAAAACACCATTTTAAAGTAATAAAAATAGATGATAAGTGCATACTAATTAGGGCAAAATGGCATTAACTTCAATTAGGTAGTAAATAATTTCTAATTTGTGTATGGAAAATTTATCATATTATAATAATTGGCCTCATCACTTCGTTGAACCAACTTCTAATTAGGACGAATAATTTGAAAATAGATTGCAAATAATGGCAAATCAATTTTAAGTGCTTCCTAACTGTTGTCATCCTTCTCAAATTTTGAGGGTCCAGTATCAGCTATCCGCTCGAGTTTTAACAAAGCTCAAGAACACCGTACAAAAACGTAAGTGTAACTGAAAAGGATGGGGCAAAATGCAAAAATTTGGATTCCACAGAGGCTCACTAGGAAGCTCTTACCAAATGGCTTGTTGCGGTATTTTTCCGAATTACCGGGAAAGTAACAAAATGTGATTGTCCCCGCCACAATCGCGAGAACGTGGGGGTGATAACGGTGAGTCCGTCGTAGCACGGTGGAGAGTCAATTAATTAACTTTCGATAGTTGTCATCGTTTCTTATAGCCCCCAGCGTCGTTAAACGGGACACGGTTTTTCTTATTTATTTCGTCTTGCTACCTGTTTCCGGTGCCCCGGCAGCCCGTTCGGGCGATTGGCGTGTTATTTATTTGCTGATTACCGAACATCCTTCTTCTGGAAACTGTTTTTCTGTGTGTCTTGGTTTTGTGTCTTTCCTACATCTGAAGCGTGCGTGCCCCCAGGCCACAAGGCAAATTGGACTGCACCCACGCCCAGGTGGTATTTATACGAAGGTCACCAACACCCACCCAGGGTGTAGCCTCTGGGGCTAGGCTTAGTTGTCTTTTTTGTGAGCATATCTGTTTAGCAATGTGATGTTGCCTGTGGAATTTAAAAAAAGCAATATTGCCGGGCAACTTATTGGCAATATTGCCAAAAAATGGGAATATTACGGCAACTTTTACATTACATTACGTTACATTATACCAAATCCATACCTACCTAATGCGGATATATTCGTCGTTCGGCTGTATGCCATGCAAATCAGAACGTATAACGTATATACTCGACGGCAGACCATGTCACAAGTTATTTGTGACGGATAAATACGACACTCGGTCGTATGGTCATACAATTTTTCATAATCGTCGGATATACACGACAATAGCCTTGGTAGCATAGAAAACCTTAAGACGTATATATCCGACACTCGTCCTTATGGCAATGCAAGCTCTGTCGAATATATACGTCACCCGTCGTTAAAGGGTTAATATGATAATAAACGTTATAATATCAATAATTATTTTCCAATTCTAATTATCGGAATCGGAATTGCAGTCAGAAATGTAATTTTCGACTTTCGACTTAGAAGAATACAAACTAGCCAAGGAGATTCAGGGAATATTCCCAAATTGCCGGCAATATTCCCACATTAGTAGCAACATTCCCAATTTTAATATTGCCAAGTTTTGGGAACTTATGGGTATCTCGGCAATTTACCGGGAATATTCTCAATGTGGCAATATTGCCAAACGGCAAAATTGCCGATGGCACATTGCTATATTTGTTACGGCATTATTGAACCCCGTTGGGAGTTACTGCTGCAAGATTGAATTGTTTTATTTGTTTTTTTGTATATATTATACTCAATGTATGTATGTATATATTCAATTATATATTTATTGCGGCGACCGCCCGGAGCTCAGCAACCAGCTGGGGGTGGGGTTCAAGGGCCGGTTGCTTGGCGCCCAATTTTATCAACTATTGTTTTAGAACTCACGACCATCTTTCGTGATTTTAGCGTGGGCCTCCCGAGAACCATCTGCCGGGTGGTAACCGAGTAGGGGAAAAAAAAACTATGTAACAGGCTACCACAAAAAATAATGAACCTCAACCTAATGCAAAAGCTTGAATTCCGCAGCAGCTCACTAGAGACCACTTACGGAAAACTACCACAAAAGAGTAACACCAATTGAATACGGAAGATTCCGTAGTGGCTCACTAAGAATAATTTATAAAAAACTACCACAAAAGATTGAAGTTGATGCGGAAGCTTTGATTCTATAGCGGCTCACTAGGGACCACTTACGGAAAACACGGGTTTAAAGGCCGTCAGTGTTAATGCAGGGTTTAATAATGAACTCAGGTGGAACTCCACCTAACTGCACAAGACTGTGGCATATATTAAACTATCCTCTCTAAGAATGTTACACCCATAGAACAAGAAAATAAGTAGAAGGGTTGAGCCGGCGAAGAACATGAAGCGTCTGGCGAAGACCAAGCTGTTAGTTGCATAGAGAAGTTCCGAGAATTTCGTAGTAGAGAGAAGTGAAAGTATCCTGACGTGCTCGGCCGTGCACACTTATTGAGTAACAACCCCATACGTAACTGATCCTTCACTTTTAGATACTCTCAAACTAGCTTATAACCATTGCACTAGTTTCCTACTTCTATGGTTACACCTTTATAACTTTTCCACCACTGTAAGTAACCGTTTACCAATCACAGCGGCCCTGTGATGGCGGTACTAGTGGGAATGTTGATGTAAGGGTAAAGTATGAAAGTTATCTAAATAGAAGTGACAGGGAACAGTCTTAGAGAGATCAAAATTTGACAAAAATGTTTGGAGGCTCTCTTAAATGGGGACTGGGATACAATTAATTGAAAGGCAAAACTGAAAATCCCGAGATTTATTTATGACGAGGATTTTAAAGGTAAGGTGCCTGCTAAATTGTACAGCAGCGTATCTACTATGCAGAGATAACATTGTACTCACCGTATGTTACAGGGGATTATGATTAGAAGTCAAAAACAGATTATAATTTTTAATTCGCCTGATAAAATAATTTAATTAAAATTGAATGAAAAGATTGCAAGGTTGAGTGTAGACCTCGCAACCTCGCATCAACTTGTGGGTTAGATAAAGTTTTGAACGCGTTGAAAACATTAAATTTCAACACGGGAAGAAATTGTAGTCGCAGTTTAGAAATTAAGGTCCTATAAAACAAGGAGAATTTTAGAGACTACCCCCCCCCCCCCCCCCCCCCGGAGATAGCGTATAAGCGGTGCTGATTTTGCCAGTTCGGAACCAGAATCTTAGGATTCGTAACTACTCAGAACTGTAACAAAATCCACATAGTAGTTACGGAAGTTTGACGACTTGCAAGCCCATGCTAGTGTATCTAAATTACTACAACGACGCAACCGTGCCAAAAAGGTCATTATGACAAGAAATTTATTTTAAATTATTGTCCTAGGGATACTTCGTTCATGGATTTTTACCCTTAAGTGTCGGGCAGACTAGGACTGCAACGTGCAACTCGCAAAGAGCGAACATCAAAGGTGCCTTGTTGCACGTTGCAGCTGTAAGTGGTCTAGACGAGACTTTACACGTTCTACTGGAAACTGTAGACTAGACTTCTAGACTATACAATGAATGTAGTTTCTCACTTATCATCTCAAATCTTCAAAAGAGGCGCATCTATGTAATTAACAAGTTGGCGATGCTAAAAAATTAAATTATTTTAAAATTAATTTACATCTAACCTTAAGCTGCGGAAATAATTAAACTCAAAAGCTTCTAAGGGCGTAAAACCACGAAGCTTTCTCATATTGTTCAAAGGCTATTATTTATAATACCCACATCTTAAAGTAAGACAAGTATTAAGATGTGCAAAGTGCACAATAATTTTGATTTTGGCTTTAAGGGCGCCATTTGGCATTTATTTTATACGGGAAAATTTGCCCTTTTTGTGACACATCTTTGTTTTCTATTTGGGGCGGGAAGCTGCAATCTGAGGGTTGTTGCTTGTAAACTTAAAGTGTAGGCTTTGCAATTTTGTTAATTTTGCACCATGAGATGGGCCAACATTTACTTTATATTTTAGAAATATTATGAAATGCGACTTTATTAGGGTCGAGTTCAAAATTTCTTTAAAAACGTCATGGATTCATTCTTCTTTCGGTATCTTTCACGGGCGTTGTTTAATATTTTCTTCGCTATCTCTAACTTATCTCGAAAATTAATCCTTAGAGCTAGTTGATTTATTCCCAAATGGGCTCTTAAGGACGTCAAAAAAAAATTAATTTCCAACTCCCTAACCCTCAAAGTTGTAAAGTGAGCTTTATTGGATCCAAAACGAAATAAAGAGAAAAAATGGCATTTATTGGTAATTTAGTCGAAACGAGCAAAAAAAAGTTTAAATACGTGTATATTTAGAAAAAAAATTTAATCTAGTGTATCTTGACAAATTACACCCGAGAAACGAGTTTGAAATTGCCGATAGTAAATTAATGGCACTTACAGATTTCCAACACGAAATACACTCATTAAGATCTGTTGCACTTAATGAAGCGTTTCTTAAAATGGCTTTGTTGTACAGTTCATTAAAAAGACTAAAGAGATAATTACCAAAAACGTAATTATTATAAAGTTTATAAATCAGGGGCGTACGAGAGAGATTTAAATATTTTTCGTATTTATTTTTTTGCACAAACGCGCGTAAAAAAGTGAATAAATTTTAGGCGTCCTACTTTTTGCTTTATACACAAAGTCCGTTACGTGGATGTTATCGTTTATCGTTTGCACCAAATTTAAGTTCATTCGATTTTGGATTAGAAAGCCATAAACGAGACTTTTGAGGGTTGAAATAATAATAATGTTCGTGTCGACTTATTTTATATGATTTGTTGACTAATTTCAAGAAACAGGACATAAATAGACAAAATAGTACCAAAAATGTACGATGAGATCGATAAAAAGTGCGTATTTTGGTAGTTGTGAAAGTTTTCTACTGCCACCCTTCCCAACTATTTAAGGGGTTAAAAATAGCAACCGTTGGCCGTTTATTCAATGCCATAACTAACGAGGATAATTTTTGTGCACTTTTTACAAAATTCAAATCTGCAAAGTGCTAGTACAGTAAAGGTATGACAAAAAATTACAACGGGTACACTCTAAAATGATTAAAAATTTACTAAAACTATAATAGTGCACTCAGCCCAAATCAATTCAGTTAATAATTGAGTTATACTATTTTATCCGCAACCATTAAATATTACACTCATTACATTTGCGCATAAAGCATAGTATTCAACTCGCGAGCATTGCTCATTACCCGCTCGTTGAATAATATACTATTATAAAATATTTGGCATAGAATAAACTGTAACAGAGGCGACTCGTCGAGTGACTCAAGCGAAACGCTGCCCCACCTGCAGCTTTTGGCCATACCGCTAGTTATAAATAACAATTTGCAAACATTTCATGCACCTAAGTGGAAAAAGTTAATGAGAAACATTTTTTTTTCAGTGTCAAAAGCCAAAATAATGGGAAGCCCGGAATTGTACATTAGAAGCGGAAGCGACATTAATCTCACGTGTATTGTATTACAAACACCGGAGCCGCCTAGTTTCATTTATTGGTATCGCGAAGGACACGTCATCAACTACTCTCAGAGGGGCGGCATAAGCGTAGTTACCGAAAAACAAACCCGTACGAGCAGATTACTCATATCAAAGGCATTACTTACAGATAGTGGAAATTACACCTGTTCCCCATCAAGTAGCGATTCTGCCAGTGTTTTAGTTCACGTTTTAAGCAGCGAACAACCGGCAGCAATGCAATACGGCAATAATAGTAGCAACGCGATCTGTTGGACGATAGATTTTCTTTTAGTTTTAATAATACAGTGTTTTATGTTCGAAAGGTGAATTTTATTTGTCGTCATCATTAAAAAATTGCATTCGAATTATCATAGATTGATCGAAGAAAATGTCATTTGTAAATATCTTTAATGTACATGTAGAATATTTATAAAACTAGTGTTTTTAATTTAAGACCACTACCCCCCGTTTCTCATCGTTCTAAATCTAAATTTTATACATGTATAGATAAAATAGAATAGAATTTAGATTCATTAAACTGTCTGCTATTTTATTAATGTGCTCAATTGAATTTTTTGGGTTCTTTTTGAGTAAAGAGTTGGAGGAAAACAGTAATTACAATATGTTAATGAAATGTTTTCAGATACTGTACATGAAACCTAAACCAAATTAATTATAATAATAAATAGTTATTTAATAAACTGTTTTGTAGCTTGAGATAATTCCACACACACCCTATCTTCTGTAAGTGCTACCCAACGAAGCCGAGATTTTTGCCAGCGATTCGTTCGGTGAGTAGATTTTTTATTTCTTCATTGCTCCGAGTGTCAATTGCTTTATTGTCCTGGTTACTAATGAGAGTAAGAGACTACCTGCAGTAAGATTTACCAAAGAGGCGTTTAATATTTTTTTAACAATTTTTTTAAAAAGACGTCTAAGAATATGCCCGATGCAGAGCCTCCGCTCTTGTCTAATAATTTTTTCAAGGAATATTTTTTTCAATTGAAACTTTCTCTTCTCGTAGAAGAAGATTCAAGCTATGCCCGTGTTGTGTCGTTTTTTCAAATTTATTGTCAGTCTCTGCAAAAATGGAAATACTTTTCAAATTTGAGTATAAAATGCTTAAAATGACGCACTTCGAAAGGCTTTTCTACAAATACTGACAAAAAATTAAAAAATACACTGTTAGACGGACATACCTTTTCCTGTTCCCCCAAACCCTGTTCTATAAGAGGAATTAGTTTCAACTCTAAAAACGATCATTTTGAAAAATAAGAGCAAAAACTCTGCTAGCGAGAATCCACGATCACCCAATACAAGCAAGTTTTTTTGTCGGTCATTGTCATTATGTCATAAAATAACCGAAATTAAGTAAAAAAGCAATATGATACAAAAAATAGCGCAAGAGCACACTTAATTTTCTGTTATTGAAATTTGTAGCTTTAAACTCTTGCAAGAATGTAAAGAAATTTTAGTTTCTCTCCAAAAGAATCATTTTATTAAGTTCCTAAACTGAAAATGAGATCTCCTTTTGTCATTTTTCCGTCTCGCAAAATTGTTAAACTTCCGCACATACTAAATCCGTGCAGTATAAGCTTTATGTTCGTTTAGAGCTTAAAAATATTTTCTTCGCGCTTCATTTCTAGACTACTACTCTGCTTGTCCAGTGACAATAACGCATTCGGGTAAGCCTCGTTTACACGGTACGAGTTACTGCCCAGCAAGTAAAGGGCTCACCTCTAGCGATTACAAATGTAATCTTCCCGGGTCTTATTCTTTGTTACGCACCGGCGACATGTTGTGGTATTTTGTACTCGCATTGTGCGAGCGCCTCTCTCACTCTGAAGGTGTTAGTCTTTATTTTTAGAAGATCAATCACTTCACCCGATTGCAATGTGCCCGTATGAAGGCGCCAGTGGTAAGCTCATTAGCTCCGCCCATTTAGAGTGTTCTTCCGTCTTAAATTTGAGTTTCTTGCTGTTTATGACTTAGCTGGGCGGTTGGTAGTGTTAGCTCCAATTGGTCATCTGTTCTCTTAGTTCTAATCCCTAATCCGCTCTTCTGAGCACACACCTGTACTGTTGGGTCGCGTCTCTCATCATCGCGAAGACAGGCCGGATAATATGCATAGCGACGAGGCGTTCGAGTCTAGAAGAACCCGGTCCTCCATCTCTTTTTCGAATATAAAAGAGATGATCGGTCGATAGAAGAGAATCATAGTTGCTCCAGCCAAACCAAGGCACCCAGCGAAGGGTATCCCTTCTATAGAAGCACAACGCACATCACGTTGGGATTAATGCCTCGAAAAGTCGAGAAAGCCTAACATCTTGTAAAGTTTTTTTGAGTGGCCCATTTTCCTGATTTTCTTTTTATTGCTTTAAGTAGCCCATGGTCTTGCTCAAACCGTACGGTAACGTCGACAACTGTAGCCATATCGGTCAATTTAATTACCAGATCTGGCTTCAACATAGTACCATTTTCAACGGTGAACGTGATGGCTTCCTCGTATATCTCTTCATGGGTCTTTTCGAAGGTTTGAACAAAGGCCGTACAATATTGTTCTGTCTTGATACTTAAGCTCTTTTCCGAGTAACCCACTCGCCTAGTACAACATGTTCTAGTGTTTTATTCTTCAGGCCGTATCTTCTGTAACGGTGCAAAGGTGTTGGTGTGTATTTTAAACATGTCCATTGTCTATGTATTTTCCCAGGCGCCTAGGCGTAGTGTATTTCTGTGGAGGAGCCAATGGTTTGCAACGAGAGCGGAGCGATGCCGAATACGATACACCCGCATAGTGAGGGTACCACTCCTATAGACTCGCAATGCCCATTACCCTGAGCGTAATGTCCCGGAAAGCCGAGTTCGGTAAAATACGACGCCCCACCACATGAAAACTCTTGCTGAAAATCGGTTAATTTTCATGTTACAGGCTTACGCCGAGTACATTCAAGCAGACCCCGCGGGCCATCTCACCAAGAATTGATTCCGTGACTTCTGCCGACGTAACTATGCTCTATATTTCACCGAGATGTTCCGTTCACGTTTTGGTCAGACGCGTCAGACCGCGGAGAAACCGCCGTAAAACCTTTTCCAGTGCAGTCAATAGGGACCGCCCCCTACGGGGACTCCCCTATTTAACTGCGTATACTGATTATGTGAATATGAAATACATATTTGTAAAACGGATATTATTGCTCCCATCACTTTTACCTTTTTTCCAATTTTTGCTTCTGCAGAAAAGGACCTCGTTGTGGCCCTTAAAACGCGAAGTGTTGCGTTTGCCGACCAGTCGCCATTAAAACGATTAAAAACCGCTTTCGCCTGTCCAAGTGGGCCTTTCGACCTGAAGTGCCAAACTTTCTTATCAAGAACTAGAACAATCTGGAGTTTAGTAACAATTCAAATGTCTTAAAAAGTGTAATTTGAGTTGGGCTGTAAAAGAAAAGTTTTAAATTGAGTTAAAATCAATATTAGTTGTTGGTTTCCATTGTTAACAATGGACATTTTTCGAGTCGTTTTTCGACAAATTTATTCTCCCCAACTAAGAGGTCTGTTAAATGTTTTGTATTTTGTAGGTCAAAACGTTCTCTCATTCACGTCCATTTTAAACAAAATTGTACAAATGTACAGTAATCAAAATTTACATAAACAAGCTTTGTACATTTATACAATTCTTCAAGTTTTCCCATTCGTCTCAATTTATTAATTTGCGCACAATTTACCACACCTATTCTTTCTGCTTTTTTGACGCGTTTCCGCATTTTAAAAAATTGATATTTACCTAAAACTTGTAGTTTTGCCAACTGGAACTTTTTATTTTGTTTAAAATAAAAGAAAAATTATTTATTACAGTCGAGTTTGTGCAAAGTTAAAATCTGAAAAAAGCAGCAGCCAACCAAGGTAATTGTTAACAATTACATTACAGTCCTCGAGGTTATCCACAAACATAAACAAAATTTTCTATTATTCTCCGCTTTCAACTCACTTCTTGTTTTGCTTTGTTCCAAAACTAATAATTTTAAATTATTATTAATTGAGTTTTCTCGGGCTAATTTTAGCTTTCTTCCGTTGCAACCACTACGTATTCGCCTATTGATTAGGTATAGCTCATTTCCAAATAGTTTTATGCAATAAATGGAGTACCTACGTATAAACGTGATACGAAATGGTTGTTGATAAGATGATAAGAGTGCAGTGTCTGTAATTATTTAAATTGCAAATTTATTGATTGATGTCTCGCATCGCTCAAAAACATAAAATTTGTGTGGTTGAATGTGTGTACACGAACTATCATTTTAAAAACAATTGGTTGCTAAAATTATATGTTATTTATCATTTTTAAAACTACATCAAATTTAGTTCAAAAAACGCAAAAAGTTAATTTTAGTATTCAAATCGGGATAAATTGGGCCCTCATGTAGAAAACTATCTTGCATCTCTTTTAGAATGGGTGCAAACGCTTGTGAATTAAAACATTTTGAAATTTAGTCAAAAATAATTTGGAGCCCTGGGCATTCTCCAGTTTGTTACTTTTGTACGTCAAAAAACGCCACTCTTCGCGTCTTCATTTTGTTCGCATAAGCGAATTGAAGAATTTAATTAATTGATAACACAACTAAAGAGCCGTCAAATCCAGCAATAGTTGCCATGCAATTGAATAGTTATCCACTGGCTATCCACTTTTACACGAAATAATCATCGATTTCGCAAATAACTACCCTAATGAGCTCGTTCAGTATTTTGTTTATTTCAACACGACTAATTAGTTATACATTCAAAGACTCGGCTGATTATTTATTGAATGTTTGTAAACTACTAATTTAAAAATAATTCTAGCAGATTTATCTAAAAGGAATATAAAACAATATCGAAGTAACTCAAAATGGGCCAAAGAAATGTACCAAAATTAATGGGTGTATTTGGGAAATGATAATAAAACCTCAAGGTTACCCCAGGTTAAAATAGCCGACCCGAAAAAAAAGGAAGTCCACGACTCCGTCGGTGGCGCTAGACGTATGTGCTGTTGTAATCTATCCAAGAGACAAATTACAACGAGGTGTCGCGCCGAGTGCTCTACCCACTAAGCTATTTCGGTTCGTGCAATTGCCTTGTAAAGTGGTGTACACTTTGGTTGTCACAGGACTGCAAGCGTTCTCGGAAATTGGACTCGTCTCTTTCTAACATATAGTCGATTTGGGCGATTTGTTGACGAATCGCGTCCTTTGCTCATGTGTGGTTTTAGGCTAAACACATAGAAAGCGCCAATGGCAGTTTCTCGACTTCTGTAATGTTCCATGACTTCCATTAGCCTTCTGACTTGGCTACGCATGACTACCCAATAAACACAGCTACGTTTATTATACGTAATAAATACATCTACGTGGTCAAATATACGTATCTCGTATACTTTTTAGACCTATACAATAAATTGGTATTTTTTTAACGTTAACTGTACGTAACTTTTTTGTCGCAATATAAACGTATTTAAGTAACGAGTAATATACGAAAATGTAAGATATGTTTTATTACCAAAGGTAGTTAAAACTTACAGGTCTTATATGTTTTTACGACAACGTATATTAAATTTAAAAAATATACGTATATTAAACGTTTAAATGGGTCCTTTAAATAAACGTATAATATACGTTTAAAATTTACCTTCTTAATTACCTATTTATTTAAAAAATTGCTACTACTTTTTTATCCGAATATCTTGGTTTATTTGTAGTATTTTTATACCGAATAAAAACCAAAAAATAAACGTTTAAAACTACGTTATAAAGCGCGACATCAGTTCCGTTTTTTACCCTAAATTAAATGTACTAATTAGTGAGGTTAGGTATCTGAAAATTTTATACGTATAATATACGTAGCTGTGTTTATTTGGTATTTTCCATGGGATAACTTAAGGCGATGCTTCTACGAGAACGCAAGCTCGTATGCCGGATCTCGATACTCTTTTTGAAAAGTAAACTTAGAAAATAGAAAAATACAAGAAGAAAAGTAAGAATTGATTATATGGAACTGTTTACAAAATTTCATCTCCCTAATTTAAGAGACAATAAATTTAAGAAGGTTGCAAGACGAAATGATTTGATTTCCTTATTTATTGTTCTGTGCTGGAAACTTACATCGTGCATTTTAAATATAAGTAGAGGCTTTGAAAAGAATTAAATTCAAATATTTGATCGGAAATAACGATTCTCCTTTAGTATCATTATTAGACGTAGTATCGTCATTGTCAAAGTTTAATTTTAATATAATTATTACCTTCAATATTCATTTAGAACATCAGCAACAAAATTCGAACTCCAAATACCCAATAATACTAAATGTGACAATTTGCATTATCTTCAACTCTCTTTTATACTCATCTACTTCATTTTAACCGTGATAAACATCGATATAAAGGGAGGACGAACGAATATATGATATTAACAGTGTCATTTAGCCACACAAAATTTTTTTACACGACGTTACAAATTTTAACGTAATCCTTTTCAAACAGTTCATTAAAACTGCTTTTTCCATACAAAGGGCTTACTTTTTTTCCTCCCCAAAGTTAATTTATTGTAATTTAAAACAAAATGGTTGTTTAATATTACAAAAAGATGTCAATCTATACCGCACGTAGGATGGGTTTCAATTCATAAAAAATTATTTCAACAACATTGGCTCCACTAATCAAGGCGTGCCCTGTGCCGTACCTGCTATTCGAATTAAATCGGCTCTTAGGTTATAGTAGTTATAAGGAATTTTTTCTCCGAGGATGGCCCAAAAGTGTAAACGCTAAAAGTATACCAGGAAAGTTTGATCAATAGAAAATCCTCACAATGCTTGGCTTCGCGTTCAAAAAACAAATGTTAGCCACTACTTCGTCGGTTTTAGTAGCAAACTCTTGCGGAATTTTCCCTTTTAACGTCAAACCTTGCTTTAATTTTCCTACAAAGTCTGTTTTACTAAAAACATGCCACTCTTTGCATGCAAGCGAGTGATAAGAGAAGCTCTCTTCCCCTAGTGTGCCCGAAACTATTCCACACCCAGTATAGATTACTCTGCTTGCTACTAATAACAAAATAAACCCAAATACGTTTTAAGTATTAAATTAGTGTGGCAGTAGTTTTAATATTTTGCACGTAAAGTTTTCAACTATTAAATATTGCGTCCACAAATCTCTAAGGTTTACTTACCTCTATTTATATAGCGAAATCCTTGTTTACTTATTGTGCGGATAGTAATAAAGGTATATACGTGTTAGTAATTTCAACAAAATTAATACCAATTCAAATTATTCTCACCCTATCATTAAAATTTAGCACCTAATACAGTTTTAGTGCACTATTTATAAACTAAGTCGCGTATAATAATCGCTACTTTATTAATACTTCGATACAAGTGTAGGTTATTAAATCTGTTTCAATGCGATGGACCTTAATTTTAACTACACGACCAATACCATTTGTTTCTTAAAATTTTAGGGTGAAACTTTGAGTGGTGGATTTAACATTTTTCGTTTTGTTTAGATCCGAGTAGTCTTTGTCCAGCAAAGAGATGCAGCAAAGCCACGCCCCCACAAATTTACGATTGCGCAGACCAATGAGCCTAACAGCCTGTTTTACACGATACATAAAAGTTAAAATAATTGTAAAATTAAAAATCAAGCTTTAGGCGTCATTTACATAGATATGCGAGAAATGTCAGAGGAACTGCCAGTAATAAACTAGTTTAATGTAAACTTGGCTGTAAGTGCGAGAAAACTCAAGGAAATTTTGAGAAAGTCGCTTCAATTGTTACCCTAAATGTACGTTGGAAGACACTTCTGCTAGACTTCCTAGAGTTTTCTTGTGCGTTTCTATTTTTCTCTCTCTCTTCCTGCAATTTCTCGCAGAAGTTTTCTCGCATGTGAAAAAGAGGCCTTTAGGCCTCCTTAAACAGCAGTGCAAGGAACTTCTGTAAGACTTTTTCTAATTTTCTCGCACTTACAGTGCAGTTTTCATATAGATAGTGTATATATCTCTCTGTCTCTCTCTCTGCCCTCTCTCTCTCTGCAATTTCTTGTTGAAGTTTTCTAAAATGCGTAGCAGAAACCTTTAGGTCTTGTTTTACTGTAAGCAAGAACGTAAGCAGCATTGTAAGCAACTTCTGCAAGGCTTTCTCGAGTTTTCTCGCACTTACAGTACAGGCGCTCTCTTGTCCTGCAATTTCTCAAAAAGTTTTCTCCCATGTAAAGAAGAGGCCTTTATGCCTCTTTAAACAGCAGTGCAAAGGACTTCTGCAAGACTTTTTCTAATTTTCTCACACTTACAGTGCAGTTTTTATTTAGATAGTGTATATATCTCTCTGTCTCTCTCTCTGCCCTCTCTCTCTGCAATTTCTTGTTGAAGTTTTCTAAAATGCGTAGCAGAAACCTTTAGGTCTTGTTTTACTGTAAGCAAGAACGTAAGCAGTATTGTAAGCAACTTCTGCAAGGCTTTCTCGAGTTTTCTCGCACTTACAGTACAGGCGCTCTCTTGTCCTGCAATTTCTCAAGAAGTTTTCACCCATGTGAAGAAGAGGCCTTTAGGCCTCTTTAAACAGCAGTGCAAGGGACTTCTGTAAGACTTCTTCTAGTTTTCTTGCACTTACAGTTCAGTTTTTATTAATTAGTGTATGTATCTCTCTGCTTCTCTCTCTGCCCTCTCTTTCTGCAATTTCTTGTAGAAGATTTTTTAAATGTGAACCTTTAGGCCTTGTTTTACTGTAAGCAAGAGCGTAAGCAGTATTGTAAGCAACCTCTGCAAGATTTTCTCGAGTTCTCTTGCACTTATAGTATAGGCGCTCTCTCGTCCTGCAATTTCTCGCACAAGTTTTCTCGCATGTGAAGGAAAGGCTTTTAGGCCTCGTTAAACAGCATTGCAAGGGACTTCTGCAAGACTTCTTCTAGTTTTCTCGCACTTACAGTTCAGTTTTCATTAAGATAGTGTGTATATCTCTCTGTCTCTCTCTCTGCCCTCTCTTTCTGCAATTTCTTGTAAAAGTTTTTTAAAATGTGAAGCAGAAACCTTTAGGCCTTGTTTTACTGTAAGCAAAAGTGTAAGCAGTATTGTAAGCAACTTCTGCAAGACTTTTTCGAGTTTTCTCGCACTTACAGTACAGGCGTTTTCTCGTTCTACAATTTCTCGCAGAAGTTTTCTCGTATGTGAAGAAGAGGCCTTAAGGCCTCGTTAAACAGTATTGCAAGGGACTTCTGTAAGACTTCTAGTTTTATCGCACTTACAGTTCAGTTTCCATTAAGATAGTGTCTATCTCTCTCTCTCTCTCTCTGTCTCTATCTCTGTCTTTATCTCTCTCTGTCTTTATCTCTGTCTGTCTCTCTCTGCCTGTCTCTCTGTCTCTCTGTCTCTCTCTGTCTCTCTCTCCCTCTGCCTTTCTGTCTCTCTCTCTCTCTCTTTGTCTCTCTCTGCCTTTCTGTCTGTCTGTCCCCTCTCTCTCCCCCCTCTCTCTCCCCCTCTCTCTCTCCCCCCTCTCTCCCCCTCCCCCCTCTCTCTCTCTGCGTTCTCTCTCTGCAATTTTTTGTAGAAGTTTTCTGGAATGTGAAGAAGATACCTTTAGCCTGTACAGCCTAACAGTAATTCAAGCTACTTTAGCAAGACTTCCTAGAGTTTTCTCGCACTTACAATCAAGTTTACATTAAGCTGAAGATTTATCTGGCAGTCTCTCAGACATATCTAGCATGTGAAAGCGACGCTAAAATGTGGTGAAATTGTCTAAAAAGCAAAACCTAATTCTACATAAATTGTCTCTATTGTCGGCCGGTTGGGCCTCCGCTCGGTCCTACGGGCTCTCGATTCACCCATCTTCTCTGCCGAATTTCAAATCCTCAAAATTGCGGCTTTGTCACAGCTATTAGATTGACGATACCCGCAGGTTGCGTCCCCATTATTAATTCTACCACCCGAATGTTTCAGCACCCTTTGGAACATTAAAATTTGTTTGCCGGATATCCTCTCCACGCGCAACGAAAAAATTGTCGTAAAACCACCCGCAACGTCTTCTAAACAGCACAATTAACTATACGATTCAAGAGAAGAGAGTCTTTTAACGTTAGAAGTGAGGTCTGACTGCTTATGTACCTATGTAAGAAATCTAAAATTATATTTGTGTGAGTGGTGACGTGGTGACTAATAGAAAAAGTCTATTCGAAAGCCACTCGTTTTTTGGGGGTACAGTTTAGCTGCATCTGTTGGCTGGGCGAAGATTAGTGGGCTCTGAGAAACCGACGCTCTGCCGCCTACACTCTACAGTCTACAGTCTATAAAAACGATTATACTAGCTTAATATTTATTGACACTCTGTATACCTGTGCGTATAAAAGATATCAATTTGAAAAAGTCCAATTGAATGAAATTCGACAGTTTCATAGCAGTCACATTTGTCAAAGTTCATTCATATGTATTTCTTTTTTTTTTTGAGGGTGTAGTTTGCGAGGGGCTCAATGCAACAAATTGTATATTGAAAAGAATCAGTTACAGTACAATAGATACGAAACAGTGATTTATTACAGCTTTTGATTTCACCAATAAATTAACTACCATGGCAACGACAATAATTAATTATTATAACAAAAAGAAGTTTAAATTTAACCCCAAAAATTTAATCTCTTTCAATTTTGTTGGGTTTACCGGTTTACCTCATTTTCACATTTGCATATTTTTATTGGCAGTTATTATTTTAAAATTCAAATTTCCAAGTGCCTATTTAGAGTACTTTTTTTTACAAACCGAAAATTCGTAATTAGTACGTCTAATTAAGAAGTCTCTTTCGTACCCAATTGGAATGAATTAGCTCCAGTTATTGAGTTATAAAGCAATTTCCTTTACATTTTAACTAAAAAATGTGTATTTAGATAAATATTTTATTCACTTTAAGATTTATCCAAGATAAAAATTTTCTTATATTTAGTAAACGCCGTGAGTTTTTCCTGTGGGTATACCCTTAAAACTTTAAGTTGTTTAAAAGTCATCTTCACACCACTGAAGTTGTAAAAAGCGGAATTACGAAAGAAATAAAGAGAATTGATAACGATTTATTACACCAAGTTACACAAAGTTTTAAGAGGAAGTTATAAAAATGTAAAAACCTGAGGTTACAAATCGAAAACGGAAAATTTTACGTTTGAAGGATGTTACGATGAGAAACTAAATTTCCTTTTTTTAATATAAAACTTTCGGGGCTTTTTATCGACATAATAATATTTCCGAAATTTTTCCCATCATAAAGGCCTACGAAAAATATTGATTTTCAACTAAATTAGTTTAAATTATTGGAAAAGCGAGTTATGTTTAATTTTTGCTTGCGAGCGCCATCTGTTGGAATTATCTTTAACTAGAAGAAATAATTCAAGCGAAAACTTAGTACAAAATTGATTTTGTTTTTACCAATAACTGTTTGTACGAGAACAACTTGGCTGGTTTTTAACTATTTTCAACATCCTCTACGACTGTTAAGTGTCTTGGTTTTTCAAACAATGCAACAGTTTCCATACTTTTTAGCTCTTGTAGAAATTGTTACTCTATTTTTAGGTTTTTATAATTTGATCTACACGAGCTATTTCTTGCAGTGCGACTTATACACGTAGTGCTGTTTTTCTTTTATATCCTCGAACTATTTCGAATAATCTAAATCTAATCCTGCTTTGTTCGGGGTGGCGGCTATTGATTTAGTTAAGTCGCATCATTTTCCTTTTTCTTCCGACAAAAAAGTTCGGAAATTGTGGCACGACACAATTGCCCATTTTTGCGTGATTTTTCTTTTAATTTAACAAACTCGCTATAACTACTACTTCAACTAGCTCAATTCAAGCGCAACTACCTGTTCTAAGCTCGTAGCAATTTGTTCAGGATATCTTAGCCCAGTCAGTAGAGGACCAAAACCCCCTTGTATGATGCCTAAATGGTGTAGAAGCTTTTATTTTTTGACTTGTTTATATGGGTGTAAACATGTAAAAAACACAAATACTAACACGGGCGCTCTCGGGAGACTTTTTGGCAGCCAAAAACCTCAAAAGTTTAGGACTTGTTTTGTTTTCTCGCCTATAACTCCTAAACGGTGCATCTTAACGAAAAAGTTTCTATATAACAAATTAAAGAGCATTAAACTCAGCGCCGAATGATTACTAACACTTAATAATTCGGTCAATCGGTATGGTTGACAACCGCGGTCAAAAAACGACGAGTTTTTCCAACTTTTTCAAAAACTTACATACTATACCATTATTTATGAGTCTGCAGCTTAGAAATTAGTACTCTAAGCGAAAAACTCATTAAATGGAAGTTGTAAAGCATCTAATTTTGCGTTCATGT
The DNA here is from genome assembly GCA_950108345.1 of Malthinus flaveolus. Classification (NCBI taxonomy): domain Eukaryota; kingdom Metazoa; phylum Arthropoda; class Insecta; order Coleoptera; family Cantharidae; genus Malthinus; species Malthinus flaveolus. The sequence goes on along the minus strand of OX467287.1, from coordinate 11,682,426 downwards.
GTATCAAAATTTTTTAATTCAGTCAAGGACACCTCTCCAAATTGACAATATTCTGATGTTCGGCAATTGGTATAGTTATAGTAGGAAAATAGTCCAGTCAAATAAGGATTTTTGGTTAGAATAATTTCTACAAAGCTGGATTGTGGTATGCACGTACATTATGATGTTACAAATGAATATATCCAAAATCCGAAAAATTTCGGCGGAGCAATTTGAGATATTCAAGGTCAAAAGTCACAAAAATAGTATTTTGCAATTAACTCACCTCTTATAGATCGTACGTTGATGAAGGTTATTATAAAAGTTATAGAAAACATTATTAGCTACAAGACTGGTTATATACATTTTTTTAATAAGTTTAATGCTTTTCGAGATAGAGAGCGGAGAACCTTCAAAAAAGTTGGAAGAAATCGTCGTTTTTTGACCGCGGTTTTTGACTATACCGCTTAACCGAATTATTAAGTATGGGTACTCATTCGACGCAGAATTTAATGCTCTTTAATATGTTATATAAAAGCTTTGTTGCTAAAATGTACTGTTTAGGAGTTATAGGCAAAGAAACAAAACAAGTCCTAAAATTTTGGGGTTTTCAGGCTGCAAAATAGTCTCCAGAGGTCGCCCCGTGTTATCATTTTTGTTTTTTACATGTTTGCGCCCATATAAACAAGTTAAAAAAATAAAAGCTTCTACACCATTTATTGCGTCATAGAAACTCTCTACTAACTGGCCTATCTCGCGATTGGCTCCGATTCTTGAGAAGAGGTGCGAAAGTAACCTTTCGAGTAACCATTTCATTTTGTTCACTCCATTTTATCCAATCTTCCGGATATGCAGATACCGAATTCGTTTTTTACAATTATATTAGCGTAATTTATAATCAAATCATGGCTAACAGAATCGGTATGTATTTTGTGCTTTTATTGATATCGACGTAAATAAATTCCCCACAGATAAGTGCTTTGGAACATTCGATTTTATTGTTATGTTATTACAACATTAACTAATGTCATCCAACAAATTTTTTTATTGTCAACTTTTGTTATGCGACATTACATAAACGTCAGATAAAAAATTATTTTTTTCTTCTATACTTAAGTGCCCTTATATACAACGGAGAAAAATATATAAATATCAACATAAAATTTTGATAACAGAAATGGATTCGTCTGTAGAAATACTCATAGGACTAGCCGGTTTGGCTGGATTGGGATGCTTTGTGAGTTTCTCTTTAGGTCCTTTGTGCTCGATGATATTTGGTAAATGTGAATCGGGGAAGATCGAATACGGCTACGAACGTGATGATGGTGAGTAGTTTTGGATTAAAACATTTTTGATGCGTAAATGTCGACTAAAACAAATTAGGGCCTTGTACGTGGAAGGACACCTTTCCTGCCGCAAATGGACGATTGCAGTCGCCCATTAATATTTTTACGTGCGATTCTAGAGAAGCTTCCGTTTGTCTAGTACCATGCCTTACGTTTTCTCCCGAGTTTCATGTTGAGCCTGTAAGGGTACGCGCTTTCAACGACGGTCATACAGGTAAATAAAAATGATACGCTGGCTACTTCATGGGCACATGTCAAATAGTGTTTTTTCAGTCCTTTTATCCTTTGTCCACTGTCCCGGAGTGGTGCCAAGAATATCTGGGGGGCCACTAAATGGAACTTTTAAATTTCTAAGCGCCTGCTTTCGCTGGGGGCAGAACGACGAGGAAGGATCGGAACATACGATCAATTGTCGTAAATATGCGTTAGAACTTCAAGCTACATTCATAAAAGTAGATACAAACTACCCATGTTTAGCTTCTGCCGTTGAAGATGGCTCGATAGTAATTATATGCTACTTTTTTCACGTAAGCTAGCTATTTTTAAATAAGACGCGAAATTTAAACAATTTTTTATTGCAGGCTGGACCGAAGGACAATCCATATTTAGCATCGCTCGCAAAAGGACTTCCAAAAATCAAATGTCCAAACACGTGCGTCGACATAGACCCAATTCCCCTCTCTTGCCTAATGCCAACTTTCAACTGCCAGTATGTGTGTTACTGTGGCTCGCTCACCTATCCTCCCTGCACGGAAGTAGTAAAGTGGATAATTCAACCAGAACCCCTTTGCATTTCGTACAAACAGTCCTCGCGGTTTAGAAAACTTTGCGGATTACACGCACATCTAGCCTCGAACACGAGACCGGTACAAAACGTCAATAATAGAGAAATCGTGATTTTTAAGTAAAAAGTTCGAAACGAAGTAAATTCCCGTTAAGTTAAATTGGAAAGTGCACTTAACATAAATTGATTCCTTAAGTTAGTATATTTTTAAAGCAGTGTAAAATTAAATGGACGTGTAGCAATTTTTTTCAATTGCCTTATTTTCGAATATAGTTGCAACTGGGAAAACAACAATAAATCTAATATGTTGTAGCTTCAACTTCACGGTTTGTTGGAAGTTAATGCCCCACAATCAATATGACGTACTACTGAAACGCGAAATGTCGTATAAACGCAATTTAGGTATTAGGTGCATTCGGATAGAGCAATTTGATGGTTGGGAGAGTAATTTCTAAAGGCTTTTTTACAGTTAAATATTGATTAGATGTAACGCTTTGACTATTTTTTGGGGTTGTTTTGTGGTTTAGTTTGAGGCTGTCGCATTGTTCACGTTTTATGCCTGGGTAATTTTCAGTTTTTTCGTCGCGAATTCTATGACTACGTGTCTACGAATTTGGAAAGGAAGCTTACTAATTTGTGTATAAGAAAAAATAACTTCAGCCTGTCGAACATCTCCAGGTAAACTAAGACAATTTTTTATACTCGAATTATAGTAGACCTCTTCTATTATTAATATATTATAGTATCTATAATCTGACAATCTGATTAACGATCCTTGGCGAGTTCCGTATTGGAGTGAGCATTTAAACGAACGTAAATCTGGACCAGGGTGGTCGAGCGGCCTAGACCGTTAGATGCAAATCTAATGGTTCTTGGTTCGAATCCGACTGACACCACCACACCACTAGATTTTTCTATGCGTCAAATACCTTGATCTGGGTGGTTTGGAATTCACCTAAAGCTGTATGTCCCGCCTGCTAATAACCATTCATAGTAGTTGATGCGAACGTAAAATACCACATGCAATGTAATAAGTACCATCTGCACGAAAAGCGACAAGAAGTTCTACACATCGCAAAGAGAACGTCCCTCTTTTGAACTACTAATTCTCATGTCAGTAGGGCCTCTCCAGCATTCAATTCCATACTGAAAAGGCTATAGAAGTACCCCTAATTCACAGTATACACAGTCAGAGAGGCATTCATCCACACAACACTACAGCACGCCCTATGAAAGAGATAAGAATAAATTGTTGTCAAAATTATTTTCTGCGCATCCAAATAATATAACATTAAATAAGTATAAGTAAATGCAATTAAAGATCAATTAAATTTTTCTTTTTAATCCTTTCTTCTCATTTATTAAGTACGAAAGAGACTGATAAGATGAATAAGTTAGATGAACTATGAACAAAAATTTTGAAAAAAATAATACTTTACGCCTATCATATAGGCAACCTCCCTTACACACACGCAAATTATTGTTAAAATTATTCGAGCTAAAACAAACTATTTGAACTATATTGCTGGAAAAGGACCAGTTTCTAGCGCTTTACTGATACATTGGACATTAAATAACACGAAAATTGGAAATTGAGAGAATTTGAACGTTTCGTTTCTTTTAGGCTGGTAGCGTACTACTACTAATAGTAATTGTACTAAGTACTAATAGCACATCACATTAATCTCATTTCTCTTTTATCAACAAAAATGATACTTTGGAGGCAGGGGCACCCTCTTAAACTATAAAGCAATAAGTTTACTTTCAAGTTGTTGATATTCTGTTACTATCTAAAGTACGTGATTTTCTATACCTATTATCTGCCGCGTGTAAGCACCCCAGACATTGAACATTAGAATTATTGCATGCTATACGTAAGGGCATCATTTTCAGTAATATTATAAATATGCTTGCGTTTCTAGCAACTAAACACTTTCAACCAGTAGCGGCTTTTCGGGGGAGGCTAGGGAGGCCGACCCTCCTTAACCAACAACGGAAACAGAGAGAGAAAACAGAAATATTACAGTGAGCAGTGTTTGAAATTAAAAATCAACTTCATTATTTTCACAAAAAATAAATTAGGCCACGCTCCCTTTTGACTGTGACGCGGTCTTTGCCTCGCTCCGCTCGGCGGGTTTTCTTTAACCTTCTCAATTTTCAAATTCTTCTCGGTATTCTCATGTTTGATGCTGATGTAAATGTTTCGTGAATTTTTTGTGTTTTCGATCTGCCAGGTCTTGTTTCTGCAGTACGTGCCACGCACATATGACTATGACACTATGACATAAGAAATGATGACGAAAAGGTCTTGTAATGGCTACATCAGGTTTGTTTTGTTGACATAACCCCACGTAATCAGAACAGTCGACGTACGGTGGCGCAATACGCATGTGTCTTGCGACAGGAAAGATTTTGAAAAAAGGACCGTTTTCAACGTCCTGTAACTCGGTAACTAGCTTTACGTTTTAGCTCTGGCTAATATTTCTCAAGATATTAACTTAAAATCTAAAAAGAGGGGCTTGATGTCATCGGCCATTGCAGCGGAAGCTCACCACCGACTCATCCGCCTGTATGTTATCACTTATCACTGTGTTTGATACAGCGGACAGACGGACATACAATCACAAGCAGCGACCAGACCCTTATTAGACCTTATATTTGCAAAAATTATATATTTTAGTTAGCTGGAATCAGCTAATCTCTACAGGCCGTCATAGTAGAAGTATAAATCGTAAATCAAATTTCTAGTTACCGATTGATATGTTCCGTATGCTTTCATTTTATTTTTTTTTTAACATGTAAAATAAAAGGTGTCCTTATTTATAGCAATATTTTTATATTTTTTGTTTAATCTAAGTACATTCATTAAATATTTTTTTATTTATGAAATCGTGAATAATAAGATTTTAATTTTGTAAATCGTAGTAGGTAGTACATAGAATGACGTACAACAGAAATACATTACTTAAATTATACTGCCATATCTATTATTATCGAAACTGATAAGAACAAACAGTAAATACGCGATACCACCAGGTATGGTTAATAATCATAGTCGCTAATAGCTCGCTTGTGTTAGTGCTGAAAAAAAAATTTAATTTGTGACAAAATGGCCCGCGAACTGGATGTAGGGATGAAATGCATAAAATATATGCTTTTCATTTCTAATTTTATGTTTGTTGTAAGTATTAATAAGACCTGTACTTATTATAATTACGATTTTTACCTAAATTATTATTATTTTATCGATTCGTTCTACATTTACTATTCAAGCTCACATTCTTTCTTTCTAAAATTCCATTGTACTTTTGTAAATTTGTCTCTTCTCGTCAAATTTTTCGTTACAATATGACTAATTAATTTATTTGCACCTAAAATAATAAAGATAAGTACTTAGAGATAACGATAATAAAAAATAAAAAATAATTGTTTCTACTCGAATGACATTAAAGTTTAAAGATCACTTGTAATTTACGTGACAATTACGACTTCTATTGTTCAATAATTTAAATTTTGGGGTGGATTAAAGTATAAAATTGATTAAGAATCGATGGGAAAAAAGTTCCTTGAACTTTACGTGAATACTGTATTATAATTGCTCAAAGAGGTTCCTTAGAAAGGCCTCTTGCACTTAGATCAGTCAACCCTTTGTACATTCGTACAGTCCGTAGTTCTATCGCCCGCTGTTAAAAATACAACAAGCCTCCTCGAATGGATCTTTTGTATATCCACTGGTTCTTGATACCCCTAACCTGTTGCTGACTGTTTCAGTGCAGCAAAAGCTGGGCATCTGCTTAAAACTTGCCTCAACATTTAGGATCCTCTAGGATGGCCCTCGCATATAAGATTTTTGGAGGAGGTCTAGGGTTCTTATGATAGAATAATAATTTTCTCACTAATTCCATTATTGGTTGTACTAGTATCCAAGAACAGGCGGCCTACTGTCATATGGCCTGGGTTATAAGGGATGGGGCCAAATTACAATGGGGGTAGTCTAATTCCCTCATTAGTATAGTAGTTAGATCAATGAAGCTAAGAAACGTGCCTCCGGACAGCCCGCCGGATCGTTGCACGGCCAAGCAGTTCTGTCCTTTTGAAAGCGTTTTACTTTATTCCGGATTACGATAGGGATACTCTTATGCCATCCCTATGCTACATACGTCCGAAGGAGGACTTAGCTTGCAAGCTGCTTCCTCTTGAATTTCTGTTTGGAATGTAGCCACTTTCATTAATTTTCCGAGTCGATCACTTAAGAAATGTTCTTCATTGGTATAGAAATTCGGCTTTGAGGAGACTGTTTGAAGACAGTACAATGGGTCCGATCAAGTCGCCTAAGTGCATGGGGATCTCCCTCCCTAAACAATCCAGATTCAGATCAAGTTTGTTTTTCTCCCGGCTGCTAAAGTTCTCAGGAGTATTTAAAACGCATTTCTATAGGGTTATAGTCCGATTGATTTTATGAGTATATTGATGTTGTTGGGGTTTTGTATCTCCTATCGTGCTTTATTAAAGTGCCAAACTTTTGAGTGTCCTGTATCACTAAGCGAACAAATGAATTGCATTTGTGCATAGTTATTGTCAAATATGAAAACTGTGGCTACACCTAACTTACCAAATCTCTAGTTATGCTCATGGCACCCTCTAGGCACTCTAAGATATTTCTAAAGCTACAATATCTTGCTTAACCCGAGTTGTACAATTTTAAAAGGCGATTTAACCACTAACCAGTTGGTATCTCGCCAACTAGCCAATCAACAAACTCGATTGGTGCATTTAGCGACCCTGACGTCGCTAACCAGTCGGTTACCAGGCTTGATACCATCGGAGCTTAACCAGTTACTGTTAACTAAACTAACAAACTTTTACAGATGATCGGCTTTCTACTCATCTCCATTGGATCTACAGTCAACACTATTTATTATGACTTTGAAATATTCATGGAATCGCACCATTTCAAACCAGCCGAGCTACTTATTGCTATTGGAATAATAATATTTCTAGTAGCTCTTTTCGGATGCATTGGAGCAATTAGAGAGAGCACCTTACTGATTAACATAGTGAGTAACATCGTTGAAAACGCCCCACTTGAAATAAACTGAATAATTTTATTTTTTCAGTACGCCATTTTCTTGCTACTGATTTTAATTTTGGAAATATCGGCTGCTATCGCAGCTTATGCCATGCGCAATAACATTTATGAGTATACCCGCAACAACATGCAAGGAACCATACAAGAATACGAAACTGATGTCGGTTGCCAAGAGTCTTGGGACTTCATGCAACAACGTGTAAGTTTAAGTTCTATTGTTTCATTTGGACTTGTAAAGAAGGGCTTGCGACCCTTTATTTAAAGCCTAAAGGTCGTAACTCACCTATCAGCACAGCATAGGAACGCCGACTGATCGTCACCGGCAAATTTTATTTCTTTACCTGTATTTAAATGTAAGCGCGCCCACCTAACAGCATCGACACAGCACCGACAAGGCACCTCAACGCCTCAACCACCGGACATTTCTCCGAAAGTATATTTTGCGGGTGACGTGCTTGTGATGTGCTGATACCGTGCTGATGTCGTACACTCACCTAACAGCACATTTCGCTTAGTTGCAACTTACAATCAGTGGAGTATATGCAGGAGCCGGGCTTGTGACGCAAATTTTAATAATGCGCAAATTTTGGGAATTGCAAATACACATTTAAAATTTAAGGGGTGTCGATAGGCACATGAAATCGTTTTTTTCTCTTTAAAACTTTATTTTTAAGCAAAAAATAACGTGTGATACATCATTCGATTCGTATCACTGTCCTCTAACTTCCGATCATAATTATTAAAACAAAAAAAATTTATTGTAAAGTTTATTAAAGAAAAGCTAGTTTTTAAATCTTGTTTTTCTCATAATTCATTGAATTATTGAAATTTTTAATTGAAATTGCGTATAGTACATTAACTTATCATTATAATGCTGCCTATCATTTCTGTTTAATTATAAACTTATTAAATTGTCGGAAACGATTGTTTTTATTAAAAGCTTTCCAGGGGCCAAGTTTTTCAATGAATGCACGTTTATTTGTTTATACTGTAACTTGAAAGCATCATCAACATATATATAAATTTTGATTAGAAAAAATTTAAATTTGCTATAAAAATTTTAGAATATAAAACGTTACTCCTAGCGATAAATAAAGTACGGAAAATTATAATTTCTCTTTACTACTTTTTGAGTAGAATAGGCCGAGAATAACTTTATTTTTTTATTTATACTAATATTATAGCATTGTAATTCTTAATTATCCACAATATCTTCTTTTTTGGCGTTTATCATTCCCTTCTTCGTCTAATGATAGAGCAATTATAGCTAGTTCTAAATTTGAAAACCGGAACATATTCTATGCACACGAATCTATACCTACTTCTACAAACAAAATGCAACTGCAATAAAGATGTGTGTGCCGGTACTGCGGTGGTGCTGATTCCGTGCTGAGGCGTTAGATGAACGCACGCACGACCGTCGAGTTGACCACTCGGCGGTGCTGTGACGATGCTTGTCGGGTGCTGTGCTGATAGGTGAGTTACGACCTTAAAGCGACCTTTTCGTACATTGGGTACCTAATTTTAACCTTCTAACAATTTTTCAGTTATACTGTTGCGGTATTGAAGAACCAAACGACTGGGAGAGCGTATCTTTCACCAACGGAACTCTTGTAACTTACAAAAACAAAGCTATCAAGGTACCAAATTCTTGTGTAAGACGCGAAACCGAGGAATTGTACCACAGGGGATGTCTTAGACAATTAAATTCGATTATTTCGAGTTCTGCTCTCATGATTGGCATCGGTTGTACATGCGTTGCTTTCGTTCAGGTATTGATAATAGTTTTTTACGCACAATCGCCAAACTAATTTAACCCATTTTTAGTTAATGGGAGTCATTTTTGCATCAGCATTAGCCAAGACCATAAGAGGCGTTAAGACGGCCGAAGAAGTTAGAAAGCAAGAAAATCGTATGAGAATTTACGAAGAATTGCAACTACAACGTGGACAACAGGAGAAGATTGTGCCAGTTTTGTATGGGTCAAGTGATGCCTAAATTTTTTTTATAAATTTTTATAATTTACTTGTTCTTAATTCATTACTTTTAACCAAAAACTATGCTCTTTTAATCTATATACCGGTGTAGATAAGATAATTTTCAAGTTTCCTCCGTTACTAATATTTTTTAAGAAGATTATTGTGTCAAACATTTTATAATTAAAATTAGATTATTAATTGTATTAAATATTTAACTTTGACTAATTACTTACGCTTTCTTAGTATTCTTTAAAAATAAAATTGTCTTTGATGTAGGTTGTATCTAATACCTTATCTATAAATTAATATAAAGAGTGTCGACCTAATACTGCGAAAACATCGGGTACCTACTAACTAGTGGGGTATAAAATTAATACTTGAGTGCCTTTGGCGAAGCATTGGCCCATTGGACCCTTTGGGATTAACCAGATTTAAAATTGCCCGTCGATATGTTTGGAGTAACCGTTCCATTAATTTGTCAGGCGTTAAATCATAGCCGCTCTGCAATACACAGGTGCACTACGGGTTGCATAAGAGAAATTTTAAACTTTTTTTTAGACAGCTACTACGTATCCCCCCTCCAAATTTAATTATTGTTAACTGGTCTATTATTATAGAGCCGCGACTTTCAGATGGCGACTTGGAAATTTTGAAAATGGAAGCGATTAAAACAGCTCCAGATTTCCCTAAAGATACGCAGTAAGCTATAAATAGTGCTGGCATTTCTCTCTATCTCTCACGTACAACGTTATCACTTATCAGCAGTACGTCCGAGTACCTACTTTTTTGAAAAGCGTTCGCAGGTAAGCGAAAAGGAAATCCAAAAAATAGCAACTAACGAGAATAAAGTGAAAATTTGGAAAAGCTCAAAAATTAAACAGCTCATTATTCATTACGTGCTGTAATTGTATAGAAGGAAAACTGTATAGAAGGGGATCATTTTTTGTAAGTCCACTGAGGCCTCCTTTACGAACCATTTGAAAAAGATTCTTTTCGTGAAGCTATAGGAGATCCGAAAAGTAAATTTGAGTTGTCGAATGTGCTTTGAGAGGCTCTCACAACAAGCCCTAGCGATATCGTTCCCTTCGAATTACGGAGTTTATTTACCATAGCTGTATTAAACCGTAAATACGCCATAAATTTAAGATTCGGGTAGACAATACTCTGTTAGAGTCTAGTAGACTCAAGAAACGCGCCCAGAGTCCAACATCCAGCGTCTACCACATCATGCACATTGAGAGCGTTGCAAAAATATGCGACTTTAATTAATTTAATATTTCATTTTAAAGAATTATTGCGTCTAGTAACAAATTGCAATTTTGATTTGGTGGAAGAAATTACTTTTACTGACCCACTTCCATCGCCAACGCGAATTGGCTACCAAACTCCAGTGACTATCAACAAAGTAATGTCAACAACCGGCTTTTTAATTAATAATAACGATAAAATTGCCTTAGCGGTTTCTAAAACTGTGTTTACGCAAACGCTTTTTACAACCGTGTATTATTAATAACAAAGGCAAGAAGTTTTAGTTAATATATAAATCTTATCTGATCCGATAAGAATTATTGTGAATATGTACGTTACGCCATTATGGGAAATACCTACCTATGAAGTGATAAAATATTTTTAGTAGTGCAGAGTGCTTAGTGAAAGTTGCGGTAAAAATGGCCAAAAATATTATTGCCGGAATGTCGTGCATCAAATATATGTTATTTACTTCTAATTTTATGTTTGCAGTAAGTAAAATTAGCATAAAAGTTACTACCTTTTACAAAATTGCAATTATTGAAACAATTTCCAAACATTAGTTTTATACAGGCTGTCCATTATAATAAGAAGGTAAAGTTCGTTTATTTTCAAAACTTAACGCAAGAGTAAGGTTTTGAAACTTTTCTTACTACTTCAGAATGCACACTGCACACCTGCACAGGCACGTAACTATGGGAAGGCTAAGATTGCCTGGTCCCCTGAAAAATTCTGGCCCGGACTGGCCATCCCACTATAACACCGTAATAATTACAACACTCGACAACTATGATTTTGAAGTTTAGACTTTGTTTAATTAGTCATTACAATGTAATATAAAATATTTACAATTAACTCGTAACTTCTCGCTATCGTGTGACGTAACGCGGTAGCTCCTTGCACTTGTCTTTTGTACGGCTTTGATATGAAATAATAAGCAAGAATGAAGCATTATTATATTTTTGGGGTCCCCCAGTCTTCGGTGAGGCCTCCCAATGGCTTCTCTAAAAAAATCAAGTTACGTGCCTGAGAAGGCCCACGCCAGGTGCATGTAAAAATACTTCTATAGAGCACTCATACACCGAAAACTGGGTTGCTACAAAAATACACTTGGTTTTCATAGAGGCGCTTGGTTTAATCCAGGTTTAACCTCCTACTTTATATCAAGGACGTAGTCGGGGGTGAAGAGGATCAATGGGGATTCAACCCGCCTTGAAATTTTTTGGCCATCCGTTGTATTTCAGTTTTACTCCCGTAATCCTGCTGGGACGGCCCATTTTTTCTTGGAAACTCCTAGAATAATAGAATGAGTGAAAACTTTCCTATTTGCCCGTAAGCTCGTCTTCAATCTTACACGTAATAGGTGACTAAGAGGGCCTCGCATGACCTGCTTGTAGAATGTAGAGACTGCGTACTGAAGAGTTGAGGATTAATCTTCTCAACAAATCATAAGTATATGCCCAGTTTTACGGCATAGAGAGCGTCTACACTGAGTTCTGCTTCTCTTGCTATCTTTAAAAAGACAAGATAGGGAGGAGTAACGAATAAATAATTGTAGATATTTAAATTACATCGTAATCAACTTCTTTTTCAATCTGATTGAATTTTAGTCTTCCAATATTTTAATCAATATGGTTTAGTAGTAAGGTGGCCAGTTCGGGACCAGTAGAATTTTCAGAGGGAGCAGGCTACCTCAGGCCCCCTACTGTAATTGATGCCTGAGGGCGCTACAAAAGGCACTCCTGGATCTAGATCTGGATTATTAAGGAGGGGGAGCAAGCTCTTAGACCACTTAATCGGGCCCATTGTACCACCTCCAAGCGGTCTCCCCGTGCCCATCAGATTTCGAGCCATCCCACATGTAGGATGAACTCCAGAATTCTGGCGAGAGGGGTGGTGCTTATTCTGGCCATGTCGAGCCAGAAGTCCCCCAGCACGGATCTTTTTATCGACGTTAGAGCTGGACAGAGACAGAGCACATGTTTAGCGGTTTCGTCTTCTAGTTCGCATCCCCGACATAAAAGATTATCTACCAAGCCCAGAGTGTGAAGATGTTTGTGTAGTCGACAGTGTCCCGTGAGTGTCCCTGCAATTATTCGTAGATTAGTTCGGGACAACTGTAGACAGTATTTTGCCCGCTTTTTGGAACGAGCTCGTAAAGCTCTATTGCTTAGGCGGCACCCTTCTTTGCTTGTCCATCTTTCGATCTGTAGTTTATGGGTATTATTTTTGAGGAAAGTATTAACAGTTGATACGGCTGGTTTGATGATTGGCTCAGGGCCACAGGGAAGACTGTTTGAACCTTTCTTGGCCAGCTCGTCTGCTTTATCGTTACCCTCATTTCCTTGATGTTCTTTCACCCAACAAAGTGTAAGAACATTGTTTTTTGATATCTTGTTCAGCAGCTCTATACATTCTAGCAGGAGACCAGATGCTGCCTTGCAGGTGCTTAAGGCTTGCAAGGCAGCTTTACTGTCCGTCGATATCAGTATTTTCTTGTTCAGGATTTTCCTATTAAGGATTTCGTTGGCGCTGTGTAATATACCCATCAGTTCAGTTTGAAATACTGAGGCATATTTCCCCAGCAATAGGCTTATGTCGAGGGCAAGCTCAGGTGAATGAACACCTGCTCCTGATCCTTTTTGATTTTTAGATCCATCGGTAAAGACAGTTATGTCCGCTGCGATGTTCTCAGTTGAATCCATTTGAGTTTGAAAGTCTCTGTTGAATGTATATTTTGGAAATAAGGTCTGCATGCAACTCCAGGAGAGGTAGCTCCTTAGAGCACTCCTCGAGGATTTTGGTGTGTCCGTAAATTCCGTATCTGACAGATCATAGTCGCCCCATCCCTTCAGTCAGGCACTCCTAATGTTAAGTTTAATGAGCAGCTCATGCAATGGCTTATCTGGCTGAGCCTAGAATGTGTTTTTAGCTGACAGGAGTGTATCTGTAGAAGTGTATAGTTTTAATGCTCAATTTTAAATGCTTAGGAAAAACCTTTTACTTACTTTTACCCTAACCTAAGTCTTCTCCACTGTTTCAAGTTTGAATTTGCATCTGCGGGCTCGACAAAAGATAGATTATAAAATGTAGAAATCTTTAACTACTTATAGCATAAAGAGTTAGCCCAGAAAACAAGAATTGAGCACACTTAGAATGTAATGTTACTTTTTCCAAACTCACACGAGCTCTATCAATGATTGAGTAGTAGAACGTTATCTATTTATCTACCTACCTTGGCTAGACACTAGACACTAAAATAAAATTCCCATAATAAAATAAGTAAATATATACAGATATTAAAAATAAAACAGTGTACATTGTACAATGTGGGTACTTAAGATTGATGTGATGGCAAGATTCCAGTCACAAGTTGTAATTTTTTTTCAAATTCGTTTCAATCTGGTGACGAATAACAGGACGGCAGCTAACGCGTAAATAAAATTTCCTGTAGTTTTGAGAGTTTTGCAGCTACCTTCGTGAAAATTGTTACATTCTAGACGTCGATTTTCAGGAAACTCGAGATTAATCCGGTAGATGGCACTTACAACTAATTTTGCACGATTTCCCGTAAACTGAAAAAGTTTAAATGTAATTTTTTAAGTTTTTAATAATCATTATTACAAGTTTTATTTCTTACGAAATAGAAATGCCCCTATTATTAGATTTAAATACGCCCCCAGCAACCTTTAACTTTTTACAAAATATTCTTTCATTAACTTTTTTCAACTTTCCTGAAATTTAATAAAATTAACAAAAAACTTATAAACACATTAGTTTTGTGAGTATTTTACCGTTTATAGGTAGCCCCAAATTAACGAAAAATACCATTTTTGCAGATAATTGGTTTCTTGTTATTTTCCATTGGAAGCAGTATAAATTCAATTTATGAAAATTTCGAGCGTTTTATGGAAGCGCATTATTTCAGCCCTTCGGCACTTTTAGTAGCCGTAGGAGTTATCATATTTTTTGTTGCTTTGTTCGGCTGTTTGGGAGCAATTAAAGAAAGCACTGTACTGGTAAACGCCGTAAGTTAAAAAATAACATTTTTTTAAAATAAATCGAACAGTTTTATTTTATTTTTTTTAGTACGGAGCGCTGCTTTGCATCATTTTGCTGATGGAAATTTCAGTAGCAGTTGCTGCATTATCAATGCGATCCAATATAGTTGATGTTGTGGAGAAAAACATGGTTGTTTCGATGAGCGAATACGACAAATACAATGTGACAACGGAATCGTGGGATTTTACACAAGAGCGAGTAACAAAAATCATTTTTACCAATTTTAATTTCGTTCACACTTTATAATTTTAGCTCATGTGTTGCGGCGTACACAACATTAAAGATTGGCTACCTTATTCTATAAACGGAACTAAAGTTAATATTGAAAATGAAAATTTTACAGTACCTTGGTCTTGTTGCAGCTATCTAAATTGTGAAAAGGTTTATGAAAGTGGTTGTTTGGATCGTTTGACCTACATTGTCTCCGAATGTGCTTTTATGTTAGGATCTGGCGCCGTTTGTGTTGCTATCGTTCAGGTTAGTTTATTAAATATGCATTAAGACCTATCGTAAATTATTTAAAATTGGTTTTCCGCTCAAAACTTTTATGTCGTCTTAACTTTTCTTATTTTGTAGATTTTGGGAATTGTTTTTGCTCGCATGTTAGCTCAAGCTATACGGAATGTGAAAACGAAACAACTAGTTCAAAAGCAGTTGGAAAGAGAAAAAATATACAATGAGCTCGCCTATGGTGGTGAAGAGAGACCAATAGTTCATATGCTGTACACAGCTAAAGGAGTGTAATCTAAAGCGCTTATTATTGTTATTATGTGTATTATATTATTGTAATAAAGTAGAAGTATATTTTGTTTAGTTTTTGCAATTTTTAAATTTTAAATCCCCTTCTGAAGGTTAAGCCAGAGCATGGAGAGATTCTTAACCCTCATGGTACCATACAAATTTACAACTTATACCTACCGCACGGGGTACCCGGGTACCCTGCATGTTTTATATGGAGAATGGGTAGTAATACAGCTAATTAGTTTATATTTGGGCGATATTAATTATTATTGCAACTTGCAAATGTATTATTTTTTAAATTATAATTTTAAAATAATTAAAATAACAATTTTTGTTGTCAAATTGGAGCGGTTTTGTGAAGACATGGCGTCGTCGGCATTTACAACGGAGTTTATGTTATATTACACTGCAATATTTTTACAAATAAACCCTGTGTCGGCACGTGCTTTATTTCGACAGTGCCCAGAAGACAATTGTTAGTTTCTCACGCCTTTTTACTTAATCCAAAATTTATTTATAACCAGCAAATGACTATTTGCGTCTCAAAAGTAAAGCTGTTTTGTGAAGATAACACGCTTTCTGTGGGCATAGCGTCGTGGACATTTACAACAGGGTTTATTTTTATTTTGTACTGCAACATATTTCCAAATAATCCGTGTCCAGAATCATAGAAATAATTTTTGTTGAAAATCACCCTATTAGCTGCCTTCAAAATCAAATCAACGTAGGGAAATTTTAAAAGATTTAGGAAGAACTCTTCGTATGCCATCCATACTAGATCGAAGTATATAGGATCTGTACTAACTAAACTAGGGATTGGGGATTAAAGATTATGAACTAGGGAACTAAAGGATTAATTATTCAATTTTATTTTGATAAAAATTGCATTGTTATCAATTCTTGGCGTCAAAGTAAGCATTACAAAACCACAGCCACAAATAAACGTTCAAGAACGGGATAAAACTGAACGACTGAGGGTAATTGGTTGTTGCATAATTTGGAAGAATGGTGAAAAGATGCCAAACAGGAAAACGAGGAAGAGATGAGAGAGTTGTAAAAATTTTGTCTGTCATGGACATATCTCACAGACTCCCATTAGATCTAACGATTGTGCAAGTACAAAAATTCATCACTAACTTTTTTTGCGATTTCTAATTAGTAATAATTATTGTTTATAATAATAATAATTATTTATAATATAAAAATGTGTAATATAAATGGATAATTCGAATACTTCTACTTTTAATTGATTGATTCCCCATGAAATACAAGGAAATAACAGCGAGGTACCCGGGTACCCCATGCGGTAGGTTTAAGGTGTAAGTTATTAAATTACAAAAATATCCCATCTCACTTAATTTTTTTGTGCCCCTCTAATATTTTCGTATAAAGAATTAAAGTTTACAGGATGTCAAAGAGTCTCAATAATATTCCTTTAAAATATAAAAAGTTATAGGCTTTTAAACTCAAAAAAGTACCCGGGTACCCCGTACGGTAGCTTTAGGGTTAAATGAGCGTTGAAGCGATGGCTTCTCTTACAAAGTAAAGTGAGAAAATCATATTTAGACGCTTTAAAGCAAAATATAGCAATCACTACTTGCTACTTTTCAAATATTTCAAAGCACCTATTTGTTTCACTAACCTCATGCCCATCTCGGATACCCGTGAGCAGTTTGATACGCCGAACCTTTCAAGTTTACATACAGCGAGTGACGTAATAATATGATACTATCAGTAACTAAAACCTGTACAATTTTTAATATTCAATACGAAACTAAAGTACCACCTACATTTCAATATAAATCAATAGAATCGAGAACCGCTTACGCGATTTTATCAAAAGTGCAATAATACGAAGAGTAACCCTTGAAAATGCCACTCTAACAAAGATACGCTAAAAGAACATAAATTGTTCTTAGCATTCGGAGCTTGATTTATGTTTTTTGTAAATGATAATATTCTTTTTTTATTGTTAAATTTTCTCACAACAATACATTTTTATAAATAGCGCTAGAGTAGTAAAAATAAAACGATAATTTAAGAAAATAATGGAAGGCTTTTAACGGTGGATTATTGCTGTAGCTTTTAATAATTACAATTTTTACGACAGTATCACAAAGCAAGATTCTAATATAAAAGTTTTATAATAAATTCGATTCACCCCTTCGATTTATATTTTGAGGCCAATCATTAGAAACAAACTCAAATTAATACATCACAAAGTACGCCTAAAGGTAGGCAACCAACTGTACACATAGCCATACGTACACAATTAAATTAAATCGAGCCCTTTTTCATTGTTGTTTTTTTACAGAAAATAATTAATTATGAACTCGCGATTTTCAAAAAATAATAATAAAAGGCATTAGAGTTGTTACGGGTTGTCGGTTCATATTAAATTAAAGTGTTACAATTTAAAAAAGTGTTTTTATTGAAGCTATGAACTAACGAGTTGGTTGTTTCTTATACTTCGTTTTTGTTACCAACTTCGATCTTCTTAAGCGTTTGCCCTCCCCCTCCCCCATCTCACAGTTTGAGAAGCACTGATTCAACTATGTATTAATAAACTCATCCGGGCATAATGGAGGCTTTTAGCTAGTTACATTTCAGTGCACTACTCTATTGTAGCGAGTAGCGAGTAGTTACTTCACTTATCTTAAAAATGCTTTTGTTAGCATAAAGCTCCATTTCAGGTGCGCATCATGAGTCGTGAGTCTCTTCTTATTTTTCTTGTTAGATATTTGCTCATTTTTAATAATTATTCATCTTTTATGTTTTCAAATGATTGTCTTTGCAAACTTTTCTTTAGCGTAATTGCAATTTTTGTGAAATGAGATGAACGAAAATATATTTTTGTTAATTCCCCCCACCCCAAAAAATAAATCAAAAGAAACATCCTTTTTGTTAATTTCGATAAACTTCGGAATTTACTTTCTCTAAGAAAGAAATTTACTTGCGATTTTTAACATTTTCTTTTTAAGAAATTAATTAGTAACTACTGGTAATGTGCAGATTTCCACGACTCGTTGTTAAAGAGATGAATATAATTTTAAAAAACATCTCACCCAATTAAGCAATATTTAAAAAAAACGAACACAAATTGAATCGATTTCAGTTTAAATCTCTTAATAATTATAATGTAATAAGTAACGATTGTTATTTTCATCCGAAGTAGGCACCTATACTGTTATATTAATAAAAGTGGTTAGTTTGTTTCACTTCGATCGCTCATTGAGAAGCAACTGAAACTCACGACGAATTTTTATGCGTTGGGTGTTGGATTAGCGAGCAAATTTTCCGCAGACTTCCACTTTCGACCTTTTTCTTTTAGCCAAAAAACAATTTAAAAAAGGGTCATTACTTGCTTTTGTAAAGAATCCAGTCTCAATGTCAAGAGGTGGACCACAGGCGCTCTCCTAACGCCCCAACTACTAAAAAGGTGATTAAAAATTCGAAATCTTAAAAATGCATTTACATAATTTCTAAGAAAATGATTTTTTTATTTTTGTATAAAAACACTTTTCTCTGAAAGGGTGTATTTTTCAAGTTATAAGCGATAAACCAAATAAGCAGTTTTCTGGAAGATTTTTGAATTTTTCTCAAACTTTAACGCGCTCTAGCACCTAAACTGTTTGTTTTACGAAAAAAACTTAAAATACGTAATTTGTAGGAAATTAAATTTACTTTGTTTCTGTATAAAAACATTTGTCTCTGAAAGTGCGTAGGTTTCGAATTACGTATAAGCATGTTTTTGGAAGACTTTGGAATTTTCGTCAAACTTTAACGCGCTCTAGCACATAAACTGTTCGTTTGACAAAAAAAACTTAAAAGACATATTTTGTAGAAAATTGACTTTACTTCATTACTATATAAAAGCATTTTTCTGAAAGTGCGCAGTTTTTGAGTTAAAAGCAATAAACCAAACAAGCAGTTTTTGGGAAGATTTTGGAATTTTTGTCAAAGTTTAACGCACTCTAGCACCTAAACCGTTCGTTTGACAAAAAAAACTTAAAAGACATATTTTGTAGGAAATTGACTTTACTTCATTTCTATATAAAGGCATTTTTTTCTGAAAGTGCGTAGTTTTTGAGTTAGTAGCGATAAACCAAACAAGCAGTTTTTTGGAAAATTTTGAAATTTTTGTCAAAGTTTAACGCGCTCTAGCACCTAAACTGTATGTTTGAGAAAAAAAATTAAAAGACATAATTTGTAGGAAATTGACTTTACTTTATTTTTTCAAAAAAACATTTTTCTCTAAAAGTGCGTAGGTTTTGAGTTATAAACGATAATCAAAACAAGCAGTTTTTTAGAAGATTTTGAAATTCGCGTCAAACTTTCACGCGCTCTAGCACCTAAACTGTTTACTTGACTATAAAACCTTAGATACATAATTGGTAAGAAATTAAATTTACTTCATTTTTATATAGAAACATTTTTCTCTTAAAGTGCATAGCTTTTAAGCTATAAGCGATAAACCAAACACGCAGCTTTTTTGGGAGATTTTAAAATTTTCGTCCAACTATCACGCGCTCCAGCACCTAAACTGTTTGTTTGACCAAAAAACCTTAGAGACACAATTGATAGGAAATTCAATTTACTTCATTCCTGTATAGAAACATATTTCTCTGAAAGTGCGTAGCTTTTGAGGTATAAGCGATAAACCAAACAAGCAATTTTTTGAAAGATTTTTGTCAAACTTTGACGCGCTCTAGCACCTAAGCTGTTCGTTTGACCGCCAACACCTAAAAGACATAATTTGCAGAAAATTGCATTTTTCACTTCATTTCTGCATAAAAACATTTTTCTCTGAAAGTGCGTAGG
This sequence comes from Malthinus flaveolus, assembly GCA_950108345.1. Taxonomy (NCBI): domain Eukaryota; kingdom Metazoa; phylum Arthropoda; class Insecta; order Coleoptera; family Cantharidae; genus Malthinus; species Malthinus flaveolus. The sequence continues at coordinate 11,662,377 of OX467287.1, read as the reverse complement.
TTTTCGATAAACAAAACTAGCAGGTTTTTTGGAAAATTTTAAAGTTTTCGGCAAACTTGAACGCGCTCTTGCGCCTAAGCCGTTGATCTGAGGCTAATAATCCAATGAAGGTAATTTCTAGGAAATTCATTTTCTTTAATTTTTATGTAAAATTCGAAATCTTAAAAATACACTTTTTATGAATTCAAATGTTTTCATTTTGAGTGTTGTTGATTAAATTGAAATAGCTCAACTACTTCACCTTTATGTGTTACGGTCTATTTTATACGTATTATATTACGACCGTTGCCTCTAAGGATTATAGTTCGCTCTGAAAACAAAGTTAAGTGTTTGCTTAAGCTCAAGCCCATTGTTTTTTTTATTAAATACATCGACAAGACGAAAATGGTACAAAGCGTTTAGAAACCCTCTTTTGTAGATCTGATAAGTACGAAAAAATAATATTTGAAATATTCCAACAGCGCTTTTCAAATAAAAAATTTGTTTGGGCGAGTACATGAAAACTTAGGAAAAAGCGTGAAAGAAAATTCAATACAAGAATGTGAAAGAGAATCCTTGTTTTGCATAGGATTTGACCTTACGTTTCAAATGTAAAGATTTTTGCACGTCGAAATTTATTAGCAAACTTTTGCAACCTTTTAGGAGCTTTCAACTTAAATTAAAAATTTTTCGCACCAACAAAAATATTTACCCCCTAAAGTTAAAACTTTTTTAAATGTTAGTAATGGAAAACGTTTCATATTTTGTGGATATTATTATTATATTATAATAAACAAACACTTTCATGTTGGATTTCGTAAATGTTGTTTGGAATGTGTACTATTGAGATTAAATGAACTCTTTGAAGTTCCGTCAAGTTAAATACGTAATGGTCTTTTGTTACAAACTTAATTTAATTTACTTTTATCTCAATATTTATATTTTACCATATTTTACGTAAACGTTTTGAAGCTTCACTTTTTAATTCTTCTTCTTCTTCTTTTCTTAGATTTTTGCATCTGACAGTTGGTAAATGAACTTTACGAAATAATTAATAAAGATAATATAATACAAAACAACTAATAAAGGTTAGGATAAAGATTTTATTGATTATTAAAATTATCAGTGTCAGTTTTTAAATATTTATACACGTGATTTTTCTTTTAAACTTAAGAAAATAAATTAACAACATCTTAGGACTGCTAAACTTGTAATAATTTTATATACAATATACTTCCTACATTAAAATTATCATTATTAGTTATTTTTTTATTTTTTAATAACGATGGATTTTTCGACATGATTTTTGTTTTTTTTACACGGTTAGAGCGTCAAAAAAATTCGACAGCGAATTACTATTAAGTTAACAACTCAACAATAAAATTAATGAAACAGCAGCAACGACCGTTAGTGGAGGACTTGCTCGTTGATTTCCACCGTGTTGCATCGCTTCAGGATGTTCGCCTAAAATAAAAGAAATTTCGAAATTAATGCACTTAGTTCACTAGTCTAATTTAAAAAATATTAAAAAAATAACACAAAATGTTTTCTCCAAGCCGATGCAGCCCTTGAAACTTTTTCCTCAAAAAGAGCTCGAGGACATGAATATTTATGGAGGAAACTTTCGTAAAAAATTTCGATTACTACCAAGCACCCCCTTTCGTAGGAAGCAATTACTAAAAATAATAATAATTAAACATGTTTTGTTTCTCCAAACTTGTTTAATTGTTAATTTGCATTTTAAGTTAAGCTCCGCTTATTTATTAGGAATTAGTTAAGAGCTAAACATTAGACGTTTGGCGTAACACAAGGAGTAAATTGGCTCGTTGGGCTGTTGAAAATTAGTCCAATAAAATGTGTACTTACCATTGAGAACGTGAACAGTGACATTAGCGGGACGAGCATTAGAAGGGTTACACTGATAGTTTCCAGAGTCGGTAGGTCGTGCCTTTTGGATTAGTAAAACGCTGCGGCTTGTCTCTCCCCTTTCTGTGGCGACGCTCACACCTCCTCGAGAACTCGAATAGCTGATTATCTAAAACCAATAAAAATTTGCTTAAAACTTAATTTTCGACCATTTTGGAGGTGATCCCTTCGCAATGTCCGAATACCATCGTAACGATCTTAATGCATTTTAGGATAATCTCCGAGTCTTAAGCTATCTGATGAATCTTAATACTACTATCCCATAAAATTAAATCTTCCACCCTTCTTACGGCAATAATTGGGGAAGATGGGTCGATGACCAAACCTCGGATTATATTTTAATGGTCTTAGGGACGGACTATTGTAATTCCGAGCAGTTTTGATTAAAATTTAAATTTCAACAACTTTTTCTCGAAGAGAAAAAATCCAAATCGCCCCTTTTCTTCCGCGACAATGAGAAGTATTAATGCTTTAAACTTCCTCCGTGTCCTTCAGACATTATAAAGGATTAAAAGTACATAAACATAATTATACCTTTGGGTACCTAAAGAGATTCAAAACATAAAATTTAATCCTAAATGCCATAAATTTTAGTTTAGCTAGTCTGGAAACTTTAAATTATAATATTAAGCAAATTGTAGTATAAAGAACAAAATGTTGAAATAGATTGAATTAAGTAAGCCCAACTTTACACGAACTCATTTGTACGAATCTGCATATAAACGCAAACCTACTAAAAAACGCTAAAGCGTAATGTAGGCGCATAAAAAAAAATTTCAAAAAATAATGCTAACGCTTTTAGGACAGCCTACAATTACACAAATATATTAAAATAATATTCTCTACTCTATCCGACTCTCCAAGGATAACGTGCGGCTATTCCGAATGCGCTTAACCTCAAATTCGAGCTCTAAAATGAGGGCGTTATTATAGTAGTACGTACTTCCTCTATTTAAACTTAAATTAATTTTACTTCTATTTGTCTTACGTAAATTAAACTTGGCGTAGTTTAAAAAAAACAACTAGAAGAATTATCACCCCTCACTTAATAAAACACAAAAATTAGTTAATTAAAAATATTTGTTAAAATTTCCTTTTAATATAAAATATTTTCTAAGAGTTGCTTAATTACTTCAGTTTACTCTGTTAAAAAAAGTTCGTGTGCAACCTTTTAATTATAAAAATGTAATAAATGCGCCGTAATGAAGAAACATCGTGGTGTCAAATAATAAATCACATTTTTTAATGTTTTCGAAAATATATGAACTTCGCGTGAAAACTTTCCTATTTTTGTTTCTTTTTGTTTTTCCCCAAGTAACAGATTAAATGGAGAAAAATATATCACTTGATGGCATTTTTGTTTCTTATCTCGCGTACGAAAGGGTTCGTCTCTAGATTTAAATATTTATGCTATTTAATATTAAAATAGCAAAAAAGAATAACGTAAGGATAGGGGAGGACTTAAATAATAAATTTTGTTCAACGTAAGAGGACAAAAATGAATATCAGTAGTAGGCCAAGGAGGTTTTAGATGATTTAGGGACGAACTCGCTGGATGTGCATTTTTGCAAAAATAAAAGTTTAAATTTTAGATTTATGCAACAGAGTTAGCACAAATTCAACAATTGCACCTCAGGGTAAGGTCTCTCACGTACTCACGTGGTCGCGTTGGACGTGGCGATAGTGCTCACATGATGACGCTTTTGAAAAGGTGAAGAAAATTCCGGTTTCGGATTTCAAAGGCGTTTAACACCCAAACTGTTCGTTTAATGAAAAAAATTTAGCAGACATAATTTATACGAAATTCAATTTACTTTATTTCTATATCGGAGAACTTTGGCCTTAAAGTGGATGCTTTTCGAGTTATGAGCAGAAAACAAAAAAAAATTTTCTTGCTTAGATTTAGGAATTTTTTTCAAACTTTCACGCGCTCTTGCACCTAAACCGTTCAGCTGAGAACAAAAAAACCTTTGAAACATAATTTATAGTAAATTTAAATTATTTTATTTTTCTATAAAAACACTTTTCTCTAAAATGGCATAGTTTTGAGTTATGAGCGATAAACCAAAAAAAAACATTTTTTGGGTAGATTTTTGAACTTTTGTCCAACTTTAACGCCTTTTAGCACATAAACTGTACGTTTGAGGAAAAAACATAACAAACAAACTTTGTAGAGAATTAAATTTACTTTGTTTATGTATAGGTACACTTTTCTCTGAAAAAACGTAGTTTTTGAGTTTTGAGCGACTAACTAAAAAAAGTCAGATTTTGGAATTTTTGCCAAATTGTCACGCGCTCTTGCGTCCAAATCATTTATCTGAGGCAAAAAATCTAAAAAATATTTATGTAAAATTAACTTTGCTTTATTTTTGTATAGATACACTTTTCTCTAAAACGGCGCAGTTTTTGAGTTATAAGCGATATACCAAACAAGCAGTTGTTTAGAAGATTTTGAAATTGTCGTCAAATTTTCACACGCTCTAGCACCTAAACTGTTTGTTTGACAAAAAAATCTAAAAGAGACAATTTGTAGAAAATTTAATGTACCTTATTTCTGCATAGAAACATTTTTTTCCGAAAATGCGTAGTTTTCGAGTTATGAGCAATAAACCAGAAAATCATTCTTTTGGAAGATTTTGGAATTTTCGTCAAACTTTAAGGCGCTCTAGTACCTACACTGCTCGCTTGACGAAAAAAGCCGATACTAGACAATTTGTAGGAAATTGAATGTACTTTATTTGTAAATAAAAACTATTTTTTCTAAAAGCGCGAAGTTCTCGAGTTATGAGCGATAAACTAAAAATGCATTTTTTTAGAAGATTTGGAATTTTAACTTTAATGCGCTCTAGAGCCTAAACCATTTCTCTGAGAAAAAAGCCATTCAGGCATCATTTGTAGGAAATCAAATGCACTTAGTTTTTGTATAAAAATACTTTTCTCCAAAACTGCGTAGTTTTTGAGTTATAAGCGATAAACAAAAAAAACAATTTTTTGGCAAATTTCGGAATTTTAGTCAAACTTTAACGCGCTGTAGAGCCTAGACCGCTCGTGTGAAAAAAAATACATTTAAACATCATTTGTAGAAAATTAAATTTCCTTCATTTCTGTATAAAAACACTTTTCTCTGAAAATGCGTAGTTTATAAGTTACGAGCAATAAACCAAAAAAGCATGTTTTGGTCAGATTTAGAAATTATTGTCAATTTTTCACGCGCTCTTACTCTTAAACCGTTCCTCTGAGGCAAAAAATCTTAAAAATATAATTTGTAGGAAATTTAATTTAGTGTCTTTTATGCACTTTTCTCAAAAAGTTTAGAGTTTTGAAGTTATAAGCGAAAAACTGAAAAAATATTTCAAACCTACACGCCTGCCCCCCCCCCCCCCATAAGTAAATCCTGCTATTTAGGAATGACAAATGGTCGGTTTTAATATTCCTCGGCTATGTTTTTTCAGCCTGCATCGTCAACTACAAAAATTTTGAATTTTAGTCTATCTGCGCTCTGCCGCTCGGTCACGCTACTACCGATGTACACTATTCTTCAACGTATCACCTAACCTATTCAATTGCTAGAAAAAATCTAAGAGACATAATTTGTAGAAAATTAAATTTACTTTAGTTTTTAATAGCTACACTTTTTTCTGAAAGTGCGTAGTTCTTGAGTTATAAGCAAAAAACTGAAAAAAGTGATTAATTCCACCCTTCTCGAGCCACTCCTACAGTTAATTTAAGGGCAGACCGTCGCTTTTGTTACTTATTTGCCACGCTATTTTAGCCTAAACCGTTAAAAATTTTGTACTTTATCGTTTAGTAAAAGGGGAGATGCTCGAATTAAAAACTTTTCCACTTCTTTAATTATTCTTTTATACATTCCACTTATAGACATCAATTTAACATTAGTAAGGTTCACATAGTTACGTTTAAAGTACACATTATTGCACCCTCGAGAGTGGTAAAAACGTTGGCCCATTTAAAATAATTAAACTGTTTAATTGTTTGTTAATGATCCGTTACAATAAGTTACTTTTAAACTATCGCTTATTAGTGCAATAAAAACTAAATTTAATTCGTTGAAGCACAACTAATTGAAAAAATAGTTAATTATAATCTATAATTGATTTTCTGATTTACGATAGTGCTGGAATTTATGTCCATTGGGCCATTGGTAGTAGGGCATTTTCACAGTTTAGTAATTTGTTTTCCGCGCGTTTAGAATTTCCAGCATTAAACATGCACTTCTTTTCTGATACACACTTGACCTCCATGTGGCTTAAATAAGCACTTCTCCTTTATTCGCGCTCATTCAAAACTAAACATGGATGTTATGACCAGGTTTTTATTCGTTTTTAACTCGTTTTTACACACACACTTCTACCCAAACTATCTGAATGCATTTTCAACTGTTAAACTTACAAAAATGACAAAAAGCACCATTTATAGAACGATTTGGGCGGCCTTAAATTGCTGCGTGAAATGGCCTGCTTAAAAAGGCTTTTAGCATTATTGTAAAAAATGGTAATTTTGCTCAGGTAAAGAAACTTGATACCCATAATCAACCCTTATAATTTAAAAAAAACGGGGTAGTTTATATAATAAACCAAAAAGTTTTTGGTTATTTACTAAAACATAAAAGCTTAAAACTCACTAAAAGTTGGTGCTCAAAACTGTACAGCGTTTTATCCATGTTTGTTAAACGTAATCCCGTTATTAAACTTTGGCACTTCTCTCCTAGCGTTTAACAAAACGTATTTTCCAAACTTACACAATCAATTTTAAATAATTTATAGTTTTACTACTTACCCAATCTACCCAAGTTTGATCGAACGAGTAAACGCCATAACATCGCAATTAAATGCGCATTTTCGCAAACCGAGGCTGATTTGAGATGGAATGCCCTTTATTTGCAAGTTCATTTTTACAAAAATCATAAAAATTCCTCGATAGGAAAAATTTTCGAACTATTTTCATTAAAAAATGTTTGCCGGATTTCCCCAAACCGACTAAAAAGGTGAAAGGAAAGTTGGGATGAGATGAGCTTTATTTACACGTGAGGCGAGTGACAAATAATGCGATTATTTTAATGTAACCTTACGTTGAGAGTACAGCACAAGTCACCTTTCATTAAAGGACAACATTTACTGAAGGAAATTAAATGTCAAGCTCTAAAGAGTATACGAAATTTTTTTGTTGCGGTCTCGCAGGCTAAATGTAACAATCTCTTATCGTTAAATACAGTTTCTTTCGAGAGTATTTAGTTCATTAATTTTGTTCATCGATCAGCCTTTTTATTTATTTATTTTGGCGCGGAACGGAACAAGTTCAAGAAGTCTTTTAAAATGTTACAATTTTAACAATTACCTACCATTAGAATGTCGAGTTATTGTTAATGGCGTTAATGACTCTATAACAGACTCATATTTGTTTCGTCCAAAGATAATCTAGAATTCGCCCTTATTAGCATATAGTTTGGCGTCCCTTGATGAGACCTAAATATTCATTTCTCGACTGTTAATACTTAAACTATCGACAGCAAGACGGAAATGGCATAAATTCTCAACACGGAACTCCAATTTCCATTGTGAGACAATACAAACGAGAACTAACTTTAATATGGAAGAAAAGCCCAAAAAACACTTAACAGCGTTTGCATATAAATCTGTACCCTGCACCTACTTTTAAGTATTTCAAAACCGTTTTAATTTCATAAAAGACACTGGGGGAAATTGAGAAGCAATTAATTATACCAGCACATCTAGGAAAAACAACTCGAGACACTTGAGAAAACTATTTTGTTGTCAATTACAACTATGGAGAAGATAAATTTATTTTAAATGGATCGGAACTCACGAGCGTGAATCAATAGTTTGTAATTTATTCTCGTCTAGCGTTCAGACGTCAGGAGGGCAGAAGAGATCAAAAAGGTCTGTTTTCCGAAAGAAAAACTACTAATACTAGCTCACTTATAATGGTATGTGTAAACTCATACTTGATAATGAGCTTAAAGGAGTATTATAATGGTGGCGACGTCTCTTTCTAAAACGCATTTTGTGGTATTATACGATGGCGTATGGAAAACGTGGCTAAGTGAAAAATTATTGGAATGTATTTTTTACTAACTGTAGCCAAGTACCCAAAAATGGAGGGCTGAAGGCCAAAACCAGGACCTTGTAGAATTTTTATTATTTATTATTGCTCTGAGGCTGGCCTCCAGTGGTTCCTTGCACCGCGACCTCTTGGGTCTATTGTGCGTCGCGGATATAATCTTCCTTTACGTCAGTGATAAAGTCCAGAATTTCCTCTATTGATAGTATGGGCAATTTCCTTTGGAGCATCTTCTCTTTTCTGAGAAGGCTGTAACGACTTCTTGTGAAAGCCTCGCAGTGTAGCAGAAGATGAATTGGAGTTTCCTCTGCCCCTGCATATCATCAGCATAGTGGGTCAACAACGAACTAAAAAATTCAAACCGCGCTTCTGTGGAAATTAGTTCCACCCAAAAACCTATAATATCTACTGTACTATAATCCCATCATATACAGGTACTTTTTAAGCTGGCAATGTCTCGTTATCAGTGCCGTTGCCAGTCCTAGCTCCTCTCTACTCATTCTGAGTATAGAGCGGGTTCTTTTGTCAGAGGGTTTCTCCAGTAGGACTTTAGAGTGACCCTGTCCGGGAGTCTCCCTCCAGTGTTTGATATGCCATTTTGCTTGAAGTGACTGTATTTCTCTCTTTGCGATTTCATTAGATATGCTAAAGGCTGGTTCTGGTCCGATGAGTCTTATTTTGCTGCTCTCTTTAGCCAGACCGTCCGCTTTATCGTTCCCTAGTATGTCAGTATGAGCTGGTATCCATACCAGGTTGACAAAATTTATCCCCCCTAGCTCGTTCAGTCTGCGGATGCAGTCTGTTACTAGTCCAGACTCCACCTCACAGGCGTTCAGCTTCTTAAGGACTGCTTGACTGTCAGATACTACAAAGAATTTTTGGTTGTGATAACCTTGATCTAACAGTATTTGCGCACATGTTAGAATGGCGTATATTTCAGCTTGGAAAACGGTTGCGTGCTCCCCGAGGCTGAAGCTTACCTCTCGCCTCAAGTTGCCGTCCCCAATGATTCCAGCCTCTGTGCCTGTTGAGCTTTTAGAGCCGTCTGTGTAGAACACAAGTTCATTCATTTTGACTGCCTTGCAGTCACATTCCTCCCTTGTTGGAATTTTAATTCCGTAGGTTTTTTAAATGGTATATGCTCTGGCTATTCTATCAGATCTCATACTAAGTATGGAGTGTTCTACCAACTCTCTTAGGATTGAGACATGTCCTTGCACATTCTTGCCTGTGGAGGATTGAATTTTAGATCTGTAAGCCTCCCTTAATGCTTTGGATTTCACTACCAAGTATAAGGGTGGAAGGTTCAGCATTGTTTCCATTGCTGCTGTAGGCGTCGTACGCATTGCCCCAGTTATTCCTAGGCAAACCAATCTTTGGATTTTACCCAGTTTCTGTTTGCAGGTTTTTGTGTGTGTTTTTGTCCACTACACGGAGCCTGCATATGTGACTATTATTGGTATGACCACTACGGTGTACATCCAGGTTTTACCGAACGTTCGTCTACAGGTCCATAGAGCCCTTGTAACTTTGCTTACTACTCTGTCTATACGTGGTATGAAGCTTAGTTTGCTATCGAGGATAACTCCTAAGTATTTGGCTTCCCCCACTGCTTCCACTGCTTGAGAAATGGATTAGCGAGATCTTCGTCGAATTAACCGCCAGACTCTCTTCGAAACACCATTTTTCTACAAGATTCATGGCTCTTCGCATCCTTTCAAATACAGTAGCCCCAAACTTTCCCGTTGTAGTTATGGCTATGTCGTCAGCATAACCTACGACTTTTAGCCCCTCCTTCTCTAGACGTTTAAGAAGATTGTCAACTACGAGGGACCAAAGAAGCGGTAAAAGCACCCCTCCTTGTGGACAACTTCGGTTTACTTTTGTTGCTACGGTGCATTGATTTACCGAAGCGTACACTACTCTATCCTTGGTATATGAGAGATACATTTGGTAATAGTGGGATGCACTTTCCTGTCTTTCAACGCTTTTCCTATGGATAGTGTAGTGGTATTACCGAAAGCCCACTGAATATCCATGAACACGCCTAAGGAGAATCCCTTGTTCTTCAGCGTGTTTTCAACTGCGTTTACGATTTCCCGTATGGCCAATTTACAGGATTTTCCAGCAAATTGGTACTGGCCGAGCAGATAAATGCTCAGTACAGTGTCCTTTATATGGCTCTCAACTAATCTTTCCAAAGCTAAAGACGATAAGCTTATCGGCCTGAACGATTTAGCTTGGGCGTAGGAGTCACGTCCCATTTTCGGTATAAAAACCTCGTAGAATATTTCCTGTACAAACAATTTATTAAAAAGTTTAACCGGCCTGTATAATTCACGAGTGCAGCATGGAAGTAGTATAATTTTCCCAAAGTTCAAGTACGCATAGAGCATTTATATAATTTTTTTCCCACACAAAAAGTCTTATACAATTAAAGTAAATTTTAATTTCCACCACTCTTGCGAAGTTACTCGAGTTTTAAAAGAAGTTGTCAAGTAATAAAGTCAATTCAATTCACACTGCTGAACACTTGGGGTTTAAATGTGCATTGTAAAACAAAACAATGTAAAGTAATTTTAAAAGTGCAGTTTATTACAATAAACCTTGTAGGGTAAATCGTTCTATTTGTCGTTTTTTTCCCTCTTTTTTAGGTCTGACTGTAGCGGGACCGTCGGTTTGAAGTCAGAATCGCGTTTTATTTAATTAACCGGAAGAGTCGCATAAAGTTTTTGAGTTCAATATTAAACTATGACTTTGTTATTGTGACACAAGTGCTCGTACTAGTTCCAAATTTGGCTAAATTTGTCCCTGACAGTTGTGCAATTTCAACAAACTTTATAGCACATACTTGGCAAATTGTTTCAACTGCAATTGTTGCGTCTTTGAACGTACGAGTACATACTCGGTTCGAGTTCTAAGCTTAATTTTGTTAAATAGAAGAAAAGGCGAGAAAATTAACAGCTTTGGTGTATAAAAAGCTCCTTTTTTTGGTTCATTTGTATTTTCGACGATATTTCATAAAAATTTCCTTGTGGAAAATGTATGTGTCACTTATTATGGGTTGTAAAAACTCGCTTGTTCTTACACCTTATCAAGTCTTATTAAAGTACATAGAAAGAGGTTAACCAAGTGATTAATCTTGGCACATAAAACCACCACTTGCTACAAACTTTCTTAACAAAACAAACATCGAAAGCGTTGCATGGCTTATATTAATTTTCCAAGTGTCATAGCAAGCTGATAGTGCCACCAACAAAAATAATTTACCTGTTTAGTATTTTAAATATTTTTTCTTAAATTTATTGCCCTTTTAAAACTTTCGGGAAATAAATCAAATTTGTTTTACAAATTTTCTGATAAAGGACGAAATTTAAATTTAATTTTTTGATCCCGCTAGCGTATTCTTTATTAGATAACATCAAATGTATGGTGTTCCGAAAAGTTGGAAAGTGTTTTTGAAAGTAAATCTAACTTCATGAACAAGGGCTTTCTGCATTTATTTTCGTCTGACTGTCCACCCATCGCGTCCGCCGTTACGCAGGTCATTCATCAAATCTAAAGGAATAGAAAGTCCCGTGGCCCAATACAGATAATTAAGGGAAAAATTTTGTCATCTCCCCCAATTAAGTGCAGGCTCACCCACAACGTCCAAAGTTGACTTTTCGCAAAAATTGGGGCGCCCTCTGTATGAAAATGATGAAAATTGGTTCAGTCAAGGACGTAAAAGTAGAATTGAACTCAATATTGTTGTAGGTAGGCACTCAATACCCATTACCCATTATATCGGTTGGTTATCTTCTATTAGGTTAGTGGCAAAAAGAAATTATTAGATAAAAAAGTTTCGCTCGGTGTTGAATTTTAAATGAAAATTCGAAAAAGTTGTACCTATAGAGAGAAAATAAAAAAGTTTGAGGTGTGGAAACTTGAAAGAACACCCGTATAGAGTATAATATAGGACGAGTTATTTAAAGTGAAAAGCAAAACTGAGTCAAAATATATAATTCATAACGGTATCAGCTACTGTGAAGATACAAAACTTTGCAATTATAGTCAACGATGTAAAGTTTGCCTTGAATTGATTTTAAATATTTAATAAGATATTCTGTGCGCGATACTCACGGCGTCGTTGTGATTCCAGTAGATGTAAGCAGGAGGTTCCGGGCTGTGTCGTACCACGCAGGTAAGGTTTATGGTACTTCCGCGATCGATGAATAACTCTGGACCACCAACAATTTCAGTATCGGGCTCTGAAAAGGAAAGAAAAAAAAAGTTAAATAGAAAAATATAAATTTAAGTAGTCCACGTGTTATCAATAAAACGGAAATTACAAGTGTCAAAAAGAAAGAAAAATATTATAAATTGTATCGATGTTATTTATAGTGCGAACGTGAGTTTATATACGTTTTTTTTATAATTTGAATCATATTTTTAATTTTCTACTCCAGGAGATCTTTATTTTCACCTTTGACCTTTTGAAATATTTGAATAATGCAGCATGCGAGACTTGTCTTCTCCCACTGTTTTATGAAACTTTTCGAATAGGTTTTTCAGTCTTTTTATTTCCACTCACTATAGATTATTAAACCGATAATCAACAAAACGAGAATACAGGGATTTTGCCTCTTTTATTTTATTCGTGATCATTTATAGACTATCCAGGTCATTTTCCATTGTGTTATTAATGGATTAGCAATCCACGGAAAACGTTTTCGCTTGCTCGCCGCGTACCTACCTACTGTTAAAGTCTGATAATCTGACGTACGCTTAACAGTACAAAAAGATTATCAATCTAGTCTAGACAAAATTAACGGAAAAGTTAATTCGACCGAACTTTTCGAACTTTTACTTAGGAAAATGCTCAAAAAAGTCAATCGCTTGAGTACATTTTGGTACAAAATGCTCTCACTGCCTTTTTTATAATTTTTGTTTACTTCTCTCCGACTTGACTCTTATTCTGACGGATAAAAATATTTAGAAGTGAGTAGAATCTTTTCAGTAACTATTTAAGTTAGAGAACTCATTTTTAGAGTTTTCTTGTATCAGTTGTAGAGGTTTCAGGCCTAATGGGCCGTGGTTGAATATGTGCAATACCTGGCGTTTCGCTAAAGTTCTACAAAAGACCAATTAGCTCATTAAGGACTCTTCGTTAGAGTCAGAAGTTGCAAGAGAAAAGCGAAAAACCGAAGCTTTACCACCCTCGCTATTAGGATCTACCCAAAATAAACAAACCTAAAGTTCCTTGACGACCGATAATCCGCACTATTGGATCTTCTACTTACAGTTATCTAACAATTTTTCAGTAACCACATATTGGGCAATGGGACTCAATTGTTAAGGCAATTTTATGCTTATTTACTGAAAAACTTCGATTGTGCAGCTTAAATGTAGCTTGTAGCAGTTTGGACCACCTAAACTGGTGCTTTTCAGAGTCCATGACAGTTTTGTGCCATGTAATTAACTTGCATTGGGCAGGTTACTTTTTACTTTCCGAATGGAACTAGATTCCACCTACTCGCCACCCTGTACCTAGCATTAGCTATACCGGGGTATATGAGAGCCACTGCGAATCCAGCCTCACCGGAAGGTATATTATCAAAAATGTAGCCGCCCGCAGAACCAATGTCAAGAATGGGAATGAACACAAGTGGTCTCCCTTCCGTAATTTTGGTTATGGTCGGGTTCAAATTTCTAACGACGGCACCATGTGGACCAATCTCGAGATGTAGGTCCTTCTCTCTACTCACTATCTTTCACCTACTAAATCCTCTATGAACAACTTAAGCTATCATAAGACCAAATAGCAGCAGAATACGTCGAAATATAAAGAAGCGCCGGGTTAACAGGGCGAGCTAACGAGAGATCGCCAGACCGAGTCGAGATCAAGCGTAAGATTATTAGACTATCCCCGAAGGAAGAAACCGGAATAGATGGAGTCGGAGAGACACATCTAAGAGCCATAGACGACACCCTTAAAATCCTGGTGATATTCTACAACGTCATCTTATGCAGTGGCAAAATTCCATCTCATCCCACCATTGGGAATTGGTGCCCTATTAGAATCTCACCCCTGCTCGCGAGGCTGGGATAGGAAGGACGCGGCTGTAGAACTATCGTCCCGACAAAAGGAATTCGTACGTGGAAGACAGATGCTGTCCTTTTCGAGGAGACTGTGGCTTAGAAGACCTACCAAGACCAGCAGTCTGGCCGTCCAACAATTGAATTTGGCAAAAGTCTTCGACACGGTTCCTAATGACTCGACTTTATAATCAATGCGCTAGTTACAAAGAGGTTCCGTCAGTTTTAGTTGCACTTGTTGAGGCTACCTACGCCAAATTGGATACCACCTTAACAGAAACTAACATCTGTCCCCCTCTCCTCCAACGAGGCATAGAGCAAGGCGATCCGATGTCGCTTCTACATTTTCATGCTGTTCTAGGTTCTAGACTTACTTACAGCAATCGAACATCAAGACGCGTTTGACCTTACTTCTCAACATAACATAAGCGTATTGGCCTACGCTGACGACTTGATTTTGGCAGAGCAAACACAAGAAAACCTTCAACACCTAATAGGTATTGTTGCCCTATATATACAGGCAGTAGGTATGCAGATATCGGTCCCGAAAGGCGTTGTGTTTAGCTTGAAGATCGGAAAGGAAACGTGAACTACTATCCCCACCAACATAACGCTCCAGAACGGCAGAATCCATTAAAGATGCGTGGATGAGCACTTCGACCTACCTGGGAGTGGGCTATACTGTCTGGGAAGGTCTCTCCAACAGTCAAGCGAGTAAGAACCTCCAGGCACCTGTCGTCACCAAAAGGTTCAGTTTATAATGCAATACGTTCTCCCAAAATTCTCACAAAAACTTACGATTACCTTCGCACATCGCCTTAGGAACTCTAAACAGCAATATTGGGACTGCCCAAATTACAGGACTTACGACAATTGAACACTATACGAGCGATGTCAAAACTCTACTACGATGAAGATCTCATGTTGCGCTTTATGGCCGAGACAACCGAATTTGGCAGAAGATCAAAGACTACCGCCCAACGTTTTGGGGTCCAAATACTCGCCTCTGCTAAGGCCGTCACTACCATCCGGCAGAGCTTAAAGAACGCAGAAGTAGAGGGATGGTGCAAGTTAACTTCGTAGGAGAAATGAGCAAAATGCTCTGAAAACACGCCAGTAACCAACTACCGGCTTCTAAATAGAACTGTTCTACGGTCGGGGAAGTATATTGACGCCGTGAAGCTGAGAACAACCACTTACGGTAATAAAAAGACATTGCTAAGATGCGGCTTCAACCATTCCGACATTCATTGCCGAAAATACCGCCTAAAGCCGAAAACACTCAGCCATGTACTGGGAGAACGTGTATCCGGAAAACCACTACGTATCCAACGCCACGGCTGGATCAAGAATGAGTTAGTCGATGATCTGGAACGCGACGGTTAGACTATAGCGGAAGAAATGATCTGTCGTCCACGAGGGGCCGAAACATTGAAGCCAGACCTAATAGTTAAGAAAAATGGGAAGGCTTTCATTGTTAACGTTACTGTCCGGATGGAACGGGTGGAGTTGTTGCTGAACGGTCTATCGAGAAAACCCTCCTCCGTTAAATCTACATTTCAAACTGCCTTTCCGGATATCCTCCCGCTTTTTTCCCCTCAATAGGTGCAGTACCAAAAACTACCACACACTGAAGAAACTGAAGATTCCGCAAGATAAGATCGTTGATTGGTCATTAAATTGTCTTCGCTTTAGTATCACAGTAGCGAGAGCTTACAGTGCAGTGGTATGGGAGCAAAGTGGAGGGAGAGTGATAGTGTGAACTCCTGTATGATTCCGCTCCGCTCCGTTATCGGTCAGTTATGTGGTAGGTAAGCGATCGAGAGTGGAGAGATATGAGTAACAGATCGAGATGGAGTTATTAGTATGGATTCACCTTAACCATCCTTAGTTTAACTAACTATTTACTAATAATATTATTAGATCTAATACGTTGTAAATGAACCCCAACATACACACATAAGTGAAAAAACTTTAAATGAGAAAATTTGTTTTCCACCGAGTGCCTCGGGAATCGAACCCAAGACTTTGCTATTTCCGGTAGCACGCCTATACCTATTTCTTGGGTTCGATTCCCGAGGCACTCGGTGGAAAACAAATTTTCTCATTTAAAGTTTTTTCACTTATGTGTGTATGTTGGGGTTCATTTACAACGTATTAGATCTATCTAACTAATTAACCCTAAATATTTAAAAATGTGTAATAATATTATTGTTAGTTTAGGAACTTGTTTTTGTTGTTGCAATTTGAATTTATGTATTGAGTTTGTGTGTGTTGTAGGCTTTAAGGCTGTTTGGTACAATTTTAGAATAAATAATAAATTCCTTCCGGATAACCCGTTACTACGTCTTGAAACTATATCTCATGCGCATTAAAATGCACTCCATAGAGTTTAGCAACTCTCGGCTTAAGAGAACTTCAGATTGAGCCGCTTCGTCCCACCTGACTCCCCGTTAAATTCTGTTCCAGAAGATTTTGTTATTAGCGTTTTAAGTAACACTTTAAGGCCATTAGGGCTTAACTTTGTTTAACGAAATTTTCAAAATTATAAACTAATTTTTGTAACTTGGTTTGAAGGCTCAAAGAAGAAAAAAAAGTGTAACCCACAACCACAAGGTAATTACATCAACCACAAAAAGGCGAAAGTTCTGAAAGAGATTCAAATTAAAATTTATTTAACATTCCAAATTTGAGTAGATGCGTCTCGCAAAACTTTAAATTATTCCTAATTTTGTTTTGCGAGAGAGAGAAGAAAAGAGGGGGAAAATTCTTTCGGTACGAACGAACGTAGCTCGAATTAAATTGTTGTGACAGTGTTTTCTCCTCTCTAAGACAAATAAATTGTTCTAATTCTCGCAGTATAAGTCGTTTGACCTCAAATAAGGACAATCTACTTGTCATTTATTTAGTTAATTATCCTTCAAATGGATGCCATTTCAAACAAACGGATTAATTAATTTTGAGAAGTTTGTAGTCGTTGACTCGAACGCTTATATTTCAATAATTTGATTCAACTATTATAGTTGAAGGATTTTCTTCGAATTAAACTTAATTTCCAAGACTTAAAAAAAATTGCGTTTCCAGCCAAATAAGGAACTTAGTAAGTGTCGTCGTCAAAGACGTAAATTAAATACGTCCAGAATTACGTTAATTATTATAAATTTGTCGTTTGAAAAGTCTTTACATAATTCTCTTTAGGTTATTCTAACTACTTTTCCTTCCAGTTTTCGTTCTTAAGGAAATGGAAGGAGATAACGTATAAAGGAGGCTTACAGTAACTGTTAAACTTACAAAAGGACTTATAAAAGTGGAAAACTACCACAAAAAGTGTATTCCACTTCTAAAGCAAGATTTTTACAAGGAAATTGCTTGTTTTTGCGGTTTTTCGAAGCTGAGGCGCTGCATAAAACCAACTCTTTTAAATAACTATCGACCGGCTATCTTTCTGTCAGTCGCTTTTCTATTTGATGCCTCTGTGCCACTCTTTCCAGTCATTAACTGCCCGTTTTTTCAGTTTTTCGCCTATTATATTATCTATTAACCCTCCCATTAATCTGTCTCTCTTGAAAAAGCAGGTGTTAGTTTCATTAGTACCTACATTCAAACAGTTATTGTGCGATACGTGCTTCGTATAAATGCATGACCGATTTGCTGCATCAACCGTTGTTCCCAGTAGTGCATTAAAGCTATTAATTAGTATCATAAACTGCAATAATTAATCCCGTTTAAGGTCACCTGGTTCGGCAACTCGAGTTATTTTGGTTCGTATCTAAAGCAATTATTTCTCAGCGACTACCACAAATGTTCACTTAGTTAGTATCCTCGATACGCTTCTTGTTTAAAACAACTTTGTAGTATCTTCCCTAAGTCGTTGCGAGCTCATTTTTTGAAAATGCTCAACTGCTCAATATTAGGCTTAAATTTTTTTCTACAAATACCTATTTAAGCCTGGCATAACAATTGCTTGCTAAGGCTTTTGATTCTTGTGTTTATGCAATTGCTGATGCTGGCTTATGGCGAAGTTGAGTGACGCGAGAGTAATGAGTCTTTAATAATGCTGATAATCCATTATTTCAGCTATTCAGCTATCCGCCAATAATTTACATGCCGATATTAATAGCTCCGCTATCTACTTACGCTAAATAAATTTCTTTAGTACCACGGATAAAATTTCAAATCCAATAAGAACCTGCAAATATAACAGTTTTTTCTTGATTTTTGGAACGCCTTCTCGAAACTCTCGTTTAACAAGAGACGTCATTTTCCATTTTCGCACAGAACGCGATTAAAATGATATGTTTCCACCTGAACTTTTTTCCACAAACGACAGTTGTAATCGACGTAATCGTACATTACAACCAGATTAGGAATTTAGGTCGTGTGTGGTTACACTAAGTACCCCAACATCTGTTCCAAATCAACTTAATGGAATTAGTTCCATCAGAAAACCCCCAATTGACTCCGAAATATATGATCTAACATAAGGTGCAGTTGTAACCGTCACCTTTTTCTCAACGTCTATAAATTTTCTTCAATTTTCAAGAAGTTAACCTCTCGCAAAAACGTATAAAAGCCAGCTGATAATTGATTGCAATAGCGACGGTAAGACTAAGATGTAAATTTTAAACAGGTCGGCTCGAAACATCCTATTTATAAGAAGCGGGAAATTAGATTATTTGTTTAAGGATTAAAATTGATCTTACACTTAACTGAATTAGTTTCGCTACACAATACTTCCATTAAGACACTATTTTATAAAATGTGTGCATTCCTATATCGATCGTTTATCGAAATGTTTAATTTGGCCCTCATTTTTAATTTATTGGCCTCAACGTAAATTTAAAGCCGACCGTTTGCAAAAGTAGTGTAATTTTGGAATATGTATGAGCTTTCGCTTCTTTTCACTTAATATTCATTTCATTATGTTGGAAGAAGAACGGTAGGGTCTATTTAATTTTTAGATACTTTTAATTCGCAATATTTTGTTACCTTTTGGAGGATTAATACTGAATTTTGATGCCTTTTTAGCAGCGGTTTTAATTATAAGCTATATTCCTAGCGATTGGTTGACTTTACCTCTAACCAAGGCGCAATACTACACTCTCCTTCGTTTTTTTAGGTGCTGCGAATCGCAATGAACTGGTATTATTATAACATTATAACTGGGAATTTTTAGCAAATTTTTTATACTGTCGGATAGACTTCGCCGTACCCTATATGCTTTTATCGAAAAATCTTCGTTTTTTTGATATTTTACAGAACGGGAAATTTTTCGTCAAAAATCGGATTAAAAAGTGCAAATGATTCTATTTCAGTAAAACATAGTAACGTGCGTCCACTAGGTACGACATAATTCCAAATAAACTGTTCTCTGAAACTGCGTAATTTTTGAATTTTCATCAAACTTTAACGCGTTCTAGAGGCTAAACCGTTTGCCTGAAAAAAAGTCTTCTAAACATAACTTGTAGAAAATTAAATGTACTTGATTTTTGTATTGGGGCACTTTTCTCTAAAACTGTGTAGGTTTAGAGTTATTGGCGAGAAACAAAAGAACAGCTTTTGCGCTAATTTCAGAATTTTTATCAAACTTTGACGCGCTCTAGAGCCATAACCGTTTGCCTGAAAAAATATCTTCTAGACATAACTTGTAGAAAATTAAATGTACTTGATTTTTGTATCGGGGCACTTTTCTCTAAAACTGTGTAGGTTTAGAGTTATTGGCGAGAAACCAAAGAACAGCTTTTGCGCTAATTTCAGAATTTTTATCAAACTTTAACGCGCTCTAGAGCCTTAACCGTTTGCCTGAAAAAAAGCTCTTCAGACATCGCTTATAGAAAACTGAATGTACTTTATTTTTGTAATGACACTTTTCTCTAAAGCTGCGTAGTTTTTGAGTTATAGCTGAAAAACTGAAAGAAGATCAAAAATCCACAATTTTCAAACGATCCCCCAAGTTAATGCCACTTTAGAGTGGTCTCAACTCTACTACACACTATACTGCGCACATCTAATTTGTACCTTCCTGTATAATCTCGTTTGAACACTTGAATAGTAAGCCATCAATTTTCTTTACTTTTCTCCAAATGTGTTTATTCAAACAAAAGTGATTTCCGTGACGCGAACAAAAGTAATAAATTTTCCTTATTTTTATTTACTACTAAAAAAATTTATCATCCCTTCATCTTAACAAAACAAAGCTTTTTTAAGAAATGCACAAATTGGCGCTGTTTTGTGTAAACCTACAACAGAAGGACGAACGAAAAGGACCCTATATGCTTATTCACTCCGAAAAGTGCTGATTTGTGCATTTCTTTTAGTGAAAAGAACGTGCTATATCTAAAATCGTTTGAAAGCCCACTTGTGTACACGAAGAAACCTTTTATTCTTTGTAAAACCGACAAAATTTATTCAATTTAAAACGGCATTCAGAGTTCTTAATTAAAATTACGTGATTTACACCAAACTGAATTTTCTCAATTCGAACTTGAAGCAATTCTACGCGCAACTCCACAAGAAGGGGTAGTAATTTTTTATTTCGTGGTCGATTTTTGTAATTAACTAAAACAAATTTGGTTAGGTAAATAAGTTTTTCGTTGGAACGCTAAATAAGCATTGACATTACTATCGATTACTATTCTCTCTCTGTAATTTGCCAATTTGCATCCCCAAAATTAATGTGAACGGTACTTGCTGAATTGTATCGATTGTGCGAATTGAATCGCTTCGAATAATTAGTTTCTAATGTGAGGTAAAACAGCCACATAAACGCTTCCCGACTACCAATTACCTTTACGAAACGCAAAGCAAAATTAAAGCAAGAACTTGGTCTGTCTAGAGCCACATTCTTAACTTAAATTTTACCGTGCATCTGTTACGTACAATTTTACTTGTAAAATACGACAAAATCTAAAATTCTAAATTTAGTAGCTTGTAAATATTATGCTAAACAATTTCAAATATGTGTTTTAACGGGGTAAAGATGAAATTTCTTGTATTTATACTGGCCTCATCCTCCTGCAAGATCTACGTTTAAGGAATTTTTTTAATGATAGAATAATTTTGGGGTATAAATACTTGAAATTGTATTTACAAACTAGAAGCCACGATCTAAATTAATGTCAACCAATAGCTACCTATCCAACTACTACTCGACAATTATAGGTTGGCCCCTGAGAAGCGCCCAGTTGAACGGAGTGCATCGCTGTACGCCTTTAGTGCGAAAAGTTTTGCCTACCTGTGCATGCAATTCTCAAGGGCCAACCTACAATCGTCAAGTAGTAGATAGGTTAATTGACCCACTCTACTCGTAGTTTGTTGTTAATTTTATATTATGAACTTTTCGTTCAAATTTTTTCGTCATAAATCGGACGAATTAATTTTGTTAGGTTTCGCATAAGTACTATCGTGCACTGGACAAGCTGTCACGGTCACGAATTATAGAATTTCCGTGAAATTCTTTCTTGCTTTCTTAAATTAAGATTTCTAGTTTATCACACAAAAAGCCAAAATGTGGCAAACATTAGAACAATTGCCAATAATCTTATTTATTTCAGATAGATCGCACATAGCATGTTTTCGTTCGAATTCGCGTGAATTCATTTAAAACATTTAAATAGCAGTTTCAGAGGAAAGTGTTTCAATACAAAAGTAAAGTGAATTTAAGTTTCTACAAATTACACCTAAACGATTTTTTTTCTCAGACAAACAGTTTAGGCTGTAGAGAGAGAGTTCTCAAAAATTCTAAAATCTGACAAAAAACTGTTTTTTTTGTTTATCGCCTGTAACTCAAAAACTACGCAGTTTTAGAGAAAAGTTCTTCTATACAAAAATTAAGTACATTCAATTTTCTACAAGTTATATCTAAAAAACTTTTTTATCAGGCAAACGGTTTAGACTCTAGAGCGCAGTGAAGTTTGACAAAAATTCCGAAATCTTACAAAACTGTTCTTTTGTTTATTGCTTGTAATTCGAAAACTACGCAGCTTTAAAGAAAAGTGCTCCTATACAAAAATCAAGTAGCACATTCAATTTTCTACAAATTACATCTGGAAAACTTTTTTTCAGGCAAACGGTTTAGCTTCTATAGCGCAGTGAAGTTTGACAAAAATTCAGAAATTTGACAAAAAACTACTTTTTTGTTTGTCGTCTGTAACTCGAAAACTACGCAGTTTTAGAGAAAAGAGCTCCTATACAACAATCAAGCACTTTTAATTTTCTACAAATAACGTCTAGAAGACTTTTCTTTTAGGCAAACGGCTTAGCCGCTAGAGCGCGCTAAAGTTTGATGAAAATTTCAAAATCTGCCATAAAACTGTTTTAGTTTTCGAAAGTTCGAAAGTTGCGCAGTTTTAGAGAAAGGTTTACAGCGCAGTTTAGAGAAAATAAAGTGCGCTTACTTTCCTACAAATGATGTTTAAAGTACTTTTCTTCAGATAAATGGTTTAGTTTCTAGAGCGCGTTAAAGTTTGATAAAAATTCTGAAATTTGCCAAAACACTTTTTTTTGTTTCTCGCCTATAACTCAAAAACTATGCAGTTTTAGAAAAAAGTGTGTCTATACAAAAATAAAGTACATTTAATTTCCTAAAAATAATGTCAGAAAAATTTTTTTTTCAGGCAAACGGTTTAGGCTTTAGAGCGCATAAAAGTTTGATGAAAATCCGAAAATTTGCCAAAAAACTGTGTTTCTTGTTTCTCGCCTGTACTTCGAAAATTACACAGTTTTAGAGAAATGAAGTACCTACATTCAATTTCATACAAATGATGTCTTCTAGATGTTTATCGGTAGTACGACCCATTATTTGAGGCCAACCCTGGTATTACAGAAACATTAGTTTTATACCTAAATAATTAATTTATTAAATGCAAACGGCTATTCTAACTTCTAACCAATGAATTTGGCACACCAAGTGTCATCGACGCTATTAAGGCTATCGGATTTGATTCAGAAATGTATTAGGACTAATTAACCTGCCATTTCGAGGTGGCCTACTTACAAAAACTAGTAGTAAAAATTGAATCAAGCCAAATCAATTTTTATAAACTTAAAAAAGAGGGGTTAATTGAAGTGAGAATAATTAGTACTTATAGAAAAACCGAAACAACGCGGAAACGTATAAAGAGAAGCTTGTGGAAATGTTTTACAAAAAAATTGAAAAGGGCTCCGTTTATAGAGGTAGAAAAGTAGTAAAGATAGTAAGCATCTTGTGGAATGCCATATAATCTCGAATTAAGGATGTCGACTTCCCGTCTTCTTTTTTTTTTAATTTTCCGGAATCGAAAACAGGAAATTGCAGTTCCCGAGGATTCCCGGGAATTCTACAATATTTTAATTGACGAGTTGAACATTCAAAGTTTATCTTAAATATTAGAAATGCACCTCGAAACAAAAAATAGACACCTTCACCTCCACTCATGTTTATTTTTTGTGCCATACCGGGAGTCTTCGAAATCTTTGATGATAAAATAAGTATGGTTTGTCTCACGAGTTTACGAATTTTGTGCTATTCGCGCCTTTCGGTGTTTGAGCTTTATGATGACAATTTCTTACAGTTGCGGTAGTTTTTCGCATTAACACTTAATTTCGCTCGGTAGACACTCTGTAACACTTAGAACGACTGACATCGGAACTTTTAACAGAGATTCATCCATTCGTCGCTCAAAAGCTCCTCTTGGATTAATAACAATTTAAAATTTTTTCTTGGCGTCGTGAAAATTTCAAAGCCAACTTTATCTACAAAAATTATTAAATTTTCTCCAGCGTGGCCGTAATTATTATAGTAATCTTTTGTATTTTGCAAGATTATATTTACTTTAAAAATACGCGATGCAAGTGATTAAATTAACCTGATTAAGGTTGATTAGAATTTTGTTTGGTTATTAATTTTTTAATTAAAATTTACGGCCAAAATATTTCCTAACCTAACAAATTTTAAAAACCATCAACAAAATTAACTTTGAAAGTGATAAAATTTTATTTACGTTTACGCAAGGCTGTAAATATAAATAATACGCAATTTTATTTGAAGAAAAACCCTAATTATTTAGAAAAAAGCTTTTAGATTTTTTTTAAATCTCCTTTTAGTCGAAACAAACTTTTTTTTTATTAATTATTGAAAACATACATTAAACCCTTTGTTTTAATTAAATTTCAAATAACAGCCCCAAACTCTTTCAGGACGCTTCTGAAATTTTTACAACAAACCTTGTTTTAAAAATAAAAGTAACAAAAAGCAAAGCGAACTTCACTGCTTCCTGTAAGACTAGTTTCGTTTGGAAATTTTTTAAAGCGCTGTAATACATCCAAACTCCCCCCCCCTCGCCGTTGTTATATCTAGTATAAGCTCTTTAATAATAGTTCGTTACTACAACTAAGGTTAATTACACGAATTACACCTAAAAGCAAACCCACCCTCCCCGATAACTGCAGCTCGCTAATTCTATATGAAGTGATTTACGCTCCATTGCTAATTCCTACCCTTGAAATTAACTACCCTTAGTTACATACGCGATGACGCGATGAAGTTCGATTGTTTGTTCTAGATTTTCGCTCGCGCCTTCGAAAATTAATTTTAAATATTTAGGACGTTCTTAGAAGACAAAACTTCTGATTTATATGTTAAACTTAAATCTCCAGTTCTGGACACGAGTTAACTTGAAAAGTTTGCTTTTATTTTAATTGAAAAATCGCAGACGTAATCCACTCACGTCCACAAACAAAGAATGATGTTATTACTTTTAGAAGTTCGTTTCGCAGCATATTCGTGGACAATAAGGACTTTGGGTGTATTTATAAATACGATGTCTTGTTAGTTATAGAAAGAGCCATCTATTCTTATTAATTTTAAGATGCACGATGCACATTGAGGGCCTGCGAGGCCCAGCGGTCGATTATACTTCACGTACCAAATAAACACGGTTACGTATAAAATTGTTTTAATGACTCACGGTAAGAATAGATTCGTAGACCTAATGATCACGTGAAAAACACTTGTTATGCTATTCTTGAGAAATGTGTAGTTAAAGTGGTTTACTAACGAATAATATGTAGCTTAACATACGTTTACCCCCCAGGGGCTTCAAGGAAGTATGGACGTTAGCAAACCCGGGCTCCTAGACCGTCTCTTCGACGTTAATGAGGCAAGTTTTCCCTGCGTAAAATGGAAACATAATATAGGGAATGACAACTAGATCAGCCACAGCAACCTCGTTGGGCAGTCGAGGTGAAACAGTCTTTAGTTCAGAGTGCGTTGCTGGCTCTAGACTAGACATGCGTCAGCATATACCGTGGTAAGTGGTGGTCATAGCAGCTCCATCTTCCAGTCTCACCGGAAGAACTACAACTTACAACTTACGGAAGGCGCACTTAAAATCTGGTCGCAGAGAACCGGTCTAAGTTTTTTCACCACAAAGACCAAATGTGTAAATTTTACAGAAAGATTCATGTCCAAGAACTATTAATTGTACCGAATAACTCCACAATTCAAGTTCGCAACTCGGTAAGATTTTTAGCCTTGAAATTTGACAAACGTTTGACTTAGATTCCATAACTAAAAGAATTATAAATCAGAGCTTCGATAGCGTTAGATATTCTTCAGGTCTTAGGTGGGACTAATCGGGGAGCAGGTCGATCTTGTCTCCTAAATTATTATAAAGCTCGTGTTCGTCCGGTTGTGGATTATGGAACTGTTGAGCTAAAATGCTGGATTCAGTACGTCACAGAAGAATTTGCTTGGCGACAGGCGCCTTTCGCACCAGCCCTACGGTTAGCATTCTTGCAGATGCCGTAGAGCTTAGCCTATGGCATCGTAGAAGTCAGCTCATGTTGGTAAGTTTTAATACCGTAATTGGAAACGTGGATCATCCGAATGATGGGTTGACGGGAGATGGTGCTATAGGTGGGGACGGGTTTCTTCGTAAGCCATGCAGCTCTGTCCCGTTTAGTGTACGGGTAAATCGGTTGTTAAGAGACTTCGAAATAACTATTCCTACCGTGCTGCAAGTGCCGAAGTGCGCGACCCCTCCGTGGAAGATGAACAAATTCAAAGTTGATATATCACTTTCAAAACTTGGAGATCAATCTACTCCAGATTCTGTTCTTCAAAAAGAATTTCTTCGCATTCGAAATAAATATCGCTTTTAAAAAGATATCTACACGGATGGGTCTAGAACGGCGGCATCTGTGGGTTTTGGAGTGGAGGATGCAGAAAATGTAAAAAGGTACAGATTATCAGATGAAGCATCGATACATACTGCAGAAGTAAACGCTCTTTGCCAAGGTCTGCAAATGGGCTCATTATTGAGCCAAAATTTATTAATGTGCACTGACTCTCTCAGTGTCATCTCAGCGTTGCTCGATTTATATGCAAAACATCCTGTTAATGCGGCGAGTGTGGATCTATGTGGAGGCTCTACGCCAGAAAA
The DNA here is from genome assembly GCA_950108345.1 of Malthinus flaveolus. Lineage (NCBI taxonomy): Eukaryota > Metazoa > Arthropoda > Insecta > Coleoptera > Cantharidae > Malthinus > Malthinus flaveolus. The sequence continues at coordinate 11,635,873 of OX467287.1, read as the reverse complement.
TTCATGTTTTTATGGGTGCCTGAACAACTGAACATGTTACTATACCTTGGAATGTTTGAGCAGATTTAGCTGCAAAAAGTAACGTACAAGCCCCTGTATTAGAGACTCATCTGGGCGCCGGCAGGAGGGTACAAGGAGGTGCACTTGCTCCCCCCTGGCTTTTAAAAAACTCTTTTAAATTAGACTTTTTATTTTTATTTCATTTTTATTTATTAATAAATATAACCTATAACATAATAAATAATATGTCGTACAGCGACAACATCGTTAAATTCGGCGCTGGGTCACATACCTAATAAAATAGGCCCCGTGTTTTTAAGGATCCCAAAACAGCTCATTTTATAAGAATTGTCCAATTAAAATTTCTTTCTACCCATTTTAATTGTTTTAATTATTGGAAAATGCGTAAGAGCTTTTTCACCCGGGTTTGTCATTTAGATGTAAACTATAAATTAAAATTGATACCTAATAAGAAAATAGAGCCCAGGCCCCATTTTTATCATAGGTCAAAAAGAGTCTCGGAATTCTCCAATAATATTTTTTGTTTACCTGAAATAATTTTCCTATTTTATTTTCGTGAAACATTTTTTTGGAAACACTATCAATCGCTCCTAAAATTTCTAAACTTCATTTTAAGCCGTTTGACCTTAAACAATCATAAATTTTTGCCTGCGGCGCTATTTCATTTTACTCTTTTCTTCAAACGAGAGGCCCCAAAATTTCACAGCGCCGAGGCCTTCAAAAACTATAAACACGCTTCTAAATAGGCCACGCCCCTTGCCCAACTCTTAAAAGAAATTTGCACCCCCTTGCAAAATTTTCTGGCGGCGCCCATCCACTCATCTCCCGCTTTCGGACGTTAAAGCTGTAATTAAGCAAAAATAAGAGCTTGTTGGCACAGACAATGGCAAGATTTGCAAAATAACAAAGTTAGAGATGTTAAAGATTATTTGTGGCCCTGGAAGACCTCTGTTCGTGCATCCCGCCGTGGAAGAGGTGGCATTATGTCGATTAAGAATTGGGCATACGAAGTTGACCCACGGTTATTTACTGTTGACAGAAGCAAACTGTGCCCCTGGGAAGGCGTGACCGGTGTCGCTTTAGTTTCGAAATGTGTAATAACTTTCTCCACTTCTACCACTGACTGTACATACTTTCTTGACGTGATTGGATAAAAGTTTTACCCCCCCCCCCCCCCCCCCAAGTTTTTAAATTTAGTTGGCATATTTTCCGGAGGAAAAATTTGTTTCTGAGCGCTGTATTCGAAGAAAACAATCCTCTAGTTTGCGATGTGGGGAGACTCGTACTGTGAGCCACTTTAAAGCAGATGAGGCTGTTCATTGTTCAATGCTCACTGTTCAAGACAAGTAAAGATACCCACAAGGAGCAACAATCGTTTTCATTATTTTTAAGAAGCAGCTTAATTGCATAAATAAATAAGAACTCGAATTAATCTCGGAACTTGCAACAAACTTTTTTAAATTAGTTATAGTTCAAAAAGGAAACGCCAACAAAACGCTGCGAGTAATATCAAAACTGTTTTAAAAAGTTTTCCGCGAAAGCTTGTAAATGTTATAAACGTTTTGTAAAAAAGCTAGTAAATTGAAAAAAGTAATTGTTTTAGAAAGGAAACAATTTTAGAAAAGAATAATATTCAGTTACCTAGTGGAAAATCAGTGTAGTAGTACTATTTGGATGAAGTTTAGCTTAAGACTTGTAAAATTTATTATCTTCTACTACTACTACAGAGGTCCGCATAAAGCTATCAAAATGCAATAATCTGTTTGAGAATTTATCGCTTTTTAAAGTATTATTTAATGGCTTTTAGACACGTTAAACTTCGTGCCCTAAATTATTAGGATGGGCTAATAAATTGTTACCAATATTTTGAGATTTTGTCTAATCTGTATAGGTAGTTGATGGTACAGAAGTTTTAACGAAAGTTTTCAAAAAGTACGCGCTAACAGTTTAAATCAGCCATTTTGTTTAACAAAATTTTTTGGTGCCATCTCACTTTTTGGTTTTTCAACAAATCAACAATGAACCAATCTCGTTGTGCACTACATTAAAACTAAAAACTAAAACTTATCAATTTCACTAACGAACTCGGAAAATGCTATTCCGTGCCTGTCTTAACCTAAAACCACATGTCTGTTGTCTGTTGCAAATTTAACTCAACCAAAATAGCATTTCAGTTTTGTAGTAGTAGCATCAAATTTTTTTTGTTATTCTCTCAGTTTGATTAAAACACAAATAAAGCACACTTGATTGGTAAACCTAATTTCCGCACGATTGTCAGGTAGCAGGCACAATCGAAAAGTTATATTTAAAAATTTATACGCAAAGGATGTCGAAATTTATTAGTTTGGTTAAGTTTACGTCGGATTATTCAATATTGGAAGTACTTTGTGAATCGACAAATAAAATTTCAAAAATATAGCTGCCTTGTAATTCGTTTTGGAGAATATATTTTATCGAATCGCTTTCCAGACAACCTTGGATCACATTGTCGGTTTATAAAAGGAAAGAAAGACTTTAAAAAGTCCGAAACTCCACCATATTTCAGGTAAGTCAACGATACTTTGAGATGAATAAGTTGTGCTTCTTAAATAATATACTGATGCAGAGCAGCACACAACCAAAAGTTTATTGTTTTCCAATTAGCGAAAAGTCCAGAGTACCTTTCTGAAATTCAGTATGTACTGGGACAGTCGGCCGAGAACTATATGGGGCTATACCCTTGCAAGTTGCTGTAGAATATAGAAATTTTTACGTAATTTGGTATGCTGAATTCGTACTTCGACTTGGCCATCTCGTAAAAGTGATGCGTTCTGAGGAAATTGCGAAAAACTGCCATTTTTTCAGTTTTTCACCTATAACTCGAAAACTACAAACTTTTTGAGAAAGATACTTTAATATAAAAATAATCCACATCAAATTTTTTACAAATTATGCTTCTTACACTTTTTTCATCAGAGGGACAGTTTAACCGCTAGGGCGCGTTAAAGTTTGACGAAAATATTAAAATCAGCCGAGAAACTATTTTCTTTGTAGTTTTCCGATTATAACTCAGAAAATAGAAAAAGTGCTCGTTTTACGCACTTTTTAAGAAAAACACTTCTATACAAAAATAAACTCCATCGGATTTTCAACAAGTTATATTTCTTAAGTTATTTTCTCGAACCGGGCGGTTGAGGCGCTAGAGCGCATTAAAGTTCGACGAAAATTCTAAAATCTGTAAAAAATCTGTTTTTACACCGTTCTGCTTGTAGAGTCTTTAACGCGCTTTAGCGCCTAAACCGTTGGTAGGAAGTGAAAACCTAAAAATATAATTCGTAGGATATTTAATGTGCTTTAGTTGGTTATATCAACACTTTTCTCTAAAAATGCATATTTTTCGAATTATAAACAATAAACTAATAAACAGTTCTTGACCAGTTTTTGAAATTTTAAGCAAACTTTAATGCGTTCTAGCGCCTAAATCGTTAATACGAAGAAAAAACGTAAAAGATGTAAAAATGTGCTTGATTTTTTTATTGAACACTTTTCTCTGTAATTGCATAGTTTTCGAGTTATAAGCGATAAACTAAAAAACAGTTCTGGTCAGTTTTTGGAATTTTTGGAAAACTTTATTTAATGCGCTCTAGCGCCTAAACCGTGAATATTAAGAAAAAACGTAAAAAATATAATTTGTAGAAAATTTAATGTGCTTGATTTTTTTATAAAAACACTTTTCTGTAAAGGTTCATAGTTTTTAGTTATAAGCGATAAACTAAAAACCAGTTCTTGAGCAGTGTTTGAAATTTTGGGCAAAGTGTAATGCGCTCTAACGCCTAAGCCGTTGGTAGGAAGAAAAAATCTAACGAATATAATTTGTAGGATATTTAATGTGCTTTAGTTTTTTATATCGGCACTTTTTTCTAAAAGTGCATAGTTTTTGAGTTATAAGCGATAAACTAAAAAACTGTACTTGGACAGGTTTTGAAATTTTAGGCAAACTTTAATGCGCTCTAACGCCTATACCGTTAATAAGAAGAAAAAACCAAAGAGACATAATGTGTAGGCAATTTAATGTACTTGAGTTTCTTATAAAAGCACTTTTCTCTAAAAATGCATAGTTTTCGAATTATAAGCGATAAACTAAAAAAACATATTTTTGGCCAATATTTAAATTTTCGTCAAACTTTAACACCGGTCAAGCGCCTAAACTGTTTGTTTTAAGAAACAAAATTATGACATATCAATTGTAGAAAATTTTATGTAGCTTATTTTTAAAAAAGAGTCTTTTTCTCAAAAGTGCGTAGTATTCAAGTTATAAGCGAAAAACTAAAAAAGTAACATTTTTTCAATTTCCTCCGAACGCATCCATTTTACGTGGTTTGAAACTTTAAATACGAACTCGGCATAAAAAATACATAAAGAACGATAGAGAAAAAAACGTCTATATCCCCCCACCCCTCCAATCAACACTTTGACTGGACTAAAAACCTACAAGGGGTAACGGTTCAATTAATTGGAACAATTCAGAACCGTCGCTCCATAACCATTTCACAATGGCCATAAAGGTGACTTTAGAAGATTTAAAATTTTTGCGGATACAAATTTTACATTAAACCAATATCGATATACGATATTTAGTTTTTAATCAAAACTTTTATTTTATTTCTCCAACTAAAATGGAAAATTTTAAACTCATACTCTGAACTATTGGCAACTAGGGAATGATAAAAATGGGTTTTAATACATATCTAATACAGTCTTTCCTATACATTACAAACTTTATATTGGCAGTATTTGCGTTATTTCGCAAATTTAAATTTATTTCTTCGGTAAAACTAAAACAATGCAAAAAATGTCGTTTTTAATTAAAATATGGCAAGCTTAAGATGTCACAAAAAACAATTTGTATAAACTTTCGAAAGCAAAGTTAGCGATTTAAAGTAGAAAAAGCTTAAATTAGCAAAATGCATCAGCTGCATTCCGTTGTTCTTAAAATTAAAAACTAATTTAAGCCAAGTTTAAGACTAAATGCGTCACTATAGAAAATCTGCATTAAGAGAGCTTTGCCAAAGAATTACTATTTACCTACTGAAAATTAAATCGCTCAGGATTCAGTATGGAAAAACTTTTGTACTTTTGTATACTTTTTTAATCAGTCGACAGGATAATACTTCAGTCGGGAGAGAGCTTAATTAATCACTTTTAACGTTTAAAATTGTATACCTTTTATTAGTCAACTTTCAATTTTTCGTTGTTAACAAAATATTCGACCGTGTGCTTTTTTGCTTTTCACCAAGGGGTCACGACCGTATAAAGTGACCTCTCTTATAAGGTTAGGTCATGAACCAATTCTCACTTTTCATGAGATGAATTTAATCCATAAAATCGCCCAGAGTTTAAACTCGAATTTATTTCCATTGTCGTGTGTCATTGCGAACAGTGTTTTTTTTTAGAAAAACAATGTTTTTCTCTGGGGAGCTCTACAGGAACGACGTAATAAGAAGTAAAGCAAAATGATTTCTCGCAAGATTTTTAGTCTTATCTGATGTTTTAAATTGTATTTTTTCGTTTTTTAAACATACTCTAAAATGTATTATAGCCTAAACAAAACTTCTGGATTACGCTCTAAAAACTTTTTCGATTGTTCTACGGCTAGTGGCGCATTTGAAAAGAGAAGTATTGACCCCCATCCTCTTGCACTGTTCATTATACCAATTTTTGTCCTTCTGGCATTAAAAATTCGTTAATTAATTATTTACAGTTCAGTTGGCTCAATTTTATTTTAAACCGCCTGCAGCGGTAGAGTTCAGTTTGATACGTGAATTAATTAGTAAAAGAATAATTTTGGAATTTCAATTTAAGCATTATTTTTATAAGCCGATTTGCCAGTTTCAAGTCAATTGCAACGTGGATTGGGATTAAAAACTTCTGTAACAATTCAAGTCCCAAGCTCCCAAGACGTGTGAAAACTGAACGAAGCATATTAAAAATACCAAAAACCCATTTACGGCTGTGTCTGGTCCCGGATATCCCGGCGACTTCTGACGAAATTGCGAAAAACTGCCAAAAAATGCTATTTTTCAGTTTTTTACTTATAACTTGAAAACTACGCACTTTTTGAGAAAGGTACTTTAATACACAAATAATGCACATCAAATTTTCTACACATTATGCCTTTTAAGACTTTTTCATTAGACGAACAGTTTAGCCGCTAGAGCGCGTTAAAGTTTGAGGAAAATTTCAAAATCAGTCGAGAATGAAAGAAAAATTTTCTTTGTAGTTTTTCGCTTATAACTCGGAAACTACGCACTTATAGAGAAAAGTGTTGCTAAATAAAAATAAAGTACATTAAATTTCCTACAAAATTATGTTTCTTAGGTTTGTTAAGTCAGCAAGCGTGTTTAGGTTAGGCGCCAAAACACGACGTTAAAGTTTAGCATAATAATACGAAAGTCCAAAAAACCCACATTTCTGGTAGTGACCTATGTCCTACCACTTTGATGATTAATTAATTACATAATATGTAGATAATTGAAATAATTAAATTCCAACTAATTACATTGTTATCAATAAGGATATTACGAAAATGGAGCTCGAGAATGAGCGAGCTGTTTTTAGCTTAGCCACTTACGTCCTCTATACACTAAATCTAAACGCGTTTTACTGCCTAACCTCAACAGTACGCCTGACGCTTAAAACATGAGAATCAAACTTGTAGAAAATTAAATTTGCTTTATTTTTGTATAGTAACACTATTTTTTAAAAGTGCGTAGTTTTTGAGTTAAAAGCGAGAAATTAAAAAAACAGCATTTTAGCCAATATTGGAATTCTTGTCAAACTTTACTGCACTCTAGCGCCTAAAGCGAGTCTGAAAAAGAAAATTTTTAAAACATAATCTGTAGAAAGTTTGTTGTTGTTTATTTATATTTTTCCCCCAAAATGCGTAGTTTTCAAATTATAAGCGAAAACCTGAAAAACTAGCTTTTTAGCAGATTTTGGAATTTTGCTCAAACTTTAACGGCCTCTAGCGCTTAAACCTTTTGTCTAAAGAGGAAAACTTAAAAAACATAACATTTAGAAAATTTCTTGTAGTTTATTTTTATAAAGAAGTACTTTTCTCAAAAAGTGATTCTTTTTCAAGTTTTAAGCAAAAACTTGTAAAAACAGCTTTTAGAGGATTTTGGAATTTTTGTCAAACTTTACTGCGCTCTAGCGCCTAAACCGTGAGTCTGAAAAGGAAACTTTTAAAAATATAATCTGTAGAAAATTTGTTGTTGTTTATTTATATAAATAAGTATTTTTTTCAAAAAGTGCGTAGTTTTCAAGTTATAAGCGAAAACCTAAAAAACCAGCTTTTTAGCAAATTTTGGAATTTCGCTCAAACTTTAACGGCCTCTAGCGCTTAAACCTTTTGTCTAAAGAGGAAAACTTAAAAAACATAACATTTAGAAAATTTCTTGTAGTTTATTTTTATAAAGAAGTACTTTTCTCAAAAAGTGATTCTTTTTCAAGTTTTAAGCAAAAACTTGTAAAAACAGCTTTTAGAGGATTTTGGAATTTTTGTCAAACTTTACTGCGCTCTAGCGCCTAAACCGTGAGTCTGAAAAGGAAACTTTTAAAAATATAATCTGTAGAAAATTTGTTGTTGTTTATTTATATAAATAAGTATTTTTTTCAAAAAGTGCGTAGTTTTCAAGTTATAAGCGAAAACCTAAAAAACCAGCTTTTTAGCAAATTTTGGAATTTCGCTCAAACTTTAACGGCCTCTAGCGCTTAAACCTTTTGTCTAAAGAGGAAAACTTAAAAAACATAACATTTAGAAAATTTCTTGTAGTTTATTTTTATAAAGAAGTACTTTTCTCAAAAAGTGATTCTTTTTCAAGTTTTAAGCAAAAACTTGTAAAAACAGCTTTTAGAGGATTTTGGAATTTTTGTCAAACTTTACTGCGCTCTAGCGCCTAAACCGTGAGTCTGAAAAGGAAACTTTTAAAAATATAATCTGTAGAAAATTTGTTGTTGTTTATTTATATAAATAAGTATTTTTTTCAAAAAGTGCGTAGTTTTCAAGTTATAAGCGAAAACCTAAAAAACCAGCTTTTTAGCAAATTTTGGAATTTCGCTCAAACTTTAACGGCCTCTAGCGCTTAAACCTTTTGTCTAAAGAGGAAAACTTAAAAAACATAACATTTAGAAAATTTCTTGTAGTTTATTTTTATAAAGAAGTACTTTTCTCAAAAAGTGATTCTTTTTCAAGTTTTAAGCAAAAACTTGTAAAAACAGCTTTTAGAGGATTTTGGAATTTTTGTCAAACTTTACTGCGCTCTAGCGCCTAAACCGTGAGTCTGAAAAGGAAACTTTTAAAAATATAATCTGTAGAAAATTTGTTGTTGTTTATTTATATAAATAAGTATTTTTTTCAAAAAGTGCGTAGTTTTCAAGTTATAAGCGAAAACCTAAAAAACCAGCTTTTTAGCAAATTTTGGAATTTCGCTCAAACTTTAACGGCCTCTAGCGCTTAAACCTTTTGTCTAAAGAGGAAAACTTAAAAAACATAACATTTAGAAAATTTCTTGTAGTTTATTTTTATAAAGAAGTACTTTTCTCAAAAAGTGATTCTTTTTCAAGTTTTAAGCAAAAACTTGTAAAAACAGCTTTTAGAGGATTTTGGAATTTTTGTCAAACTTTACTGCGCTCTAGCGCCTAAACCGTGAGTCTGAAAAGGAAACTTTTAAAAATATAATCTGTAGAAAATTTGTTGTTGTTTATTTATATAAATAAGTATTTTTTTCAAAAAGTGCGTAGTTTTCAAGTTATAAGCGAAAACCTAAAATACAAGCTTTTTAGCAAATTTTGGAATTTCGCTCAAACTTTAACGGCCTCTAGCGCTTAAACCTTTTGTCTAAAGAGGAAAACTTAAAAAACATAACATTTAGAAAATTTCTTGTAGTTTATTTTTATAAAGAAGTACTTTTCTCAAAAAGTGATTCTTTTTCAAGTTTTAAGCAAAAACTTGTAAAAACAGCTTTTAGAGGATTTTGGAATTTTTGTCAAACTTTACTGCGCTCTAGCGCCTAAACTGTGAGTCTGAAAAGGAAACTTTTAAAAATATAATCTGTAGAAAATTTGTTGTTGTTTATTTATATAAATAAGTATTTTTTTCAAAAAGTGCGTAGTTTTCAAGTTATAAGCCTAACCTAAAAAAACAGCTTTTTAGCAAATTTTGGAATTTCGCTCAAGCTTTAACGGCCTCTAGCGCTTAAACCTTTTGTCTAAAGAGGAAAACTTAAAAAACATAACATTTAGAAAATTTATTTTAGTTTATTTTTATAAAGAAGTACTTTTCTCAAATAATGATTCGTTTTCAAGTTATAATCAAAAAACTGAAAAAACAGCTTTTTAGAAGATTTTGAAATTTTTGTAAAACTTTACTGAGCTCTAGAGCCTAAACCATTCATCTAAAGAGGAAAACTTAGGAGACATACTATTTAGAAAATTTATTGTAGTTTAGTTTTGTAACAACTACTTGTGTCAAATAATAAGTCGTTTTCAAGTTATAAGCGAAAAACTGAAGAAACAGCTTTTTAGCCGATTTTTGAATTTTTGTCAAACTTTACCGCGCTCTAGCGCCTAAACCGTTTGTCTAACAAGAAAAACTTAATAAACATAATCTGTAGAAAATTTTCAATAGTTTAATTTTATGGACAAGTACTTCTCTCAAAAAGTGAGTAGTTTTCTAGTTTTAAACGAGAAACTGAAAAAACAGCATTTTAGAATTTTTGTCAAATTTTACTGCGCCCTAGCGCTTAAACCGTTTATCTGAAAAAAACCAAATAGATATAATTTGTAAAAAATTTAATTTTCTTTCAGAAAAAGTTGTCTAAAAGGGCGTAGTTTTCGAATTATAAGCGAAAAACTAAAAAGAAAACAGTTTTAGTATTTTTTAACTAATTTAGGAATTTTTCATAAACTTTAACGCGCCGTAGCGCCTAAACCATCTACCTTAAAAAAAACCTAGCAGATAGGAGTCTGTAGTTTTCATGTTATAACCGAGAAAACTGAAAAAAGATCATTTACTTCTCAATTCTTCGCAATTTTTTAAGAACGCATTACTTTTGCGAGGTTGCAAAATTTAAATTCGAATTCATCATTTAAAAATACATAAAAAAGAATAAATAAAAAAACTTCCACATTTTTGTCCTCGCCAAACTACTACTATTGACTGAGCCACCACTGCATGTAAACCTAATAGATCCTAGCCTCACATTCTGCATATTTTAGAAAAGTACTGCAAACGATTTCCCGCCATCTAATAGACTATTCCGTAAATTAAAGGAGGTATAATTTGAAATGGCAGCATTGTTGATTATATGAATACGATGTAACGCAAGCGAACGTATTGATCGCACATAACTGAGAACATTTGCCGAATTTTATTTGCCTTTCAAAACCAAACTTAACTAAAAGCAAACCCAAAGTAAACAAAATCTTGTGTTATTACTCTACATGAGTCTTATGAATAATTGATGGTCATCATTTGCATATTGCTTTAGTACATCATGGTTGAAACCTCTCAATCTTCCATAAAACGCAGCTTATAATACGCCCCGACGTTTAATTTCGAATTTTTCCCACAAGTTTTACAACAAAAAGAGTTAATTAACGTCCAAGATTATAATGTAATGTGTCGTAGTATTATAGAAAGATTGTCTATTGTGTTATTTCTGAAAACACAATTTCGCCAATAATCAATTTTAATTTAGACACTAATTGATATATTACATCATCTATTGTTAAGTTTAAACCAAAACAGGTTGTAATTTGTAAATGATTAATATTGATAGCATAATTTTCATCCACTAGCTAATATATCTTCAAATCGGCTTTATTAACGTGCACTATAAGGGCAATTTTGTCGACTCTCATTGTTGAGAACGTCATAAAATTTCAAAAGTGGGGTGGGGATTGTTTGGAATTGTGGGCGCTATTGTTTTAATTAAAATATATTCCGCACAAAAATAAATGCTTTTTTAGTGGTAAATAATTCATAAGACAAGAACCATCCGACTCGACAGATAGGCCCGCCCGCCCTACTTTTTGGTGTTTAATAAAAAAAACTTTACAACTGCTTGTTTGATCAGTTTTCTACTGTTTTCACGAATTAAATCCCTGTACACTAAATTTCGAGCAACTCACTCTAATGAAATGTGAAATGGGGTGATAGCAAATCAAAGACGGGGGTACGTCTTCAACGGCCAATATCCTGTGCGCCAAATAATTCCGGTCCAGACCGGAAAAGCTTTCCCTAATATAGTCATTTAGTATTGTCTATCATGTAGATAGGTACTAGGACATACACGCCGGAAAGGTAACATCACTTTCCCACCGATGGAGAGTCATACCATGCACGAATTTAATAAGAAATTTTTTCGAAAAACTAAAAATAATTTACGTCTCGTTGTACTAGAAAGAAGTCAAGTAGGCAATGAAGTCATAGAAGCAAATTTTAATAACTGCAACATTGTAAAACAACACGGGTGATGCTACGCAGTATTTTTCGTTACATAAAGCCATTTCAAGAGGGTCATTCAGATGTAAACTCGAGACATTTCCTTCCACGACGTTCTAGACATGCCGTTTATTTATAATACATTTTTTTAAATATTTAAATTATTATGCACATAAAGAATGTTGTATTATTCAAAAAAATCTCATTCGCCAAATTAAACTTTAATAACATTTTATTTAGAAAGGGGATTATTCTGACAGTTTTGTACGAATGTGATAATAAACATTACAACCCTTGTTTAATGCTTTTCGGCCGAGAAAAATATTTTTTTGAAAGCCCACAATCGTTTTTGTTACAAACGTAATGATTGTAACATTTTCTTATATTCTCTAGATTCTAAGTATTTTATCGTTAGTTACCTTTATATATTATTTTGATTCAACTTTAACATTTCCAACACGTATTTCATTTACGATAACTTTTGCCCTTTAATAAATAGAAATTCCAATTTCTGTCTTTTTTTCCATCAAAATTAATTCGGTTTTGGTTTATTGAATACTTTAGCGAGTTTATTTTAACCAAACCGTGATATTATTGCCACCTAAAAGCTCTAAAACTTGTATTTTCGCTAGTTTAATGTATAAAATAATACATTAAACTACATACATATCCGACATAAGCTTGTTTTTCTTAAGTCAATGTTGGTTGTCCTACGCTACATGTCTCTACTTATTCTTCAGTATTGTTCTAAAACTAAAGTTCTAATTTACAGTATAAATATTGGCAATTTAATCAAATAAATGTTACTATGTGAAAGCCCACCCTAAGCGTTATTGAATTTTAGAGTGGTTTACAATTTTATGTATTTATTCTGCGAATCTCGAGCTTTAACAAAATTGGTATCGATTTTAAACGGTTTCGCTGTTTTTAAATACAATTTTAAAAATATTAAAAGAATAAAACAAGCAACCCCCTACGCACAAAGTGGCACGGTAACAAAGTAGAAGACTATCAAGGCTCTTTTTCATCAATGCGTAGCAGTTACGTGCTCGTGTCGCGAACATGAACATGCGGCAATCTCTTGCATTGGTGCAGAAACCGTACGTGTTGAGCTACTATTCTTAGTAGAAGAAAATTCTACAGCAGATTTATTACAGTCAGGCACACTCAATCCAGATGTCACATTCATTAGCCCTGCAATACCACAATCGACTAACGAAGCAATCTCTCACAGAGAGCTTTTCTCGCAGAGCTCGAGTACTGAAATGAGAATTGTATTGTGGTTGCGGACAGAGAGATGCGCATATAATAGACGTAAAGTGATTGTGTTGCTGGTTGTTAGTGGTATTAATTAAAACAACAATGGAGGAAAGAAAAAAAAGTCATAGCCAACTATACAAAAAAGTTTGCCTCTTTTTTCAGTCCTTGGAAGGCACAAAAGATAACTTTGTCACAAAGGAAAGGGTAAAAGTCTACTTCCAATATTTTATACGGATTAGACTTTTATCGTCATATGAGAGCCTTAAGAGATAATCTGTTAGGATCCCCAAAAACAAATATTGGAGTGTAGGCGGTGAAATTCCCTTTTTATCTTGTAATGTTTCAATTTTGATTTTACACGCTTTTTACTGTTAAAAAACCAATTCAAAAAATTTGTACAACTTTTTAGAACTGCTCATGCTCCCGAAGAACGGAAGGTGTTTTGTTTCGCCTCTTCAGTCAGAATTCCGGTACAAAAATTTTTAGTACTAGTTTTGCAACGTTTACAAAAGTATCCACAAAGTGAAACCATTAAAAAAGTGTAAAGAAGTAAATTGTAAAGAAGAAAGTGAATTAGAGCGTTCGTATCGATTATAGCTTATTGGTGGTAGACGGTAGACGCTACTTCAGTTGACGTCTATGAAAAAGACGTTTAGAATTTACATTCGTTTTGATAAATTTATTAAAATTTAGTCATAGTCGGGTCCATTGTACTACCGCTAAGCACAAGCAGCCTCCACGTCTTCAAGAGACCTCTAATCATCTTATTTTTGGGATAAATTCCAAAATTCTGGCTGAAGGGGTAAATATAAATAATATAAATGTCATAAAACTCCCCACCAACCTTCGGAAGTAAAGAGTACCACGTCTACTCGTCCACATACGATGCAGAGGCGGATAACTGAACAACGTGTGCTAAAGGTGCTACGACAAACCCGAGATTAGGGCATGTATTGGTCGAGAAACCGATGACGAAATAAAGACAACGCTGGCCAGACGTACGAAATAAAAAGAGTAGGTCGTCGGAGAAGAGGTCTTCAAGTCATCATCAACAACAACAACAAATATACACCGGCGGCCAAAAAAATTAAGTGTGGAGGTACTTACGCTGGAAAGGCGTCACCTAAAATCAGTGGAAGTACAAAAAAGTAAAAAATATTGAGATGTGGGCACGTAGCACTATGGTGAACCAATGTCTCTGTTTGATGAGAGAATGAGAATGATGGAAAAAAGTTACAAAAACAAGTTTGTACAAAGCGTTAAAACTAGTACAACAAACTACAGTTCCCGATGACGACACAGTTGTGGCCGCTACGGACTTTTTATTGCATCGTGCAGTATATAATAAAGTGGGCAGACATTCGCAGGTATTTGCGACAGTACATCAACCCTCTCTAGCCAATTTTTAATTATTTGTCAAACTTTAACGCGCTCTAGCTCCCAAACTATTTATTTTACGAAAGAATCCGAAGACGCAATTTATAGAAAATTTTGTGTGGTTTATTTTTAAACAGATAGACTTTGCTTTAAAAATGTGTAGTTTTTGAGTTATAAGCGATAAACTAAAAAAACAATTTTTTGGACAATGTTGAAAATTTTGTTAAATTTCAACGCGCTGTAGCACCCAAACTATTCATTTTATAAAGAATCTGACAGATACAATTTATAGAAAATTCTGTGCAGTTTATTTTTTTATAGATAGATTTCTCTTTAAAAGTATATAGTTTTCGAGTTATAAGCGATAAACTAAAAAAACAGTTTTTTGGCCAATTTTGAAAACTTTGTTAAATTTCAACGCGCTGTAGCACCCAAACTATTCATTTTATGAAGAATCTGATGGACACAATTTATAGCAAATTTTGTGTAGTTTATTTTTATATAGATAGACTTTTCTTACAAAGTGTGTAGTTTTTGAGTTATAAGCGATAAACTAAAAAGACAGTTTTTTGGCCAATGTTGAAAATTTTGTTAAATTTCAACGCGCTGTAGCACCCAAACTATTTATTTTATAAAGAATCTGACAGATACAATTTATAGAAAATTCTGTGCAGTTTATTTTTTTATAGATAGATTTCTCTTTAAAAGTATATAGTTTTCGAGTTATAAGCGATAAACTAAAAAAACAGTTTTTTGGCCAATTTTGAAAACTTTGTTAAATTTCAACGCGCTGTAGCACCCAAACTATTCATTTTATGAAGAATCTGATGGACACAATTTATAGGAAATTTTATGTAGTTTGGTTTTATATAGATAGACTTTTCTTACAAAGTGTGTAGTTTTTGAGTTATAAGCGATAAACTAAAAAGACAGTTTTTTGGCCAATTTTGAAAATTTTGTTAAATCTCAACGCGCTGTAGCACCCAAACTATTCATTTCATGAAGATTCTCGCAGATACAATTTATAGGAAATTTTGTGTAGTTTATTTTTATATAGATAAACTTTCCTTAAAAAGTGTGTAGTTTTTAAATTATAGGCGATAAACTAAAAAACACTATTTTGGCTGATTTTGGAATTTTTGTCAAACTTTAACGCGCTCTAGCGCCCAAACTATTTATTTTATGAAGAATCTGATAGACACAATTTATAGGAAATTTTTTGTAGTTTGTTTTTATATAGATATACTTTTCTTACAAAGTGTGTAGTTTTTGAGTTATAAGCGATAAACTAAAAAGACAGTTTTTTGGCCAATTTTGAAAATTTTGTTAAATTCCAACGCGCTGTAGCACCCAAACTATTCATTTTATGAAGAATCTGATGGACACAATTTATAGGAAATTTTATGTAGTTTGTTTTTATATAGATAGACTTTTCTTACAAAGTGTGTAGTTTTTGAGTTATAAGCGATAAACTAAAAAGACAGTTTTTTGGCCAATTTTGAAAATTTTGTTAAATTTCAACGCGCTGTAGCACCCAAACTATTCATTTTATGAAGAATCTGATAGATACAATTTATAGGAAATTTTGTGTAGTTTATTTTATATAGACAGACTTTTCGTAAAAAGTGTGTAGTTTTTGAGTTATAAGCGATAACCTAAAAAAACAATTTTTTGAACAATGTTGAAAATTTTTTTAAATTTCAACGCGCTGTAACACCCAAACTATTCATTTTATAAAGAATCTGACAGATACAATTTATAGAAAATTTTGTGCAGTTCATTTTTTTATAGATAGATTTCTCTTTAAAAGTATATAGTTTTCGAGTTATAAGCGATAAACTAAAAAAACAATTTTTTGGCCAATTTTGAAAACTTTGTTAAATTTCAACGCGCTGTAGCACCCAAACTATTCATTTTATAAAGAATCTGATGGATAAAATTTATAGCAAATTTTGTGTAGTTTATTTTTATATAGACAAACTTTTCTTAAAAAGTGTGTAGTTTTCGAGTTATAAGCGATAAACTAAAAAGACAGTTTTTTGGCCAATTTTGAAAATTTTGTTAAATTTCAACGCGCTGTAGCACCCAAACTATTCATTTTATGAAGAATCTGACAGATACAATTTATAGAAAATTTTGTGCAGTTCATTTTTTTATAGATAGATTTCTCTTTAAAAGTATATAGTTTTCGAGTTATAAGCGATAAACTAAAAAAACAATTTTTTGGCCAATTTTGAAAATTTTGTTAAATCTCAACGCGCTGTAGCACCTAAACTATTCATTTCATGAAGATTCTCACAGATACAATTTATAGGAAATTTTGTGTAGTTTATTTTTATATAGATAAACTTTCCTAAAAAAGTGTGTAGTTTTTAAATTATAAGCGATAAACTAAAAAAACACTTTTTTGGCTGATTTTGGAATTTTTGTCAAACTTTAACGCGCTCTAGCGCCCAAACCGCTTGCTTTACAGTAGAATGAATGTTTTACAAACTAATAGGAAATCTTGTGTAGTTTATTTTTATAAAAAATCACTTTTCTCAAAAAATGCGTAGTTTGCAGTTATGGGCAAAAAACTGATACAAGAGCAAAATCCTATTTTTCTAGAGCCGTCTTCAAGTTAACTCTGCCGCTATTCTTTCAGCCTACATCGTCAAAAATTTACTAATACTAATCGTTTAGTATATTTGTATATTTTCACACTGCCTTCCGGACTATTTAGTTATATCCGATTTAATAACGTGGTCCTAGCTAGCTTACACGCGTAAATTAGACTTTGTGTTCATTGTTTGCACATGTTGCATTTCTACAAATGCCAACAAACATTATTTAACTAACATCAAAAGGTTAATTAATAGAAACAGAGACAACACTAATAATACCTAAAATCACGAAATACAGAATAGATGTGCAAGTATTTTTATTAGCGAAGTAAACGTATGGCATTAAAGAGGATTGATTATTATGTTTTACAATTACAAACATTCATTCAGTGCAAATTTATACTTTGAATCTAATGTTAAAATTATTGGTAAATGCAACAATAATTAACCAAGCGTAAAATTATTAATATGGAGAAGCTGACTGATGGAAAATGAAGTAATTATGCTAACTAACTGCACAATTCTGGTGTGAGTACTGGAAATATGCATATTGCAAGGTTGTAACTTTCAAGTCTGACGTTATAACGTTTATAAATAAACATCAACTAAGGAAAATAGAGAAAAAGCAGTGGCACAACTAACTAATACTTGGTAGTTTTCCACGAATGGGAAATTATATGCCCTTAAATACGAAATTTACCTGCAATGCCAGCTAACCGTCTGCAGTCTCAATATGCCGCAAGCTCGCAAATGTCAAACAACTCAAAATTCTATGTTTCAAAAGTTCTATTTTAAGTTTTAGCTTTTACACAAAGCCATTTCCAATAAAACAATTGGTAGAATTGATAAAGATATGCATCAAAGTGCATTTCCAAATAAGTAAAGAGAGTAAAACCTTAGTAATGTTTGTAGAATCCAATCTCGCGAGAGATAATGTGCCATTCAAACTTTACAGATGAAGTCGATTTTTAAAATAAATCGTAGACTTTAGAAAATCATTTTTAGGTGCAATGTCTTTTCTAACAGTGAAATGTGAAAATGTTTTCAGTTAAAAAGAGGTCGTGGTTTGCGACACGAGAATTATTGGAATAAAAATACAGCGACCACAAAGAAACGACTTAAAAATGCGATTAAAAAAGCCAAAAAAGAAGAATGGGCGACATTGGGTAACCAAACGTTGAAAGCAAAAAGACAAAGGGCCACACGAATTGAAAAGTGCCCCAAAATATTGTTTACTAACTAACAGCCGTGCTCTAAAATTTTAGTCGAGTATTTAAGGTGGGTATGTCGACGACAAATTTCTCCCTTTAAATGAGGTTACACGCAACGACCGTTTAAGTTGACACAAAAAAGGGGCCAGCGAAGTCGAGCAAATTTAAATTTGGCATTTTCGACATCTCGCGCCAACTAGTGGAATAGTGCAGTAGAACAAACGTACCGAACACCCTTAAATCCCTTTGTAAATAGAAAATAACCATCTAAATGTAGATCTGCATCATTTAGGGAGAGGAGCCTAGTTTCCTGCTTATTGTACCTTCTCTAAGCGGTCTCCCGGTGCTCATTAGGTTTTGAGACTCGATTCTGGTGGGAGGGGTGATGCTTATTCTGGCCATGTCAAGCTAGACGTAAACTAAAACAACAATTTTTTGTCTGATTTGCAATTTTTGTCAAACTTTAACGCGCTCTAGCGGCCAAGCCGTTCATTTCACAAAAGAACCCGTCCAACATAATTTGTAGAAAATTTTACGTAGTTTCTTTTTATATAGACATAATCTTCTTAAAAAGTGTGTAGTTTTTGAGTTATAAGCGATAAACTAAAACAACAATTTTTTGTCTAATTTTTGAATTTTTGTCAAACTTTAACGCGCTCTAGCGGCCAAGCTGTTCATTTCACAATAGAATCCGACAAAAATAATTTGTAGAAAATTTTACGTAGTTTCTTTTTATATAGATATACTTTTCTTAAAAAGTGTGTAGTTTTCGAGTTATAAGCAATTTTGTCTGATTTTGGAATTTTTGTCAAACTTTAACGCGCTCTAGCGGCCAAGTCGTTCATTTCACAAAAGAACCCGACCAATATAATTTGTAGAAAATTTTACGTAGTTTCTTTTTATATAAATATACTTTACTTAAAAAGTGCGTAGTTTTCGAGTTATAAGAGATAAACGAAGACAACAATTTGTATGCTGATTTTGGAATTTTTGTCAAACTTTAACGCGCTCTAGCGGCCAAGCCCTTAATTTCACAAAAGAACCCAACTAATATAATTTGTACAGAATTTTACGTAGTTTCTTTTTATATAAATATACTTTCCTTAAAAAGTGTGTAGTTTTCGAGTTATAAGAGATAAACTAAGACAACAATTTTTTGGCTGATTTTGGAATTTTTGCCAAACTTTAACGCGCTCTAGCGGCCAAGCCGTTCATTTCACAAAAGAATCCGACCAATATAATTTGTAGGAAATTTTACATAGTTTCTTTTTAATTTGATATACTTTTCTCTAAAAGTGTCTAGTGGGTGATGAGAGGGGTCATGCTTACTCTGGCCATGCATGGCCAGACGTTTCCCAACAGACTCTTATTATCGACTTTAGTGCTAGGCAGTGGCAAAGCACATGCTCAATAGTTTCGTCTTGTACTCCGCATCCAATGGAATTACTGGGGTCCTATGAGGACCCCTTCGTAGATTACTTTGAGACAGCTGGAGACAATATTTTCCCAACTTTTTAGAAGGATCCGGTATTGCCCATCGTTTAGTCTGTAGTTGATGGGCATTATTTTTAAGGAAAATATTAACAGTGGTTACGGCTAGTTTAATGATTGGGTCAGAGCCACAAGGAAGGCTGTCTGGACCTTTCTTGGCCACAGCTCGTCTGTTTTATTATTACCCTCATTTCCCCAATGTCATTTGACTCAGCAGAGTATAATAAGAAGCAGGAAGTAGAAGTTTTTGGATATCTGATTCAGCAGCTCTATGCACTCCAACAGAAGGCTAGAGCTTTACTGTCCGTCGATATCAGTACTTGTTTAGGATTTTATTAGTACTCCATAATATACACACGAGACATGAGTTCAGTTTGAGAAACTGAGGCAAATTTCCCTAGTGGTAGACTGCTGCTGCCGAGGACAAGCTCAGTGCACACCTGTTCCAGATCCCCTTTGATTTTTAGACCCTTCGGAAATGTCTGCTTAGATATTATCAGTTGAATCCTGGAGAGACACTGAGATACGGTTTACATCCATCTTTAGGAGAGGCAGCTTCTTAGAGCACTCCTAGAGGGTTTTGCTGTGTCCGTAAATTTCATATCTGACCATAGTACTATAAATAGTCCTCATCCCCGTAGTCGTAGGGCTGCTTCCCGCATATAAAGCTAATGGAGGATGGTAGAGCAGCAACCATTTAAATTTGTATTAATGTCATAAAGCAAAATAATTTTATTCGCCTAGTTCACATAAACCTTTTTGTTTAAATAATTATTTCCATCTCGTTTAAAACCAACTGTTTAAATAAAAAGGAGTAGGTACTTTATATTTTAATACGAAAATAATGTAATTCCGGCCACTAAGTAGTTTATTAAAAGTTTTTTTCTACTTGTAGCAATATATTAACTTTATTTCCTTTTTATTTCTTCAAGTCGTAGCTTAGTAATTATTCTAACGTACAAAGCATTATTATGAAATGGCAAAACGTGACTTAATAAACTATTCAATGCACTAAATTTGTACTTATATCGTTCTACATGCAATTTTCGTTTTTTTCCACTTTACGCAAGTTTTCATTTTATTGCTATAACATTTTTTTAACGGGTAAATAAAGAATAAACTACTACCAACAATATCAATTTTATTACTGAAGAATCGATTTAAAACTAAAGCGGTATATATCGTAGGTATAGCGCCTTAGTTAAGTAAAGTGCTGCACGTGATTTATACATAATGGTAAGTGTTATCTACAAGTTCCTTATAGTTGTTACAAATAACGCTGTAATTTAACATTACGCAAATAGAACACTTAATCTAATATGTAAATTGATCGCGCGTTTCAGTACCCATTAAAATAATTATTGAGCTTCAATTCGAATTAAATTACCTTATTTATTAAATTACACAAATTAACTATTTTTTGCATTATTTATTTATTTTATGGAAGCGTTTTAATGTCCGAAATGAATTTAAACGTATTTTAACATCAATAACCAATGCTTAATTTTGCGCAAACCCCCGATGTTTAAGCTTTCAAAAAGCTGGCTGCGATTGTAGGTTATGCACTTTGCAGATTACGTAGCTAAAGCTCGAATTTAGATTATTATACAAGTTATATGGATGTAGCTAAGCCTTAATCTACTTAATAATTTTGTCGTAGTTATTAATTATATTTATGTTTTTTACGTAGCTTTCATGCTTTGCAATTTTTTGGTATATTTACATCCAACCAAAAATTTTCAATTGTTCCAAATGGTTAACATATTTTCAATAATCCGATTTTCAATTAAAAACTTGAAAATTCAGAAAAAGAATATCCGATACCTATGCATCTCTCATAGCGCAACACCCTACTCTTAATAATCGTTATTTACTACTACTTAACTGACCTTTAAGACAATTACGCCGAGAAGAAAAACAAGAGAAAATCATTAAAATAATTTAGATGCTAGACTTTATTTATAAAACTAGTGAAGTTAGAGCTCTTAAATTAAGTGGGTGTTTGCAGTGAATACAAGAAAATGCAACCGTAGTGGAAGCTTATGGTACATTAAACAGAAGATTTATAAATATTTGAAAAGGAAAGAATTTAACGTAATAAATTTTTAAGCAAATATCATAAGTGCCCTTTTTAATACAAATTTATATCAAATCGTACATTTAACAATTATTTATTTAAATTTAAATATTTAAACAAAAAAAGTGGAAACCGTTTGGCCGACCTAACTAAACATTTTATTGTATAACCCGATTAAATATTAAAATGGACGTAAAGGTACGTTTATTGAAGTTTTGAGCGAAGAGCTACAAGTAGGAAACTTAAAAAGAACAGTTTCAAAGCAGTCGGGTGTAGGCGTAGTTTCTGATGCTTTGCACGATTATTATTTTTGCACTAACGTGCACTAAGTGCACAATCTTTAATTAAATATTTTTAAATTACGTCGCTAAATGCCCAACTTGAGCTGTGTATAAATAAGAAAAACCTAAAAATAACTTCAGGGCAACAACTAGAAATATTCATGGTGCAAAGTCGCCAAAATTGTTTTTTGGCAAATAACTGGCTTCGTATAAATCATACGTTGATGAGGGTTATTATAAAAGTTGTAGAAAACATTACTAGCTACAAGATTGATTATATAAATTTTTCCATGGCGTTAACCCTTTTCGAGATATAGCGCGGGGAAGGGGTGAGTTAAGAAACAATTTTGATCAAAATTGTAACATTAGTGAGCGCGCTGATGAACTTAAAAAGCTTCTTATTCACAACTTAGAGGTACGATAAAAATCGTCTTTTAAAAAATGTTTAAATATGTCCTTATTATGTGTGATGTGATATAGGAAATCTTTATCAGACTTCCAAGTTGTGAATAAGAAGCTGTTGAAGTTGAATAGCGAGCTCGCCAATGTTACAATTTCGAACAAATCTTCTCTTAATTTCTTCACAAAAGGCGAAGACAAAACCTTACACGAATATTGCTTTTAGAAATCTTTAATTGCATCTGTCATCTACCTTACCTCATACCCATAACCGTAATTGGTGTCTGATTTACTTGGGCCTGTCTATACGACAAAACTCTAAACTCTTAATTTTCATGCTCCAAAGTCGCCAAAATTGTTTTTTGGCAAATAACTCACCTTCTATAGGTCATATACGTTGATGAAGCTTCTTATAAAAGTTATAAAAAAGATTATTAGCTACAAGATTGATTATATGCATTTTTCCATGGCGTTAACCCTTTTCGAGATATAGCGCGGGGAAGGGGTGAGTTAAGAAACACTTTTGATCAAAATTGTAACATTAGTGAGCACGCTGATGAACTTCAGAAGCTTCTTATTCACAACTTAGAGGTACGATAAACATCTTCTTTTAAAAAATGTTCAAATAAGTCCTTATTATGTATGATGTGATATAGAAAATCTTTATCG
Organism: Malthinus flaveolus; assembly: GCA_950108345.1. NCBI lineage: Eukaryota > Metazoa > Arthropoda > Insecta > Coleoptera > Cantharidae > Malthinus > Malthinus flaveolus. The sequence goes on along the minus strand of OX467287.1, from coordinate 11,612,999 downwards.
GACCTCTAAGTTGGGAATCAGAAGCTCCAGAAGTTGAATAGCAAGCTCACTAATGTTACAATTTCGAACAAATCTTTTCTTAATTTCGTCACAAAAGGCGAAGACGAAACCTTACACGACTATCGATTTTAGAAATCTTTAATTGCATCTACCATCTGCCTCACTTCATACCCATAACCATAATTGGCGTCTGATTTACTTGGGTCTGTCTATTCGACAAAACTCTAAACTCGAAATTTTCATGCTCCAAAGTCACCAAAATTGTTTTTCGGCAAATAACTCGCTTCCTATAGATCATACGTTGATGTAGCTTCTTATGAGAGTTATAGAAAACATTATTAGCTACAAGATTGATTATATTCATTTTTCCATGAGGTTAACTATTTTTGAGATATAGTGCGAAGAAGGGGTAAGTTAAGAAACACTTTGGATCAAAATTGTAACATTAGTGAGCGCGCTATTGACTTTCAGAAGCTTTTATTTATAACTTGGAGGTACGATAAAGATCTTCTTTTAAAAAATGTTGAACTATATCTTTATTATGTGTGATGTGATATAGGAAATCTTTATCGGACTTTCAAGTTGTGAATAAGAAACTGCTGAAGTTGAATAGCGAGCTCACTAATGTTACAATTTCGGACAAAATTTTTTTCATTTCTTCTCCAAAGGTGAAGACGAAACCTTATACGACGACTTGTTTTTAGAAATCTTTAATTGCATCTGTCATCTACCTCACCTCATACAGCGCTGGATTAACCATAATTGGTGTGTGATTACTCTCATAAAACTTCCTGTCTTACTCCGCAGTTTATTCAGCGCTATCCAGTATCAGAATTAATTGTTACCCCTTCTCCGCGCTATATCTCAAAAAGGGTTAAACTTATGAAAAAATTTGTAGAACCAATCTGGTAGCTAATGATGTTTTCTACAACTTTTATATAAACCTTCACCAACGTACGATCTATAGGAAGCGAGTTATTTTCCATTTAATATTAAATATAAATAAATTGAAAAATTAATATTTATGAACAGTGGAAGCTTCTAGATACTGCAATGCAGGCATTGCAGTTATTACACGTTTATAATAATTACTAGGTACTATTTTCAGGTATTAAATATATGATTTAAAATATTGATAGTTCAATTTCGAAACTGTATAATTAACTTAATTAGTTTGTTAGTACTTTGAAAATTTGTCCCTACAGCAAACTAATTTTCTTTCACAATTAGACCGAATTAAATTAACACGTGGAAATTGTTAATAAATTAAACTGGAAATTATGTTCATATGCACTCAACTCGAAAGAAAAAACAAAAGCTTTTATAAATTGCATAATTGAATTATTTAAAAATGTAGTTTTGAACCACCAACTGCAAACTATAAAATTTTATTCGAAAATAAAAGCAAACTTTGGTGCAATTAAGAGTTAATACTAGAAGTAATCTGAAAACTTAACCCTCGGAAAAACTATTTCGCGATAAAACATTGAATTTATTCGATTGGAGTTGTGCATCACTCGTTATCTTCTTTTAGCACTTTGCACTTGTAAGAAACCCCCAAAACAGCTTTAGATAAACGAAAATATACAACACACCAAACATAATACTATCTGAAACGATGCACTTTTTTCCAGCTTTTGGTGAAGTCGTTTGTGTGCAATTCTCTTACATTTCCCAAAAATAATATACCAAAAATTGTTCAATTCTCTTATCTCGCACTTTTCGATAACTTTTTTTTTATTAACAAAAGCGTAGTTTGGAGTTTAAACTTTTTTTACAAAAAAAGCAGCTTTGTCTATTCCGAGCAGTAAATAGTTAATGTATTCGAGTATTTACTCGTTACAAACGTAAAACCACTAAGCCCCTCGCTATTACTTATTCACAACTCAAGTTGAAATAACTCATGTAAATGTTGAGGTATACCTCAACAAATACATTTGTTCGGAAATTAATTTATTCACTTGGTTACTGGTTAGTAAATTCGTCTCGAGGTGGGTGTAAATGCGTTTTCTACTACTTTTTGTGTAAAGCTGGCAATGTATAGGTAATTGTTATGGTCTGAACATTTAATTTGAAGGGCACCTTCGCTAGACCATTTTAAAATATTTTAGTCAACGAACAAGTAAAGGTACAAGAAAGTCATTCTTGGACTCACCTATAACGGTTAGATGAATGTAATGGCTTAGATGTGGAGTGGAAGACACCTGACACTCGTAAATACCAGAGTCCCTGTGTTGCGGATACTTGATTTGTAGAGTCCAATCTTCCGAATGTGGTTGATGAATTGCCCTAAATCGTTGATCGCTCGTATAAGTGTATCTTCCAACAGTGAGCAAGTGAACGTCGCGGTGTCGAACCCAAGACACCTGTAGCGATATCTGAAAATAAAAATAAATGAGAAATAAATAAAATAACGTTTACGAATTAAATAATTTGCAATTAGCCTCATTTCTGCTTTCAAAATCATTATAATAGAAACTATTATAATACTTAGTACACTATTCACGACAAAATGATGTTAGTATGTAACATTCGGTAATAAAGCGAGTACATAATTTGTTCTAATAGAGTTTGTTTTGAAATAAAATTATTTTAACTCGCACAAAATGGGGTAAACTTTATGAATAATTGTAGTTTAGGTTTCAAAAGATCTTTTAGTAGGGACTTAGTTCAAAATTCTCGCGTCAGGAAATCACTTGCAAATTATCATAAATTAGCACACATTACGAATTGCTTTTCTAAAGTTGGGGGGAAAATTTTCGATATTCGTTAATATTTTCGAGGGCTTGAGTTTACTACTTCGAAAATTGTTTGTCTAGGTACAATAAAAATGATTAGGAGTGGAAATTTAGAAAATCGTAAATTTTTAACAAAAAGTTTACGAGTACGAAACTTAGAGTTTTTAGATAATTAAAGTTTTACGAGCCGAAGCGCTGCAACTGCATATAATACACGGCAAGACTATTATAGGAGTAGCCTGAAGGGTTAGTTTTCCCGTTATTAATTAATATTACAAATAATAAAAATACCTCACGTATAAATTTACTGTAATATACTGGGTGTTTAGGAGAAATTACTAGGAGAGCGAGTTATAAAAAATAACATCGAACGTAACCTTCTCCGATTAACCCTAGGGGAGGCGCGCCTGATCTCACAGCCTGACGCAATATTATTGTTTGTTTCTAATTGTTTCAACTGTTTATGACTTTATTGGCCCCCATTATTCCGCAGCTTCCTTATTTAGAGAGTAGATATTGTATTGCATTGTATTGTACTCAGGGGTCGATTGGCTACGTAAGCCTTACAGAACTGCGACCAGCGTTGATCTTTTGTTCATAACCCTACTCGTATTATATTTTCAGGAATTCGATCTTATCAACGAAGCCTAGAGTGTCCCTGAGAGGCTTTCTTTTCATTTCTTCAGGCGTTAGTTGTGCCTGCCTTAGGTGTTTCAACCTAAGTCGAGCTAGTGCATCGCAATTGCAGAGAATGTGCTCGGCGGATTCCACCTCCGTTTCACATAACCTGCATATGTCACTGTCTTCCAATCCCAGTTTTTTGAGGTGGTACCTCACTGGGCAGTGTCCAGTAAACAGGCCTGTGATAAGTCTGATTTCGTTCTTTGATAGAAGAAGAAGCTTTTTAGCATTCGTAGACGAGTACTCAATGAATTTCTTCGCCTGTCTATGTCTTGGTATGTTATGCCAGTGAGATTTTTTGTTCTCAGTTTCCCATTTTTGGATCTTTACTGTTATGTGTGTTCTGGATAGCCCACAGAAGGGTTCTGGTCCAATCGGGATAGCTTTTGAGCCTGCTCTAGCTAGTTTATCAGCTCCCTCATGCCCCAGCACCCAGTGAAGGTTGTTGCTCTTAGCCAGTTTTTTGAGGGACTGTCTGCATTCGCAAGTGGATAGAGATTCATAGCTGTTGGCTTTGAGTGCCTTCAGCACAGCTTGACTCTCAGACATTATATAGACTTTTTTACCCTTTATACGCCTTCGTAGGCATTCCTGGGCGCATAGGTCTATTGCAAGTGTTTCAGCTTACATAATTGTGGGGAAGGTTCCTAAGGCTATCGATGCCCTATATTTTGGGCCATATATTCCTGTACCTGTTCCCTGTTCAGTTTTAGATCCATCCGAGTGCCAGATGACCACTTCGAAAGGTGTCTGGTAGTCAAATACCCTGGGAGTGACATCCAGGGGTTTAGGGAGTAGCTAAGAGAAATTCTGATATCTGTAAGAGTTTTACGCCATTTCAAGAACATTTTGAATTATTACAAAAGTTTCCAGTTTCTACTACAAAACGGAATAGAATTAAATTAACAACTTTGCAATTTTTAAGTACTTTAGCTATAAAATTTATAGTTTTCGGGAACATATTTAAAATTTTATATTGTATGGGACACTGCAAGAACATAAACTGTAGAGAAACGTTGTTTTAACAGCTTTCTGCGTTCTTTTCAAAAATTGTTTTATTTAAAAAACAAAAATGATTAGAAATAAACTCGAATAAAACTCAATTTGAGCTCGGGAAGTTCGTTTTACAGTTTACAGAGACGTATGTTACATTGTTTAGAAAATTTAAAATTCTTAAGGTACCTACTACCAGACACTTTAGAACTTTTGAACTGACAAATCTAGGTTAAAGCAATTTCGGACTCGAACTGTCATAATATTGGCACGAGACGTGTATTAATTTTTCTCTCTACAATATAGTTGAGAGTGGCAATGAATCGAGCGTTTTATGAAACGGACAAACGTTTTAGGTGCTTTAAGGTAAGGTTATATTCACTAATTTTTCTAGTTGTTACGAAAAACGACTGATATTGCAATAGCAGGACTTTTTCGTACGTGTTGAAGATTGAAGCTACTATTACAAGCTTTCAAAAATAAGCTCAGAAGCTTATTTTATCGACGAAATTTTGTTAAGTGGCTGAAATCGAATTTCAACTAAATTGCGCCACACCATACACAAGCTTAATAACGTTATAGTCGGTGATTGGTTCATTGTTTGCCGTAGAGATACTCACCAAATAGCGGTCAATTTAAAAAAAATTTAAATAGTAGTCGAATAGCGAAGTAAAGTCAATAAACCTTGTGGCATCCGGGTGTAAGATGCAACAAGGGAAACGGATGCCACAGTGCAGCTTTATGTTCGCACAAGATGCCACAGCTTATACGCCGCAAACACATCCATGCTGACATTTTCTATTTATGTAAACATGTAATTGTCCCCGCCACGATCGCGAGAGTGTAGGGGTGATAACGGTGAGTCCGTTGATGCACGGCGGATCTATTTAGAATCACGTCGACGTGCCGTGGGGTCTGCAACGAAAAATATTTTTTACTTTGCTTTTCGTCGATTTATCTAGTGTACCCCTCCGTTGGTAAACGAGAACCAGCTATCGCTTCGTTGCCTATATTTACCGGTGTCCCGGCAGCCAGTTAAGGGCATTCGCGTGTCTGTATCTACGTAGCCGTCTTCTGCAGAGGGTAAGTGGTTTCGTTTGCACACTCTGTTATTACCACCGTTCTAGTGGTACCACAGGCACCTTTTGGCTTCTGGGAATTTTTTGGTGTTTCTTCTACTACTCCACATCTAGCGAGTTCGTGCCTTGCTGGCCACGAGACAACTTGGACGGGATCAACACCGCCCCGAGACCGGTCCGATTACTGGTGTAAACTCCGTCGCTCCTTTTAAATTGTAATTTGTATTACGCCCAAGAGCCCCCCCCCCCCCCCCCCTGACGACCACCGATCGGGTAATCACAGAATTACGCAAGATATTTTTATTTTTGAGCGTTTTGGATTCAGGGGTGTCTAAACGTCGAGAAATGAAATACTTTTTAAAAGATAGACGAAATTAACGAAAAAGTAAAAATGCTTTTCCCAAAAATTAATTTTAAACATCGGAAATGGTCCTAACCGACAAAGCAAATTGCACGTGGAAGCGCGCCCGCGTAATAAATAAGTTCCAGCTTTTCAACATAAATTTTATCGGACAGAAAAATTTCTAGTAGGTAAGTGATTTTGCGTAAAATTAAACTGATCCTTTTAATTATAGAAATTCCTACGACAATTAATAAAATTAAATTTCGGGTAAAAGAAATTAGTTTCAGGAGCTGCAAGAATTTTTTTATTAAGGTTCTCAAGAGCAATTGGACCAAAATGGAATTTAACTTCTACATCTCACATTAATTTATCGTAAAAAAAGAATTTGTGTTTATAAAAATAATATCTGAACAAAACACTAGTAAATCAGTGGTTTGATGCAATTTCGTGCATCTACCAGCTTTGCAAAATCTCTATTTGTGTAAAACTAGCTGCTACTACACACGATACAGATACTAACTGAATATTTTACCAATTTTAGAAAAATACATTTTTTGCCAATTTAAAAATAAATGTTGAGTTTAGTTGTGCAGAAAACATTTATGCTTAAACGGAAAACCTTAAACTCGCATAAAATGCGTTAGGCATTCCTCCTTTATCATAATTGAACATTGACTTGATGTATGAATAAGAAAATTACCTTTCCGTTAAAAATAATTTTTTCTTATTTGATAAATTACGTTCAAATTGCATCAAGTGCTTTTGACAATATGTATTATCAATCATTATCAGTGTTGCCATTTCTTTACACTGCCTGGATGATACCGATTTTATACTCTGGTATTTTTTAGTCTTGTTGAAACAAAGTGCCACCATAAATTGTCTACTTAAACTTATCTGATGACGAAGTTTAGGCGGTTGCAGATCAATGTTTTGTGAAATTTAAAAATGTGACACTTTACCGATAAACCCTATGCAAACACATCCCTTAAACTTACTTTATTAAAAAATTCATTGCGTGACTGATATTATGTTCGAGGATCGAGCTAATTAATGATCTTGTAAATCTTTAAGGCGCTCTAGCAACTAAACTGTTTGGTTGACCATAAAACCCCAACAGACGTAATTTGTAGGTAATTAAATATTCTTCATTTATGTATAAAGACACTTTTCCCTAAAAGTGCGTAGTTTTTGAGTTAAGAGCGATAAGCTAAAAGAACATTTTTGGTCAGATTTTGGAATTTTTATGAAACTTTAACGCGCTCTAGCACCTAAACTGTTCGGTTGACCAAAAAATCCTAACAGTCGTAATTTGTAGGAAATTTAATTTACTTTATTTTTATAAAAAAAGCTTTTCTCTTAAAGTGCGTAGTTTTTGAGTTATGGGCGCTAAACTAAAAAACATTTTTTAATCCCATTTTGGAATTTTTGTAAATCTTTAAGGCGCTCTAGCACCTAAACTGTTTGGTTAACCATAAAACCCCAACAGACATAATTTGTAGGTAATTAAATATACATTATTTCTATATAAAAACACTTTTTTTTTAAAGTGCGTAGTTTTAGAATTATGAACGTAAACTAAAAAACCAGTTTTTGGTCAGATTTTGGAATTTTTGCCAAACTGTAACGCGCTCTAGCACCTAACCTGTTCGTTTAACAAAAAATCCGAAGAGACACAATTTGGAGGTAATTAAATTTATTTCATTTCTTTTTAAACACACTTTTCTTTTAAAGTGCGTAGTTTTTCAATTATGAGCGATAAACTAAAAAAACAGTTTTTGGTCAGATTTTGGAATTTTTGTGAAACTTTAACGCGCTCTAGTACCTAAACTGTTTGGTTAACCATAAAACCCCAACAGACATAATTTGTAGGTAATTAAATATACATTATTTCTATATAAAAACACTTTTCTTTTAAAGTGCGTAGTTTTAGAATTATGAACGTAAACTAAAAAACCAGTTTTTGGTCAGATTTTGGAATTTTTGTCAAACTGTAACGCGCTCTAGCACCTAACCTGTTCGTTTAACAAAAAATCCGAAGAGACACAGTTTGGAGGTAATTAAATTTATTTCATTTCTTTTTAAACACACTTTTCTTTTAAAGTGCGTAGTTTTTCAATTATGAGCGATAAACTAAAAAACAGTTTTTGGTCAGATTTTGGAATTTTTGTGAAACTTTAACGCGCTCTAGCACCTAAACTGTTTGGTTGACCAAAAAATCCGAATAACCGTAATTTGTAGGAAATTTAATTTACTTCATTTTTTTAAAAAAAGTTTTCTCTTAAAGTGTGTAGTTTTTGAGTTATCGGCGCTAAACTAAAAAACATTTTTTAGTCTCATTTTGGAATTTTTGTAAATCTTTAAGACGTTTTAGCACCTAAACTGTTTGGTTAACCATAAAACCCCAACAGACATAATTTGTAGGTAATTAAATATACATTATTTCTATATAAAACACTTTTCTTTTAAAGTGCGTAGTTTTAGAATTACGAACGTAAACTAAAAAACCAGTTTTTGGTCAGGGTTTGGAATTTTTGTCAAATTGTAACGCGCTTTAGCACCTAACCTGTTCGTTTAACAAAAAATCCGAAGAGACACAATTTGGAGGTAATTAAATATACATTATTTCTATATAAAAACACTTTTTTTTTAAAGTGCGTAGTTTTAGAATTATGAAAGTAAACTAAAAAACCAGTTTTTGGTCAGATTTTGGAATTTTTGCCAAACTGTAACGCGCTCTAGCACCTAACCTGTTCGTTTAACAAAAAATCCGAAGAGACACAATTTGGAGGTAATTAAATTTATTTCATTTCTTTTTAAACACACTTTTCTTTTAAAGTGCGTAGTTTTTCAATTATGAGCGATAAACTAAAAAAACAGTTTTTGATCAGATTTTGGAATTTTTGTGAAACTTTAACGCGCTCTAGTACCTAAACTGTTTGGTTAACCATAAAACCCCAACAGACATAATTTGTAGGTAATTAAATATACATTATTTCTATATAAAAACACTTTTCTTTTAAAGTGCGTAGTTTTAGAATTATGAACGTAAACTAAAAAACCAGTTTTTGGTCAGATTTTGGAATTTTTGTCAAACTGTAACGCGCTCTAGCACCTAACCTGTTCGTTTAACAAAAAATCCGAAGAGACACAGTTTGGAGGTAATTAAATTTATTTCATTTCTTTTTAAACACACTTTTCTTTTAAAGTGCGTAGTTTTTCAATTATGAGCGATAAACTAAAAAACAGTTTTTGGTCAGATTTTGGAATTTTTGTGAAACTTTAACGCGCTCTAGCACCTAAACTGTTTGGTTGACCAAAAAATCCGAATAACCGTAATTTGTAGGAAATTTAATTTACTTCATTTTTTTAAAAAAAGTTTTCTCTTAAAGTGTGTAGTTTTTGAGTTATCGGCGCTAAACTAAAAAACATTTTTTAGTCTCATTTTGGAATTTTTGTAAATCTTTAAGACGTTTTAGCACCTAAACTGTTTGGTTAACCATAAAACCCCAACAGACATAATTTGTAGGTAATTAAATATACATTATTTCTATATAAAACACTTTTCTTTTAAAGTGCGTAGTTTTAGAATTACGAACGTAAACTAAAAAACCAGTTTTTGGTCAGGGTTTGGAATTTTTGTCAAATTGTAACGCGCTTTAGCACCTAACCTGTTCGTTTAACAAAAAATCCGAAGAGACACAATTTGGAGGTAATTAAATTTATTTCATTTCTATTTAAACACACTTTTCTTTTAAAGTGCGTAGTTTTTGAATTATGAGCGATAAACTAAAAAAACAGTTTCTGGTCAGATTTTGGGATTTTTGTTAAACTTTCACGGGCCTAAACCGTTCATCTGAGGTAAAAAATCAAAGAAACATAATTTCTAAGAAATTGATTTCGTATTTTACATTTTATCTTTTAGTAAAAAAGCTTTCTACCTCTCGGACTGTAACTGTAAGCGAGAGAAAATTGTTCAAAATTGTATTCCAAATTTGTACACCAAAATGCGAGATAATATAAATAAAAATTGTAGATAAATAAATGAAATTGATTGGTACGAGTCAAATTGATTAATTTACTAAATAATAAAGTGCACTTGGAATATTATTAATTGAACAACAGTCCTCGAATTTGTGTGTCAGCACTCTTTTAAATTCTAAATCCACTTGTACATAGATTGTAGATATTTTCTGACTAAGCATTATCCTTAAACCCTTCATCCACTTCTAGTGGCGTTCAGTCTTTTTTTTTCTGAATTAAACTCGTCCGATCCTATCTCTAAACTTAAAAAAATTTCCCAAACGATTTTCTCGCGTTTCGCGATAATTGTAGCATTGTAAGCCCCTTTAGAGTTAAATTGGACTTTTCATTATTTCACGAGCATAATTTTGAAATTAATTTAGTTGAAACGGTAATTGAAAACCAGTGCAGCCGAATTTTGCTTTTATTGGCAAAAAAAGTATACCCTAATTGATTTATTTGCCTCTCAATTTAAACAGTTTCTGAAATTCAATCTGTTCCAAGCTCAAATTGCTTAAAAACCATCTTGTTATAAACAAGGGCTAATTAGAAGCGAAGCGAAAAAGGGTAAGTAGTAAGTAGATCAAAAAGCTATTTTCCCCAATTAATTTTTAAGTAACAAATGAAATAAAGTAGCTCTAACTGTAATTTGATTAAGGAAATTTTTTTACAAACTAATTACAAACACCTTTAAGAATTTTGTCACATCGCTTTTCCTTATCCTTTTTTTTTCCTTCCCCCATTTTGTCATAAATATTCAATTTCGCCACTTCAAAAAGCCACTTCAATTGATCGAGTAACGTTTTATACAGGTGTACTATAATAAGATGAGAATCACTTACCGTTCTGTTGGCTAAATTTTTTACTCTGCAGTTAAGGTAGGCTGTTTTACCCAACAAGGCCGTTACATTTTTGGACGCGTTTGTGTCGAAGTAAGGTCCTTTATTAAAATTTGTGCTATCGGTTAGGGAATTTGCTGGCGCCCCGCTACTTGATTGAACTGCGCAAAGTACTGCAAAAGAAAAGGAGCATTAATGAAATCCCTGTTTATAAATAGACATAAATTCAACAACTTTTTTTTTCTTCTACAGAGCCTTCTTGCGTTAAATTTATTTATGTAAAAGTTGTTAGTAGTTCGCGGGTAAAGTTTCTTTTCTTTTCTTTTTAAGAGTTTTACTAAACTGACATTACAATGAACCACAAAATAAATGAGGCCTTTCAAACTTTATTTTCAATAAGCGTTAAATGTTAAACTTATCTAATATTTAATCTTAAACTAATTTTCTAAGGTCTTTTATAGCATTTAATTTACTTGGAAGTTGGTATTTATAAATTAATAAATAAAGATGCCATTTCTTTATTTCTTTAGTAGGTAGGTAGGTATTTGCTTTTAGAAGGCAAAGCCGAAAGTTTGAAATTTTTCTTTATAATTCCTCTTAAAAGGAAATAAACTTGTAGTGACGGTGTTTCCAAAATTTTAATCGACAACTTTTTAAATTAACAATTTTAGCGGTTTGGTATGAAAAAAGCCCATTCGCTTAACCAACAGACCAGTGAGTCGGAAAACTCGTGTTGTAGAAAAAAATCAAATTTTTATTATAAATATTGAATTTAAAGTCTAAACACTTTATACCTACTACCCACATACGCAAAAATATTAAATGAAGTCGAGTTTCGGTTTTTTATTAAATTATACTCAATATACTACCTACTATCATTTATTCTCGTATCTTTCATATTAATTCCAATGGTTCTTATTCAATTGAATAACTCAATTCAATTTAAGATTTAAAGTAGAGTGTCCCATTTTAATTTTCCTCATCCTTATATTATTTGGAGAGATATTAAAAATCCGACGAGTTTCCTATGTATGGAAAACAGTAAAGTGGCACTAATGGTTAATACAGGGGAGGGGGTCTAATGAAGTCATTTAAACTGGACATCCCGGGAACTATGAGAGACACGAAACTGATAGTTATGTTAAAAATTGTTTATAGGTAAACAAAAATCATCTCCACATTATATACGCAATTATTATGTGCATACGCTGATTTACAAACTCGAGCCTAAGAGGCAGAAATCAGAAAATATTTTACTTAAATTGAAATACTGTACAAGTTTAAGAAAAAAATTTTTTTCTTTATCCCACTAGCTTTTCCTGAGGGTATTGTGTACAAAAAGAAAACCGACATTTCTTTTAGACGTAAAATATAAAACTGTGAGAGCTAAATCCAAATTTGTAAAATTCCTTTCATTGCAAAAAACATAAAACTAATTCCAACATTCTTACGTCAAAGAAAGTTTTTATCCAACCCCACACTTTAGCCCAACATTATACAAAATAAACTAAATCTACATTATTAGTGGCTCATTTATATTCTCCATTTGCTTCTTTTTGCAATCCAACAAATATAAATTAAAATATTAGTTCAAAAAGGGCCCTCATTGTGACGAGGAACGAGGACGTCTTTAAAATTTAACACACAATTACGTTTACAAGCAACTGTAAGATAAAAAGAAAGCTTTTTAGTGCTTTAAAATTAAAAGTAAAGTTCAATTGTTTCCAACTTATTACAAAATAAAAATTCCAAACTCTCCTTGAAAGAAAAGTGTATAAGAATTGAAAATGTGTTAAAAGAAGAAAAAAGTGAACAATTGTTTGAAAGCGCAACAAAAGTTGTAATTACACAACAAAAAAATTTATAAGAGCTTAGTGTAGCGAGCGCCAATGTAAAATTGCAAAAGCGATTGCAATAAATGAAAGGGCCAATTAAGTTTTACGTTTTTTAAAGGAAGTTTATTGGTGTTTAGCTGCTAAAATCAGTACTGAACAGCGCAGTTAAAGGTTTTCACTTTTCGATTAGCCTATAATCCATTATGAGAAAGCCTCTTTACTCGTAGAAGTAATGCAGCTCTGAACTTTGAAGGCGTGAAAAGAAATAAAGGAGTAGCAGTAGGACAATGTGCAAGTAAATAAACAACCACAGAGGTCGAGGGTCTCCAAGAAGACCCAAGGAGTCGTAGTAAAGTGGGCCGCCATAAATCATCTATTATTCTCGTTGAGTAATCTGTCATTAAGACTGATCAAGCGGCTTTAAAGCCACCCACATATTTCGTGATTTTTCATCGATCATCGTGACAAGCCGTCTGCGTGGGGCAAAAGTTTAGTTTTCATTTAAAAAATCACAACCACCTAGAGCTAGGCCCGGAGGGACTCGAAGAAGGCTTACAGTCGAACGAGAGTGGACCGCTTTAAATTATTTATTCTTTTCGCTGAGTAATCTGTCATTAAGAGACTGGATGACTGATCAGCAGCTTTAAAGCCACCTACATACCTCCTGATCTTTCATCGATCATCGGCATCGTGGCAAGCTGTCTATGTGAAACGAAAATTTAGTTTGGATTTAAAAACCACGACCTCCCTGAGCTAGAGACCCGGAGGGTCTCGAAGAAGGCTTACAGCTGAACGAGAGTGAGCCGCTTTAGATTATTTACTCTTTTCGCTGAGTAATCTGTACCGTGGTAAGCCGTCTGTGTGGAACGAAAATTCAGTTTTCATTTAAAAAAACACGACCTCCCTGAGCTAGAGACCCGGAGGGTTTTAAAGAAGTATATGAATAAAACATTTTAAAGAAGGCTGACAGTCGAACGTGAGAGGGCCGCTTTAAATTATTTATTATACTGATACTGATCAACGGCTGTAAAGCCATTTATACCTCGTGATTGTTTATCAATCATCGGTCATCGTGGAAAGCCATCTGTGTCGAGCGAAAATTTAGATTTGATTAAACGAACCATGGCCTCCCTGAGTTGAGACCCGGAGGGTCTCAAAGAAGGCTTACAGTCGAACGAGAGTAGCGGCTTTAAAGCCACCCACATATCTCGTGATTTTTCATCGATCATTGATCATTGTGATATGTGATATCCGTCAAGAATTTTGATTAAAAAAACAGACCTCCCTGAGGTAGCTCAAAGAAGGCTTATAGTCAAACAAAAGTGGGCCGCTTTAAATCATTTAATCTTATCGCTGAGTAATCTGCCATTAAGAGACTGGATGACTGATCAACGGCTTTAAAGCCACCTACATACCTCGTGTTTGGTCATCAAACATTGGTCATCGTGGCACGCTATCTGAGTGAAACGAAAATTTAGATTTGATTAAACGAACCACAGCCTCTCTGAGTTAGAGACCCTGAGGGTCTTGAAGAAAGCTTACAGTCGAACGAGAGTGGGCCGGTTTAAATCACGTATTCTTATTGTTGAGTAATTTGTCATTAAGAGACTGGATGACTAATCAGCGGCTTTAAAGCCACCCACAAACCCACATACCTCGTAATTTTTTTATCGATCCTTGATCATTGTGAAATCCGTCTGTGTTTTGATTAACAAAACACGACCACCCTGAGATAAAGACCCGGAGGGTCTTGAAGAAGGCTTACAGTTGAATGGGAGTGAGCCGCTTTAAAAAATCATCTATTCTTCTCGCTGAGTAATCTGCCATAAAGAGACTGGATGACTGATTAACGGCGATAAAGTCACCTACATACCTCGTGATTGTTCATCAATCATCGGTAATCGTGACAAGCCATCTGTGTGGAACGAAAATTTAGATTTGATTAAACGAACTACGGCCTCCCTGAGCTAGAGACCCGGAGGGTCTCAAAGAAGGTTTACAGTCGAACGAGAGTGGTCAGTCATTAAGAGACTGAATGACTGATAAGCGGCTTTAAAGCCACCCACATACTTCGTGATTTTACCTCAAGCCACCTGTGGGAGGCGAAAGTGTAGTTTTAGTTTATAAAATTACTCCTTGTAATGTTAATGTATGAAAACATTACATAAATGTGAATGTTAACATTTTTGGGGGATTTTCAGTAGGGGCTCGGTGGTGCCCAAATATTTAGGGAGTTGGAATAATATCTGCAGTCTGCAGTAAATTATAGTCGTTGCGCGATGGTCATTGATCACTGTGAAAATTTACTGCATCTTGAATTTGAATGGAATATAGATGACTGATTAGCGGCTTTAAAGCTACCCACAGACCTGGTGATTTTCATTGGTCGTCGGTAATTTTAGGTGTAAAACCTCCCTGAGATAGGCCCGAAGTTCCTCCAAGGAGGCTATTATAGTCGTACGAGAGTGTCATTAAGGGACTGAATGACTGATCAGTGGATTAATAGCAGTAGTGTTGGAATATGTTAAAAATTTCTCGTAATTGTGGAAGTTTTTTCTCTGACAAGGGCAAATCCCAATTTTTCGCCCTATTCCAAGACCTTTTCATCGAAGTAAATGCGAAATTAACTACTCGAAAAGCGAAAGTGCGTGCATCAAACCAATCTAATCGAAAAGCGCTTGTTTACACTAAAAAAAGAATATAAAAAAACAAAAGAAACGAAAGCAAATTTATAGCTAAAAAACGTGCTGTAATATTGCAAATGTAATATGAAAAGTTTATGAACTGTTTTAGTAAAGTTAATGGTTTCTCCTCTTGATACTAAAAAGAAAGCGTATACTTTTCCCTTTTTTTTCCCTTCTTAACTCGTTCAGTTTTGCTTACATTTTAAGATCTCGAGAGCGATCGCGAAAAAAACAAAAGCAAATCTGCACTCTAAAAAGATTTAAATGTACTTTTTGTTTAAATTTAAGGAAGAATAAATAAATAATTTTTTGGGCGAAAATAAAAGAGGATTTTCGTCTCGTGCAGGAAGAGGGATAAAAAGAGAAACAACTTATTGTAATCGTAACTTTTTAAGTAAACCAGATTTTATCTACACTTAGAGACTAAGAAATACTTGTAATAAAATTACAATATGTATGTGTAAAGTCGAAAAAGCCGAAATCGAGCGATCAAATTTACATATGACCCTAAAAATTGAGAAAATGGCCAAAAAGATGTAGCCATAAAAAGTGATTTTATTTTTCTTTATAAAATTATATCGAGTTACCACAGAAATATTTTGCACAAATTAGGTATTAAATATTAATGAGACGCTTGATCAAAGTTTTATTAGCTAATTCTTAGATTTAAATTCTTCCCGAGAGACCCAAAATTTCTATTTTACTAAAATAGTCCAGTCAATGGGGAGAATAACAGGCCATTGTCCTACAAAAGGTGGTGTAGTTCTGATTTTTTAATATGTTAATGAGTTAGGGGCCTTGATGAAAAATCCAAGTTTTCGACCTTGAGGGGGGTCCGCGCGATCCGTCATCTTAGCTTAAAGGTACGAAAAATTGGTTTTTACGATTTAACCTCTTAAGGGTTGATCCCACGCCAAAACTGTCCAATTCAACTTTGGAGAGGACAAAATGCCCTACAATATTTGTTCTATTCAGTTTCTTCCTATCTGTTACGGTTTCTGAGATATAAGCCGGAGAAAATCGCTATTTTTAGAAAAAATGAATTTTTTTGGTTAACTTCGCTTGGAAAATTTTTTACCGTTCATTTGACAGAAAATTCTTTGAAACAAAAGTTGTAGGATTTTAAATTGCGTTAAAACTGAGTGTATCACTGATATTTTAGCTCAACCAGATCCAAAGTTAGAGCAGTTTTATGATAACCTATAAATGTAGAAAAATTAGTCATGAGTGTTCGCAGCCCCCCCCCCTATTTTATAGGGCTTGATTTAAACCTCATATATGCAGTCTGATGGGATATTTAACCAGCTTTCAGATTAAAAATCTACGGATCGGACAAATATTTTTGGAGTTATAGCCAAAAGAGTACCGACAAACCAGGTTTTATCGAGAAGTGCGACTTACCGAAAGTTAGCCAATCTTTAAACGCGTGTGGTTGCCAAACACCTAAACCGATTTTAATGTACTATGAGGTTGCCCCCCCCCTCTCCTTAACCACTACCCTCCAAAACGAGAAAATTTGCTCAACATCTCCCCCCCCCCCCCCCATAACCATTTTAAATTGAATAAATGTTGAAATGTGAGAGAAATTGGTATGGGTTGATATGTGGTAAAGGGGGGGGGGGCTGTAACAAAAACTTCGAGCTGCCAACACTCCTGACCCATTTTTCGACTATTATAGGTTATCATAAAGCTGCTCTAACTTTGGATCTGGTTGAGCGAAAATATCAGTGATACACTCAGTATCTCAGAACTCGTAACTCAGAACGGTAGAAAAGTCTCCAAGCGAAAGTTTGCCCAAAAAATTCATTTTTTCTAAAATTAGCGATTTTCTCCGGCTTATATCTCAGAAACCGTAACAGATAGGAAAAAGATGAATAAAACAAATATTGTAGGGCATTTTGTCCTCTCCAAAGTTTGATTTAACAGTTTTGTCGTGGGATCAACCCTTAAGAAGTTAAATCGTAAAAAACAATTTTTCGTACCTTTAAGCTCAGATGACGGATCGCGCGGACCCCCCTCGAGGTCGAAAACTTGGATTTTCATCAGGGCCCCTAACTCAATAACATATTCAAAAATCAGAACTACACCACCTTTTGTAGGGCAAACCCCCCCATTGACTGGACTAAAAGTCATAAAGCACTAGTTTTCGGGTTAGAGAGGCAGCGCCACAAATTTTCATTTGGAACTGGTTATAATGAGCGATTTCAAATTTAAGCCGTTGGGTTGTTGTATGTTAGCCAATCGTTTATCGGCATTTTAGGGAACCGCCTGAGCGTTCGAGTTTCAGTTTGATGGCTCACGAAACTAAGGTATTTGAACGAGCAGTTTAATTTAAGTTGAGGTAAGTTTGTGCAAGTCGAAATATAATAAAAGGCAAAACTAATAAAAAGTTTGTGTTCGCATCGTATCCTAACGAGGATTCCGCAAACTAGGCATATAAAACGTTTTCGACTTTTTGCACTATTCCTGTTTACAATTCCAAGCTTACTACGCTATTTTATGACATATAAAGTCTATTAAATTTTATCGTAAAATATACGATTCTTAAATATAGTATGGAGTAGGTATTAAAGTTATAAATTGTTGAGGTAAAATAAAAAACAAGAGAGTTAAGGCTAAGTCAAAACGATTTGTTTGTAAATTAAATTGAGAAATTGCGTGTCGAAAAAGGGAAAAAATAAGAAAAATGTCGGTTATTAGCGTCGAAAAACAAAAAGAGAGGTTTGATTTCTATTTTGAAGTAGTTAGTGTCTTATTGAAATTCAAAGAATGTCGGCAATTACCTTACAGTACCCTGAAGTACGTTAAATTTCCATTTTATTATTTACCCTTCCGATATCGATTTTTGTTAAATTCGAAAAGGTCTATTTTTAAATAACCAACTATACTATCGATTCATCTTGACGTATCAAAATCCAAAAGGAAGAAAAATGTGCCTGATCTCCTTTTGTAATCAAGTTAATAGATTGAATCAAATAAAAATGTTTTTTTTTGCCGACTCCGACGTCCTTTGAAAAACGCCCTGGAAAGTTTTTCAATAAAAGGAAATTATTAAAAAATTATTTTTTCCCAAATTAAAATTAATTTTTTCAACGCTCAAACGTCAAAAAACTTTCTCTTTTAATATCTCTAATGTGCGGAAAAATTTGTTGGAACTTCGCAAAAAGTTTGTTGGGTGAAAATTTATGCGGCGGCGAAAATTAATTTTGCATTTTTCTGAAAAATGCATGCGAATGCATTCGTTTCGTTATTGTACTGTGTGCTTCTTTTGTGTGTCTAATTTTAATTTTTGTAATATAATCTTTTATGGGTTTTCCACACAAAACTTTATTAAACATTTTCTATTATGTGGAAAACTCCGCTTAAAAAGTTGTAATTTTTTTTTCAATTAAAAACGAATTTTTATTAAAATTTCGCTTCTTTTCACCTACGTCTCTTTTCAAAACACCTCGTTAGGTGGTGTGTGGAGTATATCGTTGCCAATTCCATGCTAGTTTTCCATTATTCAATGCAGTTAGCTGAGCTTTTGCATCCAGCAGTTTTAGCCTAATTTCCGTATTTTCCGAAATATTAAAGTTTTATTTGCACGATCGTATTCGCTTATAAAAGCTTTTCAATAATGACGAAATAAAAAGAATGCAATAGGTTTTTGATCTTATATTTTTTTTGTTAGCTACGTCTATGTGTAACGTGACAGCTAAAGAGAAACGACTAGTCACGTTAAGAACGGAATGGTAAGTTTGCGTGATGAAATTCGCACGAACGCTTTGGGAATCGAAGGAAACTTGAATTCTCTGCACGGCTATGATTGTCGCAAGCCAAGCATAATGAAAACTAAGCGATCCATCGGGCAAAATAAGTTTTGTGGTCTGTACGAGAGAATAATTAATTTGTATTTAACATAATTACTCGCCTTTTTATATTTTACCAGCCAATCTTCGCTTAGTTAAATTCAATGAGGGCTTTCGTAAACTTACGCGAAGCGACTTTGACGTGATGTGAGAAAATTCGAAAATATAATCAACAATTCTTTACAAAAATCGGTTTGATCCGTCTTTCTATTTTAAAATGCCGGCCTGGCGAGTTGCGATGGTAATTCAATATTCTCAAACTAATCACTTTTATTAACCAACTTTTAAATTCTATAGTAAAGTCCAACTTTATTAATTATTTTCGCCAATGGAAACTTTAATTGATCGAAAAGTCTGCGGATTTAATTTAGGAATAATTCAGTTGTATGACCAGAGACGTCACGTCCGCCACTTACGCCACTGACGGGCATTATTCCGTTATTTACTTTTAATTGCCCACATAGAAAGTATAAATTAACTCTAAATTACTAAACACGTCTCCTATCCTATTATAAACTAAATCAAATCACCGATGCGTCTAGGATAGCACGCTTGTGGGCGAGCGTTCGTCATCGAACGCTAGTCATCATCGCTAGTTCTCTTTGTGTAAGTTCCTTAAATTGCCTTTTTAGTGCCAAACTTCCAGTTTATTTATCAACGTCAATTTTTGCTTCATCGAACCATCGTCTAGTGACTTAATAGAGCTCCTCTAATATACAAGTTTACCTACGTTTCGTCCAGTAGAGCACTTTCGAGTTTTATAGATGTCTGTTACTCACACCCCAATTTAGAGTCAGAGTTGTCGACTAATCCAAAAAGTCGAGAAGACTAACATCAATAGAGAGGCTAAATACGAATCAGAAGCGGTTTGTTTGAGAACGAGACTTCATTGTATACTTGGCTTCTGTCAAGCACAGTGAAACGCTGATGATGTTTATCTGGCATATAGTTCTCTCTTAACGTCCAAGCTCACGGAACTACTACTAAGTTCTATCAATATTTAATCTAATTAGAATACTGTTTATAGTTAAATTAGGTTGTTAGTACTATTTATTTGTTATAATTTGAAGCGTAATATGCGTGAAGTCGCCGAGTGGGGCTTCCTCTCGATTCTAGATACGTAACATCCGAATAAGCAAATATTGATTGATAAACAATCAAATTATGAATAAATTTTAAACTTATTAATTAATTTTCAGTTAATTGCTTTTGTTCTTGCGTCACTTACGAACCATCAATCAGCAATAAAAAGTCATCAATCATAATATTATTCACTAATAAAAATTTATGAGATAAACATTTATTTTTTGAATTATTTATAGACCTATGAAAACAAATTGAGTTTATAATAAGATAATCAAGTCAGTATTTTAATAAATCACCAAGTTTTGTAATTATCCAGAGAAGCGGAGGTAAATATTGAAATCGTAAATAAATTTGGGAAAACGGTCGTTTTGTTGTTATCGTATAACTGAATTTCCAAACTTTTGCAAAGTTTGGTTTTGTATACCACTCATTAAAGCGTAGGTATACATAATAAAACTTGTACAAATTACAATATTTTGTATGATCGTTACTTAACTAGTATTCAAAAATACACCAGGAAGCCTAAAATAATTTTTTAGTGTGGGTGTCTCAAAAAACTTCCGATCGAAGAGAGTTCTAAACAGGTGCATGTCGGTGGCACCCCCACCTCCGAATTTTTAATGGCAAATTGGTAGATTCGTTTGTGCTTGTTTGTGCTTCAAGTCCTATCGTTTGTGCTCACCCCCTTCGAGAGATATTTCAAAAAACGTTGAGGGGGTGCTGTAGAAATGCCAGCACCCCCACCACGGCCGATTGGCTTCAAACATGATTCATTCGTTTGTGCTTCGTTTGTGCTTGTTTGTGCTTCAAGTCCCGTCGTTTGTGCTCACCCCCTTCCGGAAATATTCAAAAAACATTGTGGGGGTGCTGTAAAAATGCCAGCACCCCCACCACGGCCGATTGGCTTCAAACATGATTCATTCGTTTGTGCTTCGTTTGTGCTTGTTTGTGCTTCAAGTCCCGTCGTTTGTGCTCACCCCCTTCCGGAGATATTCAAAAAACATTGTGGAGGTGCTGTAGAATTGCCAGCACCCCCACCACGGCCGATTGACTTCAAACATGATTCATTCGTTTGTGCTTCGTTTGTGCTTGTTTGTGCTTTAAATCCCGTCGTTTGTGCTCACCCCCTTCCGGAAATATTCAAAAAACATTGTTGGGGGACTGTAGAAATGCCAGCACCCCCACCACGGCCGATTGACTTCAAACATGATTCATTTGTTTGTGCTTTGTTTGTGCTTGTTTGTGCTTCAAATCCCGTCGTTTGTGCTCACCCCCTTCTGGAAATATTCAAAAAACATTGTGGGGGTGCTGTAGAAATGCCAGCACCCCCACCACGGCCGATTGACTTCAAACATGATTCATTTGTTTGTGCTTCGTTTTTTCTTGTTTGTGCTTCAAATCCCGTCGTTTGTGCTCACCCCCTTCCGGAGATATTCAAAAAACATTGTGGGGGTGCTGTAGAAATGCCAGCACCCCCACCACGGCCGATTGACTTCAAACATGATTCATTCGTTTGTGCTTCGTTTGTGCTTGTTTGTGCTTCAAATCCCGTCGTTTGTGCTCACCCCCTTCCGGAAATATTCAAAAAACATTGTGGGGGTGCTGTAGAAATGCCAGCACCCCCACCACGGCCGATTGACTTCAAACATGATTCATTCGTTTGTGCTTCGCTTGTGCTTGTTTGTGCTTTAAATCCCGTCGTTTGTGCTCACCCCCTTCCGGAAATATTCAAAAAAGATTGTGGGGGTGCTGTAGAAATGCCAGCACCCCCACCACGGCCGATTGACTTCAAACATGATTCATTCGTTTGTGCTTCGTTTGTGCTTGTTTGTGCTTCAAATCCCGTCGTTTGTGCTCACCCCCTTCCGGAAATATTCAAAAAACATTGTGGAGGTGCTGTAGAAATGCCAGCACCCCCACCACGGCCGATTGACTTCAAACATGATTCATTCGTTTGTGCTTCGTTTGTGCTTGTTTGTGCTTTAAATCCCGTCGTTTGTGCTCAACCCCTTCCGGAAATATTAAAAAAACCTTGTGGGGGTGCTGTAGAAATGCCAGCACCCCCACCACGGCCGATTGACTTCAAACATGATTCATTTGTTTGTGCTTCGTTTGTGCTTGTTTGTGCGTCAAATCCCGTCGTTTGTGCTCACCCCCTTCCGGAAATATTCAAAAAACATTGTGGGGGTGCTGTAGAAATGCCAGCACCCCCACCACGGCCGATTGACTTCAAACATGATTCATTTGTTTGTGCTTTGTTTGTGCTTGTTTGTGCTTCAAATCCCGTCGTTTGTGCTCACCCCCTTCCGGAAATATTCAAAAAACATTGTGGGGGTGCTGTAGAAATGCCAGCACCCCCATCACGGCCGATTGACTTCAAACATGATTCATTTGTTTGTGCTTCGTTTGTGCTTCAAATCCTGTCGTTTGTGCTCACCCCCTTCCGGAAATATTCAAAAAACATTGTGGAGGTGCTGTAGAAATGCCAGCACCCCCACCACGGCCGATTGACTTCAAACATGATTCATTTGTTTGTGCTTGTTTGTGCTTCAAATCCCGTCGTTTGTGCTCACCCCCTTCTGGAAATATTCAAAAAACATTGTGGAGGTGCTGTAGAAATGCCAGCACCCCCACCACGGCCGATTAATTTCAAACATGACTCATTCGTTTGGGATACGTTTGTGCTTGTTTGTGCTTCAAGTCCCGTCGTTTGTGCTCAACCCCTTTCGTAGATATTTAAGAAACCGTTGTGGGGGTGCTATAGACATGCCAGCACTTCTCCCCGGCCGATTAATTTTAAACAAAATTAATTTGACATTCGTTTGTGCTTCGTTTGTGCTTGTTTGTGCTTCAAGTCCCTTTATTTTTGCTCATTCCCTTCCAAAGATATTCGAAAAAAACTTTATTTATGTATCTATAATTACTATTGCGGGTTATTGAATGAAGTAAATAGGTACCTACTTAGTTCATAAAATTCAAGTATTTATTTTGACAATAAATTTTAGTTTTAGAACAAACAAACGTTTTAATGTACAGAGTGTCTATTTGAAAACTTCGCACATTAAATTTATAATGTCTTCCTTGATCTTAGTACAAAATATTAAAATGCACCTGTTCTAAACTAGCAGGGCCCTTACTGTTCAGAAATGTCGTAAGTACATACTTTATTAAAAATTTGAATTAATTTGTATGTTTAATTAACAGTGTTATAAAAAAATTTTATTTTCCACTTTATGAAAATTCCTAGCTACCTACGAATAATTTTTAATGAGCCTCTATTTATAAATTTCTTACAAAGACGTGACAACCGGGCAATTTCCTCAAATTGCCAATTAACGTGTCAGTTAGTTGTTTAAGTTGTGGAAATAAAAATTACAAGTTAACTAATGAGGACCTATAGTGTAACGCTACAATTATTCCAACGTACGACAATAAATATACAGGGCGATGAAAAAATACTTCTTGATTCATTTCACTCGAAAAGTGGACGAGTTACGTATTTTTAAGCTCCTTTTCCCACCCCGTTCTCTTCTACGCACTATATTCTCGATTTACTAGCAAGCAAATGGTTTAACGTAAAAATACTTTTAATAAAGATGAGAGCTTATTGAATTTCCTCCAAGTCAGTTTTTTGCGCATCATCGTAAGATGAAAATTAGCTGTGTCACGGAACTGTTTTTACGATTTACTATCAAACGAGTCGCTTAAAAAATGCTAGGAACGCAAGGACGAGACGAAATGTCAAAAAATTATTAGCAGTAATTAATTTGTCCTACTGTAAATAAGGTACTTACTCGGAACAAAACTTTTCGTAAAACTCGGTAATATTTAATCAAATTTTTTTTAAAGAATTGCGTATACTAAGTATATTTTTATTTGTAAAGCTTGAAATTGAAAAAAGTAATTTGTCAAAACAATTGAATTTGAATCAAAATATTTAATAGAATGTAAGAAAATTAAATATTTTCTCATTTTTACCCTAAAATGCCTGTCAATCTGAATATACGTAAACTTCAATCCAGAAAGAGATTTTCTATTTTTCTTATTTGGATATGCCTTTTCAGTCGTATTAAGGTAGGTACCTATAAATAAATGAAAATGGTAGTAAAAGAATGCGTGTGTACTATTTTCAACAATTTTTAATTAAATTGATGTAGGAATAACTTTTATCGGCACCCGAAATACAACTTTTTTTTAAATTACAACTTCTATTTACGTGACTGCGTACATATGACATATGAGTAACTGGACTGTCAAATAATAAAAATTTGATACCGTAATTGGGCTACTTAGTCTTCTCTTTACCATTTCCAAACTACAAATAATGTGAATGATTAAAAAAAATTTATTGAGAAACCCAGTTACTCTGTAAATGGGGCTACTTGATCACCTTATGAAAAGTGACTGGAAATGGTCTTGAAAACGCGTTTTATGACCATGCTATTCCGAATTTGAATACAAATAAACAAAAGTTCGGTCCTGGGCAGTTTTTAAGTCATTTTTAGTATTTTAATTTACAATAGGTCTGCTTAATTTACTCCTATTGCTCCAAGTGTGACGTCATTAGAGCAGGACACATCGGCAAAATTAGTGCAAAAGAGGAGGACAAACAAACGGGCTAATTTTGCTCTTTTTACTCCAAGCAGACAACTAAAGAAGCCTATTGACAGTATTCACATCCAATCTGCTTAGAGAAAACCCCTAATTGGCGACAACACTAATTGGATCCACAATAGTGGCTTTTTCTTTGATGGACAAAACCTTGGGATGACCAACTGGTTTTGTTTGTTCTCCAAGAACTTTTCGAGCAATTAGAAACGTTTGCGCCGCCATTTTGTTCAACATTCAGGCCTTAGATGCTTCCAATGCATTTTCATGATATTCTTGAATTAAATTTCGGTATGGTCTGGAACCAGAGACTCTTTGATAGTTTCTTACCATATAAAGAACTATCTAGTGTAGCAAGGGCAAAGAAGCTCAAGCTGTCAAATATCATGAGGTGAGCAAGTTGCCCCGGGGTGGCCAGTGTCCAATGTATTTTCATAAAAGCCCATCAAAAGAGTCAATTCACTTTGTTGGCTCGGGGATGCCAAACGTTTGGGATCACCCTTCATACTCCTTCGTAAACTAGAAGCCTATGGCATAACTGGTTTGGACAAGTTGCTCATTGAGTCCTTCCTGGGAGGTCGCAGCCAATACGTGGAGGTTACGGGGATACGGGGCTTTAAGTCTTCGCTTCGATCATTGCAGACCGGCGCTCCTCGTCGTTACTGTTCAATATCTATTGCAATGATTTTTGTCACACTCTTACTGTAGGAATTAATTGGGCCATGTGTCAGTATGCGGATGACTCGCACATACTTGTTTCCCACAAGGATGTTGGGTAGGTTAGGTGGTTCTGTCTGCAAACGTTGCAGTGCAGAAGACTTATAATTTATTTTTAAACCATAAGAAGTTCTATTTCATCCGTCCATCAAGTCCATTCAAGGAACGGAAGCAACTTCAGTTTGTTGGTTAGGCAGGAGGAAAACTCTGTTTAGTAGGCATCGTCTTTAAGGTTCCTACGTTTAAGTTTTCAGGAAGACTGTCACTAGGGGACATATTAGCCTACTGTCATCTAGGCCCTCCAGTGCCAGATAGACGCTCTTTCAGATACGGAACACTGTTAGCTCTTTCTCCTTCATGACCTTCTATTATGCTTCTGTGCACAGTACATGATCTTAGGGGTGATTTTCTGGAAGGTTCACGCTAGTGCTTCCGGACTTTTATAACTCTCTTTGTATTCCCTTGCCTACAACCAGACTCTTTGAAAGGAGTTCACACTATATGAGATAGCCATATCTCAATTAAAAATTAAAAACATCTCATTAATCTCCTCCAAATCCCCCCTACAGTGTGGACGACTTCATTGGAGCTCTTTAGCCCTTTAGCGTTTTCGTTGTTTTGTTATGTCTTATGTATTATTCATCATTTGTCGATCTCTGTGTATCTCATTGTCATCTTAAATTTATGGCACATCCATGTTATTGAATAACCTTCAGGAATAAATTATTATTATTACTATTGAATTTGAGATTTTTGGATTTCTAAGAATTTCTTCATACAATTTGACACAAGTTGTGCCTGTTTTGACTCACTAATACTAAAAGCATTAATTGCAAATCTGGAGTTAAATGAAAAACTAATTAAAGGGCGAAAAAACATCAAATTCAACTTGGTATAATGCTACAGTAACTAAGGCTTTATACTTCAAGAAAACTTCAAGCAATCAATTCTCGATAGGCGCGTTCCGAAGTAAAGAGGTAAAAGTAGCATTTCTAGTTAAGCCTGGGGTTTTGTTTCGTACAATTTGACAACCTAATTATTGTCCACTCGATTGCTACAACGTATCACTTAAATTTGTCCAACTCGACTACTTCTACTAATAGTGAATTTTATTGTAATTTAGTAGAAAATCGTTAAACGAAGTTAAAACTAATGAGCATAAATGGTTGGATATTACTTTAATGCGAATCTTGGTGCTTTAACGACTTTTGCGAAATATTTTAATATTTTTCGCTCCGTCATTTATTAAATTTTAGGTCTAAAAGAGATTTTAATGTAATAAAAAATTGCACAAAATTAAACTTTCTTCGCTTCTCCTTGCTACAAATTTATAATTTTTTCCTTAAACGCCACATTTTTAGTTTTATGCAGGGTTGAAGGAGAAATACAAGCTCAAATTTTATCGTAGGTACTTCTCGAGCTCTCAAGACGTGTTAGGGTCGCCATATAACGGTATATCAAGAGCAGGCAGCGTTAAGACGCTTGTAGAGGTATTTCCAAACCTAACAAACAGTGACCTTGAAAAGGTAATAACGAACGCCGATTATAACAAAAAATTCAGTGTGTGTTGATCAACAAGAAAGTAATTTGGAAAAAAGTTTAATTCGTTTCTAAACGTTTTCAGAGTAACGATTCGTAAAGTTCGGAAATAATATTCATCACAAGTTGAATTCAACCTTTAAAAAATCTTGTGCCACGCACTATTGAGGTAAATACATCATTACCGTTGTTAGTTAAACAAAACTATTAGCAAATTTTCTCAAATACTTCTAGAAATCCAATTGAACACCCTTGGAGGTAGCAGTTGACGCCGGCTCATATTTCAATCGATACCTAGGCTGATCAAACAGAGTTCGTGAGCTCTTATAGCACTACAAAAACGCCTTTAAAGAGACTCAAATTATAGAATTTGTCAAATAACAATGTAAAATAAATATTTACCTACACTTATAACAACTTTGGCAGCAAAACAAAATTATAAGTTGTTTAATAATGGGGTAGAAAATAAGTTTTCCCTGTTGGAGAAGAATTATTTATCATTACATTATCTGCAACTTTTATTGACAGAAATTTAGGTCGGTCTAACAATATTACACTAATATTGAATTATATCCTATGTAACATGAAAAAGGCATCTTTTCAGATAAATTCGTAGCTAAATTATAAATCGAGGATAGGCCTAACTGTTATTGACACAAACATAACAACAGTTCGTTTTTATGGCTCGTCTAAAGGTAAGTTAATACAGGCGAAAACATAAAACAGCGAGGTTTATTAAAAAGAAGGTGCTATGGGCAGAAATAGTAATTTGTCTAAAGTGTAAACCACGATTTTTGACGCTTTTTCAAGTCTATTGGACCTTGGCCTTGGCTTAAACGTTAACCATTCTAACAGTAATATTCTCGAAACTTCTATAAAACTTCCAGTCGAAGTTTACGGCCGCTTTCGTCCAGATTTGCGTTTTCCGGGCAAACTTTAGTTATTTGAAAGAGTTGGGTACTTTCCATTTCAAAAATAGTCGACATTTCGCGAGACGCATTAGGCTAACTCTTAAATTTTGTAGCCCCTTTTTGGAATGGGTAACATATTTATTTGACGGTCATAAAAAAAACGAATCGTATTGTTACAAACGTTAGAGAAGTGGGTGCAGTCGACCATAGTCAAGTGGTTCTTTTTACATTTCAATTCATCTTGTGAAAACAGTGGAGTTTCTAGGTACTACTTTTTTACAAATAATGCAACAAGAGAGAAAATTTATCTTGCACAATTTCTGAAACAAAACGGTTAGTAATACTAGGGTAGTAGAAGGTTCGTGTAAAGGTCAACTTCATCCATTTTAGTTTTACCCTAAAACACCCACGTAAAAAGTAAAAAGAACCCAAAAAAACATAGGATATATACTACCGCAAAGTTACATTTTAACTTTTGAATTATTTAATATTTACAATAAGATAAAGTGAAATTTATTCAAGTTTTGTTGTAAAATAACATAAAGTTGGATGTGTGTGAAACGTTTACTTTATATTTATAATACCTAACGTTTATATTAATTTTAGATAAGTTAATTAAAGTTTGCAATACGCTTCTTAGCGCTATGTAAAGCTAATATATTTCAATTACATATAGGAACAACAATATAACACATTTGCTCGTGGCACTATAGTCCCTGCCCAATAACAAAAGAATATATAAATTTATTGTTATTATTAAGTAATCCTGACTTATTTGCAAATTTATGGCTTTAAAACAATGTTTATATTTGTTACAAACTCAACCAAAATTTATTGTTGTTTATAGTTTATACATAATTAAGTCTCGACGACACAGGTCTCGCGAGAACGATGATTAATTTGCCACCTTCATATAAATATTTAGACGACGAGGATCGACCAGCTCAGTCGCTAATAGGGGAAATAACCGGCTAATCCTGGAAAAATATATAGTTCTACCGTTCTGTGTTTATTTTGCGATGCTGAATCTGAATTTTAACTATGGCACCTCGTAAAAGTGCGATTGGAGAAAATTGCAAAAAATGCTCTTTTTTACTTCTACCATAGAAGCAAACTTCATTCAATTTTCTACCCATTAAATATCTCAATTTTTCTTTGGACGAACGGTTTAGGCGCTAAAGAACATTAAAGTTTGACGAAAATTAAAAAAAAGCCAATAATCTGCTTTTTTGTTTTTTGCTCATAAGTCGGAAACTACACTAGCGCGATCTAGCGCCTAACCTAAACCGTACGTTTCACGTAAAAAACCTACGAGACATAATTTGAGCAAAATTTAATGCACTTTATTTTTGTATAGACCCACTTTTCTCTAAAAAGGCGTAGTTTTCAAATTATAAACAAAAAACTAAAAACACAATTTTTATTTTTTGGCCGATTTAAGAATTTTTGTCAAACTTTAACGCGCTGTAGCGCCTAAACTCTCTCGCTCTCGCTCTCGCAGCGGAGCCGCACTGAATAGTTGTTTATATATTATTATTTATTAAGCTTTTCATTTGATTTTTGGGGGCAGTTTTTTGTTTTTTTTTTGGTGGTGGCCGGTGGAATTTTAAATTTTAAATTATAGAAATGATATTTCTTTTGTTTTCAGTTTTGTCAAGTAAGTCGCTATTTGAATCTGCGCAGTGTTCGTAGCATAAACATATTTTAATGTAACCTGTAATTGGGCCTAAGGCCTGTTGGTTGCTAAAATAAATAAATAAATAAACCGTTTGCTTTACAAAAAACCCTTTAAAATATAAATTGAGCAAAATTTAATGCACTTTATATTTATATAAATCCACTTTTCTCTAAAAGGGCGTAGTTTGCGAATTATAAGCAAAAAACTAAAAAAAGCACATTTTTTATTTTTTGGCCTATTTAGGATTTTTTGGCAGACTTTAACGCGCTGTAGCGCCTAAATCGTTCGCTTTACGAAAAAAAACATTAAATATATAATTTGAGCAAATTTTGATGAACTTTTTTTTTATATAGATGCGCTTTTTTCTAAAAGGGCGTAGTTTGCGAATTATAAGCAAAAAACTAAAAAAAGCACATTTTTTATTTTTTGGCCTATTTAGGAATTTTTGGCAGACTTTAACGCGCTGTAGCGCCTAAATCGTTCGCTTTACGAAAAAAACATTAAATATATAATTTGAGCAAATTTTGATGAACTTTTTTTTATATAGATGCACTTTTCTCTAAAAGGGCGTAGTTTGCGAATTATAAGCAAAAAACTAAAAAAAGCGCATTTTTTATTTTTTGGCCTATTTAGGAATTTTTGGCAGACTTTAACGCGCTGTAGCGCCTAAATCGTTAGCTTTACGAATAAAACATTAGATATATAATTTGAGCAAATTTTAATGCACTTTTTTTATATAGATGCACTTTTCTCTGAAAGGGCGTAGTTTGCGAATGATAAACGAAAAACTTAAAAAAGCACATTTTTTATTTTTTGGGTTATTTAGGAATTTTTGTCAGACCTTAACGCGCTGTAGTGCCTCAACCGTTTGCTTTACGAAAAAAAACCTTAGACATATAATTTGAGCAAAATTTAATGCACTTTATTTTTGTACAGATTTACTTTTCTAAACGGGCGTAGTTTCCGAATTATAAACAAAAAACTAAAAAAAGTCCAGTTTTTATTTTTTGGCCTATTTAGGAATTTTGTCAGTTTTTAACGCGCTGTAGTGTCTAAACCGTTTGCTTTACGAAAAAAATCTGAGACATATAATTTGAGAAAAATTTGATGCACTTCTTTTGTATAAAAGTATTTTTTTCAAAGAGTTATAGTTTTCAGGTGATAAGCGGAAAACTGAAAAAATACATGTTTTTGCATTTTTCTCACAACGCATCACATTTACGACATGCCAAAGTTAAAATTCGGGTTCAGCATCCCAAAATACATAAAAAACGATAGAGAACGAGCCTTCTGTATTTTGTATCCACCAAACTACAATCTTACTTTAATTTTACTGTGACGTTAGATGAGGAGTTTAGTA
The DNA here is from genome assembly GCA_950108345.1 of Malthinus flaveolus. NCBI lineage: Eukaryota > Metazoa > Arthropoda > Insecta > Coleoptera > Cantharidae > Malthinus > Malthinus flaveolus. Next base: position 11,582,034 of record OX467287.1, on the reverse strand, counting down.
ATAACTAATTACTCTCTTAAGTATAAATTAGTATAAGTATTATTTACTTTAGAAAATCCCGATGTTGAATAAAAATGAAACTGTGGAAAATATATTCGAAATGCTTAACCTTTTCAATCGTAAATCCTCGAAAGCGACTAAAGTTTTCATTTGATTTATATTATGCTCTTGGTACTAATCCTGAGAGAAATTTTTCATCTTTACCAAAAACAACAATTTTGCTTTTCTATTTATATTAGTGGAGTAAAGGTTTTCAGTTTAATAAACTTCAGATTGTTTGTTTTAAGTATAATATTTGTACAATTATTACTCCACCATAAAATTATTTATTATAAATAAAATATTAAGCAATATAGCTGGTAGTAGAACGTTAGTCAATGCCATTGCGCATTTCTAACTAATTATTCTGATAGAACATTTCCTTAATTAGGTCTCTGAAGGCATTAAACAACTATGTTTGTTCTAAGATACATGAAACTTGTGAAGATTTACTAAGATAATATGACATAATGTGGTTACATATAATATATATAAAAGCTAGCCTTGTTTAGTTTGTTCGCTTTGCGTTATTATTTCCACTGAATAACGGGCGACAATAAATGTCAAATTTAATAAAACTATATTTCATAATTATTGCGTCTATCAGAAAATTCTACACAAAAAGTGTTATGAGAAGAATCGGAAATTTTCTTAACTAACTAGAACCCTTACTAGTTTGTTGCTAGAACCTAAGGAGGAACAATGGAGAAACTTGGAGCACGCACATAAACGAAAAGTCAAAGATTCAGAAGCTTTGCATTTTATTTCCATATAAATTTCTACTTTTTAGTTTGTTAAAAAAATACTTCACCGAACATTCCTCAAATTTTTTTGCTTGCAGCTTTAATTATTTTTAAATTATAAAATTTTAATCTAAAGGAATACTAACAAGTTGGTTGAATATTTGATAGCATTTTTCCTGCTTCCGTTACCGCTGTAACAAATTTATCACGAAATCATGAAAACGCCTGCTTGTATATTTTATATAGTCGGAAAAAGGGATGATTGCAGGAAATGGTTGATAGAGAAATTGCTCGAGTAAACTATATATATACAAGACTTTAAAGCACCACTTGTAGATGTTAGACGTTTTGGTCGATAAATTGAAATTTTCATTTAAAAAGTGGATTATTGATTTGCTAACAAAACTCGCGAGGGGTTGTTATTCGGTATTTGTTACTTACTCATTTATAATATTAATGATCATCTCAGGGCACAATTTAAATAGTAATAAAGAGGCTCTTCCACTGCTCTTAAGGTGTTTAATAATAACGCTTTCAGGTTTGAGGCGATCTTATCATAGATTTTAGCTCTTTGATAAGTAAAATATCGTTTACATAAGGATGTTCTGTGACTTGGGGATGCAATCCTTCCCAAATCTGACGTTTACGTTATGGATATCGGTTCGAAATCTTGTTCGAGTGAATAAGTATTAGTAGGCAGTTTAAGCGAGTTAAGTTGAGAAATTGAGTCAAATATTAGTCGCCGAGTTACCGCTACAAATAAGAAAATTGGGGTGTTTCATTAAATTTCTAAAATATTTCGCAATAGGTACCTATCTGTCTCTCTGTCAAATATTGAAATAAACTTGCGGCGAGGGAGAAAATTATTAATAACTAAGTTAAGTAAAGGGGACAATCCTGTGAAGACACATCACTCAAAAGGTGTGGATTACAAACGATATTTAATAATAATTTGCTTAAGGCGGAACTGGTTTATTTTAATGGACGAACTAAAACAAAAAAAAACCTAATTTCGTATAAATTGTAAATGTAAGAAAAGCTTTAAGTAAAAAAAAGAGAAAATCTTGTTAGCGTTCGCGTCAAAGCATAACACTGTGCAAAGGAAGCACAGCCAAACGCTCCGTTTAACTATTCAATTAATTAACCAAATTAATAGATACGTAAATAGTTTCGTATTATCGTAGATGATTAAATGAAGCAAATGAATTTAAATTAAACATTAAATGAGCCAAAATATTGTTGCAGGATGTTGTTAAAGTCACTCAACGCTACTAAACGAGAAGAAACATCTTTCGAGTGACATTTTAAGGTTTTGTATATTTTTGGTATAGCGTTATCTGCTTGTTGTACCCTCTACTCATTAATTCAGTACAAAATTCACACCCTTAAAAGCAACACAAATTTACTTTACTGGTTCGTACACCGTCTGTGTGCTTAGTCGGTGCTTACTAACCGTGATGAACCTTATGTTTTAACTTAGTTTATACGAATTTGTTTGGCAACTAAAAGCGTCGGAATGACGCTTTGGCGCCTAAAAAGTACCATAACATCACGTTGTGGCGCATTAAAAAATTTTTTACACGTTTGATACTCAAAAACTAGCGCCATTACGCATCTTTTAAATTAATCAAACAATAATTTACGTCGCAAAATTCTGGTTGGTTATTATTATGTTAAATAGGGGTGGTCGTAAAATGTTATAAGATGGGCTTAAATTCGCGTATAAATCTTTTAATAGTACAACATTTTTACATGGCTTTCTACACTTAAGTATTCATTAAATATTTAGAAATGCCGAACAACGCGTGTGGGAGGCAAACTTTATCATGAATTAGTAATGATTTTGCAAACTAAAGGTTTTATGTCGCACAAGTATCTTAATAAAATAAAAAGGGGGCAAATAATTACCGGCGTCTTCACCAAAAAAAAAAAACTATTGAGGAACAGCTAATCAAAATGTTTTGCATTCGAATACACGAAAAATTAGTGCGAAACGAACACGGATAAGTGCGACGAGTGAAATGGGACTTAATAAAGGATTCAAATTGAAATTAAATTTCCAACCACAAGCCTGTTATATTTATAATTTTTTTTAAAGCACGTACTCTTTACATAGCATTAGAAATGTTTGTTTGGTAGAGTATCTTGTATTTCAAAAGCTTAGAGATGCTTAGGAATTTCATCGGAAACAGTAATATGCCCCCATGTCTTAGTACGAAACCAACGAGACGTAGCGCCTTTCTATGAGCATTTTAAAGAGCAACTCGAGTACAAGCTTGCATTATTTCGGCTTTTCTCAAGTCTCAAGCTCGAGGTTCTTAAATTTTGTGTCTGCCCCTTGTTCGTTATTTAGTGGAACAACTCGCTTCAGCGCTAGGCAATAGGAAAAGTATAAGCATGACAAAGGGTGGCTAAAAAGGCTTTAACTATCACATGGAAATTGTCACAGGTCAAAACTATCAGTCTAACGATGGTTCAGAGTTGTAAATCCTGAGATTGTGAACTCTTTAAAATCTCTGGGAAGATTTTTCATAATATTTCTAATTTTACAGTGTTTTAATCATTTTTTCCAACCTACAAATGCAAGTTTTGATGTGAGGTCTACGCTGAGCCTTGGACGCTTTTTGTTCAACTTAATTTAATTATTATCAACATATGGTAAGTAAAATTGTATCTCTGTGCGGTAGCTAAGCTACCGTAAAACAATAAACCTTACCATAATTTTTAAACTGTTCTTTTTCAATTTCAATTAAGTCCCAGCCCCTAATGTTAATTTAATTTAAAGTCATTAGTCATTTATTTTTTGCTTCCGACTTCAATTATTCATTTGCCACGCTCTTAATTATTACCCTAGTGTCAGAAAATTAACACCCGTGTTTGCTCATCTAAGAGCGCAATCAGTAATTATCTTATTTTTGACCCATTGACCCATTTTGATGCTTCTGAGAATTGTTCCTTTGCACTTCTATTGAGATAACGATTTACCATTTCCATTGAAATCTCCGCTAGTAGCGCCATCATGGGGTCCGCTCTAATTGGCAAGCGAGTACAGTGGTAGCATTCTTTGGGGGGGTTAGAAGTCCTATACTGTTTCGTGTAGTGTAACGTAGAGTTCATTTTGTAACTTTGCAACTTTGGCTGATTTGGTACCTCCAGGGTCCAGCCCATAAAACGGCAGATGCTTAACCCTGCCCCGCTCTTGATTGGGTGCGGGTAAGGGGAAAAGTCCTGACGTATAAAACTGACAGGTAGAGTGTCGACACGTATGCGGTATATGGTCAATTTCACTATACCCGCTATACCGGTACAGTGGAGCGCTCGGCGGAGCGCTTTGATTGATCTTAGGATCAATTGGCTGCTGCAGTCTCTGCACCAGAGGAGCTGTGGACTAGTCTATCTGCAGTTGTACTTTAAATAGTAACGGGAAGACGTGAGTTCGGCCCCGCTGTTGGCGTGCGATAGAGGGACACCGAGCGCCCGTCATCATGGTAACTGGTCTGTAATAGGTCGCAACGGATGATCCAGAGGTGATAAAGTAGATGCTGGTAGAAGGGGATTAGCTACCCCCAAACCTGTGACCAGTCGGGATAAAACTGGTACTGCGGGCAGACGTCTAAAGACTTCTGATGAAGTTGGTTTCGCAGGGGCTAATGGCTTTCTGGAGAGTGAGAGATACCAATCAGCCTGCCCTCTTTAACCCCTGATATAGCTAAAGCTGGGTGCAGGGGGGAAGGTAGGTGGATCTTAGGATCCTTTCCGAACGTACAATGTAACTTTGCAAAGATATCCATGTTCCTTCTTAATTTGTGGTAGCTTTTCGCAGTGTGGAATCTAAGTCTCCCCTTCAACTATAGTCCTTAGTAAGTTGTTCTGTTGTGGTTTTTTTAACTGAGCCATTGTGTAAGCCATTTCGTGGTGGTGTTTTGAGCGGTTCTTTTGGAGCCGCCGCGGAATGTCAAACTTCCTCATTAATTTTCCCTTCATCCATTATTAGTAGTAGCAGCAGCTTCGCTGTGGCTTGTTTATTGAGCCGCTCGCAGTAGCCGCAGTTTAGGGTTACATCCCAGGTTCTACATCATAATAGGTTTCAGATTTAGCTCATCGAGATGCAATTGAACCATTGAGGGGGTAAGAAGAAGCTACTTTAATGATATCTCGTATATCAAATAGTTACAGCATATATCTATTTCGACTATTTTTTCTCACCTCCGCCATTGCGTAGTAAGGATTTCTGTTGAATTAAATAAATAACTCGGTAACTTTAAAACGGAAGAGACCTTAAACTTTGTGGTGGCTTCATTACGGCCTTAATGTCTTTAGTTTGTTGAAGTTTATAACAATAATATATTTACTTAACCTCCACGTATAAGTTTTATCTAAAATTCCATCTTTGAAATTTATTTGACCGCACATTCCGAAAAAGCGCGCACAGCACTTTTCCAAGATTGGACAACGTATCTTCACATAGCGTAAAATGAAAAAGAAGATTTAATTTTGGGTTTTAATTCAACAGGAACCCAGCTGTGCGGTGGGTTTATCGATAAAAATTTAATTAACAATTAGATGTCAAAAAGATCATTTTGATCTCGAAAGGGTGCTAGAAAAGTAAAGCTCAAACGGTGGCACTCTCAACTGTTTAACTCTTAACTGTCAATTTGTTTAACATCCATTCAAAAACCCATGAATTTCTTAAATGATTATTCCCATAAATGTAACTCAAAAACAGCACATAAAAACAAAATTTATGGAATGCAATTAATTCGACTCTGTGTAACAATTTTTTTTTTAAAGGAAAACTTTATTGCTTCAGTAATTGGTATAGCCATAAAATTATTTTTATGAACTTTTTTTATTTATGAATATATTAAAAAAGAAAATTGTGTTTTTAACAGAAAAAACATCCGAATTCTTTATGCTCGAGTTAAAAATTGTCTTCAATTTATGTAAGCCGTAGAAAAGAATGTTTATAGCAATTTTCTGGTCTACGATTTTTGTAACTCTTCGTCAATTTAAAAACTAGGTCAACAAATATATAAAAACTTTCGGAAATTATTTTCTTAATATCGCTTCCCTCGTTTTGTGTAACATTGGAACCTTATTCTCCCCCTCGAATACTCTTAATAATAAATAATTACTTTAGTCGACGTGTATACGGTTAGTTTGCACTTTAAAGTAAACTTGTTGACCAAACTTGCGCAAAATTGCCCGAAACAACGTGTAAAACTGAATACGAAACTTGTTTGGAGTTCGTTACGTTTCGCCTCAATTAAAGTTTTTGTTTCCGATTTTCCTCAGCTGTAACCACCAACAAAAGAAAACAAATGTTGTTGTTTTGACTTTCATTGATAGTGATTTTGTTTGCTTGTTGACTCTTTTTAAGAAATTAAATGGGGCTTTTGTAAAAAAAAACAAGATTATCTCCGTTCGACTGGAAACTTTTCGGCTAAGCTCAAAAATTCGTGGATAATAAAAAGAAGTTGGAATAAGTTCCATTTTGCAAATTGCAAGATTTTCGTGTCTTGATAATGTGAATGGCAAATCTAGCTTAGGGGGATTGGTTGAGGTTAATTCTTGTAACTACTACTTGTAAAACACCTTTTTGAGGTTACGTAATTGAGAATCCCAGCATTAATTAGTTTTGCCTTTGAACGCGCAGTTTAAATTTTCTAAGCTAAATCACAATGGTTGCCAAAAACCAAAAAATAAAATGAAAAAACACTTTTGAAGTCGAGTATGAGTAAATTCAAGATGGAAAGCATCAAGGGATATAAGGGTGCTCCCTCAACCGTGGTTTATATATTCATTTTTCGCCACTAGCAGAGTTTAACTTTGCTAAGCGCCTAGAGACTCTCAAAACAGCTTTCATATCCAACACCGCAAGCTTATTGTAATCTTTCGGGAGTTAGTAATTTAAACCGTCGGAGACGTACCTGTAATTTGCGGTTTAAACCTGCAGCAGAAGGCAGCATGACTCAAAAAAACTCAAGAGCCATTTTTGACTATGTGGTAGTGGGCTCAGCAGTCGTCATATTAGTGGCCACCACGTATATTGAAGTAGTACATAAATTCAACTACTATTTACAGCAGTTGAAAAATGTTTGTGAATGTCTCTAAGAAGCGTCTTGCAGTAAACAAAATAGGAGATATTGCTCTAAGTGCAATTATGTCATTTGTTTACCGTCAAGTTAGAGTCGCATTAAATAAACAAAGCATTAAAGTTTCCATTAAGCTTAACTCCACTTAAGTTAACTTTATAATTAATAAATTGACTTCCTATTGTTAATTAGATATTATAATTAGAGAGCTTAGGAACTATGCAAGTGGCAACAGTTCTTAATTAAGTTGAAATAGTTTTGCAATTGCAGTTTCCACTCCACTCAGAGTCATCTCTAATTTGCATAATGTATAAAACAAATATTTTCAAATTGAGAAACTTCTCCTTTTCGCGAAATTAGTTCGGAATTGTTAACAAACTACTTAATCACAATTATAGCTACCACCATCATCTTTTTGTTTTTTGTAAAACGTTTGTCGTAATAAAAAATAATAATGGACCTCCTACTCCACGTACTTACAAAAATAAATTACCTAATTGAGAAAAATAACGCAGTGGATTTGCGTTTTAGTATAAATCCCAAATTATTACAATCTAATCTTTATATTTACTACACATGCGACTCTTGCACAAGCACAAGGTCCTCATGAAAATTCAAATTACGTGCGGAGCAACTCATTCATAATTAAAATTATGTGCCGTGTGTTAGTTTCCTAAACTTTTGATCGCTTTTCATTCATAACGGAAAATGTAGAAGTCGCATTACGGGGCCTGGTGGGATTTTTCTAAACTTTTTTAAACTTTTCTGTTTTCACAAGTCTTTCATGTTTGAGTGTTTACTCGGCTGAAATAAATGAATTTCAACTAAGTTGTTTAAAAAGCCCCAAAGTGATTTTCAACTACAAATTATTTAATTTTAGCCCGGTTAATCAATTACAGGGCGGGATGCGCAATAATTTCATTTCATCAATGAGGCCTTAATTTTGATTTAATTTTATACGCCGTCCGACAAGGGTTTTATTGTGGTTATAATTGGAAATAATTGTATACTCTATTGTGGTTGTGGCCTTCTCTAAGCAGACGGTAATTTGGCACAGTTCGCTGGTTCAAAAATACGGATGTTTGTAAATATCTTCCTTGGGGTTAACTTTAGCGCAAATTTGCACGTTATCAGAAATAAAGCGCAGTAAATTGTTTACAAAAAGGGTCTGATATCTTTGTTTGGTAAATCGATCGCTAGCAGAGTTGTAGCCTTTCGAACGCTTGGTAGTTACTTCGTATTTTTTTTCCTCTTATTTTATATTAGATTCACAAAGGAAGCAATGTTTGACAAAACAACGACGACAACTACATGACAAGGAAAATTCCTGTCGGACGAGATAGTTAAGAGTTGGTGGCCGATTTTCCCGCTGTGCGGCAATTTAATAACTGAAAACTTCAATGAGTTTCCAAGATGCAGGAACTTCAATAAATTATTACGGAGGTGTCTACAAATTCAAGTCGCATTGTTAGTAGATATTGATGTCGTTTTCCATACAGGGTGTTTACTAGACGAAAGTGCCTCGTATTTTAATTAATAAGCCTTTATTAAAAGGAACCATCAAACCAATTACAATTATAGCACTATACAACTTGTTCTTGTGGCATTAAATTAATCACAACACAAAATACCTAATTGTACTACGAATACACGCTGTTTGTTTATTAAGGAAAAGGCAATAAACCTGGTTTTGGAAGACCCGAAATTTGTGGCAAAATACGCCGTATTGCGACATTATGTATATCGGCCAATTAAGAACATCTGGGAAAATCTATTTGGTTTTACGTATTACGAAATAAAGCATCACTTTAGGAATTTTCCAAACGGCCTCAAAAATAAACAAACGAAAAATATAAGATTCTTTCCGTGTTGTCTATATAAAATTATTACGATATTTGACGAAAAGGGAAAAAAAAGAAAAAATTTGTATCGCATTACCACACGCTGCTTTTCTTATTTGAATAGAAAGCTTTCTTTCAATCAACTTACAAAAAAATATAAATCAGCATTTCTTTAGTGACATTCTTAAATGACATCAAAAACAGTATTTGCGAAATTGAAAGCTCCCAAAGAAAAAAAAATATTTTTTTTTGACGTAAAAAATTAATTTAGGGGCATTTTTAAAAGTTGCAAAAACGTAAGTCTGCACGAAAGCACCAAAAATATATATCTACCTACGTATATAAGCAACTCTTAGCTGTTAAAACTTTTAGGTCCTATACAGTAATTCATTTTCATTAGTTCAAAAAGACTCCCTAAAGATTGGTAAATGTAAGCCTCTAGGTAATATTACTCTATATGTAAGGTTTATTTTTTATTTATGAACTACTTTAGATAAAGTAAGTTTTTCTTCCAATAAAGTGAGAGTCAGAAAACACACTTAGAGAAATTACAAACTTCTAAATGGGCGATGTGTCCTCACAAAACTTCAAATACGATGAAACTGATTACATTGATCGAATAATTGCTCAAAAAATTGCTTAAAAGTATACAGAACTGTTAAAATTCATAACTCATTTTTAAGCCAGTTGACAGCCAACTAAACTGTAACATTAACTAAAATCCTTCCCAAATCAAATAAAATTCAGTATTCATTTTAAACACAATTTCTAATATTTAGGGTTGCGTATAAAGCATAGTATTCAACTCGCGGGCAATGCTCATCACTCACACGCAGGATTACGACATTCGCCTTCGGCTCATATCGCAATTCATTGAATAATGAGTATCATTATCCGCGCGTTGATTGATAAACTATTAATCCAGTTGTTGCAAATTTAAAGTAATGGCCCAAATTGAACAAATAAGTTGTTTGGGTTAAATTGAATATTTTCACGCTTAAAATTGAAATGTCTGCACCTCGGATATTTTTGTTTGAACTGGACTTATAGCTATTATTCACGCACTTTTTTGCCTTTTCGCAATCTTTTCTGTTCCTATTGATATATGTTTGGTTTATATCCAAGAGATAAATTCAAGATATATGTTCTGAAAATTGCGCACAATCTAATAATGCAGTATTAGCTATAGAAAGAGCGCCGTGAAAGATGAGGAAAATTTAATTAAAACTTTCTTTTGGTCTTAATACTTTCCCTATTAGTTATTAGAGAAAAATGAGGACGAATATTAAGAAAATGGTTAAAACGAGCAATTGTTATTAAGAGAATCAAACCCCGGCTGAAACCTAAGACGTAGGGGTTTGCCATGTAAAATTATACAGGGTGACAAAGATCTAACTACGTTTGTACGAGTAAGTTTGTTATTATTAGAGATACGGACTCGGTTAAATTAGCAAAGTTGGGCAAAATTACATGAAGAATCAAAATCCGTTAAGAAAATCGAGCGTTGTTGCCAAGTTTCCAAATTATTCGAGAAGAAAGTCGTCACAATTTTTAATCAACGTCGATTCCTTCCCATTACTTATTAAAAATACAGCAAAATCAAAAAGATAATTTGTAAAGTTATTTTTCCTCCTTTAGAAAAAGAAATAAAATTTAATTGTTCCCACCACGATCGCGAGAGCGTAGGGGTGATAGCGGTGAGTCCGTCGTTGTACGGCGGATACTTTTTAAGAGTGGAGAGTCACGTCGACGAGTTGTGGGGTTTCCAACGAATAACGTTGTGGTGTACTGTTTTTTTTTCAATTTATTAAGTGTACCCTCCCCCCTGTCTTTAAGCGGGAGCCGGCAGTCTCTTCGGTATCTATTTAGCGATATCCCGTCAGCCCGTGTAGAGGATTTGAGTGGTTTTCTTTAACTGTTTAGCAGAAGGAAAATGTTTTTTTTTGTTTCGTTTTGTTCACCGTTATCACCGTCGTTCTTGTGATCCACAGGCGGCTTCTGTTTCGTTTCAGGCTTCCGGATTTCATTGGCTGGTAAATTTCGACTATCGTCTTCCAGATTCTAGATTCCGGCGTCGTTTTGTGGCAAGTTGGAGGGGTATAATCTCCGTCGTGTATTTTAATCTGTAACTTGTATTATCGTTGCGTACAAATATCATTTAGGTCACCAACGCCCCTTTGCTAGACTTTTGCACCCCTTTGGGGCTAGGCGCTTGTATTATTGTTATATAGATATATATTGATAAGCCCAGTTATCGAGTTGGTTGCCTAGGGATTGTCTTATTACCGGTTAACACCGTTATCGTCACCGCCCGGAGCTTAGCAACTAGCTGGGAGGCCCAAGGGCCAGGTTGGTTGGCACCCAATCTTATGTTTTGTGTAACTGTTATTCGAAATCATGACCACCTCCACTGAGTATAGCCTGAGCCTCTCCGACGACCATCGGCCGGGTGGTGCACGAGTAACTACAGAGGCTACGTAACAAATTTTAAGAGAAATTAGAACCACTTTAAGTTTTTACATAAATTCCGATCTCTCTTTTTTTACAGAGAAAGTAAAAAGTTTTTTAATTATCGAGAATTTGGTTATTAAATATTGCTACAGTTTCTCAAACTTATTAATTCAGAAATTAAATGTGTAAGAAGTATATTAATGCAATTTAGCGGCGCTGCTCTGTCTATTATTAAATCGTTGGCAGTTTGTATAATTTCCCATATTATGTATGTTGAAATTAAATAATTATTGAAATCGAAAATATACAATGCAAATTTAGTTACACGAAGCTTTTCTTCTTGGCTTTGGCTAACCTGCTCTATTCTCTATTTAACTATAGTCAATTCAATTTCAAGATGCAGTGGACATAAACAAATACACGCAGACTGCATGTGATAATGGCGGGCACATGAAAGAGCTAGTAGATTGATCAGAGGCGGATTTAGGTAGTAGTGGATTTTAATATTACTAAAAAATCAATTTAAAATTTTTTATTGTTTAATCTAGCCGCTGTGTCTTTAATCTTAAAGGGTTCTATAATCCTTTCCATTTTAAAAACATTTTGAAATTAAACACTCCCATCACTAACTAAATACCTAATACATCTGAAAATTCTCACTCGGTGCGACCATCTAAGTATGGCCTTGATATTTAGGGGGCGGGACTAACTAATACCTGCAGCCAATTGCAATCGAGCACGACGCTAACATGCAGTGATCACGCAATGATCATGTATGTCATTTACTGCACTTTGAGTTTGAATGGACTATAATAAGTTTGTGGTGTTGCCTTTTGTTTATTGATTATGGCCGCCTGAGGCCTTATTTGCTTGGCTTGACTGTATAATATATACTATAATGGTATTGTAGTATAGTATAGTATAACTAGAATATATTTATATTCTTAACAATACAATTGCCAAATTTATTTCTAAACTAATCAACTAACAAGGAACAATAATTGTGTGGAACGCAAAAGAGAATATACTATGTTTTGAAATGGCTAATTGAATATTTTTGTTAAGTAATTAAAAACATCAAAGAAGTTAAAGTTGATTTAAAAAGTACTAACAACTACATTAACGAAGATGTAATTATTTAGTTACAACTCAAAAGGATAAATGTACCTCTACCTATTTAAAATTTAAATTGTACAAAATTATTTGTTTTCCTTTGGGAACTTACTACATATTTATTTATTTATTAATAATTTTTCTGCTACGCCAAAGGAAATTTTTCCTCAGGATACATTTTATATTTTTTTATATTAAAAAAAAACAAATTTGTTCATTTCCAATGTTAACAAACTTCAAGTGAATTATTTAATGATAAATGATATAAAAGTATGCGTAGAAAAGTTATAAATAATGATACCTTTTTTGTATAAAATGCTCATCAGGTAGAGGAAAAATACAAATGAAAACAAAACTTGAGTGTTTCAGCGTTAAATGGATGGTCACGTAAGTCATTTTTAACCACGTTGAACTTCACGGAGTAGAGGAAAACAAGTCGAATCGCTTTTTCGATATTAACATGAGTTTTCTTTCTACTACTTAAGAACAACTTTTTACAAATTATATACAGGGTTGTCTAAAAATTTTGATTAAAATGACTTAACCTACGAGATGATTTAAGAAAAACAGAAGTGGCAGAAAATGTCATTTGCGCCTCATAGTGAGTCGCGCTGTCAGATATGCCTACTATACAAGCTTGCAAAATATTGTCTGACGCGGGCTCAAACTAGTCGCAATCGCAGGGATTCTCGCGAAAGACTACCGACTAAAGAAGTACCTTCACACACTGGAAATATAGTAGATAAGACGAAACAGCTGAACACGTACTGTGCTACTTTCCAGCTCTTACGTCGACAAGAAGATCCGCATGTTGGGGGACTTCTGGCTGGATATAGCGCCGCCAATCACGCCAAAAATCAAGAGTTAATTCCGCAAGTGGGATGGCTTGAGACCTGATGGACTCGGGGATGCTTCGTGTCTTTATTATAAACAGCCTTTAGTTTATGGAGCTAGCTCCCATTGCTTGAGCGATCCAGAATCTAGAGGCCCGTTGATAGGCTCATTGAGACTCATTGAGGCCCAATGACCTATTTCGCAACACTATGAAGTCTCGTCAAAGTCTAGAGGCTGCGGGAAGGGGGGTATTTTAACCCTATTCCAAGCTTTTGCAATATTGAGGCACTACTCGAAACCTAAAACACAGAGAACCCACTAAAATGAACTACAAAGCCTTGTTGAGGACTACGAACGGGCCCGTAGCATAACGAAACCTTTCTAAGTGAACTTACGACCATCCAAAGTCTCATGATAAAGCCATCAATTGTTTATTACAGTTTTTTCAGTAAATAACAAATCAGGTTACCTGCTACACTGAAATTTTATTAAAGTTTTATATTCAGACGTGGATGATGCACTTGAACATGTAGAACTTTGAGCCGAACTGTGCGAATATAAAATATGATTAAAAACCCAAAATAGTAGTAACAAATCCTTTAAGAAAATCCTGCGAATAACCGTGTCGATTAGCGCTAGAGTGGAATCCTGAAAGAGCAAGAAAACAGACATTTCAAGAGCTTTTTTAACAAGCTTTTTTTCATTAAGTTGGAGTAGCTAGGGATTAAGGAGTTTTCAGTTAACAGTAAAGTGTATCGCAAAGGATCGTCTTTAAATAGGGCTTTTCATAATATAATATATTTTGAATAAATATTTTTGCCAATTAAGTTTCAATATTAAGAACGACAATAAGTCGTACGTCCTGAAAAAATTCTCTTCACTTCGTGGGTCTTATAGTATCGTATCATTCTATAGAATTTGAAGAATACACCAAAAAATCTACGACACAAAACCAATTGTAAAATATATATCTTATTGAATAAAATTTTCATTCGATTGAACTTTTACATTAAATTTGACTTTTCAATTTTTGAAACCAAGTAAGATCATTACTCGGCTCTCGTGCGACTCACATAAAAGCTATTCAATGTATTCAATATATCGAGAATTTATATTAAATTTAATTTCGAGGTGCTGCCACCGTAGAAATGAGGCGCTTTTCTTCCTAATTACTCCTCACAATAAAATAGTCGCCAGAATTTTAAGTAAAAAGGGCGCACGTACCGTAATTTATTTGTTTGGCAAACTTACACCACCTTTCATCTGTACTCACTAAAATTGCCACATAAATTACCCAACTTGTTATTGTATGCTTTACTTTAAATTTATTACTATGGCACAACTTACCGCAGGCTGATGGTTGAAAAGCTCCATTATAATTATGCTTTGTGTCCACGCGAACGAACTCAAAAAAAAACTTCAAACACAAACAGAGAATTGCAACATGCCAATCAGTGAATTTTTCGCTATTAAATTACGTATTTTCCACTACAATGAGGGTGGATGTAAATGAGGCCATTTCTTGTAAGCGTTTCGACGTAGAAGCTTTGTGTTATGTATAACTTGGTTCTTAAACACTTGATTGACTAGTATAATTCAAGATCCGGCGCTTTAAGGTGACACGGGTTTGAAATTGCCTTCGATGCAATAATATTCACAAATTACCACTTTATACCCTCTTACTGTAAATTATCACCGAGATCAAACTCAATATGTACACCAACTAATTTAAATTCTAGTGTATTGGACTTAATAAGACAATTATACAGTAAAACCCAGTCGAGCCTTCGATGAAAAGGTTGAAGGGGGTCATAATGGTCTTGTAGAAAGGCAAGACTGGTTTAATTAACAACTGAAAAATTTTTAATTTGATCTTTATTCAGAGCTAGTAGATGTTTTTTGTTGAAAGGTTGGTAACAAAGTTAAGAGAACCATCCCACAGATTTTAATTAAAAATTGGCCATAACTGGGACACTTTTAGATATCCTGGAGAACAAATCCGCCCCTGACAAGAATCTCGGCTGGTTACTTACAGTAAAAGGGGCATCAGCCCTTTAATAGTTCTACATAATAAAAATATAGCGTTAAGTGAGCTGTGGAATTAAAATATTTATATAATAACAAAAGGAAAATAATTTTTGAAAAAATAAAAGAAAAACTGGATAAGGTAACAAACACGCTGCTAGGAACGAACTCGTTTTATTATGAACGATTTTCCAATAAACTTGAAATTTGTGCAACAAACTGAAACTAAGGATTTATGAAATTAATAACCTTGTATTGATCTAGGACTAGGGTTATATTTTGTATACTTCCATATCCATCAGAGCACAGCAGTAAAACAGTGATGACGACCAAGTAGTATAATTTACTCGGATCACGTAGTAGTTTCAAGATCCCTGGTAAGAAAAGCCTGATACTTTGAAAATATCTGTCTTTCTTAATACTTCCTCAAGCACATCTAGCCTAATAAACATTACTAAAGCAATCATTTATCATCAAATCTATTGTGAGAACTAAAAAAAGAAAAACCGCACTGACACAAATTTTCTTTCAAAATATATTTAAACAAAAAAGCTTCTCCTAGTATAGATCTTTTTGAATCGAATTATTTTTTTAAATGTAAATTATTTATAATACGACCCTATTTGAAAAAGACAAAGTTAAAAAAAATACAAGAGAAGTTGAATTAATTTAAAACGAAATTTCTATGTATACTTAATTTAAATTGAAAAGTTAAACCTCACGAATAAAAACTACCTACGCTTAGAATTAACCTTAAAATATGCGTGCGTATTTTAATAGGAGAGCACTTGACGGTTTGTTTTGCTTTTAAACTTAAAAAAATATTAAATTGGGGCCTTACTACACATGCACGGTGTTGAATACTTAAAAAGAGCTCATTTGGTTTACTCGCACAATGAAATTGCCAGGTATTGTGGCTATTTTGACCTCATTAGGTCTCATCGGCCGATGCAACCGATGCGAGTAAACCTACTTTTCATATCCACCCCTTCTTGTTAAGGAGCGACTATTGATGGCCATGACTACGCACTGGTGCCACAAAACCAACCACGTAAATCTAGATTAGTGGAAAAAATTGATTCGTTTTTGAGAATCGGGGGGGGGGGGGTGATGTAACAAACGTTTAATAAGTCTGATTATTAGAATGATGTGAGTTACAAACAGATTGTTTTTGATTAATTTACAAAGTGATTTGAAGTCAAATTAAGATTAAACATTTTCGAACCGCACGAGCATTCTCCACGAGCATTCACGCTCGTTCGTTGTTTGTAAACGCTCGAAGGGCGTTACAATTTACAAGTCTTCAAATCAAGTTAGCTCTAAGTGCGCTGTTACACGGTCCGTTTTTTCGGGTCCCGCTTTGCTGGATGGCAACAACGCAAGAGCTTAAATGGCAGGTGTTGCACGTGTCCGTTTTGGCGGGATGTGCAGCAGCATGCTGCCGCAGTGCAGGACTGAAGGATGCGGGATTGCGGGACTCGCAAAAACGGGATGCCGCAAAAACGGATGGCGTCACGATTTTACACGTTCCTGCATAAACGGACTGCGGGAAACTCGCGCAGCATGTACAGACATTTGAATTTTGGATTTTGTGACTGCAAGGCATATTGTAGGTATGTCCCGTTCAAAGTTAAAAATTGTTTGTGCACTTGAAGCTGGCAATTTGTTGGTTGAGCCGACAGTACGCACTATTTGGGTTCATCCTTTCAATTCTCTCTTTGCATGTGAATCTTGCCCACTCTGAATACATACACTCCTCCACATTTACCCATGCCCTTTACCGATTATATTTATTGGAGTAGTCGGGCGCTGCTTTGTCCCACAGGGCTGGCTCCCCATGGACACTTTTAATAAATTTATCCGTATCAAACATAATAATAATAATTTAAGCGGTGCCGCACAACCGTGCCGTGTAGCAGTCTGCATTCAACTAAATGTGTCGCCTCTTGCTTCCCGCTTGCTTCCCGTATCCTTCAGTCCTGCACTGCGGCAGCATGCTGCCGCACATCCCGCCAAAACGAACACGTGTAACACCTGCTATTTAAGCTCTTGCGTTGTTGATATCCTGCAAAGCGGGACCCGCAAAAACGGACCGTGTAACAACGCACTTAATTCAATTTTCAATTGTCTATGTCCTTCAGCTTCAGCACAGCCTACTACGAAGCGTTTGTTTCAGATAAAATATAAACTTTTGACCCACATAACATAAGCTTAACAAAATGCTCGGTGTTCGTACTAAAGCGGTTCATAATTATTAGGTATTTTGCTATAGATACTAGTCAGTTAATACGGGCCTAGAATGCGCACTGAATTGACGTACTTTTTAGGCGTTTCTCACTTCAATTATTGTTAAATGTGACACTGCCAATTAATTATGTGTAAATGTGTAAATGGAAAAGGTTGCTACGATGACGCATAAGAAAGGGCAATTAAATGAACGAGAACGAAATTTTTATATCTTTTATAAGAATGTACGTTTAAAAAGAAAATGAGAAAAATTTTCTACATATTTGTGTTTTTATATATTTATCACAATAATTTACATATATATTTGTTTATTCAGACAAGTTTTAGTGTCTTGTAAGACGAAAAAACTATATAAAATTTGATTTTATAGTTTCGCAACTTCCTATTGGCCACGCTTTTCAACTTACTGATACAATACAAAAGAATTTCTAAGGCAAAAGTGTGTAAATCCAATTTTGAACCAAAAAATTTTGCGAGATATTTGTTTTTTCTTCTTGGATTAAATAGATGCAAATTTGACCCTGAAAAGATATCGAAAAAGCGTACAGTCGGTGATTACCTATGCACGCCATGTGTGGTCACCTGCGATGCGGATAAACCGGCAAAAGGAATAGAGTAATTAGAACACAGAGAGCTTTGACGTTAAGAGTTATTTAGGGCTACCGCACTGTCTCGGCCGAAGCGGTGGCGGTACTGGCGGGTATGATCCCACTAGCTACAGAAGGAAACATCAGCGATAGAGAAGAAACTATAAACAAATGGCAAGCAAGATGGGCTACCGCACAGAAAGGAAAGTTGACTCATAAACTAATTCCAAACATAAGGGTGTGGACAGCTAGAAAGTACGGAGAAATATTCCTGTCAGGCCACAGGACTTTTAACGAGTACCTCCATAAGATCACCAAAGTAGAGACGCCCTAATGCAACTATTGTGAGCATAATAATACAGCAAGCTGGCCACACCTTCTTTGGATGCGGTAGATGACAACATGACAAAGATAACAACTTGGCCGACACCATGTGCAGCAACCAGCAAGCCTAGAACGACATAGAGCAACTTATGACGAAGATTTTCCTCCAGAAAGAAGTGGATAACAAAGAACGCAGTGCCTAAACAATCCGGCAGGAATCGAGCTAATCTTCTTACTCCCGTTCTGATAGTAGACCTAGCGGTATTTCCAGGATGAAATGAGCACTAGAGAAAGAGAGAAAGGGTTTTAACAGGCCATAACTTCCAACTCTGTACAAACAGCTGCCAGGGAACTAGATCCTATCTCCGGTACAGTTCCACAAGAGACTTTCCAAAACCTTCTCTATATAAACAAAAAAAAAGGTATGGTAAGGTTAGAGTTAGGGTTAGGTTGAGTCTCAGCCTTGCATTCGAGCGGGCAACACGCACTTTCGGGGCTCAGCACGGTTTATATCTTAAGTGCACAAAAGTAGTTAGAAAAATTTGAGAAACAGTACTATTCGGTGCGAAAAAAATCGAGAAATACGATAAAATTTACCCGGAGAAAATCGTGCGAAAGATAAGCGAGTTACTAGAGAAAAACGGGAATTTAAATGTACTTTAATTCGACAAGTGCTGCGATAGTTAATCGGTGCCGATAAATTTATTTAAGTCGTCACTAAATTTTGTCTGATCGAACTGAGTGATATGTTGAAGGACGCGGTTCTTTGTGCCGAGTCGGATGAAATGTGTTTCGGCCAAATCGGCCCAGGATTGCGGGAGTTACCTGTCAAAACGTGTTAAAGTAAAGCTGGCTAAAATCTAAGTTATAAGTACAATTTCTTTTTTGCGCTTTTTTGGCTGTAAAAGAGCCGATGTGTGCGCGCTAGGGAGTGAAGACAAAGTTTGTTTTCCCCCATTTTTTGGAAAAACGGTGAGGTCGTCAGGCTCATTTTAGCTTGAAGGCGTGTTACGACGCGTTATCTTTTGGACAGTTTTTTTGCCAATATGGCAAAATGCGAAGTGTGGACGTGTGCGCGCTTGTGAGAGCAGCCTAATTTCGTTTTTTCCGATTTTTTGGGCGAATGCGAAGAAAGATACGGGCTTTTAGCCGGAGAACGCGTGTTTTTGTGTCGGATGTTATCTGCGTTTTTGGCAGCCATCCTGCGTTTTTTGGCGGATATCTTTGCATAGAGGTTTTCGGTCTTCGGCAACGTGTCGATTCCGATAAGTAGTTTTGCTATCGGGCCAAGTCTTGGCGCATCCTCTATGACATGCCATATATGGGCATGCAATGATATTTAAAACTCCATATATGGGCATGAAAATTTACAAGTGCGCCATGGGCGTTATCTTTTGGGCAGTTGTTTTGGCCAATATGGCAAAATGCGAAGTGTCGACGTGTGCGCGTTTGTGAGAGCAGCCTAATCTCGTTTTTTTCCGATTTTTGGGCGAATGCGAAGAAAGATACGGGCTTTTAGCCGGAGAACGCGTGTTTTTGTGTCGGATGTTATCTGCGTTTTTGGCAGCCATCCTTCGTTTTTTGGCGGATATCTTTGCATAGAGGTTTTGGGTCTTCGGCAAAGTGTCGATTCCGATAAGTAGTTTTGCTATCGGGCCAAGTCTTGGCGCATCCTCTATGACATGCCATATATGGGCATGCAATGATATTTAAAACTCCATATATGGGCATGGAAATTTACAAGTGCGCCATGGGCGTGCGACGAAGAAGAGTTTTCGAGGGTACGTCCACCTGGAAGCCCGGAGGTGTTTTTGGGGGGTCTGAAGCGTTTTTGGGGGTGCCTCCTCTTGCGCCTTCGTTTTTTTGGTTTTTGCATCATTCTTCCGACTCCCCGACGCTATTTGATTGTTAGGGTTTGTGTCTTCCCGACCTTTGGCACTTTTTCTTATTGGGAAAATTTTGGGCCCAATTTGGGCATACGTTTTTTTGCAAGCGGGACCCATTACGGGGGCCCCGTGGTTCACATGGATATTTTGGCGGTGGTGTCTGTGCATGCACCTTTCGGCCTTTTATATTTCTTTTGGCTCCTTCTTGGGTATGATATTTCTGGTCCCGGTAATTTTTGGTACGGACAAGCTTTTGGCCTTCGGGCCGCGTCTCTTTGCTTGTGATTTTTTTTTCCCGGCTCTTGGCTTTTTTCCCATTGCATCCCAAGCAGGACCCAGTCCAAGGGTCCCGTGGAGAATACTCTTATTGGTGTAAGGGCGAGATATGGCCACTTATGGAGAACAAAATCCCAAACTAGGTATCACCACAATGGAACCTATGCGGTGCGGTGCCTATAAAAGGTTTTTACCTCATCTTATTGCCTAAAATTGTGCATGTGAGGGAGCGCCTCGCACGCGAGAACCGCTTAACTTGTAGCCTGGCGACTAATGCCGGGTTAAATATCATTTTGGGGGTTAACTTTAAATTAACTTGAGATTATTTCTCCGTCGAATTTTTAATTTTTACTTCATTCTGAGTTGCCTTTTTTCAATTTCATAGAAAATACCGAATTACTGCTTCCTAGTGCTTTAAAAAATTTTTATAATGGAATAGCATTAAGTGCTTATTGCCAATTCTAAATTTAAGATTTCCAGCATAAAAAAATGTTTGTTTAAAAATCCACTCAAATTTGATTACCTTTGTATTGGAAATCACTTAAATTGTATACAAGAAAGAACAAGTAAATGTAATTTACTTGTCAAGATCAGATAGTCTTAGTGTGGGAAATCCAATTTGGATTAAGGTTTGTGAAGCACACAAAGCAATCTTCGATATTGTATTAAATGCTTACAAAAAAAGTTAATTTAAGTTAAACCGCAAAGTCTAGAAAGGTCAATTCGTAAAAAATTTCAATTTGAAAATTTTTTCTCGCCGTTGAAAAACCGAGCGAAAATGTGTAAAGTGAAGCGATTTGGCGATGACTAAAATTTTAAATCCGTATTCCACACCTGGACTGTTTTCTTATTGAAAGTGAATTGTAAGTAATAAGTACAAGGTGTCCCACTTTTCAATTTTATACAAAGGTGGCAACTTTGAAAAGTGGGGTCGTGCAGCTTGGTGAGACGAAAAATCGGAAAGAAGTTTACGCTGTTAAGCATCACCAAGTTATGGAAATTCCGCTTTCACTCAAAAAGAAACACTGCTTATACTATTTTGAGTTCCTTTATGAAAAACCATGTTGCATTCGCGTACTTATAAACTTATAAATTTATAAACAACTTATTCTTGCCTTTCAGAAAGCTTGTGGTAAGAGTGTCTTTACTTTACTTTGCAAACTTCTATTTAAAAAATCTTAAATTACACAAAATAAAACTTTTGTGTTGCTCAAAAGCGACTAAGAAAGCTTATACTTTATGGATCAAGTATCAAAATTATTAAATTTAACATAAAATATTATATTTAAGACTTTCTGACGCAAATTGTGGAAATTACAAAGCGTTTGTGTTTCGTTGATATTTGAGGAATTATGCCCCACATAATTTATTGGCAAGGCGACAATCAATAAAATTTAATGCCAATCGTTCCGTATTTAAAATTCTTTTTGTGATATTCTTTTGGAATTTTATTTGTAAATTTATGTCGCGCGGTCTTAAACTGGGACATTGCCACCCCATCGTCTCGAGTTTGAGAAAAAATTTGGCGAAAATTTAAATTAAAAGCAGATAGCAACATTGCGCATAGTAACGTTTTTCAGATGACAAATTGCAGAAAACGCAATCGTCTGTCACTTACACGAGTGCACGCGAGTTCAGTTCAACTCTTAAAAGTTCTACCTGAAACTATAAATCTGTTAGAAGAGCTTAACGCAAATATTTATACAAAGTTAATACTCTCGCAGATCTTACCCTTATTAAAATGTGCAAACATGAGTTCAGCTTGCTTAGGATAAAGGTCTAGATAATCAATAGCATCTTTTGCTGCCCTAGGACTTTCTAGAAATATAAGAATCCATAGAACCTAGGTAAAACGCAGTGCCCATTAGGTATCTCGTATCTGTAAGCTTCAAAATGTATTTCAGGGCTCCCTTAAGATGGCGACGGAAAAGCTTATGGTCTGTCATGAGGCTTTTCTTCAATTGAAATTATTCAAAAATCTTTTAATGGGTCCATTATCAGTCCCACGAGTATCCTAAAAAACCTGTACACCCCAGTAGGACCTGGTTACGTGTGCCTGACTCAAATACAATCTAACCTAAGCTTTTCTTTGCGGAGCAAAAAAAATCTTCATGTATGAAGACCGCCACCAACAGTCCGCACTGGTGACTGTATCGAACGCCGAAGCTGACACATACAAGGGCGACAAAATTTCTCGAAAGAAAACTACTACGAGAATTACACGGTCGCACGCCTTTATACTAGGTTCAAAGTAACTATGCCCATATATGGACATATTAATAGCATTTGATAACCATATATGGTATGGTACAAAAATCTCTATTACGGCCACCGTTGTAAGCCAATTTAAAAAATACGAACGCTTTCTTGGCTGTTCTTTGACTTCTAACGCCCAAATCTGCTAGCTTCTATTTTTTTCCCGATTGGAATCTCTGTTCTGTGTCTCTCTACAACCCATCTGCTGCATCCAGTCAGGGTGTGGTCTGCGTCGCAGAACCAGTACTCGTCCGTTGGTTGTTTACCAATTCTGCAAAAGTAACTTTCGAAGCACCCGTGTCCAGATAGAAGCTGGATGGGACTATAGGTGATGATGCCATGTTTTCTCTCCGCCCGAGGCTCGACTTCTTTTAAGATGGAGTGCGTGCATCTCTCTACATGGCAGCCGTCCCACCTTCCCTGCCATCCACGGTACGATGCTGCTCTTTCTTCTTTTTTAATAATTTTTGGGTCTTCCCCCAAGCTTGTATGGATTTTTTCTCTCTCATTGATTAACAAGTCTATCAGTAGAATCCCTCCAATGACTGCCTCCGACGATATCGTTCTGTACGAAGAGCATACTCGCAGGGTCATTGTTCTTTGGCTCTGCGTTAGTTAGTTCGTGCGCCTTTTTATCCTGAGTGCGCCGGCCCACAACCTAACCTAACCGAGCCAAACCGAACCTAACCTATATAATAAAGGCAATTACATGGTTTTCTTTTACACTATTAGAGAATTATGTTATGTTTTATTAGTTATTTCTATTTTCATCCGATTCTCGATCTCTACATCTCATAAGTCATGAGTCGCCACTTTATTGATATGAATTAATTGAGCGCAAAGCCTTTATAGCGAATCTGCAAACTATCCAGAATTTATGTGAATGTGGCTTTAAAACAAATTTTATTCAAATATCTCAAAAGAATAATCTCATAAAGTTAATGGGCTTTAATTATTTTTTTAAAGTACACATTTCCGAGTTTTAACGACTAGCTAGTAGTACTTTAACAAAATCTTGATTAAAAAAGTAGAAAAAGAAATTCGAAATTTATTAATTGTTTTATAAAATCTCATCATGCGATTCAAACATTATCAAGAAGATGCACGAGAGAGGTGGTGGTTTTTATTTTTACAACCCCTATTCAAGATTAGTTGAAAGTGTAGAAAACTAATTATTTTCACGTTTCGTTTACGCCATTTCTATCAAAGGGTTCTATCACTTTTTAATATGTTCAACGTTTTTTTTTATTATTTCTGTTTGAATCGGTCCTTTCAGATTAATTATGTTTTAATTAAGGCTTCTTTCGGACCAAAAATTCACCCCTTTCACTGTACTAATTGATTTTTACAAGTGCTAATAAAACCTAAAGCTTTGTTTTCTACCGCTTAAACTGAAATATACGTTCAAGTACGTAGTGTAATTTGTCCTGTGCTATTCTGCTAATGTAGGCTATGATTACCACGCCAGTGCACTTAAAAGTTATTGTACTTTAGCTAGTTAAAGTGTATCTACTAAATAGCACTTGCATGTAATAGAGTGTATTGTAAGTATAAAAGAAGTGAAATAAAAATAGTTATCTTTCATTATAAATTATAATGACGGCTACTTATATTACGTCAACATTGATCCAACAATTTCTAATAAAGCTTTGGGATTTTGAACCTTTTTACAAAAGTAATTTTCTCGGATTTAAACATCAATTGATTCTCTTCAATATTAAGCTTAAAATGGCGCTAACAGGGCTTCTGTATTTTTTTATTGGCTTTTATAAACAATAGCACAATAGTCACCTTTTAACAAAAAAAAATCCTCACTTGCACTCACAGTGTGGCTGCTACTTGCACGATACCACCTTTTTTCTTCTCGCGCTTTTTTCGTAAATTTCTGTTAAAAACGAAATTTAAATAAAAATACTTTTCGAGTTAAAATGTAAGCACAACATTAAATTTTAATTAAAGTAAATTTGCATACTAAAAAAGGTGCCACACAAAATGGAATCAATTTGATCGAGCTATCCCCTAAAATGAGAAGGAATAAGAAAGAGAATGGTATTTTTACCTTTACTGTAAGAGAGATTTACGATAATCTTTTTAAAAGAATGGTCGAATTTAAATTTTCCACAACCTACCACTTATATTGTAAAAGAGGAAAAGTGTCGTTTTACAAGAAATGGGAATTCTCTTTTTCGAGTCTGTAATTTACACGCCCTAATGGCCAAAATTTTATCTACTAGGCATTCCTTGGAGCTTTCGAGATTGCTAATGATAGCAAGTGATGGATCAAAGATACTTAATTGTATCTCACTTGGGTTTAAGAAATTCGAGTGAAACTTAAAACGCTTACGAAGTTAAAATTATCAAACAATTGGTTTCTTGTTCAAGTTATCGATGCGGCATAAATGGAAAACATTTTTAAAGTATTATGAGACCAACAAACTAACAATGGGTACACACGTATTTCGCCAAAATGCTGCTAGTTTCTAATTATTATAGGAGCCATTTTGCTCCTGGCACTTATGCAACCGTGCGTAACAGTCTTGTTGGTTGCATACGTATTAGGGGCACAACCGAAATTGTGTCCCTCCTCCAAGGGTTAGCGCTTTGTGAAAATGCTAGTGCACTCGGTGTGAAAAACTGTCTCGTGGGTCTTCTTCCTTAATTTTATTTCTATAAAACTTTCTAATGAGGATAGACACTGCTCGTTAAAACGTGTTGCTCCTTCAACTTTGGTTGCAGTATAAATTACTAGCGCATTTCTGCCAGTCTCGTAATAATTTCTTGTTTCGGAACGTAATAAAAAGTATTACACAACCAAAAGATCAAGTGTGCTGAAATGTAAATAAATTATCTCCGTAACTCATATTGCAGAGTAGTCGAGTGGTTTTATTCGAGCAACTACTAAGATTTAAACTTCACAAGAACTATGTCAGCGTTGAAAATGACTATAAGTTCTGCTATGGTAGATTTCGTCTCTGCTTCTGTTTAATTAGAAAAATAAAGGTGCATCACACACCCCGGGCTGTTGAGAACACGCGTGCATAGTCTCAAGTAGGGAACGATTAGAATGTGCTACTACAGAAGATGAAGAAATAAATAAATGAAGGACCGGGGTGGTCTAGAGGCTAGCATCGTCGCATGCGGATGTAAAGGTCGTAGGTTCAAAGTCGGCTGACACCACTGGAGTGTTTTTATGTGTCAAATACCCGGTCCTGGTGGTTCGGAACCCACCTAAAGCTGTTAGGTCCCGTCTGCTAATCACCACAGTAGTTGATGCGGACGTAAAATACAAAAAAATAAATAAATGACGATGAAGGCACTAAAAACTGCACATAATAAAAGCATAATACGAAAAACTAAGCAAAGTTTTGCGAAATCGAGGCGAATCCACGAAAGAAAAATGCGATTTTTCGCATTTCTTTGAAAAATACGCTTGGGTTAAAGGTTTCCAGATATTTTTATGTTAATTTATCACATTTCGTAAACCCTATCAATTCCGAACAGATATCGATCTATTGTTCTGATTTTTCTTTCTAAAATCTTAAGCTTTCTTCCAGTTTGTTTAAGAAAAAGCTTATCTTGATATTCATAAGATTACAATCTTAATCGAAACTCTTACTGATTAAAGTTATCCCACAAGTAGTACAGCACTAAAAAAGGCCCCGAGCTAAAATCTTGCTGCTTTGTATACTTTGTTTAGTTAGGAGCATAATGCATAATGGATTAGCGCAAAGATTTACAAAACAAAAAAGAATTGCGAGTATAAAAATTATAAAATTTTACTTCGAGCCAAAACGACGAGTTTTTAAAACTCCCCGAGAGTTTTAATTTTTTTGCGGTTAAAAACGAATTAATTTTCTTGACATGTCCTAATTTTGTTGAGCTACAACTAGCCATAAACAAATTGCAGTTAAAAAACTATTACGCCCCATTAATCCTCTACTCGTGGCTCGTGTATAAATACAAATTTAAGAGGAATAGCTTCTCTGATTACCAAATTTGTGGAGTGATAAAAGTGCACTGCCGTCATTTGACGTCTGAAACGCTATTTCACGTCCATTCATCGACTTACGATGATTTATTTACAATTTGTGGGTCTATTGTTAAATTGCAATAAAAAAATCGTGTTATGGAACAAAACTATTTACCCTCTTGCCCAAACAGAGACAAAAATGTTGTCTAATGAATATTTATTCCGTTGGATTACATTCTTCATGCCTAATTTTAAATACCCCCTTTCGTTAAATTGAAGGGTCACGACGACTAATGCAGTTTAGAGGACCAAAAGGAAATTGTTTAAATTTGACACGCTTAGATAAAGCAATTGTGGAATTAATGGAGACGGACTAATTTTCTCTAATTCCATAATTTAACAAATGGGAACAATTAGAAATTTTTTTTTCAATTAGTACCTACCTACTACTCAAACTGTAAAATTTGATTTTATTTATATTTCACAAAGCAATTAAAAAGTGCTGTTCTATTAATTAATAATTTACTTATAAAACAAAGCGCGGAAATATAAAATCGTCCAATTGCCTTTTTTGCTTTTTTAATATAATGGGGCTGTTTTACAAAGAAACAATGGCACAATTTGGTTTTTATTCGTGTACAGGGTGCTCCTGGAGTAACTTTTACAAATAATGGTACCTTTGGACCGTATAACCTGCCGTAGTGTCGGTACAGGCTCCAATGGAATTTTCCAAAGTCGTTCTTCAAAACTCTGTAGGGGAGCGGCCATTTTCTTGTTTATTAACAGACGATGGAGGAATTATCGGAGGCTTATATTATTATAGGGCAAAACTAAGATTATCTCTCAAATTAAAACGATGGCAGTAAAAATAAAATCGCCCCTTTTATGGCTATCGATGTAAATGTAGTAAAAACATCCTTAAAATATAGAAAAAGAAAAGCGGAAATAACGACAAAAATTTAATTTAAATTTAAAGCTCCGTTGAAAAGCTTTTAATTTGCATTCGAGTCGGTAACAAATGTAACTCATCCGAAAAGTTTTATCTAAAACATAAAGAGTTCGGTTGACAATCAATAATCAAATAAGAGAATATAAACTTTCTCCATTAAACCTTTTATTTTAACAAACGTATTAAAGGCGTATAATAAACACGATGTGGCACGAGACGCCTGTGGAGCTTTCAATGCAGCGAGCGCTGCGGTGTTTAGTTTACATTATCTGTCAGGGACGTTAAAGCCCGAAGCTTGGGTGGGTGCTGTAACTCGTCTTTCGCCATACGACTAGTATACGTATTTACCTGAAACCTTGCCGAAACCCACGAACCTTTGTCGCTTCAGAGAACATCTCGTCCTAAAAGCTACCCCACTAAACTATACGAGGTAGAAATAGATAATATGCATTTTTTCTCTTTCATGAATAAAACTTTTCTACGTATCAGCCCGCTACCTCGGCAAAATAAATACACTCAAAAAACTGGAATGTCTCAAATTCACCAACCCTCGCTAAAAAAATCGCATAAAATGTTTAAAACATGCGATTGAAGCAAGAAAAAAAATTTGTTCCAAAGAAAAAGCGCTTAAGATATTTGTGTTGTAGGAGCGGATACAATTATTTTCTCGTTTCGTTTATCTACTTTAGATAATGGTTTGACTAACATCTTCGAGAGTAGGTAGGTAGTGATTGTTTCGTTTAAAATTTATAAAGGAAAAAAAATGTTGTTTACGAACAAGAGAATTATATTTGACGAAAATATAATTTAGACCCCCTTTACGTTATGTATTGTAACAACACAAAATAGTTTATCCTTTGTTGAATTTAACTCAAATTATTTTACTCAAAAGGACGAATGTACCCTACCTTTACCTTATATAGTACACAAAACAATGTTTTTTCCGGATAATAATTAGTTGTTAAGGTTTCAAGAGGCAAATTTTCAGTTGGGTTGAGATTTTTTTTAGTACTTGCTCAAGGCTCTTCCATGGAAGCGTTGCTTTTTGCTGCATCGATAGCTAAAGAATTTAATCATAAAAATGTTACTAAAGGTACGTTTCCATTCCTACAAAACACTCCTGCGACAAGTCCCTGGGACAAGTCGCAGAATAGAAACGGTCTGCGACAAGTCGCGCGACATGTTCCAGGGACAAAAATGTCCCAGCCGACCGCGCAACAAAACATGTTCCCGCGACTTGTCGCACGGGCAATGGAAACGGCCTGCGACTTATTCCGGGACATGCGCATGCGCAGGAGCACTCTATACACTCCCCGACCACGAAATCTAACCTCTGTCACAGATTCACCGATGCGTGTTGTGTAGTTGTGTTGTGTTGTTTTGTATTGCGCTGTGCACTGTTAGGTACATGATAGAACTGTAGCTATCCCCTGTGGCTAAGTAACGTAGAGTGGCCGCCAACATCTCGCCAGGAGACATGATCAGCTTTTGGCGATCTCCGGTCCGATAAGATTCAATAGAAATTCGAAATCTTCTGCTGTCATTCGAACAAAATTCTCAAATCCACTTTGAAGACGTAGGTCTCTCATTAAAGAATTATACGCCCCTTCTGATTGTCGTTTTGCTAAAAAAAACTTCTAACCCACCATCTCGGTCGTTTACGTCTTTTTTTCTTAAGTTCATAGTAGGCGCCCGCTATTACTACAAACGCGGAAGCAGCTAAGTTTTCCATAATTTGCACAACACACACTATCAAACTGCCAAACTGAGAGTCTTGCCTCCAAATCATCTGTGACATGTTGCAGGGAATGGAAACACTAAAACAAAATTGGTGCCAAGACAAAATGACATGTCCCCGGGACTTGTAGGAATGGAAACGTACCTTTATTACAATTCGTAAAACTTACTTCATTGTATGTTGACATGGAAAATTTAATTGGTAGTTTATAAGCAATTTTCCGATAACCTCGATATTTTTATACAATTCCTCTAGCAGGAGGTAATAAGTTACAGCAAAGTACGTACTATAAACAAGACTAGAGACGAAAGTATGTTATTTGAATAAGTTGGAAAAAATGCGTCGTTTAAATAATAATAGTATGTGTACCTATATTGTGGCATTTGGGTTAAAAGTAAAACTTTGGTTGACGAGCGTAGCGCGGCCGAGCTAATGCAAAAAGTTCGCGCTATTAAGTTTCTTATTATTCCTAAATACCTATAATAGATAAAAAAATTGTAAAAACACCATCGCCATCTTAGAAAATTTCTCTAAAAATTTTAAATGCTCTATTTATGGAATACCGTATAACTAATAAGTGGGTTACTAATCTGCCAACGACTTAGCCCCAAGCCGAAGATGGACAGGGTTCAAAATCAAAGAAAATAATTTTTTCACACCGAATATAAAAAATAAATATCTTCTTGGTAGTTAGTATAAGTGGAAAAATCTCCTCTTCTGATCATAGGAGAAAAACGGAAGCTTAGGCTCTACTGTGACTCCGTGGACAAACCACTAATAAGCGTATAAGGCGGTAGGCTCAACGAGGATAGAATAACTACACACAAATACCCAAAAATCAAAAATTGTTTATTCTGTCGCTAATAACGTATACCAAATAAATTATAAGAATTGTTTTATTTACAATTAGACACCATATAACAATTAAGAAAATAATTAACAAAATAAAAAGTGATAATCTAATAATATGCCAACGATATGTACAGGGGCGCGAGCAGGGACCATGGGAAAAGAGCGAAGAATGCGGCTAAATAGATCCCACACGGGTCTTGCAAACCACCACGAGACAGTAACCACACGGGAGCGAAGGTGGCGGCTAAATGAGTTCCACGGCGGCTTTTGCGAACCACCACGAGACAGTAGCCATACGGGATTGACGGAGCCCTCATTGCTGACCAATGAAAAATTTTTCTCTTCATTTCATTATCAGTGCTACTCTAGTCTCCAACAAAGATGGACACCCACTACAGAGTTTAGTTACGAGTAAGGCTGAGACACAACAGCCGGGGGGGGGGCTCCGGTGCTTCATAGAAAGCTTTATGATGATACTTAATCCACGGAGTCGGAGAGATCAAGCCAAGAGGTGTACATGGGTAAGCGGTTTACAGTGTGTTCATTCTTCTTAGAAACCTTTTACTTCCACAGGTTCAAAATATAGTTATTCTCATTTCGAACCTTTACAGAAGGGGCTGTTTTATACATTATAACAAAACATTGAAGTTTGCGACCATTTGGAAACCATAGAGCAAACACTAGTCGCAGTAAATTGGTAGAGGAACAGTAACTATTTCTTTTAACCCTTTCATGGGCATCAGGTATATTTTAGTTAAAAATTCCTAAAATATCCAAAAAAACGTTTGAGGTGTCATTTAGTTGGGATTCAATTTAAAAAAAATTTTTTTTTCCTTTCAATTTCTGATTAAGAATGGTGGGAATTATAGTTCCCACTGCCCATTTTGATATAGAAATGGTGGGAATAATATTTCCCACTGCCCATTATTAGGATAAAGTGTCTTCCCATTTTTTGGATAGACCTGGTCCCGTACTGATATTGCTTTTTCTTTGTATATTTTGTACCGCGTAGGAATTAGTTTTGTTAACTATTAATTGTAATAAGTAAGTCATTTCCTAAAATACTTTGGAAATAATGCAGTTCTTTATGTTGGGCATTAAAACTTCAGGTGATGGAGGAGGTAAAGGTAAAAATCATGGTTCCTAATATCGATTACAGGTGTAATTGACGTACTAGGACTGTCTCGACTTGAATTTGAAGTCAACATCAATTCTAAACCCTGCAATTCATTTCCGGCATCCTCATCCCGTTCACTTTCGGATTCTACCTCATCGTCAGGAAGACTACAAAAATATTCTAACGCCGACTCGGCTTGTTTAGGATCATTCAAATTCCACATTTTCTAATCCAATTACAAATAAGTGATAAATGATAAAACAACAGAAATAGAATCATTATATAGGTAAAAAATAGCGCATAAGTTGAGCGGTGGGAAGTACACTACCCACATGCGCATTTACGTTCAACATAAAAACAAACAAAATATTAAATTTTTTTAGCTATAAATTATTCAAAGAAGGCCTATTATACACAAGAAAAGCATTAAAATCGTTAGTACTCGTCTTTAAATCGAAATAAACAAATAATTAACAAAATAAGTACAATTTACTCCTAGAAAAATTGACTATACGTTCAAGTTACTAACAAAAATTAAATTATTTAGGGTACCGTCCGGTAATTTCCCCAGAAACAATTTTTTTAAGTTTTCTAAAGTTATTACTAGATGACACTACGCAGCAAATATGGGAATAATATTGTACACTGCCCAGAACGATATAAATATTAGGTGGGAAAAATTATTCCCACCGTCTATTTAAGGGTGGTATCGGTGGCATATAACTACTCCGAACCGTAACAAAATCCACATCGTAATAGAGCCAATGCTTTACCTAAACTGTATTATTTTTGTTACACCAAATTGGTAACAGACTTCTTATTACCCCTTTAGCAGAAAATATTTTGGTATTTATAGTTTGTGGTTTCCAGTAGTTCGTAACTCGAAAATTGTGGATAGCGCCCTTTTACTGAACAATTTTTTTACGACTTTGTGGGTAATCTCTTTATGGCATATACTATCATTTTGAGCGAGTGTCAGCTTACAGTCTCAAAACGCCCACAAAATCGTGAGAAAATTGAAATTTTCCGCTAAATTCTAGGGGATGTCTATAACATATTAGCGTGTCAATTTCTACTTCTAATTTACTGCGTAGTTCCAATTATAAACACTAATAAGCCTCCTTGATATAATCGTATTGTGATTAATATACGCACACCGCACACCTATAATACAATACTTTCGAAATTATATTCCGTCCAATCTTAATTAAGATCCATAAAATATTCTTTTGAAATCAACCCTTTAGTGCGCTTACATTAAATTTACGGAACAGAATTAATCTCATTATTGAGCAAAATTTATTGGCTTAATTAATTGCATGATAATTTAACTTTTTTTGTGTGTTGTAGAATAAAATTATACAAAACCGAACGTAACGGCGTACACTTATTTATACTACGACAACAAGAAAGGCAATTTAAAAAAAAAAGGTCAATCGACTTCAGTTCGGTAACTTTTGCGACCCTACAATTTTCACATAAAAGGTTTGATGAATTATGAGAATGCAAGAGCTTATTGCATTTAGTCTTTGATCAATAAAGCAATTTGTTTTTATCGAATCTCGCCCGAAATGTTCGTTTCGAGGACTACTTTTTGGATTTTTTTTTTGGCAAAAAAAACGCTTTTACTTGCAATTAACTGTTACAGGTGGTAAATTGAGTTAACGTTCACTATAATTAAGAATTCAAACAAGTTTAATTATATTATTTTAGCTGTTGCATTTAAAGTACTGAAATTTACGTATTGCGAGCTTAAACCGTTTTCATATTGGAAAGTGAGCTAGATAGGGCAAAATTCTATAAAATACTTTTTGTAGAGAGGAAAATTTTCTACAAAAAAGTCTGATACAACCCTATTCAAATATTAATAATTTAGATGGTAAAGTCGCCCAAACGTGAGCAGTAAAAATGGTCGTTTTTCGTGTAACAACCGGACTTGGTATAGCCGGCGCCGCGCCGGCTTAATAATTTAAAAAAAACGTATGACGTTTTCGGAAAATTTAGAAAATATTCCCAGAGCATCTAAATAGTATGAGGAAATTTTTGTCGATTTCTAATATTTACAGTTAAGCGGATAAAGCATAGTATTCTACTTCATTGCTGGCTCGTTGAATAATATACTAATTCCTAAAGCAGGTGGAAATTTTTAAAACGCTCTGTATAAACACTGAAAGTCGTGCTTTTAAAAATAGTAAAATATTAAAGTAAAATAGCTGGGTAGTGCTCAATCCTGCCGCATAATATAAAAATCTGTTTCATTTAAAAATTGTTCAGTGAGGCGAAAATTGAAAACTAACGATTTCAATTCACAAATTGGAAACTTTGAACGCGTGATATGCTTTAAATTGAATAAATCTTTTTACGAAATACTGATTAATTTTTAAATCTGCCTTTTTAACATTTTTTCCCTTCTTTTCCAACTAATTGCTAAACCGCCAAAGTGCCCATTTCACTCTACTCAGTCTACGTATTTTATATCAATTCAAAACAGACTGATAGATTCTCCTCTAGAATTAATTTTAATTTAGAAATCTACCGCCGAAGTGGTGAATTTAACCATTTAGTTTAGTTTAGATAACGGAGAATACGGATAAATGATTTTCCCTAATGAATGTCAACAGTGTTTATTCGCTCTTGCGTTAATCCTAATATTGTTAATGTATAAATGTACGCGCAATCCTTTGTCACATATTAAGCACAAACTATTTAGAACTCATTTTTCTAAATAACCCTTTGTTGGAAGTGTTACCATTACCACCGTTAAAACTATTCCGAGTTCCTTGAAAAAGCAATTTCGTTTATTAAAAACGCTGCAATTGAAAATAAATAATGCAAGTTGTATGTATGCACGTGAATAATTTATTATTTCTCTCCACATAACAATTGACATGACTAATAGGAATATTGTAGACTGTAAGTAGCGTGGGGTAATCGAAACAACCCACATGCGAAGTGAACGTTTTTCTAATAAATGCCTTCAAGTGTGTTTTAAATTATTGTTATTATTGAAAATGCGCGATAGAAAATGCACATATGGAGAAAATGGAAATTTACGAATAATGAGACTAATTTTTACCAAACCGACTTCGGAAGGAGAAAGTATGGCCGCTCTAAGGAGAGCTACACACTCGTTTAATGTTTAATGAAACTATTTGGTCCGTTGCCAGCATAAGATGGTGCCTCCAGACGCAAAATTGATTTTCCGCCTCAAACATTGGCAAACGGAGAGGGGTTGAGTATTTGTTTTGAGAGTTATTACAATTTTTTTTTGTTTCTGCTCCAGATTGAAGTTAACAAAATTTAAGTTCTCCTCAGTTTTTTTTAACCAATTGGCATATTGGCAATTACAATACCAGAAAGCAAGAGATATTCCGTCAAAACGAAAATATCATTGTTTCGCCATCTACAAGGGTGGAAAGTGGAAAGATGCGTGTAAATAACAGTCTTCTGAGCCTGAAGGCAATGGCAAACCTCCAGTACTTTTGGCTTGAAAAATATTGTGATCGTGTGGTTTAAAATTTATAAAAACTGGAGAAATGTAAATTTATGTTACTAATTTATGAAAATTGCTATTGGGGCCCTCAGGCGGTCGAATAAAACGCAGAAGTGAACATCTTACCCATTCTTGCAAACTTTCAAATAAATTGACTGTTCGTTTTATACAATAAAGGTATTTATTACATTTTGAAATCTACTTATCCACATTATTCTCTTACACGAACCTAATGCAGCAGTAATAACATGAGCACACATAATAATGTTTAACATTTGCGTGTTGTGATTACAACAACGTTGTTATAAATTACTTCTATTCTTCTTTTTGTAATTCATATTCTTAAGAAAATGCCAGGTGCTTTTACAATTCAATTTTTAATAATAATTTGGATCTCAGTTACGTTACAGAAACTTGTTGATCGTAAATTAGCCACGCCACGTATTAATTTCAAAAACTTACATTAAAATACTATTTCTGTTATTTTTCTTCTACAACCGATAAGATATTTACTTGTGGCGTCACGGCAATTATCGAACCTGACATAATGCGGTATTGTATTATTATTATTATTATTATTATCAGTGAGCAGTTTGTACTTATCGATGGGTGGTAAATCGCATTGTGGTTCGATTCACATTACATATCGACAGCAGATCTCGTCTGATGAGACTAAACAAAGTTGAAATGAGTATCACGGGATTGCCTTCCTACGAGTAAGTCTATTTAAGGTGACGTATGACTCATCTCTTTACAGTGTAGAGATAAACGTATTTTCGTTGTTTCAGCACTGATTTTGAACGACATAAAAGTGTTTTGCGTTATTTATAATAATAATTATTAAATCACTTGGCGTTAATTAGGTATATGTATAAGCGTATTCCAGGCTAATGCTTAGTTTGCATATCGTTGAATTATGCGTCACTTTATTTAGACTGAACTCTATCTCACTGGCGGATTTTCAGAGAAAGTCTCCGTAACCAAAAACAGAAGAAGAAAGAGAAAACAGAAAATTGACAGTGAGCAGTATTATTTGGAATTAAAAACCAACTTGACTATATGACTATTTTCACATAAACTAAATGAGGCCACGCCTCCTTTAGTGTGCGGCGCGCTCTTTGCCTCGCTCCGCTCGGCGGGGTTTTTTTAGTCTTCTCAATTTTGAAATTGATGCTTTCTAGAGAAAACTAGGAAGACCCAGTCTCACTAACAAAACGCAAAAGAAGAAGATAAAACTGAAACTTTACATTGAGCAGTGTTGTTTGAAAACAAACTTGACTATTTTCACAAAAACTAATTAGGCCACGCCCCATTTTGCTTGCGATGCGCTCTTTGCCTCTTTAGCCTCCTTAGTTTTGAAATTAATGGGCCGCCACTATTCTATCCGTTTGTTTCGCTAAGAGTACTTCGGCTTGTCATGCATGATCTGGTGGTTCCCCTGGATTTGTAATGCGTGTTCTCCTACAGTGGACTTTTCGATATGATGTAGCCGACAAGTTTTTTTGTGCTCTGATATCCTGGTATTGATGCTCCCGTTTTGTTATCCCAGTGCACACTTGGACACATGAGCATGAAATCTTGTAAACTTCTACGTTTGATAGAGGGGTTCTGACGTTTTTTACTGAGCTCGGGGTTTCCTGAATTTTTCTGGTGGGTTTAAATACGATTTAAATGTTGTGCTTGTCCAGTAATTTTCCTAAAGTTGGTTGGTTTTGAAGTATTCGGCCAATGGTTCTTCTAGGGTGTAATGTGCGCTTTACCTCTTTTGCTGTGTAGCCACTGGCTTGTAGAGCCTTGCTTAAGTGTTCCAATTCTTGTTGGAGAATTTTGATAGATTCTTGTGAGTCGGTCTCTAAGTGTTTTGATGATCCCTCTCTTTTGTTTCGAGTTTTGAGCCGGATTTCGTAAAATAAATACGGAAAACAGAGGCATTACTTCCCCGTCTGTACGGCCTACCCAAGATGCACAAATCTGAAGTCTCTTTACGACAGATAGTCAGCGGCATTGGATCTGCCACTTAAAATCTCGCCAAGTACCTAACTACTTTTTTGAAACCACTTATTGGACAAACTACTTCATTTGTAAAAGACTCAAAAATGCTAACGTTGTACATCGCAAATAGAGCCTTTTGACCACGGTTCTTAAAACCTCTACCTTTAAGATTTAAAAGTTACGATTAAGCATTTACAGAAAAGATACAATAAAAAATGGGGGTTGGGTTAGGTACCTCCTAAACGGAACGCCCTGGAAAGTTCAATCTCAAATTTTCTCATTTATATATTGTTTAACACGGCATTTTTAAACAAGTAAAAAGCAAGTTTATTAATGAATAAAATATTACACACAACTAACTCAATACAAACTTTTATCCCTTTTTAAAACACAAGTTTTGTTTACCCGCCATCCGTTATTCGATTCAAAACAATTATTCGATTATTCTCTTGTGGCAAAAGTTAACACAATTTTCTTTTAAATTCCAACATTCCAACAACTATCGATACGTCGCACTGCAAGTAGGTAATACACTTGACTATTACGCTCACATTTGAATAAGAATTGCCTCAACTCAATTTATTGTTACACTTAAGGGTTGGAAACTATTTAAAATTGTTAAAATGGTTCTATAGTTTTCAGTTTAGCGTATTTTTTAAAATTTATATTAGAAATAACGTGTCTATATAGTGGCGTGTTTAATAAAATTAAGTTTCCTAGCCAAGCTAGATTATATTGACGCTTAAATTACTGCAATGCACCATTATACTTTGGTATAGTCTTATAATTTTAATATTAACTAGCAGAACCTAAGCATACCAAATTTGGTTTTTAATACAAATTTTAATTAACATAATGGCCACATTTCTTCCTCTATTTTGTAATAAAATTGAAATGGAAATGAGAACTTTTTCGTAACACCAAGTAACACCAAGCTGCGTGTTAAGGGTAGAAATACAGTGCAGAGGCGAGGTTAGAGACAAAGCGATGTGCGTTGTAATTTAAGTCGTGTAGCACTATGTTTCTAGCCTTAGTTTCGGCGTTTTCACGGCTAGCTTTGATAAATAATACGCGTTGCTTCCGTAATGTAGTCATTGGGGATTAAAAGGCTTCTATAGAAGTTTCCAATATCATCGTCACACACCCAACCCCAACCAACTACGCTGAAAGTTTATGAAAAATTAGAAACAATTGCTTTCAAGGTCGATTTCTGTATTTAGATACTGATAGAATTATTTGAGAATCTTTAGAAGACGTTATAATTGTTAATTTAGCCGATGCCGACAATCAAATCAAGAAGTGTTGGCGCGCGCGCGCGCGCGCCGCATTGGGCGACTATCACGTCTGATTACTTTCATACTATTTTACGCATTTTAATGTCTTTATTCTAACTTTTTAATCACTTTAATAAATTTTATTTCCAGCCATTAAAAAACTGTTAAAATTACAGTAGGTGGGGTACTTTATATATTTGAAAACAAAAGTTTGTTTACGCAAAAACAAAAAAGAAAGTCAAAAGTAATTAGACGATAAATTAAATAACTATTAAAGTGCTAAAAGAACCAAAAAGAACGTCAAAACCAAAACAAAAAATTAATTACTTTTATGTACATTTAGGAAATTTTGGTTCTTTGTATTCTCCCGACTTTCTTTTCAAACTCAAGAAAAATGAGCAGCCAACTTAATTACATTATTCTTTATTTGCGTAATTTTTAAATTAAAAAGTATATTGAAATAGAGGTATTTAGTATTTTTGTGTTATTGTTTTTGGCATTTTTTTAATTTGGTAAAAAAATTCATTTAAAAGAAATATTTATTTTATACGAGTTTAACTAAGACGGCAGTAAAGAGACGTGCGTATAATAGAAGAAGGTGGAGAAAGCAGACTGTAATTAAGGGAAGAAATGTTAAACAAATGGAAAATGATTATGGCGTAATTTATCAATTAAATGAAGCGTAACTAGCGCCATCTATGCGTGAGTCGCATTCATAGACTTCTAAAAAATAGTTTAGTATCTATTCTATCTAACCACGTTACAAATCATTTTATTTATTTTTTGTTTATTAGTTTTCCAACCAGAGAGATATATAAAAGAAACTGCTATGTAATAAACAGTTAACAGTCAGAATTCTCTTAAGTGGATATATTTCGTTGTCATCAACAACTCGCCTGTATTACATTATTGATAGAACACCCAAAAAAATAGAAAAGAAAAGAAAATTGAAGACATAAAACTAATATTATTGGACATGAGCTTAAAAAGATTTTATCAAAAGGAAGTCAACTTAATGTAGTTGTTGTAAACTGACCGTGATCTTATTTTTATTATTGATGAAATTCAATTTTTACGTCC
Organism: Malthinus flaveolus; assembly: GCA_950108345.1. Taxonomy (NCBI): domain Eukaryota; kingdom Metazoa; phylum Arthropoda; class Insecta; order Coleoptera; family Cantharidae; genus Malthinus; species Malthinus flaveolus. The sequence continues at coordinate 11,542,852 of OX467287.1, read as the reverse complement.
TTATTTTAAGATTTTTTCATTTTGTGAAGTTGAGAAGATGAAATGTTGGAATAAAATCTAACTAAAGGATTTTTTTACTGCTACCAAGATTGATGACACTCCAATTTACGTTGACTTTTATTGGTAAAGGTGAAAGGAATGATATGATGGAAAACTCCAAATTTATGCTTTATCAAAGAAGGCGTTATAATAATTATACTATAAAGCCTTCTATCTTCTATCGTTAAGTTAAATATGTATTTTGTATTTTCTCCTTAAGGCTCTACTGCACCACTTGTCCGGTATAGGGAAAAATAACGTAAACGCGACCTAACTTTTCAGTCTCAATTTTGGATTTAAAGTATCGCTCGAATTTTTTATCTATAGAATTTGATGTGCTCTTTTCTTGTGTCAAACTTTCGTTTCAAAAACATGCGTAGATTTTTTGTTATTAATAAAAAACTGTTTTTACTAGACCTCACTTTTAAGCTCGACAAATTCAAATTTCATCTTAATTTTTATATCAAAGTGTACAAAAATTAAGTCTCCATTCTTGTGACAATTCCGTTTTTATTAGAAATAATTCGTTTTCGATCAAATTTGATATAAACAAAATGATTTCTGGTAATTTTAGTCGAACCAATGCAAATTTCTATCTCATTTTTTAGCCACATATTTTAGTTTGAAGCGTTTCTCGCAATTTTAATGGACTTATACTACATTTATCTATTGAGATCCGATGTTAAATTCCTTTAAAACTCATTTATTATTTAATTATTAATTAAAAACCCTAAAACATAATTTTCAGATTTTGTCCCTCGGTCTGCTTCTTTTCTCTTGAAATGTGGCAGACATGGAGAACAGAATCATCTGCATCGATACCTATTTTTACTTTTTTTTCAACTTGCAGGGTTTTAATTAAAATCAATAAAAACAAAATTAAAAACAGAGAAATTTTTAACTTTTGAGCGTAAACTTGACACAAATTTTAACATCTGTCATCCTTTTAGCTCATAATACAAATTTTTGTACAAAGGTGGGTCATAAAGCAATTACGATAGACCAAACACTTTTGTAATCCTTTTGCTAGGTACCTGCCACAATAAGGTGTCGAAGTGAAATTATCTTTATTTTGGACGACTTGGAGAAAAATTATTTTTTGTAAAATTTAATTTCTTCACGTTTCTGGTCCCTCTAAATTCAAAAATGAAAAAAATTAATTACTTAGAAAAATTCTGCCGGGCTGTGGATGGATGGACGCGTTGTATGTGTAACGCTATGAAACAAAAACTAATTAAAGCGATTTTGATTAAATTAGCTTAGCTTTTAAACAAAATGGATACAGGGTGGTCCAAGATGCGGAGGTTATTTTGGTGGTATTTTGGAAAATTTTTACCTATAATAGTTATACTAGGCTATAGAAGTTAGTTGACATAATCCCTAATCAAAAAAATACCCTTTCGGTCGTTCTCTTTTGTATTAGTTTTTGTATTGTAACTTTACAGATAATTAATATTATAAAAATTTATAAACAGAAATATACAGTGTGTATCGACTCGACTTAGACAAGACATAAGGCTTGCAGCTCTTTCAAAAACAAACATTTATTTTATTTAAACTTTTCCGATTTAGGCCCAGTTGTATAAACAAGCTAATCTCGAAGTCAGAGTTAACTTCACGATCAACCTAAATCAACAACTAATTCTGAGTTAAATAGAAATATATTTGACTCTAGAAAATGGACGGGTTAACTCTGAACCAAGTGCCTAGGGGCTAACCTAATCTAATCCCCGCTAAGATCTAACCTTATATTCAGATCGTGGAGGTAACTCTGACTCCGAGATTATTTCGTTTTATACAACTGGGCCTTAGAGTATCGTATCCGCAATTTTTAAGAATTGCTTTTTTATTTTAGAACTTCCAGCAACGCAGAAAACATTTTTGAGAATTGTGTATTTTTTTATGCAACTCTTACATTAAGGGCCGCAAAACTGAAAAATTTGATTTTCGAAACCGCACCGCGATTTTTGAAAGAACAAAAAATGTCAGTTTGTCCAATACCGTTGTACCAATCAATATTTATCACTTAGATCAAGAAAGTTAGTGGAGACTTCTTCTTGTTTAACCGCTAGAAGAAGTTGATTCTATCAACTACCTATCAACTATTATTTTTTCATTGACTTTGTCTACTTTTGATGTGAAATGTGGCCATAATAGGACTTTTTTGTAAGCGATGAAAATATAAGGAAAAATATTTTCTAATTAAACCGAAAGTTAAACTTTTATATGTTTGGTAGCATTTGGCAGCCAATCGTCGGTATTTAGTCAACTTTGGTGCTTTAAAAGTAGTCAATTTAGAAATTATTTTAAAAATCGACTATATCAAAACTAAAGCTCTCCATTTTGCTTATATGTAGGTACATTCCTATTTTTAGATTTTTATAATATAGTCTAATAATAATCTCCAAGAAGTTCTAATAAAAAACTAGAAAACGGGCCAATCGTTATACTGGTATTATACGAGTAGGCTGGCAGTAAAAATTTGAAAAGGTATTTTTTAAATTAGGGCCCATGTGTACTAACTTATAACCGAGTATAAATACTGTGGGTCAAAATTTTCCGAAATGCGTCCAAAATAACCCCCTTATTTTGGGCCACTTTATATTGAATTCGTTTAAAAGTTTATTTTGTTGATGAAATTTTGTTAAAGTGGCCGAAACCAAATTTCAACAAAATCGTTTTAGTAGTTTTTATTTGACGGAGTTAGGTACATACACACTCATCCTCCCCGACAGACATTTTCTAAGAGTTTTGATGTTTTAGCGTTTTGGATTCGGGGGGGGGGAGCCACATTGTCAAGAAATTACATTTATAAAAATTATTTTTTTTGATCATAATACTTTTTAAAGTAGTATAGACGAAGATAACGAAAAAGTGAAAATGCAATAAGACTAAAATATTGCTGTAATAGGTCACTACTTTCGAATATTTATATTTCATTTACCTAACACAAAAATATTTTTTCCAAAGTATAAGTTTTTGGTTCATAATTCTAAACTAAAACGTAAAATCGTAAAATTCTGTTTTTATTTACTAAAATTTAAATACCTGCAGAATACAATAGAAACCCCAGAAGTGTGTCAGGTATATTATCTAGCAAGGGCAAAAATTGCCAGAGGGTTAAAATGTTACTCAGGTTGCTCGAAATTAGGCGTATTTTAAAATTCCGTATTATGGTCAAAATAGAAATATAAATTGAGTGCAGTAGAACCTTAAAAAGGGCATTTAAAAAGTGGCCAGACGAGTGTTGTTCGAACGTCTCATTTTAACGTCTTCACTGTCCCCTCAACTTTCGTAATGCGAGCTCATTTTTCTCGTAAAGTGTAAGTAGTAAATCAAGTGAAATTTGTTCCACCCAGTGTAAAATAAAGTAAACAACGCGTATTCCCGAATGTGATACTAAAAATGCGAATATGTACTTGGCCCAGGTTGAAACCCATCACAAATAGGCGCCTCACATAGCTCTAATAACGACAACTCGGAAGAGTAATATTAAAATATTTCGAGAAGAAGTGAGAAGTCGACTTAATAAATTGTACCTATTTATTAAAAGGGGACCACTCGAGAAAGTTCGCAAATATTAAATTCTTACAAGTAACACGAACGCTGTAATTAAGTAGTACTTAATTATAAAAGACTTGTTAGATGCGACATCTTTCAGGAAACGGTTTTTAAAGTGATAACATTTCCATTTTTAATAAATGGTTAACCAAGAATTAGCGTTTTACAAGAAAAACTTCTGCTTATTAATCTTACACAATATTTATCAATTCGTCCTTTACCCACTACAACAGGGGTTTTGCTTACCCGACCTACGGAGTAGGGTATAATTTAAATTTTTCGATTTTTTTGCATAATAACACGTTTCATGCCGACAAAATCATTAATAGGGTAGGGATGGTTAAAAAAAGGTTTTTTTGAAAGATTGTTTTCCCCGTGTCTCGTTGAAATAGAAAAAAAGACAATTTCCTAAGGGACGAAATTTTAAAAAAAATTTGAATATATTGTAGTAGTGTTGTTTCCTTTTTTATCGAAGCAAAAAGCAAAAAAATGTTTTCCTTAGGCCCAGTTGTATAAACGAGCTAATCTGGGAGTCAGAGTTAACTCCGCGATTAACCTAAATTCAACATAAATAATTCTGAGTTAAATTGAAATATATTTGACTCTAGAAAATTGATAGGTTAACCCTGGACCAAGTGCCTACGAGCTAACCTAATCTAATCTACGCTAAGATTTAACCTTAAATTCAGATCGTGGAGTTAATTCTGACTCGCGATTATCTCGTTTATACAACTGGGCCTAAGCTACCACCTCTTGTTGAGGGTCAATCCTTATTGGACAAAAATGGCAACAAGATGACCCATTACGTCCCCCTTCTTGGTGAATTTAGCCTTGAAGTCGGGGAAGCACCGCTAGAAATATATTTCACCGTCTTTATACTTACTCGAAAATGGAATTCAGTAATGATTTACTCATGTTTATTTGTAATTGAACAAGAATCACTAAAGCGCCTTGCGTAAACTCCACAGTTAGTTTTCTCTCTATACAAATTTGTCTTGTTTTCAACACACCCTTAAAGTTAATAACGAAAATACTATTTACTATACAGTTGCGGTTGTTAACTAATAATTAATTCACTACCCACATTTATCTTTAGAAGTTTTAATGTGGAGTTAGAAATTATTATAAATAATGAAGGTATTTTAGAGGTTAAAATTATTTAAGAAATAAATAAGAAGTAAACAGTCGTTAAGCCTGGAGAATGTTATGTACAGGTTATGGCACGTAAAAGTATGTACGCAAAATACTTTTTTTGAATTTAAAAATATGTCATGCCATAGACAAGCTCTTTGGCTAGACCCTACCAAAACCTTAGTTGTATTTGTTGAGTATTAAAGCTGTTCAGATACACCCTATACATAACCTATCATTTTCCAGCCTTAAATAGCAAAATAATGGCGTCATTTAACATTTATTTTTTGTTCTATAGTTTTGAACCTGTCTCGCAAACTGAAACGACTGAATACACTTGAACGTAGGTAACTCAAAAGATCAAAGGACAGGATAATGTATACTATATACCTTCCAGTAGTGCAATATACCTACTAAGTAAATCAATTTAATCGAAAAAAATTAGCTGGAGGCCAGGGATGTTGGTATACAGAGAAAACTGAAACTTCCATACTAACAAGAAGGTAAATAGTCGTTTACCGAAGAGCTTATGAGAATACTAGTCAAAAACAAGGAGTGCAACGTTGGTCAATTTCTAAAATGTTTAAGAGTGCACGAAAGTAGACATTACATTCCCTATATCAACTTTAAAAGTTCCACACTCGGTATATAGACAATTTGAGTGCATATTATTATAAATCCGAGCCCTACCTACGATAATTTTTGCGCAAACTATAATCCTCTCACGACGGCGTCCGCCAGGGAAATACAGATTGACGCAATACATGTTTATTTAAATATAAAACCTAGGTTATGCAACCCAATATACTCAAAAGTCAAAGCTGAAACCAAATAACATCCTCGAGGTAAATTATTTTTCTTTATTTAATTTAAATTAAAAACTCTTGGGCCTTTTTTCAGCTTTTGAGATAAAAATAAGCTTTGAGCCAAGTTTACGGATCAACTTGCAAATTTTCTTATTGCTGTACGTTACTATAATAAACGTGAGAGGTTGAGATGTTACGGGGGCCATCCAGTCAAGTTTCCTTATAATATACTGTTGGTAAAATTAAATTGCTTTTAAATAGTAATTAATTTGCTACGCTTCGGGTTAATAAAGCACGGTAGAATTCCTGAAAATTAATTAGCTACCTGCATATTATCTTTTATTTGCGGTTGGGGGTTTCCTTTTTAGTAGTTTGCGCTATTAATAGACCAACTCGGAATGTAATAGTAAATTAGTTAACGAATGTCTTAAGTAAGAGGAGCATTATCATGAATTTCCATCTCGATTCTGTTATAGCTTTGGCTCTAAGCTATAACGAAACTTAACAACTTAGGTATTCTCAATTCTCACGAACCGTGACCTTGAGAAGGTTTTCATGTTTGAATTGCTTTTTAGCACTAGGTCTTAGGTCTTCATAGACGGTAGACGTCTGGTATGCGCTAATAGGCGAAGGGGAGCGATCGGGGAGCGAAGCAGAGTCTGTGTGGTGTCACGCCGGGTGCTTTTACCACTAAGCTACATCAGTCCTTGCAATTCCCTTGTATTTCATGCGTTCTCACATTAATCCAGGTCGCTACAGTACTGCCCTTTTCATAGACGTCGTTGGTATCGATATCATGTGTGAGAGCATGGGTCCGTGCTGCCTCTTCTGTTTGTGCCCCCCCCCCCCCATTCACGGATACAAACATGCGAGTACGATAGTTGAGTTTCGGAGCACTGCTGACTCATCACTCGCTATTTTAGAACGTGTTAGGCGTTCGTAGACGGTAGACGTCCGAGATGCCGCAGCAATAATACTAGACCAAACCTTGGTCCAGTCATGTCTGGCTGTGACTAAGTCTAAGACTGAGTTAAATTTGATGCTGAGCCCTCTGCACTAATTAACATTATTTTCCTTATTAATTTTTTATGAAAGTGGAAAATTTAGTAATCCTAGTTAACAAGAATGCGGGCATGGTTTTAACCTCTCTGAGCACCTAAGCAGTCCTAAATCTCATAATATCGTATGAGAACTGAGCTAGTATTTTAAGGAGTTAGAATTAAGTTTGCTAGGTGTATAAATTACTCTGTAATGCTGTTAGTTGCTAACAAGAAGCACGAATTTGTTAATCTAATTCTAGTTTTAACGTTGCGATCATAAATAAGGGCTATTTAGCAAAAAAAACTAATTTAAAATCACACGAGAGGCAAATCGACTTCTGGAAAACCTCTTAGAGTTTTCTCGCACTTACAGTCGCGTTTAGATTAGCTAAGTTCCTATCTGACAGCCTGCTTGTTGACAGTTTTCGCCGACCTTTCGTCCACAATTCGCCGCAAAGTGGTCCTAACAACCCCTAGCTTAATCAAGTTACCTATCTAAATTTTGACTTTTTTTATTATCTATTGACTCGGCTTGACTGAACGCGACCGACTTGGTGCGAAATTCCGTGGCTAACTTGACTTGACGCGACTGAACTTGACTGTACCGGACTTGTTCGGTGCAAGATCCGACTTACTCGGTTAAAAATACTAATTATTTTTCTACGGCCGTAGAAAGAAAAGAGTAATGACTTTTTTAGATTATTTCGACAAACTTTGTGCGTAAAATTAAATTATATACTTATTAGTTCTGCAATATTAAACTACGTCAAAACAGAAAATATACTTTTAATTACGTACATAAACTTTTTCATTTTGTTCCAAGAAAAATAACAAGTTGATGGATTATAGCGCACAATAAAATATATAAAACTTTTACTACACTTTACGAATTCTACATAAAACTTTTGTTTTTTAAGTGATTGCTTCTAAAAATGTAATGATGTGTTAACATCGCTCATGACAAACTTTTCGACATTTAATAATTATTATTATTTACATTTAATAATCTGTAACAAAATAAAATTACACTTCGCAATTTTACTCAACACAATTTAACCACACAAGTGGCGATGAAATTTAAGCCACTCGGAACAAGTTCTTAAACAGCCCCAGATTCCTGTATAATTGAATTTCCAAAGTGACAAATTGTACTTATAAACTTGCTATAACTTCTACTATAGTAACCTCAATCATGTCTCGACAGTTTTGTGTAGTAGGTCCCTTTAATAAACTTCTCGTTAAGTAGCAGATGTGTGTAAGTTACTACCCCCAGTTGTGGTTGGCTAGTACTAAATTTTCAATGGAGATATTTGAAATCACTAAATGTGTGTAAATTGTTACAAATACAGCGATTGTTTCTCTAAAGTTGCATTGTTGACATTTACCTTATGTGCGCAATCTATTTCACAAAACCGAAGTTTTTCACTTTCAATGTGTTTTGATAGATTTTGGAATTTTTGTCAAACTTTACTGCGCTGTAAGACCGAAACTGTTAGTTCAACAAAAAAATTCTAAGAGATATAATTTGTAACAAATTAAATTTTCTTTATTTTTATATAAAAACATTTTTCCTAAAAGGCGGTAGTTTTCGAGTTATAAGTGATAAACAGAAAAACAGTTTTTTTGTCAGATTTTGGAATTTTTTTCAAACTTTACCGCGCTCTAGCGCCTAAACCGTGCATTCCAGTGAAAAAACCAAAGGAATATGATTTGTAGTAAATTGAATGTACTTAATTTCTAAAACACTACTTATCTTTAAAAGTGCGTAGTTTTCAAGTTATAAGCGATAAACAAAAAAAACAGTCATTTGGTAGATTTTGAAATTTTTGTCAAACTTTACCACGCTCTAGCACCTAAACTCTTTGTTCGCAAAAAAATTTCTATGAAACATAATACATAGTAAATTAAATTCATTTTGTTTTTGTATAGAGACATTTTTCCCCAAAAGCCGGTAGATTTTGAGTTATAAGTGATAAACAGAAAAACAGGTTTTTTGGCAGATCTTTGAATTTGTGTCAAACTTTGCCGCACTCTAGCGCCTAAACCGAGTAGCTCAGTAAGAAAACTGAAGGGGTATGATTTGTAGGAAATTTTATGTAATTTATATTCTTATAAAACAACTTTTCTTGTAAAGTGCGTAGTTTTCGAGTAATAAGCGAAAAACCGAAAAATATCAACTCGGCTTAAAACTTCAAATAACTTTGAAGTCGAGCTAAGTAGAGTAAATTTTTTTTTGCAAATTTAAGGCTACTGTTGCAACTAGTATATATGCTACTAGACATTTTGATTAATAAATCAAATTTAGTTAGTATTTTTACACATATTAAACATCTTTGAACTAATAATTTCGTTAGAGAAGACTTTGTAAAGCGTAGAATATGTCTAACCCTCGTTCTACTATAAGAGCGTACTTAGATAAACTTACATAGAAGATGGTTAAATTATCATTAAACAGGAAATACATTTAGGTATTACTCGGGCTTACTATATATGGTTAATAAGTGTTTCTCCTTAGGGTTAAGGTGTAACATACGAGAAGAGATCGATATCCCCGTGCCCCGCTCAGATTAATATCGCTTTAGACTTTAGAGTGATACAGATTTGTGATAAAGTAATGAGTTTTTGTAGTTCTTAAACGGATTAGATTTTCCTCGATTTCTACTTGGCTTGGCTTTTAAGATTTTTCCTATAGAAAGCACTCTTTCGCCCAAGAGGTTTTCCGCCAGAAAGTTCGAGAACTCCCAGTGCAAGCGATAAGAACACGAGAAATACTGTAATACTCAGTTACATTTAAAGAGGGTAAGTTTTCAAGATATTGGATTAAATAGCTATCGAGCTAGTCGGCTAAGAGGTGTGCAAGTGTGCATGTGCAATAATCGAATTTGGATAACACTTGTCCAAAGGCAAAACTTGAAGTGGGCATCAGAGTTCGATTTAAAAAATAATGCTTACCACCGAGTGGATGGCCTATTCTAAATTAGTCGTTCCAACTTAATTAAACAGTTTGTACCGCCCCTTTCGTAAACAAATCAATTTGGCCTTACATTATTAATTTCCACAAAATATTTCGTGTCAGAAATTTCTCTATTGGACGTTTGATAGCCACCTATCATCCACTCACGACGCCAGAAGACGTTGACCTACTAGCTATTTATGCTATTACGAACATAATTTTCTATAAAAATCATTAGCTTTTAATATGGTCAAGGCTTAAATATAAATTGAGTTATAACAACCCTTCATTGACATTGATCGCGCTCATAAATGTATTTAATACAAAAAGAGTTACTAGTATAATAAATGCAATTTGACTTTTATTGCAAATTGTGGTTGTCAACTTGCCAAATTTTACGACAATGAGCAGCGTTTTTAAAAAAAAATGTATTGTACCTTTTGTTAGAATTGTGTATTACTATTGATCCGCTTTGCATGAGGTGAATAAAATTTTTTTTTAATTCATTACGAACTATAAATTGGGGCGAGTTTTTATAAATTGAATTTTACGCCGATTATTTAACGTATTTTTTATTAATATTTTAACGCAGATATAATTATAGATTTTTCCACCCTCTGAAATCATTAATGTGAATAGGTATACTAACTTCGTTGTTAAGTTACAGTCTGATTAACATAGAAATGTTTATGAAGATAGCGGTAAAGGCGAGCGTCGAAGTATCAGTTTCTTTTTTAGTTCAATTAGTTTACACTCTGGCGAGGCTGCTGAATGTGAACCAATTAAAAAATAATTTCAAGCGGCGCCTTCTTCGTTTAACCCCCACGTATAGAAATGAAAGATGATGAATGATGACATATAAGTTCTGAACTATTAGTAGATAAGCGTTAAGCTCCAGTACTCAAGGCACTTATGTACAAACCTCTATGTACAACCCCAAAGCAGGATTTCATAGCCCATCTATTCAGAAGCCACGCTACCACTTGTTATTAATTTTTAATGACCGAACTGGTGCTTATTATGGTTTGGTTAAATCTTAAATCCTCCGACAACAATCTTCTAGCAGGTCTTAGAGCCGATAGCATGTAGAAGTGGCAGCACCGTTGGACAAACGAAGAGAAAGGCAAATGTGCGCAAATGCTCATCACAAACCTTCAATCTGGGATAAAACACAGGGGGCTATCATACCACCTGACACAGCTCCTAACATGCAATTGATGCTTTAACTATTAGAAGCATCGTGTAGAGAAACTGACCTTGCTCACGTTCGAACATTATTCCACTAACTCCGCTGGGAACTAAGGTGGATCATGGCATCGCTAAAAGTCGACAAAACTCTGACCCTAGATAACCTCGTAAATACCTTGTTTCGAGACGTGGAAAACTAGGCAACAATAACAGAGTTAGCCCACGGGATAATGGGAAAAAATAGTGACTGGAAAGACCAGCTGTTATGTGGTTGTCACCGCCATGATCGCGAGAACGTAGAGGTGATAACGGTGAGCTTGTCGTTGCACGACGGAGAGTTGATTATCACCTCGACGTATCGTAGGGTTCAAACCATAGTTTTTATTGATTTTTAGAGTACGCCCCCCCCCCCCCTCGTCGCTAAACAAGGAGCTGGTTTTATTTCTTTTCGCTTCGCTACTTGTCTATTGGTGTCCCGGCCGCCCGTTCAGTGGATTGGCGTGTTTATCTACTGTATACTTAGCTGCCTTTTGCAGAAAGTAAGTGGTTTTTTGTTGTGTTTACTCGCTATTATCACCACCTTTCTCGCGATTTACAGGCGGTTTTTTCTTGAATTTTTCTTCATTTTGACATCTGGAGAGTCCGTGTCCTGCAGCTCACGAGAACGGGCGGAATTCACACCGCCTGAGCTGAGCCACACCGAAGGAGGCCGCTCTTGGAGGTTAGGCTTAGTTTTTTTTATAAACGTATTGGTCATTTCGTTAGTAAACCCCGTTGGAGTGTATTTACAAATTATTATCGCCGCACGATTTAATTGTTTCATTTCTTTGGTATTAAATTGTTATCCAATTGCATATTATTTTTTGAATTACAGCCCGAAACTCAGCATCCAGCTGGATGCCCCAGGAGCCTAGAAGGTTATTTGGTGCTCAACTTTATCAACTGTGTCGTTTTGGACTTACGACCACCTCCCCTGAATCTAGTCTAGACTTCCTGACGACCACCTGTCTCTAGAAACCCTTCACACTACCCCAACCCCAACAGAGAAGCAAAAAGTAGAAGAGCAAAGAGCTCTTGTCAACCCACATAGGAAACAATGCGAAAGCGGATTCCCGAGTCAGTTGAAGACAAACAACTACCACATAAAGTGGGAGTTGGAGTGTGGTTTTTAGTGAGTCGGATAACACCTCTCCAACCTCACACACAGTCTTCTTTCTGAAGACTCTTTCATCCATTAAGCAAAGAAAAAAGGTGTTAGAGCACGCATTCGGGCGTCCCGTCTTCTAAGTTTCAGTCACGGCTAGGGTTAATGCATTTAATACTTTGTAACAGTGTGCGTACTTAAGTGAATGCCAGTTATTGCTATTGATGAATTGAGGGCGTTAGGAAGGCAGATGGGACTGAGTAGTAATTTTTACTTTGCCTGCACTCGCAGCCGACAGCTTTTCTGATACGACCATGCATCTCTTGCCGAGGTTACTTAAGATAGCTGATATAGTATTCACTAAATTTACACCAAGGTATGGATTCGCGGACAGCGCAATAGTAGCTCTACTCACTAGTTGAAGTCGAATTGTAATAAATGAGGCAGAATAACTACCCCAGCTCTCAACCATAAATATTCAGAAGGTTGGTCTACTCAAGACTCAACAAAATTGAGTTGGTAAAAACAGCGATATATTCATGATCAGACACGAAAACCTATATAGTATTCACTATAGAACTGAGGTAAATAGAGCAGTTCATCGGTTCACTAAACTAAAAACAAAAATGGTATGGTTTATAATACTAAAATTGTTAATGTTAAGCTCGTTCTACACTGATGAGGTGGTAGCGCTTCGGATTAAAACCATCACTTTAGTTTAAACTCGTCGTACAGGGGGCGGTTTTGCTCTAAACCAAACTTACCAAGTTATTTTGTGTGTCGCTCCGACGATTAGCGACGTAATCCCATCGAGGACTTCCTAACAAATATTTGAGCTATTTGAGCATAATATTGTTTTTAGTGGAAGAAACGTTTTTATGATTAATGTAGGAACCAAAAATAAATGACTAAACGACTAGTTGTACGGAAGTTTATTAAGAGACGGATTTCCCGTTCTTAGAGCGTTATTAAGCCTACAAAAGCGCGAAATTGGAGAATTAGTAACATATTTTTATGCCACCTGATATGTAGTACGTATAAGTAATTGATATTTAATTGAAAAAAAAATTAAAAGTAGGTATAGCATCGCGAGACTGATGCTAAATTTCAGCTAAGGCGGAGAGTAGTCGTGATTAATGGTTTTAGTTGAAATGAGCTTATTTTAACTGAAAGGAAGACATTATATAAATGGAAATTGTGCTTGCTATTCCTTCCATACGAAATTTAATCAAGTTTGTTTAGCGATTATGGAGTTCTCCGTAAGATCATAATTATAATTTAATATAATATTTTAATTTACTAACGCCCTGTTGTGGCAATTTACAATTTTAAGTTTTCCTACAAAGGATTCGCCACAGTTACGAGGCAGTGTGTTAATTAACTTTTATTAAAACGTGAATGGAATATGATACTCTGTAGCCGTGAAGTCTTACCTTCACCCATTTTTTTTTGTAACTCGCAAAAAAGTTTTGGGCGCAATCAACTCTCTTCTCAGTTCTGAACATTAAAATCTGCAATTTATCAGCTTTTCACTTTTTATACCACAAGCAATTAATTATAACAGGAACGTCGTCTGATCTTTTTCAGTTGACAAAAGATTTTTGTGTACGTAAAAAATTTCTTTCGGTACAACCCAAACCTCTCGAAGCGTGTGTTGCCAAAAAATTTTTTTGTTGTTCACGCAATTAATTTTTATACTCTCTTTATGCTCTTTAAGTTAGTTATAGGTGTAGCTATTATTTTATACGTGTTGGAGGGGGGTTGAAATTTGTGTTTCGGCATGAGGATTGTTTGTAATTTGGTGGTGATTAAAAAATACTAAAAAAATATACAGAATGTCCACATAAACGGGGCTCTTTGGACCTTCACGTATATTTCAGTCTACGCTGAGGCATGTCAAAACATTTAAATTATGTTTGCGTTTTTGAATTTGTGCGTGTATGTTATATAAATGTTGCGTGATGAGTTACGTTTTTCTAACAATAATTTTTAGTATTTACAATTTATTAGATTGTATACGATTTATATAAATTAGCCCCAAAAAGTTTGATGTTCCTATACAAAAGACAAGAATGGGGTCTTCTCTAACGATTCACCCAATGTTATGTGATTATGATTAGTTAAACAAAAAACAAAAATAATTGGAACAAAATGGCACCCGTTATGTGCTTCTTTTATATTTTAGTAGCTACTAACGTCAAGATATAGTGAAAAGCCAATAAACTTGCAAACTAAACATTTTTAAACGGAATCAATATGCCCGTCGTAACGATAACAGGTAAAACGTATTTTTAAAATGACGAAACAATCAAAACATATAGCGTAAAACAATGTTACAACAATGTTCACATCACGACTAATCATAAATCTTTTTTTCTCCGACACATCACATAGAAACGACAAGGGATAAAACTTAGTTCCAGGCTATTGAACAATATACGTTCGGTTTAATTTTGAAACAAGCTTGTTTTATGGCATATTTTCAAGAAAAGTAAAGATTATCTCCTTCAAGGATTCCAAGCAGAATAAATCTACCAGTATTTATGTGTGTAGATACGAACTTAAGATGTTAGCCGAATTCACACACGAAGAATATAAAGTAAACCAACTTTTTTAAAAAAAGAAAATTGTATTCCATTTTCTTTTTTTTTGCAAAAAACATTTTCATCTGTCAAGCCTACTTTAAAACGAATCTTTTGCTCAGTAAGGGGAGAATTGAGAATAAAAGTACCGCAAGTTAAACGCAACGACTACATAAAGAAATAGAATCGCTTTTTGCGCTTTAATTCGGAACAATTTTGGTAAACTTAATTAACGTTTATTTTGTTGTAATACAAAAAGTAAACGTATTCAATATTTTAGTTCAATTTTGGAAAACTTCCTTCAAGTATGTATTGTGGACTAGATGTAGGGTCGTTCAGAACGTTCAGAGTCAACTTGAGTGCGTAATAATACAAGCATAATATGGAGGTTGTTATTTTAAAGTGGAATTAGTAGACAAGAAATACCATTGAGAATTGAACAATCGAAATGAGCAGTAACGCAGTGTATTTTTTAGGCGTGCATTGTGCAAGGTAACAGAAAGAAAATGAATTGAGTATTCCGCTAACTTGATCTATGAGCAAACGATGAATTGCATCTGATCTAAACCAAAAATGCGATTTCGCTAATGCTCGAAAAAGTCATTCTTCAGTCGAGAGGTTAGAGAGCCTTCAGGTTAAGAATTAAGAATTTTTTAAAAGGAACAAAATCGATCTCGGTAGACGCGGAGAACAACAGTGGCATTATTAAGTGGAGTTGGACAGAACTCATAGCAATGACGAGAAGAAATGAAGTAGAAACTCGATAAAATAAAATAGAGAGCACGTGAGCACAGAAGTGCGGCACGTCTTAAAATGAAGTCAGGTCATGGCCTGTAAAAAAAGAGCCGGCCGTTGGGAACGGTAAAAAATGTACTGAAAATTTTAAAAAATTTATAAACGCGTCCAGCAATTTTAAGACGAAAAAGGAGACCGATAACTAATTTTGAAAAATTAAAAATTTGAAATTAGTTTCACGAGCAGCGATTACCTATATTAGTTATTTATTCATGAAATGCTCCGAAATGTTGTACCTATTGGGATTTATGTATTTTCCTTTAATTGACTTACCCTAAATAACCACTTCTGCGTATTTCCAATTTTTCACATGAAAAGCCATTTTCAAGCAACAATTTATAAAATCACCAGCACATAACGCAAAGACCAACAATTTTAACAATCGCAAAAGTTTCTGCGAGAAAATTGTAAAATAACAAAATTACGACAAGGGCCCACCGTTATTGCCACTCTCTTAAACTAACAGAGTTAATTTAACTTGTAAATAAATAAAAGTAGTTTTTGGGAAAAAGTTTATTACAAATGTTGGCCAAAATTAATTTAAACTTCGACTCACGTTTAAAAAGTGTCCAAACTACCGATCGTGTAAAACTCGAGTATTTATTGATGTTACCTCCAAGTACTAATACATTATTAAAACCACACGAACAACGAACATGTCGATAGTTGGTATAAAATAAAAGAAAACGGTTTGTAGAATACTTTTTGGATTTTTCTGTTCTCATGAATTTGTACTAGTCTTATTTTTAATTTTTTGAAAAACAAAAACAACTATACGAGTGTTGGCTGTAATGATTATGGCGTTCAAAAAATTAGCGGGACACTATTGGAACTCGCAAAAGTCACCTATGCATGATAAAGTGAATGACTGCGAAGCCTTTTACAGTAAGAAACTATAAACTTGTGAATAGAACTTTCCATGGTCATGGCCACAATGGAAAATAACCAAAAAATTTAGTTTTTTAGTTAATCGCTTATAACTCGGGAACTATGCCCTTTATGTAAAAAGTGCTTCTATATGAAAGGAAACTACTTTAAATTTCAAACAATTTATACCTCTTAGGTTTTTTTATCCAGACTAACGGTTTAGGTGCTAGTTGCTAGAGCATGGCAGCGTATAACATGTTGTGATATTTTAAGGTTTTTCGGTTTGTCGCTTATAACTCGGGAACTATGCACTTTATGTAAAAAGTTCTTCTATATGAAAGTAAACTACATTAAATTTCAAACAATTTATACCTCTTAGGTTTTTTTATCCAGACTAACGGTTTAGGTGCTAGTTGCTAGAGCATGGCAGCGTATAACATGTTGTGATATTTTAAGGTTTTTCGGTTTGTCGCTTATAACTCGAGAACTATGCACTTTATGTAAAAAGTTCTTCTATATGAAAGTAAACTACATTAAATTTCAAACAATTTATACCTCTTAGGTTTTTTTATCCAGACTAACGGTTTAGGTGCTAGTTGCTAGAGCATGGCAGCGTATAACATGTTGTGATATTTTAAGGTTTTTCGGTTTGTCGCTTATAACTCGAGAACTATGCACTTTATGTAAAAAGTTCTTCTATATGAAAGTAAACTACATTAAATTTCAAACAATTTATACCTCTTAGGTTTTTTTATCCAGACTAACGGTTTAGGTGCTAGTTGCTAGAGCATGGCAGCGTATAACATGTTGTGATATTTTAAGGTTTTTCGGTTTGTCGCTTATAACTCGAGAACTATGCACTTTATGTAAAAAGTTCTTTTATATGAAACTAAACTACATCAAATTTTCTATAAGTTATGCCTCTTAGAGTTTTTCATTCAGACTAACCGTTTAAGCGCTAGAGCGCGTTAAACTTTGATAAAAATTCCAAAATCCGCCAAAAAACTCTTTTTCTTAATTTACTTATTGCTTATAACTTATAACTCAAAAATTACGCAATTAGAGAAAAGTAGATTTTTACAAAAATATAGTGCATGCAATTTGGTGCAAAATATTTTTTTTAAATTTTTTTCGTCAAACGAACAATTAGGTGCTAGTTGAAGTAAAGCGCTTCGAGAAGGGTATGCTTTTAGGGTTCAAACTAAACCGTGGGTTACGCGAAAAATTTATATGCCAAAAAATTGAATTTTGTGTACATTTTAAATATATTATGACAGGCGGTTTAGGTGCAGCCTTAGTGGTGGCACATGCCTTTAAAGTCGAAGAGAATCCGTCGGACAGAATTTTGGACTTTTTGTCAAACTTTAACGCGCTCTAACGCCTAAACCGCTTGCCTGAGAAAAAAATCATAAGATATATAATTTGTAGAAAATTTAGTTTATTTTATTTTTACATAGATGCAACTTTCTCGTAAAGTACGTAGTTTTTTAGGTTATAGGCGAGAAACTGAAAAAGAGCAAATCACCACT
This sequence comes from Malthinus flaveolus, assembly GCA_950108345.1. Taxonomy (NCBI): domain Eukaryota; kingdom Metazoa; phylum Arthropoda; class Insecta; order Coleoptera; family Cantharidae; genus Malthinus; species Malthinus flaveolus. The sequence continues at coordinate 11,525,217 of OX467287.1, read as the reverse complement.
CCTCTCGATACACTCTCAAGTTAATGCTGCCACTTAGGAGTGGCCGAGTGGCAGACGGTCGTTTTTATTACTAATTCGTCCTGAATCGATAAAAATCATGTACTTTATTGTTCAGTATGCTGCACGCTGCCTCCATGACTATAACAAGTGTATAGAGCGACAAACTGACAAACAAGCCAAAAATCAGAGCAATATACACAAATTTTTGCCCTAAAAAACAATTTCTTCTCCGTAAAAATAGCTTATTAACTTAATTGGTCAATTAGATACGATTTTGGAAAAAGGTCAGCTATAAATTAAAAATTAGCTCCCATGTAAAATTAATTAAAACGCCAACAAACAATAATATCCCCCAGAGGACCATTAATAAACAATTTGTTATATTTTAAGCCTATTACATAAGTTTATACCTTATTTAATACGAAAAATTTTCAAAACGCAAGATAAAAATTTAGTACTAAATTTATTTCCAATATTGGAGATCAGCGGGACTATAAAGGAATTTATATAAAAAAAAGTCGACGTCTAAAAAGCAGTTTATAAAGCAAATGCAAGTTAAAATTGAGTTTTGAAAACAAATATTTAATTTAGATTTCATCTTACTCTTCATTTTTGCCAAATTAATTAATTAATGTTTTTATTTAACACACAATTTTCTATTAAAAATGAAAAAAGCGAAATTTATGTTGTAGCAAAAGCTATAACTGTTTCGTGAAGTGCATAATAATTTGACGCGGGAATTCTAATATAAAATACATTTATCAAATTTAAAAACACTGCAATTTTGCATTATATGAATTTTACATTATTACAACTGTGGGAATACTAGATGCCCCAAAAAAGCTTATTTTC